>CAIIXF020000012.1:10821574-12120931 GCA_903813345.2 Owenia fusiformis
AAACTACTCACATGTTAAAACTGCAATATCTTGTGCAAGAAGAAAATTTTGTTCACTCTTAGGTCTAGGCAATGGGTGCGGTGGTATGCATCCCTTGCTTGGATCAAAGCTGTACTGGTCATTCTCCTATCCAACTCTGACTTATGGTTGTGCAGTAATACCTTACACTAACAATGACATTAATCTAATGGAAGGTCTGCACAAAGAGGTCGGAAAACGCATTCAGACATTACCAAAGAATACGCCAGACCCTGTCGCCACTAGTCTGCTTGGATGGATGTCTGTTAAAGCAAAAATTGACTGTGATAGATTGATGTTTCTGTATATGTTGTTAAGGCTACCTGTAAGCTGTATATATAAGGTCATTTGTTTAGAAAGGTTAATACGGATGATGTATTTAAAATCATCATCTCAAGGTCTGAAATCTCCATTATCTCAAATGTGGGATACTGTTGTGCAGTACAACCTCATAGACTATGTTAAGAACATGATTTTTAATGCAGATATCCCTTCAAAACAAGAATTTAGAACTGTAGTCTACGGACGTGTCAAGAGTTTTCACAATTATAGTACTGTTTTATCATCATTAATGTATAAAAATCTAAACGTGGTGACAGGATCGTTGTCTATCCTAAAACCGAATGTATGGTGGGTGATCGCAAAAGAAAACCCCAATGTATTATACCTCTGTAAAATGATGGTCAAATTATTAACCTCGACATATTTTAACAGTAGACGCCGTGAGGGGGACACAACTTTATCAGAAATCTGTATATTTTGTGATCTTAACGAAAGAGAAAGTGTTAAGCATTTCTTGATTACTTGTCCAGCTTTTACTGATGTTAGAAAACCCTTACTCAATTTAGCGAGGGGTAATCTGAATGTAATGAACGACGATTATATTCTTAAAGTGATTCTAGGAACTGTATACAATGATGATAAGGAGACTCTGTTACTCATAGCTATGCATGTGTACGAGTTACACAGGCATAGGCAATTTATTGTGGATAAAAGTTAGTTATCCTCTTTACCTTACATCAAGTAACACAAATATGTTTTATAATTTTATTTAATTTTCTCTACATGTTAATATGAATGTAACTCTCTTTTATTTAAGAGGTAAATAAATTATACATACATACACCTTCCATTAACGAAATGCTATTACGTATTCGCACGTGTAACGTTTCATACTTTTTAGTCTTGCCTCGCCCATGAAACGGGAGCAGAAGCCAAATCTGTCCTAATATCCAACGAATGGTAGATCTACAACAAGGGAATTCTAGTATGAAGCTATTAGAGGGTGGAGTGAAGATCAACACAATCAGATTTAATTTGATATACAATTTGTGAGTTCTTAGGTGCGCCATGTAAACCACTTCTGAGACCACTAGCTCCCTCTTTATAGCAATTAGACTCGTCAGAGGTTTTGAAAGTAGAGCTGAGGCCTCATTATCATCTGGTCGCAAATAGTTGCGTTGCGATTGCGATCGCAATTCGTAACGCATGCGATGCGTGATATTATCAATTGAGCGCAATCGCAGACGCAAAGCAATCGCAAAACAATTAAAACGTCAGTTGCGATCGCAAGTCTAGAGTGTATTTTGGCGCGAAATTTAAAAGGACACTGGCGCTAGTTTTTGACAGTAGTCGAAGAAACATGTCGAGGGCAAGGAATTGGACAAATGATGAACAAGAATTATTAGTATCTCTCATTGAGAAGGATGCAAATATTCTTTTGGCACCACTTAGCTGTCAAATAACAATACAGTCACAGGATAGCTGCTGGGCAAGGGTAGCTGGAAAAATAAGTTCACTTGGTGTGGAAATGAGGACTAGAAAAAACGTTATGTAAGTCACACATCACTGAAAATAAATAACGGGAAGTTGTCATGTTACTGAAACTAACTGAAATAAAATGAAATTTGGTCGTTGTTGTATGTGTTCTACAATGCTTCTATCTAAAATCCGTCAACATAATTTTTCAATAGACAATGAAACGATAACATCTAATGAGTTTTCTATTTGGTGGTGTATATTTTACATTTTATACACATGCAAGAAAATTGCAAGTTGTGGGTTCCATATCGATATATGTTTAAATATGTCTCCAGTGTATTGACTCATTTATTTTCCTTTGGAACAAAATATGAAACACGTCTTTTGCATTGTGATCAAAGCAAATCATGTTTGAGTCAGGGTCGGGATGAAAATGTGAAATCTTGGTGTTCTTGTACTTTTGCAGACGATGTAGGTGAGGTACATATACACTAGGAATACTCAGAACATTAGTGTAGTAGTGGCAAGATTAATTCACCAAACAAGCTTTATTAGCTAGATAAATATTTAATTGGCGAAAATCCTATGCTCCAAAGAGCACGAAATATTGCAGGCACCAATCTAAGATGTATACAGTATGTGATGCGTTCGCAATATTTAGAAACAAACGTGATTTTTAAGGATTTACAGGCTCAATTAAATGTATATTTTAATCATATTAAATAAATAAAATTGAACAATTTCTTCGATACTATTGATTAATACTTAACAGGTAGTGAAATGACCGATATAAAACACCACAAAATATCCATTAACATAGATAAAATAACGCTCAAAGATGAACTAGATTTGCGATTTGATTTGCGACAGGGTAAACGTCGTCGCAACTTTTTGTTTAGTTGCGATCAGAAAATCGATAACTTTGCGTCAGACTTGCGATGCGATGGAATGATAATAACATTTTTGGGGAATAGTTGCGTTGCGATGTCTTGCGATGCGATTCGCATGCGATTTTGCGTTGCGACCAGATGATAATGAGGCCTCTGGTCTTCATACAGTTCTTCTTAGACAACTATTTGATCCAAATTCGATGATTGCTATTTCAGATAACATTTTTTTTCGAAAAATGGTGGCCATCTTGAAAATTGCTTCTCAAACAAAGTTTCTATGCCGGTGTAAAAGAAATTATGGTCCCCCAGGGATTATGGTCCCCCCTTTTAAGGCCCTTGTTGGCCCTGGTTGTGTATAAGATAATAAGGGAAAGAGCACAAAGAGGTCACCATATAAATCAATGGAGAGTAGGACCATAAATTAATGGGACCTCCTACCCTTTTACACCGGGCATCAGCATATGAACTAAATCTGTCCACTAGTATTTGAGTTATCAAAGTTTATATTTTGACAAAAAATGGCATTTTCTCTAAACTAAGTTGTCTCTTTAATATACCACTATATTTCAAACAAAATACAATCATTCCGTTTTATCATATACAGACATTTTATTGCATACCAAATATATACACTTGTTTACAAACAATGCTTTTCTCAATACATATACTGTACATGTCCAGTATAAGCATAAAAAAGCATAAATGCACTCAAATATTCCCAATTTTATATCATATTAAAAATTATTTCAAAACCCTGCAATCTGGCCTTGCTTGAAGTTCCTTTGTTAAGCTTTACCCTGAAACCACAAGGCTAGCAGTAGCAATAACTACCCTCTGAGTAAATCAAATAAATTAACAGCTGATGCTGATAATTTGTGACCTCACCAGTAACATTATGGCCTTTCATTGGATATCAAATCAAATATTTTGTAAAAAGTTGATTTTTTGGACATTTGATTTTTAGGCATTCTGATTGGATGGACTAGATCAATAAATCATTACTTATTTGAAGAGTGTATACAAAGCTCTATTGAGGTGCAAAGTCAAGTTATTAAAAAGGGTAACTGACCCACATTTTTTTCTCCCAAAACACAGAGTTTGGTAAATAGAAAGTTGAACAAGAAATATGACACATGGATTCCATACTTTCTGAGTTTGAGCGAATATTTTGTCCATTAGATCACCATCTTCAAAATACTTTGTGTAAAATGAAATGTTCCTGTTCCTACATGTGTTACTTGAAGAATGTTATACATTTCACAAAAATTCAGTACCTGTATATGTGACCATAAAGTAATTAAAAAACAGTCATTGTACATTAACACATCTTAAAAATGTAAGCTTACTTTTTTACAGCTTGAATCTAGTCAAATTGGGTAATGCTCATTAAACAGAAATACATAGTAAGAGAAAAGTTCTTTGTTGACAACAATATGGCTTTCGGTACAATTTGAATTGATATAATACAGGATGGCACAAGTGTGTACATCTTCCATTATTCAGCAGTGGGTTGTTTTTTGGATCACCCTGTACATGGATCCACCAAATCCATTCATTTATCAAGCTTATTCATTGATTCATTAGAAAAAACACATAGTCAATGTAAGACCACATTTTCCACGTTAAAGCCTTAATGTTTTTTTTACTGATTTAGCTTATACATCACTACTCACTGAGAAAAGATATGTATGTCATAAATTCCCATTGTTCCTTCCTACTTCTATCTAAATTCTGTATTGTTAACTTTATATTTCAAATATATTAAAGGAAAGCAATACATAAATATTTTATACTGAGAAATGATATGTATGTCATAAATTCCCCTTATTCCTTTCCAATTCTATCTAAATTCTGAATTTTCAACATTATATTTCAACAATGTTAAAGGAAAGCAAAACCCAAATATTTTTATACTGATATAGCTTATACATCCCATTTACTGAGAAAAGATATGTATGTCATAAATTCCCATTATTCCTTCCTAATTCTATCTATATTCTGTATTGTTAACTTTATATTTCAAATATGTTAAAGGAAAGTAAAACCTGAATATTTTATACTATGAAATGATATATATATCTATCTTGTTACATGTGTTAACTTTATATTTCAACGATGTTAAAGGAAAAAACAATACCCAAATATTTTTATACTGATATAGCTTATACATCCTATTCACTGAGAAATGATATGTATGTCATCAATTCCTTTTATTCTAAATTCTAATCTTAAATTGCTATAACTTTATATTTAAACTAGCATTTTCTTTATGTTGAAAGTCAGACAATTTGTCTTCATAGGGGACCTTTTAACCATCACCAGAAGCTTTTCCTTATCAAGGTAAACATGTTAGTGCAGCAATACGAAATTAATAATTTCATACAGTGTATTAAGACTCTTATAAATAAAGCATTAATCAACACAAAATATTTTTTATGATTGATTTAAAATCTTATATAAATATTTTATAAAGGTCTTCTGTTTTGATTCATATAGGGCTGTTGCACAGGACTCGAGACATGATTTCTAAAGAACAACTTCGGCACTTCGGATCATATCAAACATAATAGGTACAAGCAGAAATGGACTTGATTTTCATGATTAAATATGTAAAATTTAGTCAAAGTGATTTAAAATTTTAACTCTTTGATTATAGATACCTGCTCATCTAGTTGTTTTGAAGATTCATATCAACGTAATTTTTTATCAAAAGTGATTTCTAAGTTGGTTATATCCCATAACCCCAGTATTTTTACTATTTTACCCCAATATTTTACCAAAAATCATTTATAAACCCCTCCCTTCAACTTACGCTTTGTGCATTGACATTTAAACAATTGCAATACTGACTTCTAAAGGATATTGACCAAGGGGTTAGTTCATCCTGATGTTCTAATCACATATTTTTGAAAATCAAAAAAAATTATACCTCCGAAATTTGGAATATCAGGCAAGAAAAAGCGATTTCTCAGTTGGTTTGATCTCATAACCCCATTTTTTACTATTTTACCCCAATATTTTACCAAAAATCATTTAAAAACCCCTCCCTCCAACTAACACATTGTGTACTGCGATATTTATACACTGCAATCAATGAGTAACTTTTAAAAGTTATTGCCCAAAGGCTTATTTCATCCTCAGGTTTTTGTGGTCATATGTTTTTGAAAATCAAAAATATATACCTCTGAAATTTGAAGTGATCAGGCAAGAGGAACCACTGGGATGAGATAACCCAATTGGTTCAGAATAAATAAAAGATTGACAATTTGATTGATCTTGTAAAATAGCATCTTCAATTCTAATGATTTCCATGAATATAAATACATTGAAAAGATGATTAAGGTTAAAACTTGCATTCGATAACATTGGACTATAATTTCAAAAATGTTTACAAAAATCGCCTGTGGTCAGGTCTGAGGTATTTTAGATTTTTGAATTTACAGTAAAACTTGTGTACAGTGAACACCTATGGGGCCACAAAAATATGTTCACTAGAGGTAAGGGTTCACTACTGAGAGGCAATTTTATACAGAAGTCAATGTGCTGAGATGAGGTGTTCAATAGACACAGGTATTCACTTGAGAGATGTTCACTAGAGACAGGTTTTACTGTATTTTATCATAAGCTCCATTAATTTTGTCTGTTTTCATTATTTATCTGTGATAATAAATTCCAATAAAACTGGCGATATCACAATATCTAATCTATTATCTAAACAAGGAGCCCAAATAAATTATTTTGTTGGTAATTTTGATTGTTTATTGTTCATTTTATTTATTTATTACCTCCATTGGGAGTTGACAAACTTTGGTATTTTGATGAGATTGTTCAAAGCATTCATTTCCTGCAGATATAATCTACATCCTGGCACTTCCCCCACCGTCTGCACAATGTATTGCATTATGGGATATGTTTGATTATCAATCCTTGTCCTCCACTTCAATCTTAAGATCCTTTAATAAACAGTCTAAGTTGTCTACATTTGGACGTAGAATCTTGGTGTAATTTTCCATGTCATTTATACACTGAAAAGTAAAACAACAGCGTTAAGTAACTCAAAAAGCAAGAGAAGTGGCAGGGGGTAGGAATAAGAACTCTAAGATAAATTGAAAATAGCAATGCTTGCCCAGTGTTTTTATAAATTCAATTTGCAAGTCCAATGGGGCTGATTACTGACAAGTTTGCCTTTCACTATCAATCCTATAAAAAAAGATCGAAAATTTGTCAAATTTAACGGCAAATATGAAATGATGCCTTTACTTAGCTTGTATTCACAAATGCAACTTTCGGCTGCCGGCTCCTGGATTAACCTACTCGTTTATGGCCAACTCATTTAAATATGAATGGAACAGTAGCAGATAGTGAGTTAATCCAATAGCCGACAGCTGAAAGTTGTATTCGTGAATACAAGTCATTCTAATCAATAACTCAGCCTATTATATTATAATTTTTAAATCCTACCTCATCTTCAAGGCTTTCATTTCCATTGCATAAGATCTTGATGAGGTCAGCCCTCCAAGGTGCAGCATGAGACACCAACTAAACAAAAAAATATTATTTCAGCATGAGACACCAACTAAAACAAAAAATATTTCAGCATGAGACACCAACTAAAGAAACAAAATATTTTAAATATTTATATTTTATTTCCACAGGCTGGTATCGAAAGATTTGTCCGTTGTGACGGAGCATGTTAGGTTTCATGAAAACAATAAGAAAACCACATAATTTATTTCTTAAGTCATATGTTTTGTTGTATCAAAGAAAATTACTAACTCCATGCAATGGATACATCATTTGTGAGTAACCTTCACTTCTGCTTGAAGTTCAATAACGCTAAAAGTAAAAGCTATTAAAAATGGCGCCAGAATCATACTCTAAAATGTACCATTTCTTTTTAACTTTTTAATGGCATGATATAGTGACACAATAATCATTCAATGGTAGTTTTTGGGTACAGGGTACATATTGTGGTAAATACAATATGTGTAACTGAGGGACTGTATGTAGGGACCCTAATGAATGGTTGATGAAGTGCAAGTTAAATAAATACAGGAGAATCGTGTGAGCTACACTTTGAAGTTGATAAACCAACATCTATTTCTTTTCCACATTCGTACAGGTATTACTCACTGAAAAAACTTGTCGAACCATCCAATTGTGATGCATTTTTAAAGTTTGCTCATAAGCATTTTGAGTGATTGTCTTGAGTGATTCCGATTTCTTCCCCGACCTTGTGTCATCCACTATAGATTGGAGGAAGCGACAGATAAAGTCCATTCCCCTGAAAAATAGCAAATCAATAATCATACTGTATGTCAGAGGGAAAAATGTAGAGTAAAACCTGTACGGAAAAATCTGTATAAGTGGTACACTTCCACTTGGGAGATGTTCCACTTACTGAAATTTATTTAACATTATATCAATCGGATTTTCAATCATAAGACTCTAAAAACTGTTTCCCTTACAGGTGTGTTCAACTTACAGAGGTACATTGTATTTCACTTTACATGTTTTACTGCGTATCTGGACATCTCTCAATATTACCACTTTCTCTCAGACTCAATTCTGTAAAATTTGTAAATCTCATACATACCTTTTCAACCAAAGTAAAGAGACACAAGTTGATTTGTCATTCTTTTGGTAATTTAATCGTATATCTTCTTCTAACAATTGACGGAATGTTTTTAAATTATCACTTTTTTCACCTCCTCCATTTTCTTGGTTCAAAATTTGCTGCCTGTTGTGTATTTTCTAAAAATTACAAAGATAAAAATATCAGAATATTACAATTAGAATTTTCTCATTTAAGCTACCCTGTAAAAATATAAATAAAAAATAAAAATATGAATTGGCACAGAGCCTTTTAATAAATGTTGAATATATTGTATCACTTAAAGAAGGAATGGGAGCATCAAAAGCATGCACTTTTTGGAGATTTCGGGCAACTTTAAAAAAAATGGAGCATACAATTACATCCCTTAAGTGATGCCGTGGTCACAATTGCTCCGATGTTCAGTACCAGCACCCAGCCAATGAGTATTTTGTTGAAAATTGCATTCAGTTTTGAAGAAAATACTCATCGGGCAGGTGCCGGTGTCGAACAGCGTAGCAAATGTAACCACGGTATTATCAACCTCATGGCAGTGAATCAAATTAATAAATCAGGTTACTCTGACTCATAACTTAGATTTTTATATAAACCAACATAGATTAGATTACAAAGTAATTAATTTTCACCCTTTATCAATTTTTTGATGTAGTGTAAGGTCATCGTGTTTACAAACTGAACATTGATATCATTAAATAAATAAAGCCATTTTACAGGCTTAAGAATAAACCAGTGTTATTTAAGCTAAAGTAATTTAGTTCTCTGTTTAACATTATTTTTTTTCATAGATACAGGAAGTACATGAAGTAGAGAGAATAGTACAATAACGTCATTTCAAAGGGCAATATTGTAAGTTATTGAATGATTTGAAGTGCGATACAGGATAAATTCTGTTTTAGAAAACGAGACGAAGTCGAGTGCCAATACATAATATCGAGACAAGAGCGTTTCAGTCATAATGTCATAATATCAATTATATACTCTAGCCTTTTATTTATTTAGGAAGGTTATGTTTTGTAGATTAAATTTACAAATCAGTTTTAGATACAGAAAACTGCTCAAGATATTGAATTGATAAACGAAAGAGATCACGTGTGGCAGGTGTGTACAGTGTATGAATCAACCCATTACACTGTACACTTAAGACGAGAAACTTCTCTATTCATTCCAGGTAGTGCATACACGTACATACATGTATAATATCCCAGATTCAAATCACTGCTTGCCATACCATACCTCAGTATTTGTACAGTACACTTTTAAACCTTTACTTAGGTGAGCTTTTTGTTGGGTGTTATGGCTTTATTTTCACCATGGACCAACAGATGTTGTTCGCCCCTGACCAAAAAACAGTTTTCACCATTCTGTGGACTTTTTAAGTGATTTTTGGCAAAGTTGTGGAATACTGAAATTTTTGAAAAGCGAACTGCTTAGCAAAAGCTTGCTATGGGCCTGACACTTAATTGCAATCAAGTGTTGCATACTTTGGGATGCAGTGGTCTCCCCAACATTAAAGCAAGTGGGCCCAGCACCCAACTGAGATTTTGAAAACAGCCTTGCATCCACCTGAAATCCATTTGTACATCCACTTGAATATGAGAAAAATCATGAAAAATTTGCATATTTTGACCAATTTTGGTCTGAATTATGAAAATGAGAATTTTGCACCCACCTGAGAAAAAGTTCTGGTGAGATCACTGGGAAGGTCAATTATTGCACTGTACTTACTGTAACATTTCCATTGACGTCTGATTGAATCACTCCAAAGGTTTTCCCCAGTTTACCTGAAAAAAGATTCAGTAGAAGGCTGATAAATTTTTAGGATGTACATGTACATGAGGGGATTTCAATAGACAATGGTAAATTCACTCTGGTCACAAAATCACCTGTTCTTTTTACGGACTTTTGCATGTTTTTATGATTTCCATTAATTTTGCTTGTTGTTTTCATTTATTTAGCCTGTTGTGATTAATTCTAGTGAAACCCCTGCTGGATATCCAAAATTATATTTCCAAAAATCAACATTTCCACATTAAATTTCTTATTGCAAATTTTCATCTTTTGTGAATTTTTTAGTGAAAATACAAGTTTGATTTTCACTAAGAGATTTTTGCTTTTTGAAAAATTTGGATCCGTGGTCTTTTCGTCTTTTTCTGGAGCTAATTTAAAGGCTTCATTACAATTAATCATGACAATGAAAGAAAGGAAAGATAACATGATTTTGTATTTCAATTCGAAGGTTGTACCAGTTTACATTAGTTGGACTTCTAGGCTATGATTTTTTTAATATTATTTTTAGGGGAATTTAGGGGGGACTTGTTTCAATATTAAAATGTTGTCCATCTAATAAATCAATGTTTTCAAATTTCGTAAAATCTGAGCTTTACTGCCTTCAAAGATCTAGTAAAGCACCGCATACTGTACTCTAAAATGACCAATTTCATTGCGTACATCTCGTGAAATAGTTGCTGAAACCAATTTCCATCATAGATTGGACAAGCTTTACTTTTTTGTAAAGCACAACTAAATGTATGGGAATAAACCCAAATCACATTCATTATAGACAATCTACATCAATAATCCGCAAAAGGCTAATAAGCCCATTTAAAGCAGATGTATAGTTTAACAGTGATATAATTTGAAAAGAATACAATTTGAACCTTAACATTTAAAAAATAGATCTATGGTTTACAACTCAATTTAAAATGTACACGGAAATTATGAAACACTTCTCCACTTAAGGAGGCATCTTCCCCAAGGTCGATGCTCCCGTTCGTAGAAAAGTAGGCCATGTTCAATAATCATTTGTACAGAACAAAAACAAATTTTAAGAATGTACCATAGACCTATTGCTGAAATACAACTGAGCTTAATTGTTAAGCTGCTTGCTGACAGAAGATTTAAAACTGGATAGGCTATCACTGTCTAAAATATCACTGGGTATAGGAGTAGACTATATCCTATTTAGTCTGAATTATATTCAGACTGACTTCTAGTCAGTCTGTTGGATACATACTAGGTATAGGAGTGTTCCATTTTACCATGGGCTTTCATGATTTTACTATTGCCCTTGGAAAGTAACTAAACTTGTATGCATCCGTTCTGGCAGCTGGTTGGATGAATTTGGATGGATGGAACTGTCTAGTGTTTGTGTTTATTTGAGGGCTGACAAGAAATTAGATTTAGTCACTGAGCACTGGCAAAGGCTGTTCAGGTAATTTTTGAGTTGACTCACTCACCGAAAAAAGGCAGGATTTGTTTTGAAGCTTCAAGGAACGGGATGACCTCTATGTTTCCATCATCTGGTACCGGCAGGTACTGTGGATCTATCTGGCCAAAGAAAGTCATGTTACTGTGCCTATTTCGATTCCTATATGATGTTTTTACTCAATATTCTAAGCAAATATTTATAAACTTGTACAACCGGATATGGATCACCAATTTTACTACGCATGCGCAGGTTTGAAAACAAAAATTCAAAAATTTCCAATGATTTATTATTTTAGATAATTTACCGGGCATCGATGCTGATTAATTTATAATAAGGTATATTTTGAACTCATTTTTTATCATAGTATATGACTATGTTATTATTTTGCTGTTGAAATAGTAGTATACTTGCGTTTTGAAATCTGAAATTCCTAAATTTGTTCTATTATCGCCCACCAGGCAACAGTAAACATTTTCCTAATCAGTTCTGTTTTCTGTTCGTATATACATACATTAAAAACAATGTTTAATATATGTATCTCATCTATTAACATTACTGATCCACCCTAGATAAATTGTACTTTTGAATGGTGAGAGCTATAAGCGAAGAGCAAACTGATCCACGCCGCGCCGGGCAATGGAGTAGCGAGTATGAATAACAGTTTTCAATCCTCTTTGACCAAACAAATACGACTTACAAAATTTGTGGTGTTATTTTTATTTAATTTCTGTCATTTTATCTCGTTTTTACCACAACAATATCCCTTCATTTCATATAGGGTGGTGTTAGATCTCTGCATCTTTTGACATCTTATATTCCATCATTCTTCGATAATGTACTCCCGGTTAATTTCGCGCATTTTAATTTCGCGAATTTTGAGAAAACACGATTTTGTGGCTATTAAATTTCGCGGATTCCACAATTTAAGATCTCATTATTCTCTGAATCCTCAAGCTCTGTAAATAAAGTAACCTAATGTACAGTAACACCTACCTAATGTCATATTTGGATTAGAATTATTACTAGATCTTGGTCAATGGCAGGCTGCACCTTAACCTTTATTACATTGTCATTTTTTATCTATTTGACAGAAACCATTGCTTAGCATCCTATTTATTGCCTAATAACACTGGCCAAACACAAATGTTTTACAAAACACGAAACGCAATGGAGTCCCGGGCAATAAAACATTTCACAAATCCCCGGGGATTTAATTTACAATTTCGCTAATATTAATTTAAGCGATTTTACCACAATCGCGAACAGCACGAAACTAAATTGCATGTGAGAAATACTTGGAGTACAGTATACACTTGTATGTGTGCTTTTATGATGCTCCAAAGTCAATGGTGTAATTTCCTCATTGAATATCCAGTTCTCTAAAATGGTACTTCTCATCTAACAAAAACTTATGTTTACACAGAGCTAGAAGATGGCGCTGCCTCACATGCCAACAAGCTACACAACCAGGAAGAATATTTACGAGGCTGCGATTGTACGTCGAAGAAATCATGATAATGATTTTCATGAAAAATGGTCAAAACATGCAAGTTACTTCAACCAATCAAATGTTGAGGCCACAAAGCAGACAGCATGGCAATCTAATGAATCTTTTCATAACAGGTTTGTATGTACAGTAGTTCATTTTAGGTTTATAAGTACATTAAAACCTGTATAAGTAGAACACCTGTACCTCTTAAATGTTCCACTTGGGAGGTTTTCCATGTACAGGGGTTAAAGTCATTTGGTCAAGGAATTCAGAAAGGGTTTTACTTACGGAGGCGCCCTACTGATTGAGATGTTCCATTTACAGATGTTCTACTGCAGGCTTTACTATATGATAAAACCTCAATTCAATATTAGTAACAATACTTTAAGGGTACTTCAACAAATATTTTATTCACTTTAAATTTAAGCCATACTAGGATCTGTCAGACTTGGTTTGATAAGCTTGCAGTAAAATTTCACTTTTTGCAATGAACTTGGAAAAGCAAGTTTCATGTCAGGTAAGGGACTGAATGCCAATAATGTGAAAATAATTGTGGAAATAATGTTCTCAAGTCTATTTGTTAACCCTGACTGGTGCGCTACTCCATGCTTTAATTTTAACCCTTAGATGGTGAGGCTATAGAGATCCCCCACCCCCACCCCCACCCCCACCCCCTTCTAACTGTTAAAGGGTTAATAAATTTGATTTTAAATACTCCAGTATGGATGCATATAGAGACCAACATGACAGAGAAACCAAAGTGCTACTGTTAAAGAAAAGAAGACTTAAACTTGGGAAGTTGTTGAAGAATGAATCAAATCAGTATGAGGTAGGAAACACCTTTTAAAATCTATGCTTTTTGTGTTTTTAAAGTTTGCCATCAGTGAAAAACTGGTAGTGATTCTTAATATATTAGCAATGTGTAGTCTCATGTAGAGCTCCATTTTACTTTTAAATTCACTAATCAGGCCCGTAGTCAGGATTTGCCAGGGGGTTCCCAAACCCTGCGAACCCCCCCCCCCCCCCTGGCTACAGGCCTGCTAATGGCTTATATTTCAATGTTCAGTGTTTAAACAATGAGTTGTCTCATGTTAACTTCATTTTGATTCAGGCTGAGTTGACTTTTACATTCATGAATGGCTTATATTTCAATGTACAGTGTATAAACAATGAGTTGTCTCATGTTAACTCCATTTTGATTCAGGCTGAGTTGAAAGGTGTCTCCAGAGGGAACTTTGACCTCATGGAAGATATGAAGGAAAGAACTGATGAACTGAAAAGTGCCAGAGAAGAAAAAAGAAAAAAGGTAAGCATTAAAGAAGTGTTATCAGGTTTTTTGTTACCCCTTGATATTTGATAGATGTGGTAAATGTTTATCTCTGTACAAACTGACAGATTTAATGTCATATAACAAATCAATCAATAAGATAGAAGATGTATAAATGAATTCATTTTTTATGACTAATAATTGTAATGGTTTTTATTTGACAGATTGCAGAAGAAAAACTGTATGACCATTTCAGAAAAAATAATCCAGATCTTCGAGAGGTAGGTATTTCTTATTTCTCATAAAGCCAACGCATGCATTGCTCTGTTGCTCGATAAATGTATCACATATTTCAACCCATAGTTTGTAGTTAAGCTGTTAGTTAAATGTCAGGAATACAGTGTAATAGATAATATTATATAATATATTATATATAATTATAGTAACACAAAGTTTTAGCTGAATATTGAAGAATATTCAAGAAAGTTAGAGCAAAAAATTCAAGACTTTTTGGACATTCCTCATATTCAGTTAATTTTTGACTGATTAAACGGTTACAGACACCTCCATTTGGTTGGCAAATCCAGCAGTTTGGTTAAGGATATGATTTTGAGAATCCAACTTATTGAAAGCTGAATTTACCCTTTGCATTTGGAAGAAGGAAGTACTTAAAGGAGTCACCTCCCCAGTATTGAAGCATGGAAGTGGTGAATCTATTAATGGTGTTGAAAATACACCTGAAGTAACCCTCTTGCAAATCTATTGAATATTTACAGTGCCCTATTGGAAATGCAAAAATTAATGTTTGTGGCATATTTTGACCAAATTAGGATTACAGAGGCACTGTCTGATAATAGCAGAATTAGAGTACCCCCATAAGAGACAATGCATCCTAACTGCAAAATGAGAAATGTGCATCTACATTATATGAGAAATTTAAATGATTTCAGTTGGAGACTGAGCAACACAAGAGACATGTCATAGGAGCATGGGGTGAACAGGCATCAGAAAAACAACAGGTCAGTTCATGTTTGTCAAAATAATCTCAAATTCAAGAAAATTAGTGAAAACTCATGTGATTATAGCTTCCCTGCAATGAATGGAGAATCATATTTCCAGAGTTACAGTGATACATATAAATTCTATACTTGATCTTGTATGTTCTTTAATATCTGCGAACCCAAAGCCTCCGTAAGTGAAACACCTCCTTAGTGGAACGCTTTTTGGCAGAACACAGGTTCTACTAAATTTTGAAATTAAATTACTGGATATATATTGCTTTAAAGTTCAACAGATATCTTTGGAGTTTTCCTGGAATTTAGGCGACAAGATTTATGAGGTGACCACCTGCAAAGAGACTCATGCCAATCAGCACAAGACAATGATAAAGCACTTTTTTAAAGTGCGATGAAAATATAAATTTTGGAGTGCAGTTTTCAAAAAATAAATTGGATAGCAGTATTCACCCTATGCAGACAGAGCCTGTGGGAAATATTGGGTGCGGCGCAAATGAGCGGAGAGTGCGGAGCTAACGGTCATTTTTGAATTTAAAATTGGGATATTTCTGAAACTAAGCCGTTTTGGGACTTCAAATATACCAAGATATGTGTATTTGACACCAAATATCAATAAAATTGTGAAAATAGTAGTGCAATTCATTTTATAGCGACGCAGTATGCCTTAAACATTTCCCAGACCTATATATTTTGAGACTATCCTTTTAATACTGCGTCCCCAGCATTCATAAAAAATGGTGTTCAAGATACACTACCCATGCAAATTATTTTTGCATCTTGGAAGCCAGGCAGTATCTGTGTGATTTTATAAAAATTCGGAAATGTACTTCAGATATGAGCCCCTCTAAATATTGGGTGCGGAGCTACGTTTATGGAGCTGCTCCGCACCCAATATTTAGAGGGGGCTCATATCTGAAAAAATTTCCGAATTTTTATAAAATCACACAGATACTGCCTGGCTTCCAAGATGCAAAAATAATTTGTATGGATAGTGCACCTTGAACACCATTTTTTATGAATGCTGGGGACTCAGTATCAAAAGGATAATTTCAAAATATATAGGTCTGGGAAAGGTTTAAGGCACACTGCGTCGCTATAGAATGAATTGCGCTACTATTTTCACAATTGTATAGATATTTGGTGTCAAATACACATATCTTGGTATATTTGAAGTCCCAAAACGGCTTAGTTTCAGAAATATCCCAAATTTAAATTCAAAAATAACCGTTAGCTCCGCACCCTCCGCTCATTTGCTCCGCACCCAATATTTCCCACAGGCTCTGTCTGCATAGGGTGGTATTGATGGTCTCAGGTGAAACATACTTTCATGTGTTTCAGGAACTGGAAAATGCACGAAGAGAGAAGGAGAGATACGAGGAGGAGTTAGAGAGAAGGAGACGGGCTGCAATAGAACATGAGAGGAGTCTAGAAGAGCAGAAATACAACAAAGAAAAAGAAATCAAACAAGTATTAATGACACAAGTCCAGGAACTCAAAGCTAGAGAGAAAGAGGTCGGTCAATATATTAATTTTCAATTTTAATTTCTGTATTTTTGAATAATTTGATTTACTAATATATTTATTTGTTTTTATGATACAAAAATGTAGTTTTCTTTTAAATAAACCTACAAGTGTTGCTAATATTCAGCTGGTGTTAACCACCCTGGGAAAATTATTTCTCATGACATTTCTTTCACCATTTTCTGTCTGATATATCTTCTATCACATTTTCTAAACTTTTTAGAGTGTGTACATGACAATTGTAAACTGTTCATGTGCATATAGTTAAGTTACTTCTGACTTTTAGAATAGTTTTCCAATTCAACAATTTCACTTTAATTCAAAACATAAGCATAATGATAGTCTCATATTTTATATCTTGTGTGTGTATTCAGGCTGATATTCTGAAGAGGGAGCAAGACCTTCTCCTAAAAGAGCAGTGGGAGCTGGAACAACTAGAGGTTGAGAGAAGACAAATGGAAGATCAGAGAAGACAGAAAGAGTTTGGGTAAATATTTCAATTAAGGATTTAAATAGATTGAAATTATGTGAATATTCAGGGAGAGATTTTCTTTTTCTGTATGGCACTTGCACTTCCATTCAATGAGTATTGGCCTAATTATATAATATTCTTGAGCTTTTCTTTTTTCTTTCTGTGTTCTGTATGGCACTTGCACTCCCATTCAATGAGTATTGGCCTCAAATATTCTTGAAATATTTGTAACATGTCTATTTTCTGTTAAGACGTATACTGCTACGGCAACATACAGCGGCTCTAAGACGCAAGAGTAAGCAGATACTGGAGGAGCTAGAGGCAGACAGAAAGTTCTTGGAGTCAATGATGGAGAAGGAGAGAGAAGACCAGACAGTTAAAACTG
This sequence comes from Owenia fusiformis, assembly GCA_903813345.2. Classification (NCBI taxonomy): domain Eukaryota; kingdom Metazoa; phylum Annelida; class Polychaeta; order Sabellida; family Oweniidae; genus Owenia; species Owenia fusiformis. Next base: position 10,839,216 of record CAIIXF020000012.1, read on the forward strand.
CAAGGAGAGAGAAAGCAAAGGCAGATGCAGAATGGATGAAAAAGGTAAGGTACAATGAAAAGGGTTCTCCACTAAGGTTGAAAATGTAGTTCATTTCACTGTATTCAGGCATTCAGTCAATTGCCCAAGGAGGATGGGATCCCAGAGTGAAATTCAAATATTCTGCCATGATATCAGTGTCATGACGTCATCATTGCCGTGTAAAAAATTCAAAATTCAAACAGTCCCCATTTCCCAATATTTCTCACTTCAGAATTTGATTCACGAGTTTTGGTCTATTACCTAACAAAAAAAATTCAAAGGCACAAGAAATAAAAATATTCGCCATTCGGCATCTGTAACAAATGGCAAGGGATGACATTTTGCATGTTAATGCCTTGTTTAATAATGACTTTGTCTGTTACTGACAAGTTTGATACGGATAAAGGCAATGTGAAATCCTCAGGAGCACATTGACATGTGGGGAGCAAACATGATTTCATAGTGCACAAAATATACATCTTCTACAAAATGAAAAAAACATTCAAATATAACAAAAAATTATTTTGGATTCCATAGATATGTTTGATTTTTAGCATAATTACTTTGCTAGTAAAAGTTGAACTACTTCGCCAAATGCCAATATTTGTTAAAAGCTGGCCAACCCAAATGAAAGTACAGTGAAACCTGTAAATCTGAACACTTCTTTAATTCGAACACTATTAAAATGAATACTTTTTCTCAATCCCCTGTGGCATTCTGATTTGACAGATTTAAATGTACTTTTTTGAGGAACTTAACTAGAACTTGATTCTTGTTTTAGGTGATAGATGACCAGATCAGAGTAGAGAAAGTAAGGGAGGCTGAACTAGACATGTTATACCAGTAAGTTTACTTACTTTAGTAGTAAGCTACTTAAGTTTATTATTGTTTTTTCTCTGTGGAATTATAAATGCAATTTGAAATCTATCTTGTTATCATATAAATTAAAACCAATCTTAAAGATGTTGTTTGCCTTCATTTTTACTTATTGTAAGAATCTTAAAGGATGGTGAAAAATGGATCGTACTTAGAGGCTCATGCCCCATCTTCACACACTCGGTCTTCCCTGCTTTCGACCAATGGAAATCGAGTGAATGAAGATGGTCATATTCAGGCCAGCTGTTTTAATTTACTTACTGGCAGACTCTAATTTTTTCTCACCCCCGTGTACATACTGTAACACCTTATAAATGTCATAATCCTATGATATTGGACCATATATAAATGTATGTCCCAATCCCTGCATGAACACACCTCATACATGTATTGATAATCCTACACACCTAATCCGCACCTTGAAATTACAGCACTGTACAGTACCATATTTCACGGTACTGTACGGTACATTTGGTGATTGGCTGTGTATGGTATTATACAACTCTTTCAGGGATGAGGCTGCAAGGGTTTGGCAGAAGAGAGAAGCTGAATGGGCCCAGGAGAGGAATGCAAGGGAAAGACTTATGAAAGAGGTACTGAACTCTGCTTATGATTATTGCTCTTCAAAGTGTGATATGTATCACTGTGTGTAAAATCCATTGGAAATGTTGCTTTGAAATTTCATGAGTTTTTCAAGACATGTTTATGGTTTCTCATTCTGTAAATATGAGTAATGCACTGGCGCTTTGTACCACATCATTCTTCTATGCTGATTAGTGATGAATCTTGAAAAAGTGATTTTTAATGAAATCTCTGCATCTGAACTTGATTAATGAGAATTGCTTTAATCTATTTTAGAAACTGTAATTTTTGCTATGTACACTATTGTTTAAACCAGTGGTGTTAGTTATATAAAATAGTGGTATACAAAACATGATCCACTTTTTCAATGTATAGATTATGGCTGGTAGACAAGAACAGATCGCACAAAAAATGGAGGAAGTGAAACAACAGCAACAGGAGTCACTTGAAAGACGTGAGCAACTTGTGCGTGACATGGAGTTAGCGCAGCAGATGACTCATAGAGAGGCTCAGCAGACAGAGCGTGCTAAATCTGAGCGTAAAACTGAGCTACAATCACAGGTAATTTCATTGTTTTCCTACAAAACATCTGTTATGCACTAAAATTCGAATAGTAATTCAACTTTTTAGAGTGTGTGTGTTAAATGTGAAAATTTTACCCATTCTTCTCAAAAACTTTGAAACTGGTGTCTTTTTAATTAACATTAGGTGCACTGGATAGTCTAAGAATCCATAAGTTGGAGCAGTTTAAAAAGCTTCACTTCTATTTTTAGAATTTTTGTATAAACCAGGCATGATTTGAAAGTTCAAAGTGATGCAAAAATTTTCAGATGCGTGCCAGACTCCAACAAGAGGAGGAAGATAGATGGCGCCAGTTGCAGGAACTTGAGCAAGACAAACATGCGGAGGATGATTACGAGGAAATGCTCAGACAAGAAGCTGGCAGGATGAACCTACATGGCTTTCAGCCTAAGGTATTTAAACCACCTATTCATTGGTTAATCATTGGCTTATTTATACATTGCAGGAAGCCAGGATCCCCACAAAAATAAAGGAGTTTTTTAAAAACTGAAATGAAAACACCACCAATATACCGCATTCTTTTCTTATTTCACTCAGTAAACAATCCAGCATAATCACTTTTCCTTGAAAAAATTCTCTGGTAGCAATTTTGTTGCTTACATATTCATGTACACTGTATGTACTTTCAGAAACATAATATAGGTGGCGGGTCCACCAGAAGGCAGGCATGGAACTAGAGTAGACAACATCACATCACTAAGCAACCATGACTTCTGGTCACTATGGTAACTGAATCTATCCACAGCAACACAACATACTCTGTATATCCATCCAAATACAACAGTGAGGCATGATCTGTGGGTAACATCATATAGGACATTGGTGTGACCATGCATACAATCCAATACAATATTACTATACACAATAGACTATGTATATCAATTCATATTCGTCTATGTTGATACAGAGAATGCAACTACAGCGACACCTGTAAACTGGAACACCTTAAGAAGTGTAATACCACTTTTCAGAGTCCCAAGACCAACTGACTTAATGTTAAATGAACCTCTATAAGTGGAACACCTCCTAACTGGAACTTTTTTTTAAAGGTACAAAAGGTGTTTCGCTTAGACATGTTTTACTGTACATGTACGCATATGTGAATTGTAATGTATAAAACACCAGCAGTATTGGCTGCAGCATCATCATACAAATCAAAACAATATTACAATACACAATAGGCTATGTACATCCATTCATATAAGCCTATGTTAATACAGGGAATGCACATGTACATGTACACATGTGTGAATTGTAATGCATTAAACACCAACAGTATTGGCTGCAGCATCATCATACAATTATAATGTGAAGTTGTGAACAGTGATAAACTTAAAGCTAGTCCGTCCATTATTAATAAAATGGAATAAATTTAGAACAATTGGAAATATGTTATTGGAAAGTTATGAAGACCAACAGAATAATTGCGGATAATCACAAATACTGTAATAGTATGTATAATTATGTTAGACAGGGTTAGACATTGAATTTGGACACTTAATCACACAATGCTGTTACGTCCTTTGCATTCATTCGACTTTGCTTCTTAAAAGAGAGCTTCATCTTCAGTAGTTTATAACAAGACTTTGCATACAGGGTACCCTCTACTGGGATTCTTATGAGGGAGATAGCCATGCTATGTTGACACCATTGAACACTCCAGAGTTGAAGGAATTATATGAGACACTCTATTAGATACTCCCACCTTTTTTTTTTATTTCCCAGAGTGTAGATAGGATTTGCCTGGGCTCACTGATTTTCGGAAAAATTGAATTTTGATCAATTTTAGTTTATTTGCTAGGAGCTGGATTTGGAAGCACTTCTTCATCTGAATGCATTCAGTTGACTCGCACAAGTTTTTTTGTCATTTTTCATTATGTCACCACCATAAGTTGTGTCATATCGTTATTGTCTCTAACTTTTTTTGTGATGGCAGTTGGCATCCAGCGGTCAGTGTACGGCATATGTAACAAATAGCAGGTGAATTCCCTAGTTTCACATGCAAAATTCAGCGTTTTTCAACTTCAGTAAAACCTGGGTGAAGAGATTACACTTTAGCACCTGAATGTGGCTGTTAATATCTAGTGATCTTAAAATATGATTTGACTAATTGGCTTTCAAAGAAAGTTGCGTAAATGTAGATACACTTATTTTGACGCTACTTAATTTCTGGAGTGGCGTCAAAATTTCTGGAGTGCATTGAACAAAAATTCCAAACTGAATTTTTTTTCAATCTGTCAAATTAAAGTGGGAGCCAAATTAAGTGTATCTACAGTATAGTCAAAAAGAAAAACTGAACTTGCTACATCAGTTTTTGAAATAGACTGCAGCAACAAAACTAGAGCAGAATAGACTCATTTCAGATTTAATTTATATAAAGAGAATATTCAAAAGTGTAATGTTGGACTGCTTTACTTATATACTTAGTTTGGATGTATTTTTGATTTAGCTTATTTGAGAAAATGAGCACTCCCTAAATTTTACATTCCAGATATCAATATTTACATTGTGGGTAGGTCTACTTGATATTGAACAAATATTTCACTCTATTGAGGTGAATACCTGTACATCTTTCACAAGTGATATTCCACGAAGCCCGAAGGGCAAGTGGAATATCACCTTGTGAAAGTGCTACAGGTATTCACCGAAAATAGAGTGAAATATTTGTTTTATCATATCACTGTCCAGCTAAACATCCCTAATATTATTAAGTCATTAAGTCTTCAGATATTTTTACGAATCTACTCGGTTCGTCTGCCATTTTGACTTAACTGAACTAAATTATTTACACTGAACGAAAACAAATTCTTTGAAAATTCCCGGGAGCGTGGGATATCGCTAGATATCTCACTGTTGTCTTATCTGATTAGCATTGCCATTGAATATCGCCAGATATCCCACGACATGTGACCCGGTTTTGACCAATCATACTGTCGCTAGCTAGATAGTGATATAATAATAGTAATTAATTATTAACTTTATTCAGATATTATACTTTATATTGTAACACGTTTCTCACTAAACGCCATTTTAATTTTGAAATTTTCTTTAACTAAAAATTAAGACTGAAAAACCTGAGCATCTGAAACATTTACAGATCTCGTAATATTTTGAGAGTATTTTTGAAAGTGCGTTTTTGAAAGTTTGTAAGGATTGCATATTTTCTTGAGTTGAGCAAATGTTAGTTGAATGTAATTGTAAATAATCAGTGATGTACATAATAATGTTTAAAGATATATACATATTTATTGTATCTTGTCATTTGCTGTGCATCAGACATACACATAGACATACATAAAATCTGTACAATTGTAGATGTAAATAAAATATTTGTTTGTACATAGTAAATACTGCAAAATCAGTTTGTGTTGAATGTGTGCCTTGGTGGTTAATTTCTGGAAACATCATACAATGACAGATCTGCAAGTCAATTGTCTACTTACTATGCTGACTATGAATCAAACAAAGATAAAAATCATTTAATCTATTTACATTTCTTTATCTTGATGTGAAATAACAAGCTATGATATTAGTTAACATGCCAGATATTAACATAAAATTATTCAAAGCATTTTTAAAAATTTTGAAACCACTATTGAGCTATTGAATGACGGCATTAGTCTGTTGATTTGACCAATGAGCAACGAATTCTTCTCAAAGCACATTTATATTATAGACATATGTCTTCTCTTAACACCGAGGTTTTCCCGATCCTCTTTGTGACATGAGAACTGATTAAAATCAATTCAGCCAATTGCCAGTCCAAATAGGATTGGTCCTAACCAGTATGAAATTTTGAGCAACTGACTAAAGCGAAGTTCACACCAACGGCCCTATGATGGCGCTTTAAAGCATCGTGCAAAGCAGCTTAACACGTCACTTTAAAGCGCCATCAAAGTGCCGTTGGTGTGAACTTACTTTATAGAGTATACAATCATTTCAAATGGTTTGGATTTGGTGACCAAGGTTTTTATAAATATGATATAGCATACAATTTGGACCCTGGCTTTGATATAAGCACTTCTCCAGTTTGTTCAGCATGGTTAGGAAAAAAGTATGACATAAGTTGTCACTAAGTCAAGGTCCAAAATCCTTGGAGCTAACTCCATGCACAGGGGTTTCACTAGAATTTCTCACAACAGGCTAAATAAATGAAAACAACAGACAAAATTAATGGAAATCATGAATTTAACATGGAAAAGTTGAAAAGTTCCTAAAAACAACAAGTGCTTTTATGAAAACAACCGGTGAAAATCGCCTGTTGCCTGCCGCTAATGAAACCCCTGATGCAGGATTTGTGTGTTCCATTTTCATCTTCCAGCTTTCACAGGCGATTGCTAATGTATGAGTTTATGAGTCACTGACTGTGAAGATATTTTAGTCTATTAAATACACCATAGATGTCTCCATTCAAATTTTATGATTATATGTTTGTTCCATTTTCGTCATCTAGCTTTCACAGGTGACTGCTTGTATGAGTTTATGAGTCTTTGACTGTGAAGATATTTTAGTCTATTCCACACACCTTTGCACATGTTGACTAGTTTAGGGTCAGTGGATTTCCGTTTTACTGCAACCTCATACTGTGATCTGGAAATAAACATGAAAAACATGAAAATTACTGTTCAGTAAAACTTGTCTGAAGGGAAAACATTAGGGAGTTGGGACCTGCTTTAAAGGGTGACGCATATCGTTTAGCAAATCGAACGCTCGTTTCTGGTGTTGCTCACCATTTAGTATAAAAGGCCCGATCCCGGAATAATACTCAAGGGTTCACAGGTTCGAGGTCGTTGTGTCAACACCTCTAACTGTTATATAGCATAAGTATATTATAGATCGTCACACATTTATAAAAGGGTGTTTTTTATTTTGACAAATCAATTCCACATTTATGGGTGAAGTTTCAGGATATTCTATTTGTGTATAATAAGGAAAAATTGGCATCTAAATTTCCCCATAACGTAATAGCACACAGCTTGGCATATGAAATATCCTACAAATGAAACAAAGCAAGACAAACCGGTTTTTAATACAAGGATTTATATTGGCTGTTGTACATGTATTCTTTGAACGCAATCACTCTTTGGATAACGTTTTCAAAATCATTATAAACGGATTACTTTATCTCAAAGACAATTTCAATAAACTGGATTTTACAGAACTCCCCTTATTTCTTAAAAATGGACTGATCCAGTTGATTCGCCTGGAGCCGCCATATTGTTTTTATACGGGATGCTAATCGGAACCCTTTAAATGTTCACATTTAAAGATTCTCGCAATCTTTATCCAATCAGCGTTTGCGATGTGTACCGGCTCACGTATAAAAGGCGAATCCAACTCAAATCCATGCAGGGGTGTATGAGGTACTCGAATAGAAAAGAGCTCGTGAAATCTGAATTTATATGCACATGGTCGATGTTTACACATGTTTGGAGTTATTGAAGAAAATGTGATATGGGTGTGGTTCCGAATTTGAAGTCATTGCTGGAAAATATGATTTTAATACGTGAAATTATATCGATAAATACAGCACTAAAAATAACAGTACACATTCATGTATGATTGTGTCCAGAAATGTTTGAAACCCTTACGGAAATTCTGTCTGCATTTTTTCACCATTGCTCTTTCTTCCCGCATTCTAGTGCTGTTTGAATGAATATATTAATTTATGTATTTCTAACTAAAATATATCACATTTTTTTATAAACCAGAAACATTTAGATCATAAAAAAATCTTCAATACTTGAGTGAGCACGATATGCAAGGGTTACTAAGTTGACACAGTAAATGACCACTGATATTGTGTTAGTCAATGCACACAGCGTATTCTGCTAAGGCCATGAGAAGTAGATTCTTTGTTTTGCGTCCTGGCATAATCCAAATCATGCAAGGGAACAAGGAAAACAAACACAAACTCAAGAAAAAACACAAACTTGTTTGCTGGGAAATGTATACATTTTATGGGCATAAAAAGGGATCATATACAAATTTGCAGTGATTACAAACACATATCTATACCTTTTATACAATATATGTAAAGATAGATATTATTCATGGGGTAAAAATGAGAAAATACACAATGTATGCTAAAGTAATCAATATCACTGTCAATTTTGACGCACATCAAATCTTCAATTTCGTCTGATTCTGATTGAATGAAATGCGATGGTACTTTCAGACCCTTGTGATTGCTAGCTATTTGGATGTGTTTGTTTTTTCTGATTTACTCAAAATCTTACAAGCAAGGGGACGCAAAACAAAGAATCTACTTCTTATGTATTAAATACACATTTGCTAACACCCCCAACTTTCATAGTGAAGTGACTAATTGGTTTATGTTTACGTTTTAATGTGTTTTGGGTTCCTTGTTACAGCAAGGGGAGCCAGTAAAGTAGACTAACATGTTTGCATGGCAAATTTTGATCGAATATGTGAGACACTTTAAGGTGTTCACATTTGCAAGATTATGATAATATGCATTCGGTAAGCATTCTAGGTGAAAATTACATGGATTACATGGATTAATTGTTATTAAACTGTAAAGCTTTTCATACATTTATATAAAAAACAAACTAGCTGCCTTAAAGTTTACCAAGCATGCCAAAAACGTATCAGAAATTATGTTATCACAGTTCAGAAGAAAAAACAAATGACCAATAGCCCAGTAATCCTAACAATGATCGTTAATCAAAGGTGCAATTTCAGCCTAAACGAATAATGGTGATAAATAGAATGATTAACTTTAATGTTTATTGAGTATATCCCGTATGAGTAATTAATAAGGAGATTAAAAATTAACTCTAATTACTGGATCATTTGAAATATGCCTCCCTTTGATAAAAAATACCATTAAAATATTTTGAAAGGTCAGGGGCACCTCAGTAGAGCACTGTTTGTAAACAAGGAGTCCTTTCACTTTTACTAAATATGTTCCAATACTTCACTAATTAGTTCTTTTACTTTCGCATGACCTTGATCCTTTCAAACACAATATATGTTGATAAGTTAGTAAATATTTTGACAATAAACTGAACTTAAATAAAGTAAACCCCCTAAATTCAGTCCTAAATTCAATTGTTATCTACCATTGACTCACATATTCAAAATGCTGTGAAATGTGAATGCCTGCTAATCAAAACACTTTTGGCCATTCCACAAGATATTTGGATTTACGTGTACCTTGTTTGCTCAACTATGAGGTTAAAGTGACATGAAGTGGTCGATGTTCTGCAATATTTTACAAACCCATTTAATAACTCTAGAAATACAAGCTAATTTGATGAATATGGGAAATGGGAAATGAAAAAATATTCATAAACAAAACTGGCAATTTACGTCATTTTTATTTGTCAACTATAAATAAGAGAGCCCAGACATTAACACAGACAGATCAAGAAAGAAGAGAAATCTGCTTGAAACACTTTGAAACTTCTTCAAAAAGGTAATTTTATTTAAAATGATACTGATGCTAACAGTTAAGAATGTCAATTACTTATATATAGTGTTCTATTCATTACTGATTTTATTGTTTTTAAATCAACTTGCATTCAGGGAAATAAATACATATATGATCAACATAATGGGCATAACCATGTACCAGTAAACGGTAGGTTAGGCGACGGCCTTGTGAATATTCTAAGGAAAAATATCCAAAACATGGGCGTAACTTTCAGTCAGGGGGGTGCGATTGCCAAAACTTTTTTTGGTTTTCAGTCAGGGGCGTGCTAGAAGCTGAGCTAGAAACTTCAAATAAAAAGGATTTTTTCTTCTATCTTATGGTTCTTTTTAATTTGGTTACAGGGGGGGGGGGGTGTTCGCACAGTGTAGACACTAAGGGGCTGAAACCTGCTGGTCAAAATGATATTACGGACCAGTTGCAATGTTATTTTCCTATACCTAGTGAAAAAATCAACTGGTCCGTATCAAAAGTAACCAGATAATGACCAGTGGACCGGCTGTTAATGACAACACTGTGTTCGCACCCATCAAACCCCGCACTACGCCAGTAATATTGACATTTTTTAACAAAAACTGTGGAAATGAAGCTCAAAGGAAGAAATAATACCTCTATTAGCCTAAACTTGCCTCAGCAAATCTTTGATCATGACTTAAATCAGCAAATATACTAGGAGTACAGTAATTTTGATGCTAATTTTAAGTTATATTCAGATTAAACATGATGTATACAACAAGTGTACTTGTCTTGCTTGTGGCCTGCACAGTTGTAGCACCCGATCCCTTGAATCCTCCAAAATGCTGTGCAAAAGAGCTTTTTCAGGTTTGTTAATATACCTTTTTATTTGATACTAAACCCTAAATTCTACATATCATTGATTATTCATCTTATTTTGTATTAACATGTATTTCCATTATTCTATAGGCTGACATTCAATTGACTCAAGGTGTAATGATTGATGGGCAAGGCATGGCCCATTTTTTAGATGGCCGCTGGTCGTTTGATCCCCGCAATAAAACTAACGCATTTGTAGGGAAAATGACTATGTATGGGCAGGAGAAACAAGTGAAGTTCATCCAAACTGCGGCAAAAAAGCAATACAATATATTAGATGGAGCTTGTCAGGTTATACCAAAACTCTACCCTACTGTAGGTGATGGGTGCATCCCGGATAATGCAATTTTTAAGGGACAGGAAATTCTGGGGAGAGATTTCGTGGTAGGTATTATGAAAAAAATATATATCCACCTGTTTCCTTGGCTAAAAATTAAAGTAAGAGTGCACCGTGCTCAACTTAAAATCTGTGTATCAGCCTTGGGATTTCAACCCAAAATGTGGTAACTATTAAAAATCAGGATTCTGACACTTTTTTTACACAAAAACTGTGGAAGTGAAATTCAAATATTTAAATACCTCCTTTAGCGTAAACTTGGCACGCCTTTTTATATTTGCCCCACCGGATCAGGATTTTAACGAAGAATTTCTCCCGATTTAAATAAATATTTATTCTTGTCGAGATATGCACAGAAGCTCTGCTGTATAAAGAATTCTAAAACAGCGGATTATATAAAAATGGACTGTAACAAATACCCGGATTTGTTGGTTTTAAAAAAAAAAATTTTTGATATCACTTTTTATTAATTCTTAATTCTATTAGGAATTCTTGACTAAAATAAGTTCAGGAATTTATGTCAGAAAGATGGGTCTTAAATCTTTTTATGCTCAGCATAAAATGGGACATCACTTTTTATGCCAGCATAAAATGGGACATCACTTTTTATGCTGGGCATAAAAAGTGATATCAAAAAAATATTTTTTTAAAAAACCAACAAATCCGGGTATTTGTTACAGTCCATTTTTATATAATCCGCTGTTCTAATATTTTAGTTTTTGGACTGCACATTTGTTGGGTGACAGATACAACCTCGTTTTTGAGGTGACTGTAACGCCTGATTGTGTCCCTGTAACGATGACAATTACTGGTGAAATAAATAATCCTGTATTGGGCAAAATGGGTCTTGCAACAACGATGCGATTTTCCAGCTTTCAAGAAGGGGTTGAAGATTTGAGTGTATTTGATATTCCTGACTTTTGTCCAAAAGAACTTTGAAGTACGTACATGCATAAATAAAAACTACAATGTGATATATCAAAATGGTTTTCTAAACTAGTGTTACAGATAAAGGTTATTTTTATATTATTATTTTTAGTAAATATTAACGAGATTATCCTATATGAGGTTCAGGATATTGGAATTATCCATAGGCTAATATAATATATCTGCGCAAAAACCGCAGGTCCAGAGGCTAGACATATTAAACTGGCCAAGGGATACTCCCAATATCCTGAACTGACTATAGGATGATCTGTTTTTCAATTGACTTCTGGTTCACATAGTTCAACTGGCCTGAGTTCAGAATAAACTCAACTGTATGTCCAGTTTTGCTTTTTTGGCCATAGTAGGATTTTTCTGTTCTTTCAGATATTCATCGACATTTAAATTCTGATTGGCTAGAACTGGACACACCTAAATTGCTAAGCTATTATGTGAATGCTATATAACTCATATTACCTTAAGATATTTCTGGCTTGTTTAAGACATCCTTGCTGCATGAGACTTTGAGCTAAATAGATTCTACATCTCGCTGTTAGTCCAGGATCCCCTAATTCTAGGGCAATCTTAAACTGATGGTTGGAGATACGACCAGCTTCTTGAGCCTGGAAAAACGATGCATCAGAAAAATTGTCATTTGAATACTGAATGTACATGTATCATACAGGAATCATATAATGAGAATTCTAATATGATACGTGACGTCACTATCGCTAGAACAATTGATAAACTGGTTTATATTGGAGTATGTATGACCACTAAAATTCATAAATGCTATTAGAATGGTAACAAAGACCTCGATTTTATGATTTATGTCAAATATATGACCTAAAATTTTATTCTGGCCATTGCCAAAAACCTCAATTGCTACGCGATTTCAGTCTTTTAACAATGAACAGAATAAAATTGTAGGTCATATATTACGCCATAAATCATATAACCTCGGTCAGACAGTCGGTCTTTATTCCTTAAATAATATTGATTTGAAACACTGCTTTTTGGGTACCCGAGGGACCACAGCTATCAACCTACTTCTGGTAGAAAGGTCAACGTCTGAGTTACATAGTTAAATCCTAATTATAGATAATACAACTTTGATTTTTTCTGAATTTTCTTTCATAATGACAAACCTGACTTTCTCTCGTGAATTTTGAAAGAAAAATCATATTAGGCATCTATTGATCTCAGTGAATGATAATTAAAACATTAAATAACCCGTAACAGTAGCAGTAAAAGACAGAGCTACCCATGCTCTATGAGTTGGACTATCAAAGTTTTCACATCTCATGGTGTGATCCTAAAAAATGGCAAAAATAGAGCCAACAGTCCAGAAATTCCTGATCACCCCTCGTATAAGTGACTTACATGGTGCTGGAAATGATCACCAAGCGCAGAGTAGCCTCCCCCAAGTGTAGACAACCAAGCCATTGCATCTTGTATAAGTATAGAATTACAAACCAGCCTGCATACTCTGTAGGACCTAAACATCAAAATTAATACATGCTATAATAGACTAGATGCGCAGGCCCGGAGCCAGGATTTGCCAAGGGGGGGTTCAGTTTTCAAAATTTTCCAGAGGGGGTTCACATTTGACAATTTTGGCCCAAATATTGCTAAAATCACTTGAGAAGTGCTCAAAATGGTGAAAAACTACATTATTTTGCCCTGCACCCCCCCTGGCTACGGGCCTGATGCGAATAGAAATAATCTTGATTAATACGTCATTAATCATTCAAAATTCAGTCAAAGTGATGTCATATTTGCAATATACATGTAAAAGTACATCTAGAATTATGGCCTCTAAAATGGTTTATCAACTTGGAAATTTTTTTTTTGAAAATAGACCCCATGCATGCCCGTAGCCAGGATTTGCCAAGGGGGTTCATTTTTCAAAAACTTCCAGGGGGGTTCACATTTGACAATTTTGGCCCAAATATGGCTAAAATCACTTGAGAAGTGCTCAAAATGGTGAAAAACTGCATGATTTTGAAAGAATTTTTGGCTAGGGGGGGGGGGGGGGGTTCGTCCGAACCCTGCAAACCCCCCCTGGCTACGGGCCTGCCATGTTATAAAATCAGAAAAAGTGAAATATCTTTACTTGTATTGAACAGATAACATTTTCTTTTACTGGACATATTTGAATTTGCATAACTATAAGATAAATAGGTGTGATTTGAAAATTGAACAACTAAAACAAACGAATATTTAAGTCAAACTTTCTACTATCTGACCAAAACGAGCAACCTGGTGGTGAAACTGGTAACTACCTACTTGCATCTGAGTAATTACATTTAAAACCAAGTGTCTCATTCATTCGAAATCACTAATCTGCCACTAAATATGTTGCATGTTTAGACCTAATTTTAATGAACAAGAAATCACTGAAATACCATGGACATTTGATACATGTAGTGATTGAAAGCCCATGGAAATACATAAGGTAACATGCTTCTGAATACACTACAGTGAGAATAAGAAAGATACAGCCTGGACTTAAACAGTTAATTGAAATACTCACCATTTGTAATCTAAAATGCATTGATTTGGCCATGATGATTGTATAACGACTATCACATCAGTCATTTGTTGATTTCCTGCCTTATTGTTCAATAGAGACCTATCGATCCAATGCTGTGTAAACATATGTCTGTATGTATCATTTTGAGTCAGCAGTGATGTGAAACAGCCAGCTACGTGAACATCTGCTTCAATTAGGTGAATCACTTGTGTGGGGTTTGTGTTATCAAGTACAATGGGTTTGTTTGAGGTAGAATGCTTTACAATGGTATTTGTGACAGTCTCACATTGTAAACGCTCCAATAATTGCCGTTTGAGTGTTATTAGAATTGTCACATCCATTACTGTTAACGTAGACCTTCAAGTTGTAGTTCATATGATTTTACAAAGTTACATGTACTAGTGTACATATACCTTTCGATTTTTCTGAAAAAAGAAACTGTATCAATTACATTTGTACCAAGCTTATGTAATGAGCTTTGATAGCAAGTCGCTACTACAGTCTCAACTGTAGTAGCTAGCCTTAATGGTTTAGGAGCGTCTGACTCGAGAGCGGTAGGTCCTGGGTTTGATTCCTGTACGGGCATTGGATTTAGCACACTCTCTTTAAGGACAGGGTGCATGTTGGGAAATTTTCTGCATTCCTCAATTGAGTCACATGTTATTTTTCAAACAAGAATAACCCCCTTTCCACATTGTCTACATCTTCCAGGTTTGCACAAAGAGTGCACTTATGTGCCTAGAAAAGCCTTGTGAGAAGATTTGTTTTGTAAATTGTATAAAAAATGAGAAAATACAGTGAAAAAAAATTCTGAAAATTTTCTGAATTTTTTCACTGAATTTTCTTGCTTTTTATACACTTTATCAAAACATCCTTCTCACAAGTCTTTTCTAGGCACATAAGAGCACTCTTTGTGCAAAACTGGAAGATATAGACAATGTGGGGAAGGAGTGATTCTTGTTTGAAAAATAACATGTGACTCAATTGAGGAGTGCAGAAAATTTCCCATCATGCATCCTGACCTTAAAGAGGCAATAAGGACTGTAGAGAGAAAATTTGAAATTTTTTATTTTTTCTGAGCTATCAGGTCAATATTTGGCTTAATACCTTCTTTAACATACCTATTTTCATAAAATGTATGTATAAACTATCAATTTCAGCATTAAGAAGTGTAAATTCAATTCAAAGCTTCTATAAAGGGAGTCCCACTCCTAGATTTTTAAGATCCACCATGTTTCAAGAGGAATATCAGCTGAAATAATGTTCATCCAGAGGGTTTCTTTGTAGATAATGAAAATATATGTTAGTCTTGATGAAATATCCAAACCTAAATATATTTTGACATTTGTTGATGATCGTTGAATGGCCCCCCTGCACTATTTGTAGCACCTTTAAACTCTAGTATCTGGCTCACTGAGTTCATATTTTGCTTGACAATAATCAGAAAAAATGTGTATTTACGTGACATTAGCTGCCATGCAAAAAATAACAGGTGTGACAATTTCTTCAGCAAATGTGTGACAAATACGCAAATTGCATGACAGTTGGGCGGCCGGTATTCAGGCACAATAAGCATAATGAACGAAGTGCTCGGAGATTAGGATTGAGTTGGAGCCCTAGGAGCCAAAAACCCTTTGATCTCTGGCCTGGGTGTAAAACCTCAGAAGAAAATTTTATAAAAATTTATCTCTAAAATAACATTTCATATTTCAAAATGAACAGAACTTATCTGTACTTAAGATAAAATAGATGAAAGAATACCTTTTGTCGTATGATTCTAACTATGTCATTTCCTTCACGGTGAGCTGTTAGAGAAGAAATTCAAAATATTCAAGGAATTTTATGTTTTCTCATGGAGGCTGACACCTTGAAAATGCGGCATGGGTAAATCTTAAAAAATTGAATTTTATTCAAATATATACTTTGAATATACATTTTCTTAAATAGAAAATATATATCGCATTATAAAATTACAATAGAAAGTCAATTATATGTCGAATAAGGAGGAAAATGGATTAAAACCAAACTCTCGCAAGATCGCCAAGGTGCACGAGACTTGGAAAAGCGGTAAGATTTTGAAAGTATTTTGTAGGTAAATATTCTATTTGTCACAAATGTAGCCGTCCAAACTTATATATGTATTCAAACAATAATAGCACTTTAAGTTTCTACATTCCTAAAACAACGAATGAATGTCATTCAGAATGATGAGATGAGAACTTCTTCCATTTTTGTCAACTTTGCAAGTTTGAAGTTTTTTTGCATCCATTCAATGATTCATTTCAATTCATTGCAAAAGTAAAGTAAGACTAGGCTAGCGACTAGTAGTGTTGTCGCAATTAATCGAAACATCGCGATATACATCGCCAAAGCTGATTCTGGTGATGCATCGATGTCTGAAACAAAACATTTGCTAAAAATCATCCTTTCTTTATCTTATTTTGATGCAAATCGCTTACCTTTTCATGTCTTATTTCATTTTCCAATGTTTTCTGATATTCTTTCGCTTCTAAACTGTTTTAGCTAGTCGAAATGAACCATTAATCTAAAAAAATTACTTTACTTTAATTTCACCGTTACTAGAAGTTCCTCTTATTAATTTGTTCTGTTCGGTATTTTAGTGCATTAGCGTTCGGTATTTCCGTGCACTTTTCTCGGACTTTTTCTCGATGTACATCGCGATGTGCATAAGTGGTGCAACTCGGATGCCAGTACTCGCCACTCACTCGTTGAACCTGTCCAAGATAGTTACTCGAGTACGTTTTTTCAAACTCGAGTAGGCATGTTTTATTATGAAGTGTTTTAAACCCCGGGAATGATGATTTTTAGATGCACTGAACGAAACAAAATATCGATTCCGGAAACAAAATGAAAATATTTAAAAATAAACAAACACAATTATGGCATGAATAACTACATTTATTCTCACTAAATTGATACAAACTATATATAACATCAATAACATATAGAAGAAACGAAGAAATTGTATCTATTTGGTCTTCAAACAGTCGACTAGGTGAGTTTTTTATTTTTTTAAATTTTTCCCTCATTTTTGCGAGTGGTACTCGATTACAGTGGCATTTTCACACTTTCTACTCGAGTAGCATTTTTCTTGCGAGTTGCACCACTAATGTGCATCAATGTTTACTACTGAAAATTGCCGATGCATAGATGTACGATTATGACACATTGCGACAACACTAGTGACTAGGCTAGCAGTTAGGATTGTTGAATGATGATTACCCCAAATGATGATTGGGCATGCATAGTATAGTTGAAATGTTTACTTGTATGCCGCTTGTCTGGTTATATCATCATGCAAGTTCAACTTTTGTTGCATATCGAAACCAACAACAGAACGAAAAACTGTTCATTTGAATTTTAGACCTATCAGATGTTTGTAAATCAAAAATTGTGCGTCAAAACTTGTTCTATAGAAGTCAAATGAAAATGCTGTGTCTACATTTTTCGGCATTAATTAACACATCAGTTTATAAAACACCTTCACACCTATTCAAATTCGATTGGCACGTCATGATCATTGCTATTGACCCGATATAGCCTATCAAAGGGCTACTTGGTGACATGATCAAATTTGAAAAGATACGAAGATGTTTTTAAACTGATGTGTTTAACTTCAAATCAATATAGAGGCGTTGCAATTAACGGTATTTCATCCTGTAGTTGGTTTTGATATGCGATGAAAATTGGGCTGGCATGATCATAGCGGAGCATTCGCCTATGCAAATCATCTCGGTTTGGAGAACGAAGTTCATCAATCTAAATGAGCATTATCCCTGCTTCGGACAAATTTGATTTTTTTACATAATATAGATTTGAATGTCTTCTTTTGAATAGTCATAATTTAATTTGGGTAATATTTCTAGATTTTTCGCAAAAAAATATTAGTGCAGTACACTGACGAACTTCTTTCCCCAAATCGAGACTTGTATTTTATTGAATCGGTCTATTTGAGCATTATCCCTGCTTTAGACCAATTTGTTATTTTTACATCTTGTAGATTTAAATGTCCTCATTTGAATATTCATAGTTTAATTTGGGTAATATTTCTATATTTTTCATGAAAATTTTTTTAGCCCAGGAGGCTGTTCTCCAAACTGAGAATCGTCCTTTCCAGGATAACTGCTTACCTGTTCAACTTGAAATTTTTACAGATGCAAGAGCAGACTAGTACCAAATTCTGATTAGGTTAAGGGCATGCTGGGTAAACTACTTGGCGGCCATTTTTAATTTTTCAACAAATCTTGTCATCAAAATTCCAGGAAAACCACTTATCCGTTCAACTTGAAATTTTTACAGATGCAAGAGCAGACTATTGCCAAGATCTGATTAGGTTTTGGGTATGCTGGCTGAATTACATGGTGGCCATTTTATTTTATTTTTCAATTTGGCGGCCATTTTTAATTTTTCAACTTGCTCCAAATTGACCAAATTTTTTTTTAAAAACATCTACAAGTTCTCAGAAGTTCAAATCTGACCTTAGATTTCAGATTTGACCTTTCATTCACCTTCAGTGACCTTGAAAAGGTCAAAAAAGTTGATTTTCTAAATTGATATTTTGGATTTAAATTTAGGTCAGCTTAATTACAAAAGACCTACTGAGGTCTGAAAAAGTGAAATTTTCAAGGTCGAAGGTCATCAAATTAGGTCACAACCAATGTTATCTAAATTTTCCCAAAGTTCAAGACTACAAATAAATTCTTGTCATCAAAATTGCAGGAAATCTGCTAACCTTGTCAACTTGAAATGTTTACAGATGCAAGAGCAGACTAGTGCCAAGGTCTGATTAGGTTTTGGCCATGCTGGGTAAATTGCATGGTGGCCAGTTTGCTCTTCAAAGTGCAATAATTATCACTGTGTGTCTTGTTGAGTTCTTTGGTGTTTTGTTTCCAAGAAACAGTAGGTTGTTTAGTTTTTAAAGTGACATGTTGCACCAAAATTTAAATTAAAATATGGTGAAAATCTAGTGTCGATTTTTGCTTTAAAATCATTGAACGTCAGGTCAGAGACAACATTTTCTGGGAGGTTGTTTGAGTCATCTACTATATGCTGACTGAAGAACCCTTATCTTAGGGCAAGGTTACACTACAACTGTCTTCAAAGAATTTCTGGCTATGGCCTATTGTGTTAGGGTGACTTCACTTGGGGTAAAGAAAAAGAATGACAGACACAAGGAAAAATCCTCCCTACTCCTCCATACCAAAAATAAAACCAGGCTTTACTAAATAAATTAATCCCATAGTCAAATTATACTGTCACTGAGTATACATTTGTTTAATTTATTGCATTTTTGATTTTAACTATTTCAGGAATCACAAATGAACTAATTACCTGTACGAACAACTGAATGCATTAAAATGAATCCTGAACCTACCGACAGTTTTAAAGAAAATAACTTTAATTTTCAAACACACCAAATGCCAAATTGGGCAAAAAATTCTCGCGCTGGTGTTGTCATTGATTACAGCCCGACATCTCTGGAATTTACAAATAGTGGATCAACTGGAAGTGGACAAGACTATTTTGGAGGAAGTAGCGGGAATATTGAGACCCCTTCAGCTTTTTTACAAGCCCAGGTTATTTCTCCATTAAAGTTTAACAACAGTGAAGAAAGAAACAGAGTTCTACAGGATTTATCAGGAGATTATAATAATAGTGACAATTATGATGGTGATTTTAGTAGCGATGGAGGTTACCATGGTTACAGTGGTAGTTTCCCTAGCAACCATGGAACTAATAATCGGAGTCTAAATGGAACAGATAATGATAGACAAAACCTTCAGCAAAATAATCACAACTCTATTGGATATGGAAATATATCACATGGTTACAGAAGTGCATCAAATGGATTAAAATCGAGTGATTCTAATGGCTCTTTGCAGTCAAGGCAACATAGCATGGATGGAGTTAATTCCCAGGAATTTGATTCAAACTCGAACTCACCTCATACGAATGGATTCATTCAAAGTAACTTAAAACCAATGATGGGACTCAGTATTCCTAACCAAAATTTTATGCAAGCTGTTAATTTCGACAATCTATTGGGTAATTCAGAGGAGGATGGTGAAACAGCCAAGATAGGTGGCACTCATGGTGATAGCGAGGAAGAAAACTATGAAGAATCATTAGAGTATCAAAGTTTGAATGATAGTGAAGGTGAGATTGCAAATGCCTTTAGGCTTGTAGCAAGGGGAGTAAGGGGGGGGGGTCAACCATTCGAACAGGGATTGAACCTACTAGATTTTGTTGAAAATGAGTATCCTTGGCAAAAGCCAAGCTGATGATATGATTCGATTAGGAAGGGATGACCAAGAAAGTTTTTCCAGATATTTTATTGGAATAATACAAATTTATCTTTGATAATCTTCTTCCATATTCAAATATGAACAAATTGAAAAATGACATTTATTTTATGACATGCATGAATGAATTGATTTAAGCACAAGAATCTGTCCGACATACATAATATCAAACTATTGTCTGAATATGATAGTGTTCTACATTCATAATGAACATGAATTTACTAAATTTCAGAATGTCTTGATCCAAGTATAGAGCAACAACAAGCCAAGCAGCAGACAAAACTACTCCATCGTTTCAAGCAGCTTCGTGATTGGCAGAAGGAGCAGCAGGAGAGACTAATCAAGCAACAACAAGAACAGCTAGAGAAGTTACGAGGGGAACAGTCGAGGGTGCATGAAATGATCTCTCGTCAAAGGGAAGCTAAATGGGGTAATGGTCTTTTTATCATACTTTGAAAAGTACATCATCTTGTGTTGCTAGGCATGCTGGGTGAATTACACAATAGCCATTTTGCTCTTTGATAAAGTGTGATATTTATCAGTGAGTGTTTAAAAACACAGTGAGAAATATTGAATCTAACTTACTTGTTATCCACTGATAACTACCTTTAAACCTCTTATAATCAAGATGCATTCATGTCTGTGCGACTTCACCATATTGCTTAATTCACAATTTTCTATTTAAATTTTCCTTATTTTATCTTGACATTTTCAGGGTCTCCAGATAAAAGCCCCAGGACGCAGATGTCAACCCCACCCAAAGCTAAACAACTACAGAGTTCCATACCTCAAGCTTTAGCCCAGGGGGCTATGCTGAAGAGATACAGTACTGACCAAGATAACCTCACACAGGGGGCATTTATGAAGACGTATGGGGCCACTCAGTTGTCACAGATGCTCCCAGTGCTACCAGACCCTGTAAGTAAACATTCTGTAACATGGGTGGTCTTGGGTAAATGTATTTATCTGTGTGGTTGATTGGTTGATAAAACAAATAAATAAGCATAAATAATCAAAGGTCTGCACTTCAAGATATTCTCACGTCGAAAAGACATAAATGTCGTAATGGCACGAAGATGGGAAACGACATATATGTCGTAACGGCACCAAAGAGGTTATACCCCAGAATAAATAATTGCCCTCAAGTTATAACCCTTTTCCAAGTAAGTTAAAAAACCTTAGAATGTGAACACCTACAGTGGTGTTCAGATTAGACAGATTTTACTTTATTTCTATCTGGATGTATTTAACCAGTTGCAAGAAGACAATTGAACTATTTAGTTGTATGAATTGTTGTGGTATTTGACATTTATTTTATTTTATAAATGACCCAGTTTGGAGGCTAAAATACCAAAATGTATGATATTGATGAAAGAAGATTATTTGTATGTAATTCAAGTTTATATCATATTTTATTTATAATACAAGGTTGCAGATGTTAATTATCCTCCCTCTGATGATGACCAACATGAAGACCTCTACAGTGAAACAGATGACCAGAGTGTACAATTAGAAGAGGGAGTGTACCCACTGAATGACACAGCCTCAGATATAAGTGAGCCTACCGACCCAACAGTGCCATTATTTGAGAAACAACAAGAGAGATACCAGACAAAGGACCTCAGTGTTATCATTGAGGAAACAAGTTTGAATGTAAGTAAATGTAATGATACAGCTTATTGAGCTGCAGTAAATCTGTTAAAGCTGAACACCACTTGGACGAGCCAAAGTGCTTTGATTAGCAGGTGTTCACATTTCGGTGTTTCCTAATAATCAATAAGAGATGTACAGAAAATGTTTTCACATTGAGTGGTGTTAAAATTAACAAGGGATTTGGATATACAGGTTTTACTGTACATTGTTTTGCCATATCCCCTCTTAACATAGGACCATGCACAGTTTCAGATATATGCCAAATTCTGAAATTAAAGACACAGACTAAATAGCACCTCATTTATGTGTGCCATGCCTTGATAAAAAAATTGAGCTTTGTTTTAAATATTGTTCCATTATCCAAAGATATATTGTTGCTGTAGGAGTCAAAGATGTCCACCCCAGGTGCCAAAAACCATCAGCATATTGAGGAAGGTTCAACTAGGGTCACTGCTCCAACCCTGGATGACAGACCCTCAGATGAACCCCACTCTGCAAAGAGAGACAGTCAAGATAGAGCTCTGAGAAGTGGTAATGTTGATGATATTGAGATTCATCCTAAATCATTTGGGGAATTGTTAGAGGAACAACTGAAGTTGGAGGAACAAAGGGTAAAACTTTTGATTAAGTTTTCTTGAAAAAAAAATATTTTGAATAATGGTAACAATATTTTAAAGCGATTAATAATCTCATCCTTGGCCCAAGAGTAATTCATTGCATGAGCCACTATGAAAGCAATGTAGGACCAATCTTGAAGGATGCATATAAAATGGTATAATATAGTGTAAGTGTATCTGTTATACTAAATCTATATTTCGCACAGTATCATTCAAACTCCATAAAAGTCTATGAAATATACATTTGGGATTGTAAAGATCTGATCAGCATCAAAAGTGTCAGATCATTCACAATAGTCAGAGTGAAGTAGGATGGCTAGTTGATTCAGTATTCAGGGTAGTCGTCTATTCTCATCTTCAGATGAAAGAGAACCTTGCAGCGGTTCCTCCCTCTCCCCAAACATCAGGGTCAGGTAGTCGCAAGATTCCATTTCTCAGGAAAGGAGAAGGCATAGCCAGGTTTGGCATGACACACCCAATGAAGAAGACTTCACCTCAAGCAAGAAATTCTCCTGTGTCAAAGTCTCAGGTAAGATTTTTATGTAGTATGTTAATTATTTACTTATTTATTTATTTTCTTTGTACTCGAATTATGTAAAAATGTTGCTTCTTGATTTTAAAGGAACAAGCAGTGGAAAGAGGCATTTACTCTATTTTCATATGGCAATAATTGTGTTTTGTATTTAACTAGGGTGGTATATCTTTCAACTTTGAAACTGAAATGTGTGTAAGATTGTCATTTTTAGATACACAGCAGCTTGTTCTTGTTGAGTATTATTTACACGATATAGTCTGATTAATCAAATGTGTATGGTTTTATTTCAGACTACAAACCTCACAAGGAAAGTTGCAGCACCAAATTCCCCATCTAGTCACACATTTAACTCCCCTTCAAGTCACACATTTAACTCCCCAATCACTCAGATGTCAAAACTACAGAATTCACCGATAACTAAACTCAAACTGAAGCCATCTCCACAGAAAACTAACCCAGCATTGATCTTAGAAAAATCAGACCATATGAACAATGGACAGAAATTTAACCCTGCATTGAGGGCCCAGCAAGAAGCTTCTACTGAACATCCTGAGAGGCAGGATGAGGAAATTGGAGAAGTGTCATTTGAGACATCATTTCAACAAAATATGAAGCGACGTGAGAAAGAAGAACATGTAAGTTAACTTATTAGGAGCTGGTTCAAAATAGATAATTATGTCATCACCAGAAGTAGTGACATAACATATAGTCTACACCTTTTTGGTTGACAGTGTTTGGTTGTTGATGTTTTTTCAGTCGGTCAGCATTCAGCATCTGTAACAAATGGCAGGTCGTGGCATATTGCATGTTAATGCCTTGTTTACTGTGTTGAAGGGAGACATTACTATAAATACATGTATATAGATATTTATCAAAAACTCGTCCAGACCGAAATTATGTATTACAAAATACATGAGTATGAATCTTTTTGAATCTTGATTTTATTTATTTACTCTTGCGAAGCGACATTAAACATAACACAGAAGTACAGGTCATAGATTATCAAAAAATGTTGTTGTCTGTAACAAATGGCAGGTGGTGACATTTTGCATGTTCATGCCTTGTATCTGATCTGCCATGGTTCTCAATGTTAAAAAGCTTAAAATGTAAAAAACCTGCTAGTCTAAACACTGTTAGCTTGTCTCAATAGCATTAAGACAAGACATGTTTTTATTGTATATTGTCTACTTGAAATTATAGGTTGAGAAAAATGAACTGGAAGAATTTGAAATTCTTGAGATATATGCTGAGAACACCTCGTTCTGTAGTACTTCATCAATAGTTCAGAATGCAATGAATAGACAGGTAGTCCCTCCTTCGCCCCTAACCAAGTCAACCATCCTTGAAGAAAACAGGTAAAATCAGTCTCCTTATACAACTAAACTCATAAAGTACGAGGGCATATCATAAAGTTCTCATAATATGTCTCTAATTTTTTTATTTTTCAATATACTCTGATGAATTTTTCACAGAATGTGTAGTATAGAATGCTGTATTAATCTGTAAATAAATATTTGGTATAACAGAAATATTATTTAAGAAATGGTTGCCATAGTAACCGGAAATCAAGGCACCCGGGGCAAAGAAAAAATCGTGCAAGAATAGCCCCAACTAACCATGTTTCAATGCATAATAAGTTATCAAATAAGCTATGAAACACATTAAATTGTTAAATACCATGTGTTCTTGACTGTTTTGAACAATTATAATGGTCATGTGAATTGTGTGATCTCATAATGGATGATTGTAATGCTTCATTAGAAGTGATGTTAGACACTACAACTGTTTTGTCAAATATTCTAAGGAAAGTCGATTTTCCCCCTTTAGTTCATCTTAAATATGTTTAGACTACAAATAGGGCGGTAATTTTGTTGATATCTTTGCAACATATTTGTTTTAGATCATCTTTAGTATAAGCAAAAGGATTTTTCGAACTTATCTAGACTTTTTGTAGGTATGAATTTTATTTTTCTGATGATCTCTGCATCTATGCATGATCTTATTTAGTCATTTCTGATCATTAAGCTTTGATTCTCAGAGTCTGGTATCACATTTAATGAAGCATGTAAGCATCCCCTATGACATCACACAATTCACATTATCAATTTATTTTATAGTAAAAGTATTTTAACAACATATTCAAGATAACATTTTAATGTGTTTGATAATTTATGAGAGTTTATTATGTATATAAACATGGTTAATTAAGCTCATTTTCTCAACTATTTATATTTGCCCCGGGTGCCTTGATTTCCGGTTACTATGGCAACCATTACTTATCTAATATTTCTGTTATACCAATATTTTTTAATAGATTAATAGAGTGTTCTATACTGCAGATTTCATGAAAATTTCATTAGAATTTATTGAAAAATAAAAAAGTTAGAGAGATATTATGAGAACTTTATGATATACCCTCGTAGCACACCTCTGTATCTGTAAAGTGGAGCATCTTTATAAGTGGAATACTTTCTAAAATCATGTTACTCATTGATTTGTAAAGAATGAACCTTTTGTAAGTGGAGCAGTTTCCCAAATTGAACATTTCACTTACGCATATTTAACTGTAGAACTACATGTATAACCTGGGGCATAAAAGCACATGATAATGAGTTTCTATTTAAAGATTTATTTTATTTTTGAAAAGATCAAAAATATTTGAAGCCACATGAAATATTTAAAGTGCCATTTTAAAATAATGGTGGCATTGCCGAATGATGACATTTTTCATTGGATTGTTATTCTTTGAATTTGAATTTTAACGCAGATTTCAGAATTTCAGAGATATCAAAATAGATCTTAAGAAATGAATAATAACTTTATTATTTGGTCAAATGTAAAATTCGTTGTTATTAGATCATCAATACTTATGTGAACATAGCACTTATTATTGAAAAATATCATGTTCTAGGAAGGAACAAGAGTTACAGAATGACACATTGGAGAACCTCAGTTTGGACTCTGATTCAGAGTCAGAATCAAGTGACAGTGATATCCTGGATCATGATGATACTATTGTTGAAGAAAATATCCCCAATGAAGTAAGACAACCGATGCAAAGAAAAATTGCAGCCAGTAATAAGCAACAGTTTCCTCATGAAAATAAGGAAGAAGACTATTTCCAAAGTGATCAAAATCAACCAAATGTCAAAACATCATCGATGAATCCTCATAGAATATCAACTGATAACAATGTTGCTGGGTCAGAAACAGAGGATGACTTCACAAGTGGAGTGGAAGATAATGAAGACTCTGATAACGGCAAATATACAGATTCCAGAAAAGCTGTTATCATGACAACTGAGCCTCATTATGATGATGAGGAATCCTGGGGTGATGAAAGTAAGATGGGATGAATCATTGTAAATCGCTGTTATTGAACTGAACCAATGTTTTATTTGTATATTAATTATCTGTTTCGTGAAAATCAATACTTTAAAATTTACTCAATCTAATTGTTAAGCTTCTTTTGCCAATATTATTATCCCATCGAACAAAGTTCGGAGGGATATAGGGAACGCCTCCATCCGTCCGTCCGTCTGTCCGTCCATCCTTCCGTCCGTCCGGGCAATAACTCAAATACCGTTGGCCCGATTTTGTTCGTATTTTGTACACATATACCCTATGGGGGTAGAAGTTCTGCTTGAAAGCCGATTTTCAAAATGGCCACTCATTTCAAAATGGCGGCCATTTTAGTGCCGAATTTACAGTAATTTAGGTGCAATATGTAAAACTGTAATAGCAATATGTTTTAGATGTAAAAAAATTATATAGGACAGTAATAAAGCTAGAAATGTAGATATTAAAGAAGCACATGGCAGCCATCTTGAAAAATGGCGGCCTGTACTTGTTATTTTACGATTTTTGCTGTAACTCGAAAAGTAGTGGAGCAATTTTGTTCATATTTGGTATGTGAATACTATAAACATTGCACACTGTCTAAAGACACTTTTGGTAGAAAGTGGCCATTTTAAAAAATGACCGCCATTTTGAAAAAATGGCCGCCATTTTAACCTATTTTACTATAACTCGAAAAGTAGTGAAGCGATTTTGTTCATATTTGGTATGTGAATACTATAAGGATGGCACACTGTCTAATGACACTTTTGGTAGAAGGTGGCCATTTTTCAAAATGGCCGCCATTTTAACATATTTTACTATAACTTGAAAAGTAGTGGAGCGATTTTGTTCATATTTGGTATGTGAATACTAAAAGCATGACACACTATCTTATGACACTTTTAGTAGAAAGTGGCCATTTTGAAAAGAAATTTGAAAAATGGCCGCCATTTTAATGTATTTTATAATAATTCGAAAAGTAGTGAAGCGATTTTGTTCATATTTGGTATGTGAATACTATAAGTATGGCAAATGGTCTAATGACACTTTTGGTAGAAGGCGGCCATTTTGAAAAATGCCTGCCATTTTTGCTATATACTTTGTTTGTAATAATGCCTTCCATGGCTGTTCGATGGGATTCGCTACGCTTTGGCGTTGCCGTTGTTCTGGTTCAACCTTGCCAAACTTTACCTTTTTTATTCATATAAATATGAAAATATCAGAAAAAGAAATGAAGTTTATACATATTAACTTATACACTTTGCTTTAGGGAATTATTACTATTTTGTGATCACTGTAACAAATATACTCCTCAAAGTTTAAAATTACTCAATTTTATATGGTCTTGCATTTCTGTAGGTATCCATGATAAAGAGCCACCTGCTGCCAAAAAGGACACTGCTATTCCATCAACATCTAAGCTAATGATGAAGATATTCCCAAGTCTGAAGCCTCCTAAAGTGAAACCAGACCAGGTGAGAAAATGCAGTCCCATAGCCAGGGGGATTCAAAATTATTAAAAAATTAGCACTTTTCACCATTATTTGCTCTTTAAAAGTGATTTTGGGCCAAATATTTTGTCAAATTTGAACCCTTAGAATATTTAAAAGCTGAACCTCCCCCTTGGCAAAAGCTGGCTATGGGGCCTGAAATGTTTATGTGATATGGAAACTACAATGGGAAAAGACATATACTTAGAGATAACAATTGACACATCGTTGTTGTTGTTGTTTTGTGTTAAAGAGAATGAATGTAACAGCCTCGTTAGTTACTGAACCAGTATAAATTTGAGTTCAAATTAATCTCTTGAGAAAAGTACTTAATTTGGTCTATATTTTCAAACAGTTTATAAATTGTTACATTAGGGAGTTTAAGCTTGCAATGTTTTTCAAAACCTAAACATGAACGGAAAATGTTTAAGCGATGCATTTGTATGGGCGATTGGTCATACGTATAGGTTGGCATTTCGATTTTTTATGCAAGCTTAAACTCCCTAATACTGTGTTTGGAATTAACACAAGTTAAATACAGTTCATGCAATTTTACTAAGGTTCAATCCAACAAGCAAGATACTGGTCAAAAGGTGGCGCCAGCAGATGGTGTTCAATCAAAGGCATTAAGGGACAAATTACAAGAACTTGAGCATGAGATTGAGAGGTTTCGAGCAGAGAACAAGGCACTAGCAGAAATGAAGAAACGACAAGAAGAGGTATGAAAAATTACCAATATGTGGTATCCCT
Source organism: Owenia fusiformis (assembly GCA_903813345.2). Lineage (NCBI taxonomy): Eukaryota > Metazoa > Annelida > Polychaeta > Sabellida > Oweniidae > Owenia > Owenia fusiformis. Next base: position 10,868,071 of record CAIIXF020000012.1, read on the forward strand.
AAATTGGATTTGGAATTTTATTTCGGATCTGAAATGTTAGAAAAGTAGTCAGGATGTATTCAAATTCTGAATTTATTGTGTTTTCTATGTCATTGAATATTTCATATTAATCTAAATCTGGATTTGTGTACTTCTATTTTAATTCCCCCCATTACACAGTACCACAGGTTGTAAACTTACATCCACAGATCTTCAAAAATTTGGTCAAAATTTCCTAAATTTTTCTCAACTGGGATTATTTTTTGGGCCCGTCTAATTTTCAAAATCCTCAATTCTGGGGATATTACTGTCACATATTAATGTTTTGCTGAAGTATTGAAGTATAGATTATCTTTTGATTTCAGGGTCTAAGGGCATTAAAACAAGAAAGCGAAGACTTTCAAAAAATGAAGGATGAAGAGCTGAAGAAATTGCAAGATTTCAAGGCTGAAGAAATGAAAAAGCTAAAGTAAGTTACACCCATAGATGTTCGAGCTTTCATTGATTTAGTTAAATGAATCAAAATTTCATATTCAATTTAGTTGTTAAAATTTCTCATAAAGTGATTGGGCATTAGGCTAATATACACAGGTTGTCCATAAAGTCTCTACAATTACATACAGCATCTGTGTAAAGTGAAGAGAAGGGTCGGTCACGGTTCGGTACGATTCTCGGTTCTTGTCTCTCGGTTCGGTCGGTTCTTCAATCATATACTTAATAAAGTGGGCCTCATAAATTGCAATTGGTTCCACAAATATGGCAACATAAAAAGGTGTTTCACTTTTATTTTGTATTATTAGGGGATATAATTTTATTTTAAATCTTATAAATGATCAATATGGAATGATGATAGCTGATAATCATTGAATTTTTATGGAATTAAATAACTAGAATTGAACTATTTGGAGATGGCTATCAACAAGTCGCTTGCCCCGTATTAGATGGGAGGGATTTCTTTTTAAACTGGGTCTGGTTGGGTAAGACGTTTCAATATGTTTCCTCACGGCAGATGTGTTTCCTGAAAACTTAAATTATATGGATAGCACAGATGTCCTTCAGTTGGGAATAACAGTGCAGTGGGCTAGGGGGGTGTTTACCCAAAATCTCAACCTGACTTAGGACCTGGGGTAGGACACATGAAAAAGTGTATATATCAGTCATAAAAATGTTACTATGAATGGGTAATAGAAGGCAGTTACAAGATAGGGAATGAATTGAAGTCTAATAAAGATCGCAGTCTTAATTTTTAAAATGAAAAAAATTTACAAAAAGTTTCAATCACAAAAATTGGAAACCTGCAGCGTATTTCAATGTCGTGTTGCACAACCGACATAGGGTAGACGTATTCTCATCGTAGAAACCGAATACTTCCAAGCATCAAACTTCGGCATCGCGGGGAAAGGCTCTATTATGGTTTTACTAGCTCTTTGTCTAAGACTTCGAAAACTGTCCGCCATTTTTAAAACACAAGTGTTCCTGTGCGAAATTAATTCACGCTCGCAAATAGAATTATGTTCCCTCGAGACGTGGAAGCACAATGAAATATCCAAGGAGACGATTTTGTTACCGTATGGATCGTTTAAAGTTGTTCAATTGTCATTTTAATTGGTACTTTCATTCGATATTTAGATGAAATAGAGCTGTAATTATTTGCGCAAAAAATTGGTATTCATGTTACACTGTACGAAAATAAAGTATTTCCCCGGGAATGATGGAACCGTTCTGGACTCGGTTCTTGGTGAAAAACTGCGGTTAATCGAACTGAACCGTAACCGACCCTTCTCTAGTAAAGTGTAGAGACTAGAAAAATAGAATTTTCTATTGACTGTTGAAAATGATTTAAAAATGAGAATATTTGTACATGACAGTGATAAAGGGGAGAATTATGGTAACAAGATAAACATAACAGTTTGAATATATTTGTTTATAAAATATTGGCATTTATTTACATTTTAAAATATTTCAAGCATACATGTGGCAATTTTACAGCTTTTATTAAAAGGTCCATGCTAAGCAATCCTTACATAATATGATTCTCATAAGTCTGTTACATACACTGTTTAAATCCTACACATAAAGCACCCATATATCCCTGGTTGGTGATATGGTTTTGTTTTTGAAGTCATCTCTTGGAGGTGACAGACTGTCTTTAATTACATCATTGTGTGCGTCAGCTGTCTCAATGTCATCATACACAGTGTCTTTGTTATAATGCTCTTCATAGCCAATATACTCATATGATGAATGTAGTTGAGAGTTGGGGGTTTCATCATCATCAGAGTCATTATTGTTATCATTTGGAGCATCTGTTGAGTTGATATGGTTGCATTCAGTATCATCACCAGTTGTGTCATTTTTGTTTCGTTCATTGTCCTTTCCATTGATGCGCCATTCAACACTATCATTGTCACTTGATTCACCATCAAGGGACATATCAAATGAGATATAACCGTCTTCATCAACTGTGACATACTGCATGCTTTTGTTGACAAGGCTTTCTATTGAAGATGATTCCACGCTTGTTGCATCATCGTCAAATTCGATTATGATGTCATCAAGTGTACTGGAAAGAGGTCCATCGCTGCCATCGGAAGTTGTATCATCAGTTTCGAAGTGATCATCACTGTATATAGGATCTAGTTCAGATGTTATGATCTTATTTAAATTCTCATAGACATCATTGTTTTTGTTTACAGTTTTCTCTAAGGTGATTGCATTGGTATCAATGTTTGTACTGTCACCATCATAGGTGTTTGCTTTTACACTGGCAGAAATATTTGTTGAAATAATTCCATTTATTTGATGTGTATTGTTTGAACAGTCAACATATTGATTCTCAAATATGTCATCCTCCTTATCACTTTCAATAGTGTTTTCATGAGTTGAGAGAAACTTCTCTCTGGTGATTTTGATACGGTCGTGAATTTCTTCAGAATTGTTGAGAATATCATCGCAACTTTTTGAACGTTTGGTTTTTATCTCTGCTGCAGTTGGTCTGAAGTTTTCTGTGTCGCTGTCCCCACTATCTCCGCTGTCTCCACTGCTTTCACTGGCATCGTATTCTACAATCAGAGAAAACAATGTTTTAATTCAATTATATTGGTCATACATGTTATTATATGTATTTGCCCATTTTAATGGATAGAATAGAGAAAACAATAAGGGCATTTTGCATGTTAAAATGTTTGTGTTTCTATGGAAACTAATTTTGACCATTTATAACAATATAAAATCATTGTTTATTAAATATCTTACCAAATCTGAAAAAAATCTAAATTATTATCTTATTATGAAACACCCTGTCATATATGGAATGGATATGAGAAAAAGATGAAAATATTTCTATAGTTACCTTCAATTTCCCAGTCTTCCCATAGTCCATCCTGCAAGATGCTGTCACTACTCGCAACCGACCATTTACGCCATTTTTGCTGTTTGCGTAATGTCCTGAGTTTCAATTGACCAATCACCTTCCGGCATCTTGTAAACTGATTTGTCAGCATTTTGTCTTGGACTTTCATGAACGCCTGAAAGTAATAAATCAAGGCATGTAAAGATGATGTCATAAATAGTCTGGTGTCATTAAGTATGGTGTCACAAATAGCATATGAGTATTGATTGAATGTTGTTATATTGCATTATTAAGTCAATATTAGCTTTCATAACTTTTTCAACTCAATTTTATATCAATGATTTCACAAATGTACATAGATATCAAAATAGTTAACTTACCACTTCAGATGTTATCCATGCGATTGCCTGATTCATTCGGTCTTTTCTCTGTTCCCATGGCAACTGTTCTGTTGTGTCGAAGTGAAACACTTGGTTATGTTTGGCTGTGGAGAAAATATGCAATCCACTTGCTTCTCCAGTTGTGTGAGAGCTTGTAGAATAAGGATCATAAGATTGTATCCTCTCTCTTGTCAATTTTTGATTAATTGAACCTGCCATTATATCCTATCTGCTTTTCTTTTACAATAAAATGTATGTTGCTTTGAATCAAAACTTTCAACTTTAGTTAAAAATTTCTTGTATTGTATGTTTCTGTCTTGTAATAACACGTCTGTTTCTATGAGTGATCGAAATTTTCAATTCAATAAGTTGATGATTTCTTGGATTGTTTAGTTGTTGTGTGCAGTCTGAGATTCCCAGATTGTAATGGCTTCTGTCTCGCATACTCTGACCTTTATACTATTAAGTGAAATGTTTATCCTGTAATTAGAGGCTTAATTAGGTTATTGTTTTACTAGCCAAACTGCCATTGGATTAACATGGGTTTGCTGATAACTGTCATTTAGCTACAATTGGCTTATTATGCAAACATGCTGGATTAATTTCTGTAATCCAAATGTATAATACATGTGTTTCATTTCCTTTGTTTTAATCTTCCATGTCAACTCTCCTTTCCTGGCTGTCAGTATTTACATGTGTTTTATATACTATACTGATCTCAATCATGTAGGACAGTTTGAGCTACCTTACACTACATAAATTGAAACCACATTCCTTTAAATTACTTTTACTAATTTCATATAATAATTGTATAAAAATTAATATGTAAATGTATTATTTTAGATTTTTATAGGTTATTGTTATTTATTTCTATATAATTCAACATAATTATTTACATACTGTAGATTGTGAGGGGCCGAGGCTACATAGCATTATTGGCCCCCCTCTAGAAAGTTAAAAACATATAATAAATCACTGGAGTGTGTCACGGATTATTTTAGATGCAAATAAATGATACATACAGGTATATACATAAGGTGTATGATACATGTATATTACCAGGTATTGAAAATGTCATATTATTGTCTAGACAATCTGATTTAGACAAAATAATTAATCTTAATTAGTCCATTCTGTGTTTTAGGTACATTGTAATCTTGTATTATTTTAAGCCTCCAGACTGGTTTTATATAAGTTTGTAAATCAATATTTGATAGAAAATATAGTCTTAATGTCTAAATAGGTACCAAACCATGAAAGAAATCAAAAATACTGTAGTTTGTTGCTTTCATACATTTAGGTAATTAATGCATCCTCCGATCAAAGGGCTTCAAAATCCAGAATATATTCTTTCTTTTTACCCCCTGCGATAAGCAGTTAGCATTTCCCCGATTAAGAACTCGCAATCTGATTGGCTGTCGCCACACTGCGACAGAAATCATGTATAAGTCATTGCGCATAATTAGATCACATGATTCAGTTTAATCGGGCGCTTCCAAAATGGTTATAGCAGGGGGAAGAAGGAGGTACAGATTCTGGATACCTGCTTAGGAGGATGGGTAATATGAGACAGATTAAGAGTCTCAACCCATAAATCTAAAATGGTTGGTAGCATTTTGAAATGAAAATAGCATGGATTGGTCTAAATTATTATTTTTTGTATATATCTCCAGACATGAGAAGAAAGTGTTTGAGAAGTACCAGAAGTTATCAAAAGCAGTTCCCGATAAGAAAGAAAGAGAGGAAATAGAAATGCTCAAAAATCAGGTAAGATGTCTTCATTTTTTATGTCACCACCAGAAGTTGTGACATATTGTTTTAGTCTCCAACTGTTTTGTGGACAGTGTTTTGGTGTTTGGTGTTTGGCACCTGTAACAAATGGCAGGTGGTGACATTTTGCATGTTAATGCCTTGTTTGTAAACCGATAGAAGAAATAACACAAGGTGTATCTTGAATTAAATGAGCACAACCTTAAATGTATTAACTATTGTACTCCTGGAAAACTTACTTGAAGTGACAAGCACTAATAATAGTTTCCTTTGTAACAAACATATAACAAAACAAATAATGTAATTTTGTAACATTATTTATTTTCAATGTAAAATACAATATTATTTGGATTCATTAATATTTTTCTGAAAATGAATGCTAACAGTTGGTCAAATTCAACTCCCAAATTGTTGCCCAGCTGACCTCCTTAATAATCATCTACTGTCCTGGACAGTATGGTCGTTTTGAATCATTCATTTTAATGAATACTTTCCCTAAGGCTCTTCTGGGACTTGCATAGTAACCCATTTCATTACTGCGATTGTTCTTGCAGCTGAAAAGTAGAAACACAATGGGCAACATTAGAAAAATAACACTACAAATCTCTACAAAACTCTTCAAAAGTATAGAATAGAAACCATTTTTTGCTTTGGTTTTTTTTGCAACGTAAGAAATCAGAACTCCATTGATCATTATTAACCAATCATCTTGAGTGATTATATAAGTCTACATGTACATTGTACCTATTTGTAAGTACTGTTTTTGTTTTCATGAACTAGAATATATGTAGCATAACACAATTCGATAGAAAATTAAAACTTGTCCATGAGGGGATGGTAATGGAGGAGTTTTATTCCTTCATTAAATAACACTTTCAAAAAATACTGTTTTGACCAATTGAGCCCCTTATTGGTTATTCACTAACAAATGGTGCATATATCTTACAAATGGTGCATATCATATTACAAATGGTGCATTTCATCTTACAAATGGTGCATTTCATCTTACAAATGGTGCATTTCATCTTACAAATGGTGCATATTGTCTTACAAATGGTGCATATCATCTTACAAATGGTGCATATCACCTTACAAATGGTGTATATCATCTTACAAATGGTGCATACTAGTATCTACTTACTTTCCAGTAGCAAATGTCTTCCAGTTTCTGCATTGTACTGCTGTATTTTTACACCTATTGTTAATAGAGTCAGTGAAGTAGTAGACTGCCATCATGTGTCCAACGTCATTATCATTGGGGTAGAAGTCAACATGTCCTGAAAGGTTAACACAGTTTTTGGGGTAAATGTCAATTTGGCACTTTGAGACATCAAAAATCGAAATGTTGAAAATTAGCTTTATACCATCAAGAACTGGTGACATAGTGTTGATATAAGCAATTATTCATTTATGGCTGGCATTTTTTTTTTTAATTATTAAAATCATATAAACATATATACATATCAGTGATAATGACACCCTAGTGGGTATATGTCTTATCACAAGCTAAAATATTTAAAAATGCCATATTTTTAGTTACATTTATTATTGATATTACAAAGTGTGTCAAAGTATAAATTATGTAAGCCGAAATGGGAAACAAATAAAAATAATTTATAAAAGATATAATAAAACATTTTAATGATGTAGAATAGCTAAATGGAAAAAGTTCAGTGGTTAACAGTCTTTGTTGGTGATTGTAACAAATTGTTACATTTTTAACTATTGCAGTCATTTCTAAGTTGTTACATTTTGTTTTGTCAATGCCTTGTTTAAGATTTCTGAGGACTTTTTATTAATTCTTAGATTTTCTGGAATACACTTTATATATAAATGTCCCCTTTCAGCCTGAATTATAGTTTGTAATAAAGAGTTTTCACCTTTAGGTTTGATTGAGACCCAGCTTGTGTGTATGACATTGTAATAAAGAGTTTTCACCTTTAGGTTTGATTGAGACCCAGCTTGTATGTATGACATCCACAAAGTCAGCATCAGTTCGGTCAATGGTGTCATCTTTATTGTTGAGGTTGAACAAGAATTCTGCAGGGTCAAGACCTGGAATATATACCATTACCATTAGTGCTTAACCTTTTTTTTTTATTTATTCAAGTTTTAGATTTACATTATAATGTAAGGTTACATGATAATACAGTTAATACAAATATAATTAGGGTCATTTTTTATAAGAATGTATATAAGGGGGTTACAGTGCTTAACCTGCCTGTTCAAGTTGAGTTATAAGTCATATTTAATTTGGGCATTTCAGTTTTATTTTGATACGATTAATGATAACACGATCAATTGAACATCAATTGGATTCAAGATATGTAATAGATGGAGTATATGTTATTACTGATTGAGTTTGAGAATGGGCGTAGCGACATGGGGTTTGTTGGGCTTATGCCAACCCCACCCTTTTCCTCGAACCTTCATAAAGCTAACACACAGCTGACCTAATAAAGGCCTTGATTCTTTAACTTATGGCAATACATGTAGTATAACCTTCTGCACATGGCTCTCAATTATCATTTTATCACATTATTGTCTAATCTTACTTGATATTCTGCCTACTTTTGGGTTCTTCAGATGCATACCAGCATAACCTACAGTTTGCCCCCCAAGGCTGTGACCTAGAAATATAATATTACATGTATAGTCCGGCCAAGAGGAGCTTTGCCTTAACCCTGTGTATTCACCATACATTGCAGTGCTTGCATTAGGTTAAAAAATTTGTGAGTCCCTGAAGGAAGAATTTTTTTTAAAAAGTGTCGTTTCAAAAAAGTGTGTCCCCATACAAGCCTGTTTTTTAACCTGTGTGGGACGGCGATAATGCAAGCCCTGCATTTGAATTTGTTGATTAACAAAAATACTTACCCACTAAATGCACATTTTTCATGTTGAGTGATGTGTGTCTGGCCAAGAATTTCACATAGTCTGCAATTTCCTTGCCTACTGTCTTTGTTCTCTCCCTAGCAAGAGTATAGTCCAAGTTGTTGCTTCCTCTCTGCCAGTCTACCACAAACACATTCATATTCCCCTGGGTGAAGAACAGGTAATTTAATACTTGATACTTGTAGTTTAAGATGTAATGGATGACACAGGGGAATGTTTGTGATTTTGCAAAATGATGATTACAAAATCATATTCAGGTAGACAAACTGAACATATGCTCCTCATACATATGATCATATGAGACTGGATGTTTAGTATTGCCATTGTATAGCACCATAGTTTCATAACCATTATATAATATTGTTTAACAAGTTAATACCATGGCATAGGAGCATATGGGAGCATGACTGAATGTATTTGGGATCAATGTCAATGGAACTTCACCCTGGTATTACCAGGCCAGTAGTTCACTTTTCAAAAAATTTCAGGGGGGTTCACATTTAACTACTTTGGCCCCAAATTGAAAAGTTCTCAGAATGGTGAAAATTGCATGGTTTTGAAAGAATTGTTGACCAGCCCGAACCCCCAATCGGCTTCAGGCCTTTATTGCTGATGTTAAGTTTCATAGTTACATAACCCGTGTAGCTCAGCGGTAGCGCATGTACCTCTCATGCAATAGGTCCCGGATTCGATCCCCGGTTCAGGCAAGACTAAATTTGCTTGTTTGTGTGAAGTACTTCCGGGTGTTTGACTGAGTGGTCCGCAACTCGTACAAAAGGCTGTGGTGTGTATTTGTATGTCTATGTATAACTGCACATAAAAGAACACAGGGCTCCTTCAAGGAGGGGTTTCTGGGTCTATCTTCCAGGTTAATAACGTAAATTACGACCGTATATATACGGGATATACCCAAGAGGTATTGCTCACCTTCATTGGTGGTAAACAAAATACAATACTACAATACAATACAATAACCCATCGCTTACCTTTTTGAGGAAAGCCTCTGTCATCTCTAAGATGTACCAGTTATCCTGTGAGCCCAACCATCCATGTACAAAGAATTTTGTTGGTAGACGAGGGTCAAAGTTTGATTTCCTCAATGTGCTAACATCATTCACTTTGATCTGTACACCCTTATAGTCCCCCAAGCTATCCTTGCCATTCCTCCTGTAAAATATCATGAAATTCATTTACTTTGCTGTTTTTCCCAAATCTGCCTGTTTTGAGGAATTTTGCAACTGTTTTAGGCTGAAATCATTATAGTCATTTATATTTCCTATTTGTTTTCATTCATTTTGCTTGTTGTTCTTATCATGAGTTTGATCACACAGTAGCATTGGCTCAATTGGGAGACATTTCTCTGATATAGGAAGTCTCTGCTCCAGAATGAGTTTAAATATAGTCACTCAATTCAAAATGGCAACGGATTTTCATAAAAATGTAATTTTTGAAAAACTCAAATATGAAGGATTTGGTTCAAATTTTATAGATCTATGCCCACAAATGACTCTGCTCGAGAAGCAATTTTCAATATGGCCACTCAATTCAAAATGGCCAAAAATGTAATCTTTGATAACTCAAATACCAGTTGATTGATATGGTTCAAATTTTATATGATGATAAACATAATAAAGTTATCGCAATGTATTTCATTTTCATGGTGTGACAAGTGACTCACCTGTGGTGCAGCCTTATATCAGCAACCTTCTGCCCATCCTCTGGACTAAGGAGAAATCCTATAAATTAAGAGAAAAACTGTTGTAGCTATTGTAGTGCATTATTGTGTCTTTTCTTTAAAGGTTAATCCCTTTTCACTTTCTTATATGTTTTTTTCATGATATTTTGATGAAATGTTTGCCAAATAATTGTTGATTTTAGTGTCTGTTTGAAAATCTGAGTCTGTCTTAATTTGAGACCCTCCCTTTAAATACCGGTAACTAACAGAAGCCTCACTAGTTTTTACATGATAGTGTAAAAAATGACTTGCATTGTAAATGCTTTTTAAATAAGACATTTGAGATATGTATTTTGCATATTTCGGACAATTTGAAGAAATAAACAACCATATTTTGACTTACCATTTGAAAGAGCGAAACACACCCCTAGGACCACCACAGACAACATGTTGATAGTTGACTGATGTTATCATCTGAGATATTGCTCTATATTTATATCCTCTATCTTATCTAATCATACTGTACATCCATTCTGGAGGCAGACAACCCCCCAATTGAAAAAGACAAGACAATAAAGCGGTAAAATTGTTGAGAATTACTTCAATCGGATTGAACCTTTTATACATGTTCAGAAAATAATATTATCACCAATCCTAAAACTGTATAACAGTAATATTTCGATACAACATACGCTTCACATTCTTTGTAATTAATCTGGTTTTGCCTATTTGTTATGCAAAACAATTTGAATCGAATCAATAAGTATATGACCTTGTTGTTGGCAACTGTGGGAGTGGCAACTATCAGTCCATCTAATCTTATCTGATACTTACATTTATCCATCAAGATCACCTCATAATCATTCATATAACAATTAACATGTACAACAGACTAGATGCAAGTAGAATATTAATTTACACCATTAAATATTCAAAATCTAGTCAAAGTTAAATCATTTTTGGCTCACACAGTGAGCCTATGGGATTGACCAGGCGTCCGTCCGTCCGTTGGTCCGTCCGTCCGTCCGTCCGTCTGTCCGTCCGTTGGTCCGTCCGTCAACATTGGCCGCACAAATTATAACTGCTATTCGGATTGAGTCCTATCCACATTCATTTTATGCATATCCATAATGCCTATTTGACCTATCATCGCCATTTCCCAAGTTCGCTCGGTTTCCGAGAAATTGCGGATTTTGACGTCAAAAAGTCAAATTTTCTGTAAATACTAGACACTTTGTTGAAGTAGAACTTTCAAATACCTTTTAGTAGTTGGTGTATATGCAACTTATGTCCTCTGAAGATTTCAAAGCTCTTGGAATTACGGTTTTTGGTGTTTACCCTATAAAATTTGAAAAAAAGTAGGACTTTGTTATTTTCAGGAAACTTTCTCATGTGTAAAGTCAATGGCAGGTTTTGTGATTGACAAGATTCTTAAAGTTTGCCTTATACTTGATCATTTCCTGCAATAAATTACATCATTAATAGATTTAAGCATTCCCTACATATTTCTCAATATATGTCAGCATCAAATTTTTACCGTTTTTGAGATATTTGACGTCAAAAAACAGTAAAAATAAGTTATTTTTCAACTTGCTTCAATTTGACCAAATTTTTTTGAAAATCATCTACAAGTTACCAGGAGTTCAAATCTGACATTAGTTTTAGGATTTGACCTTTACTTGACCTTCAGTGCCCTTCGAAAGGTCAAAAAACTTGATTTTTCAAATTGATTTTTGGATGTAAATTTTGGTCAGCTTAATCACAAAAGACCTTACTGAGCTCTGAATAAGTAAAATTTTCAAGGTCAAAGGTCATCAAATAGGTCACACAACTATGCTATCTAAGTTTGTCAAAGTTCGAGACTACAAATCCAAATCAATATTTTTGTTTGAAAGTCAGGATATAAATTCCTCTGAAGGTTCCAAACTGTGTGAGCATAGGACCGTGGGTCCTTCATTGAAATCTAAAATTGTTTATCACCTTTGAGAATTTAATTTTCTTTGAAAACGAGAAAGAAAGGAATTTTGCCATTTATTTTACCATTTATTACCATATTGAACTGCAGGCTTTGTGTATTAGCCTTACACCTAAGTAATACTCAAGATATTATTCTAACAATTATTATTCTCAAACACCATGTTTTTCACACTCAGTCTATATGGGACAATATGGTTTGTTATCAGCCACCTGGATATAGAGTTTCCCCTGAGCTGCATTTGGGCTGGCATAAAATCCCATAAGGTTTGTTCCATTGTCAGTGCACCTGGAAAATATGGTTCACTGTCAACACACATACTCATGACCATAGAGTGCTCCCAAAGTTACAATAAAAAGCTTGATATACAGGGTGGACCAAAAATGTTACTCTTAAAGATGTTGATTTAAGAGCAAAAAAGGCTCCAAAACTTAATGAAATATGTAGTTTGGATGTTCATTTATGTCTGTGGATTATATTTTATACCACAAACACTTTATAAATACCTGAAATTTGCAATAAAAGTGCCCAAAAATTGTTGTTTCGAAATTCCCCATTTTTCCTGTATCGCGCTAGTCACGTGACCATTACACGTAGCAGTCAATGTACAGATATTACAGTACATATAATATGTTCAATATGGCAAACATCAGCGATTCTGATTCCCGGGTTCTGGGAAATGACTATATAAATCGGCGAGAGGGTGTAATTTGAATGAAGACAATTTAAGGATATGACGGAGAATCAACTAAAAATGTGAGTTCTGGAATGAAGACCCGTTGCCATTGACTGAAGCGATACTATTATCATACTCAGTTTGAATCTAGACGCGGAAAACAGATTATGAAAACAGGTTTTCTGCAAAGTTATCAAATTTAGAAGATATGGATCTTGTTTTTGAGTGGCTTAACAAGCATTTAGATACCAGACTTGGCGCTATCTCTTGTCAAATACATGCACTGGACTTGCAGTAAATTGGCCATTGCAAATTGCAAAATCAGATCGTCAAATTAAACGCTTCGTTTTTAAACCTACGCTTCATATCTTCTTCCAAAACTTTAGGATTCGATAGAGATAAGTTATAACTTGTACAGGAAAAAATGGCAGATCCTACCTTAATTTAGAATCGCTGATTTCTCTGGACAAATTCCGAGAAGAAATTGTTCAACATCGCGATCACCCCAGACAACATGTCGCGTGCGTGTCACTCTGAACTCACGTGATAAAATACGGCATCTTGATTGGTTACTACTCGTGTTGTCATGACGTGAAAAGCAGTAGTAAACACTGAATATGTTAATGAACTGCCATATATGGAACAATTGTCTTTCTGATTGGTTAACTTTACACGCCTCCTAAATGAATATAGTAGTCGTAGTAAATGATTCATTGATAACTCTGAAAGTGGGCGTGACCAGCTTCATTTTGACACCAAATTCAAGATGTTTCAAATCAAAATGGCCTCGCAAGACGAGGTTGAAATATCAGTAATTTGATACTGATATGGTCTACGATAGATCAAAATTGACTGCCCGCGTCACATGTCACGTGAGCCTATATTTGTTGAAAAATGAAAGAGATAGTGACACTTTTTAATCTTAAGTTTATACCAATATTACAAACACATATCTATTTTTTTCATTATATATTTATTTCTTCATAATACATACATTTGTTTTATACTACATTGATTTATTTTTGCAAAACCTTTGCTATTAGATCTTTAAATTATGTTCTTGCCAGTTCAGAAGAGAAAATGCTTTTGGTCAACCCTGTATTTCCCAAGACTGATACCAAGTATATATTTTAATTAATAGTTAGTTATTTAAATTGCAATGTAGAATATTCCTTTTTAGGTCATTATGTAGTGGAGTAAAATGCTCTACGAGAAGTATCTGTCGACATGGTTATATACAAAAAACAAAGAAATAAACACATTCATTAGCAAGCTATTTTTCTAAATGTGACCACTTTCAAGCCATGATTGACTGTTCATGACCCATAATACATCGATAAGATCATGTATGTTTTAATCCAATATACATTTATTTAGCATTAAATCTTGTCATGTATACCATTTGTCTTATAAAAGTCAGGAATTGTCCTGTTGAACTTTTCTTACCTTTTATTAATGAAAGCATCCCAATCTGAGCACTTGTATGCAGTGTGTTTACACTTGGAGTTGATAGACTCATTAAAGTAGTAAATCGCCATCAAGTGACCAGTCTCCCCATTATTAGGGTAGAAATCAACATGTCCTGTTTATAAATAGATGTGATAAACTACTGTTAGGGTAGAAATCAACATGTCCTGTATATACAGTTAGATGTGATATTCTACTTTTAGGGTAGAAATCAACATGTCCTGTATATACAATAGATGTGATAAACTACTGTTAGGGTGAAAATCAACATGTCCTGTATATGAAATAGATGTGATAAACTACTGTTAGGGTAGAAATCAACATGTCCTGTATATGAAATAGATGTGATAAACTACTGTTAGGGTAGAAATCAACATGTCCTGTATATACAGTTAGATGTGATATTCTACTTTTAGGGTAGAAATCAACATGTCCTGTATATACAGTTAGATGTGATATTCTACTTTTAGGGTAGAAATCAACATGTCCTGTATATACAATAGATGTGATAAACTACTGTTAGGGTAGAAATCAACATGTCCTGTATATACAGTTAGATGTGATATTCTACTTTTAGGGTAGAAATCAACATGTCCTGTATATACAATAGATGTGATAAACTACTGTTAGGGTGAAAATCAACATGTCCTGTATATGAAATAGATGTGATAAACTACTGTTAGGGTAGAAATCAACATGTCCTGTATATGAAATAGATGTGATAAACTACTGTTAGGGTAGAAATCAACATGTCCTGTATATAAAATAGATGTGATAAACTACTGTTAGGGTAGAAATCAACATGTCCTGTATATAAAATAGATGTGATTAACTACTGT
The DNA here is from genome assembly GCA_903813345.2 of Owenia fusiformis. Classification (NCBI taxonomy): domain Eukaryota; kingdom Metazoa; phylum Annelida; class Polychaeta; order Sabellida; family Oweniidae; genus Owenia; species Owenia fusiformis. The sequence goes on from CAIIXF020000012.1 coordinate 10,883,076, forward strand.
TAGGGTAGAAATCAACATGTCCTGTATATGAAATAGATGTGATAAACTACTGTTAGGGTAGAAATCAACATGTGCCCCTCAGTAAAAGATAGATGTGAGAAAATTGTTATCACATGTATTTTATCATAAAACCATTTTTCAGGGTAGAAGCTTGACACAGTAACTCCTGGATTTTCTTGAACATCCCTTAGTGGCAAGGAAGATGTATTCAAGCCTATTTCTCACCTTTCGGTTGCTCAGATATCCAGCTTGTGTGTATAACATCAACAAAATCTGCATCAGTTGGGTCTAATACATCATCTTTGTCCTCAAGGTCAAAACCCAACTCTGCAGGGTCAAGTCCTAAAAACTCACTATTTTGGATTATAAGAATTAATGGATCAAAGTTCCTTGTTCAGCAAATATATTTATTAAATACCCTCGGGTGTTAATTTATTAGTAAAAGCCATTTATGTAGTCAATGTGTCATGTTAAAATTTGTCTACAAATTCATACTCAATACTTTTTGTACTATTATAAACGTTTTTCATTGTGCAATATTTTTGTAATGCTCTATACGTTATACAAACCCCAATATTTAACAAAACTTTCATTAAAATTTCTTCCATACCTGAGATGCGACCGATCTTTGGGTTCTGTAGCTGCATACCAATATATCCTGCTGTTTGGCCCCCTAGACTGTGACCTAACAATTTTTGAGTTTCACAATTACTGCCTTAACTTTTAACTGGATGGTAATTTTAATTTTATTTCTAACATAATCTCGCCATGTTAATAGATGAAGACATTGTTTCACTACTCTGCATTAGTAATAGTATTTTCACCCGGATTTAGTAGCTCCATATGTGGCACATAAATTTAAAAGTTCCCTATGTGGCACATATGTTCCATTATTTGTTACATAATGACAACTCAGTGATCGCCCTAGTTATAAAATAAGTACATGTTCTTAGCACTGCACCATCCACTTGAAATTTTGAAAAATAGGCTTGCACCAATCTGAAAATCCACTTGCACCCACTTGTCGAATGAGAAAATTATGAGAGAACTGTTGACTGATTTTTCACAAAAAATCTTGCACAAACACTACTGAAGTCTGTAACTTGACGCGTGTGCTCCTTGCATTTATTCATTGATAAACATTTAAATATAATACCTATGACATGAACTGTATTCATATCCAATCCAGTATTAGCTGCAAGAAACTTAATATAATCTGCAACCTCTCTTGCCACAACCTTTGTTAGCTCTCTAGATTTTGTGTAGTCAATGTTGAATGAGCCACTGGACCAGTCCACTGTGAACACATTCATAGAGTCCTATAGTAGAAATACAAACCATGAATCTGCATTTATGATGTTCGGGGACAATAAACCTGTTAATAATAATACCCTGATATGTGGAACATATCAAAAGTGAAACACTTTTTCGAGGTACCAGAGATATTTCGCATTTTGAAATTAAAATATTATTTGATCTTATTGTTACAAACATAACATTTATCTTTTGAGATCTGTTTTTTATAGTAACTTTTTTTTGTTATTAAATGTTGTAATTCTAGAGAGCTCACCTTTATCAATAAAGCATTTGTGTTCTCAGCCATGTAGTCATCTTCTCTGCCAGCAAACCAGCCATGAATGAAGAACTTAGTGGGAAGGGCAGGGTTAAAGTTGGAGTCTCTCAAGGCCTGAGCATCATCGTAGGCTATTGTCACACCCAGATAGTTGCCAGATGAATCAACTCCATTTGCCCTAATATGGTAATATTGTCCTAATATGGTAATATTGTCCATATATGGCCAATTTGATATTTATTTGTAATATGAGGTTTCCAAATTGTGTAATTATTCAATGTACAACTTTGGTAAATTCTCTAGGTCTTACTCAATTTTTTCATTCATAAACATTGTGAAAACAAAATGGCAGTTGTTTAAATTCAAATTTTGTAATTATGACATCTCCATATATGGCAGATGCAGAATATCGAGATGGAAGCCTTGGATCTAATCCTCCTTGCTTATAAAACTAACTTAACTTCCCTAGAACTGTTTTTTGATGTTTTTATATCACCCTTAAACCCTTACCTTGTATGGAGCTGAAGATTAGCTACTCTCTCATCACCACTTGGCTCAAACAAGAACCCTATAATGTCAGAAACTACAATGTTAAATAGTGCTTTAAATAGCTACAATTCAACATTTAGTGACCTCCATACCACCATATTGAACATTAGAATATGATATGGCACCCTATTGAAAATATACATGGCACCCTATTGAAAATATACATGTCACCCTATTGAAAAGGTATATGCCACCCTATTATAATTATACATGCAACCCTATTGACAATGACATTCCAACCTATTGAAAATCTGTTTGAGCCTGTCAGAAGAATTATAGACATATTTTGACTCAGGTGTTGAGAAAAGACTGAGAGATTTTAATTTTCTTATGCTGTGTTTGAGATTAACATACAATTAATCTTATATATATAATTCATTCATTTTAAGTTTTTTATTAGATATTTCATGGATTGTGAAGTGTTTTTTTTAGTATAGCGACTATGACTAAAAAAAGTCTAAAAGTAAAAAGTTTCAATTAAATTGAAATTACCTTCTGAAATCCCAATAAGTATGAAAGCAAAAATGAGAAGTGACGCCATGTTGGCTATCGTTACATGTAATGCTATGATTATGGGATGGGTGCTTCAGTCTTATCATATGATATATGATAATCAAGAGAGATGGTGATGGGTTGATACATTGAGATAACGTGTTGTTTACCATATGGATGTTTGTCATGTGAATTATGATTTTCATTAAGATATACTAATATGATCGAGAGCTTTGTACTCAATTATTTAGAATTATGGAAATTGTCAATTCCCTTTTGTATTGCCTGATTGAGTAAGGTTGAACATAAATAGTTATGATTAGGTCCCTGGAAATACCAAGTTACCATGATGTATAAATGACACCTTCATTTATTTTTCAAGCATTAAAGTAGGTGCTGCACCCACTTGAGATTTTAATAATAGGCTTGCACCCACCTGAGAATCAATTTGTACCCACATGATAATTCATCAAGTTGTCACTATTATTTAATTTAAGACATCTTTTGAAATAAAAATTTTAGATAATTTAGAAATAATTAACAATGTTATATAACTTTTTATTTATATAAACATGCATTAATAAATTCATTAACATTTAGTAATTAATAGACTGAAAGCATATAGGCGTAGCCAGGTGTGGTGCGCACACACCCTCCCCCCAATTTTGAAGCACATGACTGAAAACCTGATTTTTTGGGCGATCGCATCCCTCCTGACTGAAAGCTGGCTATGCCCCTGGAAAGCAATGGTCATGTTCCAGTTTTCCAATTAATCACAAGTGTCAACCTCATAGGGATTACAACAAAACAAATGCATTAGCAAGATTAATAAAATGACCCATATTTTAATCCCATTAGTACCATGTTGACATTTTGGAGATAAACTCATTATTAACTATAATCTAAAAAGTCAGTGGTCTAAGAATGGAAATCACAAACTGAATAATAAGAATTATTTTTATGTAATAAACGTTCTTATAAGTTTATCAATATATAGAAATATAGGTTGAGTTTTACTGGGGTTGAGTTTTACAGGGTTGAGTTGACTTGGGGTTGAGTTTTACTGGGGTTGACTTGACTTGGGGTTGACTTGACTTGGGGTTGAGTTTTACTGGGTTGACTTGACTTGGGGTTGAGATGACCAGGAAGCGAAAAATATGCCTATCTGTATTGTGAAAATTATTAAGCTAACTTCTCTGGATGATAGCATCATTTGTATGTACATGGTCAGTAAGAAAGGTCTATTCACTGTTGAGTTTAGCTCTCTGATCTCCAAGATGAATTCAACCTGTAGAATAGTAAAGAAGTGTGAGAAAAATTGGAAAAATATTTGACTAAAATGTATTCACTATATACATATTACTCCTTCCAGCTCTCTGATCTCCAAGATGAATTCAACCTGTAGAATAGTAAAGAAGTGTGAGAAAAATTGGAAAAATATTTGACTAAAATGTATTCACTATATACATATTACTCCTTCCAGCTCTCTGATCTCCAAGATGAACTCAAACGCAAGGAAAGTAGATGGAACGCGAGTACTACACGCCTGAGGAACAGGGTGGAAACTGTCGAGAAAGAAAATACTGAGTATAAAGAGGAGCTAAAGTTGGTCGAGAAGAAAAGACTTGAACTTTGGCAGAAAGAGCAAACTTTAATCCAACAATCAAAGGTAACAGATTTTGATAGATTTGTTGCTTAATATTGAGAAAGCTCAAATAACAGTGAAGTATTTATATAGTTTTTTAAGATGATTTCAATTTGTTCAAGATTTGTGGAGTTGTTATATGATTTACTAAATATTTAAAATCTGAATTAGTTTTGATGTCACCACCACGAGTGGTGGTTATATATTGTTGTTATAGTCTACGACTTTTTTTGTGGACAGTGTTCAACAGTTGGTGTTTGCCATTCAGTGGTTGGTTTTTGGCATTCAGTGGCTCATGCTTGGCAGTCAGTGTCTGTAACAAATGGCAGGTGGTTACATTTTGCATGTTAAAGCCTTGTTTGTCCATTATTTTTAAAATGTAGTTCAGACAAGTACAGTACAATCTGTCAAGTCCTAACATAGCTTGGATTGGCTAGAAGTATTCAGATAACACATTTGGGACTGAGAAAAGGTGTTCACATTAAGAGATGTTCATATTAGAGAGGTGTTCAGATCTACAGGTTTTACTGTATTATCATGAGCTGACACTGGGAAAGGCCAATTTGTTATGATAAGAATTAAACTATTTCAGAGAAGGTCATCACTCGAATGGGATAAGCAGAAAAGATCCTCTCAAAAGACATCTTCATACATCACCATGGAAACACTATCACCATCATCAAATTCACCACCCAACCCAACTAATGCTAATGTAAGAACAAGCCCAAGAACCATACATAGTGACTATAGTAATGAACCACTTGCCACAAGGCAGCAGAATCAAAATGGTGATATAATGAAGACTCATAAGGAAAAAACATTAAAAAATACAAAACAAACTGATACAGTGATGTCAAACCCCAAAAGTGCCAATATAAAAGATTCGTCTCTAGTACAATCAAATAAATCTGAAGTGACCAATAAACTGAAGCAGCAAGGTGGAGATTTGGGGCTAAATAAGGGGGGAAATAGGAATAATGGTCCAGTTCTTAAGCCAAGGTCACCGGGGCAGGAAGACACACCTAGGAAACAGATACAGATGGAAACAAATAATGAAAGGTAATGACAAAGAATTAATAAATGCTGTAGTCATTTCACAAATTTGTCCAAAGCAGGGATAATGCTCATTTAGATTGATGAACTTCGTTCTCCAAACCGAGAATCGTCCTTTAAAGGCATTTATTACTAGGTACAACATCATTCATCATAGCCTCACATATTTGTATTTTAGCAGTGTATCAGCTGATCAGATGAAAGCAATACCCAGAAAGCAAACTACAAAGTTCAGTGTTGCCAACGAAGTAGAAAAAGGTGATAAGGAAAACTTTGAGGAACTACAACATGCGGATGGAAAGGTGAATAATGTGATCGTTATTGTGAATTATACTTAACTTTCCTTGCCCCCCCCCCCCATTCTAGTTCAGTTAAATTACTGGTTGAGCCAGGTCAAATCCAATTGGCCTCATTTATTAATGCCTATATTGTATTGTTAACATCCATGTTAACATCTATGCAAAAAACTGTTTAATGATTTATTCAAAGTTGAGAGACAGTATGGAGTCAATGAAAAAGAAGAAGTTAAAGTGGGCTAGATCTGATAATGATTTAATTTTATGATAAATAATGTATTTAAAAAGTAATATTCAGTGATATATTTAAGGTTGAGAGACAGTATGCAAATGGAGCCAAAGAAATCTATTTCCCCAATGGGACTAGGAAGCAGATCTCAAGAGATGGCAGTTACATTATTGTATCTTTCTTCAATGGGGATGTGAAACAGATATTTCCTGATCAGAGAGTGGTATGTATATGGGTTACATCATTGTATCGTTCTTCAATGGCGATGTGAAACAGATATTTCCTGATCAGAGAGTGGTATGTATATGGGTTACATCATTGTATCGTTCTTCAATGGCGATGTGAAACAGATATTTCCTGATCAGAGAGTGGTATGTATATGGGTTACATCATTGTATCGTTCTTCAATGGCAATGTTAAACAGATATTTCCAGATCAGAGAGTGGTATGTATATGGGTTACATCAATGTATCGTTCTTCAATGGCAATGTTAAACAGATATTTCCAGATGAGAGAGTGGTATGTATATGGGTTACATCATTGTATCTTTCTTCAATGGCGATGTTAAACAGATATTTCCAGATCAGAGAGTGGTATGTATATGGGTTACATCAATGTATCGTTCTTCAATGGCAATGTTAAACAGATATTTCCAGATGAGAGAGTGGTATGTATATGGGTTACATCATTGTATCTTTCTTCAATGGGGATATTAAACAGATATTTCCAGATCAGAGAGTGGTATATATGGGTTACATCAATGTATCTTTCTTCAGTGGGGATGTGAAACAGATATTTCCAGATCAGAGAGTGGTATGTATATGGGCTACGTCAATGTATCGTTCTTCAATGGGGATGTTAAACAGAAATTTCCAGATCAGAGAGTGGTTTGTATATGGGTTACATCATTGTATCTTTCTTCAATGGGGATGTTAAACAGATATTTCCAGATCAGAGAGTGGTATGTATATGGGTTACATAAATGTTTCTTTCTTCAAAGGGGATGTTAAACCGAAATTTCCAGATCAGAGAGTGGTATGTATATGGGTTACATAAATGTATCTTTCTTCAAAGGGGATGTTAAACAGATATTTCCAGATCAGAGAGTGGTATGTATGTGGGTTACATCAATGTATCTTTCTTCAAAGGGGATGTTAAACAGATATTCCCAGATCAGAGAGTGGTATGTATGTGGGTTACATCAATGTATCTTTCTTCAAAGGGGATGTTAAACAGATATTTCCAGATCAGAGAGTGGTATGTATATGGGTTACGTCATTGTATCGTTATTCAATGGGGATGTGAAACAGATATTTCCTGATCAGAGAGTGGTATGTATATGGGTTACGTCATTGTATCTTTCTTCAATGGGGATGTGAAACAGATATTTCCAGATCAGAGAGTGGTATGTATATGGGTTAAATGTATCGTTCTTCAATGGGGATGTGAAACAGATATTTCCAGATCAGAGAGTGGTATGTATATGGGTTACATCAATGTATCTTTCTTCAATGGCGATGTTAAACAGATATTTCCAGATCAGAGAGTGGTATGTATGAGGTGTCCTAAAAGGGGAATCCCAGGAAAATTAAGTTCATTAAGTATGTGGGGTACAATGATTGATGTGAGCTTTATGGTTTCCAAAGGTTGCCTCTTAATATAAAGTGTTTAGGAAATCAAGAACTTTCAATAGTAAAGTTTCAAGTAAAATGAAAAAATTTAAATAAAGTTTGACGTAATATGTTGCCTTTAATCCAAAAGGCCATTATTTGTCATCTTCAAATGTTGTTTGTTTCTACAAAGTCACAAATGTAACTAATGCAAAAATGTCTATCTTTATACTAGTTTGTGTGTATAATCGTGCTGATTTCATGTATTGCAGGTGTACTACTATGCAGATGCTCAAACCACTCACACCACCTATACTGATGGTCTTGAAGTTCTGCAGTTTGCAAAGTAAGACATATAATGTATATTATGCGAGGAGACATGCTTTATATTATTAACTATCTTTTAGATTCTAAAGTACTTTGTTTCATTCAGGTCTACTGTTACCCCCATTTTTAGCGAATATTTCTCTATAGCCTAACCATTTAAGGGTTAAAGATGCATTGACATCTTGGATTGTTATATCATGACCCCCTGTGTCTTTCTTAGGGTCAATAAAAGTTTAGTGAGGACTGATAATTTATTTACATCTGCTATGAGAATGCTCAATAAGGTCATCAACAGGCCATGACACCCTATGCCATTCTTAGGTTTAATAAAGAGTGGAGACTGATAATTTCCATCTGCTATGAGAATGCTCAATAAGGTCATCAACAGGCCATGCCACCCTGTCATTCTTAGGTTTAATAAAGAGTGGAGACTGATAAGTTACATCTGCTATGACAATGCTCAATAAGGTCATCAACAGGCCATGCCACTATGCCATTCTTAGGTTTAATAAAGAGTGGAGACTGATAATTTCCATCTGCTATGAGAATGCTCAATAAGGTCATCAACAGGCCATGCCACCCTGTCATTCTTAGGTTTAATAAAGAGTGGAGACTGATAAGTTACATCTGCTATGACAATGCTCAATAAGGTCATCAACAGGCCATGCCACTATGCCATTCTTAGGTTTAATAAAGAGTGGAGACTGATAAGTTACATCTGCTATGAGAATGCTCAATAAGGTCATCTACAGGCCATGCCACCCTGTCATTCTTAGGTTTAATAAAGAGTGGAGACTGATAAGTTACATCTGCTATGACAATGCTCAATAAGGTCATCAACAGGCCATGCCACTATGCCATTCTTAGGTTTAATAAAGAGTGGAGACTGATAAGTTACATCTGCTATGAGAATGCTCAATAAGGTCATCTACAGGCCATGACACCCTGTCATTCTTAGGTTTAATAAAGAGTGGAGACTGAAAATTTCCATCTGCTATGAGAATGCTCAATAAGGTCATCAACAGGCCATGACACCCTATGCCATTCTTAGGTTTAATAAAGAGTGGAGACTGATAATTTCCATCTGCTATGAGAATGCTCAATAAGGTCATCAACAGGCCATGCCACTATGCCATTCTTAGGTTTAATAAAGAGTGGAGACTGATAAGTTACATCTGCTATGAGAATGCTCAATAAGGTCATCAACAGGCCATGCCACCCTGTCATTCTTAGGTTTAATAAAGAGTGGAGACTGATAAGTTACATCTGCTATGAGAATGCTCAATAAGGTCATCAACAGGCCATGACACCCTATGCCATTCTTAGGTTTAATAAAGAGTGGAGACTGATAATTTCCATCTGCTATGAGAATGCTCAATAAGGTCATCAACAGGCCATGCCACTATGCCATTCTTAGGTTTAATAAAGAGTGGAGACTGATAAGTTACATCTGCTATGAGAATGCTCAATAAGGTCATCAACAGGCCATGACACCCTATGCCATTCTTAGGTTTAATAAAGAGTGGAGACTGATAAGTTACATCTGCTATGAGAATGCTCAATAAGGTCATCTACAGGCCATGACACCCTGTCATTCTTAGGTTTAATAAAGAGTGGAGACTGATAATTTCCATCTGCTATGAGAATGCTCAATAAGGTCATCAACAGGCCATGACACCCTATGCCATTCTTAGGTTTAATAAAGAGTGGAGACTGATAATTTCCATCTGCTATGAGAATGCTCAATAAGGTCATCAACAGGCCATGCCACTATGCCATTCTTAGGTTTAATAAAGAGTGGAGACTGATAAGTTACATCTGCTATGAGAATGCTCAATAAGGTCATCTACAGGCCATGACACCCTGTCATTCTTCGGTTTTAATAAAGAGTGGAGACTGATAATTAACATATGCTATGAGAATGCTCAATAAGGTCATCAACAGGCCATGACACCCTGTCATTCTTCGGTTTTAATAAAGAGTGGAGACTGATAATTAACATATGCTATGAGAATGCTCAATAAGGTCATCAACAGGCCATGACACCCTGTCATTCTTAGGTTTAATAAAGAGTGGAGACTGATAAGTTACATCTGCTATGAGAATGCTCAATAAGGTCATCAACAGGCCATGCCACTATGCCATTCTTAGGTTTAATAAAGAGTGGAGACTGATAAGTTACATCTGCTATGAGAATGCTCAATAAGGTCATCTACAGGCCATGACACCCTGTCATTCTTAGGTTTAATAAAGAGTGGAGACTGATAATTTCCATCTGCTATGAGAATGCTCAATAAGGTCATCAACAGGCCATGACACCCTATGCCATTCTTAGGTTTAATAAAGAGTGGAGACTGATAATTTCCATCTGCTATGAGAATGCTCAATAAGGTCATCAACAGGCCATGCCACTATGCCATTCTTAGGTTTAATAAAGAGTGGAGACTGATAAGTTACATCTGCTATGAGAATGCTCAATAAGGTCATCAACAGGCCATGACACCCTATGCCATTCTTAGGTTTAATAAAGAGTGGAGACTGATAATTTCCATCTGCTATGAGAATGCTCAATAAGGTCATCAACAGGCCATGCCACTATGCCATTCTTAGGTTTAATAAAGAGTGGAGACTGATAAGTTACATCTGCTATGAGAATGCTCAATAAGGTCATCAACAGGCCATGACACCCTGTCATTCTTAGGTTTAATAAAGAGTGGAGACTGATAATTAACATATGCTATGAGAATGCTCAATAAGGTCATCAACAGGCCATGACACCCTGTCATTCTTCGGTTTTAATAAAGAGTGGAGACTGATAATTAACATATGCTATGAGAATGCTCAATAAGGTCATCAACAGGCCATGACACCCTGTCATTCTTAGGTTTAATAAAGAGTGGAGATAGATAATTTCCATCTGCTATGAGAATGCTCAATAAGGTCATCAACAGGCCATGCCACTATGCCATTCTTAGGTTTAATAAAGAGTGGAGACTGATAAGTTACATCTGCTATGAGAATGCTCAATAAGGTCATCAACAGGCCATGACACCCTGTCATTCTTCGGTTTTAATAAAGAGTGGAGATAAATAATTAACATATGCTATGAGAATGCTCAATAAGGTCATCAACAGGCCATGACACCCTGTCATTCTTCGGTTTTAATAAAGAGTGGAGACTGATAATTAACATATGCTATGAGAATGCTCAATAAGGTCATCAACAGGCCATGACACCCTGTCATTCTTCGGTTTTAATAAAGAGTGGAGACTGATAATTAACATATGCTATGAGAATGCTCAATAAGGTCATCAACAGGCCATGACACCCTGTCATTCTTAGGTTTAATAAAGAGTGGAGACTGATAATTTCCATCTGCTATGAGAATGCTCAATAAGGTCATCAACAGGCCATGACACCCTGTCATTCTTAGGTTTAATAAAGAGTGGAGACTGATAATTTCCATCTGCTATGAGAATGCTCAATAAGGTCATCAACAGGCCATGACACCCTATGCCATTCTTAGGTTTAATAAAGAGTGGAGACTGATAATTTCCATCTGCTATGAGAATGCTCAATAAGGTCATCAACAGGCCATGACACCCTATGCCATTCTTAGGTTTAATAAAGAGTGGAGATAGATAATTAACATCTGCTAATGAGAATCTACATTTAATACAGGAATACATGACCATTTAAGTCATTCTTAGGATCTAGAGATAATTTGCATATTTTGTATCTGCCATGATATGATCAATGAACTACATTTATGGTATCAAAAATAGAATATTACATTTAATTTGCTTTTCAATGTACTACTACAAAGTAGCCTATAAAATACCATGATTTTCTCTTTTATAGCTATCATGTTCAGTAAACTGAGTTCATTATATTGAGTGGTACTGTGTATTTTTCAGTGACCAAATGGAAAAGACTTACCCCGATGGAACTAAAGAGATAACTTTTCCAGACCAAGCTATAAAGTATCTTTATCCCAGTGGTCTTGAGGAGAGCATATTTCCCGATGGTATGTTTTCTAGCTTTGTTCAAAGATTAATTTCAATATTAATATATCAAGAATTTTTGATTAGATTTTTGCAAACTTTTAAATTGGCAACCACTTTGGTTGTTGAAAATCAGTAAGCCAAAAGTGTGTCACTGATTTGCTTCAGGTTGTTAGGTCAGGTACACTTGTTTTTTGTTTGACTAACAAATACCTTTATCAGGAAGTAGAAATATTGGAATCTTACCTTTTACCTGTAGAATCCTCAATATCAGTCATCCTCTTCAGCTCAGCTCAAGTTGTGCAAATAATGTTTGAGGTGAAAGAGAACAGAAATGAATATGTAGAGGCACATAAATCCCAGTATAAGGTCTTTATATCACCACCACAAGTCAGCGTTTTGTCAACTTTTTTGTGGACAGTGTTTGGTGGTTGGTGTTTGGTGTCTGTTACAAATTGCACGTAGAGACATTTTACCTTGCAATTAAAATAAAATACAATTTTAATCATATTTTTTTAGGTACTGTCATACGTGTAGATACACAGGGAGTAAAGACACTGGAGTTCTCTAATGGACAGAGGGAAATTCATACAGCACAATACAAGGTACACATTTACACGAGTTGTTAACAATAAAGGGACCACCTCTTTTGAGGGAACACTTGCCTACAGAAGATGTTTTGTTTGGCAAAAAAAACGTTTCCCCTTTGACTTCTACGTTAAATAACTTTTCTATAGTGAAAACTCTACACATTGATATATATCTTTCGAAGAACACTGTTTCATTATAATGGAATATAACAGGGAATTTTGGTAAAAATTATGACCATTTCCATAGGAAGTGTAATGGAGACTGTTACTGAAATCAATTTTAGAGGGTGGTATATAGTCATGGGCATGCATGCTCAAGGGAATTGATTGTACTCTCTATAGACAACAAATATTTATCTGTAAATAGAACAAGTTAAAAGCCTTAGAATATTGAAGAATAATGTAAAAGTTTTAACTTGTTGAAACTGTAATCATTTGAACCATATCCCCTTATCAGTGACAGTAAAATATGGAATTGAATAAGACCATGTACCAGAATAATACATAACATCATTGGCTAAAATCACTGTGGTAATCATATTGGTTGCTGTGATAACAATATTAATCTTTAAAAAATATCAGTCAGAGTGAAGATTTATCTTGAATCCCGGATAACAGACATTGTATTGTAATATAAATGATATATAATATTAACAATATTTTCAATTGAGCTATTTCTCTAGGCACCTAGTTTATTACCCTTATCCCTCAAAAACTTATTTGATTTTTATTCCATCTGCCAGCAAGCCAAATTGTATAAGAAGTATGCTTATTTTCAATTTAGTTTCTCCATTAATCACTGCTTCAATAAGTTGTCACAAACAAACCGCCTTTTTGTTGCTTAAGTTACTATAGCAACAAACACTCTGGCCAATCAAATGGGAAAAGCTTGATATTTACAGAATAAAAAGGTTTGTGCTACAACCCCTCTTAATTTCATCTAGATTGGTGCAACATTAAAAAAGTTACAGTATCTTTCACCTCATTTATTGGACACCCTGTAAGTCATATTGATCCTTCAATGCTTCAATATAAGTCATTGACATAATATTTAGTGTTGTTGTATGTCATTATACAAGGGTTGTTCAAAATCAAAAAGTTTTACACAAAGTATCTAATTATAAAAATAATGAACCAATCTTGTTCATATTTGTTAAGTTTGTGCCCCTATCTTATTCCCTTACACTGTCAAGTTTTCATGTATGTATAATTATTACTTTTCATTTTATGGTTGCTATGGTAACCAAGGTGATGACGGCACGGTCCATATCACTTTTAAAGAGAAAACAAGTAATACCACAAAACATGCCCAAATGTGTATAGGGAAAGTCTCAGTTTCCCTATACAAAATAAGAAACTAGAATTGATTGTTAAAACATATGTGTTTCATAATTTAACCCACATACCTCTCTCGTAGCTATATAACTAAACTCGAATTAAATAGTGCACTAGATAAAAGAGCTCTGAAACTTGTGCATTTGTATGATGTATGTTGAAATATACCCTGATTACTGAGAACAACTCATCTGCTCATCTTCAGATTATACAGGCTTATGCCTAATGGGTGTAGAATATCTGCCCAAGAAGGACTTTACATTGTGGTTCACATTGTGTATGCTAATGCCAATTGACAAGAGAGTTTTGCTATTTGAAACTACAGGTATTTTCAAGATGGAAACTGAATTTCAAAGTGGCCGCTATATTTCATAAAGATATTTTTGATAATTCAAATATCAGTTGATGGATTGATTTAAGTTTTATATGCTGATGCATAAGGGACACAGGAGCTCTGTTCAAGAAAGAATTTTCAAGATGGCAGCTGTATGTCAAAATGGCTGCCATTTTTTTGTAAAAGAATGAAATCTTGATAGCTCAAATACCAAATGACTGCCATTATTTGTAAAAATAGTAATCTTAAATAATTCAAATTCCAGTGGATGGATTTGGTTCAAATTCTGTATGCTGATGCCTTGGTCATGGCCTTCGTAAATAAAGTAATCTTTGAAAACACAAATACCAGTTAACGGATTTGGTTCAAATTTTATATGCTGATGCCTCGATATAACAAGGCACGGGGTGAACAATACTGTACCTAAAACATAGCAGTGTGGGCTAGTTGACCCAGAAAGCAAGATCGCCACTGAAAAGTAAATCAGATAAGTTAAATCATACTTTTTTTTCGGTACGATAAAAAGAAATTCTAAAGATGAATTTCATAATGGCCCCAATTTTTATAAAATGTAATCTTTCATAACCAGTTGATGGATTTGATTCAAATTCTTTATGGTGATGCCTTAGCGGCAAAGGAGCTCTTCTCAGAAAGAAATTCTCAAAATGGCAGCTGAATTTCAACATGGCCACAATTTTTTGTAAAAACATTATCTTTGATAGCTCAAATATCAGTGGATGGATTGGGTTCATATTTCATATGCTGACACCTTGGAACAAAGGTCAGCTCTGTTTAAGAAGAAATTATTTATCAAATCATGTATTGTTCGGTATGATTTGCTACTCCATGCAGTTGCTGTTATCTACAGTTCAAAATTAAAATTTATTTTCTTAGTTTGCTTAATTAATTGAAGGCTATAGTAGGTTCATGTAAAATGCTCGTTCTTTTTCATAAGCTTCATTGGTTTTGGGAATGCTTGGATCAAGAATTGTAACCTCAGTTGCCAGTTTCATTTCAGTAAAGAACCGAACAAACTGTTCCCCCAATGCATCACATACAATCTTATCTTCTCTTAGAGCTTTAATCCCCTCTTCTATGTCACATGGAAGATTTGGAGCATTTGGGTCATTTTCAGCTGGAAGTTGAAGTTTCCGCTGGATACCATCAATACCAGCAGCCACTGTCGCAGCAGCAATGAGATATGGGTTGCCTAGACCTCCTGCCATTCGGTTCTCCATATATGTACCTCTATCGCCATTGTTTTTTACCCTAATCAGAGCATTTCTGTCGTCAATCCCCCAGTTTGCTTTACATGGGTCTAATGACTGACCAACTCGTCTGAAACAGTTGACAGTTGGTGAATGAAGCACATAGATTGCTCTGGCATGGGACAATACACCTGCAAGCCAATGTTCAGCTAGACTTGATAAGTTGTTCAACTTTTCTGGGTTGTAAAACATGTTCTTTCCTAGCTTGTCCAAAATAGAAAGGTTCAAGTTGAGTCCGCATGTCGACCCCATTTTATGGGCTGTCATAAATGATGCAAGATAACCAGCTTTCTTTACAATTTCTTTGATTGCATATTTTGCTACATAGGCACCATCTACAGAGGCAAGACCAATTTTTGGTGATGTCGATATTTCAAAAAGTCCATCGACGTCTTCAGTATGCAACGCTTCAATATCAAGACCAACTTTCCTTAGATTTTCCTCTATTGGAAACATGACATTACCAAATTCTGTAACGAGAGACTGGTTGTATAAACCAGTTTTACCTTTGTAAATTGGTGTCTCATTATCCTTATGAAAGATATGGAACTCAAGTTCCCATCCAGTTTTCAAGGAATAACCTAAAGCATCTAAACATTTTAATTGTCGCCTAGCAACTTCTCTGGGAGCAGCATCTACTGGTGATTTAAAATCACTGTCCCAATGCAGATCGCATGTGATTTCTCCTATTTTTCTGTTTGGTTCATCTGCCCAAGGAATTGGCCTCAGCGTATTGATATCTGGCTTCAAATGACAATTCCCATGCTTTTTCTCAGTAACTTCTGGATGGAATGAAACAAATTCTCCAGATAAACCCACTCCGAGTATACCACAATATATTTGGACACCATTTACGAGGGCAGCTTGTACATGTTGTTTTGGGATTATCTTTCCTCTTGGAAGGCCATGGTAATCTGCAGTTGTGAATCGGACATAATCAAAATCACCAATGTCCAAAGTATTCATCATTTTCAGTCTTATTAACCTCAGTTCAATTGATCTGAAATTAAAAGGAGACAATGATGCTGCTAGGTATATTTCTAGTGATTTTTATTAGCTCACATGGTGAGCTTTTGCAATCGCTCACTTGTCCGTCTGTCTGTCCGTCCGTCCGTCCGTCTGTCTGTCTGTCTGTCTGTCTGTCCGTCAACAATAGTGGCACGTTTTAAAACCTCTGTCGATAGGATTCCTGTTTTAAGTTATTTCTGTTCAACATCAATACAGAAAACTCCCCTATGACTCCTGGTTCAAAAGCTCGCCTATTTTCAAAATGGCCGCCATTTTTGTCTCGCGAAATTCACTTTTGACTGGCACGTTTTAAAACCTCTGTCGATAGGATTCCTGTTTTAAGTTATTTCTGTTCAACATCAATAAAAAAAACTCCCCTATGACTCCTGGTTCAAAAGCTCGCCTATTTTCAAAATGGCCGCCATTTTTGTCTCGCAAAATTCACTTTTGACCCATTTCCTAGCTTTACAAATAATTTCAGGTGTCCTACATTGTAAAAATCTGTGTCAATGTAAAGAGTAGATATATGAAATAATTTTGTTACAAAAAATCAGCGAAAAATTATATCTATTTTTTTTATTTTCAGCCATTTTAGTTAACATTGATTTGTCCATCTGACTTGTGAAATCCACTTTTCCGTCAACAACAGTGGCACGTTTTAAAACCTCTGTCGATAGGATTCCTGTTTTAAGTTATTTCTGTTCAACATCAATACAGAAAACTCCCCTATGACTCCTGGCTCAAAAGCTCGCCTATTTTCAAAATGGCCGCCATTTTTGTCTCGCGAAATTCACTTTTGACCTATTTCCTAGCTTTACAAATAATTTCAAGTGTCCTACATTGTAAAAATCCATGTCTATGTAAAGAGTAGATGTATGAAATAATTTTGTTACGAAAAATCAGCAAAAAATTATATCCATTTTTTTTATTTTCAGCCATTTTAGTTAACATTGATTTGTCCATCTGTTTCGCAAAATCCACTTTTGGACCATTTGCCTTAAACCCTCTGTCGATAGGATTCCTGTTTTAAGTTAATTTTGTTCAACATCAATACAAAAAACTCTCCTATGACTCTTGGTTCAAAAGCTCGCCTATTTTCAAAATGGTCACCATTCTTGTCTCGCGAAATTCACTTTTGGCCCATTTCCTAGCTTTACAAATAATTTCAGCTGTCCTGCATTGTAAAAAGCCATGTCACTGTAAATAGTAGTTGTATGAAATAATTTTGTTACAAAAAATCGGCAAAATATTATATCAGTTCTTTTTTATTTTCAGCCATTTTAGTTAACATTGATTCGTCCATCTGTCTTTCAGTCAGTCCAAAAAAGTTGCAAGTTTTAAACCTCTGTCAACACTTTTTAAATCCTCTGTAGATAGGATTCCCGTTTTAAAATAATTTTGTTCAACATCAATAAAGAAAAAAAACCTGTGACTCCTGCTTCAAAATCTCGCCTAATTTCAAAATGGCCACCATTTCTGTCTCAGGAAATTCACTTTTGGCCCATTTCCTAGCTTTACAAATAAGTTCAGGTGTCCTGCATTGTAAAAAGCCATGTCTTTGTAAAGAGTAGTTGTATGAAATAATTTTGTCACAAAAAATCTGCAAAAAATTATACCCGTCTTTTTATTTTCACTTTTGAGCAACACCATGTGAGCCCAGTACCCACGGTACTAATTTTCTAAATATGTTATGTTTTGTGGGATTGTGGAGTATCACTTCAGACAAATTGGTATTGATATGGAGAACTGAATTCAACAATGTTTTCTCTTAAACCAATCATTGAAAACATTCTGTAAAAAACACAGTATTTTATGTAATGTTGACTGATTGACAACACTTAATGCGAAAATTATTTATAAATATTTTATATAACTGTTTTTGTTAACATTTTTTGTTTTTTAGTGCAATTGTTTTTGCTCCTTTCTACCAATTCTTGAGAATGAAATAAAATGTATTTCTGAACCTTGTTGGAACAAAATAGCATATACAACATCTTTTTAGATCTCTCAATATTTTTTTAGTTATACAAAGGACTTTTATGTTGATTTTAATGTTTTATTGTTGCTTGATTTATAGCAAAAACGTTGATTTGTGCCTGTTGATGGCCTTGCGCCTTTTTTAATAGATCTCATACCTTAGATGCGTATCGTTTCAGAAAAAATCCCAGAAAACCTAACATATTCTACCATACCGTGCGCCTATCCATTTAGCAATTCAATAGTAAACTTTTTCTTGAAAAATAAATCTTCCAGATTTGTTGAATTTCCTAGCAGAAATTGCCTGCTCCCCCCCTCCGTCCCATATTCACGATCACCGGGCGTGATTTTTACCATTCAAAAGATGACCATTTAATTGACGATGTGTTAAATTTTTAGATTTTTTTAAGAATGGTTTAAGAGAAACGTGTTCAAAAAGTTCTCCATATCGATACCACTCCTTTGGAGTAAACAATTTTCATTGTAATAAAATTGCTCATTTCAATCACTTGGTAACTGATTTGATCCAGAATGTAATTTCAAAACAGATATATGGGAGTGCTGGTTAATTGAATTTAAGATATTTAAATTGTGTAGGTAATAAAGTTATTATCATTATAATATCATATACCTTTAAGCAGTGGTACTAGACTCTCGTCTCACCACTTTTGTGTGGTACATGGTATAATTTAGCATTTTTATACAAAATATGTGCAGTCTAAATCACATATTAGCAATGTGAAAATAACTAGACTGTTCAGATCCAGATTTTTAGTTTTTCTAAACTTAGATTTTAGATTTTGATTTTCAAGGATTAACCCTTATTAAAATCATTATTTTGGACCAGTTCAACATGTTAAATTATTTCAGTTTGATATTAAATGAAAAATGTGAAAGGAATTAAGTTTGAGAAAGCTCAACTGAAGGTCAAATCCTGATTCATTAACCCTCTTCCTTCTATGGAAAGGACCAGGAGTTGTTTGTAGAATAAATTTGGGGAGTTTTTTCATGCATTTTGCTTGTTTTTCATCTAAAAAAAACACCAATACACTTTAAAACATTTCATTGATTATAAGATTGCACCATATCCAAAAAGAATTCTCATTTTCAATGATTATCAATAGATTAACACCCAGGTATTTTTATTTTTCAAACTTCAGAGGGCTGGAAATCATTGATAATCAACGCTTTTGAATAATATAAATGCTGTTTCAAATAGGTTTCATGTGTGCCAATTCTTTCTCAAATTGTGTAAACTTAACACAATCTTTAATTGCTAGAATATTCTCTTTGAGGAATTTCCCCTAGAAATCAAATGGTATAGTGAGATTACAGGAAAATAAATGCCCAATAAGGTGCATATTTTGAGAAATTATTGGCATACTTGAAACTTTGTAATATTTTCCATATGTGTCTGCATAAAATGGATTGGTTATGTAGAAACCTTTTTAAATTGGTCTATACAGGTTGTACAATGTATACTATTTTAAAATAATGTCACGCTTCTCCATTTTTTCTTGACAAATATATTATGCAGTTTAACAAACTATTCCACAAAAGAGTGTCTCATCAACTTCAATGCTAAATTTTAATTGTCCTTTAGAGTTCTTTGATAATATTTGACAAACACCTTAGAAATGCCTTGTCAGGAAGACAAATTCAATCATACCTCAAATTTTCAGAAAATATCCACTCTACCAATCAATCGATCGATTTCAATGTCTGAAAAATAAGAAAATTAATGTATTTTTACTTACCTTATAGAGTTTGTTTAAACACTAGTCCTGCAGCAACTAGTAAGACCTTTATGAAACCTGGGCTTAGTACAGTACACTTGTTTCTTGTTTTTTCCTTATATACTTCATCTGATTGGCTGATTAATTTTCACCTGGTACCATATAGCCTAATAAGTCATAGCAAAGTGGAGGAGGGATATAGAGAAGCAATTTGTCCATCTATTCATCCATCTGCCTGTCCGCTTGTTTTTCCATCCATGTAATAACTCTGATAAATCAATGGCTGATGATTGATCATGATGGTGAGGATATTTGCTCAAGAATGAATTTATAATAGTGCTGTATTTTTCTTTAATTTGGCACTACTTAATTTGGCAATTTTGTGTTTTTGGGCTTATTGGTGTCTATTTAATTTGGCGGTTTGCCAAGTGTCCCAAACATCCTCACTTCCAAGCCAATTCAAGATACTCATTGTTAGTGTTGTTGATGAACAATATTCTTCAGTATTTCTTGTTGTTTCTATAGATTTAAATGGCCTAGCCATCTTGATATCTTTCTTATAACCAGATGTACACCAAACGAAAAACATGCCATATACCCAGGGATTTCACATGTCACATCATGGGTGTTAATTTTCGAAAAAGGGGACAATACTACTGCTTGGGCATTATCCCAATGAACAAAATTGGTGGAAAGATGAATATTGGTGAATATTTTTACGCCAAAAAACTTTTTTTCAAGATGGCCGCCACTTTAGAAATGGCAGAAGTATATATATAATACTTGTAGATGATTTTTAAAAAAGTTTGGTCAATTTGAAGCAAGTCTCCAAGATAGTCTCCAACTTTTTATGTCCCCACCACATAGTGTGGGGCCATATTGTCGTCCTAGGCGCGTCCGTCCATCCGTCTGGTTGTCTGTCTGTCTGTCTGTCCATCCGTACGTCCGGCAGTTTTCTCCAAAACCGCTACAGGTATCACCTTCAAAATTTCAGGAATAACTTGTGAGTGCATAAAGATGAAAAAAAATTAACTCGATAGCTACTTCCTGTTGGCCATTTTGAGGTCAAATGCTAAAATCCTTGTCCGCAATTTTTAAGAAAAACGGCTTCACAGTTGCTTTTAAAACTTTAAAATCTTGTTCAGCTCACTTCATTCTACATCTGATTAGGTTTTGGACCTGTTAGCTCAGTCATGTCAGCCATTTTGAATGTCTTAAGAAAAGTTAGCGCGCGATAATACTTTGTATCATATTGAATGGTGTTTTTGAGTTTTCATACTTTAACTATTTAGTAGCTTTATAAATAATTTTAGGTGTACTTTGTTGTAAAAGCCTATGTTATTGTTAATAGTAGTTATATGTGATAATTTTGTAAAAGGAAATCAGCAAAAACTCATAATTTCTTTTTTATTGTCGGCCATTTTGGTTTTTTCCATACTAAAATCTTGTCTGTAAAGTCTTGTCTACGCGTTTTCAGGTGAACCATTTGGTATCAATTTCAAATTTTCAGGGATGATTCTTAGTATGAAAATCTAGATCTGATTAGTTTTTTGGTATTCTTGGTAAATGTCAAGGCAGCCATTTTGGATTTTCCGTCTTAAAATCTTGTCTGTAAAGTCTTGTCTACGCATTTCCAGGTGAACAGTTTGGTAGATCAATTTCAAATTTTCAGGGATGATTCTTAGTATGAAAATCTAGATCTGATTAGTTTTTTTGGCATTCTGGGTAAATGTCAAGGCAGCCATTTTGGATTTTCCGTCCTAAAATCTTCTCTGTAAAGTCTTGTCTACGCATTTCCAGGTGAACCGTTTGTTAGATCAATTTCAAATTTTCAGGGATGATTCTTAGTATGAAAATCTAGATCTGATTAGTTTTTTGGCATTCTGGGTAAATGTCAAGGCAGCCATTTTGGATTTTCTGTCCTAAGATCTTGTCTGTAAAGTCTTGACTACGTGTTTTCAGGCGAACCATTTGGTAGATCAATTTCAAATTTTCAGGGATGATTCTTAGTATGAAAATCTAGAACTGCTTAGTTTTTTGACATTCTGGGTAAATGTCAAGGCAGCCATTTTGGATTTTCCATCCTAAAATCTTGTCTGTAAAGTCTTGTTTAACTGTTTGACAGATCAATTTCAAATTTTCAGGGGTGGTTCTTAGTATGAAAATCTAGAACTAATTTTGGGGGATTCTGGGTAAATTTTAAGGCGGCCATTTTGGATTTTCTGTCCTCAAATTGTGTCAGTAAAGTCTTGTCTACTCATTTTCAGGATAATCATTTGACAGGATCACCCATTGGTGGGGACATTTTGTACACATTTGTGTTCTTGTTTGTGGATGTTGTTTGGCGGTTGGTGTTCAGTGGTCTGCGTTCACTGGTCGGCATCTGTAACAAATGGCAGGTGGTGACATTTTGTATGTTAATATTAATGCCTTGTTTTCATATGGATCTAGTTTTAAAATAGTTTAATATTGTAATGTATTGTATTCAATATTTCAGAAACGTGAATACCCAGATGGTACTGTAAAAACTGTTTACCCAGATGGGCGCCAGGAGACCAGATACGCCAATGGTAGACTCAGGGTCAAAGATGCCGCAGGAAATGTAACCATGGATAAACGCACTTAGCCACACCCTTGCCACTGGGGAGACTGTTGCTATGAAACTGGTTCATATTGCAGCTAGATATGTTACTATATATAGAGACAGATTCAAATTTGAGACTCAAAATCAAGGACATGGCAAAGAATGTTCCTTTTGTGAAGCAAACTTAGCACTTGTAGCTATGAGGCAAAGGATGCCAAGGGTAAATTGCTAATGGTAAATTCATTGTCAATGACACACCAGGAAATAATGCCATGTGAAATGTGAAATTCCTGTTGCGTGTATATATCTGGGTCAAGAAATGAGGATGATGGACCATTTTGAAAACTGAACCCCTCTTGGCAAATCCTGGATACAGGCCTGGAAAGTATTTGAATATTAATAAAATTAAATGTTTTAGTTGTGAATATTGGACTGCATCTACTGACATGATTTCTGCAGTATTATGGTTATTCACAATACTGACATAAATATATTGTACATAATATACATATATATGATATACAATCTACATGTACATAAAAATCATTCTGGACTTAAAGCAATTGTAAATATGTCACAAAATGTAAAAAAATGTAAGATACTGTGAATATGAAACTGCAATTTTTTGTAAAAAATGAAGTTTTAGATATGCAAATGCTGTTATCATTATCCTGTTTTTATTTAATGAGATTTTATTGTATAAACATAATATATTGTTATTTTTGATATTTTAATAGATTGTGAATATCTATATTTTAGTATTCAAAAGAAGCTAAATTGTTTGTGTTTTATGGCATTATGAGGTTTGCTTTCCTTGAATCCTTATGTGGATTATTCTATAGAGCATGCAAAGGAATTAAACAATATGATGTTTCTATATTGATTTTTGAAATGTTATGTTCGGCATTTGGTGGTCGCCATCTGTAACAAATTTCAGGTGCTGATATTTTGCTCGTTAATGCCTTTTATTCAAAATACCAACATACAAACTCCATTAAATATTCTCATTTAGATCAATCTTGAATTAACTTACACCGCCTCAAAAGTTCAGAAAATGGAATTTTTTGTCCCAGATTGATTGAGTACTAATAGATAGAGAGAAAGAGAATAAGCAATCTATATCAGGATCTAGAAAGATCCATTCCTACAAAATGATAAGTAAATTCACATTTAGGAAATCAAGCAACTAATTAAGATACCTATTTTTACAATTAATAAGTTAATACTCAACTAAATCATATAATTTACATATAAGTATACAAACTGTACACTTTATTTTTAGATTTATTAAGATATATTATTCACAAGAGGCTGTTTTGTACCATGGTATTCACAACTTATAACCTTGACTGTATACATAAATAAATCACATAAAGATACTGTATGTAGCGACTAAGCTCTAGCAGTACACTATTAATTGAATAACTTTTGGTTCGAAACCAAGTGTTTTTAATTTGAAACAAACTTTGTAATTTGAATATTTAGTAGATGTTTCTTTTATGGGGTTCAATTAAATGTTCAGGTTTGTCAACTGTCCACTTTGCTATGTTCCAATCAAAATATGCTCCAGTGCAACATTTGGATCCTTATTAACATGGACTTTAGAAAGTCCATATTACTAATTGACGCACTTGTATTTACAAAGTTAAGATCCACTAAAAGGCAAGTTCTGTTTGTCCCTTGCTTTCTGTATAGGTCTAAATATCACTTTTTTTCGATAACATTAGTAATACATTGTCATGTCGTAGACTCTATATCCTATAGCTCAATATTGTCCTAATTAAGATTTCAGGGTTAGAGATTGGTCCAGTCTATTTTTACAGACTTTTCTGATAACTTCAACGCTTATAGCAAATCCACCTATGATAGAGAACGACATAGCGACTGCGATTCCAGCGTGGAGGCCACTGTTGAAATCTTTCCTAATGTCAATACCTGCAAAGAAAGTTTGAAAATTTAACATGGTGTAATTGATGTATTGTACAGCAAAATAGGAGACATTTTCCTTGATTTTATATATTATGTTGATACCTGCAAAGAAAGTTTTTAATAGGTCAGTTGTTTTTATTTGCATAAAAAACTATAAATTGATTACATAAATTGTGGGGGGCTGAAGCTCTTGGCATTATTGCCCCCCCCCCCTTTAAGAAAAACGTTTAACATAGTATCTATTGCACAGTATAAATAGGAAACTATCATTTTTCTTGGTTCTATGTCACCACTTCTTGTTATAGTCTCCAACTTTTTTGTGGCCTGTGTTCGGAGGTTTGTGTTCGACGGTCGGAGTCAGTAACAAATGCCAGGTGGTGACATTTTGCATGTTAATATATTTTATATCTATTAGAAGAGGTTCCGCTTAGACGTAACATTAGGAGGGGTGCATAAATAAATATTGGTGCAGCATTTAAAACAAAACCAATATCAAGGTTAAACAATAATTACCACCGTAGCCCAGAAAATACCAATTATTCTCCTAAAGCTGTATATCTTAGAATTTGGGCGAAATAATAACAATAAATGCCGATCCACATTCATAAAATGAGACTAGAAGATTGGAATTTACTTATTTTGATGATGCAATGAGATCGGATAAAAAAGCCAAAAGCTTTTTTACGGCTGGAAACAATTTTTCCTAGTCCCAAAATAATCTCGAGTACCAGTGCTTAGTACATCAATTCTAGCGACCCCCTGGCCAAATATTCTTTCAAATTTATGCATTTTCACTACTTTGAAGTGATTTTGGGCCAAAGTTGTCGAATATGAACCCCCCCCCCTGGATTTTCTAAGAGAATCTCCCTTGCCGAAAGCTAATTGAAGAACGACTTATTAATAGATAATTGCTATTAAGAATTTTAAAACTAATTCCCTTATCTATAAAGTACGTAAACGGATTCTATAAATACGCACATTTTCGCAATCATTTGTTTCTGAACATATACTGATATACGAACTACTCAAAGCAGGTCCAAAGTTTGTCTTAAAGTAAATTCGAAAATGCTAATGAATACATGTACAGTTAAAAATAAACTATGAATTCATTTAAATAACCATTAAACTCAATCCACAATTTTAATGAAAGGAAAAACCATACAAACAGATATAAAATAGTAGCCCGGACAGAATTTTTCAATGGTCACTTTTTCAGAATTTCACTCTAGTTTTCAAATATGTAATCAGATTTTGATAATACTGAAAACTAAAAAAGTTATTAAAGAAAAAGTGACCATTGAACAATTCTGATTTGTTCATGATTAACATTCCGAATCAAAAGATGTTGAAGCCAAATCTATCAGTCAGTTATCTTATAGATCAAAAGTATTTCAAGACCGATCCATAAAAGGGTAAACTACTCTGAGCTATATTCATTGAATATAGTGCTAGTTTCGGAACTTCGTACGGATTGCAATGCATTGTAATACTATTGATCAATGAGTTGACTGATTTGATATTCAAGCGAGTAGGGTAAGCCAGGATGAAAAATTCCATGGTCTGACTTAGCTCCATGTAAACGCTTTGAATGGGATGTTGGTGTTTATGTTCGATTGAAAGCATAGCATTCTACTGGCTGCTGATATATTAACGATTTATGGAATAGTGAGTCAGACTTGTGAAATAAATTCTACAATTTTTGGGCTCCAAAATTAAATATATGGCTGCTTGTCATAAATACGCTTTTATTTTCGTATGAGTTTGCACGGATTCTAACCCAAAATCAACCCAAAATATTTCTTCATACATGAACAGTAATTTCCGTTTTGATCGGAATTATCATTCACATATCATCCAATTATTGGTTTTCATAATTACATGAAGCATGAATGAAAACATAGATACCTTCTTGGGCTAAAGATAAAGCCACAAACTGCAGTAAACAGACTAAAGCGAGGAATCCCTTCATCCTGATGATATTCGGCAGATCTGTAGTTTCACGTTCTACTGGTATAGGGACACACGCGTATTGTACAAGGTAACTTTACTATGTGCGGACTTTGAAACTCAAGGACCTGATAAGGGGACCATTATCGTTTACACACTGGACTAGTGTTGATCTATACTGTTTAGTTAATATGTTACACTTCTTTCATTTGTAGTAATTTATTAACTACTAGTAACTAAATGATGATCATGGCCCGGAAACATGTATAAAAGTCGAGTCGAATACACCAAGAGATTCGCTCTTTACATGGTGAATTGGTGAAGATCCAATGAGGGTTGGCTCCCAGGATCGAATCTCGTAATATTTGTCCAACAATGGAAACGTCAAAATGTCGCTATTTTCTGGAATTATAACCGATTATAAATTCAAAATAGACAGTTCAAAAGATTCGAACCAATATCTCGATCTTTTTTGTGAATTTTGGAATTTTTCGTTTGAAAATAATGTTGAAGTGAACAAAATGGCGGCTGTTTGAACTCGAATTTTGTATCACGACATGCCCATGTATGGGAATATATCGATGTTGCACTCTGGGGGCCAATCCTCCTTGGTGTAGATCCAATGCGGATTGGCTCCCAGGATCGAGACTCGATATTTTCCAACAATGAAAACGTCGAAATGTTATTTTCTGGGAATAACCAAAAATCACGATTCAAATGTTGAAGTTGTAACCACACTTGATAACAAGTTGCTACTACGGCCCATCTCCAGTGTCATAAGCCTTTGTGGCTCAGTTGGTAGAGCCTCAGACTTTGGGTTCAAGGGTCCTAGGTTCGATTCCCACACGGGGAATTGAATTTAGCACACTTCCTTTCAATTTCTTTGTCTGGCTTGTTAGTTGTTACACTATGCTCGTTAGTTAGTCATTCCCCTGGGGCGCCCTCTGGTCATTACAAAGTGAACAAAATGACGACTCTTTACATTCTAATTATTCGGTTTGAAGCACAAACAGACCACCAAACACAATCGAGTGGTGGTATTTTCTTGAAATTTTATATGTGAATACTTGGAAGAATATTACAATGTAAATGACAAATTGGCTAAAATGGCAGTCATGGCTGTTGGCGTTGCTGTTATCTAATCGGAATAGATAATATATCACAAATTGAAAAAATGTTTAGTTTTCCCGAAATCTACAGGAAAAGGAGAAATCTATATGAAGAGAAGTTACAATGTATCATATACATAGAGGAGTTTCAATGTATCATATACCGAATCGCTAGAATACTCTAATTCAAGGATGTGATACAGGGTGGTCAAAAAACCGGAAACCTTAACACCATTTTTTCATATTCTTGTCATATTTTACACATTTGTAAATCCTCCAATTTTTTACCAGCTTACTTTATTTCATGACCATCAGATTGATAGTCACAATGTTACATGAAGAAAACTCTTGAAGAACATGCCCAAGTGGCCACTATTGCGCTGTGGGTTAACCCATATATTGATATTTATGACATCAATATTTTCATCAGTTTCGATTGATTCTAATTCTAATGTTCGATGTGTTAATCCGAATTGATATGCTAAGAACCGTATTTTTATTTCTATCAAACTTATTTTTTTATTGTATTAATTGGCTGAAAAAACACACCTGTCACAACTTTTTAACTTTGGTTAATAAAGTCATCACTGTTGTAATTCTAGCAGATCAAAAATTGTGTGATTTCCTAAATTGTAGTAGTTGTGTAGTTGTGTTTGCTTTGACATGATATGGGCATTAATAGATTAATTATTTTATGCAGGGAAGTGTGGGCAAATATGCCAAAAGATTATTTATGCCTTGGTCACATAGGCTCCGATTTTTACTATGGCGCCCGGCCGATGAGTATTTTGTTCAAAATCGGCCGGCGAGCCCGGGCATCGTACGGGCGCCGGGCGATGATCGCCACTCATCGGCCGATTTTTAGACATCGTACGGGCGCCGGCAGAGTTTTATCGCTAATGCCTTGGTCACATAGGCTCCGATTTTTACTACGGCGCCCGGCCGATGAGTATTTTGTACAAAATCGGCCGGCGAGCCCGGGCATCGTACGGGCGCCGGGCGATGATCGCCACTCATCGGCCGATTTTTAGACATCGTACGGGCGCCGGCAGAGTTTTATCGCGGAGATAAAAGTTGCCGATGTCTTGGCGATTTTTTCTCAACCAAACTCATCGGTACCTACCCGGCCGTGTCCCGCCCGGTCATCGTACGATTATCTTACGGCGCCCGGTGGCATCGCACGGTCATCTTAGGATTTTGCGTGCTGATTTGTTTGATAAATCTTAATAATGATTCCTTATAAAGTGATATAAAGGTTTTAAAAAGAATGAGGTAAGGAATTATAATTACTACACACTGTCAGAGATTTTTTATAAAACATAAATGGAGCGATTAGGCTTACTGTAAAACAATGACACACATTTGAATGGCTGGGTGGGTGGGTTGATCTAGTCGTTCTTATATATTTATTATTAATCGTGTATGTCTGTCATACACATTGAATAGAGTGATACATTTTTATGCGTATATTCACTCATGCATATACTATTACAAATCATTTATTTTAAAATCTTCTGAATGTTTTTGTGAGTACAGTATTTTCAAGGGTCACAATTTTAATACGAAAGTTCACTGTCTCAATTACAGTTAATATGCCAAAGGCTTTAGGATAGAGGGGATAAGGCCAATGGGCCATATATGAGGAAGGCCTTGAGAAGACAGGTGGAAAAAGACAATAACAATGGTAGTGAGCTGGTGGATGATGAAGATTTAGATGTGTCTAGGGAAGAGGGTAAGGGAACATGGGGCAAAACGGCCTTAAAAATTTAGTTTTAAGTTGTTCTGTACGGGATATTTTCTCATCTGTCAATCATCGCGCACTTTGATGTTCCACTTTATTAATGGTTTGTGGTTTACATTTTTGGAGTGTTTTATACTGGCCTAGGATCTTCTGTGATTTTTCAATGGTCAAAAATATTGTCGAAAGTGGGGCAAAACGGCCCATGGGTGGGGTAAAACGGCCCACCCTCTGTTACATGGGTTTTAAAACCAAAATTAATCAATTACAAGACTCATCCACACACATCTTATCTCAGACGTTCAAACCTTTGACAGATGAAGTATTCTTAACCCCTACCATAATTCTAGTCATTCGATATGTGTCGGAAGGAAATAAGGTACAAACCAAATGTTAAAATCGTTATGTTTGAAAATCAATTGTTCTTGTACAATAAGATTTTTGTATGTTATAACATATGTGGGCCGTTTTGCCCCAAAGACATGTGAATTTTCAAACAGACGTCATTTTAATTTACCTAATATTTGAGGCTCGAAATTTTTACAAATAAAGAATAAATATGCATACTATATGTAAAATGTTAAACCAAAACCATATTCTATTGTTGCCAGATTTTTTTAGAGATACTCGTGGGAGGGGTAATTTGCAAAAAAGAGAGTGAAAAGTAGAATTACCTCTTACGTAAAGCGAGACGCTGCTTGGTTAAAAATGGGGGGGGGGGGGTGGAGAAGGTGGCGGAAATTTCAAAATTCAATTATGTCACTTTTGAAGAATCATCTTTTTATAGTTCAAAAGATATTTCAATGGGCCTCTTTGCCCCAGGGGGCCGTTTTGCCCCATGTTCCCTTGCTCCACTTGAAATAGAAGAAAAAATTGCCAATTTCTTTGAAGATAGGCCATATTTTTATGACCAAGCAAATTCTCTTTACGAGAACAGACAAAAGAAAGATGCAGAAATAGGGAATTTTGCTCATAGCATCGGATGGACAGGGAGTAGACATAGTATTTGTTTATATGAAAGATCTAAAAATGAATTAAGTAGGTCAGGGTGCACTTTGATGAAAAGACCACGTGCAGTATGGCAAGTGATTTAAGACGGTCATATCTTTCACCATGAGAACTTTCTGGGCATAAATACAGTGTTTTTATTAAAACAATATGTTTTCTTTCAATTGAAGTACCCATGATAGTAAAAATATCAATCAAACAATTTGAAAAATTATGAATAGGGACCCCATGTCAACTTTTTTTCTAAATATTGAACCTATTTACTCAAAAGAGGATCTTCTTTTTCTGATTTTTATTGCATGAAAACATTATTATCCTGGAAGTCCTGTCTATCGAAGTATTTCGTTTTCAAATCTTGCATTCACGCCATGTGGAACAGTCATACTGGGTCATACAAGAATTTAGTATAGATCTAGAGGCCTGTAGATCGACCGATGTCCTGGCGGGTGCCGTACGGTCATCGGCAGATAGCCTTGCGATACCCGTGCGATGTCTTTCAGATTCAATTGATTGCGGGCGCCGTGCGATGCCTGTACTAATGTGACCATACTCACGATTAGATCAAGACATCGGTGAAAAGTCACCGGCGCCCGGTCGATTTATAAATCGGCCGATGACTACTCATCGGCCGGCGCCCGGCGGCTATGTGACCTAGGCATGAGATAAAAGTTGCCGATGTCTTGGCGATTTTTTCTCAACTAAATTCATCGGTACCTACCCGGCCGTGTCCCGTCCGGTCATCGTACGATTATCTTACGGCGCCCGGTGGCATCGCACGGTCATCTTGGGATTTTGGGTGCTGATTTGTTTGATAAATCAAATAATGATTACTTATAAAGTGATATAAAGGTTTTAAAAATAATAAGGTAAGGAATTATAATTACTACAGTACACTGTCAGATATTTTTTATAAACATAAATGGAACGATTAGGCTTACTGTAAAACAATGACACACATTTGAATGGCTGGGTGGGTGGGTTGATATTGACATTTATCGGTGTATGTCTGTCATACACATTGAATAGAGTGATACATTTTTATGCGTATATTCACTCATGCATATACCATTACAAATCATTTATCTAAAAAATCTTCTGAATGTTTTTGTGAGTACAGTTTTTTCAAGGGTCACAATTTTAATACGAAAGTTCACTGTCTCAATTACAGTTAATATACCAAAGGCTAAGGATAGAGGGGATAAGGCCAATGGGCCATATATGAGGAAGGCCTTGGGAAGACAGGTGGAAAAAGACAATAACAATGCTAGTGAGCTGATGAATGATGAAGATTTAGATGTGTCTAGGGAAGAGGGTATTCCACTTGAAATAGAAGAAAAAATTGCCAAGTTCTTTGAAGATAGGCCATATTTTTATGACCAAACAAATTCTCTTTACGAGAAGAGACAAAAGAAAGATGCAGAAATATGGAATTTTGCTAATAGCATCGGATGGACAGTTTTAGACATAGTATTTGTTTATATGAAAGATCTAAAAATGAATTAAGGTCAGGGTGCACTTTGATGAAAAGACCACGTGCAGTATGGCAAGTGATTTTAGACGGTCATATCTTTCACCATGAGTACTTTCTGGGCATAAATACAGTGTTTTTAATAAAACAATATGTTTTCTTTCAATTGAAGTACAAATGATAGAAAAAATATCAATCAAACAATTTGAAAAATTATGAATAGGGACCCCATGTCAGCATTTTTTCTAAATATTGAACCTATTTACTCAAAAGAGGATCTTCTTTTTCTCATTTTTATTGCATGAAAACATTATTATCCTGGAAGTCCTGTCTATCGAAGTATTTCGTTTTCAAATCTTGCATTCACGCCATGTGGAACAGTCATACTGGGTCATACAAAAATTTAGTATAAATCTAGAGGCCTGTAGATCGACCGATGTCCTGGCGGGTGCCGTACGGCCATCGGCAGATAGTCTTGCGATACCCATGCGATGTCTTTCAGATTCAATTGATTGCGGGCGCCGTACGATGCCTGTACTAATGTGACCATACTCACGATTAGATCAAGACATCGGTGAAAAGTCACCGGCGCCCGGTCGATTTTGAAATCGGCCGATGACTACTCATCGGCCGGCGCCCGGCGGCTATGTGACCTAGGCATTACTCATATGGCATAAAGTAATGATCTACTCAGAGTCCCACTGAAATGTTGGTAAATGACAATTTAATTAACTTCTCATCGATGCCAGGCTTATAATACGTGAATGTTCCTAAAGGTGGGTAAATATGTCAATAGATAAATTGCTCATATCGGACCTGTAGCCAGTAATGTATTTCTCAATAGTGGTGGTGTTATATTTTGCTTTTTCATAGACATTTGCACCGCACGTGCAATACCTAATTCAGTCCAATT
The DNA here is from genome assembly GCA_903813345.2 of Owenia fusiformis. Taxonomy (NCBI): domain Eukaryota; kingdom Metazoa; phylum Annelida; class Polychaeta; order Sabellida; family Oweniidae; genus Owenia; species Owenia fusiformis. The sequence goes on from CAIIXF020000012.1 coordinate 10,915,798, forward strand.
TACTTAATCATATCGTATATTTTTTCCTTAAAATACTGCATGGATCTAAAAGATCTGACCATGAAAAAAAATTATGATCCAAATTTTATCCATATTTTAATCACGCGGTGTTAACTTCGACCGTTAATTTGAATTTTTGAAAAACGGTGCAGTATGAAACTCGCAATCCTTGATTTTCGAGCATCTGGTAGGTCAAAAATTCAAATTAACGGTCGAAGTTAGGATCGCGTGTTAATGTCAAGTTTGCATTTGTTTCTTTTGTCGCCTGTTTGCCCAGGTGAGCCAAACTCAGCACGATAAAATATTGATCGATCATAAAATAATATACCGTTTCTACATTTCTCATTTTGAATTTGATTATAATAAGTAATCCATTTCATTCTGACTCTAATCTTATTTTATGTTTAGATTTAAATTTAAAAAATACACGTCATCATAAAATATTGATCGTAAAAGAATTAATCAATTTCATTTTGACACAAATCTTATTTTATTTGAGATTTAAATTTTAAAAATACTCCTCATCATTGAAATATTGATTCTAATATAAAAGATACACCATTTTTGGCAAAAACGTTATTCAGAATTGAATTAATGATTTTGTATTAATGAAAACTATTGTGCCATGGAGTTTAAATACATCAGATACCCTCAAACTTCACCAAACACCACGCAATAAAAGTGTATGCAACCTACTTGGATGTATAGCATCAGATTTGTTAGGTGTTAGGCTAGACTTGTTTTTCCTAATGCTCAGGACCTGGGCTTAGACCTATAGCCTACTAGGATGTGCAGATCTGCTAGACTCATTCGGAACATAATATTGACTGGCGTTACTAACTTCTCAAACTACTCACATATGGACAAATTATATATAATGACTGCCCAGTCTCACTGAAGTGTGGTCAAATGACAATCTAACTAACTTAATTATCAATCTAATCTAATGCCATTCCAAAATATATCCCGTGTCTCTTTTAAGCAAACCATTTAATGGGCCTTTTGGGCATTATTTTAAATTTAAATCTCCGCGCAAGTGCAGATTTTTTTCTGGTTTGAAATGTGCCCCCCCCCCACCTTGTTGTTAGCTTCTTGATCCGCCAGTGATTGGTACCAGTAAACTGAACATTTCGCAATTACCACACTACTGTTCAATATTTTGCTTTGGAACTTGGCAAGAATACAGCACTTTCTTTTTTCTCATCAATTTGAGATGTCAAAATTGTTTAATTTTTAAATTAAATGTCTGGAATCTGGAGTCTTAAATTGAACTTTGTTCAATTTCACCCATCTAGTTCTGTTCAGCTATAGCCTCCACTCCATCTTTAATTTTTTACAGTAAACAAACATAAGTTACTAAGATAATATTGGTACTGTTACTAATGATAATTTTTTGAGTGTAACATTTAATTTGTAAATATGAAAATTATCATGAATTGGTCTCGCCCTAGAAAGGCCAACTATGATTTTTCTTTATTAACCCCCCCTCCCTGAAAATGCCTTAGGGGTATAAGATGACACTTTTACAAAATGAGGCTTGTACATCGTCGTAGAGGCGGCTAAAATTGCTTGAAATATCATATAGTAACACCCCACAAATGCTCCCCTTCCTTGACGATACTGTACGATACTGACGATGTATTGTTGTAAGCCTTATTCGAATATCCCATTCAGAAAAGTTTTGTTTTTAAAGTTAGACTACAAAGGTCAAATCAAGGTCAACGTGACCTAGGGGTAATTTTCTATCAAAATTTGGTGCCAAAAATAATATATATTTCTTCAAGAAATAATCTATCATCTTTAAAATAAAACAAAAATCAAGATAAACCCGAACTTATGCACTTTTAATTAAAGATACATGTAGCAGTTATCGCGAAACCCATTGAAATCGATGATAATCGAAATTGAATACTGGTATTTAAAACATTTCAAGTTTAACTTGTTTTTTAGCATTCATATTTCAAGATGTACAACAAATACCAATCTGCAATTTTGTAAGAAAAAACACCTAATTTTACCCAACACATATGTTTGGCCAGTTTTGTCCACAGTTGTTTCCCATTTTATCACGTTTGTCCAAAATTAATCAAACAATAAGTTCCCATCACTTCATAAGCCGTCATAAGGAGAACTAAAATAACTGACATATTCAGTCAACTCGGTCCATGTAAAGTACGTTATCGATTTGTTGTTTGCTATTTAATTTTGTTGAGATAGGACCAGAGCGGCCATAATTCATAATGGTGTTATTTCAGAGCAAAAACATCCCGTGCATATTTCAACACATAATTAAGCTGTTCTCCTTTGAAGATCTTTTTTATCAGACCCACTATTTTCGTCAGCCCATCAAATGAGAGTGATACTCTGGGTAAATGTGCATCAATCATATCGTTTATTTGGAAGTCAGAATCATGTGGCCAATTGCTGCGATCAATTCTATCACGCCGAGTTGAAAGCTCTTTCTTTTTGAAGGGAACATTTGAATGAGTTTTTTGATATTCATAAAGTTTTTGACTTATCAATCTTTCATCTACATAATTTGCAGTCGTGATTTCAGAGTTGACAATGGCACCGAACTTATCATAGTTTATTTTGTGAAGTATTTTATCAATGCCTTTGACTTTGTTTATTTCCTCGTCTCTTTCTTCATGAACGCTCTCATTGTTTACTCCTTTAAAATAATTATCTACCTTCATTACATCTTTCCATCGGTCCATGGTCATTGAGATATGACACATTGCATAATGTGGGATTTTAACTCCATCGTAGTCAAACGTTCCACAACAAAACGCATTTGTTATTAAGATCTCGGACGAACTATTGTATTTCACGTAGTCTCTACCTCGCTGTTCAAAAAGCCACAAATCAGCGTCAGTCGTCATTATGATGTCATCAGGTTTTAAACCTGGGACGAAATACGCTACCAATAATCTTGATGTCATAGCAATCAATGCTTGTAGTTTATGTGTGGTTTCAAGAAAGATCAATTTCACATTAGTGTTCATCTTTAAGTGTTTGAGAATTACTCTTAACGCTGGATCTGTTGCCCAAGTTGAATAATTCCCAGTTATGACGACTATACTTTTAAAGTTAAGTTTGGCATACACCTGTACGGTAACTGGAAGGTAAAATGCATAATTCCAGGAAATGTCTCCATCAATGGTTGGATCCGGAGTTGATGTTGTCATGACAACATACTTTGTTATCTTGTTGTTTTGGGGGGTTTCAAAATCCTTAACTCTGGATCTAGTTTCTTTAAGTTCTTCATTTTCGAGGGACTTCGCATTGAATGTGTTTTGTTGCGAAATGCTAGCTTCATTTTTGTAATATCTGAAAATATTAAATTATTAATATATAAGGGTTATGTACTGGGAGGTTTTGGATATGGGGTTTATCCAGAGGGAGATATGCATATCTACCTGAGGGACCGTAGGGACCGAAGGTAGATGTGCATATCTCACGAGGGATGAACCCAATATCCAAACCGACCGTACATAACTGCTTTATCCTATACCAAGTAGAGTTTTCTAATTTTCTTTCATTTTTTTTATTTTTTCAATTTTTTCATATTTTTCTAATTTCTTTTCAATTTTTCAATTGTTTCTATTTTTTATTCAAATTTTTTCTTTTTTTCAATTTTTTCTTATTTTTTCAAATTTTTATCGAAGCGGGAAGATATGCCCTGGAGCGGGAGATATGGCGGGAGATATGGAGGTTCAGGATATGGAAACCTCAAAATCAGGATACGGGATATATCTTACCAACTTATCTCCCTAAAACTCTACTTGGCATAGGATAATGAGACATATTATCTTTAAGGATAACACTATCGTTTAGCAAATCGAACACACGTTTTTGGTATCGCTCACTGTTATAGGTATGAAGATCCCCATCTCAGACTCAATGGTAGACAGTTGAGGTCAATGTGTAAAGATCTCTGCCTGTTCATGTAGTAATGGTGTAGAATGGGACACTGTACGAATTAAAAAGGGGAATTTTTATTTTGACAATTCAATTTCACATTCTATGGGTCAAGTTGCAGAATCTTATATTTGTGTGGTTGAATGAGGAAATGTTGATATAACTATCACGTTTAGGTACGAAGCATGGTCTTACAGACATATCATAACAATGTGATATTGGAACATAACAAGTAAAGAATATTCATTGAGCTCCTATTTCAAAATGATCTGGCCGGTATCTACACTGAAAATGACCCACTTGCCGTATCAATTTGAGGGTGGGGTCTTAGAACTTTATCAATCAAGCCCATGCCCACATCGTTACCATGGTGTAAAGCAAATAGTGGAACTCCACCTACAGAAATCCTTGCTACGGACCTGACTGTAATGTATGCCATACTCACCTGCAGAGTATGCGCAGGTGAGTATGGAAAATCACACACCTATTTCCATCTCGAAAATTTTAGATAATCGGCCAAACGGTTTGCTCACACCATAAAGATGCAGTAATACGTATTATGAAGCATTTTTAACAAAATAACAGTCCCAAATTCAAACTCAGTCACAGTCAAGAAATTGCAAAATGGCTGCAATTTTCTAACCTGATAGGAAGTCATTGAATTCAGTTGCCATGTTTACACTTTACTTGGTCTCACACGCCTAACCATCGACAACGTACAGCGACAAAATATACCGTCGTGCACTTTAGATGTACGGTGTCACTATTAATTTTAACTAATATGAAGCAAAAACGATGATGTAGGTGTGGTGTAGGTTTTAAAAATTAATCTGAGGAATACTTAAAGGATTTTATGTTTAATTTCGTGTGTATTTGATTTGTAAGACATTTACCTTTCTAATTCCGTGAAAATATGAGAATATGTTTCCCAAAGTTACATAATTAAAGCGGCTCTAAGGTCTGTGGAGAGAAAAATGGAGAAATTTTACCTTTTCTGAGCTATCGGGGTGAAGTTTGGTCCAACATCTTCTTCCTTATTCCTATTTTATAAAAATGTATGCATATGGCAATATTCATCAACCAGTAGAACTGGCAAATCGTTTAGAATCTACAATTTCATACAAGGAGTCCCACTCATAGATTTTTCAAATTCTTTCCAAGTCGACGTCGAAACACCTAGCGGGTGAAATTGAAACTAATTTTCTGGCTGCTCGAATCGATAAAATCTCTGATAGTGTGAGTCTTTTTATGAAATCGTTCTGATAGAAAACACTTAATTAATATTAGAAAGCATTAAATGTTGAATCCGAAGCGTAATCTGAAATAAAAGTGAAAAAACATTGCGCGGACGTCAGAGAAAAACTTCCGGTTTAATAAAAAATGGCGGACGTCGAAGGAGAAATTATGACGAAGAATTAGAGGATTTTCCTTTGCCATTATCGATCGTTATAAGGTATGTGCACAAATTCTAGTAGCATACATGGAAAATAGATACATTTTTAAAGGCAACAACATATTCAAAGCTTTCATTTTACGATAGGCCCAGGATCATTGGATACGACTCGGCAATCGATACTCCCACTTTAAGGTCGGTTGAAGATTTAATAAATATTCACGTTTTTGCTAAAATAATAAAAATTAAAAAAACATAAGTGTACGTTGTCATCTCGATGTACGTTGTCCCATTGAACTTACATATCTGAATTCACAGTTAACTCTTATGTAGACAACGAATAACATAACACTAAGGGGCAGGGGATCAGATTCATTTAAAACTGAAACGGAACGATCCAGTATTACTAATTCAACTTGATTGAATTTTATTTAACCTCTGCACTTTCCAGATATAGCATAAACGGGATTTCGAAAGTCATCTTCGATTAGCTAGTATAGATCTCTCCATGAACTCCTTAAGATTATTAAAATGCATAAAAGTGCAACATAACGTAACGTACCGACGCCGAATGGTCAAAGAGGTTGGAAGATAACACTCCATGGTCAAATATTAATCACCATTTCAACACTTTCACAAAATAAAATAGCATTCAGCAAGAGGTAAAAATCACTTTTACCTGTTTATCTGTACCAGGGATACATGAACGTGTTCGTTGAACATCACTTGTTACTCATAAAACCCTTAATGCCTTAATAATAAATCATCGCATTGTTTACTTTTCAATTACAGGGACAATGTACATTGGAGATGACAACGTACATTTTTTATTTTTTAAATTATACCAAATACATGAATATTTATAAAACCTTCAACCGTCTTAAATTGTATAGGTTAGAGAAACATATTCTCATGAAAATATTCGGCACTCTTAGACGACAGGGGAGAAAATGATCAAAGGAAATGTGTAAAAAACACATTTTTCCAACCGACCAATCGCATAGGTAGATTAACAAGTCAATGAAAAAAATCGAGCACAGCTGGAATATCTTTTAACGTAATTAGAAAGGTAAATGTCCTCAAAATCGAATACACACGAAATCAAACATGAAATCCTTGATGTAATCCTCAAATTGATTTTTGAAAACCACAATCAAACCTTCATCATCGTTTTCGCTTCAAATCAGTTGATAGTGACACCGTACACCTAAAGTGTACGATTGTATATCTTGTCACTGTACGCTGTCGATGGTCAGTCGTGTCTCACAGCCACACAAACTTATACTACCATGATGAAAGTATACAAGGAGTATACGCCATACATTATGAGGTTGCAGAAGAGATTTGAAAATGACAACTGATTCTTTATGACAACTCCAAACGTGGGCGGCCAAAGTCATGGTGGAAAAAAGTGCCAGGAAAGGGTGAGAAGGCAACAAAAGTTCATAACTGTAAATATATTTAAAGTATTGCAAGCATACCCTAGTTACATCATAAATGATTGCTCTGATTAAATCATCCAACAAAGTCACACTTGAGAGATTCCAAGATGGTTGAAATTCCAAAAGAGAAGAAGCTTTCACAGTTCAGAACTGCCATTAGATCGGGGGGGGGATACTCACATATATTGGCTATATGGGAATGTGCCGCTAAAGTGGGTCACTTTTTCGCAGAAAAATCAGATGTGGGTCCCATTTTGAAGAAAAAAACCTAGAACTGGGTTTACTTTTTGAAAAATCCTAAAACTGGGTACTGTTTTTAAAAAAATCGCCGTAAGTGGGTCTTGTTTTTTAAAAATTACCTTGAAGTGGATCTATTTTTGAAAGAAAAACATAAGTGCACTCTTTGTGCAAAACTGGAAGATATAGACAATGTGGAGAAGGAGTGATTCTTGTTTGAAAAATAACATGTGACTCAATTGAGGAATGCAGAAAATTTCCCATCATGCACCCTGACCTTAAACAAGAATTCTAGACCATATATTGAGAAAATCAAACTGAGGTTAAGATGCAATATATAGATCCTCATTTGCTCATGTTAGGGGACATTTGGGTAAGAAGGACGGTGGGGCAAGGCGGGCCACCAAGTTTATTTTATCGTTTTCAAATCTATATAAAAATTTAAAACCACGCAGTGTAATTCCTTCACACCTTACAAAGTGAACAACAAATGTTCAAAGATCATCCATGTCAAATAATATGATGCCAAAATAATAAAAATTGACGATATGAGAGCAAAAATTTCGAGACTAAATACTAAAAAATTCTTTTGGGCTTATCCCGCAGACGGTGTATCCTCTACCAATATTTCAATACATACCTATAATTATATGCCAATAATAGCAAATTAATGAGAGTCACCGCTTGAATTAATCTTAATCTTATTACATACATTGTCTTTTTATTTTGTTAGTCCTGTATGCCCGGGCCTCTACGTCCAAAAAACTTTATTTTTTATCCAAATACGTTTGTTTGGTGCAAATACGATTGCTATAACTGTATTGATTGACGAGATGTCCAAATGATTCTCGAACTTAGTGAAAATTGATTTTCGCTCAGTTGCTTCGGTAGTAACCAACAATTGAATGTGAGGCTGAATCTTTAGTCCCGATGTATATATTATAATCGAGAGCGCTGATTGGTCAAATCTATGGTTATATCACTGATTTAATAAATCATCCTTAGGGCCAGTTTGCAGTGTGGTCAATGATAATTGAATAATTATTACGTTACTTATAAATACAACAGTTGTCCACATTGCACACCCTCTGCAAAGCTGGGTTTTCCAATCAATTGTGTCTCATTTACTCCAAAATATGCAACCATTCCTTTGTGCAACAGTGCTGTCATGCCAGCATCCCGACCCTGTACGAAAAAATGACCATCAGCAATAATCAGTTTCTTTAATTATCGGATTCAAGGGGGTTCGTATTACAGATCCAGCGTCACTATAAAATATGGCACCATATTTCGTGACAGCGTCTTGGAGAACCAGCGTTTTCCATGAAAAGTTTTCTACTTTCCTTTTTTATACGGTCAGGTGTGTTTACAGGCAAGTCATTAATCTGAACATTACACCAACCTCCAGCTTCTTTTTTTGTTCTGGTTGTAATCCAAGATCGTAGACTATAACAGTCATGTTTGGTTCCCAGTAATGAATAGAACCAGCAAATTCAATGAGTCCGGAAAAATATTGACAATTTGCAGCTTTTACGATTTTAAAATCTGATATCATGAAATTTGTTTTCAAAGTTGATATCTTTTCTCCTGGGAAATCATCTGTTATAACACCATTTGTAGAGTGTCGAAACAACTATTATAATTATAGTCGCACAAGGTACAATTTTCTTTTAAGACATTTATGAACTTCATTTTTGTATTTTCAGTTTGATTTATTGTAATTCTATCAGCTCTCTCTCTTTTTGAAGACATGAATTCTGAGATGCTATTGTATTGTATGTTTATTTAAAGGCCCACTATACTTAATTTAGAAGAAAAGAGGAAAAAGATAATCAGTGAAACTTGTTACTCACACACTCGCTCAAATATTACACACATTTACTTTAATATTGAACCAAGATACTAATAACTCACATAGAAAAAAGCATTTGAAGTTCAAAGATCATTAGTAGTGCACGTACATGCTGCATGTTTTAAATTACTTTTGATTTTAAAGATGGTTTTTTTAAGGTTAAGTTTTATTTCTTTGCATAATTTTATATAACAATATTTAACATACTAGGAAGGCCGAGGTAAAATTACATTGTTGGCCTCCCTATTAAATAAAAGTAGCAAAATAAAGTTGATATAAATGGTTTCAGACATGTATTGTAAATGTATTGTTTATAAGAGTCTCAGTGGCCACAGTTGAGATGATGATAACAATAGTGATGATGATGGTGATGAAATGTTGAGGCTAATGCTAAATGATAGAATCAACAAATTTGCCGTAAGGTTCATAATATCAGCATTACATTTATCTGAGAACTTATGATCTCCAAAAAGTATGGTGTGGACTTTATCTACACTATTTAGACTGGCAAATTCTCTAAAGTTAAAATTTTGCAGCTCTTGTAGTTTTTGGGTAAAGATTGACCTTGTTCCAGTTGATAGAGGGCAGTAAAGTAATAAATGGGACTTGGTTTGCTGGGCATGTCAACAAGGGCAACTTGGGTCTGGATAGTTGTTGAAATTATGCCTAAAAAAGTCTGATTTAAGTGCTAGGTCTGCTCTTAAACGGTTTAGTTTAATTTCAATAGATCGATTTAAGTTCAATTTTGTTGTCAACACAGACCTAGGGTTTGGGTTATATTTGGTTTTCTTATACCTTGACTTGAAGGCTGATATTGAGGGGCTGCGTTTAACTTCAGGTGAAATCATTTTCCATATTCTTATTGGTGCTATGGCAGGAGAGTTTGTAAATTTCATTGAAGATTTTGCTGGAATATTATATTCGTGCTGGGCACGAAGTACACGCTCTGTACCTGGATTTTTAAGTTCATTGTATATAGATTGTACGTAACTAGGAGTCTTGTTTTTGGATACCTTATACATTAGAGTTGCCATTTTTTCTTCTCTTCTCTGACTTAGTGTCTTCCAGTTAAGTGAATTTAAGACTTTGATTTCAGAGGAGCCCTTAATGGCCCCAGAGACTAACAAGGCAGCTCTGTAGTGTAACCTATCCAAGGTATTTAGGGCATAATGTGGTGAACAATTATAAAAGATTGATCCGAATTCTAATTTTGGCAAAATGAACGATAAGTACATTCTTTCAAGGTGTTTGGATGAAATTTTATTTTTCAATGCTGTAAGTGGATTTAGCATTTTATCAATTTTGACTTTTAGCTGGGCTAAATGTTCTTTGAAGTCAAGGTGGTTATCTAAGATAACTCCAAGATGTTTATGATAATTTACTCTTTCAATTATTCTGTTGCTCAAGGTCAAAATAGGAAAGTTTCTTACATTTTGAATAGATTTGGAAAAAATTATCTCTTTGGTTTTCGTGGGCTTAAAGTTAAGCCCCCAAACCCTTGACCAGTCATAGACATTGTCTAGATCATGTTGTAATAATGTATTTGATGTTAAAACATTTTCAAACTTGTGAACGGGGACATATATAGAAGTATCGTCAGCATAAATATAACATTTTGATTGGATGACCTCTGGGAGATCATTTATAAATAGCAGAAATAGGATGGGGCCTAGAATAGAGCCTTGAGGCACACCAGAGTTTATAAAATTTTCTTCAGAAAATTCGGATAAAGATCCATTAAGGCGTGTGCATACTCTTCTATTGTCTAAGTAGGATTTCATAAGTTTCAACAGGTTATCATTGAAGCCATAAGATTTTAGCTTGTGGATAAGTAAATTATGTCTGACTTTATCAAACGCAGACTCGAGGTCCAAAAAGACTCCCCGTACATCCGCTTTGTCTTCAAATGCATTCATTATAAAATTAGTAATACTTAGTAGCTGACTGTCAGTGCTGTGACCAGGCAGGAAACCTGATTGATTTTCATATAATAACTTATTATCTAAAAGGAACTTCATCATCTGTTGATGCACTACTTTTTCGAATAATTTGGATATATTACTAAGTAATGTGACAGAGGCCTCATCATCCGCTCGTCGCAACGCAGATTCGCAATTGCACCGCAACGCAACGCAAGTTTTGGCGAATCGCAATCAGGATTTGTATCATCCGCTTGGCGCAACGCAAGGCAATCGCAAATGGGAAGATGTTTCAATCGCAACTGACCAAAAAGCTGCGATAGCTCCTACCCTGCCGCAAATCAATCGCAAATATTACACATCTTTAAGACAATTGTTATCTATTTTAAATGTGTCAATCTAGGGGTTTCTCTATTGATTGCGTAAGTATGTTCTTTTCTCAAGGTGACTGTGTAATAAAATGTTAGTTTATGTTTTTCGAAAGTGCTTAAATCAAAGGAATCGTTAATGATATGGAGGGTGTTTAAACCTTCGAATTTTATAATTAAATCCAAATCCTGATCGCAAATTCAAGAAAACGAAACACAACACTCATTCCGGCATCGCTAAAAATAGGCATAACTTTGCAACAGGCAACTTACAAATGACAAATAGGGACTTATTTAATTTGGAATAACCCAAACATCTGTCTCGAGGTGGTGGGAGAGGTGTCAACTATTATGTCAAGGTACACTCGTCAGTCAGTACACGCTCTCATCCGAGTGTACCTTAACCGAGTCAAAATTTCTTCTGTACAGACTTTCATCTGAGTGCATCCTTCTCAGTATACTCTCCCACCCGTGTGAAACCAAGTAATACATACTCTTACCTGCAACCCGGGTGCACACTCGACAGTAAATACTTTCACCAGACGAGTGCACCGTTGTAAGTACACTCTAATAAAAAACAGTGCACCCTCGTGATAGCACACTCAAAAACGATGAGAGTCACGACAGTGTGAACTGACTAAGGTGCACTCGGGTGAGAGTGTCTGATGATGGTGCACTTGGGTGAGAGTATGTACTGATGAGGGTGCACTCGGATTAGAGTATGATGGCGAGGGTGCACTCGGCTGAGAATGTGTAATGATTGTAATTCAACTATTAATGTGTTTCCTATCGCGAGATCCATGTAATGACTGAATGAAGAATAATACACATAGAAATTAATCCCATGAAGATTGAACTTTAAGATCAGCGTGATTATGTGTGATATCGTTACACGTTGATATTTTTGAATTGAAATAATCACTTTCTATATTTTAAAGTTAAACTCACCTCGAGATAAGTATTTGAATAAGCCCAGTGTGTCATTGGGCATCAAAAAGGTTCTGTGACACGGACATTGTATTTCATTAATATGATTTTCCCGCCAATTTATATATCAAAATATTATTGGAATTCTACATTTTTGCGATCGCATGTGGTAAACTACCACTTAAGTTGCGATCTGCGTTGCGATGAGCGCGTGATAAGACGCAACTCGGGAGTTGCGCTTGCGAAAATTGTCGATTCGCAAACGCAACGCAGACGCAAACGCAAATCTTGCGACGAGCGCGTGATGAGGCCTCTGGTCTGTAATTTGTAATATCAGATTTATCACCTTTATTCTTATAGATTGGAATTATTATTCCATCTTTCCATGATCTTGGAAAAATGTTTTCAGTTAGAATTCTATTTAACAATAAGGCTAATGGTTTGTCAATAGATAAAATGCTCATGGTGAGCATTTTATTTGTAATACCATCCAAACCCTCACTTTTTGATGTGTCAAGGTCAGCTATGAGGGTTCTTATTTCCGATGGTGTGATTAAATTACAAGTCAAAAGGTTGTTTGTTCTATTTGGAAAAAATGGTAATGCATTTGTGTCGCGGGTATTATCAAAGTGAAATTTACCTACGAACAATTTCAAAAATTCGTTTCGTTTTTCTTCATCTGTACTACATATGTTTGTCAAAGATGAATTTCTTAAAGTTGGAATTCCAGAGGAAAATTTATTTCCAAGTAATTTTTTAATAGCGCTCCAATAAAAATGTTCCCCACTTGAATAAGTGTGAAGATTTTCACAAATTTCCTGTTCATGGTTAAGTTTAGCCTTGTTAATAAGATTATTCAACATTTCAACTTTATTTTTATATTTCAACTTTGAATCCAAAGTGTTGTTTCTTTTGAATTTCTTATAATATTTGTCACGGTTATTCACAGCCTTTTTGATTTCGTCATTAAACCAAGGTAAATCTTTTGGTTTCCTCACCTTGATTTTGTGAGGTATGTTATGGTCAAAAATAGACAGTAACTTGGAGGAAAAATTTAAAGTTGACTCATCAATTGTGCCATTATTTATAATGTTGTTCCAATTCACAGAATTTATATCATTATTCAGGGCTTGCTGGTTGCAGTCTTTGTATTGCCAAGTTTTAGTAGTAATTTTAGGTTGATTTTTACTTGTAGCTAGCTGTAAATTACACACTATAGTACTATGGTCACTGCCCCCTATTGGGGCTAGGACTTCAGAACCAATCATGAGGCCTGGAGAATTTGAAAAAATTAGGTCAATGCATGATCTACTATTTTCAGTTATTCTAGTTGGTTGATGAATAAATTGTTCAAACCCAAGATTAGTCATTGTCTCATATAATTTGGTTCCTGCTGTATTATCAATATCATGATCATAAAAGAATTTACTCCTGGCATTAAAATCCCCATTAATTAGTATCATGTCATATTTCCTTTCCCTCATAGCAGTTTCTACACTTTGCTCTAGTAATGTATTAAATTGTTCAATGTCCCCAATCAATGTCTTTGGTGGAGACCTATAGCATGTGCCTAGGAGGATTTTTTTGTGTTCAATGACTATCTCTAACCAACCAATCTCATTGAGTGTGCTAAGGTCATCCCTAGGCTTAAAAGCTAAATTTTCGTCCACATACATTAGAATTCCTCTCCCTTGAAAATTTTGAGGTTGGTATGGTTTATGAAAGCCATCAATCATTAATTTGTCTAAGTCAAGATTTTTCCCTGCTTCACAGACCGAGATTATTTGGCAATTTTGTAATTTGGCTGTTAATCCCAATTCTACAAACCTAGGACTATTTTCACCATCAGCAATTTTACCATTTATGTTACAGGACAATATATTAGTTTCTTGGTATCTTGGCCCTGGATTTACTTCAATGTCGTTAGCCAAAATTATAATTAATCTTATTATTACATTTGAACATAACAGAAGATATGATGCTAACCCTGGTACCATGAACAAGGTTCCTATACAGAGAAATAGTTTACTTTTTGGCTTAACAGTATGTCGACTCACTTGGTAGAGAGCCTGCATAATGGACCATATATATAAAATTGGAATGCTAAGCAAAATCCACCCAGCACAGACAAAAAGTATAAATGACAATGCATGAAAAGGCACATAACACATTTCTTGAATTATCAGTATGAATGTTAATCCCTTAATATATGTTAAAAAACAAAGTAAAATTTGCAGTGGGAAAATAACATCAGGTTTTAATTTGGTCATCTTACCAAAAGAATTAGGACAGCTTCTGTAGGTACAAGTAACTCTAAAGGTCCCTATACATGCCCTCCATTGCATTATATCAATGGAGCCTTTTGAGATAATCCCCAAACCACAAGGAATGCTGCATAATTTGTACTGAAGAATGAGATTGATGACTTAAATGCATGAATGATAAGTGATTGATAGATATTGACACTGAAACTATTTACAAACAACATCACAAGATGTTTATGGAAGAAAAAGATGGTGACACTTCTATAAAAATGAATGTATCATGTAATACAAACAACTTCGCCATCTTTCAATGACATTGATAAAAACTTGATATATAAAGCTTGACAGATCAAAAATATTTTTTGATTAATTATTGTAAGCTTTGATGTTGTCCGCTTAAGCTGCTGTTAGTGTCAAATGAAAGAAAAGGTTCTAATCAATACATTTGACATTCTATAAAATTCAAATGTAAGTCTTTATTTTGCCCCAAAAATTGAAAATACACAAAGTGGGCCTTTAAGAGAGTAATTAGAAAGCCGATTTAAACATTTAAGTACCCCTGCAATTTGAGACAGCCGCAAATGTTTGGGATTAGAGAGAAAGTTTAGGGTGGTGTTTGGAATCGGTTGGGGTAAGAAATATATGCATACATGTTGCTACAGTACAGAACTATTCTAGTTTATGGTCGAATTATGATATATAAACGTAAACGTAAGGTTTTACTGAAGACTCCCAGGCAAACCGTTTCCACGTTTCAGGGATTCATCTGAAATTTTCAGGGATGTTTCTATGCATGAACGTTTAGAACTGATTACTTTTGGACATTCTGGGTAAATGTTAAGGTGTTCAAATTTTTACACATGCTACATGGTGAGAAGTTCCAGAAATGATTAAGTTTTCGGCGGCCATCTTGCTTTCTAGCGGCCATTTTGGAAGTTTTCAAATAAATTTTAGAAAAATGGCCGCAAATCTTTACGTGTGTTGTTTAATGTGTTTTACAATAACTTGTTCATATTTGATTTTTCGAATTTATCAATCACTTAGAATTTTGATAGTGTGCATCGTTCAAAAAAGGGTATTTCAAAACATAATTGGCATCTATAAAAGTATGCCTAGTATTCCCCTATAAACTATTGATTGACTATATCACAAAGGCGAAACATATAAACAAATATTTTATATTTCGATTGATTATATAATACTAACTACATTTAGTTCAAAAAATATACATGTCTTTAAAGATGTAATAAAACCATGGTCAAATGACTTCAAAACGTCTGTGAAAATAACAACATTTCAGAGATCGACATTTTTGTCTTAATATAAATCGTGTTTTAAGGGAAATATTACTAGCTTTGTAGTTAAAATAACAAAAGGACTGTTCTTTATGATAAGTACAAGCTAATCAGAGATTCAGATTGGCATTTTATTACATCTTTAAATGTGAGTCTCAAATTGAATTGAATCGTAATGGTTCAAGTTCATGGCTGGATTAACAATGGCAAGTTCGGCTTTAGCATCGTGTTCTTCTTTGGCCCTCTGTCCAGCAGGTGTGAGTGTTCTATCTACTAATGCTGGTCCCCACTCTGGCGACGGAGATGTTAACCTTCGCCAAGTTTCACCAGTTAGCTGTCCACGGAATAGCGCCAAAAATCCCTAAATGAAGAACATAAATATATGTATATTAAGGTACGCGTAGGAAAGGATGTTTACTGTATTTGACTCGAACATTGACGTAATTGTGTTGACGTTGTGAGGTTAAAGATCAAAACGTTATCATAATCTGTCCGCGTTTCGTCAATTATTTTGTCAATCCTGGCAACGTATTTGAAACGGCAATAAAACATCCATCATTATAGTCAGTCTTTGGTCTGGCCAACACAAACAGTGCTAGTAGTATAGAAAGTCAAACCTTGTATTCGCGAATGCAACTAACGCCTGTCGGCTACCGGATTAACCTATTATTTTATGGGTAACTCATTTAAATATGAATAGTACCTGCCATTATTCCATTTATATTTGGTACATATTTGGTAGTTGGTCATAAAATAGTAGGTTAATCCGGTAGCCGACAGGCGTTAGTTTCATTCGCGAATACAAGGTCAGTCTATAACGAATCAACATTTTCTATAATACCTGACATGAACCAACATATTGAGCAAGCCGTATAATCATGAATATTGGGATCCACAAGGCGGAGGCCGCCATTGTAAGAATACCGAGGTTCTCGGCCCACTTGGGGTAATGCATACCATCCAAATTCACTGGCTCATACTTAACAGATATCATTACGAATATGAACTGAAAGAAACACATGCATTTAATCATATATATGTATGTATTTGCCTAAAATGCAAGTTAAGTTGAATTCAGTCATGATCAGAGGGCTAAAGGTTGGAAGACAGGACATTCTTAGCGAACCCTGAGTATTGGCTATCAAAATGTGACGAAGTCATCTCTTGCATATGGTACAAAATTTCGAACGACGCAAACACGTGTTCAGATAATCAGAAACGATTCAAATACGAGTTAAGTCTCCCAAGTTCAGGTACGTGTGTGTCTAATTCAGGATGAGAGGGAGATAAACCACGGGTTAGTGAGAGAACGCAAACGTGGAAGTGTAATATAATGATTTCCAAGAATATAATTATGTAACTACCCCCTCTCATTTCGTTTTCCCAGCGACCGAATTTCAACACTGTTTTTCTTATACGGGAAATCAAATACTACAAATGGAGAACTAGCCCCCAGTGGATCTTAACTCAACACGTTCACGTACAAATTCCCTTAAAACGTGTAGCTTAACCTCCCTATTCTACACAGTACGTTACTCACTAGTATGATAAGTGGAGTGAGTACCAACCAGCAGGCGCCCCAATAGAAGTTGGGCTTAAAGCCAATCATGGTCCGGATATCTTCAGAAAACCGACGATAACCTAAAACACGTACAAAACGTATTGTGTATGAAATGTTTTTAAGTGTGTAGTGTTTTTCATCTTGAACATATTCATATTTACATTCGATTTTTAAAAGAGAGCTTCATCTTCAGACTCTGCGCGCATGGTAACATTCTGTGAGAAAATGAGCCGCACGTTTGATCTTATTTTCATGCTGAGTGTATATAGTAAAAGACTAGCATTTTACGTGTATGCCTACATGTATATCTTCCTTATGGGTTAAGGATTGCGTGTGATAATCTATACGTTAACATATTCCCTCTGATGATCATTTCAGCATCTAAATATTCCAATATCAAGCTGTTGGAAACTAAGAAGCGTCACCATCCGTGACCGAAATCGAGGTTCCAAAACGAATCAACGGTGTGTGCTTGGAGAATAAAGTTACACTCACCATATACGTAATTGATGACGACCACCTCAAGAAAAACGATTAAAAAGAGAGAATGAGAGGCCGCGTACCAATCCAATAATTGAACCCAATACATGCCTGCCTGAAAATATAGAGAAAATCAACACCAAAATACTATTGTCCTGATGCCGCATTTAGTCGTGCTATAAGCCTTTATTACTGTGCCCCCCCCAGCTGCACAGCTCCCAACAAGTGTTGTGTTGGTAAAGTAGTTAAGAAGGGGTCCACAGTCTTGAGCAAAACTTTGCCGGATTATTCTGTCATGGTACACCATATATAGTTACACTCCCCTCCAAAAGTAATTAGGAAACTCGGGTTCCCCTTATGGACAACATTCTAAAGCCTACTTATGTTGAACAATTTTCAAAATTTCATCAAATGTGGCTTTTCAGTGTATTGAGGGAAAAACACTTTCAAACGTAATCAGGTTCTAACACTCTAAACAACATGAATTCGATGTTACCAAACTTTTGTTGGGAGTGTACGTATACCATAACCAGATCTGGTCCTTTCATTCATTCTGGTTGTATGTTTAAAACTGCCAAAAGGCCTTTACATACCTGAGTGACGCAAGGTATCCCTAAGATAAGTCCTAGTACACAAATTGAAGCTAACACTAGGAACTTCCGAGGTCTCAACGCAAGGAATTCGTCTGTGAGAGCACTCACTATTGCTTCTAGCCCAGTAAACTGAAATGAACAGTAGTCAATTAATTTAACATTCAACAACTATCCTCGATTTCCAACAGACCATAGTTAAAGGCCAGTGGATTATAAGGAGGAATAGATGTATATAGGTTATTTCATGGTTAATTTTCAATATGGATTTTATTCCAGGGTAATATGATATTGAGTGAGGGAAATATGATATTGACCGAAAAAGCGAAGTGAATATCAATATGATATTTCTCGAGGACAATATCATATTCAAGTGACTCATTATAATGTACCCCATCATATTGGAACTATACATCAACAGTACTGACGACGCTGAGAAAGTACTATTTCTCTTTGAGTATTGTATTTCCCTACCATACTATCCAATCCGAGGGTAAACAGCATAAAGAAGAAAAGAACGGCCCAGAAGGGTGCGCCTGGCATCCTTGCAATACCCTCGGGATAGGCCACAAAAGCAAGACCCGGACCTACAATATAAATAGTACGTTACAATGTCTATGAAATGTATAGGGGTTCAGGATATCCTATATTTATCTCTCATATGGTAGCTGGTCAACTCGTACCCAAGCCTGCATATACTAGGGGAGAGTGAGGTAAGACGGAACGAAAATCTACATCCATCTTTGATAGGCTACTGATCATTAAACATTTGGTTTCCTTGAAAATGTTTATAATATTTTACAATGCAGAGCTACTGAAAATGATTTAAAAATTATTTATTTATAAACAGACTATTTCATATCAAAACCGTCTCCCGTGTCAACAGGGTCAACTTGCCAGGCGTGGGGTAAGACGGAACAGGTGGGGTAAGACGGAACGGTTGATATTATCTGAAGGAAATCTAAATAAAATGCTCCGATTTGATGTTTTTTCATATACTTTTATTTTAAGTTCAATAGCACACGTGACGGTGTTTTTGTAACATAACCAATATGGAACGATTTTCCAAAAAGCACTTGCTACCCATGTAAAGATAGTACAATGTTTAATATATTTTAAGTTTAAGAAAAGTTAACAATGAATTACCTGTCGACTATGCTCATACACAGATCAACACTAGGTAGGAAACGTCTTCTCTTTGCATTAACACATGAAAAGTTTCCAAATAAGTGCAGCCCCAATGACCTTATATCATCAAATACATAGTTAATGACCGTTGGTCTTGGAATGACCTTTGACTTGAAAATGAAATCGGGGTATCGTTCGTTCCGTCTTACCACGTCTTACCACCACCACATGAATCTACAAAATGTCGTCTGCTATCAAAATAAGACACCTAACAGCTATTATCTTTCTTAAATTACAGGGTTTTAAATTGTCTATTTAGAAATATATAATTTTTTATGTATTACACGTATGTTTTTGATTCTACGGGCGATCAAAACCGTATGAAATGTTATAAGAATGGATAAAAAATGATATATCTACCCTTAATAAAAATATGTCTTGCAGCCGAGGAATTGGCAGTTGAATAGAAAGATTACGTGATACATTTTCAAAAAAGTTAACTTCAGCGACCATTTTTAAACAGTTTCTGTTTAAAACCTATCGTTCCGTCTTGCCCCTCGTTCCGTCTTACCCCACTCTCCCCTACTTAGACCTACTTATAATATTGACGAATTTATACGTAGACTTTATTTCTGTTAAAAGATGGCGAGTATGATCGATCGACTATATTTATGCGATAGGCGAGTAGTCATTATACACAGAGCAGAGTGACCTTTTACAGTACAGTACTATTTACCTCAATCATATTGACCCTGATTATAGTATAGCAAACCTTATCACAGTAGAATATATGGACTCAATACACTAAATTCACAAAGCAAAATAGGGCAAAAAGTAGGACTAAGCCACCACATTTAACTGATTGAAGTTCGGACTTTGCCTCCGGATTGGAGTACACGGTGGCACAACAGTAAACATGGCTACACACATAAGATCTGCGACAGGAGCCTCACAGCGTCTTTTGACCATCCAGAGCCACATCAGCCCGGTATTCGGGAACAATGGCATGGTCCTTTATAGGACAGCAACATCAGACGCTGCGCAGAAAGTCCTAGACACCCGCCGTAGTATGAAAGTATTTGATAGCGACATGAGCTTTCTCGACACTGGACCAAAGAACGCTGAAAGGGTCGTTTTGTTTTTGCATGGTAACCCTAGTGCCGCATACCTTTGGCGGAATATCATCCCACACGTGCAAGCAATCGGAACCAGGTGCATCGCTCCAGATCTAATAGGAATGGGACATTCGGCGAAACTTGAAAACGACTGGTATAAATACGCCACACATTACCGTTACTTGTCAAAATGGATCGAACAGATGGAATTACCAGAGAAGATCAATCTAGTTGTGCATGACTGGGGATCTGGTCTCGGGTTCAATTGGTGCTACCAGCATCAAAACCGTGTCAAGTCCATCACACACATGGAGAGCCTAGTCTCACCAGCGAAAGACTGGAGCGTTTTTCCCGAAGTGGCAAAAAACGCTTTCCAAGCAATGCGTTCTCCGGGTGGCGAGGAAATCGTTTTGAAAAAGAACTTTTTCGTCGAGAAACTTTTACCCGGGAGCATTATGAGAAAATTATCTAAAGAGGAGATGGACGAGTATCGGCGTCCTTATCTAGATGAAGGTGAATCAAGGCGCCCAACGCTAACATGGCCACGGGAGATCCCGATTGAATCAGATGGTCCACTTGACGTAGTAAACATCACCAAAGCGTACGCTAAATGGCTGCGTGAATCGGGAAGTGTTCCAAAATTGACAATACTTGGGAAACCAGGATTCTTCAGCTCAGATATTGAAATGGATACAAAGGATTGGCCAAACAACAGAACAAGAACTGTCAAAGGACTTCACTTTCTTCAGGAAGATTCACCAGACGACATCGGTGCAGCAATTGCGGAGTTTCTGAACGATATTTACGCAGGGAAAGCAGCATAAATGAAAATACAGAATATGTTCCATACCCGGGGTTCCATAAGATACATTTCCCATGTTAATTCGATAAAGCTTACACATGTAGCAGACGAGAATTATTTATATATTTCATCAGAAGTTCTTTTTTCAAACCGTAATTAGACAAAACGGTCTATTGGAATGATCCTACCGCCTACCAGTAAACCCCGTTGCTGACTTCTAAGACAATTGCCAATGATGGTAAGAAAAATCTAAATGACCCTCAATCTGCATACATGGATGCCTGAACATTGAGTCCACTCAGTGTGTACAGTAAAGATAAATTAATTTTTGTGTAAAAAAATCAATGATAATATTTTTTATGTATATTAAAAAACTTTCAAGATCAAACGACGATCTAAAATCAAAATTTAAATCTAAACTGTTAAGGAATCAAACCAGGATGAAATCACAAAAATACATACTGTAGATTGGGTTAATTTGGCGCTACTTAATTTGGCGATTATGCCATATATGAAAAATACATATATTGTCAGAATGAAATCAAAGATATTACATAAATTATGAATGCATGAAATCGCAAAAATATATGAAATATGGAAAATATGGATGAATATATGGAATCACAAAATATATAAAAAAAAACATAAACATAATAGCAAACGTACCATGTGCCACGACCTTGGACACCTCCACGCCCATTTCTCCCGCCATGAATCCAAGAACACTGAATATAACAAATCCTGCGAACACGCTGGTGGCGCAGTTTGTAATCGACACGATCAGAGCGTCTCTGGAATGGGAAAAATATTAATCACGGGAGGTTAAGCTACACGTTTTTATACATATTGTGAATGTGTTGTATTGTGACCCGGGGATTACTGTCTCCATCTCCCGGGGATTTTCCCGGGGAGCTTTGTTCCCTATACCTTAATATATTCATTAGGGCAATGGAATAATTACTGATGGAGCTCAATTGATTTTCCCGGGGAATTAATCATGGGAGGTTAAGCTACACGTTTTTACACATATTGTGAACGTGTTATATTGTAACCCCGGGGATTACTGTCTCCATCTCCCGGGGATTTTCCCGGGGATATAATTACAAAGTCTATGTTCCCTATACCTAAATATATTCCTTAGGGCAATGGAATAATTACAATGTGGTCATACATATACAGGGATACTAATACTGATTTAAGCTACACGTTTTAAGAGATCTTGTACGTGAACGTGAAATATTATGACAGGGATAACCGCGCCCCTCTCAATTGGTATTTTCCAGGGATCTGATTACAACGATTTCCCCTTTCCCTTTACACTCAACTGGACAAGAAAATGCTATAAAGTGAAGAACTTATCCAAAAAGAAATAGAATTCCACTCAATCACGTTCAAATTTACTTAAAAAACGTTTAACTTAACCTCACTATAGATATTCCATATCCCACATCTTAAATATTTTCACATTCTCAACCTCGTGATCAGAAAACCATTGTTAGTTTTTTTCTATTTCGTGATTTATAACCAACTAACATCATAGATAACTTACTACTTGACGATTTTATAAATCAGTTAATGCTCAATTATGGGTAGACTTCGTTTAAGTTTTTGATATTAGGGAGGTTAAGTTAGCAAGCACTGTTTCAAATAACGTGTATGTGAAACGTGTAAAATTATGGACCACTGTGGAATATTTTCACCTCAGGGCCTTTACATGCCAGATTGAGTATGAAGATGTAAGAAAAATAGTTGAAATAACGTTTTCGTTCAAACCAATTGAGAGGTGGACAACAACTCCTGGGGGTCATACTATTACAAGTTTACGTTCAAGTTCTCCCAAATACGTGTAAATCAACCTCTCTTGTAACCCTCTAAGCTTAACACATCGACATAATCCTAATATATTTTACCTGTAACAATTATTATTGAACTTGTTATAGCTGGACATTGTTATGAGACCACCCCATCCAGGCCCTAGAGAGTAGAATATCTGTTGAGCGGCATCACCCCAAACCTGATGTAAAAGAAAATAGCACAGTCAACAAGGCATTTACATGAAAAATGTCCATTTGTTACAGAATTTAATCTTTATTAATTTGAAACATTTAAGCCGTCGTGCAGTTCAATCACTACAACCAAGACGTGTATATCACGATCGAAGATGGCCGAAGATGACCGAAGATGGCCGAAGATGGCCGAAGATGTTTCGAGGACCCAATCAAATTAGGGTTAGTACTTCGGCCAATTTCGGTTGCGGTCGAAAAAATGTTACCCGAATTGATTTATAATAGGTAGATTAATCTTTGAAATAGCAAGTTTGATGCCAGGGGAAATACCTTTGCGTCGAGCAACTTTTTCCAGTCATCCTTCCCCGGTATGATGTAGAATTTGACCCCCTCAAGGGAGTTGGGCAACGTAGCCCCTCGCACCATGAGAATGAACAATATAACATACGGGAAGGTTGCTGTGAAATAAACAACCTACAACACAGACATGATGAATACACTCATTATAAAGAATATATTCATATTTTCAATGTTGATGCAGATCTAGATATGGTGACCAAAGATGGCTTGTATCATTGAAGTACTTACTTGCTTACTTGATATTTAGTTATTCTCCGGAAAAACACATCCTCAGTCTTTACAATGTAAATATAACAAAGACTTGCCCTGTTCACATCCTTTGGACCGGTTTTCGGATTTTATTACAGAGTTACCGAAAATAAAGGTAACTTTTAAATGTGCTTGTTATTTTTATAACTTATACGATGTATGCTTCATTTTTCACTCATATTAAGCTTTTTATGGGTTGCATTCATTTTGAGTCACCTTGTAGTTATATACAGAGTACTTCCTACTTACCTTGCCGGAAGATTTGACCCCCTTTATAAGACATAGAAATACGACAACCCAGGCAAGGACATTGCAAAGAAACAGCTGCCACCGTATGTAGCCAGTTTCGTTAATACTGGGTGTAACCTCCAACACATAACGTCTACAATGACAACAATATTTGTTAGCACACGAATCACATGGTTTTAGTTATTCCAAATCCATATATCGCAGATTCAATGCGGTAAGCTAGCGTCCCTCAACAAATAGATGATAACTATTGAATGTGTAAGTATCTTGAGTATATCATCAGCCATTCTGTTTCGATTCGTTAAATTCTGTATTCATTCTTTGATAGAGTATACATTTATCCCATTTCTATTTAAGAGACTGAAAACATACAGACGTACACACAAAGATACAGTCCCCTCCGAAATGTTGGCAATCATGCTGATTATCGTTTGAGTATTAAAAAGCATGATCATGTTGAACTTTAAATAACTTTTTAATATCATTAAACATACGAGTAAACCGGCTTTATCACAATGCTCAGTAGCGGAGTTGTGGTTACCATACTTTTTAAGGGAAGTGTAAAGACAATAGAATATATAAAGGGTTTATATGAATCACTTTAAGTGCTTAGCTATACTACACCTACTGCCAATACTCCTCCGTTGGTGACACACGTTTGGTAATATTTAATGTTGAGCAATTCACACCACCAATTGTAGCATTAGCTGCAATAATAAATGACAATAAATTCACACCACAAAATTGACAAATAGGTAGAGAAGAAAGATGGGCAATTTCGGGAGCTAGACTAGACTAGTGTGGTTAGTTGACAATAACATGATACAAAGAAAATTCTAAAATGTGTGATCATAAAAGCACTACGAAGCAATACTGTATCATTGTGTAAATGTAAATGATTTCAAATTTCTAAAATAGTAATGAAAATAGTATAATGTTCCATCGACATTATTTCTGCATTTCTAATTAGTCTACTTAACTCAGCCTACACCCCCTCAAAAGCCTGGCAACTGGAACTGGAGCCACGTAAGAACGACATGATGGTTCAATCCAAAACAAAATCATTTTTGACCTTTTGTAATTCACTAAGATTCAAACAGAGTTTGACATCCTATCAAATGAAAAAACACAAGGAGCACACGCGTCTCGAACTCGCAACCTCGTGGTTACGGCGCCCAATCGCCTTGCTCGAACGTGCCGTAGCTCAAGCCCTCTCGGCCAACTCATAGTAGATTTCCAGTCCGTATACTTATGACGGGGAGTGTAAATTTATACTCACTTATGATATTCATAGTTTTTGAACATGCACATGTGTTCCAGTCATTATCACAATCGGACCAGGGCAGCTTGGATGTGAACGAGGCGAAGAAGTAGAAGAGAGTGTAAATTCATACTCACTTATGATATTCATGGTTTTTGAACAAGCACATGTATTCCAGTCATTGTTACAATCGGACCAGGGCAGCTTGGATGTGAACGAGGCGAAGAAGTAAAAGAGAGTGTACATGATGATAACATTGTAGTAAACGCTCACTATGAGTGATAGTGTACACATTGCATATCCTAGACCTGAAAATATGACGTTCGTATTTTGACTGGCATTTACCCATAGGACCAATTTGGTAATTATATATCATGCATACTAAATACTTGATCTGGAGATGAACATTATAGTATAATTAAAACAATACATGCACAAAATGAGATTCCAAAATGCCCATAATTTTGAGGATAAAATAGTAAGGTATTAGTCAGCAATTTTACTTAACATTGAGGCGAGTGGGGGGGGGGGGGGCTGTCCTTACCGCCGACACCCCCAGTTTTCATGACACTGTCTGAGTTATCCGAGAAACTGCAATGCAAGACTGTTACGGCCAACAATCTCTACCTACCTGTGAATAAAGGAGATATTCTCCAGATGGATATGGGTCCAAGGGAAGCATACTGCCCAAATGACAATTCTAGGAAGAACATTGGTAGCCCGGCAAATGCTAACATTATTGTGTAAGGTATCAGAAACACAGCTAAAATAATGACATATGAGGTGTATATTATAGGAAGTGGAATACCATGCTGAAACAATTTATTGCTTGACAGTATACATAATTACTTTCCTGAACTAGTAATGAAATAAAACAAACTTATTCAGATAAATGAATGAATGAAAACTTGGATTTAAACCAAAATTAAGAAATATATGGTTGCTGTTCATGAGACTCATATTGTCACTTAGTTGAAACATTACAAAGTTTTGTAGACACCAGGCATGAGAAAATGTATTACAAGGTGTCCACAGAGACTCGTATTTTGATTACTCTACATACCCCCACCATTAGTGTAACACTTGTACGGGAATCGCCAAACATTCCCAAGACCAACAGCATACCCTATTGCAGATAGCAGAAAGTCGAACCTCCCTGAAATTGAATAATTATATAAGTTAATTTTGCAGTATGCCATTTTGATACATCTTGATTCACAAAGTTTCAGTTGCTCACCTTGGAAATCGAAGGTGATTTTTATACTCATTGCATCTTCCTTAAGACTTCTGTCTCAATTTGAGATGGCTCATTGGCTATCGAGACAGTCGAGCAAATTTATTTTCAACTAAATCTATGACGTCAAAAGGTCAAAAAACACTTTAAGTGATGAGAAGAACGGTCAAAAAGGGTGATGCATTATCATATATTTGATTCCTATGGCTATTAAGCATTAAATGTTCATAGATTACATAATGCGCATCATTATTCTGATGCAAATGTCATTAGCCGGACACATAGACGCACTTAGTGGAAAGAAATAACTGATATTTTTGTCTTAAGGGTAATAAAATCAATTAGGCTGTGATATAAGAGCTCAATTTGGATTATTTCCATTGACAGACAGGGTCGTGAGCACATTGCTATTTTGACAACAGAAAGATGTGATGAGTATCAGCAGAAAGTGGATTTTCAGGTCCAAAAATATCAGGACTTGAGAAAGAAACACAGACAGCGGAGCGGAATAGTAAAGTTACCCCGAAAAGAAAATTCACCCTATACTTTCTTTGAACCAAGGGTTAACCAAAGTCACAGAAATTCACTGGCTGAAAGACATCCATGGCCATCTCCTTTGAAAGACAATTGTGACTTTATTGAACATACTGTGGCTTCAGAGTTCAGATGGACTCACCATCAACAATTATTCTTAACAATCGATACCAACAGAATTGTTGTACAATACAACAATAATACAACAACAACAAACAGAGAATAGTTGTATATCTTTACCTGTCCATTTCCCCCTTTCTGTATCTGCCGTCTTCTGACTGTCGTATGTTTGGAACGTTTCGGTTGAAATGTGGAGATCTCTCGTTCCGTCACTCCCATTCTGGCTTGGATCCGTTTCTTCCTGTATATCGGCGAAAAGATGAGATTAAAATGAGTAAAGGAAACAAGACATGGACATGCAAAATGTCACTAGCTGCCATTTGTTACATACGCCGACTTTCGAAAACCGAACACCAACTGTCGAACGCCAGATTCT
The DNA here is from genome assembly GCA_903813345.2 of Owenia fusiformis. Lineage (NCBI taxonomy): Eukaryota > Metazoa > Annelida > Polychaeta > Sabellida > Oweniidae > Owenia > Owenia fusiformis. The sequence continues at coordinate 10,943,481 of CAIIXF020000012.1, forward strand.
CCTCGTTGGGCTTCGTAGGTTTCATAAGCAAGAATTTCTGTCAACCAACAGGAAAAATTTGGCTATTGGAATATTTTTAAACATGGAAATAATTAGATAGTTCTTCAACTTAACAGATGCGTTTGGTGAAAGGTCCTAGTTTTTAATAGACATTCACTTTGACTATACTAATCAATGTCTATATGACTCACAAATGTGTTATAGTCTCCATAAAAGCAACTCACCGATTCCAATAAGCCTTTCTTCTTGAAACAGCAATCCATATTATTTCTACCCTTTGCATTCGTTTGACTTCACTTCTTAAAAGAGAGCTTCGTCGTTAACTAGACTCTGCACGCAGGGTATATTATTTAACATCCATTAAATTGTCAATAATATGTAGATTCTCGAATATGAATATAAAATGTAGTTTTAAAGTGGGTCGGGTTGCTAATGCTGAATCATTTACACTTCGGCAACATTCGAATGTTGTAAGCTTCCATGATGCATTTTCAAAATTATTCCCTTCCTACGAAAATCCTCGTAAATTGTTTACATGTTTACATCCTGATGTCTTCCATGGGGATTGATGGTCAATTGCAGCGTTTAGTCTATCCTTTTAGTATCATATATGCTAGAAATTCCAACTAGTATATATATATGTATATTGAATCACATATTGAATGCCTAACAGGTAAAAACCCGCATCGTGTATTGCATTTTTATTCTTTTCGCATCAGGTGTATACAAACTAATATTTATACACTATATATGTCCTGAACCACCTCAGTTAAGGTGACACTTAATGTTTATTAGCAGCCTCAGTTTTTTATGTGACCCTTTTATGAGCGATATTCCTTTGAATTATCAGCTGTGACGAGTGAACGTCATGAATGTAATAATCACCTGCAACAATGTGATATTTCAGATGGCACTACAGATCAATATTACCTGAAAACTGGCTAGGTATTGCAAGGAGGAATATTAGGCAGAAGACCTCAGGTGCAAAAGCACAGAATCAATACTAGCTTCTGTTGCATTCATTATTTAGATGATGATCACTCGATTCTGAAAACAATGGACCTCACGTATACATATGTTCATAGTTAAAGGTGGTATCAGATCAAGCAACCTTATGTTAACACAAACTGTTTCAATTATAGAATATTTTAACTCATATCATTTCTTCACATGCCAGCATTCTCTGAAAATATCCGTAAATATCCGTATTTTCACAATAATATGATACTTTTTGTATAAATGCGATAACCATTAGTAGAACTCTGCTCCTTACTTTTTGTTCCATTGAGATGCATGTTAATTCAAAGTTCAACTAAGAATTTCTCAAATCTCATCCCAGCGATTTTTAAAGAATAACGCAGATAGGTAGTTACCAATTTCACCACCATGTGGCTCGTTCGGGTCAGATAGCATGGCGGGTATGGTAGAAAGTTCCCTTTAACTTAAATTACATCTGTTTTGGTGGTTCAATTTTCATATAACCCTCATGTATCTAATAGCTATTATGCTAATTAAAAAATGTCCAGTGAAGGAAAATGATATTTGTCGATTACAAGAAAAGATATTTCACTTTTTGTGACTTTGTAACATGGGGTCTATGGGGATTCAACCCAAACTAGAAATCACATTTTCAAAATAAATTAAATTTTCAAAGTTGATAAACAATTTTCGAAACCATATTTCTAGATGTACTTTTACATGTAGATTTCAAATATGACATCGCATCTAGTTTATTTCAGCGAAATACAGCAAAACGTATCTCCCTGTAAAAAAACCACAAAAATCAAAACTTCCGCTCTCTTATATAGATGGAGTGGCAAAACGTCATCAACTCATCATATTTGTATACATTGAGCAGTTCACCTCTTCCACGCACATCCATCCGCAAGAAATGAACCCAAATATTTTACCGTTCACTGTTTTGATCATACGGCTCTCAGTATGCCTGCAAATGAGAGTTTTCTATCCAAAGATGGTGCTGTAGTATACAAGTGAAGTTCCAAACAGGTTTTTAATAGAACTACTTTCGTCATACCACGAAATAAACTAACCAGTAAGGATAGTAATCATTAATAGTTTTTGGAGAATCTAAATTTTTTCTCCATAATTGCACTGTCTTTAAATCTTCTTTAACTTCACCAATTGATGTCCTATCGTGGATCTTTTTTGGCGATAATATATTTGTGATAGCAAGGAATATAAGAAGGTACATGTTGTTTGCAAATTTTGTCAACCCCTAAATCTGATTGTACTATAATGTACAGTGTTTGATTTTGATCTGCATATGCCTACTGTAACAATATGTCCGTGCAGTGCATTTTGCCAGACATCTATAATCTATACCACGTTCATAATACTAATTGCTTACAAAATTGATCGTTCCAAACTACAAATAAAATGTATTGCCTCGAAAACCAATTACATATAATGCATCGCTATTAATCAAGACAGTCTGATAAACGAGTTTATCATTTAAATATATTGGATACATCCAGCAGATAACATGAGATGAAGGTCACATACCAGTCAAGTTGACCCGTGAAGTTGATAATCTGTATTGTTAGTACCTCAGTGTAAATACTCGCATCTGATTGGTCAATTAGCGGTCAACATTTTTGCCTGTACCTCACCTGTGCATCATGGGATATCATATTATTGACCGCGTATGTTACTGTACTACACTTGTGAATTATGGGGAATATGACGTCACAATGTTTACAGAAAAAAGTGTAGACGGACATTTTGTAAACGTTGATGAAAGTGATATTTTGACTTTGCTAGACGACGAGTATAGCAAAAATACAAATAAAAACGTAGTAAGTTCGGAGTTATGTGCCGAAAGCAGAGAGTCTAGCTACCACTGTGTTCAGATTTTCTTAAAAAATTATTGCTGGCTTGGTTCGAAGAAAAGATTGTGAAATGAAGCCACGATTGATGACTGTCGTCTATATGTGTATTATTAGTTTATTCGGACTAACAAAACAATTGTAGACCTCTCCATTCGGTCAACCGTCAAAATCATATACCTCGACTGTAAACCTTAAAACTACTGTTGACCTCGACCTTCAGTAGTTTCTCGGTTTACAGTCTCGGTATACAATTTTGCCGGTTGACCTCGGGAGAGGTCAACAATTGTATACTGTTTATAATATTTGTCACATGCTGTCCGACGGTCGAAAAATCCATTTATTTTCTCATTCGGCCGTATTCCTGAGTTTTTCAGCCATATATAATAAATTTGGTCTATGACTTATCTACACCTCCTTCCTTTAGTTAGAGAGCTGAGCAGAATCGTGTCCAATTACATTTTCTTCTGATTAATCCTCTAAATTTCAAAATGGTGGATGATTCGAAAAATTTTCATGACATGACAAGTCATTATATTTTGTAAACTTGACCATCATACTTGAGATTGTTGATTACATTTATTACATTATGTGAAATGACACATGTTTGGAATAGTTTGTAAACTGGATTATCACATTTGAATCTGTTTATTTATCATTTTGGATATTTATCACCCCTTCAAAAATTTAACTATAGTTCATTCATGGATTTCATGGAATTCTGGCAAATTCTTGGAACTCTGACGTCACTTAAACAGAGGGTGAAAGAAACTTTTCTCAAGAAAATGGCCGAGTTTCTTACTGCATTTGGATCCAATTTCAAGATTCTGCCTACTGACTAGGCGAATATGCACACATTTGACTTAAAAAAATAAGTCATTTAAATATGAGTAAGTAGGCCAAATGATTTTATTGAGGGATTTGAACTTTTTCTAAAAATTGATTTTTTGACTGTCGGACAGCATCTGAAAAATATTTTAGTTGTAGGCTTACTATATTTGAAAATATGAAATAAAACAGAAATACAAAACATATAAGGTGTTTGACGTTTGTTTTATTGAATAACTCCATCCGACAATGCAGGAATATTATACATAAACATTTATATTGTACAAAGTGAAATCCGTTGCAGAAAACAACACACTAAAAAAAAAACGAGTAAAAACATTGTTTTTATATAAAGTATAATTTAAATATCCAGAACAATTTGTCGACTGTCGTTTTCTTAGAAAATGACAAACGGGAATCGATTATCTAAAACCTTTTCATTTCGAACAACTTTCTCATGAAGTTTTGGCTTTGAAATCGTAAATTCAGATGGATCGGGCGGCGGTGTTTAAAGGGTGACCCATATCGTTTAGCAAATCGAACGCTCGTTTCTGGTGTTGCTCACCGTTTAGTATAAAAGGCCCGATCCCGGAATAATACTCAAGGGTTCACAGGTTCGAGGTCGTTGTGTCAACACCTCTAACTGTTATATAGCATAAGTATATTATAGATCGTCACACATTTATAAAAGGGTGATTTTTATTTTGACAAATCAATTCCACATTTATGGGTGAAGTTTCAGGATCTTCTATTTGTGTATAATAAGGAAAAATTGGCATCTAAATTTCCCCATAACGTAATAGCACACAGCTTGGCATATGAAATATCCTACAAATGAAACAAAGCAAGACAAACAGGTTTCTAATACAAGGATTTATATTGGCTGTTGTACATGTATTCTTTGAACGCAATCACTCTTTGGATAACGTTTTCAAAATCATTATAAACGGATTACTTTATCTCAAAGACAATTTCAATAAACTGGATTTTACAGAACTCCCCTTATTTCTTAAAAATGGACTGATCCAGTTGATTCGCCTGGAGCCGCCATATTGTTTTTATACGGGATGCTAATCGGAACCCTTTAAATAGCATAGAACTATAAGAGACCTCGATTTACAGCAGAACAAAACTAAAACATCAAGGTTTACGTCGACAAAAACGAAGACTAGTTCGAAAGGGTCGATTCCCATCCGCCATTTTCAAGGACACCGGTTTCTATAACGACCGTCAGTGTTACGATCCTCATTCTGACAAGTGATGCTGTAGATAGATACTGTGCAATCAGGTCAACATGTATTGCATAAAATCATGTCGTCTTCAAAACGGATGTCGTTCAGTTGAGATCATATACAGTGCAGATTTCCAAAAGAGTGCAACAGTTCAACAATTCATTTTATAACAATAGTTCAACTTTTTCGATCGTTAGTAAATAATTTTGAAAAAAGTGGACGTCCCTTTTTCAATTCTGTTGCATTTAGATATTGCACCTGTGTCAATTACCGTATTTGATCAGATTTCACAAATCCCTTTCTTCGGAAAATAAACCATCACATTTAATGTGCAGAATTTGAAGAATGTCCTAGTTCTCTAACACAGAAGAGTCGATTTCAACTTATGCAGTACCAACTTGCGTTTGACTTCCAGCTCTGTGATGCGTTTTAATGAATACACTCCGACCTGAAATTAATAAAAAAAACATTTTATACGGGTGCTGATTTTAAGGTTTGGGTCCACTCTTTAAAGCCGATGGCCCATATTCCAGAAGTCAATTTTCTGAAAAACGGGGCGTATCTTAGAATTAGGCTCAAATAAGGTTAATTTTTGTGTCCCAGGGATACGTTTTTGGAACCGTCGTAACTTACGATATTGCGAGTCATTGTTCGACAAAAGTAGACAATGGTTTTCTTGGAATCGTAATAAGTTACGATCGTACAAAAAACATACCCCAGGCTCACGTTTAAAAAACCATGAATAAGAACGTGCTTTCTATGGACGTTTATAAAACCTTGAGGGAATTTACATCAAAGTGACATATTGGAAAAATAAATAGTTCACAATAAAAGTGTATAACAAAATTTACTATTGCATCGATTACATATTTTCCTGTTTTCATCAACATAACAAGCTAATATTGAAGGGACTAAGCGAAAGTATAATATGTGTATCGACGGTCGAGATTTAGAATCGACACATACAATTTAATGATAAGGCGATGGATATAGGCACAATGACTAAAGAGAATACCTGAACAGTGTTAAAAACAATGTAAGAATAAGAATTAAAAGAAACGGGAAGCACCTAGGAAATAAATTCCAATAACCAAAACAATGATTCATCATACGAGGAAAATAAAGATTCAAAGTACAAGGGAACTGATTAAGTTAATTAAAGGTGATCAAACGTCATATAAATGTATACCTTTAAGAAATCGCACTCCGACAACCCAAACAATAATTCAACGTACAAGGGAATTGTGAAAATTTTAGTCATACGATTATACCTTCATCTTTTGTTTTTCCAATCATGAAGAATCCCGATGTCTTCATTAGTGTATGCGCTTCCTCAATTTCCATCTCATTATCAATGTCATACACAATAGTGCATAGTGGCGGCTCATCATCTATTACATCTTGGTCATTTACAATTTCTTTAACAATGTCAGCTTTGATTTGAGTGCTGGTTTTCCTGGATTTTTCCTTGTTCGTTTCTGTTTTTTCTTTGGTAGGTTTGCATATCGTTTTTGCTTTTGGTTTTTTGTGCAAATGGATTTTAAATGTTCGTTGGATTTTCAAAGCAGCTTGTTGAACTTCAGGGTCGTTAAGGTCAATGTCGATACCATCGCCATCCGTTTGCCCCGGAATATCGTCGTGTGAATTGACCCAATTTGACACTTTGGTATTTGCATCGTGTTTAGCATCTGGTGTTATTGGAGGGGAAAATTCCCCGACGATGAAGAACCCGGATGAAAGATTTGTAAGTCCGGTTGTAACTGACGGGATGACACTTTCATCTTCGTTGTCACTTTGATAAATGATTGAGTTATCAGGCAGCGTGACGTCATCATCTTCAGCGTCTGTACTCATCTCGAATAAGATCTTCATCTTATCTGGGCTCGGTTCATTCGATTTATCGCCACTCTCCATCGGTGCTCCTGGAAAATGAAGTAGAAGAACATAAACGTTTATTCAGTGACTGTGATATTTCAAGTGATCTGATTGGTCCACGCGTGACTCACATACATCCTGTATTTTCATATTAAGTAATACAACATATGACATATTAGTAATACAACGTATGAAACTCTGACGTCATCGAAGCACACGCTTTGACGTCTGAAAAATAAATTTCTTGTGCCTTAAGCCGACTCATCTGGCGTGTTGTAGATTGTTTCGCCAAGTGACAACAGGTGCATTCGATGCATACATGTATATAAGTGACAGTGAGTGGGTGTAATTCCAGCCATGGGGTTACTCCGACTGGCGAGTAGAGAATCTTCTAAATGAGAAGTTACACGCGAAGTGGTGGGCATATCATGAAGATGTTTGTTCAATAAACTAAAACCATATTGATAAAACAATACACGTGACATAATGTCACATATACGACTATTTGTAACAATCTCCTACAAACGCCGAACGTCAACGCAGACAACAAAAAATCCGGGTGGCCATGACCATATCACAATGAACTTAGCGTTGACATAAAACCAATAAAAAATAGAAATGTTTACATCAGTCAGTCAATGTATGATAATCCATATTGTGGGCAACGATAGATAAATATTGTCCTATTATAAAAGGTTATACCTAAATAGACAATTACTGACTGTATTGAAGCACTTATGACAGATTAGATTTTTATGCAGTATTTAAAGTACTTTTATTTGCTTATTATCATTAATATTCCTCGTTATTCTCTTCAAAATAGCTGCTTACCACGCAATAGTTACGTCGTTTGATGTTCAGACTTCAAATTCAATAAAGGTTTTGATGGATTTATGGAGGACCGAAGCAAATCAATTTGATATAAAATCAAAAAATGCCACGATATTTTGCTATTAGATTTACTGATTATAAAAATGATCAATTATTTACTTATCTATTATCATCAATAAAGAACGGACTTAATTAATAGAATTTACTAACGCATCGTGATTATATGTCTAGGAATAAAGATGCAAAATCATTACGCTTTCATATGTTTAATCACTGAATACCAGGCCCCCAGGACTTGCACGCATTGAAGAAAATACCTAATAGCTAGCTACAAGTAAATATGTCAAAATCAATGCCTCTACAAAGTTGTATTGTCTTATGTATCGATAGTCAATTGCATTAGGTATTGTCTAATTTAATGTACACTTAGTACTAACGTCGACGTCTACTTCTATCAACAACTATGTATGTAAGATACAGACCTTTTGTCACCATTTTCAGGACCCGACCGTTCAGGTCTATTTCTCGTTTCCGTAGAATTTTTTGAAAATAGTCTGCAGCAAACTTGGTGACATCGACAGGCTGTTGTCGCAAAACTTCGACTGAGAGATCTTTCAGAAGTTTCTGTAGGCCCGGAGGGACGTTTGGTCTAAAGCTTATCGGTCCGATTGGACTATCAGACATTGTTTACATCAGCATGTCTGCAAAGGAAATCAATATTGTTTAAAGTGCGAGAGAAACTTTACAGAGTGAGCATGTGGGGACAGTCAGGGAACCAAATAAACCAAAAATAAGATTTATTCTGAATTTTACAAAAATCGATGCAACTTCCTTTAAAATTGAGCTAGAAGCTTGAAATGAAAAACAGTTTAAAGCTCTTTTCTTCTTCTATCTCATGATTCTATTTTTATTGGTTATGGGTGGGTAGGGGGGGGGGGGGAGCGTGATCGTACCCATCGCACCCCCTGGCTACGCCTATGTGTACTATGGCGTAGACGAAAGCAAGCAGGGTCTAGTTATAAACTACCGAAGACGAAGCTCTCTTTTAAGAAGTGAAGTCGAACGAATGCAAACTGGCAAAGGGTACAAGTTGGGATGAATTGTTTTTACCTGCCAATGATTATCAACTTAGAATTTCAGACACACTTTAAATGATATCAAGTTGAATAAAAATCGTTATATCATAACTGTATGGGTTTGTAAATTATTTATTGATTTGTGTTTTTGCAAACGAATGAAAGTTCACTCATTAACCTATGTTCAGATGTTTGTGAACGCTAGCTGTTTACGATAACGCGTCAATTACGCTCAATCTAAATTGAAAAGTCTACTTCGAATTAAACTGAATTATGATCTAAAATCAATCTTAATTTAAATTTCAAATTTAAAGATATTTGCATATACTTAATTGCTAAGCACCCACGAACAAAATGCGTGGGGGTATCGTACAATATGTTCAGGAAAGTTCAACTTGGCATGATGTACTTTTGTATGAGAATTTACAAATAAAATGCTAAATGGATAAACCCTACGTATGTTAAAATATGTTAAACCTAGTATAAATTTTTGATTGCGAAATTTAGAAGGTAGGAGATCTATCAAAAAAAGTGACGACACTACGTGGCTGCATGATTATAACGAAACGTTTGACTGTTGCGCCTTTTAAAAGATTTCATACCTTAGAAGCTCAATAGTTAAAATGCTTACAATACCCAATATATTTAGAAAAATGTGAAAACAAAAACAATTTCTAAAAATAAACTTTTAGCTATTCTACTTATACTGTGGGGATAGTAAAAAAACAAAAAGAGAATAACTGACTTTTTAGGCGCACCTAACTTTTTTATTAAGACAATACTAAACCTGAAATATAAGTAGTTTTCAATAGAAAAACTCCCTTCTGGACACATTTGTGTTTTCTGAAAATATGTCTCAATTATTGGAGAGAGGGCGTCAACCTTGAATGGCCTTAAGGTTATGAAATATGAGAGGTTTGTTTTATCAATTTATGTATTTTCTACTTTGATGTTGTGTTACTGCAAGGTGAACTTTATATCAGTTTCAATAATTTCATACAGTGTCAATATATATCCATTAATAATGTATGGTCGAAAAGTAATATACGTTACATGCGCATTTCATCGTTTTTCCCTCTGCATTTTGATTCATTCCTTGTTTTTGTTTCTATTCAATGGTATACTCAATATTAATTGATATCAATCTATAGACGTTATTTTTGTTCATTGTACCCTTTTCCAGTCTTTATAGTTCGACTTTTGATGAGATTATACCAAGTGGTGCTTTATCAATAAGTATATAGACATAGATAGATAGGTATCACATGTGCCTCAAGCCATTAGCTAATCAGGTAATCAAGATGACTTTAAAATAATACGTGATCAAATGAAATATTATCTTAGACAAATATTTGGGGCAATAACTCGTGCATCAAAACGTCACTGAATATGGCAAGATACAAATTCTCAACACTATTTACCCCCCCCCCCCCTTAAGTAACTATGGACCTCCGATATGGGACTTTATGTAGTCTCAAACGATTCATATTTTCATTGATATACACGTTAGTATAATTGCTTAACAATTTTATCGTAATTGATCATAGTTGAACTCATATTTAAATAGCAACCTTTGAAAAATTGTTCATAAATATTTCAGAATTCTTTTTCTTCACTTTGTTTTATATGTCTTTGTCATGACATACCATGACATCTAATTTCTTCAAAGCTTTGAAACAGAAAGATCGAGTACCAGAATGTTATCCCTTGCCCATTTTTATTTTCTGAAATCCATAATTTCGTATACTTTCCTTCAAGAATACTAAAGAGGTTTACATTTATGTTCATTTTATAAACAAAGGCTTTGGTTAAATAAGTAACCTAGGCATTTTATGTCTCTGTCTATATGCAGATCTTATGGGAGATGATAAAATGGAAATAGAGTAAGGTGGTAAAAATATATTGGTTTTCGGTAGATGTATGTAATCATCCAAAGTACATTTTGTACGCTTTTTATCTTCGATCTTCGATAAAAACGTTCCACATGGTAGATAGAGAAAAAGCATAGTACGTACATGTTAACTTTAAAGCTCATCATACACAATAGTTTAATATTCTGTCTTTAGTTACCTACCTTCCCAGTAATTTCCAATTCCATATCTTGATTTATCGTAACTTAATGTGATATCCTTAGCTAATATTATCAATACAAAAAAAACCCAGAGTGTACATTCACCTTGAAGCTCATCATATACAATAGTACTATAGGGTTTTATTCAATCTTTAGCTTCTTACTATGTCTATAAATTCCATGTCTTGTTGTTACTTAATGTGATATCCTTATATTATATTATCAATACAAAAAGGTACATATTCACCTAAAAGCTCATCATAAACAATAGTACTATAGAGCTTTACTCAATCTTTAGCTTAACGTGTCTATAAATTCCATATCTTGAGTTATTGTTACTTAATGCGATATCCTTAGATCATATTATCAATACAAAAAAAAACATATTCACCTTAAAGCTCATCGTACACACAATACATAGTTTTATTCAATCTTTAGTTACTTACCGTGTCTATAAATTCCAATTATATATCTGGATTTATCATTACTTAACGTAATATCCTCAGATTATAACCTAGAGAGATATTAAAATGCTCTCGACTAAGATCAGGTGTGTTAGTTAAGGACTATAGTGCTCTTGTATTTACAGTTCCACCGCTGTTAGATTGATCAATTCATACATACATGACAAATTATTGATTCATCCACAAAACCCTCAATGACCCCATGATTCTTGATGATATGTGTGATACATTCACACACGTGATTGGCTAATGTGATAGGGAGTGCTCATGGGGGATGGGAATAATCCTTAAAAACAACCGACACCATTGTTTTGGTAGCTCATGGCAACCAGAATTTACAGTCTGAAATCGATAGAGATGTTATGATATTTATGTCCAAAAATCTATATTATATGATAATTTCATTCTTGCCATGTTCTTATTTATTGTCCGAGGTCTAGGAATACATGCAGACCTACGCTATGAAATTGAAGTTATGAAAGTTGTGAAGAATGTCGTGTTAACATGCTCGCTATTTGTATGTTATCAATTATTGAACGAAAATAGATTGACGAGAACCTACAAGACACGCTAGAACAGACGCACTTTAAAACATAAAAACATGACGCAAAAATGTAGTTTTCTAACCAAAAACCGTTTTCCTTTAGAATTAATGAATTCCAAGGCATCAGATTAGCAGCTTATTGCAGTGTCCCTCTTAAAGGACACGTAGCAGTAACTCGCATGCAAAAATATATTTCATTGATAATGCATGGACGCAATCAAAAACTTGGGCATCTTTTCTCTAACTAGGCTATCGAAGCCTGAAAAAATCATTCAGGTCATAGTGGAAATTGTTTTTAAAGTTAAAGAGAGTGTACAAAAACGGTTTTTGGTTAGAAAACTAAATTTTCGCGTCATGTTTTCTATGTTTTGAAGTGCATCTGTTCTAGCGTCAATCTATTTTCGTTCAATATTATTGATAACATACAAATAGCGAACATGTTAACACGACATACTTCACAGCTATCATAACTTTAATTTCATAGCGTAGGTCTTTTTGGAGGTCTTTCAAAAATTATGGAACTTTTTGTACTCCTTAATCACACCCCCCCCCCTGCCCCCCTTTTACAGTCTGACCGATATTTTACGTGTAAAACACGATCACCATGGCATTAATCACAAATTGATGGTGCTAGCAGTACATATCGAGAGAAATCTATAATCTCACTTCTACAAGTACACCCGGGTTTTAACTCATATTCTTGCCAAGCTTATTTCTGGCTTCACCCTTCTTGAATGCACTGGACGAAATGCAGCTTTTCTGACTTGGTACGACCAGAGTTTAAACTTTAAATTTCTTTTCATGTTTTTCAAACATTCCTTCTTATCAATTGTGTTTTACATTTTGAAATGATGGCGCTTTGTTCTTTTATTCGTTGGTTTGGCTTTGATTAACACCATCCAAATGGTTTACATAGTTGCTCATATCACATGGAATAGCTAATCACACATTCTCTTATACTATCACCAAGAGGCTCTTGGTCAAGATGGATTACTTGAATTAATTTCAAATTCTTACATGATCTGTAGCATAACATTCGATGTTCATTCGACTCCAAACGTTATTATTTCAAAAAAAGAATTACGATTAATATGATTTTCCCAGAATATATTTTATAATGTAGGTGATATGTGCATTTTCAAAGTAGTCAGAAACGCAAATAGATAGTAGATACATGTAGTGTTTTTATTACCGTTAGCGAAAAACGTTTATATGATATAAATAAATAAATACAAAAATGATATATTTTAAGAACATCAATATTTGATTAGATGAGACCCATTAGGGGATTTCCAATTTATATGAAGCACATTGGTGATTGGATACCTCATAAACAGAACATCCATCAAAATAATATCCATACAATTTAGATAATAGAAACTGGTGGCATGTATTGTATTAGCGATACCTTTGATATTTGATGTTATTTATGGAATCCCAATCAACGTATTATTATGACTTATTAAATATAATATTCTGGCGATATATAAAGGGGAATAATTCCGACTCCATTAATCTTTATTAGGGAGGTTTAGCGACACGTTTCAAGAGAACTTCGGTAGTACGTTTACTGACCCGACTGTGTATGAAGGCTGAACGGACCTAGTTGTAATAAGGCCCCTGGAAAAACCTACTGAGAGGCAGACAGTAAACCTGTACTATGGGTCATTAAATCACACGCTCACAAGTTTTCTTAAAACGTGTAGCTTGACCTCCCTAATATTGATTATTTTTTATATATTTACGTAAATTATGTGTACCTTAATTAGCTATTGTTTGTTATCGTGTAAGAATAATTCAATACAATTCTTCAGTAATTATAATCATGTTGACTACAGATCGTATTGAGTGCTAATCATATATCATCATACTAAGCACAAAAGGTTACCTTAATCCCTACATAGATGCGCTCAGATGTTTTGTATACTAAAGCAGTCTGAGTTGGGTGTATATTTGATTAAACATAACATTTTTATTAGATTTATATAAAAAATAGATATGTTTAGCCAGAGCTCGGACAGTCTCGAAGACACAGAAGCAGATTATATAATTGGGCGATTGGGCGCTGTACGTAACCACGAGGTTGCGAGTTCGAGACGCGTGTGCTCCTTGTGTTTATCCATTTACAGCTGTTCACCACTTGTCATTGCATCCTGAGTATACAACAATTCCTATTTACTACATAGTTTTTTTCAGCAGTCTCCACAACCGTGCGTCGCGTTTTGGGACATTTACTTAATATCCATCCGTTCCACAAATTCGTCTGTAATCACATGCTGCTTCTAAAGTCCCATTTATCTCAGATATAGCTTGTACCATATCCATAAAATCATACGCATATTTAATGTTATGACCAATACTGGACAAACCTCGTAGAATATTCTGAAATATAATCATACATTAATGCATAATACTAGAAAAGAACATGATGAAACTCACAGATTCTATACTATGTTGTCTTATTCTGGAGTTGTTAGTTTTTGAACGGGAAGGTATTGCTTTCAAGTTGTCTAGAAACTTTTGGGAGATGCTTACAAAAAATAATTGAACCGCATTATTGTGCAAGCGAAATATACTCACTTTTGGGAAATCACCATACTGAACGATTACATTCGGCAGGAGCTGATGGTGTAGCCTCGGGTTATATATGGCAGTTTGTATATTTTCACCAAGCCATAAATACCAGACAGCTACCTAAAAATGGATTTAGCATGAAGGTTGGTGTCAGCTGCTTATGCACACGCATTTATGATGTATTGATTTTGTATTGGGCAAGAAACCAGTAACTATTATAACGACCCATGGGCGCCTCCGGGGAGCTGTAGTGTAACAAGAGAGATACTGGCCAATGGCCATGAAAGGGAGTATGCTAAATTCAATGCCCCGTAGGGGAATCGAACCCAGGACCGTCCGCTCCAAGTCCGATGCTCTACCGCTCGAACCACTAGGGACTAGGCATTAGCAACTTGCTATCGATGTTCATTTCCAAAATAGTTACACTATATACAAGTATGCAACTATGCACATTGGTATGATTCAATACAGACTAATGTGGCATATCTTAAAACAATTTTAATAAACATTTGCGTAAAATACAAAACTAGTTATTGAAAAAATAAATCAGTTTTGAATTGATTGTTCAAATTGCCCTCACTTACATATGCTGTAGCTGTAGGTATTCTGGATCCGCCAATACCACCTAGCACAAGTTTAACTTTGTTAGTAGTAGAATTCAAAATGATCACTGGTCCCATCGACGATAATGGGCGTTTTCCAGGTTTAATAAAATTGGCAGGAGATGCAACAAAGCCATATATATTCTTTGTAAATGGAGTAGAGAAGTCGTCCATCTCGTTATTGTAAACAATGCCAGTCGTATTTCCCACTAAACCAGAACCGAATCTATAAACGTAAGAAGTTATATAGAACATTATTATTAAAATATTGTAGATTGAGCCACGGTGTAAGATTTTTATTAGAAGGTTATTTAAGGAGGTTATTTAATTGGAGGTTTTTGATACAGGGTATATCAGAGGGAAATACAATATATCTACCCGAGGGGCCGTAGGGACAGAGGGTTGATATATTGTATTTACCGAGGGATATACCCTGTATCAAAAATCGAGCATTTAATAACTGATTTATCCTATTATACTTTTTCATATAATAGAAATTACAAATAACATAGCCAGAACCAGATTTATCATATACTTAGTAGATTTTGAAGATAAGTGTTGTGGAAACCCTCATGTAATAATTACAAATGATAACTACAATCAAAACATAAATTTCGTATCTAAATGTAAAGGTCTTAGGTGAGCGGGTGATATACATTACACTACTAAGTATGGGATAAATGGTTTCATGCCGAGGGACAATATGATATTTCTCGAAGGTCAGGTGGATACCATTTTCTTGAGAGGGAACAGGAGGGACAATATGATTTTTTCGATATCAAAAATATTAAAATATTCCTCTAGGAAGTAGTGGTATCATGGGATGATTTACATTATTGCCTTTAACAAAAGGAGCAGGGAAAGTATCGCAACAGACTTTTGATAATTTTGACAGTTGATAATTTTTTTGTGAGTAGTTTCTGGCTGTAAAAAGTAAATGCTTGGGAAAGGCGAATCTATAATCTTCAAGAAAAGTTCAAAGAATAGTTTCCAGATCAATTGGATTATCTTATAATCCATGTTTAATCCACCCATCAACAAGCTTTTTCAAAATACATTCGTCATTTTCACCATCGGCCCTCATTTTTTTTACAATTTCTCATGCAAGGTTACATTGTACTTGAACACATGTTTCATCAAGTAAAATATGTAAGGAACTCCATGAAGTTTGTTTTTGAGTTTTTTTTGAAAAAATGAACCTCTTAAAATGCATGTTTACAAAAATAATTTAGGAGTGATGTAAAAGATGGCAATGTTTTTTAATAATAACATGCATAGGTGGGTGAATTACTCATGTGTGTTGTGTTTTAATCCTGCATTCACTGACTGAGTTAGCCTATTGGAAAATCATAGAGATTAATAATACAAACAGTAATACTATGAATACTTCTACTTCAAGCTCAAATAGCGCTTTCAGGGTCCTGTGTTGAAATACTAGATCACCTTATGTGCATGAATTTTCAAGAGAAACCATCAGTGCAAGCAATTAAATGAAAGCATCATCCGAACATCACTTGAAAAGTACTAAAGTGGTGAAAAATTGCAGGATGTTGACAGAAAATGTGCCTAGGTGAGAGGGTAGTCTCTCAACCCCCTCCTCCCCCTCCCTGGATACGGGACTAATACATGTGATATGGCAAAGTCCAATTCATAGATTAAGTTTCCCTTGCAGTCTTGTTGGCATTTTTATTAGAGTTCATGTTTTGTTTATGTAAATGGGTGAGTGGAAGACCCTTGGGTGGGAATCAAATATAAAATGTTTTCCAAAATATATATTTGAAATACATTGTGTATGTACAGTCACAAACTCTAGGCAACATTAACTAGTAATGGGGCAACACCCCAACTCAACTGAGTGAATGTGTAAACCATATAAGGAACAAAAAACATTACATAAAACAAACTCAGCATGCAAACATGTAAAACTGGCATGGCAAAACAATAGATTGTGAAACTGAATAATAAAAGCACATACGACTAGAAAACAAGGGATTAAGGACCTGTTAAAATGACATGAATGGGGATTGGTCAATATGAATAGTAGAAATATGAAAAATGTGAAAATTTTACATTTAGTATTGATCATGAACATTAGAGAGGTTAAGTACACAGGCTCGTAGGCATGTAGAGGGGGAGAGATAAAGGGAGCTGCTGCTCCCCCAAGAGGTTCTTTCAAAATGATGCAGTTTCTCACCAATCTGAGCACTTCGCATGATTTTTTGGCCAAAACTGTCAAAAAGTTCATCCCTAGGCAAAAGCTTTGCCCTTGGTAAAACTGCTCCTACCCCTTGGTAAAAGCTGGCTACAGACTGTGTAAAACACTTGTGTGAGAACTTGAACATGAACGAGTACTGTTATGACCCCCAGTAATGTTGTCCATCTCTCAACTGGTTTAACTGGGGACCATTACATCAATTGGCATTATATCAATCAGGCAAAAAGAGGCCAGTGATGTGAAAATAGTCAATAGCACGGTGTTATAGCATGACGGTTACGCCACCTCTGAAAACGAGGTTGGACAGCTACGTTCACTGATTTATCCAATAAAATGGCCGCGATGGAAGAGAAAACTAAGGTTGGCGCATTATTTTCTACTTCTGTGTAGCAATGAAAGGATGAACGATTTATGTAAGAATTGCATTCGGTGATACTTTCAGTAATGTATATTTTGAACGTAGCCTTTGCAAATTGATGCCTGGGGATAACATGAAATAAGAGAAAAACTGTCGAGTTTGAAATTCAAAACTACACAAAAATTTAGTAATTTGTTTATTTTTGTTTTTGTTGTTAGGGCATGGTCTACATTGCCTAAAAACCTTGTGGTATATAGATGTAACCTACATACGATCATACAAAGCCAATTGAGCATTGGAAACCACCTAATATGTTCTACTCAAGCCATAATAATGTATTTTGAATTTGCAGTAGTATACACAGTTTACTTATACTTACAGTTAATATTTTGAGTGGCTCATGTACTGAGACAACACGAGAATGGATCAAAACTTATAAACTTTGATATCTCAGTCGGTAGGTTTACAGATTATATTCTGTTTCTTGTAGACCACCTGGCAGATTTGACCCAGTCTTTATAACCATCCATATATATGTCACCGAATGGAACTAGTTTAAAATGAAATCTTATCTGTGAATATTGCCTACAGGCGAGAAAGAGGACATGCTGCCTTTCCCATCCGCCATTTTTTGTTATCGTTACCGCAAAATATTGCAAATCGCCTTGACGTAACCGTCATGCTATAACACCGTGAATAGGGGACCATAAGTTTACACATTCCATGTGTACGTTCATCAAAATAGTGCGATCTTAACCTCCCTAATAACTGAAATTATTGACTCAACCAATAGAATCATTCTATGTTTGTTTATATTTGTTCACATTAATATGGAAGAAAATCTGACATTTTGCTAAAAAGATGTTATTGTAAATCTTAGAAATAATGATAAAGGTAGTATACACCACACACTCAATGGTATAGATTGTGGTTTTGAGAGACTCTCAATAGGGACTTTAAGCTTGCAATGTTTTTCACAACCTAAATGTGAATGGAAAATATTTAGCGATGCATTTGTATGGGCGATTGGTCATAGGTTGGCGTTTCGATTTTATATGCAAGCTTAATCTCCCTAATGTTAACATTAAGGTAAGAGTGTATGTTACTCATAACATTTTCTTAGGATAACATTTCTTGAATTGATGAATATGCAAAAATTATTCTTAGCATATCATCCTTCATTTCATTATTTGGATAATCAATCTGGAGATAAACTCAAATAAGGAAGTGTGTTATAACACATCATCATATAGAAACATGTTCAACGTTTTTTCAGAAGCTGGATCAAAATATTTGTCTTACTAAAATTATTGGCAAAGGTATGATGTACTAAATTCTTGTACTGTATTTATGCTTTTAATAGCACTGTACCTCGTGAATCATTACTGATAAACAAGATACAGAAAACCTGTTCAAAGTAAATGCTATAATAAGGCATCATAGAAATTATCATAAAGAGAGGTATTTAGAATTTCTTAGCAACTTACACACACACACACATAGGTTTAACTGCACTCAAACATTAAACAGTCAACTTGACAGGTATTCAGAATTTTTTGGGAAATGCTGCGGTTATGCTCCATTGATTAAACAGGGGATCAAACAGCAGGGGATCAAACAAGTCCAACCATTCATTTATGAAAACATTTTGAACTACATGTAATTTTATGGCACACTAATGACATCTTATATGAGTGTGCTGTACTAAAAGCATAGCCCCATTGGATCCCCTTATATTGGATTATCATAATCCTAATCCACGAGGAGTTCCTTATATATCTTAAGTGATGAAACATGTGTTCAAGTACAATGTAACTTTGCATGAAAATTGTAAAAAAAAGTGAGGGACGATGGTGAAAATGACGATTGTATTTTGAAAAAAAGCTTGTTGATGGGTGGATTAAACATGGCTTATGAGATAATCCAATTGATCTTGAAACCATTCTTTGAATTTTTCTTAAAGATTATACATTGGCCTTTCATATGCATTCATTTTTGTACAGCCAGAAACTACTAGAAAAAAATTATTTACTGTCAAAAATCTGTTGCTATACTTTCCCTCGCTCTTTATGGTTACTTTATTCAGTCCTAAGGTACATGTACCTCTGCTTCACAGACGACAATATCAATAGCAATGCTACCATATAGCTACATGTTTCAGGCCCGTAGCCAGGATTTACCTGGAGGAGCGATTTTACCAAGGGGAGCTTTTGCCAAGGTGTGGGGTGAGGAGCTTTTTGACAGTTTTGGCAAAAATCACGCGAAAAGTGCCCAGAATGATTGGAAGGGGGGGGGGGGGAGAGCGGCCGCTCACTCCGCTCCCCCTTCTGGCTACGGGGCTGTGTATTACCAATGCAAATACGTACACAAAATTGAGAGATGATGTGAAGGCTGCTATGCCACCATTTTTATCAACTATAGAAGTATGAGCAGTTCCTTTAGTAAGTCTGTCATAGAACGTTTCTCCATAGTACGAAACATTAAAGGTCTGGTCATCGAATATTTTAGCTCTGGTCTGTGCGGCTGTTCTCAGTGATAGCATTTCTCAAAGAATCTGAATAATCATTTAATGAAAGAACGTATATTAAAGTGTAGATGTATGGACAGTTTAACTAGGAAGATGTCTATCCATGATAGGAATCATTAAGGTCTGGTCGCCGAACCATTTATAAACTTCGACACAAAGTTAATTTTCTTTTTTGAAATGGATACTTGCCAATCCAAAATGATCAAAATTCGAGAGACTTTTACTCATATTATAGAATTCTGAACTTCCAGTTATATATGTATATATATGAATAATATTGATAATTGTTTAATAAGCAACTACTAGATACAGAATTTAAAATACAACATATAAGATTGGCTCACATGTTTTTGGTCAACATAATCTTCATCACCTAATTTTGCTCGCTTTGCATATGCCCATTTAAAACTCTCTATAATTCGGTGGTGGCAAGGAACCGTTCGAGAGTCACTTTCGAACTCATTTTTAGAGCAGCCAGTGCTGTCAAAGTTATATCCATCTAAAATATTCAATATATATTGCAGGACGGCACTACTTGATGGCGGAGGGACACCATACACTCTGAGATCTCCATTTTGGAGCTGTGTCACCAGTGGATCCTTTACAATGGCATTGTAGCTTTTTAAATCTTGTTCTGTTATGATTCCACCTTGAAATATAAAGGCAACTCTTAAGCACGTTACACATTGTTATATACATGCATTTTTGTATAACGATTTCACATACATAAGATGAGAAATTATCATTAAACGCTATCGAGATATTATGAATCGACAACAAGGAAAACATGATTTGAATCTTGACACAGAAGAGAAAGGTAAAACAGTGAATTTTTTTTATTCATATCAGATGATACCTATTAAATGTGAAAAACAGTTTTATGCATCTTTTTTTAAGTAAAGTTAGAACATTTCAATGATAGAGTAAACCAAATTTCATGCTATTTTCTGTAAATATTTGTTCATGTTTCCCTCAGAATATTCCCCTCGCCCTTCGGCCTGAATGAATTAAAGGTGAACATGTATTCATCTCAATAGAATGGAATATTTGGTACAGATCCAATTTCACATCATTCAACATTTTGTATATAATATTCATACTAAATATACGAGGGGTGGTCCAAAAGTCATGGACGCCCTGCTCTAACGATGCTATTTTCTAATATAATAACATGAAACTTTCAGATAATAAAGATCAATATTATTATTGGAAAGTTTAAAGTAATTTTATCAAAAACCAACAAAATTAGAGCAGGGCGTCCAAGACTTTTGGATCGCCCCTCGTATTACCCATCATCTGGATTTCGTTTGCAATTGTTCTATCCAAGCTTAATGAGTCAGCAGCTATTTTCTGTAGAGATGCTCCAAGTTTTGGTCTAAACATTATGTCTCTTGCTTTATAAAGTCTTCCTTCAGCTTTATTATGGAAAGGTGCTCTAACAATAGAGAAAAGCAAAGCATACGAATTAACAAAGACGTTAAAAGACGTTAGATTGAATATTTGAAAAATTAAAATGAGACAACATATTCTCCTCTCATTTTTTTAAAAATCTCTAAAATAACTTTTAAAGTCATGAATAATCGTAATGAAAAATAAAAAAACATATTTTCAAACTTAAAATGGTGCCTTTAATGTAGTACTTAATCATAATTCGCCATGATTGTCATTAACAAAAATGAATACTCTGAATGACATATTTTTTGGTTCACTTACTCCATACGATATTCCTTTCCAGCATTTTGAAACAAATCAACAGCCAATCGTATATCTTTTTCCAATTCGTCTGTGACGACAATGCCGTCTTTGCATAGTTTTATGGACGGTGCCAAGAGGTCATTCCATGTCACTTGCCCCGACCCAAACTTTGTAAATGCTTTCCATAGTCCTCGTACAAGGCCCGGCACTGCTACCGACAATGGACCTAAGGATTAAGTGATTAGAAGCATATATTCATGTTGAATTTTCAGAGATAGCCAGCAGGCTAAACAAAAAAAATTACAATTTTAGAATATTTTTGGCTCATGTCATTCCTTGTCATGTCTATTTTCTAAAAATCACAAAAGTGCATACTTTATTCAAGGAAAACGAAAGATTTTTACAATAATGTACTATTTTTCTATAAGAATGGTTACCATTCTTATTATTTGGGAGAATTTAAACATTTTCACCCATTTTTGCACCTTGAATCATTAATAACTTCACCAATTTATAACATATTGTGAATCTTTTGGGAGATATTGTATTTGATATTGTAAGGAATAGATTGGTAGGTCAATTATGCATGTATTTCCCAAATTGCGTGCCTAATATTTCCAAACTGCTTGCCTATCCAAGCTTGTTTTGTATTACACTGCATGAAACAGGTATGATTTCGGCTAAATATGACTACATATTTGTTATATATTCTAAATGAATACAACTTAATATGCTTTAATGCGTTTGAATACTGCCAATTGAATTCATTGAATATGTGTCGTATTCTCGCCGATATGGACTCTTTTTATACAACCGAATACAACTCGTGATATTCATTTGTATTCATATCTTATATTGTTTGGATTCACTTATATACGAATGTATTCGGGCTCAATATTATTTGCATTCGTATGTATTCGGTAGTATATCTAAAACTTAATGAAACGGTATAAATGCATTCCGCAATTATAATCATGATTACATAAGCATGATAAAGACGTATTCGGTTGGATTCAATTGTATTAACACGGTACCGACACTGGTTTACAACGGATTATTATACATGTACATGTATTCAAATGTATTTGTTAGGATTTTTCACATTACTTGAATACAATATTACATATTCATGAAATATTTAGAAACATTGGGAGTACAAATTAATATTTTGGGGCAATCATAATTTGGGAGGGCAATAACATTTCAAATGATTCCTGTGTGTTCATGTGTTCATTCCTATACTATACTTAATGAGTTTACTTAATTAAGAAGAGACCAATTGTTTTATCTTAAAACATTTCAATCAGCAAAAATTGAAAATAAAACAGAATAATAAACATATAATATGGTTTTGTATTGCATACATTCTTTATTGTAAGCAGAAAATTGACATCGGTTGATGTTGATGAGTATGTTCAATTTTATAACTATTCTCAACTTTACTGATAAAAAATCAAACTAAAGTAATTGTAAACTATAGAATGTCTTAATTGTTAATACGCACTTCGTACCTAGGTTTTGATATAGACCCTGGATTTATCATTATCAACCCTATCTTACTGTAGTGCTTTTTGCGCTTTTAAAAGTCTTTGGGAAATTGTCCTTTTAGAAATTATAGAAAATATTTTTTTCATTCTTCTCCAGATAGTATGATTTAAATCTTCAGACATTCTTCTCAGACGTGAGGACGTGGGAAACTCTTATCCATAGGTAATACATTCTTTCAGTTTGCAGATTTCTGGATCTCACCACGTCCACATCCATCTGGAAAACATGAATTTATGTTTTAATAAGGGTTAAATGGAGTTTCTATTGATTCAATTAAAGTATCGGCATCACAAGAGTTATGCAAAAATAATAAATTATAAGGTATAAATAATATATTTATCTTGCTACAGTCTGGTATTATCTCGCGGTAGTCTAGTATAATCTCCGTCAGTCTTGTATAATTTCATGGCAGGATAAAATTATCTGATGGCATTATTGTATTATCTTAAAGTAGTCTGGTTTTATCTCGTGTAAGTTCAAATCATCTCGCGGCAATCTGGTATTATCTCACGGCAGTCTGGTAACCTAATGCGGCAGTCTGATATAATCTCGCGACAGTCTGGAATCATCTTGCAGCAGTGTGGTATTATCTCCAGGCAGTCTAGTATTATCTCACAGAATGTCTGGTATTTTCTCGCCGCAGTATGGTATTATCTCGCATTAGCCCGGTATCATCTTTTCAGCAGTCTGGTATATCTTGCAGCAGTCTGGTATCATCTCGCGGTAGTCTGGTAACATCTCACAGCAGTCTGGTATCATCTCGCCGCAGTCTGGTAACATCTTGCAGCAGTTAGCTGGTATCATCTTGCGGCAGTCTGGTATCAAACCACTGCAGTCTCGTATTATCCCTTGACAGTCTGGTATCATCTTGCCATAGTCAGTTAACATCTCGCGGCAGTCTGGTATGATCTCGCTGCAGTCTGATATTATCTCACTGCAGTCTGATATCATCTCGTGGTAGTCTGGTAACATCTCAGGGCAGTCTCGAATCATCTTGCGGCAGGTGGTATTATCTCCTGGCAGTCAAGTATTATCTCACAGAATGTCTGGTATTATCTCGCCGCAGTATGGTATTATGTCGCATCAGTCTGGTATCATCTTGCGGCAGTCTGGTATTATCTCGCGGCAGTCTGGTATAATCTCGTGGCAGTCACTTTACATCTCGTGGCTGTCTTGAATTAACTTGCAGTTGTCTGGAATCATCTTGCGGCAGTCTGGTATTATCTTGCAGCAGTCTGGTATTATCTCACAGCAGTCTTGTATTATCTTGCAGCAATCTGGTATCATCTTTCGGCAATCTGGTAACATCTCGCGGCAGTTTGGTATTATCTCGCGGCAGTCTGGTAGCATCTCGCAGCAGTCTGTTATCATCTTGCAACAGTCTGGTAACATCTCGCGGCAGTCTGGTATCATCTTGCGGCAGTCTGGAAACATCTCGCGGCAGTCTTGAATCATCTCGCGGCAGTCTGGTTTCATCTCGTGGCAGTTTGGTAACATCTTGCGGCAGTCTGGTAACATCTCACTGCAGTTTGGTATTATCTCGCGGCAGTCTAGTAACATCTTGTGGCAGTCTGGTATCAACTCGCAGCAGTTTGGTAACATCTTGCGGCAGTCTGGTAACATCTCACTGCAGTTTGTTATTATCTCGCGGCAGTCTGGTAACATCTCGCGGCAGTCTGGTATTCGCAACAGTCTGGTAACATCTCGCGGCAGTCTGATAACATCTCCCGGCAGTCTGGCAGTCATCTTTCTGCAGACTGGTAAAATCTCGTGGCAGTCTGAAATTATCTTGCGGCAGTCTGGTAACATCTCGCGGCAGTCTTGAATCATCTTGCAGCAGTGTGGTATTTTTTTCCCAGCACTCTGGTATTATCTCACAGCAGTCTGTTTATATGTTGCCGCAGTCTGGTATGATCTCGCGGCAGTCTGGTATGATCTCGCGGCAGTCTGGTATCAAACCACTGCAGCCTGGTATCATATCCCGGCGGTCTGGTATCATCTTGCGGCGGTCTGGTATTAACTCGCGGCTATCGGGTATCATATCCCGGCAGTCTGGTATTATCTTGCGGCAGTCTGATATTATCTCGCAACAGTCTGGTAGCATCTCGCGGCAGTCTGGTATCATCTTGCGGCAGTCTGGTAACATCTCGCGGCAGTCTGTTATCATCTTGGGACAGTCTGGTAACATCTCGCCGCAGTTTGGTTTTGTCCTGCGGCAGTCTTGCAACATCTCGCGGCAGTCTGGTAACATCTCGTGTCAGTCTGGTATCATTTTGCTGCAGTCTGGTAACATCTTGCAGCAGTCTTGAATTATGTCGCAGCAGTCTGGTATCATCTCGCGGCAGTCTGGTATCATCTTGCGGCAGTCTGGTAACATCTTGGGGCAGTCTAGAATCATCTTGCAGCAGTGTGGTATTATCTCCCGGCAGTCTGGAGTAGTAATAGTCCGAGTAAATGATAATGCAATTTTAGGCACCAAATCAGGCACGAACTTTGACCCCAGACGATTACCGAACGTTACGCCTACGTACGCCTACGCCTTACCCACGGTTTAAACGTAAAGGGGCCGCATGGAGACTGGAGACTGGAACCTACAGTTTAGTGACGTCTTACCCGAACGTAATACGGGATTCCCCAACGTTTCTCGAACGTAATACGGGATTTCCTAACAAACTTTGACCTCAGACGATTAGGGACGTAAGTCTGCGTTTCCCGATCGTTCATACGATTTCCGAACGTTTTAGTGACGCAAAAGTTGACTTCCGTGGATGACTGATGAACTGTTTGCTCGCTTGACTTCCGGAGTGAGGTCAGTGTGAATTTTCTCGGATGAGAAGCTCTGCTTGGTCAAACACGAATGATACAGTTTCGTAAAAGTAAAACGATTCTCGAACGTTTAGACGATATCCAAACGTCTTTTTGACGTCAGTGTTCCGTGGATGATTGATACTCTCCGATCGTTCGGTTGACTTTCGGAGACAATTGATAAGATAATAAAACCAAATGACAAATAATTTATCTGTTACCTATTACCTCTATAAAAAGTGACTATATAGCCTAGATTATAAAATACAAAATGGATAGAGGCGGTTTGGCACTCATTACAATGAATATGGAAATAGATAGAAACGTTGTTACTACATATTTGTTCTTTGTTTGCCTAGTATGGGAATACCATCACAGCAAGAAATCTGTATGTCACATATCAACATCCTACCAACGTTTCTCGAACGTATTCTCCGACGCCGGGTGAAGAGATTTCCTACACCCCCACAGTTCCAACGCCCCCATCCCTGGTCATATAGGACCTACTGGATGATAATGTTCAACGTTTCTCGAGCGTATTCTCCAATGCTGGATGAAATACGAGATTTCCTACACCCCCACACTTCCGTAACCCAAATTCATTCCAAAATTAGGCAATGGAACAAAGTCGTAAAGCTGGCATAATTCTCTGTCATTTTTAAGACATAATAGAATACTTTTGCTTTGATTTTGAATAGGCAAAACGTTTGTAATGCGTTTCAGAGTATTCGCTTCGTCATGTATTCTCTAAACTATTGATGTATAAGCTAGCTAAACACATAAACTATTTGATCATTCTTGGCATATATCTGAAGATTAATTACCCAAATATAACTATTTAGGTTCCAGTTCTCAGTTCAAAATCATTAAAATAAGTATAAAGTCTCACAACAACGGGACAATAATGTGTTATAAAGTTCTGAAGAAATCTGATATTTTACAAAAACAAAGAATCCTTAACGAAGTGGCGAGATTCATGTAAAAAAGAATCAAGACAATTCTTTCACATATGACTACTTTAAGATGTATTGTTGTTTAGACTCGATAAAATGGAAGATACTTACTTAAATTTTACAAGCAATAGTCAGCGTTTCTATGGATTGAAAATCCCTATAGTGAAATGGATATATGTACATTAAATGACTCGGGAAATTACAGCAAACATTAAAAAATATAGTTCTTCGTATGTACACTACATGCTCGGATTTTTTTTGTTTTTCTTAGCGTAGTATGGGAAATACCATCACAACAGGAAATCCGGAGGTCAAAGCAACCCACATTAACATAATACGACAGCCTACGTCACTCAATGTCTATCCTGGCTGTTTTGCCCATCCAGACAATGCTTTCACAGAGTTAACTTCCGCAATGCTATAAATAGATGTCAGTGTGATTAAGTACAGAAAGTTAAAAATTCGATTCCTCAATATAATATTATATATAAGGCTGATAATAGTTTCAACGCATTTCTTCCCCGTTCACATTACTATAGACATCACAGGACCATGAAGCTGGTACCCTATGTAGACAACGCGGAAAAGTGGCACAGGTTAATCAAAGCAGCCAGAGAGAATAGACTGTCGACGCAAGTAGGCTTCGGAAAAAATCGTGCGAGCTACGTACCTGTCAGCGCCATCAAAGAACCCATTCGGGTGGTATCTCCGATGCAAGCAGTTGTTGACAGAGCTAAAGCCCAAATAGAGCATCAAAAGAAGAAGGTGGAAGAAAATGATCCCTATCATACTAAGGTGTACAAACTTAAGAAACCGCGTAAAGATGCTGTTTCCAAAGCAGTGTTTAAGAAGAAAAACATTAGAAAAACCAGATTGGACTTGTATAGACCACCAGGTATCCCTGCGAGAGGGAGGAAAATGAAATAGGACTGATATAATTGTCATTTTTCTATTTTGAATTAGGCAATAAAACAGTGATAAATGTATATTTTTCTAGTTTTGTTATTATAAGAATTATATCATAATAAATAACTTTCTTACATATAAGGGAGAATTTGCTTGTAACATAGCATTGTGGAAGGGAGTGTATATCCAATACTTCAGAGGTAGCACGCTATAATTCTAAAAGAGGGTAGATTAATTGAAGCAAAAACATTTATTTATTTATTTACTAATACTCGTACAATGTGTTTCTTTTAGATCCAGTCTGCTGGGTATATCATCGATTGTCCTCATTTCTCTCGCTATCAGATTCATCTTCGCTCGTAGAATGTTTTTCATTAACTGATTGTTGTTGTTGTTCATCACTGGACTCTTCACTTGTAGATTCATCATCAGCGAACAATTCTCAAGCCAAATATGAATATTTGTTTAGTGTTTTCTTGACTGCTCTTGATTGAGTCATGCCTTTCGCCAATAGTGCCTCCACTTCATCCATAATATCACGATGAACTTCACTGTACCTTAACCCCAGTATATATGACAGAAGCTCTCCATAGTGTTTCAAGAATAGCTGTCTGGCACTAAACACAGATTTCTGTCTGACTCTTTCAACCGCTTTTTTGGATGACATTCCTCTTTCTTTATACTTCTCGACCAGTTCATCCCAATCATCTTGTAGCTCATCGATGACTTTATCTTTAATGCGATTCAAAGTTACATTATCCTTCAAGTCTTCAGTATGGAAATCACATCTCATGACATCGTTTTCATCACTTTCCCTCAATTCGGGACAATGCCTTCTGTGTTCCCTCACGTCGAGTGGTGACAACATCACTACACCACAATCCGTACAATGAGGGGTAGACATTGTCGTGGCAGGTATGTTAGGTTGATTGTTCATCGTGTAACCAATACTTGGATTCATTGTGTTGTACATGGTTGGATTCGCCATATAGTACATCCTCGGATCAGGATTCATCTTTGATTCTGCAGCGATGGATGTTGTACTGTAGTTTGCTCGGTTGATATTATCGAATGGTTCTTGATTTAAATTCACGCCTCTACTTATATCCACGCTATTACACGGTATTGTGCTATATATTGGTGTTTGGTCCTCTTTGCCGTGAGAATAAAGTGCCGAAGATACGCCTATTGGTTGTTCAATAGTAGCTGCAGCAACATCGTACAATCTCATATTTTCGGGAGTTTCTTGTTTCAGATCAACCAGTAGATGTCCATATGGGTGTTGAGTAGCCTTTTCGTAAGCATCCAATAATTTCTTCGAATTTCCAGGATACATCTGATGGGCTAATACGGCCACTTGTTGGCGATCCCTAGGATTTTTATACAACACTATGTAGTGACAGTTTAGGCTCATAGTTCTGCTTTCACGACCATGATGAAATAGATTCTGCATCAGACAGATGACACTCAAATTTCTATGGTGAGAACCCTTAGTGTAGAGCTCAGAGATTCGCTTATCTTTAGTCATATCAGCCATTAGATCGTCGAAAATGATTAGATTTCTAACATTGAAATCCAGGAAACGTTGGTCACCCAATGACTCTGGAATTCCCATGATAAATTCTATATTTTGAAAGCGGGTCTTTATTTCGACGTACATGGGCTGCCACTGTCCGAAGCACCAAATTATCCGTTGTGGGGGAGGGGTTATCTTTTTCTCCATATTTTCTATGAGTTCTTTGACATAGGTAGACTTGCCCGAACCTGTTGGACCAACCAACATCATCGTAAAGGGATGGTGAAGCATCTTTGTCCTATCACCATTGCATGGGTTAGCTGCCGAGTTTGTCATTGAATAAAATCCCCCATGATGCCGTTCGCAAGATGGCGCCATGATACGTTTTTTAGGTCCGTGATGTATTCTCTTATGACGATACATGCTGGTTTCATGACTGAATGTCTTCCCACACTCGCATGAATAGGAAGAACTATGAGGCATGTTGACTTCTCTATTACTAATAGTTAAATGCTAATATTTTCAAAGTATCACTATTAAATAATAAATAATAATCAATTAGTGAACATGCTACTGAACATTAGTGAACATGCTACTGAACAATGGTGAACATGCTACTGAATAAAAGTGGACATGCTACTGAACATTAGTGAACATGCTACTGAACAATAGTGAACATGCTACTGAACAATAGTGAACATGCTATTAAACAATAGTGAACATGCTACTGAACATAAGTGAACATGCTACTGAACAATGGTGAACATGCTACTAAACAATAGTGAACATGCTACTGAACATTAGTGAACATGCTACTGATCAATGGTGAATATGCTACTGAATAATAGTGGACATGCTACTGAACAATGATGAACATGCTACTGAATAATAGTGGACATGCAACTGAACAATAGTGAACATGCTACTGAATAATAGTGATCATGCTACTGAACAATGGTGAACATGCTATAAAATAATAGTGGACATGCTACTGAACAATAGTGAACATGCTATTGTACAATAGTGAACATGCTAGTTCAAAATTAAAAATACAATTGAAAATTTTTGAAAGGGTAAAAAGTTTGCTGTGCAAAAATGAAGTGTTCTGACATCGTATGGTCTTAAGATCGACTAAAGATGCTGAAATAAGTGAAAATGAAACAATAAAATTGAAAATATTTGCAAGGGTAAAAATTTTATTATACAAAAATGAAGTGTGTTGACATCGTATAATATTCATATGGGTTAAGGATGCTGAAATAAGTGAAAAATGAAAAGTAAAATTGAAACTTTTTGCGATTGTAAAGAGTTACATGTATGATACAAAAATGAAGTGTATGGACATCTTATAGTCTTTATATGGGTTAGAGATGCTGAAATAAATGAAAAATATAATTGAAAATCTTTGCAAAGGTAAAATATTTGTTGGACACATATGTAGTGTGCTGACATCATAAAGTCTATATATGGACTAAATATGCTGAAATAAGTGAAAAATGAAATGTAAAATTGAAAATGTTTGCAAGGGTAAAAAAAATGTCAAAACAAAATGAAGTATTCTCA
Source organism: Owenia fusiformis (assembly GCA_903813345.2). Lineage (NCBI taxonomy): Eukaryota > Metazoa > Annelida > Polychaeta > Sabellida > Oweniidae > Owenia > Owenia fusiformis. The sequence continues at coordinate 10,974,510 of CAIIXF020000012.1, forward strand.
TATCGTAAAATATGTACAGGCAAAACTATTTATCTAACCCATAAACAGCCAGGATAGACATTGAGTGACGTAGGCTGTCGTATTATGTTTACGAGGGTTACTTTGACCTCTGGATTTCCTGTTGTGATGGTATTCCCCGTACTACGCTAAGAAAAACAAAAGACGAATATTTAGTGTATACATGTACACGTAGAACTATCTATATTTTCAATATCTTGCTGTCATTTCCGTGTCGTTTAATGTAGAAATATCCATTTCACTTTAGGGATTTCACTGCATTTCACGTAGAAACGCTGACTTTTGCTTGTAGAAGTTTAGTAAGTATCTTCCATTTTGTCAAGACTTAACAACAATACTACATCTTAAAGTAGTCATCTGTGAAAGAATTGTCTCGCCACTTCCTTAAGAATTCTTTATTTTTTATAAAATGTCCTTTTTTAGAACTTTATGACACATTGTTGCCCCTTAGTTGTAAGAATATACTTATTTTAATGATTTTGTTGTCTGACTAAACTGAGAACTGGGCAATAAATAGTTACATTTGAGTAATTAATCTTAAAATATATGTCAAGAATGATCAAATAGTTCATGTTGGTTTAGAGAATACATGAGGAATCGAATACTCTGAAACGCATTTCAAACGATTTGCCTATTCAAAATCAAAGCAAAAGTATTCTATTATGTCTTTAAAAATGACAGAAAATTTTGCATGCCTAGCTTTACGACTTTGTTCCATTGCCTAATTTTGGAATGTAGAAAGTAAAGTCCATAGTTTGTCGGGGTTACGGACGTGTGGGGGTGTAGGAAATCTCGTATTTCATCCAGCATTGGAGAATACGTTCGAGAAACGTTGAACATTATCATCCAGTAGGTCCTATATGACCAGGGATGGGGGCGTTGGAACTGTGGGGGTGTAGGAAATCTTGTATTTCACCCGGCGTCGGAGAATACGTTCGAGAAACGTTGGTAGGATGTTGACTTGTGACATACAGATTTCTTGCTGTGATGGTATTCCCATACTAGGCAAACAAAGAACAAATATGTAGTAACAACGTTTCTATCTATTTGCATATTCATTGTAATGAGTGCCAAACCTCTATTCATTTTGTATTTTATAATCTAGGCTATATAGTCACTTTTTATAGAGGTAATAGGTAACAGATTAATCATTTGTCATTTGGTTTTATTATCTTATCAATTGTCTCCGAAAGTCAACCGAACGGTCGGAGAGTATCAATCATCCACGGAACACTGACGTCAAAAAGACGTTTGGATATCGTCTAAACGTTCGAGAATCGTTTTACTTTTACGAAACTGTATCATTCGTGTTTGACCAAGCAGAGCTTCTCATCCGAGAAAATTCACACTGACCTCACTCCGGAAGTCAAGCGAGCAAACAGTTCATCAGTCATCCACGGAAGTCAACTTTTGCGTCACTAAAACGTTCGGAAATCGTATGAACGAACGGGAAACGCAGACTTACGTCCCTAATCGTCTGAGGTCAAAGTTCTTTAGGAAATCCCGTATTACGTTCGAGAAACGTTGGGGAATCCCGTATTACGTTCGGGTAAGACGTCACTAAACTGTAGGTTCCAGTCTCCAGTCTCCATGCGGCCCCTTTACGTTTAAACCGTGGGTAAGGCGTAGGCGTACGTAGGCGTAACATTCGGTAATCGTCTGGGGTCAAAGTTCGTGCCTGATTTGGTGCCTAAAATTGCATTATCATTTACTCGGACTATTACTACTGTCTGGTATTATCTCGCAGCAGTCTGTTTATATCTTGCCGCAGTCTGGTATATTCTCGCGGCAGTCTGATATGATCTCCCGGCAGCCTGGTAACATCTCGCAGCAGTCTGGAATCATCTTGCAGCAATGTGGTTCTCCCGGCTGTCTAGTATTATATCGCAAAATGTCTGGTATTATCTCTCTGCAGTATGATGTTATCTCGCATTAGTCTGTTATTATCTTGCGGCAACCTGGTATTATCTCGCGGCAACCTGGTATTATCTAGCGGCAGTCTGATATTACTTCGTGGCAGTCTTGTATCATCTCGCGGAAGTCTGGTATTATCTCACGGCAGTATGGTATTAAACCACTGCTTTCTGGTATTATCCCGTGGCAGTATTGTATCATCTTGCGGCAGTCTGTTAACATCTCGCGACTGTCTGGTATTAACTCATGACAGTCTGGTATCATCTCGCAGCAGTCTGGGTACATCTCCCAGCAGTTTGGTATTATCTTGCAGCAGTCTGGTATTAGCTCCCGGCAGTCTGGTATTATCTCGCAGCCGTCTGGTATCATCTCGTGGCAGTCTGGTAACATCTCCCAGCAGTCTGGTATTATCTTGCGGCAGTCTGGTATTATCTCCCGGCAGTCTGGTATTATATCGCGGCAGTCTGGTATTATCCCGCCGCAGCTGGTAACATCTCGCGGCAGTCTTGTATCATTTATCGGCTGTATGGTATCATTTTGTGGCAGTCTGGTATTATCTCATGGCAGTCTTCTGTCATCTCGCGGCAGTCTGGTATCATATCACGGCAATCTGGTATCATCCCACACCAGTCTGGTAATACCTTGTGGCACTCTACTCAACCAGACTTTCATGAGGAAATACCAGAGTGACGCAATATAATACCAGACTACCATGAGATAATACAATACAGCTGGACATAATACCAGACTGCCCTGAGATAATACCGGACTGCCATGAAATATTACCAGACTGCCAGTAGATGATACCGATGTCTGCCGCAAGATAAAGAATATAATATATAGACTGCTGCAAGATGGCGTCAGACTGCCTAGAGATAATACCAGACTGCAGCAAGATGATATCAGGCTGTTTGGAGTAAAGTATTACGTTTTGGCAGTCTTATATATAGAAAATTGACCGACCTTGCAGAATATTGCAGTATACTTTTGATGTATAGATCATGGGATGTGTGGTCAGATTCGCTATGAAGGAAGAGGCAGTAACTATAATAGAATAACGTTGTATAAATCTCCACTTCCTTTGAAGATCAAGTGTCCAGGACACTGTTCTTTGCTCTGCTTTGGAATTACCTCTGCCCATAAACTGACAATATTCGGTATTTGTATTGAAGTATTCTTGTCATACAAATGTACAGATCCATTTACTTCTTCCTGCAATCAAATACATTTTACTAAAATTCAAGAAAAATCAAAATCAAATAAGTTCTGCAGTTATTGTATTGTAAGAGTTGTTTTGACTTAGTTATTTTTGAATGTGTTTTAATTCATCTATTTCAACAAATTAATCATTCTTACCTTTTAAATTGTTGCGATTCCTTTTAAACTACAGTGCATAGGATTCAAAAATGTCCATCAACTGTCTTTGCAAATATTATTTTCCATTTTGAGATCGTACATGTTATAACTTTGTGAACGACAGTTGAAATGCAAAACTTTGTGTAAATTCAAGCACTAAAGAAAACAACTATTTGTTTCGCTTCATGCCCCCAGGGTCGATTACTGGTTCGTTAATTTCAATTTGATGGTATACATGTGTGTATTCGGTTGTATTCTGCTGCAATTCGGAATGCGTTTGAATACAATGCAATACGACAATAAATATTAATCATGAATATATTTTACTTATTTTGCTGTATTTAGTATGTATTCGCATCGAATATAGAAAAAATATTTACACATATTCAGTTGTATTTGCACTGTTTCATGCAGTGTTATTAGAAAACATAAGCGCCATATGTAAGGCACATATGTGTCTAATAGTAGAACCCCATAATTGAAACACTATGAGAGCCCATCCACCAAGATGGTGATCTGAAAATAAAAGTTTTTTCGTTCCCAACTTAATTGTCACTTCTATAATTATACATTTTGACTTTCAATATGAAAATCTCATAAAATCTGACGATAAAGCAAAATTTCCAAAGCTACATGAAAAACACTTACACGTGCCTCTGTAGAAATTCCAATGATAATATGTAGTTTTAATAGTGTATGCGCACAGTTTGTAATTTCTGGCTAAAATAGGCGCGCAGTTTGTGATTTATTTCTTTTTAATCTCCTGATTATCTGTTTTATCTCGAAATCTTTTGAATTATACATGATAAATGTGTTAGGAATTAAATATAAAACGAGTCTAAAGTATTTGTCATTTATGTTTAAAGTGCTTGATCGATTTACGTATAAATTCCCGTTAAATCAGTGACGAAAATGCCATTAATCTGCTTATGTTTTAAAACTTAGATTCATTTGCACATAGTTTTTGCTAGTATTTGCAAGATTCGTATATTCGCCACAGAATGAACGCATTGAACAAGAAAACAATGCAGGATAAATGTCTTTAAATTACGTTTCAAAATACAGACTCCAACTTAAATGATGCAATGTTCTTAGGCACGCAGTTTGTGATCGAAAAAAATGCGCGCCTAAGTAGGCGCGCAGCTTGACATGGGCACCGTGGGGTATGTGATTTAGAATTTTGAATCGATTCAAAATTCGATGGCGACTATACTGTTCTGTAATTAGGTCATGATGACCTTCTAAGGGATGGTTTATACTACGTTGCACACCGACGTGGTGCGACCTGAACGAACTGCGAATGAGATGGACGTATTGAAGACTGTTTATGAACGAAGTAGCTTATTATTTTAGACATACATCCCGACCGCAGCCAGATGGAGCCCGTTTTACGACATTTTCGTAGGACTGGCAAGAACGGGTAAGAACTAGTTTGGTGTGATAGGGGGGTTAGTCGCCAAACAATCAAATTTGGCTTTTACCTATTTTTGAATAGTCCATCCTCCCAACGAACATCGTTTTATTTGATAGAAGCGGTGCAGTCTCTCTGGCATCTATTACTTTTACAACGCCGCTTTCTGAGTCCTTTAGTAACATAAACAAACCACCTGGGCGTTGAGAAATAAAGTACATTTGATGGAGCGATAGACCTCGGTGCGCAAAAATATGAGTCGTTGTACACTGATTTGTATGAAAGTAAATTGTACTAACTAAAACCATAAACAGAACAGCTGACCTGGGCGTTGTGGAGAAAACTACATTTGATGAAGCGATAGACCTCGGTGCGCTAAAACGGGGCTAAAACATAGTGATTTGACACTGATTTGTATGAAAGTAAATTGTATAGTAACTAAAATAAAACATTTCTAAAGCTACTCTACTGTCACTGGCAAGGTTACAAAGATTCAAAGTCGATGAAGGGAGATATTGAATTGCAAGGAATATACCTTTAAACTAGAAGCTGAAATCATACGTACCACCAAGCCCTGTGACTGGGGGTTTAACAACACCCATACAAAAGGTTGTAGCGATAGCACCATCAACGGCATTACCCCCTCTCTTTAATATATTTCTGAAACAAGTATTTGACAGTTCTGATGCAATATCACCAAAAACTGACAGTGATTGGGTACATCCACCTACTAACATAGCCAGTCAAAAACTGAAACAGTATGCCCAATGAAAATTAGGATAATATTACGATGGGACAATGGCCAATATGACCCCGGAGAATCTAAGCTTGTCACAAGATAAATGGGTGGGCACTTCGGGGCGGATCTGAAAATCAAGAGGGAGAGTGGCCAAAAATGTTTCTTAAATTTTGGGCTCCGGATCTGAAAATTTGAACCCTAATTCGTAAAAATGTGTTCAACATTAGAAAATAATGCCCATTAATGCCAGTTTGGTACATAAATTGCTCAATTTATGTGAGAAGAATATTTCCGGCCCTAAATGTTTTTGGATAACCTCAATTTTTTCTGAACCCGGGGGATGGCTGGGCACCCCCAGATCCGTACCAGTGCACTAGGCTAAATTGATACCCAACACAAAAAGGATACGATGAGCATACATATGATTTTGGTATGTCTAAGGTGAAACCTAATAAATGCCTTAAATGCAAACATGTAGACCTAAAATGAAATTGAATAGACATACAGCAAGTTGTGAAACACGCAGTCGGAAACGTGCGATCTGAATCGTTCACAAAACACTAACGTTGATGAACATGTGATAGAGTAATGCTTATTAAAATTAAGAATATATTAGATATTTTAAGGAACATTAACATACATTATTATTGAAAGCAAAAACTCGTATTACCGTTTATGACCTATTGAGATGTTCAATGAAAAAGGTGTCAAGAGTACTCACCTACCAACTTTAGAACATTCGGCCACGTCAGAGGTCACAGCGGCGTGTTTATACCTTTTTGGACCAGCGATCGATGGTCTCGTCGGTCGTGGATACGTGGATCCTTTAAAAAAGCTTGCATCATCTGTATCAACATGTGTTGCCATGGTGATGTTGTTTTCTAGTGTCATCCATGTTGCTATGGTGACCGACCAGATTGAGATTCCAATGATCAGCAGGATGACGCCAAGCACTGATATCAGAAGAATAATCAGCGAAGTGGTACGCCTGCATTAATGATGTAGGTTACATGTATATCTTATCTCATACATGGAAGTACTGGATAAAGTTATGAATTGGCATTCTGAATGACCTGTAGCCTAGACCTGTAGCCTAGACCTGTATTTTCTTCAATCTACGTGATGTTGAATTAACGATTTATATATTTTGATAAAAGTACAGTAAATTAAAGAAATTAACTTTACAACCTACTTTGTGTTTGTAGACATTTTGCTATATAAAGGGTGTCAAATAAATATGTTCTCCCTCCTTGATTTCAAGAGTATTATGTATTATGCTAGTCATCAAAATCCTCGTGTAGAGTTGCTCCATGAAACCTAGTTTTAATGTTTTAAAAGAGCTAAGCCAAGTGTAAATTTTAATAGGACAATATATCAACCCTGATATAATTCAAAAAACGGCTGTAAACATTACCTTCAGTTGGAAACCAAGGTCGCATAAAATACATCTTGATCTCATATTTTCATAATAGAGAGATTTCGCAACTCACTAGCCTTGCCCCAAGTCGGTCTCTTTTACTTATCTTGATTTCTATTTTGACCGCCTTGTACCAAAGAGAAAGCCACGTGCTTTACCGACAGTTTGTTTATGTCGGTGATTTTGACCAATAGCACGCGATCTTTCAATGTCTAAATTTAGGTTACAAACACACGAGGTAATACAGTTGTTGATTTTGCTCCAATCAGCAAGTTAGTATCGGAACCTTTGATAGTGGCATTGTGGGAAGTCCTACCTCGCTTTACTTTCATCAGCTAGCAAAACTGAAAATGACCCTCGCAAAATCGATAAACGTTTTATTTCACACTACCCTACCTCGATAGCGCATGCGCGAATTTTTTGGCTTTCAATCAGGTCGCTTTTGAGTATATCGACTGCTTAGTGAAAAGGTTAATACGTTTGGTGGTCGGAGTGAGTCAATATTGCTATTCGCTGAACGTCAGTGGTGCAATAGTGAAGTCCATGTTCCAAGTTATATGATAGTTGAAGAAAGAATGTAAATAATATCGTTTTAAATTTTAAAATATTTGATATGTCATAGTACACGGTACACAGCTGCAAAAGTTGATCAATACAGGGTACAAGGATTGTAAATTGTTCAATAGTACAGGGAGCGAGACAGTAAGCTGATTATACAGACATACTATGTCCCGATCTCATGTATATTTACGTTGCAAACAGTGAAAATAATGCTAAAAAGGCCGCCTGTTGATGCTTTGAGGTGTCATCAATTGTTATTTAATCCAAATAAAGTAAAATTATTTAGTAGATTTAGACACGGGCTTTCAGGTCGTATATGCATTTTAGTCATTAAATTAACAAGAACGCTAGATTATACGTGTTACTAGGGTATCAAATTAAAATAAAATAACGAAATTAAATATAAACACGTAAGTGATAAATGACTATCGGCTATCAGGATTAATGACTATCCGCTATTCAGAATAATTAAAATTGCGTGAACTACATGTAAAGAATCTTTCTATATAACCCCTTGAATGGTCTAATTCACTAACGTCCTCAAAAACCGATCATTTAAAATAGTTTGTTCAAAATACCATCATGCCACGACATTTTGTTCTTCACGATTTGCTGTAGAGGTGATATGACGTCGTATTTCTCTATTATTGTAAAAAACTAATACCAGATCGATGTTGTCTTATATGACGTGTTGAATGTCAGATGTTTTTGGATGGTATCTGCTCCAGTGATTTTGCATTTAATCATGAAACGCTCATCACAAGACACCTCGAAACAAACATTATCCTCCTTGTGACAAGAGGAAAAATGTTTCACAATATGTTATGCCTTACGGCGAAGTAAAGATACATTTCTGGGACGACTTTTTTGCATCTTAAGATTTTAGAAAAACAATTAATTCACAAAAGTACAGTTGAATAACATACTGGAAAACGTATCCACATATAACACGATGACACGCAGTTTAAATAACAGTTTACTGGGGTTTTGTTACATATCAATGTAACATTTTCGAAGGGAAACTTACATGCTCCCTGTACGTTGACAGATTTACTGAAATGTATCGTGTATTGCATTGAGTTTTGCTTCACTGCGCCGACTATTATCTATCTTTGCCTATAGTGTTTTTTTGCCAACAATATTCTACAAACTGCTTGATGAATCAATTCTATGTCTGGTAGAACACTAGAAATAAATGTAAAATGTATTTTACGTTCAGAAATATGGAATTAAACCCACGTCCTCCATTTGCAACTTAGCTGTACCCTGTTTCCCTTTTAAACGTGGTCACGTGGTAGGGTAGTGTGTATTTGCCAAATATAAGTTTTATTTATATTCGTTTGAGTGTAACGAATTAGAATATAAATTATTTCTACATATTACTACAGAGTGTAGCTTTAAGCGTTACGAAAATCGAACGCTATTTTCGAATGCGAGTAGAATATGAGTGAGTGAATAGGTGTGTAGTGTTTAGGAGAGACGAAATCATTCTGGCTACGTCATCTATACAGTGAACACCTTATCCATATTACACGTGGACATTACACAATGGACCCAATAGACATGAGTCAACCAGCATCACTACAAAGTGTTAGCACCTTGCTTACCCAAGAATTTGGGAAATTCCGAAAGCATTTGCGAGAAGAAACAGAGGAAAACAACGCTAAATTGCTAAAAAAGATGAAAACAGACGAAGAAAACAGTACACCATACGTGTTCAAGAAAAAGGGCAACAAAATTCAACACGAGTTTAATCTTAAGGTGAAAGCCTGCTTCCAGACTACTACAGACGCACTAGAGCGCGCGAGCGAAGCTGACCCCGACAAAGTGAACGATTTATTGCAAGAGGCTCACGACTCGGCTATGAAAGGTTTTGATTTTCTTACATATAGAAATAAGTTGGTAAAACTAGCTGATACATCCGACGCAGGATGGAAAACTGTAGATGAATACGATAAAAAGCCATTGGCTAATGACAGTGACGATGATAAACGGATAAGAACAGCCGATCAAGATGCAGTACGCAAAATGAGATCGTCAAATCGATACCGTTCTTCTCGTAGATTTTCTAGTTTCAGAAGTCGCAGAGGCCAATACAGAGATGATCAACAACGCGACAGCTACTTCAAGCAGGGGTACAGTTACGCATCAAATCGCGGATATGGGTACGAAGGACGCTATTATCCACGTGGAGCAAGCAAGTTCAGACCAGGTGGTTGCTGGGCGTGCGGCGAAATCGGGCACTGGGCAGACACGTGTACCAAAAAGAACCAAACAGAATCCAGTCGTTAGTCGTAGCACAGTAGAAAAGTTAAGTACAAACACTTCTGAAATCTTGAAAGACCTGGGAAACAAAATTCATGTAAAGGGTAATTTAAAGAGGCATGCACAGTTTTGGTCACATATAAATGCAAACAGTTACGTTTTAGACATCGTAAAAAACGGTTATAAAATTCCTTTTAGAGAAATTCCGACAAAAGCGTTTTTGAAAAACAATAGGTCATCTCTAGAAAACACAGAATTCGTGGTAAAAGCTATTCAAGAATTAGAATTACTGGGGTGTGTAAAGGAAGTTCAAGAAAGACCATGGGTCGTTATTCCATTAACAGTAGCAATCAATTCGAAGGGGAAGAAACGTTTAGTTTTAGACATGAGGAACACAAATGATTACATTTCCTTAGACAAATGCAAATACGAAGATTTATCAACCGCAAAAAATTATTTGAAACAAGGCAAAAAGTTAATATCGTTTGATATCACTGCGGGATATCATCACATTGATATTTGCGAAGCACATCAAACCTTCCTGGGGTTTTCATGGGAAATTTGTGGAATACAGAAGTTTTACAAATTCACAGTACTGCCATTTGGTATTTCAACGGGAGGTCTCGTTTTCACAAAATTGATGAAAAGTTTGGTTTCACACTGGAGATCATTGGGGCTTCACATTGTAGTATTTCTTGACGATGGCCTATGTGTATCAGAAAACACAGAACAGTCTAGAGCAAACGCATTTCGCATTCAAGCAGACCTAAAACATGCTGGGTACATAATCAATGAAAAGAAATCTGAATTTGGGCCTAAAGATTCATTGATATGGTTAGGGTTCGAGCTAAACATGAATGACGGAAAAATCTATGTCCCCACGGAAAAAATTAGCGATTTGAAATCAAAAATTGTCAATTTAATGAAACAAAGATTCGTAACCTACAGACAAATAGCCGAAATAGTAGGCAAAATCATGTCTATGATGCATGGTATTGGCAAAATATGTCAACTAATGACAGTAGGCATAACAAAATGGGAAAACCGCACAATACTGTCAAATTCAGATATTGCAGAACTAGAATTTTGGTTGAATGAAATCGAAAAGTATAACGGCGTCGCGTTAATCTCATACACCGTGCCAGAGAAATTCGTGTATTCAGATGCATCAAGCACTGCAGCCGCGGGCTATGTGGTAGAACTAGAATCGAACAAACAACAACCTTGTTATCTAAAATGGTCAGAATCAGAAAAGCTCAAAAGTTCAACTTGGCGTGAAATGAAAGCAGTAGAAATTGTTTTGAAATCTTTCAAACATAAAATTGAGGGCAAGTCGGTAAACTGGTCAACAGATAACAAAAATGTTTGTAGCATAACTAGCAAGGGTAGCATGGTCAAAGAATTGCAAACTTTAGCATTGAGCATTTTCCAAGAATGTATCAAATCAAAGATTGACATGGTCTTTCAATGGGTACCTAGAAATCAAAATCAAGAAGCTGATTTAATGAGCAAAATGTTGGATCCAGATGACTGGGAAATACAGCCACATATTTTCAAATTATTGAATAGTAGATACGGACCTCATACAGTCGATCGTTTTGCTAGCATAGAAAATACACACTTAGAGAGGTTCAATTCAAAATTCGCACAACCAAACGCGGAGGCAGTCGATGCTTTTAGTTGTAATTGGGAAAAAGAAAATAACTGGTTGGTACCTCCAATACAAGATTTAGGAAGAACGATAAAGCATTTAATAGCATGTAGAGCAATGGGCACATTGATTGTACCGTGTTGGAAATCATCGTATTTTTGGCCACTTATTTCCAAAGCTGGCAATTTCAAAGTTATAGTCGTGGATCACGTTGAATTTGGGAATCCAATGAAAGTGTATAAACGAGGCAGTTTCAACAATACTATATTTGGATCTGAAAAGCTCAAATCGCATGTTTTAGCATAGTTCAACGTCGTTAAACTCAATAACGGCGTTCTTTATTATTAGGAATTTTCTTGGGGCCGTTATTAAGTTTAACCTCCTTACTATTCTTTCCTTCGATGCAAGTTCTGAATCCATCGAAACCATTTTTCCGCGATAACGTGCAACTGATACTTGACAATAATATAAAAACACATAACATCAAGCGATTTAACACACTATTTTTGTGTTAAATGTTCATTTATACGAGTAAAATGAGGCTACACTTACCAATCTCTAAAGTGACATTTCCGCATGTCCGTTAAACTCAATAACGGCGTTCTTTATTATTAGGAATTTTCTTGGGGCCGTTATTAAGTTTAACCTCCTTACTATTCTTTCCTTCGATGCAAGTTCTGAATCCATCGAAACCATTTTTCCGCGATAACGTGCAACTGATACTTGACAATAATATAAAAACACATAACACTAAGCGATTTAACACAATATTTTTGTGTTAAATGTTCATTTATACGAGTAAAATGAGGCTACACTTACCAATCTCTAAAGTGACATTTCCGCATGTCCGTCATTGTGTCTGTTCGTCTGAGTGTCCCGGATCGTAAAATTAAACTACCAGCGAAACGAAATTGTTGTCAAATAGATTGATAATTATTATCGCGATTACTCGGGATAAAAAGATCAATTTTGAGGATAACAGGTATCTTTGATTAATTTATATAGCGCGTGTATACACGCAAAATAGTTATTAATTGCAAACCCACTGTTCGTTAATGCAGTGCCGTGATGACGGTTAATTCCTGAAACGATTTGCAATTTCGATGTTACCGAAACTGACCGACATTTTCGTCATATTCCAAACCTGTCTCCAATATTTTCGTAATTATGCATCAATAGGGTCTAATGTGGATACGGGACGGGGTGTATGTGTTTATAAGGTATGTATGCATGTTTGAATCACATTCTTTGTGTAATATTGCCATGTTTTCAGGGTTTAATTTGTTCCGCTTGTCGAAACCTGCTGAACGATTAAATTAACGCATCAAAGGCAAAATGGTCATGGAGGTTAGACCTAGCCGGGCCATAACACATGTCAGATAAAAAACGAGGCCCGGGCTAGGTCTAATGTTGTTGGACTAGTTTTAGCACTGCGCTTGAACGGAAAACTATTTTAGAAGATTAGTCCATTACTAGTTTATCAAAAAACACCGAAAGTACGAAGACAGCCTTGAAGGTATGGTCAAAATAGTATACAATTTGTTTTTTATATCTTATAGCATCTAGTCATTATATTCCTCTTACAGACAACATTAATATACGTATGCGTGCCACGGCAATCGTGTAAAAAATATTAGGCTTATTTATAGACAACAAACTATATCGGAAATAAAGGCAACTAACGTAAAGTCACCGTAGGCTCATTGTATATGACAAACTTACGCTAAACAGGGATGCCAATTTCCTGTTGCTTAAGTTGCTTAAAACTTATATCCACCATAGGCTCAAAACATATAACCATCGTAGGCTCAAAAACGTATAGCCACCGTAGGCTGGCTCAAAACGTATAGCCACCGTAGGCTGGCTCAAAACGTATAGCCATCGTAGGATCAAAACGTATAGCCACTGTAGGCTCAAAACGTATAGCCACCGTAGGCTCAAAACGTATAGCCACCGTAGGCTCAAAAACGTACAGCCACCGTAGGCTCAAAAACGTATAGCCACCGTAGGCTTAAAACGTATAGCCACTGTAGGTTTAAGACGTTTAGACACCGGATATTTTTAAAAAACGAATGGTCACTGCAGAATTATATAACGAATAGCCACTGTATGGTTAAAATATATCAATGACACGGGCATTAAGTCTGGAAATATGCTAAGAATACAAATAGACACTGTAAGCCTATACGTCATTCTGCTAATACAGACATCTTTTTCTGTTTTAATTTGTATGTTGTACGTTGTTATGAGAATAAAGAGTATGGTGAATACAAATGTTTACGTACAAATTTATAGACAACTTGTTTATGTTTCTGTCATATGTAATTGTATATTTTATATCAAATACATGTACACGTTTCATATAATGTTTGTCATTTATGAATATCTATTAATTTTAGAAACTGGATGAAAGCTTCGATTGGTTGAATTCTGTGAATGATATTGAGCACCGAAGAAGCAGAATACCCCCGTTGTTCAAGTAATTGAAATATTATGGATTGTATAAATTTTACAGGTATACTCGGAAGGCTCTCGAAAGACGACGTTGACAGAAAACGAGCAGCAATAGAAGCTGATAAAAGAATTGTTAAAAATTAAATAAGAAATGCATGCATAATTACGTGTTTAAGTTTTCTCAGTAAGAAAAACAATTGTAATATGATGAAAAAATTCCAGGATTGTTGAAACGGGCATGGACAATATGAAAACAATAGAAGACCCACAGTTAAAAATACTATCAAAACAATTGATGGTTGAAATCGTCAACTCCAGTAAAAGCGACAACACAAAGAAAAAATATACATTTTACTTCGAAAAGTGGACTCGATGGTCTAACATTTTCCCCGAAGTCAAGGACATTCCTGCCGAACCAAGGTATATCGCAATATTCTTGTTAGCTCAACTACAAAGTGGATCATCATATCATGTTTTGAACTCTTTACGCTCAAGCATTAGCTGGGCGCACAAATGTGCAGGTTTACCAGATCCATGCTGTTCATCATTAGTCACTAACATAATAGAGGCAGCAAAACGTCAAACTAGCAAACCTGTTCAGAAAAAAGAACCCATAGACGCAAGTATGTTGACTCAATTAGTTAACAACATGTCCAAGGACAATTCACTTAAAAACTTGAGAAGCGTCACTCTTTGCGTGTTAGGTTTTGCTGGGTTTTTACGTTATTCCGAATTAGCACACATAACCGTAGGTGACGTTTCATTTGACGAAATGTATTTTACAATAAACATTCCACAATCCAAGACAGATGTTTATCGAAATGGAAATTCAGTTGTGATTGCAAAAACTGGTAACATAACATGCCCATATAATATTTTACAAAGTTATTTAAAGGCTCTTGATCCCAAGAACTTGTTATCAAAAGACCAATATATTTTTAGAGGGTTGTCTCGCAAGAAAGATGGTAGTTTTGTAGCAAGGTCCGCTAACAGAATGTTATCTTACACAACAGTCAGAGAAATTGTGTTAACATCAATCAAGAGTATTGGTCTCAATCCAAAGCTTTTCGGTGTACATTCGTTAAGATCAGGAGGCGCCACAACGGCGGCCAATAGTTCAGTTTTAGAGAGAAATTTAAACGACATGGTCGTTGGAAGAGTGAGACCGCAAAAGATGGATATGTGAAAGACGATATTATAAGTAGATTGGGAGTAACCATGAAACTTGGTCTATGAATGTTTGTAATGAAATATTCTCAATAAATGTTTAAAGTTAAGAGTACCGTTGTTAAAGTAACGTGTCAAGAAGCCAACTCTTTCTCTAGATTTTCTGTAACGAGATGCGACCTCTAGCCAAAGCTATTTTTAATATCTAATGAGTGTCATGTTATTTTAAAAGCGCAACGCTTTGTAATGTATAGAAGTTTTATTTATATTCGTTTGAGTGTAACGAATTAGAATATAAATTATTTCTACATATTACTACAGAGTGTAGCTTTAAGCGTTACGAAAATCGAACGCTATTTTCGAATGCGAGTAGAATATGAGTGAGTGAATAGGTGTGTAGTGTTTAGGAGAGACGAAATCATTCTGGCTACGTCATCTATACAGTGAACACCTTCTTAAACGTCATTGCAGGCTAAACATGTTCAACGTTCGATAGGTTCCATGCATTAGTTCATACCTTTTCAGGCCACATTTCGAGGCTCCTCACATAGAGGTTTTAATGGTGAAAATTAATGCATTCAATCAATCGAAAGTTTTTTCAACATATCATTAAGTCTCAGTCTTTACGATTTTATGTACTAGTAATCCAAATCAACTCAGACATGCATCTGTAGGCATACTTTATTACCGATGTTCATAAATGATGCGTAAATTTACACTACTGGATAATTATCTGATGTAATTCAATGGGTCCTGGCCTTAATAATTAATAAACGAGATGCGACCTCTAGCCAAAGCTATTTTTAATATCTAATGAGTGTCATGTTATTTTAAAAGCGCAACGCTTTGTAATGTATAGAATTGAAAGTAATTTGAATGTAGTAAACCGATTTAATATCAGAAAGTTGATGACTGATCAGTTCACATATAAACACTTATAGTTATGCTGTAAAAAGGATAAAGAAAAGTAATTATGTTTCTGGTGAATGCGTTTTATTTGTAAGGGAGATACCTGGATTTGCAGACTGCAAGCATGCCGCATATAACTTCACAACCGCATGGCGAACACGTGGATTTATTTATTGATTTTTGTGTATGACTACCGCTATTGGCTAATGCTATAGGGCACGCGTACTAGTTGGTGCATAATTTATCATGATAACAGTGGAGATGTATCGGATTACACAAGGCGGTAATAATTCAAGATCAGATAAAGTAAAAAATACCGACTTGGGGCAAGGCTAGCAACTCACATATAGCATGGTTATTTCTCCCGTATACCTCGCGTATGAACGTATGAAGCGTTTAATTTCGTCAGCATTTATTGCACAGCTCTATACGTCCATGAGTGTGATAATGGAGAGGTTAAGCAAATACGGTTTTTCAAAACGTATACGTAAACGCAAAGTACATTGAATCAACATAGGATTGTATCGCTTTAGTCTACTTCAGATACCCGTTCAACTTCAAAGTTGCGTGTTTAGAACGGGAGATTTTAAATTTCCACGTTGCTATCAACGGGAATCATTATACTCATGTCTGTTGAATACTATCCTTGGAATTTTGATTTCGATGCAAAGTATAATTCTTTCTGAAGAAGATGATGTATGTAACGCATGATTTAACTCCAATAATCTTACGAAACGAGCTCGTTTAAAATATGTATTAGAAAACCAGCTATTGAACTTCATCAATGGCATACTATGTAATCATTACAAGCTATGGTGTAGTCTAAACAAACACTAGAGCTGAACGGCTATTTATGTGTGAACTCTACATGTATTTGTATAGGGCCGATTGATACGTTTAAGTTGCGTTTTGGATTTTATACGGTAGCTTAACCTCTCCATTCTTACGTATAGACGACGATTTATAGGAATATCACACTTATGGACATACACATCGTGAGATATCACAGCCTTCTCTCAGTTTCCATTCTAGAACTTTCTAGAATTCTTGTGCATTGCAGAGATGGTCTGAGTATTTGGACATACAGGACATAAATACAAATGATTCGCTTTTGAACTGATCGGAATTTTCACAACCATTTTAAGCGTTTAATCTGATGTCCAGATCTAATACTATTTTATGCTTTTTCTTTTACTATAAATCTGTGTACTCTGGATAAGGGGGTTTTAAATCGTGGCAGATATTTTTTGAGGCACACAGCTAATAATACTTATGGCTACATGTTAATGAACAAATGTCAAAGGAAAATACTACCGATCCATATATGATCGATTAAATAAGTGAAATTGATGCATCAAATTGTTAAGAAACTGCCGTCTACCACCAACAAACACGGTCAACATCCCGCTCCGTATGATATGGTCTGTTCGTGTGCACAAGATCCGACCATACCGCCTCTATAGGAAGGAAATTCGGAGGTGAGTTTTATTATTAGAGTATTCTTTGATTTTACATTTATACTGCGCGATTTAAATTGATAAATATATGAATATTAGATTGAAAAAAGTTGTCTAAGTATTTGAATGCTCAAAAGCATTGGATTTATTTGTGGTGACGACATACATGCGGAGAGAGTGAGTTTCTGCTTCCTTATCGTCATTTACGTGTCAAATATACCACATTGTGGTATATTATGTAAATCAAATGAAGCCTTTGTATAATATTGATCGATGAAATCACGCCAATTGAATGTTTCTTGGTATATACTGATTTTAAAATGGTCAAAAGCAAATTAGAAGAGGATCCGACTCTGCAGGTTAAATATTTAGAATGGATCCGACCCACGCGCGTTTCTCTTACGATCCTACCGTGTTTCATTTCCGACCCTACCGTGTTTTGAGCTCCATATTGTCGTGTTTTGAACCAATAAATACCATGAACATATTTTAAAGTTACTAAACTAAATCCATGAAATATGGAAGTTAATAGATCTATTACACTAGAGTATGTATTAAAGCTCAATAGCTGTATATATTATCAATATATTATGGTTGTTTATCTTTTCTAGGTGTCGTTAAAAGTGCCGATACAGAATGAAACGGACACTTATTTAGACGAAAATAAAAATGAACTACCATCGACATCCACACCCCAAAAGCCAACTTATTCTCATGAATTATCCAGTCGTCCAAACAGACCAGTTCATGTTGAAACGGATGGCACATACACAAATAAATTATATGATACAATGATAGTATATCAGATCGTAGATCTATGGTATGCATGCCAATTTGAATACTGTATATTTTTGGTATACGTAAAAAAAGAATTGGTCGAATTTTTTCAGTTCATTATACATTTATTTCAAATTATATTGCAGTAAAAAAGTTACACAGGTCGCTGCCTAGCGCAATGTACATTACAGGCTAGCGTTTTGGAATGAACATAATTCAAATTAATTAAATTAATTTAGTGAGTTATACATACAATTGTGCCAAGTGGTTGCCTACACTTAATGATGAAAAGTATGTCAGGATAAAATGGGTTAGGCCAAGCTAGGAATAAAATCAACGAGCCTTCCTTTTAATTGAGAATCCTGTTCAATTGAAAATGAATTTTTGAAAATTAAAAATTCAATTTTGTCTTGTTCAATTAAATGGGTGTTAAGATTTTTCAAGGTAATGTCTTGTTTTCGAGAAAGATTGAGTTTAGAAGTTGTATTGAAGTCATTACACTTTGAAGATTTGTTTTTGCTTTTACTTTTGAACAAAGAGAATAGACCGGAGATAACCTATTCCATTCAGAGATCAATCTTAGCACTGGGGCATTAATTAGTCGTGCAAAGAACACGAAAAGATGGAACTATTAACAGGACATGGTCGGAGTCCCCAAATTATCCTCACACGACTTGGTCGAATCCTAGCTGTGGTAGGGTCGGATCCTTCTATTCGAGTTTTAAATCATATTTTCATGTACTTTTGTGATGTATTACGTCGTGTTTGTTTATCAGTCGCACGCATTAATGCATGTACTTTATAAATTGCACGAAATTAGATATGTATAGGGTAATATAAAAGAATTATTGCAATTGAAGTGTATTCTGTCGTGAAAAGTCTATGTTCGACCTATTTTCACCTATGAAGCCTTGATATTTTTTTCTTGCTTTCTTCATGAATTCATAGGTAATTATATTGCCTATAGTTAATCATAAACAAAATATCAAAATTCGCTCTGTTTCCTACTTTTTCCTGACATTTTGTCAATTTTGGCCTCTTTGTCTCACGAAGGGATCGTATTCTAGCACACGAACGGACCATATCATACGGAGCGGGATGTGGACCGTGAACAAACTGCACGCCAAACCGTTTTAGGTATAATGACAACAATTCTGTATCAGTAAAATATATTAGTTTTATTCACATGTAACAATCAATTTTTAACGTTCACATTTTCTTAACATTTCTTTTATATCACTGACGTTGAACATGCCAAACATATTCAATAGACCTTTCCATTAAACTCTGCTACCCTTTTCTATATCAAAGAGACTATATACAGGGTGTGCCAAGAAATTGCAACTGTTTTAAAAGACTAGAAAAGTAAAAACATAAAAATTATGGTACTCGTAGGGACATTGACATACGGAGTCAGTATTAGCTTAGCATTTGAATGGTAAAATATGCCTCTCTTTAAGGTTTGTAAAAATAATCAAGTCAATACCATGTTATAATACCAAAGGCTTCTCTTGAAAGCCCATGATGATACTTTTCTAGCCTTTTAAAAAATTGATAATTTTGATGACTGACAAACGGTTGCTTTTAGGTCACAAACAATAATCTCAGAAGAAATTTTCAAAGTTGTCTTAGTTAATCATATTTTTGTTGTAAACATTGCTAGTACTAACTATGATATCATCAATCTGGCCAATATATTGTAGCTTTGTTGGTTTAGCAAAATGTGGCGTGATTTCTCATTCTCCTTCATGTACATACATGTAATACGCTATATACAGAATATCACATCATTTTGAGTGATATCATTTTTATCGCCGAGTTGATATCAAATATCAACACGAGTGAGCGAAGCGAATGAGTGTTGATATTTGATATCTACGAGGCGATAAAATGATATCACGAGAAATTATGTGATATTGGGTTTATCCCATGATTACAATCACCTTGTGATGTTCTGATCCAATTTCCAGGACATTGGCAGACAATATAAACTAGAAATTAGAATATCAATTGAATATTTGAAACACTTTATTTTAACAATTAAAAGTGAATAAAATGAACATGTAAACATTGTTTTTTTGTCAGTTTTATGTCCGCTTTATAACATATTATATATATATATAATATTATTGTGACTATTGTGACTGTGACGAGTCACTGCTCACTACTAGCCTCCCCCTGTGGGAGGTCTTATTATGTGAATGTGATTGAACTGGTGGGACCATAATATTAAAAGTGCCCCCTGAAATGTTGGCATTCTGGAATAGTGATCCTAATGGGCTCCGGCTGGTAGATTTATTTATTTATTTATATAAAATAGATGTACATGGGGTAATATAGTAAATACAAGAGAGCATATTCAAGTGCTAATCACCATTTTGGCATTATAAGCACTCTAGCCAAGCGGGGAAAAAGATGAAGAGGGGTGGAAGGGGGGGGGGGGGTCTGAGCTGGGCTGGGACTGGGGGAAATACAGGGCAGAGGGACAATGTAATTTATATTTGCAAGACAAGGCAGGGTACAATAGGTTCTAAGATAGTCTTCTTCAGTCTTGTTCAATATGGGGTAAGCCATCTCTTAATAAAGGCAGAAGTCAGAGTAAAGATTTTTGTGTTTTCATCCTTGCTAAAATTACGATTGCCAAAGGCTAGGTATTCTAAAAGTGTGGATTGGTTAGTGGGGATCAAAGGAGTTTCAGTATAGAGAGTATTGAAAAAGATGGTTCTTGCATTTTCATTCAGAGGGCAGTGAAAAAAGAAGTGTTTTGGAGTTTCGGGTAGACCACAAGAACAATTAGGAGAGCTGATGAAGGTGTAATTGTGGGCAAAGAGTTGAGCCCTGAAGAGCAGGTCTACCCTAAACCTATTAATAAGTGTTTCTTCATTTCTAGAAATATTTAGCATTGAGGTAGGGATTATGTTTATGTCAAGGTTGAGAAGGTGCTTGCGATTGTTGTTCTTAAAGGCAATGAGGGTTTTACTTGTTTGAATATTCTTTGGTACAGATAGCCAATGGGAGATTGCATTTGGTATGCAGGAGTTCAGGTATTTAGTAGTGGCATGGTTGGGTAGCCTGAAGGGGCGAGTATGTCGTAGTTCTCTTTGAGTATCACATCGAAACTTATCAAAAATATCGTTTATGTATGGTGGAGATGTACCTTTACTAACATTGAACATGAAGTTGTTAATTTGGAGTTTTCGTCTAGTTTCTAGGCTTGGCCAATTTAATATGTTAAGAACTTTAGTTGTGCTGGTTCCTGGTAGACAACCTGAACAGATAAGAGCACATTGATAGTAGGCACTATTTAGATATCCAAGTAAATACTTGGAAGATGAGTCGAAAAGAAGTGATCCATTGTCAAAGTGTGGGAGAATGTAGGACTTAAAAAGTGTTTCCAAGTGAGAAGATGTCAGTTTAGATTTGAGGGCTTTAAGGGGATTTGTGAGTTTGGTAATTCTATTTCGAAGACCTAAGATGTGGTCTTTATTTGATAGGAGTTGGTCAAAGACATATCCCAGATGTTTGTGACTTGGTACTCTCTGAATAACTTGGTTGAAAAGGTTTGAGTGATTTATATTTACATTATTGGTTCTGGAACTGTGGAAAATAAGTTCAAAGCTTTTTTCAGGTTTAAATGTTAATTTCCAAGTAAGTGACCAATTTTCAATAGCAAGGAGATTACGAGCAACAGTCTGATCAATGTCACTAGGGCTATTTGGGTCAAAGGGGAAATATATTGAGGTGTCGTCAGCATATATGAAACATTTGGAGTCTAGGTTATCAGGTAAGTCATTTATATATACTAGGAACAATATGGGACCAATGATTGAGCCTTGGGGAACGCCACAGTTGATAAAGTGTGGGTCGGATATGTTAGAGGATATGCCAGATATGTTAACCTTTATTCTGCGATCTAGTAAGTAATTTTTGAGTAGTTTGAGTAGCATGCCCCTTATGCCATAAGCTTTTAGTTTGTGTAATAGTAAAGTGTGGGGGACACGGTCAAATGCAAAAGCAATGTCTAAAAAGATAGTTTTTACAGATTTCTTGTTATTTATATTGTCTTGTAGGTAATGTTCAATTGCTGCTAGTTGAGATTGAGTGCTGTGGCCAGGGAGGAAGCAAGATTGGTATTTGAAAAGGAGGTCATTAGAAAGGAGATGTTTTGTTATTCGATTTGCAATGATCTTTTCAAGTAATTTAGAAATAGTACTCAAGAGGGCTATTGGTCTATAGTTGTTAATGTTACATTTATCGTTTTTCTTGAATATAGGACATACATTTGCTAGTTTCCACGTAGATGGGAATACACCTTTGGATAACATGATGTTGAAGAGTGTGGATAGTGGTTGGGCTAGAGTATGAGCTGTGAGTTTTAACATGTGATTAGAAATAAGGTCGGGGCCAGTAGCTTTATGAATGTCCAAATCTAAAATTAACTTCATGACCTCTTCTCGGTCTGTTTGAATTGAAATAAGAAAAGAGTTAGTTCTATCAGGGAAGTTTGGAATAGAATTGGGTAAATCGTAGGTGTGGTTTTTATCAGAAAAGAAATTAAGAAAGGCATTTGCTTTGTCGACATTCTTCATATGTAAATTACCATTATTATCAAAAATAGAAGGAATTGATGAGCAAGTTCTTTTCTTGCCACAGAGTCTACGAATAACTGACCAGTATTTTTTATCATTTTTTTAAATTTAGAAATGGAATCAATAGCTTGTTTTTCAGATTTTGTTTTTGCATTTTCTATTAAGTTAGCAACTTTTTTGGCATGGTTTTTATATTTATTTATATTTTCAAGAGTGGGGTTATTTTTCATTTTTCTATAGAGACGCTTCTTTTTGTCAACTTGAGTTCTAATGTCATCATTAAACCAGAATTTATCGTTAGATTTAATTGTAATTACTTTGTTTGGAATAAAAGTTGAATAAAGTTCTTTAAGTTTGGAGGTAAAGTTCAAGGTAATGATGTTGGTATCTGGCTCATTTTGGAATATATTTTCCCAGTCTGTATTTCTCATAGCTGAATTGAGACTTTCAATATTTACTTGGTTATATGACCAGACAGTACGTTTTATTGGTAGATCTTTTGGGGTATAGATTTTAATTTTTGCAAATATGGTGCTGTGGTCAGATCCGCCGATTGGGTCCAAGACTTGACATGAGTTGATAACATCTGGGGAGTTTGTAATTATATGGTCAATGCATGATATTGAAGTTTCAGAAATCCTGGTAGGCTGGTTAACCATTTGAGTGAAATTGAAGTGTTCTAATAAAGCAAATAATTGTTCACCGGCTAAATTGTTATCATTATTATTACCATTTTGAAACCAAGTGGGGTGTTTAGCGTTCCAGTCTCCCATAATGAAAATGTGGTCAAAATTTCTAGAGTTAGATATTTGGAATAGCTGATCTTGGAAGCTACTGAAATAGTTTCTAGTATCGTTTGCATTTTGGCTTGGTGACCTATATGATACACCAATTAACATCTTTTCAAAATTCACAGATACTTCCAAGAAAAGGCAGTCGAGGTTATTTATGTAAAAAACTGGTTCGAGACTTTTTACTGCAAGTGATTCATGGGAATAAAGGATAAGACCTCTACCAAGTGGTGAGTATAAGGGTTGATTGTAGCCGTCAATGTCAAAAGTACCATCATTAATTTTGCTTTCCAAATTTAGACCTGCCTCACATATTGCTATAAACGAAGGCTTATGTTCTTTTATTCTTTGTTGAAGGCTAGTAAAACGGGTCCCACTATCAGCTGTGATACTGTTAATATTAGAGAACAAAAGGGACATATCATCTCGAAGGGTATTGTTGGTGGGGCCGGGGTTTTGGTGAATGTCGCCTGCTAAAAGCAATATCATGTTAGTGATATTAGGATAAAAGAAAGAGACAGCAAAACCTGGTATGAGAGCACCAAATAAGAATATCTGAGTTGAGATTATGAGAAACCGTGTGTTGTAAACATGTTTGGCATCGAGGGCCACTGCATGGAGGATTACATAAGCTAGAAAAGTCAGTACCACTATGTTTAAGGCACTCAAAAGCAAAATGGTCAGGAAGCTTGAGTATTCGATAACATAAGGATGGCAAAGAAGAAGAAAGAAAAACAACAAACCAATGTAGGCAGAAAATATAAGAGTAGAAGAGAATAAGCATTCTTGATCGATATTTTGTCTAGATCTAGTATAGAAACATGAAGAAGTTTCCTTGATAGTACTCTTATTGTAGAACATTCCTATTGCTGCCCGCCATTGTTGTGCACAAGTGCCCATTATCCAATACCATCCCTAGCCCCAGAGATCCCACAATCCCAATCCCAGCTCAGACAAAAGATATGTTCAGCATTTGTACACATATATGTAATTGTGTCCAGCGGAATTGGAACAGTTAAGTTAACCTTTACCATGCTGCCTTATTTCAGCAAATATATCCCACGCAACTGGCTTATTTTTCAAAGAGTGCAGAAAATGATATACCTGGACTAAATAATTAATATCTCAATAACTACTGAATGAATCTGGATAAAATTTTCACAAAGGGAAGATACAGTGGCCTGGCTCAGGAAAAAAAATGTTCTCATGAATTTTTTCGTACATTAACACGACTGGGCATAAATATACCATGAATACTCCTCCGGAATCCGCCGCTCCGCCTCTTCGTCTGGTCGTCTGGTAGATGCAATAGATGAGCTACTTGCAGACTGTATATGACACAGATTTATGATGCATATTAGATTGCATTTTGCTGTATCCAGGATCAAAATTGCTTACAGGCTTAAGGCATGGCTTGCTTCCTTGTGTTATCATATTTTTGTTGTAAACATTGCTAGTACTAACTATGATATCGTCAATCTGGCCAATATATTGTAGCTTTGTTGGTTTAGCAAAATGTGGCGTGATATCTCATTCTTCTTCATGTACATACGTGTAATACGCTATTAGTAGGATATTTCATACTTTGTTTCAGAACGTTCTATATCTATATGAAATCAAGAGATTTATTACATTTTTAAAAACATTATTTTAAAGACATTGTTTTAAATACTTTGTTGAATTGTGAAAAAATGTAAATACAGTGTACCCAAGAAAATGATCTAATATATTTATTTTCATTTATTTCATTTGAGTAACATATCTCACACAGACACCATAGGGTATATATGTGTCATATGTCATATGAAACCGGTTAGTAATGAAACTGGGAACTATAATTATTATGGATAATGAAATCATCCAATATCAATCCCAATATAAAATCTTAAAATTCAATCATTCGTATATTTACTTCCCGGACACCCTGTACTAGGTGGATTTTGCGTTTCACATACGAATATTCAACTGGCTTTAATTGGCTGAAACATGTTAATATTGTTTGATATATTGACTATACCTTTGTGCTCCCTTCAAGTGCTCCCCTTGTTCAATATACTGAAGTTCCAAATTTTCATTTATGTCATTTTATACAATTTTTCAATCAAACGTGCAAAAAGATAATTGTAGCTTTTAAGCAGACACTTGGGTTTTTAATAAATTAGTATCAATAACCCATATGCGAGTAGGTAGTTACCAGATGGGTAAATTAACATGGCAGATATACAAGAGAGTTCCCTTAAACTCGAAATTCATCAGTTTAAGTGGATAATTTTTTATATATATTAAAGTCCCCGTCTAAAGTTTGAAAATATTTTTTATCATTCATTTACTATTTGTCAGGACTTAAAAAGTTTCAAATTTCAAAAGTTTGAAATTTCTTAATCATCAAATATTTCTTAATGCATTTCAAAAAAGATTATCTTTTTAACACCAATGCAAAGGTTGAACAAAGGACACACTATTGCAATAATAAAATGCCATATTTAATGGGCCACTTCAATGTTTTAACATATCAAAAATATTTTGAAACATTAGTGATGTCACTAAGGTACCAAAAACTTTTTGAAAAAAATTGAAATTTTTTTTTCGATGTCAATCTTTTCTAAATATGTTAGACTTTCATAAAAACCAATGTTGATTGTCTAACCAGGTTAAAAGGAAGAATAAATTATGTTTTAGATATCACTGTACCATTGGTTTCTATGAGAACTAATAATGGGTCGATAGTTCACGATCATATATATTCTTAGGTTTTCGGCACATAGACTAATGTGGACATTCTAAAAATTTTGATCCGCACTGCCAAGCACGAATCACTCTCCTTCATGGTGAAAATTCAAGATGGGCGCCAAAATTGTCGACAATTATATAATATTCATTTGATAATTTTTTCATTCCCTTGAAATCTCAATAAAATGTGGTTGGTTAGTGTTTTCCAATATCAATTGATAATATTTCTACCCTGAAAAATATTTAAATTATCTAAAAAAAGATTTTGGTTGTTCCGTACCCTCCATTTTTAAGATTTCGTCAAAATTTTTGATAAATCATTAAAATATGTACATTTCATATATATTGAAGTACTGTACCCATGATATCTCTATCCTTTTTTAATCAGAATATATTAGGTTTGTTTGTTTTAGTAGAAACCGATTCCTTTCCAAACAATATTTAAATTAGATAAAAACATAATGAAGAATGTCTCCCATAGTGCCACCTAATGGTGAAATTGTTCAAAATCAAAACTGTGTTTTATAATATATTGAACTGTTGAAGGAAGTGTGTAATAGTTTGGAGAGCCAAGCTTTGATCTGTATCATGTACCATGCATAATAAAAAACTATTCTATAGTATTATTTTACAGTAGAATGCCAACTCTAAGATCTCAACCATAAACATTTGGGGGGGGGGGGGGTAAATGGGGGGTATCTTGCAGTTTATATAGTATTATCATATTTGAACCCTAACTTAAGTTATTCTAATGAATACTCTCCATTACAGGCACACAATGATGTGCATACTAGAGCAGCCTTCAAGCTGGTACATCTTGATGGGAAACACTGCTTCTGACAACCACACTTTACCAATGGTTAACTAGCATCAGCCATCTGCTTTAAGATAGTCCTGTGTGGCTTCTAAGTGTTGTCTCTTGGCTCTGTTCTCCAGCCCCAGTTCTTTGGAGATAGAATGATACCTGGGGAATGATAGGACTTAATTCGTTACATGCTCACGTACAAGTTTTCTTAAAACGTGTAGCTTGACCTCCCTAATATTGATATTTACGTAAGCTACGTGTACCTTAATAAGCTATTGTTTGTTATCGTGATCTGTAAGAATAATTCAATACAATTCTTCAGTAATTATACTTATGTTGACTACAGATCGTATGGAGTGCTAATCATATATCATCACACTAAGCACACAGGTAACTCCAATCCCTATATAAATTCGCTCCGGTGTTTTGTATACTGTACCAGTCTGCATCGGGAGTATATTTAATTAAACATAACATTTTTCTTAAAATTATATAAAAAAAAATTCAATAGACATTTTTAGCCAGAGCTCGGACAGTGTTGAAGACACAGAAGCAGATTATATATATATAATTGGGCGATTGGGCGCTGTACGTAACCACGAGGTTGCGAGTTCGAGACGGCAGTCTCCACAACCGTGCATCGCGTTTTGCGACATTAACTTAATATCCATCCGTTCCACAAATCCTTCTGTAATCACACGCTGCTTCTAAAGTCCCATTTATCTCAGATATACCTTGTACCATATCAATGAAATCATACGCATATTTAATGCTATGGCCAATACTGGACAAACCTCGTAGAATATTCTGAAATATAATCATACATTAATGCATAATACTAGAAAATAACATAACGAAACTCACAGATTCTACAGTGTGTCTCAAAAAATGTTACACTTACAAAAAGTTCAATATCTTTCATGATTTTGACTTTTCCCCTAAAATATACTTAGATACCTAAAGACCAGTCTTTCTCGAATAAATTCACACCATCAGATTCAAAATCCGTCCATGATTGGCTGCACAGGACAGATTTTATAGACGCATGTGAAATCTGATTTGCGCCAACTTTTCAGTGGTTGGATATGTGGTGATCAATTCTTGTTTGGTGTGAATGATGTGGACAGTGATATCTTGATATGATCAATGATCCAGTTGTTTCTTTACTGGATAGAAATACAAGGTTTCATTGTCAGGGTGTTCAATTTTATTACATATGATGGCAACAGGATGGTTCAAAGGCCTCAGGCAGATTGTTTGGTAGAACTCTTTGGAAATCAGAAGATAGCATTGTATTACAAAAATGGATTGGCCCACAGGGTCATCCAACTTTACACCCTTGATTCCTTGAATGGCCTCTGAAAGTGCTTTACAGCATCACAAACTGACCTAAATGAACTTGAGCAAAAATAATTGCTGGAATCAGTGTGGTGATATTACAATACATGTGCGCATGGGCAAGGGTACCTCAGATTTGCTTTGGAGAACATGTGGATAGACCCAATTATCATATGTAAGACAAATAGGAAAATTACAGAATGACTCAGTTAAAGGTCAAGCTTCTACTCAGAAGAAAGTTAAATGTTAAAGAAACTGTTCCTCTTTTGTCATTTGGTTCATCCAATCACTTAGAAGTCGGCGCAAGTCAGATTTTACCATGGGACACTAAAGGCTGTCCTGTGGAGCCAATCAAGGACAGATTTTGAATCTGATGGTGTCAAATTATTTGAGAAAGATTTGACTTTTGGTATCCAAGGTTCATTTGAGGGGAAAAGTCAAAATTATGAAAGATATTGAACTTTTGTAAGTGTAACATTTTTTTGAGACACACTGTATACTATGTTGTCTTATTCTGGAGTTGTTGGTTTTTGAAAGGGAAGGTATTGCTTCAAGTTGTCTAGAAGTTTTTGGGAGATGCTTAAAAAAATAATTGAACTGCATTATATATTGTGCAAGCAAAATATACTCACTTTTGGGAAATCACCATACTGGACGATTTCGTTCGGGAGAAGCTGGTGGTGTAGCCTTGGGTTATATATGGCAGTTTGTATATCTTCACCAAGCCATAAATACCGGACAGCCACCTAAAAATGGATTTAACATGAAGGCTGGTGTCAGCTGCTTATGTAGACACATTTATGATGTATTGATTTTGTATTGGGCAAGAAACCAGTAACTATTATAACGACCCATGGGCGCCTCCGGGGAGCTATAGTGTAACAAGAGAGATACTGGCCATGAAAGGGAGTATGCTAAATTCAATGCCCCGTAGGGGAATTGAACCCAGGACTGTCCGCTCTAAGTCCGATGCTCTACCGCTACCTAAATATTTAGACTACTAGTATTTACAGAGGTATACGACTATGCATACCTTAAAACATTTTTAATAAACATTAAAAAACAAAGCAAAACTAGTTATTAGAAAAATAAATCAGTTTTGAATTGATTGTTCAAATTGCCCTCACTTACATATGCTGTAGCTGTAGGTATTCTGGATCCGCCAGTACCACCCAGCACAAGCCTAACTTTGTTAGTTGAAGAATCCATTATAAGTATTGGTGCCATCGATGATAATGGGCGTTTTCCAGGTTTAATAAAATTGGCAGGAGATGCAACAAAGCCATATAAATTCTTTGTCAATGGAGTAGAGAAGTCGTCCATCTCGTCATTGTAAACAATGCCAGTCGTATTTCCCACTAAACCAGAACCAAATCTATAAATGTAAGAAGTTATAGAGAACAAACCGATCATTTAAAACGTACTATTAAAATATTGTAGGTTGAGCTACGGTGTAAGTGTTACGCGGTAAACACGATACAAAAATATGTCATATTCCGCAACGAATATGGCATATTCACTTGCGGTGTATGACAGATTCACCTGTGGTATATGGCATACCCACTAACCAATGAGAACGTGATACGGAAGTACGCAATTGTCGATTGCATCGATTGAACGAACAAGTAAAACTTAATAAATTATTATAATGATTACTGAATCAAAAGTACTGTGTATCGAATATATTAACTTAGCAGAAGTATCAGTCACCAATCTCATGTAATAAACTTACTTAATCAATCCAGGATTCATATATTAGTACTCGACGCACTAACTATATTGGTAATCCAGCGTAGTTTTACATTTAGAGTCGATTCTCGCAACCAATCAAATTAAGGCTTTCTGTATCACGTTTTCACCTGCGGTATATGTCATATTCACCTGCGGTATATGGCATATTCCGCAAATGAGTATGACATATTCCGCAGGTGAGTATCGGGTATTCACTGAAATCAATGTTTCGCATATTCACTGCGGAATATCGCATACTCACCTGCGGAATATGCCATATACCGCAGGTGAGTATGGCATATTCACCCGTATCACAAATACCGCGCAACAATGAATGTATGCCATATACCGCGTAACAGTAAGTAAAGATTTTTATTGGAAGGGTTGAATATGGGTTTTATTCTGAGGGACAATATGATATTTTCCGATGGTCAGGTGAATACCATTTTCTTGAGAGGGAATAGAAGGGACGATTTTTTCGATATCAATAATATTCCCCGGTGTTATTCACTAGAAAGGATGGGATGATTTACATTATTGCCTTTAACACAATTTATGATTACTTTATTCAATCCTTCCTCTGCACAGATGACAATATCAATAGCAATGCTACCATATAGCTACATGTATCAGGCCCGTAGTCAGAATTTACCTGGGGGGAGCGGTTTACCTAGGGGAGCTTTTGCCAAGGGGGCGGGGGGGGGAGCTTTTTGACAGTTTTGGCAAAAAATCATGCGAAAAGTGCTCAGAATGATTGCAAGGGGGGGGGGAGCGGCCGCTCACTCCGCTCCCCCTCTGGCTACGGGCATGTCAATACGTACATAAAATTGAGAGATGATGTGAAGGCTGCTATGCCACCATTTTTATCAACTACAGAAGTATGAGCAGTTCCTTTAGTGAGTCTGTCATAAAACGTTTCTCCATAGTAAGAAACATTAAAGGTCTGGTCATCGAATATTTTAGCTCTGGTCTGTGCGGCTGTTCTCTGTGATAGCATTTCTCGAAGAATCTGAATAATCATTTGATGGAAGAACGTGTATTAAAATGTATATGTACGAACAGTTTAGCTATTTAGATGTCTATCCATGATAGTAATCATTAAGGTCTGGTCGCCGAACCATTTATAAACTTCGACACAAAGTTTATTTTCTTTTTTGAAATGCATACTTACTTGCCAACACAAAATGATCAAAATTCGAGAGAGTTGTATCAAATTTTAATCATATTATAGAATTCTGAACTTCCCAAAATATATACATGTATATGTGAATAATATTGATAATAGTTTAATAAGCAACTACTAGATAACCATAATAAAGTTTGCAGCCTTTCTTTCATTTTATACAAAATTTCAATGTTGCATACAAGATTTTAGATGGATGTAAGTTCTTTACGGATTATAGATTCATGAATGATAATCGATATTTGGACAGAATTTAAAATACAATATATAAGATTCACGGCTCACATGTTTTTGGTCAACATAATCTTCATCACCTAATTTTGCTCGTTTTGCATATGCCCATTTAAAACTCTCTATGATTCGGTGGTGGCAAGGAACCGATCTAGAGTCACGTTCGAACTCATTTTTAGAGCAGCCAGTGCTGTCAAAGTTATATCCATCTAAAATATTCAATATATATTGCAGGACGGCACTACTTGATGGCGGAGGGACACCATACACACTGAGATCTCCATTTTGGAGCTGTGTCACCAGTGGATCCTTTACAATGGCAGTGTAGCTTTTTAAATCTTGTTCTGTTATGATTCCACCTTGAAATATAAAGCCAACTCTTAAACAAATTACACATTGTTATATACATGCATGTTTGTATAACGATTTCACATACCTAAGATGAGAAATTACTAGTATCATTAAACGCTGTCGAGATATTATGGATCGACAACAAGGAAAACATGATTTGAATCTTGAAACAGAAGAGAAAGGTAAAACAGTGAATTTTTTTTATTCATATCAGATGATACCTATTAAATGTGAAAAACAGTTTTATGCATCTTTTTTTAAGTAAAGTTAGAACATTTCAATGATAGAGTAAACCAAATGTCATGCTATTTTCTGTAAATATTTGTTCATGTTTCTCTCAGAATATTCCCCTTTGCCCGTCGGGCTGATTGAATTAAAGGTGAACATGTATTCATCTCAATAGAATGGAATATTTGGTACAGATATCCAATTTCACATCATTCAACATTTTGTATATAATATTCATACTAAATATATTACCCATCATCTGGATTTCGTTTGAAATTGTTTTATCCAAGCTGAATGGGTCAGCAGCTACTTGCTGTAGAGCTGCTCCATATTTTGGTCTAAACATTATGTCTCTTGCTTTATAAAGTCTTCCTTCAGCTTTATTATGGAAAGGTGCTCTAACAATAGAGAAAAGCAAAGCATACGAATTAACAAAGACGTTAAAAGACGTTAGATTGAATATTTGAAAAATTAAAATCAGACAACTTATTCTCCTCTCATTTTCTTCAAAAATCACTAAAATAACTTTTGAAGTCATGAATAATAGTAATGAAATAATAAAAAAAAACATATTTTCAGACTTAAGGTGGTGCCTTTAATGTAGTACTTAATCATAATTCGCCATGACTGTCATTACCAAAAATGAGTACTCTGAATGATATATTTTTTGATTCACTCACCCCGTACGATATTCCTTTCCAGCATTTTGAATCACATCAACAGCCAATCGTATATCTTTTTCCAATTCGTCTGTAACGACAATGCCTTCTTTGCACAGTTTTATGGACGGTGTCAAGAGGTCAATCCATGTCACTTGCCCCGACCCAAACTTTGTAAATGCTTTCCATAGTCCTCGTACAAGGCCTGGCACTGCTACAGACAATGGACCTAAAGATTAAGTGATTAGAAGCATATATTCATGTTGAATTTTAAATCTCTCTCTTGAAACAAAAAGTACCGAAATAAGTAACGAACCCTAATTTTTATAAACACATTTCCATGTAATTGTATTTTGCAATTGCTTTGACATGTTTTTTCTTCTCCGAAATAAAAAAATTAAATTAAAAAAAACACAAAAAAAACAACATATTTAGTCATGGATATATTGAAACGAGCCATGAACTCCATGAACATGTCGAGGGGCTTTCATTAGCATTTTCAACCATATGTACCTCCATATTTCTTATCTTAACATTTCCCCATACAATTTCCCTTCTGACATTTTCACTCTACTATACCTTGCATTAGGTGTTCATGAGCAACCCATTTGGCTTAATAGTAATGATTATGTAATTTGTTTTTATTTGTCTGTTCCTTATTAATGGCCGGTTTATCGGAAGACTGTTAGATGTTAATAAGGTACTTTCCAAAATAGACTAAACAATACAATTAGACAAACCTTAGAATAAAAGCATCATGGTTTAGTGTTCCCAGGACAAACAGAGTATCTTATGCATTTCTAGGGGTTAGGTCTAGTAGAGTGCTTTTGTTTTTTCTTACACCAATCAAACGATCAAGGCTACAGCTGAGATCCCTACAGAACTGTAACGACCTTCGATACCGAGTAGCTACTACAGTCTCAGCTGTAGTGGCTACCCTTTATGGCGTAGGGGCTCGAGAGTGTCTGACTCAGAGTGTAAGGTCCTGCGTTCACTTCCCGAATGGGACATTGAAATAAGCACACTCGCTCGGCTCGGTATACTACAGCTCCCCGACGGACGTATCGAGGGGTCATTACAGAACATGTTAGTCGCCAAACAATCAAATTTTGGCTTTTACCTATTTTTGAATCCTCCATCCTCCCAACGAACATCGTTTTATTTGATAGAAGCGGTGCAGTCTCTCTAGCATCTATCACTTTTACAACGCCGCTTTCTGAGTCCTTTAGTAACATAAACAAACCACCTGGGCGTTGAGAAATAAAAACAGGATCTTAAGAGGTTCTGGACAAATCATTTGATTCTGGACTTGTCATATTTTTTTTTCAACGAAATCACATCCAAGGGTTGAATTTTTATTAGCTATTTAGAGAGTGAGTCCTGCCTAGTATTAATTTCAATAAAAAAGTTAAAATAGAACCCTATTTGAGAGTCAATCTAATACTTACATTACATTGATAAATTAAGGCAAATCCTGAAATATTTTTAAAGTGCATTTTTTATGAAATATTATCCAGCAAGTATTTAAATGAAACGGTCTTATTTAAATACAAATCATAACATGATATTTTTCATGAAACATTTTTCAATGAAATTCAATTGAAGGGTCAAGATAAAACGAGCTAATTTAGGTGAAAACCCTTACATGATGATCTGTTTTCATAACTTCTTTCATAAAATTCCATCAAGGGGTGAAGATAAAATGATCGAATTTAAGTGATTTAAGGATCACGAGAATATGTTTTCTTTGATATTTTCTATGAAATCCCATCCAATGGTCAAGGTAAAATTTTGATTTTGATTTGGTCACGTGTTCGAAAGATCCATATAAGGCCCATAAAACCATATAGGAACGTCATTTTGAATGTCACGTGATAGATCCATATAAGGCTTTTAGAACCATTTATGGAAAGTTGAGGGGACGCCCCTGACACCTGTTTCACGATTTTTATGCACTTCATTATTGTACCGAAGTTTGCCGATTCGATTCATCGTATTTCGGAATCTTGGTGACAATTTTATACTCCATTGGAGTATTTTTGACCTACTTCTTATGACGGAAATTCCCGAACCTTGTTCGGATTAATCCGGATTTTCTGACCAACCTTATCTACCGAGATTTCACGAGTTAACATTCGTCTCATTCTGGAATCCTGGTGACAATTTTATACTCCATTGGAGTATTTTTGATCTACTTTTTCTGGATTTTGCCCTACTTATTATATCTTGACAACAAGCAAATCAAAAAGTTCGACATGAACGGGTCTCGATCAACTAACCTAGACTATGGAAGCCAGGCACGCTAACCATTAGGCCAACGAGCTACCGATATGAAAGAACAAAAGTATTATATATTTATACCGAGCGTCAATTCAAAATGATCCTCACTTTTGTCTCCACTTAAATACGACTCGTCAGTTGTATCCAGAATAGTAGAACGCCTATGGCGCTAGTGAATAACCAAGTCCCAGGTGAGTGGTTCGTATCCCTCCGTGATATACTATTTTTGTTTTATTAAATACGACAGAAAGGAGCAAGGTGTAGGTTGAAAACAAGACGTTAGTTTGTTTCAAAACAGTTTGGAAACATTAATCTCTGATAATTTAAGGTTTTCCACTCCTGAAGGGCCTCTAGATCTATGAAATTCAATAATCCACTCAGTAAAAATACGATTTCTCTGCAACCTGATGTCCAATCAAGATCATTCAAATATATATGTGTTCCTGACACGTTTGGGCGTCCGGGAATAAAATTGCTTGTGAAAACTATTTACAAAAGTGTTCCAGAGACCCTTATCTACTTGGCTAAGGTTTTATTTGAAGATACATTGCCTTATTAGCAGGTAGAGGGGCATACAGAACACAGAAGCAAATGCTATGTTGAAAATTTTCTATATTTCAATTTGAACCTGTGTTTACATGTCACGTAGGCCAGTGTTTTATATGGGGATTATATGTACTTTCCTTGTTTACATGAACGTAAATCATTACATGAAATCTGCATTCTTCTGGGTTTAATCTGGGTTTGTATTGTCTTATTGGGGCTTTTCGACTTTAAAACAAACCCTACCTAAATGGATTGTGTCTCGGGAACGTTTTTGTAAATAGTTATTATAAACAATTTTGAAAGAATATCACATATTTTTGTCTTCCCGATTTCAGTCATGAATTACGTCAATTTCTCGTGCAAACATTGGGTAGACGTTGTCATGACCGGATGCCCGAACGTGTCAGGAACATATAGATACTCGAATGATGTTGATTGAACATCAGGGTTGAGAGAAATCGTAATTTTACTGAGTGGCTTCACGAAAAAATAAGCAGCACTTTAGGCCACCTAAATACAACTCGTCAGTTGTATCCAGTTGGAATCCCAGCGTAATGTTTTTAATTATATGGTTGTGCTTTGATTTTACGCTGAAAACATTTATAACTACGTCAACTTTATATTAAAACATTTATTATCTTTTCAGTTGTATTAAAATGTAAAATATGATATATGTCAGCTTATTGCTTTCTGGAGAACAGTCAAGGTTTAAATTTGGTACAATGAATCGGACACTCATGTAAATCGACATGGTTATAACATTGAACTCAATGCAGTAAATTAGTTATTTCTATGAATCACAGCGGGATTGGTTTCATTTTATATGATTGCCAACTCTGGCGTATTTTTTGTAAATGCTTTTGACCGCTGTAAATGTGAAACTGATACAGTATTATTCAATTGTTTTATGTCTTGGTCACATTTGCTCCGATTTTCACTACGGCGCCCGGCCGATTGAGTATTGTGTTCAGAAATGTATTCAATTTTGAACAAAACACTCGCAGCAAATGTGATCCAGGCATTACACAGCGGTATTTCGAACATACTATTGTTGCTTAACCACGACCTAGCCAATTTTTAAATCAAACTCCTTATTTAAATCCAAGTAAACGATCAATGTCTAGGTATTTGGCGTTTGATGATACTATGGCCCTTGGCGAATTATGATTAGATGAACCGAGGTCAACATTAATGTTTCTTGTACAAGGTCATCCCAAGGTCTAAGATAAATATTTAGGTATTTTACGTTTCAAGACCTTTGGACAAATTCGATTCAACGATGTATTAAAGTTAAAATGTATACAGAGATAAAATAGGTTATCTCCTATCGTTTCCTTGTGTATACGTTTATGTCTCTGCGTAATAACGCAGATGCGAGCAGGTAGTTACCAATCTCACCACAAGGTGGCTCGTTCGGGTCAGATAGCATGGCGGGTATGGTAGAAAGTTCCCTTTAACTTAAAGTACATCTGTTTTCGTGGTTCAATTTTCATATCACCCTTAAAATGTATCTAATAGCAATGCAATTAAAATATGTCCAGTGAACGAAAATGCAATACAAGAATAGATATTTCACTTTTTGTGATTTTGTAACAATGGGGTTATTTTTTGTATATGTAACATGGTCATTTTCACATTTTATATTATTAGTGTTCATATTAATCAATCCCTATTCATCTCA
This sequence comes from Owenia fusiformis, assembly GCA_903813345.2. NCBI lineage: Eukaryota > Metazoa > Annelida > Polychaeta > Sabellida > Oweniidae > Owenia > Owenia fusiformis. Next base: position 11,011,749 of record CAIIXF020000012.1, read on the forward strand.
ATATAACAGGTCCCTAAGTAGGTTGTTTGCAGTTTTACTCTTTTAATACCATGTTCACTTTTCACCTTGAGTTATTCAACTATGCAAACTGTGTCAGTTTTATATATCTATTGTTCCACTATATGGTCTTTCTCACTCACATGTAGCTGAGTTTGCATTGGGTGTTGGCTTGTCAGTAGTTGCTGTAAGAGTTCATGTTGTACATTACAGAGCATTGTATTTTAAACATTGAAGTTTGAAATATACTATTTTATATATATTTTAATTTGAAGTTCGAGTTATTTTATTGCCACCCACGGGCCTTCCACACGCCCATTTACATATAACGCTTTGAAACAACTTTAAAAAGTGAGCAATGTCAGTGTTGTGATAATAGAGAATTTTCGTTATAAGTTGTTTCAAAAACTTATACGTATACTTATAGTTTAAAGGGTCTTGTCGAACTAAAATCAATTCAAATTGATTTTCATAATCTGTACCAAGTGGGGCATAACTATTCCCGATATAGTCAAGCTTCATCATCAACTAGGGACTGCGAATACAATGTCCTTTGCTAGTGTCAATTATGAACACGATAAACTAAATTCTAGTTGACGGGTCCTTGTAGTGTACGATAAACAAGACCCTTTAAAGTGAATCACTACACGAACGAGTCGATCATTTCAAAGTTCTCATGAAATTATAAGGTCAATTTTTAAGTTTTTACGTATAAAAGGGCCTTTATACGCAGATTATAAACTTAGAGTTGGATCTCCGCATAGTATATGTGTGGACCTACTGACCAGAATGGCTTATTAAAATTAATCGGCTGAATAGGCATAGTATCCAATCAAATAGCTCGACTCATTCATTAGCTGAACTAATTCTCCCTTCGTTATTTCTACAAGGTGATTCAAAACGATCATCTACAAAAAATATATTTGAGAGTAGATAAATCTGTAAAACCCGTGTGCTATATCAGCCTATTTGATTCTAGAAAACACATATGACACAACTAAACATGCTTTACATCAAGGGGGTACGGATGGTATGCCATTGGCCCTTTTTATTACCTTCCTAGGAGATATTTCCCGACGAATTAGGAAATTATGAAACACCTTGTTTATTGGGTTTATAAGTATAAGTATACGTATAAGTTTTTAAAAAACTTATAACGAAAATTCTCTAATAACGCCCCTCATACCTATTTATTACAGGTCGTGTAGACCATTGTTGCCTGATTTATAGCAAAAACATTGACTTTTGCACGTTGATGATGATGATGATGATGATGATGCGCCTTTTATAATAGATCTCATATCTTAGAAGCGTATCAGTTCAAAAAATACTAGAAGACCTTACATATTTTGCCATGCACTGCGCCTATTCATTTGGCAATTCAAATCTTCCAAATTTTTTGAGTTTTCTTGCAGAAATCGCCTACCCCCCCCCCTCCATCCATTTTGTATGATCACAAGGCGTGATTTAAGCTGCTGATATTCTTCTTTAAACGAGTCGGATTTTCAAAATCTATAAGTTGGACTCCCTTTATAGAAGCTTTGAACTGAATTCGCACTGCTTAATGCTGAACTTTTATTGTTTATCCATACATTTTAAGAAAAAATGTATAAAAAAAGATGTTAAAGCCAAATGTTGCCCTAAAAATTCAGAAAATGTAAAAAATTTCGAATTTTCTATGTACAGGCCTTGTTGCCCCTTTAAGAAGCTTAATATGTAAATTATCTAATCAAACACTTCGTCCACCATTTGAAACACTAATCAATCCAATCTGTGCTAGCGATTCATAGGGCGAGCCAGTGGGATATTTCCAGGGTTCATACACACCTGGAAATGTCAGGGAAATTGACTTGATTTTCCAAGTGCTGGAAATGTCAGGTAATTTTAAAATTAGGTCAAAAGGGCCAAAGATGACCGGGAATTTTGAAACGGTAGACATGTCAGGGAAATGTCAGGGAAATTTGTATCAGTGTTGAAAAAATAATGTTCCAGAGATTAATGTTTCCAAACTGTTTTGAAACAAACTAACGTCTTGTTTTCAACCTACACCTTGCTCCTTTCTGTCGTATTTAATAAAACAAAAATAGTATATCACGGAGGGATACGAACCACTCACCTGGGACTTGGTTATTCACTAGCGCCATAGGCGTTCTACTATTCTGGATACAACTGACGAGTCGTATTTAAGTGGAGACAAAAGTGAGGATCATTTTGAATTGACGCTCGGTATAAATATATAATACTTTTGTTCTTTCATATCGGTGGCTCGTTGGCCTCATGGTTAGCGTGCCTGGCTTCCATAGTCTAGGTTAGTTGATCGAGACCCGTTCATGTCGAACTTTTTGATTTGCTTGTTGTCAAGATATAATAAGTAGGGCAAAATCCAGAAAAAGTAGATCAAAAAGTATAAAATTGTCACCAGGATTCAGGAATGAGACGAATGTTAACTCGTGAAATCTCGGTAGATAAAGTAGGTCAGAAAATCCGGATTAATCCGAACAAGGTTCGGGAATTTCCGTCATAAGAAGTAGGTCAAAAATACTCCAATGGAGTATAAAATTGTCACCAGGATTCCGAAATACGACGAATCGAATCGGCAAACTTCGGTACAATAATGAAGTGCATAAAAATCGTGAAACAGGTGTCAGGGGCTTCCCTCATCTTTCCATAAATGGTTCTAAAAGCCTTATATGGATCTATCACGTGTCATTCAAAATGACGTTCCTATATGGTTCTATGGGCCTTATATGGATCTTTCGAACACGTGACCAAATCAAAATCAAAATCAAAATTTTACCTTGACCATTGGATGGGATTTCATAGAAAATATCAAAGAAAACATATTTTCGTGATCCTTAAATCACTTAAATTCGATCATTTTATCTTCACCCCTTGATGGAATTTTATGAAAGAAGTTATGAAAACACATCATCATGTAAGGGTTTTCACCTAAATTAGCTCGTTTTATCTTGACCCTTCAATTGAATTTCATTGAAAAATGTTTCATGAAAAATATCATGTTATGATTTGTATTTAAATAAGACCGTTTCATTTAAATACTTGCTGGATAATATTTCATTAAAAAACGCACTTTAAAAATATTTCAGGATTTGCCTTAATTTATCAATGTAATGTAAGTATTAGATTGACTCTCAAATAGGGTTGTATTTTAACTTTTTTATTGAAATTAATACTAGGCAGGACTCACTCTCTAAATAGCTAATAAAAATTCAACCCTTGGATGTGATTTCGTTGAAAAAAAAATATGACAAGTCCAGAATCAAATGATTTGTCCAGAACCTCTTAAGATTCTGTTTAAAGTACATTTGATGGAGCGATAGACCTGGGTCCCGGGGGGTTCACTGTATATAAAACTCGACGGGGGTCCTAGGCTGAAGCCTCAAATATCAATATGTTCCAATACCAATCTGTCAAATTTCAATATGTTCCCATACCAACCAAAATAACGCCCAAAGGCCATACCAAATGTCCAAATATAGGACCAATGCCATACCAAATGTCCAAATATAGGACCAATGCCATACCAAATGTCCAACAATTATGGGACCAATGCCATACCAAATGTCAAAATGTAGGACCAATGCCATACCAAATGTCCAAATATGTATTGAAATCAGGAAAAATCTCGCGAGACTTCATCAATTACAAAGCCTATGATTGGTCCTCATTTCCCGGGAAAAGGGCTAAAATTCAAAAGTTGAGAAGGCCCTGGAAAAGACGATACTTCGGGAAACGATCCAAAACAACTTCAAATTTGCAACAACTGGATCAATGCCATACCACGAATGTTAGGTAACGTATCTACAACGACCATTCTCATACCAGAAGAGCAAAAGTCCGACCATTGCCATACCTCAGAAGTCTCAGAATTTCCGGGCATTCCCATACAAAATCCTAAAATATGGGTCCATTGCCATACCAAACGTTGAAAAAGGTACCCCACATGCGCCGAGGATCCCCGTCAAGGTTTATATATAGTGAACCCCCCGGGACCTGGGTACGCTAAAACATGAGTGATGACTGATTTGTATGAAAGTAAATTGTAGTAACTAAAATAAAACATCTATAAAGCTACTCCACTGTCACTGGCAAGGTTACAAAGGTTCAGAATCAATGAAGGGAGATATTGAATTGCAAGGAATATACCTTTAAACTAGAAGCTGAAATCATACGTACCACCAAGCCCTGTGAAATGGGGTTTAACAACACCCATACAAAAGGTTGTAGCTATAGCAGCATCAACGGCATTACCCCCTCTCTTTAATATATTTCTGAAACAAGCATTTTACAGTTCTGATGCAATATCACCAACAAAACTGACAGTGATTGGGTACATCCACCTTCTAACATAGCAAGTCCAAAACTTTGAAACGGTATGCACAATGAAAATTAGGATAATATTACGATAGGACAATGGCCAATATGACCCCGGATAATCTAAGCTTGTCACAAGATAAAATAGGTGGGCACTTCGGGGGCGGATCTGAAAATCTTAATATGTGGGCTCCGAATCTGAAAATGTGGACCCTATTTCATAAAAATGTGTTCAAAAGTAGAAAATAATGCCCATTAATGCCAGTTTGGTACCTAAATTGCTCAATTTATGTGAGAAGAATATTTCCGGCCCTAAATGTTTTTGGGGACCTCAATTTTTTCTGAACCCGGGGGGATGGCTGGGCATCCCCAGATCTCCCAATGTACTAGGCTAAATTGATACCCAACACAAAAAGGATACGATGAGCATACATATATTTTTGGTATATGTCTAAATAGATGCCTTAAATGCAAACATGTAGACCTAAAATGAAAATGAAAAAATAAACATACAATCCGAATCGTTCACATAACACTAACTTTGATGAACATGTGATGGAGTAATGCCTATCAAAATTAAGAATATATTAGATATATTTAGGAACATTAACATACATTATTATTGGAAACAAAAACTCGTATTACCGTTTATGACCTATTGAGATGTTCAATGAAAATGGTGTCAAGAGTACTCACCTACCAACTTTAGAACATTCGGCCACGTCAGACGTCACAGCAGCGTGTTTATATCTTTTTGGATCAGCGATCGATGGTCTCGTCCGTCGTGGATACGTGAATCCTTCAAAAAAGCTTGCATCATCTGTATCAACATGTGTTGCCATGGTGATGTTGTTTTCTAGTGTCATCCATGTTGCTATGGTGACCGACCAAATTGAGATTCCAATGATTAGCAGGATGACGCCAAGCACTGATACCAGAAGAATAATCAGCGAAGTGGTACTCCTGCATTAATGATGTATATCTTATCTCATAATAAACAAATACTGGATGATCAGGAGCTGGATATGGCAGAATACCTATTCGAGAAAAAATAATGGGCGAGGCGGCAGCGGAGCCCAATATTTTTTCGAGGAACCAATCAGATTTGAGTATTTTAATGAGGTGCATAATAAATGGAAGTACCACTGGCGGATTGGGGGGGGGGGCCTAGGGGCCCAAAAATAAATTTGGCCAAAAAAGGCCTTCAGGCCCGAAAAAGTGGGCCTTTTTGGTCATTACTGGGCCTTTTAAGGCCTTATTTTTTAATTTCAGGCCAAATTTTGAAGAAAATGGGCCTCAAAATTTGGGCCCACTTTTGGGTTTTAGGGGCCCAAATTTTTTCTTCTCTGACTTCAAATTTGGGCCCCCCCCCCCCTTGTTGGTTCCAGATCCGCCCCTGAGTACTGGACAAAGCTATCAATTACCATCTGAATCACATGTAGACCTGTATTTTCTTCAATCTATGTAATGTTGAATTAACGATTAATACTGATTAATACTTAAAAGTACAATACATTTAAGAAATTAACTTTACAACCTACTTTGTGTTTGTAGACATTCTGCAACATTTTGTTTATAGACGTTAACTCGCATATGTATGTTGTTGAATAGTAAACGGTTTCCATAGAAAGTATTGTAAGCCAAGTGTATATTGTAATATATCAACCCAGATAACGGCTGTAAACATTATTACCTTCAGCTGGATACAAAGGTCGCATAAAATACATCTTGATCTCATATTTTCATAATAGAGAGATTTCGCAACTCACATATAGCATGTTTATTTTTCCCGTATACCTCGCGTATGAACATATGAAGCGTTTAATTTGGACAGCATTTATTGCGCAGCTCTATACGTCCATGAGCAGACTTGCCAACCTCCCGTTTTTTACGGGAATCTCCCGTACCGTTTTCTCCCGTGAAAACTCCCGTACCGTATTTCTACTAAAATCTCCCGTAATTTTTTTTAAAAATATGGCCGTAAAATCTCCCGTATTTTTGCTGAAATCTCCCGTAAAACCTCCCGTATTCTGGTATAACCCCCGTAAAATCTCCCGTATTCTTAGTATAACTCCCGTAAAATCTCCCGTTTTCTGGTATAACTCCCGCAAAATCTCCCGTATTCTTGGTATAACTCCCATAAAATCTCAGTTTTTTGCTGTCGAAATCTACCGTATTTAAAAGGAATTTGACAAATCTGTGACCTTGATTATTGCAGGTACGCTTCTTTCTTTTACTCCAAGAAGGATTGGCTCCCATGGTTCACTATCGATACTAGCGTTAATATCAGCTGCCCCTAGTCAGATCGACTAACAAAACAGCTTTATTGGGTTGTCGAGTTGGCCGAGAGGGCTTAGGCGCCAGCACGTTCAGGCTAGGCGATGGTGCCGTAACCACGAGGTTGCGAGTTCGAGACGCGTTGTGCTCCGTGCGTTTATTCATTCATAATAACTTAAAAGTACTTCATTCCCATGTTTCAAATTGCTTTTCTGCGATCAGTTCGGTATAAGTTTGCACACATAATGTCCACAAACGGGGGCCAGTTCATATTCTGTCATACTTCTGTCGGGAGAATACATTTTGTTTTTATATGGCGCTAAACAAAATATTCCCGCAATATAAGGCGCATTATGGGTAGGGACTGCTGTGAAATAATGAACGTAAGTGACATCTATCTTAGATTATAAGTTCTAATTAATTTATTAACTGCGCATGCGTCATAATAATTTCAACCAATTAAATCGCTGGATTAAATGCTCATGCACGAAAAACCGAACCTAAGGTATGAGTACCGTAATCCAACACCAAATTCGAAAATTAAGAACAATACCCGGCACATATGGCGTTCGTGATCAACTATAAAACGCTTACCCCCCATAGTGTTATATATCAAAATGTACCTGTTCATACAGGGGTTCGATTGATCTACATCAAATTATAGGGAGTCAGGTTACTTTTTGAGATATCAGCGTCCATTTATTGTAACTCGCGTTTGCTACCATCGCCTCAATTCTGAGATGACCGGCCAAACGCGTAGTAAACATGATCACGTCGGAACTATTTTGACCTACATCGCTATTTTCGTAATTCAAATGAAAGTTGAACTCCTCCTCTTCATTTTGATACCAAATAGTGGCATACTAGGTACCCTAGAAGCCAACTATGGCGTTATTTAGAACAAAACCACAAGTTTTTAAATGGATCATACCTTTTGGCGGATGGATATGGAACCTCATACCTGCCTCATACCCTAAAAATGGAACCTCACGCAGATTGCCCTTAGCACTATAGTGAACGCCACATATACATTTTACTTAGCTTTGATCAATTCGTTTCCAAAGTAATAAAATGTTGTATCTATAATCTAAACAGATCATATTAATAATATCATGATATGATATAGACAATTTGAAATATAAATCATCCCAGAGTTTGACAATTTGAACTTCATTAGTTAAAATAATTATATGAAATAAACAATTTTTGTGTTTTTTCATAAATCTACCGTAAAAACTCCCGTTTTTTCAAAATATACCGTAAAAACTCACGTTTTTTCAGAAATCGACCGTAAAAACTCACGTTTTTTTCAAAATCTACCGTGAAAACACCCGTTTTTTTCAGAAACCTACCGTAATAACTCCCGTTTTTTCCGAAATCTACCGTAAAAACTCCCGTTCTTTCAAAATCTACCGTAAAAACTCCCGTTTTTTTCAAAATCTAAAGTAAAAACTCAAGTTTTTTCAGAAATCTACCGTAAAAACTCTCGATTTTTCAAAATCTAACGTAAAAACTCCAGTTTTCCGAAATCTACCGTAAAAACTCCATTTTTTCGAAATCTACCGTAAAAATTCCCGTTTTTCAGAAATCTACTGTAGAAACTCCTGTTTTTTCAGAATCTACCGTAAAAACTCCCGTTTTTTTCAGAAATCTACCGTAAAAACTCCCGTTTTTTCAGAAATCTACCGTAAAAACTCCCGTTTTTTTAAATGTACCGCAAAAACTCCCGTTTTTTCAAAACCTACCGTAAAAACTCCCGTTTTTTCAGAACCTACCGCAAAAACTCTCGATTTTTCTGAAATCTTCCGTAAAAAGTCACGTTTTTTAAAATTAACCCCGAAAAATACCTTTTTAAAAAATCTCCCGTAAAAACTCCAGTTTTTCAAAATCTCCCGTAAAAACTCCAGTTTTTTCAAAATTTACCACAAAAACTCCCGTTTTTTTAAATCTCCCGTAAAAACTACCGTTTTTTTTCAAAAATCTCCCGCTTTTTTCAAAAAACTCCCGCAAAAACTACCGGATTTGAAAAAAACTCCCGTAAAGTACCGCAATTTTTTTCAAATCTCCCGAAAATTTTTCATTTTAGGTTGGCAAGTCTGATGAGTGTGATATTCTTACTTATCCCACGATTAATGTGTTATCTGTACAATAACAGCTATTGATATTTCTGATATCATTGAAATCCGTGTGATATTTTCCAGAAAATCGTTTATCAAACTCATATGCGTGTGATATCGTTTATCTCACGCAAGTCCGTGTGATATCACATTTGCATTTCGCGCCACAATATTGTTGGAAATTAGGTCAGATAATTTATTCTCTTTTGAGAAAATAGGTCCGTTAATTTATTCTCTTTAAGTTTCATTGGTGTATTAAATTACGATTGTGTATATAATTTGATTAGAAGGCTGCTAAATAACGATTAAAAATTGTATTTATGGCGAACTATATCACAAGGTGATCGTAATCATGGGATAAACCCAATATCACATAATTTCTCGTGATATCATTTTATCGCCTCGTAGATATCAAATATCAACACTCATTCGTATAGACGAAGATTTATAGGAATATCACACTTATGGACATTCAGGACATACGTATATGGACATTAATACAAATGATTCGCTTTTGAACTGATCGGAATTTTCACAACCATTTTAAGCGTTTAATCTGATGTCCAGATCTAATACTATTTTATGCTTTTTCTTTTACTACAAATCTGTGTACTCCGTCAAAAATCTTATACTTTTGTATAAGGGTGTTTTAAATGGTGGCAGATACTTTTTGAGGCACAAAGCTAATAATACTTATGGCTACATGTTAATGAACCAAATGTCAAATGAAAATACTACCGATCCATATATAATCGATTAAATAAGTGAAATTGATGCATCAAATTGTTAAGAAACTGCCGTCTACCACCAACAAACTGCACGCCAAACCGTTTTAGGTATAATGACAACATTTCTGTATCAGTAAAATATATTGTTTTATTCACATGTAACAATCAAACATACATGGAGTTCGTCTAAACACTAGAAGTAATCAGATAAAAGATTCATTGCATAACAAATATTTGGCAATCTTTAACGTTCACATTTTCTTAACATTTCTTTTATATCACCGACGTTGAACATGCCAAACATATTCATTAGACCTTTCCATTAAACTCTGCTACCTTTTTCTATATCAAAGAGACTATATACAGGGTGTGCTAAAAAATTGCAACTTTTTCAAAAGGCTAGAAAAGTAGCATGACATTATGGAACTAACATACAATTTTTGAAGTTAGTATTAGCTTAGTATTTGAATGGTAAAATATGCCCCTCCATCTGTCCATAAGTTTCTGTAAAAAATAATTTATGTCAATACCATGTTAAGATATTTTTCTAGCCTTTTAAAAAAATTGCTAATTTTAATGATAGTCTAATGATTGCTTTTAGGTCACAAACAATTTAATCTCAGAAGAAATTTTCAAAGTTGTCTTAGTTAATCATATTTTTGTTGTAAACATTGCTAGTACTAACTATGATATCATAAATCTATTGTAGCTTTGTTGGTTTAGCAAAATGTGGCGTGATTTCTCCTTCTTCTTCATGTACATACATGTAATATGCTATTAGTAGGATATTTCATACTTTGTTTCAGAACGTTCTATATCTATATGAAATCAAGAGATTTATTACATTTTTAAAAACATTGTTTTAAAGACATTGTTTTAAATACTTTGTTGAATTGTGAAAAAATGTAAATACAGTGTACCCAAGAAGAAAATATAAAAATGCTCTAATATATTTATTTTCATTTATTTCATTTGAGTAACATATCTCACACAGACACCATAGGGTATATATGTGTCATATGTCATATGAAACCGGTTAGTAGTGAAACTGGGAACTATAATTATTATGGATAATGAAATCATCCAATATCATTAAAATCTTAAAATTCAATCATTCGTATATTTACTTCCCGGACGCCCTGTACTTGGTGGATTTTGCGTTTCACATACGAATATTCTACTGGCTTAAATTGGCTGAAACATGTAAATATTGTTGGATATATTGAATATACCTTTGTGCTCCCTTTAAGTGCTCCCCCGTTCAATATACTGAAGTTCCAAATTTTCATTTATGTCATTTTATACAATTTTTCAATCAAACGTGCAAAAAGATAATTGTAGCTTTTAAGCAGACACCCGGGTTTTTAATAAATTAGTATCAATAACCCATGTGCGAGTAGGTAGTTACCAGATGGGTAAATTAACATGGCAGATATACAAGAGAGTTCCCTTAAACTCGAAATTCATCAGTTTAAGTGGATATTTTTTTATATATATTAACAATTATGTGTCTGATAATCATACAAATGAAAATATGTTAAAAGAAAATAGCATCGCTCCAGCACAAGAAAGGATATTTCACTTTTTGTGATTTTGTAACATTTTATAACACCCGGTGAATATCCATAAATAACAGCAAAATGAGAAATCTTGGTATTTCTCTCATTAACCATATGTTTAATCATATGTCTCCAAGAATCCAGATCTCTCTATTGTTTCCTTGGCACTTTTTTTCCAAAAAATAATATTATGATTTATTTTGCAATTTATGGAATATGTTTACAAAGTATTCAAATGTCCTGACATGGTCAGAGATTGACCCCTGCCACCACCTACCATTTGTTACAGATGCCATTTTTATAGACGCTAAACTTCGAATGCTGGACACCGTCCACAAAAATGTTGGAGACTATAACAATATTTATATGACACCAGTTGTAGTTGTGACATGAACCAGTTCATAGTCTCTTGCAAAGTCTTGCCATTTTGAACCATGCACTGTATCAGATTTCTATGCTTCCAGTTCATCAATTTGGTTGGTGTGGAAACATCTGCCATTTTGATTCAAAATTTCCTCACTTTTCCATCTCAATTTTTCAACTGGGTTTTGGACAGTATACATCACAAAGGAACTTATCGTGTCACTTGTCTATTGTGATGTCATATAGACAATTAGAAAAATTGAAGAAATTGAAGAAAAATAGCCACCCAAAGACACACCTGCTAATTGCCACTTAACAAAGAGTTTATTCAAGCAAGAAAACTATTTGTAAAAACGTAATTTCGTGTTGAACATGGTATCCACCACTCTGGTTACCATAGCAACCATATCTCAAGAACCAATCTCAAGAACCAATCCAAATTTTGACATATAATGTATAAATATATAACACATATGTGTACCAAGTTTCATTGCAGAAGTCTTATTTTCCTTGAAGCTATGGCATCAACTGTAAAACTTTTTGAACCACCTAAGTAATAATTCCTGAACGAAAAAGACTTCTCGCAACCTTTTATCAGGATGTCATGTGTTAATCCACAAAAACAATCCACCAAAGACAAGTACGCTTGCACACAATCAACACACTTTTTCTGAGTGAACAAATATGAGTTAGATTTGACAAGGGGAGACAGTTCAGGTCATTGGCAGCACATGAAATGACGAATTTCATTGGGCCTCAAAAAGCCTATGTCTGCCATTATTCCACTCATTGACAAGTTACACCTTGATTCCATGGAAGCAGGAGCAGGTTTATAGCATGGAACTCATTTTCACAACTGATGAATGCACTCCTCAGTCTAATAGATGATCCTTTATTAATGTTATGTTGCTGTATGATAAATTCAGCAATGACACCTCAATCAACACTGCTACGAGGAATACATTTTTAAAGAAGACTACTTTATTATTGAACACATTCTTCCAACAGCTGACGCCTTGATGCAACACTGCAAGTGAGCATTGTACCAAGGTGTACATACTCTGGGGTCAGTTTAACAAATTAAGTCCTATCATTCCCCAGGTATCATTCTATCTCCAAAGAACTGGGGCTGGAGAACAGAGCCAAGAGAGAACACTTAGAAGCCACATAGGACTATCTTAAAGCAGATGGCTGATGCTAGTTAACCATTGGTAAAGTGTGGTTGTCAGAAGCAGTGTTTCCCATCAAGATGTACCAGCTTGAAGGCTGCTCTAGTATGCACATCATTGTGTGCCTGTAATGGAGAGTATTCATTAGAATAACTAAAGTTAGGGTTCAAATATGATAATACTATATAAACTGCAAGATACCCCCCATTTACCCCCCCCCCCCCCAAATGTTTATGGTTGAGATCTTAGAGTTGGCATTCTACTGTAAAATAATACTATAGAATAGTTTTTTATTATGCATGGTACATGATACAGATCAAATCTTGGCTCTCCAAACTATTACACACTTCCTTCAACAGTTCAATATATTATAAAACACAGTTTTGATTTTGAACAATTTCACCATTAGGTGGCACTATGGGAGACATTCTTCATTATGTTTTTATCTAATTTAAATATTGTTTGGAAAGGAATCGGTTTCTACTAAAACAAACAAACCTAATATATCCTGATTAAAAAAGGATAGAGCTATGATAGGTACAGTACTACAGTATATATGAAATGTACATATTTTAATGATTTATCAAAAATTTTGACGAAATCTTAAAAATGGAGGGTACGGAACAACCAAAATCTTCTTTTTAGATAATTTAAATATTTTTCAGGGTAGAAATATTATCAATTGATATTGGAAAACACTAACTAACCACATTTTATTGAGATTTCAAGGGAATGAAAAAATTATCAAATGAATATTATATAATTGTCGACAATTTTGGCGCCCATCTTGAATTTTCACCATGAAGGAGTGTGATTCGTGCTTGGCAGTGCGGATCAAAATTTTTAGAATGTCCCCATTAGTCTATAGGCCGAAAACCTAAGAATATATATGATCATGAACTATCGACCCATTATTGACTGGGCTAGTATATGGGTCATTGTATTACATCCTCACGTACAAGTTTTCTTAAAACGTGTAGCCTGACCTCCCTAATATTGATATTTACGTAAGCTACGTGTACCTTAATAAGCTATTGTTTGTTATCGTGATCTGTAAGAATAATTCAATACAATTCTTCAGTAATAATACTTATGTTGACTACAGATCGTATGGAGTGCTAATCATATATCATCACACTAAGCACACAGGTAACTCCAATCCCTATATAAATCCGCTCCGATGTTTTGTATACTGTACCAGTCTGCATCGGTAGTATATTTAATTAAACATAACATTTTTCTTAAAATTATATAAAAAAAATTCAATAGACATTTTTAGCCAGAGCTCGGACAGTGTCGAGGACACAGAAGCAGATTATATATATATAATTGGGCGATTGGGCGATGTACGTAACCACGAGGTTGCGATCGTTCGAGACGGCAGTCTCTACAACCGTGCATCGCGTTTTGCGACATTAACTTAATATCCATCCGTTCCACAAATCCTTCTGTAATCAGACGCTGCTTCTAAAGTCCCATTTATCTCAGATATACCTTGTACCATATCAATGAAATCATACGCATATTTAATGCTATGGCCAATACTGGACAAACCTCGTAGAATATTCTGAAATATAATCATACATTAATGCATAATACTAGAAAATAACATAACGAAACTCACAGATTCTACAGTGTGTCTCAAAAAATGTTACACTTACAAAAAGTTCAATATCTTTCATGATTTTGACTTTTCCCCTAAAATATACTTAGATACCTAAAGACCAGTCTTTCTCGAATAAATCCACACCATCAGATTCAAAATCCGTCCATGATTGGCTGCACAGGACAGATTTTATAGACGCATGTGAAATATGATTTGCGCCAACTTTTCAGTGGTTGGATATGTGGTGATCAATTCTTGTTTGGTGTGAATGATGTGGACAGTGATATCTTGATATGATCAATGATCCAGTTGTTTCTTTACTGGATAGAAATACAAGGTTTCATTGTCAGGGTGTTCAATTTTATTACATATGATGGCAACAGGATGGTTCAAAGGCCTCTGGCAGATTGTTTGGTAGAACTCTTTGGAAATCAGAAGATAGCATTGTATTACAAAATGGATTGGCCCACAGGATCATCCAACTTTACACCCTTGATTCTTTGAATGGCCTCTGAAAGTGCTTTACAGCATCACAAACTGACCTAAATGAACTTGAGCAAAAATAATTGCTGGAATCAGTGTGGTGATATTACAATGCATGTGCGCATGGGCAAGGGTACCTCAGATTTGCTTTGGAGAACATGTTGAGAGGACCACATGTTTATGCGGATAGACCCAATTATCATATGTAAGACAAATAGGAAAATAACAGAATGACTCAGTTAAAGGTCAAGCTTCTACTCAGAAGAAAGTTAAATGTTAAAGAAACTGTTCCTCTTTTGTCATTTGGTTCATCCAATCACTTAGAAGTCGGCGCAAGTCAGATTTTACCATGGGACACTAAAGGCTGTCCTATGGAGCCAATCAAGGACAGATTTTGAATCTGATGGTGTCAAATTATTGGAGAAAGATTTGACTTTTGGTATCCAAGGTACATTTTAGGGGAAAAGTCAAAACTATGAAAGATATTGAACTTTTTGTAAGTGTAACATTTATTTGAGACACACTGTATACTATGTTGTCTTATTCTGGAGTTGTTGGTTTTTGAACGGGAAGGTATTGCTTCAAGTTGTCTAGAACTTTTTGGGAGATGCTTAAAAAAATAATTGAACTGCATTTTATATTGTGCAAGCGAAATATACTCACTTTTGGGAAATCACCATACTGGAAGATTTCGTTCGGCAGAAGCTGATGGTGTAGCCTTGGGTTATATATGGCAGTTTGTATATCTTCACCAAGCCATAAATACCGAACAGCTACCTAAAAATGGATTTAGCATGAAGGTTGGTGTCAGCTGCTTATGAAGACGCATTTATGATGTATTGATTTTGTATTGGGCAAGAAACCAGTAACTATTATAACGACCCATGGGCGCCCCGGGGAGCTATAGTGTAACAAGAGAGATACTGGCCATGAAAGGGATTATGCTAAATTCAATGCCCCGTAGGGGAATCGAACCCATGACTGTCCGCTCCAAGTCCGATGCTCTACAGCTACCTAAATATTTACACTACTAGTATTTACAGGTACATATGCGACTATGCACATTGGTATGATTCAATACAGGCTAATGTGGCATACCTTTAAACATTTTAAATAAACATTAAAAAACAAAAGCAAAACTAGTTATTGGAAAAATATGTCAGTTTTGAATTTGTTATTCAAATTGCCCTCACTTACATATGCTGTAGCTGTAGGTATTCTGGATCCGCCAGTACCACCCAGCACAAGCCTAACTTTGTTAGTAGTAGAATCAAGTATAAGTATTGGTGCCATCGATGATAATGGGCGTTTTCCAGGTTTAATAAAATTGGCAGGAGATGCAACAAAGCCATATAAATTCTTTGTCAATGGAGTAGAGAAGTCGTCCATCTCGTCATTGTAAACAATGCCAGTCGTATTTCCCACTAAACCAGAACCGAATCTATAAACGTAAGAAGTTATAGAGAACAAACCGATCATTTAAAACATTATTATTAAAATATTTTAGGTTGAGCCACGGTGTAAGTAAAGAACATGGGTTTTATTCCAAGGGAGAGTATGATATTTCCCGAAGGTGGATACCATTTTCCTGAGAGGGAATAGAAGGGACAATATGATTTTTTCGATATCAAAAATATTCCCCGGTGTTATTCACTAGAAAGTAGTAGTATCATGGGATGATTTACATTATTGCCCTTAACACAATTTATGGTTACTTTATTCAATCCTACCTCAGCTTAATTTGACAGTTTTGGCAAAAAAATCATGAGAAAAGTGCTCAGAATGATTGCATGATTTTGAAAGAATTTATGGTAAGGGGGCGGCCGCTCCCTCCGCTCCCCCCTCTGGCTACGGGCATGTGTATAACCCATGTCAATACGTACATAAAATTTAGAGATGATGTGAAGGCTGCTATGCCACCATTTTTATCAACTACAGAAGTATGAGCAGTTCCTTTAGTAAGTCTGTCATAGAACGTTTCTCCATAGTACGAAACATTAAAGGTCTGGTCATCGAATATTTTAGCTCTGGTCTGTGCGGCTGTTCTCCGTGATAGCATTTCTAGAAGAATCTGAATAATCATTTAATGGTAGAAGTAGAATAAAGTGTAGATGTATGGACAGTTTAGCGAGTAAGATGTCTAGTATCCATGATAGGAATCATTAAGGTCTGGTCGCCGAACCATTTATATTTAACTTCGACACAAAGTGTATTTTCTTTTTTGAAATGCATACTTGCATTGGTTGTATCAAATTTTACTCATACTATGGAATTCTGAATTCCCAAATTATATACATGTATACAGGGTGTTCCATATGTTTCAGGAATGATGCTGTGTTTTATTGGTTTTCTTTTCAATCTTACTGAATTTTTGACACAATGTGTCTAAACATGTTTTGAATAAGTTAGGAAAGTTTCATATCGTGAGGTGCAGTAGTGTTAATTATATGGTTGCTATAGTAACCTAGGGGTAGGGTAGGTGGAGCAGGTGTAACAACGCGCAAAATATATGAAATATTTGTAAAAATTGTTTTTTTTGTACGAAGTGTGACTAAGTATTAGGTTGTCAGAGTTGGATAAAACTTGTCAGTAATTAAACAAAAATGAAGGTGGACTCCAAGAAAGTAAAAATGTCATCACCCTTGATCACATCACAATTTAAACACCTGTCATGTCATGAGTCACAAAGGAGAATAAACATAGGTCATTTTGGACGATGGACATCTTGAAAAATGAAAAAGTCATAAGCAAAGGAAAATCTTCGACTTAGGCAACACACAACAATCTGTGACAAGACATAATATGTGTGAATACCATTTTTCTGCAACAGACACAATTAAACTCCTGACGAATGCACATGGGGAGTCAATGATGATAACCTCTAGAGTGTGTGAGTGGTACAAGCGGTTCAAATCTGGAAGGGAAACTGAGACCGATTATCCAAAATGTGGATTTCCGAGAACAGTGAGAGCGCTAACTAATGCAGAAGGGATAGATGCTGAAATAATGGCTAATAAAGGGTGTGATAACATTTTTAATTTCCAGGAATCCAGCTTTATTCTTTTTAATTTCCAACAAGTTTGATGCGACTATGACAAATTAATACTTTGAACACTTTATACAAAAACTACTATTTTTACAAAAATGTCATGTTTTGCGCATTGTTACATCTGCTCCATCTACCATACCCCTAGGTTACTATAGCAACCATATTATTCAGTCTACTGAGTTTCATGATATGAAACTTTTACAACTTATTCACAACATATTTGGACACATTTTGTTAAAATATCAGCTAGATTGAAAAGAAAACCAATAAAATACAGCATCAATAATATTGATTATTGTTTAATAAGCAACTACTAGATAACCATAATAAAGTTTGCAGCCATTTCTTTCATTTTATACAAAATTTCAATGTTTCATACAAGATTTAAGGATGTAAGTTCTTTACGAATTACACATTCATGAATGATAATCATTATTTGGACAGAATTTATAGTACAATAGGCCTATATAAGATTGGCTCACATGTTTTTGGTCAACATATTCTTCATCACCTAATTTTGCTCGTTTTGCATACGCCCATTTAAAACTCTCTATGATTCGGTGGTGGCAAGGAATCGATCTCGAGTCACTTTCGAACTCATTTTTAATGGAGCCAGTGCAGTTATATCCATCTAAAATATTCAATATATATTGCAGGACGGCACTACTTGATGGCGGAGGGACACCATACACACTGAGATCTCCATTTTGGAGCTGTGTCACCAGTGGATCCTTTACAATGGCATTGTAGCTTTTTAAATCTTGTTCTGTTATGATTCCACCTTGAAAGATAAAGGCAACTCTTAAACAAATTACACATTGTTATATGCATGCATGTTTGTACAACGATTTCAACGATTTTCAGAATGAGCCTAAATGCGTGCGTTCAGAGGGATTTTACGGGACATAATTTTTCATGTTGCTAGTATAATTTCACATATTTGTATGAATTATTAGATCCTAGTTTTTCAGCTTTTAGATTTTGTGGCCATTTTAACCCCCATGGGCTATAATTTGGACCCCTACTATAAAATTAGGCAAGAACTCAAAAAATACTCAGTGGAATGTTTTCAAATTGCTATGGTTTATTGGAATGGGCTAAATAAATATATGATAAAAATTTCAAGTCACATGGTTGAGTGGTTGCCATGGAAATGAATAAAACATACCCTTCGGGTGTCAATTTTCAGGCCAATTTTTCAGGAAAGATAGAGTCATTTTGTGCATATTTTGTCACCAGTGTGTTCGGAAGGGTTGAAATGTGAATAGAAAATGTCTATAATATGTTAGCAACAATCTTATGTAAAGATCAGTCCACAGAATCTCAGATTTTGGCCTTATATGGGTCCATGATTTATACAGGGGCCTATTTCACAGATTCAAACCCCCACATTGGATGGATGCTATAACTTTTGAAATAAGGGAGATACAGGTCTCATTTTTTCCGTTCTTCGTAAATGGCTGGTTTTAAGTATTGTATCATACTTTGGGACCTGGTATATGATTGGTTGCCATGGTAACCAGGGTTTTAGGGAAATTCTGACCCCCTCATTAGATGGATGCTATAACTTTTGAAATAAGGGTGATGCATGTCTCATTTTTTCAGATCTTAGACAATGATTGATTTTAAGTATTAAATCAGACTTTGATAGCTGAAATTTGATTGGTTACCATGGTAACTAGGGTATAAAGGCTATAACTTTTGAATTCAAGCAGTTACAGATATCAGCTTTTCAGAACTTAAAAGATAATTAGACTTGTGTATTGTGTCAGACTTTTGAGGTTACAATTTACTTGGTTGCTGTGATAACCATGTTTCATTGTCATGGAAACTTCATTTTTGATTTCAGATTTACCTTCATTTGACACAACATCAAGACACAACATAAAACGCTCAAAACTATCATTTTACTCTTAATTTCAGCATTTTTACATGTATGTCTGACAGTATTGACTCATTCCTTTCTACTAATTCTCACACATATTCTACTCCTAACTAGTTTTTACTCATCATTATAGTTTTCATCTTCCACAATGGTCTCTTAATTTAAACATCACAGTTTCAACAAGGAAGGATTCTTTTGACCATTGGGGTGTTAAGGATTCCTCTGGGAATTCATAATTCAATCATGCAGTGTTTGGCTTGGTAGAGCTGGGTTTAGGCTGGTGGGGAATGTTTCCATACACAGGTTTGATAATTCACCCTCTTCAAATGTGATAGTTGAAATGTCAACCCCTTCATATAAGTGAGGGCAGCACTGTTCTGTTTTTGAGAATACTTGTATCCACTCTATTAGTGGAAGTTATTTTTTTGTAATTCAGCTGTACTTTTGCAGGTGAACAATTCAACTTTGGATTTTATGGTATCAGGAATTTCTATATGGATTCCTATTGAAGAAAACAACTTTAAGAATGGGTTGTCTTCAGTTTCAGTTGATTTATTTTACTTTGGTTTAGATCCAGTAACAATAAAATCCAAAGTTGAATTGTTCAATTGCAAAAGAACAGCAGAATTACAAAAATACATTTGAAACTGCATCAATAAACTACGATATGAGCTGTTCCACATAAGATATTCTCCAAAACAGTACTGCCCTCATCATTCAGATCCAGTAACACATTGAAGGCTAATATAGCTTCACACAGTACTTCGTTCTAAGTTTGCAGCTACAGAGGTTTGGTTGAGCTTCTGACATTGTTGAGGTTCTTAAAGTTGTTTTCTTCATAATAGGAAACAATATTTGAAGAGGATGAATGACTAATCCTAAATGTTGGAGTGAGCAATCATTACAAGGTGGAAGATATTCTACATAGCAGCTAATATAATGCAATGAATTACTTTGGAGCCAATGATGAACTCTTCACAAAAAAACGTTCTACAAACCCACGTTTTAATAATTTGAGAATAATATATCTCTGAATTCACTTCATTTCTAAAAGTATTTTAAAGTTTCATGATGATCACTTCCAGAATAAAATAGTTGTGTGCTTCTAAAAAGCTCTCCATAGTGACCCTTCTCCTTTTAAGATCTGATATGAGAATGCCATCCAAATTATGAGGTATGGCAATGGTCCGGCCGATTTTTCCACTTACTGGTATGAGAATGGCCTTGGAAAATATGTTACCCCTCACTTGTGGTATGGCATTGGTCTAGTATATATCCTTTATAGTGTGAAGTTGTTTTGGGTTGTTTTCCTCAAAGGTCTGCCTTCTTCTCGGGGCATTAGACATTTTGAATGGCCATGTTTTTATATCTGGATATTTGATATCGCATTGATTCTATATTTGGGCATTTGGTATGACTTTTGGGCATTACTTTGGTTGGTATGGAAATACATTCAAATTTAACAGATTGGTATGGGAA
The DNA here is from genome assembly GCA_903813345.2 of Owenia fusiformis. NCBI lineage: Eukaryota > Metazoa > Annelida > Polychaeta > Sabellida > Oweniidae > Owenia > Owenia fusiformis. The sequence continues at coordinate 11,032,796 of CAIIXF020000012.1, forward strand.
CATATTGATATCTGAGGGTTCAGCCTAGGACCCCAGCAAAATTTTATATACAGTGAACCCCCAGGGACCAGTCTTAACCCATTCTGCCAAGCCAAATACTGCATGAATGTACTAAATCCCCTGAGGATCCTCAACTCCAGAATGGTCAAAACAAGACTTCATTCCAACAGAAACGGTTGATATTTAAATCAAGAGGCAATTGTGCAAAATGAAAACAGTAATGATGAGTAAAAATGAACAAGTTAGGAGTCAGAATATTTGTGAGAACTGGTAGTATGGAATAAGGCAATATTGTCAGATATAAATATACATGTATTGTTTACCTATAGTATTTGATATTTTATGAGCCAAACAATTTTTGCCTCTCTAGTATTAATGAGTCATGAGCATGTAAATCATATAAAATAGAAAAAATCCAAAAATTAAAAATAAAATGGCAATTTGGTATTTTATATCATGTATTGACATATAAAGAATGAAGGTGAATCTAAAAACGAAAACGGTAGTTACCATGAAAATGAAACATGGTTACCATGGCAACCAAGGAGATCTTAACTTCCAAAGTCTAATACAATATACACATTTTATTATTATCTTATATCTGAAAAGATGATATTTGAAAGATGATATATGCCTGTATAATTATAGCGTTAATCAATTGAGGAAGTCTGAATTTCAACAAAACCCTGATTACCATGGTAACCAATCAAAAACCAGATCCCAAAGTCTGAATCAATCTTTAAAATCAATCATTGTCTAAGATCTGAAAAAATGAGACACGTATATCCCTTATTTCAAAAGTTATAGCATCCATCCAATGTGGGGGTCCGAATTTCCATAAAACCTTGGTTACCATAGCAACCAATCACCTACCAGCTCCCAAAGAATGATACAATACTTAAAACCAACCATTTATGAAGATCTGAAAAAATGAGACCTGTATCTCCATTATTTCAAAAGTTATAGCATTCATCTAATGTGGGGGCTCGAGTCTGTGAAATAGACCCCTGTATAAATCATGGACCCATATAAGGCCAAAATCTGAAATCCTGTGGACTAATCTTTATATAAGATTGTTGCTAATATATTATAGAAGTTTTCTATTCATACTTTAACCCTTCCTAACACAATGGTGACAAAATATGCATGAAATGACTCTATGATTTCTGAAAAATGGCCTGAAAATCAACACCTGAAGGGTATATTTTATCTGTTTTAATGGCAACCGCTTAACCATGTGACATGAAATTTTTATCATATATTCATTTAGCCCATATCAATATATCCAAGTAATTTGGATACATTCCACTGAGTAGTTCCAGCCCAATTTTATAGTAGGGGTCCAAATTATAGCCCATGGGGGGTAAAATGGCCACAAAATATAAAAGCTGAAAAACTAAGATCTAATAATCCATACAAATATGAAAAATCATACTAGCAGCATGAAAAATTATGTCCCATAAAATCCCTCTGAACGCACGCATAAACCCTCATTCTGACTGCACTACATACATAAAATGAGAAACTATCATTAAACGCTGTCGAGATATTATGGATCGACAACAAGGAAAACATAATTTCAATCTTGAAACAGCAGAGATAGGAAAAACAGTGAAGATAATTTTATTTATATCAGATGATACCTGTTAAATGTGAAATACAGTTTTATGCATCTTTTTTAAGTAAAGTTAGAACATTTTTTTCAATGATAGAGAAAATCAAATTCCATGCTATTTCTGTAAATATTTGTTCATGTTTCTCAGAATATTCCCCTTGCCATTCGGGCTGAATTAATTAAAGGTGAACATGAATTCATCTCAATAGAATGGAATATTTGGTACAGATATCCTATTTCACATCATTCAACATTTTGTATACTATTCATACTAAATATATTACCCATCATTTGGATTTCGTTTGCAATTGTTCTATCCAAGCTTAATGAGTCAGCAGCTATTTGTTGTAGAGATGCTCCAAGTTTTGGTCTAAACATTATGTCTCTTGCTTTATAAAGTCTTCCTTCAGCTTTATTATGGAAAGGTGCTCTAACAATAGAGAAAAGCAAAGCATACGAATTAACAAAGACGTTAAAAGACGTTAGATTGAATATTTGAAAAATTAAAATCAGACAACTTATTCTCCTCTCATCTTTTTCAAAAATCTCTAAAATAACTTTTAAAGTCATGAATAATAGTAATGAAATAAAAAAAACATATTTTCAAATTATAGATGGTGCCTTTAATAATGTAGTAAAATCATAATTCGCCATGATTGTCATTAACAAAAATGAGTAATTTGAATGATATATTTTTTGATTCACTCACCCCATACGATATTCCTTTCCAGCATTTTGAATCACATTAACAGCCAATCGTATATCTTTTTCCAATTCGTCTGTAACGACAATGCCTTCTTTGCACAGTTTTATGGACGGTGCCAAGAGGTCAATCCATGTCACTTGCCCCGACCCAAACTTTGTAAATGCTTTCCATAGTCCTCGTACAAGGCCTGGTACTGCTACAGACAATGGACCTAAAGATTAAGTGATTAGAAGCATGTATTCATGTTGAATTTTAAATCTCTCTCTTGAAACAAAAAGTACCGAAATAAGTAACGAACCCTAATTTTCATAAACACATTTCCATGTAATTGTATTTTGCAATTGCTTTGACATGTTTTTTCTTCTCCGAAAAAAAAATTAAATAAAAAAAACACAAAAAAAAATAAATTTTGTCATGGATATATTGAAACGAGCCATGAACTCCATGAACATGTCGAGGGGCTTTCATTAGCATTTTCAACCATACCTCCATATTTCTTATCTTAACATTTCCCCATACAATTTCCCTTCTGACATTTTCACTCTACTATACCTTGCATTAGGTGTTCATGAGCAACCCATTTGGCTTTATAGTAATGATTATTTAATTTGTTTTTATTTGTCTGTTCCTTATTAATAGCCGGTTTATCGGAAGACTGTTAGATGTTAATAAGGTACTTTCCAAAATAGACTAAACAATACAATTAGACAAACCTTAGAATAAAAGCATCATGGTTTAGTGTTCCCAGGACAAACAGAGTATCTTATGTATTTCTAGGGGTTAGGTATAGTAGAGTGCTTTTGTTTTTTCTTACACCAATCAAACGATCAAGGCTAAAGCTGAGATCCCTACAGAACTGTAACGATCTTCGATACCGAGTAGCTACTACAGTCTCAGCTGTAGTGGCTACACTTTATGGCGTAGGGGTAGAGCGTCTGACTCAGAGCGTAAGGTCCTGCGTTCGCTTCCCGAATGGGACATTGAAATAAGCACACTCTCTTTCGAGTCGCGTATCTGGCTCGGTATACTACAGCTCCCCGACGGACGTATCGAGGGGTCATTACAGAACATGTTAGTCGCCAAACAATCAAAGGATCCGTTACCTAATGTACCTGAAGGTGCCCCCAAAGGTTTCATTGAAAATAATATGGAAATAGTTACTTTTATCAATTATGAACACATCAAAAATGAAATTAGGTCATTTGGATTAAAACTAAGGTCATTCAGTGCATTTAAGTTTGACTATGCAAATCATTATAACTATCATTTCAGGGATACGTTAGTCTTCATTGATGATCATTTAAGTATGTTGGCATTCCTCAATCGATATATCAGAACATCATTATGGTAGAACACAAAGGACAACATATTGAAAACACATATCATAAAAAAATCTAAAAACTGAATATATCTTTTGGAAAAATTAACCTTAATAAATGTGTTCTCAACAATAGTACCATGGTCACCTCAGTTGGTATACAGTAGGCATTCAACCTAGAGGGTATATTAAAATATCACAAGGGGCAACATATTGAAAACACAAATCATAAAATAACCCCTAAAAATAATATATCATATGATAAAATGAACCTGTTAAATGTGTTCTGAACAATAGTACCCTTATCGCCCTTATTGTGTATACTGTAGCCTTAACCTAGGTATTCAACCTAGAATATATGTCAAAACATCATTAAAGATAAGGGAAAACACAAAGAGCAACAGTTGAAAATACAAAACCTAAATTCAAGCTAAATCTAGTTGCGACTTTCCATTGCATTATATTTTCATTTGGCATTGTCAAAGAAATTAAAACAATGATAGATGACATAATGGTCTTAAGTTAATTTCATATGAACACTTAACAAGCAATATCAATTCAAACAAATGACTAGCCGAAACATATTTTTTTGACTATCAGGCTCATTGCTTACATATCACATGTTCTAATAGTATACCCCATGAGCAAATTTTTGAAAAACATATTTTAAGTTACCTGTGATTGAATTGCTTTATTGCAAATGACACATGTTTTCTTTGATCTTGTTATCAGTGAAAATTGAATACATGTCTGTTTAGAGGTTTGAACATGGTGCTCAGAATTATCTATGTGAACCCGGGTTGGATGTCTCTGTGGCGTGATATGTTGACACAATCGTTATTGTAAACGACAGCGTTTGTTGGAAGGTTCAGTCCAGAATGTCTTTCCAAATAAGATTTTCTATTTTTGTAGAAGGTTCTATGTTGCACCTATCTTTAGCAATACATTCAAGGCGGAATGGATTCTTGACTATAATGGCAATTTCAATATGGCCTCCTTTTTGAAACTTAAATTTTTTGCTGTACTTTCATATTGTGTATCTTCCACACTTCGGACCCTCTCTTATTTCATGTTTGAATTATAAAATAGTGTCAATACTAAACAATAAAGGTAAAATCAGAGGGGGTCTGGTTTGTGGAAGTACCTAAATCTGTCAATGAATGGAGAAGGTCATTCACTGTTTACAACAAAAACACAATAGGGTGTCTTGCATTACAATGGGATTACTAACTATTTATGCATGAACGGCACACGAAATGAAGCTTAGTAGATTAGGACACATTGTACTTCTTATATTGACAAGTAAAATTAAGTCTATCTACAAAACTCAAGATTTTAATCAAAGTTCTGTGAAAATATGTCAAAATTACTCATTTTAAGAGTCAACATGACACATGTTAAGAATCACTGTTAAAAACACCTTTTTACCATATTTTCCACACTATTTTTGTGATTTGTTGAAAATATACTTAATAAAGATTCAAATTGCATAAAAATAATTCTGGAATTCCATTTTACCCTTTTCAATCATTTTCTAAGTTCTTATAGGTACACTAATAGGTACGGATCCTTTTGGCTTTTACCTATTTTTGAATCCTCCATCCTCCCAACGAACATCGTTTTATTTGATAGAAGCGGTGCAGTCTCTCTAGCATCTATTACTTTTACAACGCCGCTTTCTGAGTCCTTTAGTAACATAAACAAACCACCTGGGCGTTGAGAAATAAAGTACATTTGATGGAGCGATAGACCTGGGTACGCTAAAACATGAGTGATGACTGATTTGTATGAAAGTAAATTGTAGTAACTAAAATAAAACACCTATAAAGCTACTCCACTGTCACTGGCAAGGTTCCAAAGGTTCAGAGTCAATGAAGGGAGATATTGAATTGTACTAACTAAAACCATAAACAAAGCACCTGCACCTGGGCGTTGAGAAATTGTAAAAGAAATTATGGTCCCCTGGGTATTATGGTCCCCTTTCTTAAAGGCCCTTACTGGCCCTTATTGTGGATACGATATTAAGGGAAAGAGTTGTTTTCAGGTCACCATATAAATCAATGGAAAGTAGGACCATAATTTGTTAGGACCTCCTACCCTTTTAAACCGGCAAGGTTACAAAGATTCAAAGTTGATGAAGGGAGATATTGAATTGCAAGGAATATACCTTTAAACTAGAAGCTGAAATCATACGTACCACCAAGCCCTGTGAGAGAGGGTTTAACAACACCCATACAAAAGGTTGTAGCTATAGCAGCATCAACGGCATTACCCCCTCTCTTTAATATATTTCTGAAACAAGCATTTTACAGTTCTGATGCAATATCACCAAAAAAACTGACAGTGATTGGGTACATCCACCTGCTAACATAGCCAGTCAAAAACTTTGAAACGGTATGCACAATGAAAATTAGGATAATATTACGATAGGACAATGGCCAATATGACCCCGGATAATCTAAGCTTGTCACAAGATAAAATAGGTGGGCACTTCGGGGGCGGATCTGAAAATCAAGAGGGAGGGTGGCTAACATTTTTTCTTAAATTGTGGGCTCCGAATCTGAAAATTTGGACCCTATTTCATAAAAATGTGTTCAAAATTAGAAAATAATGCCCAGTAATGCCAGTTTGGTACCTAAATTGCTCAATTTATGTGAGAAGAAGAATATTTCCGGCCCTAAATGTTTTTGGGACGACCTAAATTTTTTCTGAACCCGGGGGATGGCTGGGCACCCCCAGATCTCCCAATGTACTAGGCTAAATTGATACCCAACACAAAAAGGATACGATGAGCATACATATGATTTTGGTATATGCCTAAGTGAAACCTAATAGATGCCTTAAAAGCAAACATGTTGACCTAAAATGAAAAAATAAACATACAGCAAGTTGGAACACGCAGTCGGAAACATGCAATCTGAATCGTTCACATAACACTAACTTTGATGAACATGTGATGGAGTAATGCCTATCAAAATTAAGAATATATTTGATATTTTTAGGAACATTAACATACATTATTATTGAAAACAAAAACTCGTATTACCGTTTATGACCTATTGAGATGTTCAATGAAAAAGGTGTCAAGAGTACTCACCTACCAACTTTAGAACATTCGACCACGTCAGACGTCACAGCAGCGTGTTTATATCTTTTTGGATCAGCGATCGATGGTCTCGTCCGTCGTGGATACGTGAATCCTTTAAAAAAGCTTGCATCATCTGTATCAACATGTGTTGCCATGGTGATGTTGTTTTCTAGTGTCATCCATGTTGCTATGGTGACCGACCAAATTGAGATTCCAATGATTAGCAGGATGACGCCAAGCACTGATACCAGAAGAATAATCAGCGAAGTGGTACTCCTGCATTAATGGTGTATATCTTATCTCATAATAAACAAATACTGGATGATCAGGAGCTGGATATGGCAGAAAACCTATTCGAGAAAAAATAATGGGCGAGGCGGTAGCCGAGCCCAATATTTTTTTCGAGGATAGGTATTCTGGCCATATCCAGCTCCTGATCATCCAGTATTTGTTTTATTATGCACCTCCCAATCAAAGTTAAGTGGAGTACTTACTGGAGTACAGGCTTAAACTGTCGTTTAGTTGACATCATTTTGACATTTATTTAGTATTATTTCTTTCAAGGTGTCACTCCGGTAAATAGCACTTCCTACCACAGTGTTTTTTAATACTTTAAAAACGAAGCCATGCCAACTTCAATGGTGTGTATAGTAGGTTTAAGTGTATGCAATGTGGCCATTTGACGTATGTATGTAAAGCTGAGGCCAAGTACCTTCTAAATGTGCCATTTTAAGAAAAAAATCGCAAGAATATAGTCCCGTAAACTGGAACTACTTTATTCGTTAATTTTCATCGGTGAAGCATGGATTTTACCTGAAAATGAGTCCCTATGTTGGCGTAGTGATATATAAAAATCGAGACGCAAACCCTATGTTAAATATAGTATCAAGATGAAGGTTATGTATAGGGGAACGCAGAAATATAGTCATTGTATGGGCTAGTTCGTTCGAAAATTGCGATATGTACCCCAGAACTTGAATTTTGTGATTTTATCAATATTTTTCAATGATTTACAGGAGTGACACCTTAATACCCCCGCCTTAGATTGGCTGCCATTTGCGCAGAGACCATGGATGTTGAATTTCAATGAGTCGATATTTACATTCAGGCTAGGCCACGCAATGCTTTTAATTCACATTTAAACATCATGTGCCTATCAGAATGGCCAAACGGGTATCCAAAGGGGTCATAAATGGGAGAAAATCGACTGGAATTCCATCAAAATTGCTGGTTATTTCTCCATAAATTACACGATTTTAAGGTTCCATACCTCATTTAAATCGCTACAATGTTGCAAATTATCATTTTTACAGGCTTAATAAACACGCCAGGTGTATCACAGGAAGAGTAAACAAGATTAATTTGTAAATTGCTACATTGTAGCAATGGTATGAGTATGATGTCACAATACACTGGGGCCTAACTGGCGTAATTAGGAGAAAAAGGGCAAATTTTGCACATCGGGGCCACATTTGACTCAAATATTTGCATTTAGCAACATACATTTCAGTTCATTCTGTGTAATACTTGAAAGGCATTACTATAAAGGTTGACAAAATGAAATAATCTTGGAGATTTTGCGTCTAAAATTTTTGCATGAGATCTCTGAAGATGATGACCCAATTTTAGGTTATTTTGGCCAGTTTTTAGAGACTCAGCCCTCACCTATTTCCCCAATTGTGGCTAGATTTTGTAGAAAACGTATTAAAAGTTTGGAAATGAAGCTGTTTCGAGCATGAAATAACTCAATTGTTTGAAAAAATGCTAAATGAGCAAAAAATATCATAGTCAAATTTTCCCGTTTTGGGACATTAAGGTGTCACTCCGGTAAATGGCACTTCCGGGTAGGACAGTGTTTTTTAATACTTTAAAAACGAAGCCATGCCAACTTCAATGGTGTGTATAGTAGGTTTAAGTGTATGGAATGTGGCCATTTGAGGTATGTATATAAAACTGAGGCCAAGTACTTTCTAAATGTGCCATTTTAAGAAAAAATCGCAAGAATATAGTCCCGTAAACTGGAACTACTTTTTTCGTTAATTTTCATCGGTGAAGCAGGGATTTTACCTGAAAATGAGTCCCTATGTTGGCGTAGTGATATATAAAAATCGAGACGCAAACCCTATGTTAAATATAGTGTCAAGATAAAGGTTATGTATAGGGGAACGCAGAAATATAGTCATTGTATGGGCTAGTTCGTTCGAAAATGGCGATATGTACCCCAGAACTTGAATTTTGTGATTTTATCAATATTTTTCAATGATTTACAGGAGTGACACCTCAAAACTCAGACGACTTCCGGCCAGTTTATTCGCTACACTGGACGAAAAAATTTGCCCGGGAATTTAATTTTTATTTATTCGAGACGTTCCTGCAGAATTATATGTAACTTTTGAATGATAAGGGTAATTGTGATTGATTAAGTGCATTTTTTTCTTCTACTTTCCGCCAGTTTCAGATGTAAGCTTTAAGTAGTACTCCAGTTGTTAGAGAATTTTCGTTATAAGTTTTCAAAAACTTATTCGTATACTTATAGTTTAAAGGGTCTTGTCGAACTAAAATCAATTCAAATTGATTTTCATAATCTGTACCAAGTGGGGCATAACTATTCCCGATATAGTCAAGCTCCATCATCAACTAAGGACTGCGAATACAATGTCCTTTGCTAGTGTCAATTATGAACACGATAAACTAAACGCTAGTTGACGGGTCCTTGTAGTGTACGATAAACAATACCCTTTAAAGTGAATCACTACACGAACGAGTCGATCATTTCAAAGTTCTCATGAAATTATAAGGTCAATTTTTAAGTTTTTACGTATAAAAGGGCCTTTATCACACTACCCTACCACGTGACCACGTTTAAAAGGGAAACAGGGTACAGCTAAGTTGCAAATGGAGGACGTGGGTTTAATTCCATATTTCTGAACGTAAAATACATTTTACATTTATTTCTAGTGTTCTACCAGACATAGAATTGATTCATCAAGCAGTTTGTAGAATATTGTTGGCAAAAAAACACTATAGGCAAAGATAGATAATAGTGGGCGCAGTGAAGCAAAACTCAATGCAATACACGATACATTTCAGTAAATCTGTCAACGTACAGGGAGCATGTAAGTTTCCCTTCGAAAATGTTACATTGATATGTAACAAAACCCCAGTAAACTGTTATTTAAACTGCGTGTCATCGTGTTATATGTGGATACGTTTTCCAGTATGTTATTCAACTGTACTTTTGTGAATTAATTGTTTTTCTAAAATCTTAAGATGCAAAAAGCCGTCCAAGGAATGTATCTTTATTTTGCAGTAAGGCATAACATATTGTGAAACATTTTTCCTCAAGGAGGATAATGTTTGTTTCGAGGTGTCTTGTGATGAGCGTTTCATGATTAAATGCAAAATCACTGGAGCAGATACCATCCAAAAACATCTGACATTCAACACGTCATATAAGACTACATCGATCTGGTATTAGTTTTTTTACAATAATAGAGAAATACGACGTCATATCACCTCTACAGCAAATCGTGAAGAACAAAATGTGGTGACATGATGGTATTTTGAACAAACTATTTTAAATGATCGGTTTTTGAGGACGGTAGTGAATTAGACCATTCAAGGGGTTATATAGAAAAATTCTTTACATGTAGTTCACGCAATTTTAATTATTCTGAATAGCGGATAGTCATTAATCCTGATAGCCGATAGTCATTTATCACTTACGTGTTCATATTTAATTTCGTTATTTTATTTCAATTTGATACCCTATTAACACGTATAATCTAGCGTTCTTGTTAATTTAATGACTAAAATGCATATACGACCTAAAAGCCCGTGTCTAAATCTTCTAAATAATGTTTACTTTATTTGGATTAAATAACAATTGATGACACCTCAAAGCATCAACAGGCGGCCTTTTTAGCATTATTTTCACTGTTTGCAACGTAAATATAGATGAGATCGGGACATAGTATGTCTGTATAATCAGCTTACTTTCTCGCTCCCTGTACTATTGAACAATTTACATTCCTCGTACCCTGTATTGATCAACTTTTGCAGCTGTGTACCGTGTACTATGACGTGTCAAATATTTTAAAATTTAAAACGATATTATTTACATTCTTTCTTCAACTATCATATAACTTGGAACATGGACTTCACTATTGCACCACTGAAGTTCAGCGAATAGCAATATTGACTCACTCCGAGCACCAAACGTATTAACCTTTTCACTAAGCAGTCGATATACTTAAAAGCGACCTGATTGAAAGCCCAAAAATTCGCGCATGCGCTATCGAGGTAGGGTAGTGTGTTTATACGCAGATTATAAACTTACAGAGTTGGATCTCCGCATAGTATATGTGTGGACCTACTGACCAGAATGGCTTATTAAAATTAATCGGCTGAATAGGCATAGTATCCAATCAAACAGCTCGACTCATTCATTAGCTGAACTAATTCTCCCTTCGTTATTTCTACAAGGTGATTCAAAACGATCATCTACAAAAAATATATTTGAGAGTAGATAAATCTGTAAAACCCGTGTGCTATATCGGCCTATTTGATTCTAGAAAACACATATGACACAACTAAACATGCTTTACATCAAGGGGGTACGGATGGTATGCCATTGGCCCTTTTTTATTACCGTACTAGGAGATATTTCCCGACGAATTAGGAAATTATGAAACACCTTGTTTATTGGGTTTATAAGTATAAGTTTTTTCAAAATCTAAAGTAAAAACTCACGTTTTTTCAGATATCTACCGTAAAAACTGCCGTTTTTCAAAATAATAACTCCCGTTTTTTTCCGAAATCTACCGTAAAAACTCCCGTTTTTCAGAAATCTACCGTAGAAACTCCCGTTTTTTCAGAATCTACCGTAAAAACTCCCGTTTTTTCAGAAATCTACCGTAAAAACTACAGTTTTTTCAGAAATCTACCGTAAAAACTCCCGTTTTTTATATGTACCCCAAAAACTCCAGTTTTTTCAAAACCTACCGTAAAAACTCCCGTTTTTTCAGAACCTACCACAAAAACTCTCGATTTTTCTGAAATCTTCCGTAAAAAGTCACGTTTTTTAAAATTTACCCCGAAAAATACTTTTTTTAAAAAATCTCCCGTAAAAACTCCCGTTTTTTCAAAATCTCCCGTAAAAACTCCCGTTTTTTTAAAATCTCCCGTAAAAACTATCGTTTTTTTCAAAAATCTCCCGTAAAAACTCCCGCTTTTTTTCAAAAAACTCCCGCAAAAACTACCGGATTTTGAAAAAAACTCCCGTAAAGTACCGCAATTTTTTTCAAATCTCCCGAAAAATTTTCATTTTAGGTTGGCAAGTCTGATGAGTGTGATATTCTTACGTATAGACGACGATTTATAGGAATATCACACTTATGGACATATATGGACATAAATACAAATGATTCGCTTTTGAACTGATCGGAATTTTCACAACCATTTTAAGCGTTTAATCTGATGTCCAGACCTAATACTATTTTATGCTTTTTCTTTTACTATAAATCTGTGTACTCCGTCAAAAATCTTATACTTTTGGATAAGCGTGTTTTAAATCGTGGGAGATATTTTTTGAGGCACACAGCTAATAATACTTATGGCTACATGTTAATGAACCAAATGTCAAAGGAAATCCATATATGATCGATTAAATAAGTGAAATCGATGCATCAAATTGTGAAGAAACTGCCGTCTACCACCAACAAACTGCACGCCAAACCGTTTAAGGTATAATGACAACAATTCTGTATCAGTAAAATATATTAGTTTTATTCACATGTAACAATCAAAGATCGTCTAAAAACTAGAAGTAATCAGATAAAAGATTCATTGCATAACAAATATTTGGCAATCTTTAACGTTCACATTTTCTTAACATTTCTTTTATTTCACCGACGTTGAACATGCCAAACATATTCAATAGACCTTTCCATTAAACTCTGCTACCTTTTTCTATACCAAAGAGACTATATACAGGGTGTGCCAAAAAATTGCAACTTTTTCAAAAGGCTAGAAAAGTAGCATAACATTATGGAACTAACATACAATTTTTGAAGTTAGTATTAGCTTCGTATTTGAATGGTAAAATATGCCCCTCCATCTGTCCATAAGTTTCTGTAAAAAATTATTTATGTCAATACCATGTTAAGATATTTTTCCAGCCTTTTAAAAAAATTGCTAATTTTAATGATAGTCTAATGATTGCTTTTAGGTCACAAACAATAATCTCAGAAGAAATTTTCAAAGTTGTCTTAGTTAATCATATTTTTGTTGTAAACATTGCTAGTACTAACTATGATATCATAAATCTATTGTAGCTTTGTTGGTTTAGCAAAATGTGGCGTGATTTCTCATTCTTCTTCATGTACATACATGTAATATGCTATTAGTAGGATATTTCATACTTTGTTTCAGAACGTTCTATATCTATATGAAATCAAGAGATTTATTACATTTTTAAAAACATTGTTTTAAAGACATTGTTTTAAATACTTTGTTGAATTGTGAAAAAATGTAAATACAGTGTACCCAAGAAGAAAAGATAAAAATGCTCTAATATATTTATTTTCATTTATTTCATTTGAGTAACATATCTCACACAGACACCATAGGGTATATATGTGTCATATGTCATATGAAACCGGTTAGTAGTGAAACTGGGAACTATAATTATTATGGATAATGAAATCATCCAATATCATTAAAATCTTAAAATTCAATCATTCGAATATTTACTTCCCGGACACCCTGTACTTGGTGGATTTTGCGTTTCACATAAGAATATTCTACTGGCTTAAATTGGCTGAAACATGTAAATATTGTTTGATATATTGAATATACCTTTGTGCTCCCTTTAAGTGCTCCCCCGTTCAATATACTGAAGTTCCAAATTTTCATTTATGTCATTTTATACAATTTTTCAATCAAACGTGCAAAAAGATAATTGTAGCTTTTAAGCAGACACCCGGGTTTTTAATAAATTAGTATCAATAACCCATATGCGAGTAGGTAGTTACCAGGTTGGTAAATTAATATGGCAGATACACAAGTGAGTTCCCTTAAACTCGAAATTCATTAGTTTAAGTGGATAATTTTTATATATATTAACCCCTATGTGTCTGATAATCATACAAATGAAAATATGTTAAAAGAAAATAGTATCTCTCCAACACAAGAAAGGATATTTCACTTTTTGTGAATTTGTATCATTTTATAACACCCAGTTAAAATCCATAAATAACAGCAAAATGAAAAATCTTGATGTTTCTCTCATTAACCATATGTTTAATCATATGTCTCCAAGAATCCAGATCTCTCTCTTGTTTCCTTGGCACTTTCTTTGACTGAAAATAAATAAAAATATTTATGTACTTTTTTTCAAAATAATAATGACTATTTTGCAATTTATGGAATATGTTTACAAAGTATTCAAATGTCCTGACATGATCAGAGATTGACCCCAACCACCACCTGCCATTTGTTACAGATGCCATTTTATAGACGCTAAACTTCGAATGCTGGACACCAAAAACCGTCTACAAAAATGTTGGAGACTATAACAATATTTATACATATGACATCAGTTGTAGTTGTGACATTAAAAAATAGATGAACAAATATGATGTCAACATTTATAAATTACAAAGACTGAGGTAGTTAATTCAAATTCTATAGAGAATAACATGAAATAGACCATCAGGACTATTTTCTAAAGGCTTAAACACGTCCCAACAGCAGAGGTGTCATTAGAACTTAAAACAGGTTAAACAAAAATGGCAACAAAAGCCATTTTTTGAAAATATTATACTTTTAATATTGAAAAATTTGCAAAATTCCTAACAAGGCATGAACAAAAAATAAACTACGGTGTGAGCTTGAAAAAAGACCTTTTTGAAAAATTTGGTCAAATTGAAGCAGGTTGAAAAATAGACATTTTTGACTTTGAGAAGGTCAAACCTCAAATTTTAAGTCGGATTTGAATTTCTGAGAACTTGTAGGTGATTTTGAAAAAAGTTGAAGTCAATCTAAATAGTATTTGTTAAGTTTGACCTTTCATGGTGACATAAAAATAACATGACAAGTTATTTTGGCAAAAACAACTTGAGAAAATCTCCAATGTCTTGCAGCTGATGAAACCCTGTTAAGGGAGGATACATACCTTGAACAGGCTTCTCTAAGATGTCTGTCAAGATCTGCCATGCAGAGTGCTGCTCTTTAGTTAATTGAGACTCGGACAGTTTCCGCATATGTTCCACAGCTTCTTGTAGTTTACTTTCTGAAATAAAGCAAAAGGATCACAATTCCAGTGTTTTCCTCAATCTAGACAAAATTTGGTCAAAATATCCTATTTTTCATGATGATGATGCAAATGAATTTTCAGGTGGGTGCACACCTGTTTCTGAAATCTCAGCTGGGTGCTGCGCCCACTTGCTTTAATGCTGGGGAGATCACTGAATGCAATGCCACTTTGGAATTCTCCATGCAACATGTTCAATTAATTGTCCACCTGAGTTATTGACTGATTCTAAATGAAGACATTCACTATTCTAGTCATGTTTAAAATTGACCGCAATCTTTTATTGGAGAAAATTCATTGCAAGTACGTTTATGGCCATATTCAAAACAGCAAATTTTGGTTCAGTAATTTTCTGCATTTGCCCATTTTGCTTTTAATTAGTCAATTGTTTATTGTTTAAAATACATAAAAACATCCATCATACTAAGTATTGTTTATACACTTAAGTATTGCTTATACACTTAAGTATTGCTTATACGTTAAGTATTGCTTATACACTTTAGTATTGCTTATACACTTATCTAAATTGTATACCTTTATCTGTCCTGTCAGCACCCTCAAGGGAAGATATATTGACAATATGTTTAGAAAGGTACATGTCCACATGTTGCGACTTGTCAAAGAACAGTGCTCCTAAGGCTACAAGGTCATCAACTGCTATAAGGCACACCAGTTGTACGACTGTTACACATATCTGGAAATATGTACAGAGTGTTCACCAAATAATACATGTGATAGACAAATTATTGAGAAAGTTTACAGAAATGTAGGAATCTGTTAAATTACATTAAGATGAATGTTGATAGTGACTAAAATAACAATCCTATTTTTTCATGATTTTTCTCATGAACAAATGCAAATGAATTTTCAGGTGGGTGCACGCATGTTTCTGAAATCTCAGCTGGGTGCTGCGCCCACTTGCTTTAATGCTTGCTTTAAAGTGTGCGCCAAAGTTTAAAACTGCGCAGGCGCACCGCTCTCGCTAAACTATATAAAGAGATTGCCCGGTACACGATTCAGAGGTAAGCCAGGAAGGCGAACGATCTTCGTCTCGTGATGATTTCCCATATAATCTTAACCAGGGAAGTTTCAACATTGAAATTGAAAATTACTATTAGATATACTTTGTAGATGTTATTTATGAAGCTATTTAGTGTTTGCATCAATCAAATGGCTCATTTTGAACATATAAAACGTATTTGTGCTTTGTTTCCCAGGGAATTGTATTGTATGTAGTACACACATAAATAGTGTACATTATACGTGAATAGCCTGGTTTACATAATATTGAAGGGCATGCTGATTACATGCACACGAGTACATGAATGAAGGCCTAATATTGATATACGTAGCTTGCATACCTAAATAAAAAATAAACTCTTCTAATCCCCTAATGTAAACACGGCGGTATACGTAGCCCGATTTATCGGGGACTTTAAGTTAAGTGGTACACCTTGGGTGTGGCATAGTGGACCCAGTAAGAGAACGAGATACACATATAGCTAACCATACCTGATCTACCAGAGTGTCCCTGTATTTATAGTCAGCAAAGTCATGGATGTCTTCTGTGGACTCCAATGCCTCTATAAGACTCCTCCACACTGTAAAATGCATTTAATTAAACAAGGCACATGGTGAACAATGATCATACTAAACTTTGGGTCACATCAGATTGACGACTGAAATTATTTCCCATTCTTAAAATGTTTTGATATGCATCCAGGTGAAATTTTGGAAAAAATCGTGAAAAAACATTCTTTTTTAGCTAGATAAGAAACAAGATCACAAAGTGATAATAAATATCGCACTTTGAGGAGCAAAATGGCTGCTGTGTAATTTTTAACCAAGTATGCCTAAAACCCAATTCAAGTCTTGGCACTAGACTGGTTTTGCATCTGTTAAAATCAAGCTGAATGCATCAGTAATTTTCCTTGAATTTCAATGACTTAATGTGGCCCCAGCCTACCTGACATACAAACGGACACCCATCAGCACAAGATAAGGATAGCTCTTTCAAAGTGCGATAATAACCCTAGAGAGTACAATCAATTATTTTTTGACTTACCAGAGAGGAACATTCCACTGTCTCCATACATTGACCTCTGTTGTATGTTTGACAGTGCCAGGGCTGCATTGATCCGGACTTTATAGTTCTTACAGTCCTTAACAACTGAACACAGACTTGAGTAGATTTGACTCTGAAATATTCAAAATGTGTTTACATTATAGTAAAGTGGAGCACCTCCGGAAGTGAAACATGTCCATATGTGGAACACTTTTTAGAGTCCTAACTGACTAATAGACTTAATGTTAAAGGAATCTTTGTAAGTAGAACACCTCCAAAAGAGGAAGACTTCAATACCCCAATTGACCAACTGACTTAATGTTAATCAACCTTTTAAGTGGAACACCTCCTAGGTGGAACACTTTTAGTGTTCCACTTAAACAGGTTTTACTGTATTTCTATCTAATTTTATTTCAAAACTAGAAAACAGCAACTCTGAAGAGTTTCAAATCCCAACAAACCAGACATATGTTATTAAATTCCCTATTTTTTGACATGATAGAAATAATATAATAAGTAGTACATAAATCTAGTTACCCATTGTCTACTTTTGCAAAATATACACCCATCATGTGGGCTGCCAACAATTGATATTTGAGTCATCAAAAATATTTTTTTATAATAAAGTAAATTCCAGGCCATTTGGAATTCAACAGTTATTTTGGAAATTCCTACTATTGAGCATATTTCAAGGAAGATTTGTTTGTGTAAACTAAGTATGTTTGACTGAGTAATTCACTACTCGTGCAAAAGGCAGTGGTGTGTACTTGTACGACTATTTATAAGTGCAGCAAATGTAAGCCATATGTTATCTAACCTCACTTAGCCACCCGTTGATGACCTACTTGCACTAAAAACCTGTTATTTTCAGCTGACATCAGGGAGATTTATTTGAAGCATTGTTTAAACAGCTCTTTAATAAAAAAAATTATATAACATTATCATGATTATTGAGATTATACTAACAATCACGTCAATTAAGTTATAAAAATCTTGATGTACTGTTGTAAACAAGTGCCTTTACGTAAACAACAGTCCCTTTAGTAACAAGTGGCTTTTAAGTGATAATTTAACAATAAAATCAAAGAAATTCATAAGTTGAAGAAAAACTCATCAATTCTAATTCTATACAAGGCATTAACATGACAAAATGTCACCACCTAGTTGCTCACAACTTTATGAATCTTTTTTTACCTTTTGAAGGTCAATAGGAGTCAACCTCTAAAATCTATTGTCACTCTCTGATTTGAAATCTGACATTAAAATTGGTCAATTTGAAGCAAGTTTTTTGACCTTAGAAGGCCATTGAAGATGAAATCTAAAATCTAAAGTCAGATTTGAACTTCTGAGAACTTGAGGAT
This sequence comes from Owenia fusiformis, assembly GCA_903813345.2. Classification (NCBI taxonomy): domain Eukaryota; kingdom Metazoa; phylum Annelida; class Polychaeta; order Sabellida; family Oweniidae; genus Owenia; species Owenia fusiformis. Next base: position 11,051,263 of record CAIIXF020000012.1, read on the forward strand.
GATTTGAAAAAAACATTTGGTCAATTTAAAGCAAGTTGAAAAATACCTTTTTGACCTTTTTAAACCTATTTTTGACCTTGAGACGATCATTGAAGGTCAAATCTTAAGTTTCAAATCAGATTTGTTCTTCAGAAAACTTTGAAAAAATTGAAGTCAGTCTAAACAGTATTTGAAGTTATTGGAATTTGTAAGAATTTGTTACAGACATCAATTGCTAACCACCACACGCCATCCATCGATTGCCAACTGCCAGCAACTGCTTTTTTGGTGGTGACATAAAAATGCTATTAATTTGTGGCATCACGATAAGAACTTGTTGATTCAAATCAATCATGTAAAAAACAAACATTTTACTGGCTTGTTGGCTTTATGAAGGCAATAGGCCATTAAAAGTCATCTTTATGAGGGAAGATCCACATATTCTGGTAAATAAGTTGCAATAAATTCTTTTAGTTATCCCATGACATTTTCATAGATGGAACGAAATTCATCTGGAAATATGGAACAGCAAAATATTTTAGATTAGAATTTCATTCCTGGTTTATTTGCTTATTTGTTACCATGGAAACAATAGCTGGGATAACTAAAATACTACAAATAAATAAAAAACATACAATGTCTTTATCTACCTTGCTTTACATCTGAAAATGTTTATGTATTGTACATTATAATAAATTATACTATTCTAAACAAATATTGTGAGGTATGGTATTCATAATCATACTGCCACTTTAAAACTCATATATTAATTGTTAAAGCCACATCTTTCACTAAAACTCCCTGAGTTACAAAACTGACTGACCCCGAGACAACCATTTCACATTTTGAAAGAGATAACCTTGTCTACACTCTGAGAAAGAATGTTTTAGAGCTAGCTGGTATCAAACAGAAGTTTGTACTAAAAAAGTCACATCACCGACTTTTCTGGTAACATATGCTTAAAGAAACAACAACAACTCATAAAACCATAAAAGCTACTTTACAATTGGTTCAAATCATATCAGCACGAAAACTACAAAATCATCTGTCATCATTGGAGGATGATATAGCTAGTTGATGGAGTTCAGGCTAAGGGTAGACCCCTTCAGAAAATGTACAAATAGTGAAATGTAATTTTAGATATTTATTCCCAGTCTTATCTTTAAAAAATATTAACCGATGTTTATCACTTTTTCTGTTCTAAACAATTATGAAGTCAGGAATAAAAATTGAGTCATTTCAAATTCAACCATTTTTTAAACCTCAAATTTTGACCATTGATGTTTTCTTCAAAGGACTTCACAATAACTGACTAGAATGTACTAGGGACACTTGCACATGTCACATGGGAGAATTGTGTCACGTTGGTATAAATACTTTATAAGTCGAAGAAAATAGACAAAGAGGGATTGGAAAGCAATCTTTCTTTCAAAACCACACACACTATTCAAGATGGTGAAAATGTATAGTTTCAAGCAAGACTTAAGTGAGAAAAGGTCTCAGAGTCAACAAAAAATAATAGAAGCTCTCGGGACAATGGATGATGACAAAGATACAACAGGAGAACGAAAACCAAATTTGGACACCAAACAGAAAATACTGAAGAACTTATTTATTCTAACCATTGGATCAATGTTGGTCAATATCCCGAGTTTTGGTTTGATCAGTCTTCAGAGTAGCTTAAATAATGAAGGTGGCCTTGGGGTAGCTGCTATAAGTTGTCAATGGGCTGCATTTGGTCTCACTAGTTTGCTTATTGCGCCTTCTTTTTTCAACACATTTGGTGCCCGAAAGTCATTTTTCGTCTCTTGGGTGCTATTCCTGACTTTTACCATAGCAAATGCCTTTCCAAGTTGGTATAGCTTAATACCAACAAATATATTGATTGGAATTGGAACTGGGATAAACTGGGCAGCTAATCCCATAGTTGTTACATCTCTCGCACTCGACTATGCATACATCAAGAAAACCTCAGAAACTCGCCCAATCATCGACTCCTTCCAAGGTTTAATGCTAGCTGGGGCCAACAGTGCCAGAATTTGGGGGGAAATAATTTCAGCTAGCATTCTATTGGATGACACACTGCCAATCGATGATAATATAAACAATTCAACGGCATTCGAAGATGTCTGTGGTTCGGAATTTTGCCCAAATTCAAACTTAACTGGAACAAAGATTATCCAACCACCAGATGAGAAAAAGTATCTCCTAGTTGGCATATATTCCGGATGTATCGTCCTTGGACTGCTGACGCTGTTCATAATTGATCCACACAAACCAACCAAAACTATTTCAGCGGGAAAAAGAATATTAAAGACCATCAAACTACAGGGGAATCCGAAGATGATGCCACTGATAGCCTTATTTGTATATAATGGATTTAGACAATCACTCATATCAGGAGACTTTAATCAGGTGAGACATGTGTTCCTTTTTAAAAACCAAACCCTTTCCTTACAAACCAAACATAACTAGAAAACAGCGACTTCCAGGAGTAGCAAATCCCACTGAACAAATATGTTATAAATATATATAAATAGCAGCCATCTTGTAAGTTCATTTTGAACAGGGCTCCTTTGTCCCTAGGTATCAGCTTGAGCCAAATCTCTCCAGTGGTATCTAAATTACCAAAAATTTTCAAAATTAAGTTGCTATTTTGAAAATCCCTATTGCCTCTGTCCCTACCAATCATCACTTGCTTAATTTTTCTCCAAATATATATTTTGTGTGCAATACACCTTTGTTATGACAATACCATTTTTTAATTTCGTTTCCAGGCCTTTATAAGCTGTGAGTTAGGAGTTGGTTACATTGGTCTCGCCATGTTGTGTATGGGAATAACCAATGCCCTGGGTGCCGGCCTTATCGGAGTAATAAATCGTTGGATACCAAGACAAGTCTTTGTCATTATAGCAGCATCTATAAATATGCTTACGATGGTAACAATGTTGCTATGGGAACCTTCCGCAGATCAGTTCTGGTTGTTTTTGACCACTTCCTGCAATGCATGGCTTGGCACATTCCACATGGCAAATGATGGAAAATTGTAAGTTGAATTCAAAATTATGATTAATCAGTGTTATGTCTGTTTAAAATATAAACAATGTCCAGTAAAAAAGTAGGTCACAGACAATCGATCAAAACATGTACATAATTAAATTATAAACCAGAATGTATGAAGGATGAGGCGCTGATCTTACACTGAACAAAATGAAAATAATCCCTGGGAAATAAGTGATCTGTTTTAGCCCAGGCCAGAGAAATGTAAGGTATAGTCTTGCCCTTGAGGTCAAAAACCTGTGGGTGCCTCTACCCAAAGAGACACAACCAATCCCTATATTTCATTTTGACAGTAAAAACAAAGTGGTGCACCAGTATATCAGTTCTTAAATGTATATTTCTAAACTGAACAAGATATTAAAATTATTTTCTCCTTTTCAGCAATAATCAACACATTGTTCCCTGATGCACTGGATTGTGGTTTTGTGAGTCGCAATATGTGGCAGTCTGTAGGCGTATCAACATCATTTGCTATCCAGGCTTACTTATGTGTATCAACCAAGACTTACATCACCATAGGAGTGCTGTCAGTTGGCATGGTGAGCTACACAATACTGGAACTTCTTGTACAATTCAAATGGAAACAAAGTGACACAAAGTGAATACAAATATGTATGACTGGCTGTTAAGCCAAAACCCACTTTGTACTCGTAGATGTATAGGAATATGGACAAAAATATAAAGGCAGATATTATTAACTATATCAAAAAAATTGATTAAAAAAATTAATGAAATAAAAAAATTAAAATCAAACTTTTGAGGGTCACCATCTATATGTTGTGTTTATTTCAAATAACAGTTGTCCAAATAACCAGTGATCAATTCAACAAACATGTTTTCAATGGAAAATGAAAAAGTGAGAACGCAGAATTTCCTAAATTCAAACTTTTCCACTCAAACACTTACTAGAAACTGGATTTCTTATGATGCCACTCAAACACTTATTATTTTTGTGAGTTATAATTATATAAACCAGAAGTAAAGAATTAAGATAATAAATTAATGGCAACTATCTACAAGAACCATGGTAACTGAAAATCTGTTATTTTCAGCTTATCTCATGGACATTTATTAAAAGCAGTGTTAAAATAGTTCAAAATATAGCAGCAATGCCAAGGTGTAGGAAATCCCATCCAACAGCCATGGTTGCCATTTTTTACAAAATCCCTCGACTAATTTTTCAGCTATAGCAAAAATCACAAAATTACACACATAAAAATTGGCCACAGTTTTTCATGCCATGTAAAGGTTTAATATACTTCTAAGTAGTCAAATACAAAATTTAAATAAATCAGTCTACTACTTTTTGAGTTGACGTAAAAATGTAAAATAACACATGTAAAATGGTGGCCTTTTTAAAAAATGGCCGCCTACAAGCCAAAGTATCATTAGACATTGTGCCATGCATACAAGTATTCTCATATCGAAATGAACAAAATCACTACTTTCGAGCTACAGAAAAAATACACACATAAAAATAGCACTATTTTTCAAAATGGCCGCCTTCTAGCCAAAGTGTCACATCAGACAGTGTGACAAGGTAATGAGTGTTCACAAATCAAATATGAAAAAAATCATTCTGCTACTTCTCCAGTAACAGCAAAAATCATAAACGAGTAACAGCCACCATTTTTAAGATGGCCACTATGTTTTTTTGACATTTAGATTTTCAACTTGATCAATATAAACCCTATATCATTTTCTGCATTTAAATCATATTAATATCACAGTTTATATGTTGTACCCAAAATACTGTAAAATTGACACTAAAATGGCAGCCATTTGAAACTGGCTTTCGAGCAGTACTTGTACTGCATGTACCATGAGGCATATTCATATAAAATATAAACAATATTGCCATTGGTTCAACAGTTTTTGAGTTATTGCAATTTGGACACATGTATGGATAGAGACGTTCTCATACATTTGATTGTATAATAAACAATCACAGATATCAAAACATCATGAAATCATTAATTGGAATTAATACTTACTGTCCAATTAGCAGTGCCCACTGGAAGAAGTGGATTCTTAAACATATTGCCGACAGCATAGCATGCGTTCCAACGAGCCTTCATTGAGCCTGATGTGACAGCCTTAGTAAGTGCAATTATAGCCTGGTCTATTGCTTCTACTACATTCTTCTTTCCTAGAAAAGAAACAATGTATCTTCAAGTAAGTGCAATGATAGCCTGGTCTATGGCTTCTACTACATTCTTCTTTCCTAAAATAGAAACAATGTATCTTCAAGTTCAATGACAGCCAGCCATTTGTTACAGACCTCATTCTACAGACACCATGTTACAGATGCCAAACACAGAACACCAACAGCTGTCCACAAAAAAAGTGGGAGACAATAATCATATTACAAGTGGTGACATAAAAATGCTTCCTACCCCAGCTTCTAGGCTGTATGTAGCGTACAAGATTTCCAATAGCCCTGACACCATTAGACTTGACTTTATCATTATCCTGTGCTGCCTTCGATGCAACGTTAAACAATCGCAACAGAAGAACATCGGAGAAATCCTCTAGGAATGCCTCGTCATTTTCTTCCCTGTAAGTAGAATAATTTTTGAAATGCTGAGGTCAAAAATAATTAACAATCGATATTAAATTAATTAGTTTTATATGTGTTTTATGGGAGTCATTCATCAAAAGGGTAACACTACATTTATTTTATGATTACATGTAAACAAACTTTGGTTTCTAGAAAATAAAATGTAGGTCAATGCACATGTGCAGAATGTCATTTCAATGCACATGTGCAGAATGTCATTTCAATGCACATGTGCAGAATGTCATTTCAATGCACATGTGCAGAATGTCATTTCAATGCACATGTGCAGAATGTCATTTCAATGCACATGTGCAGAATGTCATTTCAATGCACATGTGCAGAATGTCATTTCAATGCACATGTGCAGAATGTCATTTCAATGCACATGTGCAGAATGTCATTTCAATGCACATGTGCAGAAGAATGTCACTTTCCATCAATTTTCATTCAAGCTAGAAGTACAGTGCAGTTTAAAATCTGCTTGAATCTTGTAAGTTTTTGCCCACCAATCCCTCCCCCAAAACCACCCATGAATTATCCCCCAACTAAGGTGAGATCAAGAAATTGGTAAGAGATATTGTTCGTGATACATAAAGGTAAACACCACAGTAATCACTATTGTATCGGTCAGATGCACTGTTTTAGTTTTTGAGAGATAATATAGCTATAACTAAAATAAAATTAAATATGTAACAGAAATGACTACCCCTTAAAAAAACAACAAAGACCAAAAATACAGATAGAAACATATTTAGTTCTAAGTTTGTGAACATGTGATATGATGAGTGTCCCTCTCACAATTATTCTTTCCACTAGAGTCTCATTTTAATACCTAATACTAAGATCAGGCAGATGAATACTACAATTGGTGGAACTAATCCCTAGATGACCCTAATTCTACACATTCAACGACAATAACTTGTAGCTTAACCTATCTATAATCAAAGTCTTACTTGTTCACCACAAGAGCATCACTGATATTGCCCAACACCCAAGCTGACTTAACCTCCTTATTAATCAAAGTCTTACTTGTTCACCACAAGAGCATCACTGATATTGCCCAACACCCAAGCTGTCTTAACCTCCTTATTAATCAAAGTCTTACTTGTTCACCACAAGAGCATCACTGATATTGCCCAACACCCAAGCCGTCTTAACCTCCCTATTAATGAAAGTCTTACTTGTTCACCACAAAAGCATCACTAATATTGCCCAACACCCAAGCTGACTTAACCTCCCTATTAATCAAAGTCTTACTTGTTCACCACAAGAGCATCACTGATATTGCCCAACACCCAAGCCGTCTTAACCTCCCTATTAATGAAAGTCTTACTTGTTCACCACAAAAGCATCACTGATATTGCCCAACACCCAAGCTGACTTAACCTCCTTATTAATCAAAGTCTTACTTGTTCACCACAAGAGCATCACTGATATTGCCCAACACCCAAGCCGTCTTAACCTCCCTATTAATGAAAGTCTTACTTGTTCACCACAAAAGCATCACTAATATTGCCCAACACCCAAGCTGACTTAACCTCCTTATTAATCAAAGTCTTACTTGTTCACCACAAGAGCATCACTGATATTGCCCAACACCCAAGCCGTCTTAACCTCCCTATTAATGAAAGACTTACTTGTTCACCACAAGAGCATCACTGATATTGCCCAACACCCAAGCTGACTTAACCTTCCTATAATCAAAGTCTTACTTGTTCACCACAAGAGCATCACTGATATTGCCCAACACCCAAGCTGACTTAACCTTCCTATTAATCAAAGTCTTACTTGTTCACCACAAGAGCATCACTGATATTGCCCTTCACCCAAGCTGACTTAACCTTCCTATTAATCAAAGTCTTACTTGTTCACCACAAGAGCATCACTGATATTGCCCTTCACCCAAGCTGACTTAACCTTCCTATTAATCAAAGTCTTACTTGTTCACCACAAGAGCATCACTGATATTGCCCAACACCCAAGCTGACTTAACCTTCCTATTAATCAAAGTCTTACTTGTTCACCACAAGAGCATCACTAATATTGCCCAACACCCAAGCTGACTTAACCTCCCTATTAATCAAAGTCTTACTTGTTCACCACAAGAGCATCACTGATATTGCCCTTCACCCAAGCTGACTTAACCTTCCTATTAATCAAAGTCTTACTTGTTCACCACAAAAGCATCACTAATATTGCCCAACACCCAAGCTGACTTAACCTCCTTATTAATCAAAGTCTTACTTGTTCACCACAAGAGCATCACTGATATTGCCCTTCACCCAAGCTGACTTAACCTTCCTATTAATCAAAGTCTTACTTGTTCACCACAAGAGCATCACTGATATTGCCCAACACCCAAGCTGACTTAACCTCCTTATTAATCAAAGTCTTACTTGTTCACCACAAGAGCATCACTGATATTGCCCAAAACCCAAGCTGTCTTAACCTCCCTATAATGAAAGTCTTACTTGTTCACCATAAGAGCATCACTGATATTGCCCAACACCTAAGCTGACTAATAACCTCCCTATTAATGAAAGTCTTACTTGTTCACCACAAGAGCATCACTGATATTGCCCAACACCCAAGCTGACTTAACCTCCCTATTAATCAAAGTCTTACTTGTTCACCACAAGAGCATCACTGATATTGCCCAACACCCAAGCTGACTTAACCTCCCTATTAATCAAAGTCTAACTTGTTCACCACAAGAGCATCACTGATATTGCCCAACACCCAAGCTGACTTAACCTTCCTATTAATCAAAGTCTTACTTGTTCACCACAAGAGCATCACTGATATTGCCCAACACCCAAGCTGACTTAACCTCCCTATTAATCAAAGTCTTACTTGTTCACCACAAGAGCATCACTGATATTGCCCAACACCCAAGCTGACTTAACCTCCCTATTAATCAAAGTCTTACTTGTTCACCACAAGAGCATCACTGATATTGCCCAACACCCAAGCTGACTTAACCTTCCTATTAATCAAAGTCTTACTTGTTCACCACAAGAGCATCACTGATATTGCCCTTCACCCAAGCTGACTTAACCTTCCTATAATCAAAGTCTTACTTGTTCACCACAAGAGCATCACTGATATTGCCCAACACCCAAGCTGTCTTAACCTCCCTATAATGAAAGTCTTACTTGTTCACCACAAAAGCATCACTAATATTGCCCAACACCCAAGCTGTCTTAACCTCCCTCTTAATGAAAGACTTACTTGTTCACCACAAGAGCATCACTGATATTGCCCAAAACCCAAGCTGACTTAACCTCATTATTGATCAAAGTCTTACTTGTTCACCACAAGAGCATCACTGATATTGCCCAACACCCAAGCCGTCTTAACCTCCCTATTAATGAAAGACTTACTTGTTCACCACAAGAGCATCACTGATATTGCCCAAAACCCAAGCTGACTTAACCTCATTATTGATCAAAGTCTTACTTGTTCACCACAAGAGCATCACTGATATTGCCTAACACCCAAGCCGTCTTGATTCGGACACTCAGGTTGCTCTCCTCCATCAGTTCAATCACTTTGTTTGCAGTATCAGCAACAAAGCAGACATCCTACAAATGCATCATCTATTAAGATCAAGGATCATTCTGGCATCTCATGAACTAACTCATGAACATCTGCTAAATTCTGAAATTCTGCTAAAAATGTCGAGGCTGCACCATTCTGAGTGTTGTGTGGGGGTTTAATTTTAAATATAACTTACAGACATCGTACTGTATACAAGTAAATCAGCTAATAACTATAGTAGACTGACATGGATAGAGGACAAACTATAAAGACTTACCTCTCTCAGACATGGATAGAGAACAAATACACCAAGGGCTCGTATTGCAGATGCTCTTACATGACAGTCCTCATCACTGGTCACACCAAGTAATAATGTCACACATGATATCCTGTGACGCATCTGAAAACACAAAGCAACAATGTCACACATGATATCCTGTGACGCATCTGAAAACACAAAGCAACAATGTCACACATGATATCCTTGGACACATTTGAAATTTGGAATTTCTTATGATGAAAGAGGTTAGATAGCGCAGACAGCTTGACTTTGGAAACACACTTCTGCCTCGAGAAAGAAATCAGTATATGAAGATTTGCAAAGAAATTTGGTATGAGTGAAGTAAATGTTTTTCCTGACATGTAAAAATTTAAACCGGAAAACCAAATTTTTCTCCAAATTACAACAGTAATAAGAAATGTGCTTTACATAATTTTCAAAATTTTATAAAAAAAATCACAGATGTACGATTATAGTAAATGCAATCAAATATCATATGATATACACGAATCTAGGATACATGTAATGTATAATGTACATAATTCTATAATAGACACATCTGTTAGTTTGAAAATATCAATGATACTAAAAAATGTATATACTCACAGAGAATTGTTCAAACACTTTAGCTCCTATGTTGGATATACAGTCACATATTGTAGCTCTAAGTTGGGCATGATTTTGATTTTGTATTCCTGACCTTATAGGTTTGTCCAGTATACTCAACCAAAAGTCAACTCCCTACAAGTAAAAATAACAAGGTATTAATATGTAACCAGAACAACGGCAACGCCAAAGTGTAGCGAATCCCATCGAACAGAAATGGCTGGCATTTTTACAAACGAAATATATAGCAAATATCATAAAATATTTACACACATAAGAAAGGCCACCATTTTCAAAATGGTTGCTCACTTGCCAAGTTGTCATCAGAAGTAATATGCTTTTTTTCTAGCATTCACAACCAAATATGAACAAAATCGCTCCACTACTTTTCAAGTAAGAGCAAAAATTGTAAAATAACAAGTAAAGGCCGAGTAAAATACGTTTAAATGGCGGCCATTTTTCAAAATGGTCACCTTCTACCAAAAGTGTCATTAGACAGTGTACCATGCTTATAATATTCACATACCAAATATGAACAAAATCGCTCCACCACTTTTCAAGTTATAGTAAAATAAGTTAAAATGGCAGCGATTTTTCAAAATGGCCACCTTCTACCAAAAGTGTCATTAGACAGTGTGCCATGCTTATTTTATTCACATACCAAATATGAACAAATTCGCTCCACTACTTTTCGAGTTAAAGTAAAATACGTTAAAATGGCGGCCATTTTTCAAAATGGCCACCTCCTACCAAAAGTGTCATTAGACAGTGAGCCATGCTTAAAATATTCACATGCCAAATATGAACAAAATCGCTCCACTACTTCTTGAGTTACAGCAAAAATCGTAAAATAACGAGTAAAGGCTGCTATTTTTCAAGATGGCTGCCATGTGCTTCTTTAATATCTACATTTCTAGCTTTATCAATGTCCTATATAATTTTTTTACATTTAAAACATATTGCTATTACAGTTTTACATATTGCACCTAAATTACAGTAAAATCAGCACTAAAATGGCCGCCATTTTTAAATGAGCGGCCATTTTGAAAATCGGCTTTCGAGCAGAACTTCTATTCCCATAGGGTATATGTGTACAAAATATGAACAAAATCGGGCCAACGGTATTTGAGTTATTGCCCGGACAGACGGACGGATGGACGGACGTACGGACAGACGTACGTACGGACGGATGGACGGAGGTGTTCCCTTTATCCCTCCGAACTTCGTTCGATGGGATAAATATCCACCACCTGCAATTTGTTACAAATACAGCTAGACTTGGATTACATTTAATGAATAAACACAAGGAGCACACACGTCTCGAACTTGCAACCTTGCGGTTACGGCGCCCAATCCCCTAGCTCAAGCCCCTCGGCCAACTCAAGAACCCCAATAAAGGTTGTTTTAACCATCTACTTAAAAAAGTAAGCTGAATTACTTCTTTCAGAGTGAGTCTGTCTGCATTAGATGGGGCATCAACAGCTGGTTGTATTTGTGTGAGTATCATAGGACCAAGAGCTTCCAGTAGCTTAGCACCATGTAACTGTACAGAAGGGTCTGCTTCTTCGCAACAGTATTGTATTGTGTCCCTCAGTAGGACTACACTATGTCTGCAATATAATAGGGTATAATATAGCACCATGTAACTGTACAGAGGGATCTGTAAGGGGTTCGAAAGTTTGTGTGCCTAGCCCTAAGGGGTGTATTCGACGATATTATCCCTGCTCTGAGGTCTATATTACGATTCGAACATGAAAACTCACCAAAATGTTTCGAATATTCATTATGGTCCGCCATTACTACGGTCCGCCGTTATGACGTCACACATTACATGTATTACAAGGGGCATTGTTCGCGAATATACCCCGGGTGAAATGTTGACTTTGTTTACAGTTAATAGAAGGCATGAATACAGTCATGTTTGAATAGGGTATAATATAGCACCATGTAACTGTATAGAGGGGTCTACCTAATATCGTATTGTGTCCCTCAGTAGAACTACACTTATGTCTGCAATATAGAGTATATTTTAGAAATTCTACAGGGAGAAGTTGGCACTATTATGAAATGTTATTTTACTCTTACAGCAGATGACTTTATTTACCTGATTAATGGAAAGTAAGATTTTGCAAGGTGGACCAAGACTTGTAGTGCTTCTAAGACCACTGGTAGAGGTTCTGTTGCCCCACTTGGTCTTGTAGGACATCCACTTCCTGGAATTTATGTAAAATATTCAATTATACAAAGATTAAGCATGTAAACAATGAATTTAATATAGTGCCTCTAAGACCACTGGTAGAGGTTCTGTCGCCCCACTTGGTCTTGTAGGACATCCACTTCCTGGAATTTATGTAAAATATTTAATTATACAAAGATTAAGCATGTAAACAATGAATTTAATATAGTGCCTCTAAGACCACTGGTAGAGGTTCTATCGGCCCACTTGGTCTTGTAGGACATGCACTTCCTGGAATTTATGTAAAATATTTAATTATACAAAGATTAAGCATGTAAACAATGAATTTAATATAGTGCCTCTAAGACCACTGGTAGAGGTTCTGTTGCCCCACTTGGTCTTGTAGGACATGCACTTCCTAGAATTTATGTAAAATATTTAATTATACAAAGATTAAGCATGTAAACAATGAATTTAATATAGTGCCTCTAAGACCACTGGTAGAGGTTCTGTCGCCCCACTTGGTCTTGTAGGACATCCACTTCCTGGAATTTATGTAAAATATTTAATTATACAAAGATTAAGCATGTAAACAATGAATTTAATATAGTGCCTCTAAGACCACTGGTAGAGGTTCTATCGGCCCACTTGGTCTTGTAGGACATGCACTTCCTGGAATTTATGTAAATTATTTAATTATACAAAGATTGAGCATGTAAACAATGAATTTAATATAGTGCCTCTAAGACCACTGGTAGAGGTTCTGTTGCCCCACTTGGTCTTGTAGGACATCCACTTCCTGGAATTTATGTAAAATATTTAATTATACAAAGATTAAGCATGTAAACAATGAATTTAATATAGTGCCTCTAAGACCACTGGTAGAGGTTCTGTCGCCCCACTTGGTCTTGTAGGACATGCACTTCCTGGAATTTATGTAAAATATTTAATTATACAAAGATTAAGCATGTAAACAATGAATTTAATATAGTGCCTCTAAGACCACTGGTAGAGGTTCTGTTGCCCCACTTGGTCTTGTAGGACATCCACTTCCTGGAATTTATGTAAAATATTTAATTATACAAAGATTAAGCATGTAAACAATGAATTTAATATAGTGCCTCTAAGACCACTGGTAGAGGTTCTGTTGCCCCACTTGGTCTTGTAGGACATCCACTTCCTGGAATTAATGTAAAGTATTTAATTATACAAAGATTGAGCATGTAAACAATGAATTTAATATAGTGCCTCTAAGACCACTGGTAGAGGTTCTGTTGCCCCACTTGGTCTTGTAGGATATCCACTTCCTGGAATTTATGTAAAGTATTTAATTATACAAAGATTGAGCATGTAAACAATGAATTTAATATAGTGCCTCTAAGACCACTGGTAGAGGTTCTGTTGCCCCATTTGGTCTTGTAGGATATCCACTACCTGGAATTCATGTAAAGTATTACAAAGATTGAGCATGTAAACAATGAATTTAATATAGTGCCTCTAAGACCACTGGTAGAGGTTCTGTTGCCCCACTTGGTCTTGTAGGACATCCACTTCCTGGAATTTATGTAAAGTATTTAATTATACAAAGATTGAGCATGTAATCAATGAATTTAATATATTTTTTCTTTAACTACATTTTTTAAACTGAAAAACTCACCACATCTCTCATTGAATTTGTGAATCGCTGTGTTTTTCAAAATAAAGTTTGTTTTTAGCAATTAAAAACCCTCAACAATCTTTATATTAAATACATAAATGTTCTCATGAGACAGCGTGAAAGGAGTATAACTGTACACATTTGGTCATTGTGCTGTAATCATGAGATCATCACATCTAATACAAAATCATGTGTCAGAAAGATGCCAAAACAGTGTTGTTATGACATTAAATTCGTGAGACACTTAAACAGCCAAATCATATGGCTGACACTAACATATGGATATAAAATAATACACATTATGATAGCACTGACCTGATAAGGTAAGACTGTCGTCTGTATGACGTATGATCCCCACACATAACCGCACCAACCATGGGGTCTCCTGACTTGGTAACACATTAGTCATTTGCTCTAACCTGGGGGTCAAAGATCCTGACCCTGGGGTCTGACTTCCCGATTGAGCCCCATCACTAAAATTTGTTTCACTCGACGTGGTATTCTGGGATACTTCAGATGTATCCTTGGTAACGTCCATTGCATTCTGGGAAGTTCCTGATGAATTCTGGGAAACTTCACTTGCGCCATCTTTTGGTTTGTTTGTTGACTTGATTGGATTGAGAATATAGAAGACTTCTAACAGAGGAGCATTGACTGTTACTATTGAACCATAACATGTCAGGCAAGCTACTCTTATATTAGGATCTTAAATAAAAACAAAGATAGGATTGGCTGACATAAAGTATACAAGGCATTAACATGCAAAATGTCACCATTTGCCATTTGTTACAGATGCAAAACCAAACAACCAACCAACTGCCATACACCAACTGCCGCCACAAAAAAGTTGGAGACTATAACAAAACGTCACAAATTGTGGTGATGTCATAAAAAATCACTACTTAACTACCAATATTGCATGATAAAATTATTGGATTTGTTAACTTGAGCCTCTTCAGGACTGACATATCTAAGTCTGATTCATTGAACTCCATTAATATAGGTGAATAGTGAATTCCATTCAACTAACCTCTATGTGTTACAAAGGGCTTGATCTGTTTAGCCACTCTGCTTAGCAACCCTGGTTTAAACTTCTGGTATGGTACATTGATCACTAATGTTGCCAGGCACTGTAAGAGATATGTATATGTAAACTGTGGCAAATGTTCAGGTGCAATATAGTAACACAGAGTGATGATAATTTTTGTGTAACATGATTTACCAATTATTAATAAGATGGATAATTTTTTCAAGATCTTATATTGATATTAACATGTTTAGAATAAAAAATCATTTAAAATCAAAATATTTTGTCAAAAATTATCTTGAACTGACTTTACTACAAATTTCTTTTTCTATTAATCCAAAAACATACCTTAATAGTTTGTGTGATGGCTAGGGGGGAGTTCTCTGAGGCTAACGTCATCAGTAGATTAGTATGCAGCTGCTTTACCATTGAGCTCAATGTAAATGAGTAGGATGTGAAAGCAAACTGATCGTTCTTACTGAAATGTAAAAAGGTATATTTCAAAATCAGCAATAATGCACAAAGCTGTAACAATGTGTTACAGAAGATGAATATTAATGCCAGTCCCGAAAGATGTTGGCTATAACAATATATCACAACTTTTTGATCATGTGACATAAAAAATTAAAATAAACAATGTTTAGTGAGATGTTTTTCCTCTCTGCATATAACCATTTACAGTAATGTCTTATCTGAATGCCACTGAGACAAGCAAAATAACAGTGTCAAGATATAGGGACAGAAAATATTCTAGCAATAGTAAGAGCATTCAATATACAGTAGCAAGTGTAACACAGGCCTTGATTTTATTGATTTTTCCCTATATCATGACATGTATAAAAATGGGACAAAATGGGACAAAAATGGGACTGAGACAGAGTGTTCATATTGAGGGGTGTTTGGATGGGAGAGATGTTTAGATATAAAACTTTCACTCTTATTTCTTCAATTATAATACATGCTACCTGTCCTCAGAAGCTACTGCCAAATACTGCTTACTCCCTTCTAATAAAGCTGTCAATACTGTAAGAGCATTACATCGTACTTTTGGGATGCCATCTTTTAATATCGTTGTGAATAAAGTCTGCGTCTGACCCCCTGGAGAATCCGGAATAAATGCCGACCAATAACCAAACATTATTTTCCTTTCTGTGATTTTCACTACACTTAGTAAGCAACTCAGAGCAGCCAGTCTTACTCTAGAGAATATGGATCTTGTTTTAACTGCTTGTTCCCCCTCTGTATCTGAGTACTCAGATTCTGAGCTGCTGATGCGATTCCAGTGTGGGCGGAGGGAGAAAGTGTCATGACTAGAAGAGCCTAATGATGAGCTAAGAAATTGATGACCAGGAGTGAATCTATTCTGGAATTTTGATTGGTCCTCATCATCTTGCTGAGATTCAACCTTTTTGGGGCGTCTCTTTTTATTTTTCTTGTTGGCAACTTTAGGTGCTGCCTTAGGGGTGGGACTGGGGGGCTGAAGAGGGATCCTATTTGGTGACACGGCCCCAGCATACTGACTCATGGGGGTAGGATAGAGACACATATTGGTAGTGAGTGGAATTTCCTGGGGTGTTCCAAAATATATGTACACCTGAAATAATAGAGTTTTATGCATGGATTAAATCTAAACCACACTTTAATAATTTAAATTATGTTCATAAATTTTGCAAATAGTTTATCCTTTTGTGTCTGAGAATTCATTGTAAATATAAATGTATTGATGCAATGTTAATCCAAAAGTTTATGCAGTTATTGTTGACAATGATATTCACCTTTGATAGCAATTCAATCTATCTAATAAGTGACTATACAGGTACAAATATCATATCCAAAATGCACTATGGTCGTTCGAAGCTAGCAGTGCAATTTATACAACCCATACAATTATGGGATCATGGGTAAAAGCATTCAATGAAATAAGCTAAGGAATTCACTCAAGTCTGACTGCTTGGAGAAATTAAATGATTAGTGTTCTCAAATGAATGATAACTCCATATGGTGATGAACCCAGTGACAAACTTTACTCGGAATTCACAACCCACCACAATCATAGATTCAGGATCCCCAGGGGCCTTTGAAAAGTCCCAAGGTAATTATTGGACAGGGGAGCAATTTATACACGACTAACGAGAAACATAATAAAGACACATAGAGCAGTGATCTCCCCAGCATTCAAGCAAGTGAGCGCAGCACCCTACTGAGATTTTGAAAAAAGACCTGCACCCACCTGGAAATCCATTTGCACCCACTTGAAAATGAGAAAAATCATGGGCATATTTTGACCACTTTTGGTCTCAATTGTGAAAATGACAATTTTGCACCCACTTGAAAAAAAATCCTGTGGAGATCACTATAGAGGAATCAATTCCGCTCATCTTTTACATGCTTCCTAATAATTCTAGTTGATAAGGGGTCTTACTTTGATAATAGCTAACACGAGTCCAAGTTGGTCAGTCTGTAAAGCATTAAGGCCTACTATCACATTCTGAAGACCCCTTAGAGCATGTACAATCAGCTTACAATGCGACACCTCTTCCATCTTGGCACCTTTAGCCTGTTCTAGAATTTTCGCAAATGTTTTGAAACAAACCAGAGCAAATTTCTCAGGTATGTATTTCTCTAGTGAAACCCTGGAATTAAAGATGAATACATGAAAGTTTCCTTTATTCTTAATCATCAAACTTCAATTTTGATATTTATATGATCTAGGAGAGAAAATTTATTTAAATTTATGATTTCCATTAATTTTGCCTATAGCCTCTTGTGAAAAATTCTAGTGAAACAAATGTACAAGCATCCAATAATTCATTCTCTCATAATCCTTTTCTTTTATTCCACTACTCAATTTACAACGCATAAATGAATATATTCCATGTAAAGGACTCTTACCTGATGCAGGCATTCTCCAGGCATATCAATGCACCCTTTATGACCTCCTCTTCGTGGCTCTCTTGTATCATGGATACTAGTAGACCTCCTTCACTCAGTAACATCTCCTCATACTGCAAAACATTTTACAATGGAATTCTTAAGAATTTTGACAAGCAAAATTGAAAGGTAAAACAATAAAATTATAACTTTAATATGGAAAAGAATTTTGACACGCAAAATTGAAAGATAAAAAAGGAAATTATGGGAATTTATGACTTTAACATGGAAAAGTAGTTGCTTACATTCCTCAGTAATAGTGTCTGGAGGAAAACACTTGGTGAGTGTTGCTAATGACACTCAAGCACCTGAGGGGTAAGTCCACCCAGGGAACACTGTTGTTCATATGTAATGCTAAAACACGTACCTGTTCAATTCTGTGCCCATTCTCATACAACACTGTCGCTAGGGCATGTAGAATATCAGGCCATGTCCACTGGGGACATTGTTGTAACGCCAATACATAATACTCGACCAAGATGTTCAGGCATTTATCACTGAGCTCCATCTGTAAAACATATGTGATTCAGATAACATTATGTAAAAATATCCACACACGTACAGTATTCTTTATTTTCACCTCTGAAAATGCAGTTCAAGAAGCTAAGTTTAAGATAAAGCATATTAAGTGAGACCAAAAACTTAAATAAATTGAATTTTAGTGAATTCTAAAAATCAGTTTATATTTGGATATAAAAGTTGCATGCACTTTTAAGATCAATGATCACCTTTTTACAATGTAGTAGATGTGTATCATTTAACATAACTTTTAATGGTCTTTGCAATGGTATATCACACTTGGTACCAACTATAATGGTTTTAACTACAGAGAGGAGATATTGGGAGAACTGACACTCGGTATATTCAGTTTCAACATTTTTTGAGGTAAAATATGACTTGATTAAAAATCTAGAAAAAATCTGGAAAGAAAACCTAAATGTGAAAAGTGCCTACCTGTAATTTAGTGATGAGATTCACTGTTAATTGAGCAAACTTTGTGAGGAGCTGGTCAAGTTGGGTGGGCACCAGTGTACAGCAATGACACAATAGCTGACATGCTTCCTGTAGTAAAATAACATAAGTATTATGCATACATTTCAGAGCTTTTTCATCTTTTGGGATAAATCTAAGATAACTACACTGGAGAACTTTAATAAATCTCAACCATCAAAGGTTGTCACAATGAGTTTTAAAAATACATGTACGTTTTATGTTTCCAACTATTCCAAATGGTAGAAAAATAATCCCCGTTCACTCTAAGTAGCACAATAAATGAATCCAAGGCTTCATACCTACAAATGATGGATACATTCAAATCGAATGAATGTTTTCAAACATCGCACAATAAAAATGAATCCAAGGCTTCATACCTGCAAAGTGTAAATTCCTACCAAATCGAATTGAATGTTTTCATGGATCGCCATTGTTGTGATCCAAGGAGGATTGGCTCCCAGAATGCAACATCAGTTAACCTTATTCACCCGTGACAGATTTCAAAATGGCGGAACTGCATTTTGAAAGCTTTCATGTGGCTGGGAGCCAATCCTCCTTGCAGCGTAATCGGGCTCCAAAGTCACCTCAACATTTGTAGAGTCTGGATTAAAACGTGAAAATCACTTCAAATTTTTAAGTTCCTAATTGTCATTATGGACACAAATTCCACTACATTTGTACTTTCCAGTAGGGAGAAAATAGTCAGCCTCAATTCACTGAGGTAAGAATTTATTATATAAGCGACAGAATTTCTTTTTCATAGTGTTAGTCATTAGCACTATTTATGTTCCAAACTTTAATCAGATAATTGGTGAATTTGTACGATCCAAGGATTATGAGGGGGAATCCCAAAGATTTATCCAATTTGCATTGGAATTCAGATAAAATTTATCGGATAAATTTTATCTGAATTCCAATGCAAATTGGATAGAAGTGGCTTGAACCCTTATACATCATTGGTACCTTTAGCTAGAAGTGGCTAGAACCAGTGTTTTTCCTAAGCAAATATAAATCACAGGACCAATGGACTGGCAATATCAAAATTTCAACCAGCCCAGGCTAAGCATCATCAGTCATCTGGACCTGTAACTTCTGCTACATCACAGGTCCAAGTGAAAACCAACCAGTCCTTAAAATATTAAAGTTACTTCGAATTCAGAACTATATGTATTGGCACTTACCTAAAAGATATATAACTACATGTACGTATGATTTACATGTATACCATTATCACTATGTGTGTGTGTTAGACAGTATAGTTCATAATAAAGATATTATAAAAGATTCATTCTCCTCTTTATTGCTAGTAATTAACAATATTGAACAACTTTTAGAATCATAAAGTAGCCATGGATGGGTTTTTTCCCATGATTTCTGGTACGTGCGTTATTTACCCTCCTTGTTGTCATGTTTCGTCTTTTTCTGTTTGTTATTATTCTCATCTTCACATCCTTGCAGTTCTTGAGTACGTTTTTTATTGAAAATAGACCACATTTTGTGACATTTGTCAAAAGTTCAAAAAGAAATTTAAAAAATTAATACAGGAACCGGAAATTACTTTTGCTACACTGGACGAAAACAAATGTAGTTTGTATCTTCACCCGGGATTGTTTAACCTCCATTTATCCTACTCGATCAATTTATGAATATCCATATAATTTCTCGTTATAATTATATTTATTTAATAGTTAGTGGACAGTAATGAAGTCCCTGTGTTGGAATTCCCGGTTAATTTGCTTCCATAATCAGAAATTTTACATCGAATGAAATACCATATGGTCACTACCCACAATTCATTTCGACCAATCAGAAAACAGTTTTTCCAAGTTATTGATAGATTATGCTACGCAATTTATCCTCGTTTGCAGACCTGAAAATCAAAAAATATTTCAAAAAATCCTGTCTGTTTTAAAGATTTTCGATGTGATAATGAGTAAAATCTTGAGTAAATGAAGTTCAACGATTGGACTGATGTTTGAGGTAAGACTTTGGTGCATATCTTAGCCATCGGACTTGGACGGTCTTGTGGACTGGTTGGTTGGAATAAATCGTCAGTCCTGGGTCAACATCATCGAAGATGTCCCATGGTCCGACGCTTAGGAAAAACACTGGCTAGAACCCTTATACATCCTGGGTAACCATTGCTAGAAGTGGCTAGAACCCTTATACATCCCAGGTTACCATTGCTAGAAGTAGCTAGAACCATTATATATCCTGGGTAACGGCTGCTAGAAGTGGCTAGAACCCTTATACATCCTGGGTAAGTGTTGCTAGAAGTGGCTAGAACCACTATTGACCCTGGATACCATTGCTAGAAGTGGCTAGAATCCATAAACACCTTGGGTAACTATTGCTAGAAGTGGCTAGAACCACTATTGACCCTGGATACCATTGCTAGAAGTGGCTAGAATCCATATACACCCTGGGTAACCATTGCTAGAAGTGGCTAGAACCATTATTGACCCTGGATACCATTGCTAGAAGTGGCTAGAACCCCCAGTTTATTAATATAAACAGCATAAGTCCCATTTGTAACGTGTAGCCAGACAGTTAACACATCTATGACTGATTGACTATAAGACTTATGACAGACTGAGTAACGACTTATACACCCATATGTAATTGTCTTATCATTCACTTGTTACTGTTTAAGTGATACTGCTTTGGAACATGATAACGGTCTGGGACTGTGTAATGCCAAGGCTACGCTAAACTCATATGGCAGATGCATGGCCCACGATTGTTACAAATCCAAGGATCATCCGGATTGGATTCCGGATCATAAACATTCACGGCCCCAGATAACCACTGAGACTGCACAAGCAAATTGGTAGAATTATTTTTTGCCACATAAAAATTATCATCTAGAAATTTTGAGACGACTGCTTCAACCAGATAAATTGACATTCCAAAAAAATCAAGAAAACTCAAAATTATATTTGTGTTTTACCTCATTTCCAGCAATTTTCTGTGTGTATTCGATAGAGTTAAGCTCGTCAATATAAAGATTGATATCCTTCTTAAATCCTTCATCACCTCTGTATACGATTGTGATCAATTTGGATCTATATTTTCGATATTTCTCCACTTCATTTTCAAAATAGAAACTCATGCCCGCCATGTCAGTTCTCGCTCTCGTGATCTTCTTCCGGCGAGATCAAACATGGCGGCTAAAATTCATAAATTTTCACAATTTCGACATTCTCTGCTGAATTTCTCTCGATACAAGGCGTACCGGCTACTATCTACCAGTCAGCGATGTAGGGTATCAGTCAAGAGCAATAATGATGTGGATGATGAGACACATTTTGGTTTTGAACGAGTGAAGGAAAGTGAAAAAGGAGAAAAAGGTATTTCGTAATAATCCTGTGTACTTCCGGGTTAGTCTTACTACATGTACATGATGATGTACATGTACATGTCGTCTAACTCAGGAGATTAATTTGTACGTCACAAATATATTCTTCCTTCTTTTCATATTTTACCTACATCCTTCAAGTCCAATTCTGTAGAACAATGGCAATGGCGACATTGGAGTAGTAGCCCGACAGTACTGAAGCTCCATAGTGAACACCATCCATTGATCTCTATCAATAGTTTCAGTCTCACTGAATGAATAGTGTTCACTATGTGTAGCTTCCAGGTTTTAAACACATTGAAATTCGTGAAGGTGGGTCAAAATTAAAGTCTGATTCATTCTTCCATTGAGTAGATCTACTTTGAATCTAAAAATTTAGCAATCAATAAAAATACATGTACAAACATTTGTACAAGGCCTAACTTTGTGTATTTTGGGTTGTTTTGTAGTTTGGCTATCATAAAGTGTGGCTATCATTAAGTGTGGCCTCTGCACATTATACCTAATTTATCTGAAATATACAAAAGTTAGGCCTACTTATGTCTCTATTTTTTCACACATTGTTGCAATTTACTATATTTGCACATAGCCATCTTTAGAGCTTTGTGTAAACTAAGTAAGTTGCAATATGGTCCATTGGTTGCTTATTTTTTAGATTCAAAGTACTCGATAGAATTTTCAATAGAATTTTGAATCAGACTTTAGATCTATTTACATGTATTAATTTCCCTTTATTTACCTTTGAATTATATCTGCATTTTAAGAATTTCATGTTGTATGAAGTGTTCCAATATCCATGTACTTTCAGTGTCTGAAGTGTTCCAATATCAATGTAACAGTGTTCGCGCTAGCCATTAAAATTTCTGAGTCCCAGGGATGCAACCCATTTGAAAAATTTGAGTCCCCATCTAATTTTTTTGCGTCCCTCTTATTTCTTCACAAAGTTCAAGAAAATATTGTGAAAGTGAAAATAAAGTGGGCGATAATAGAGTGCTTACACTAAAATGGGATAAAAATGACATATATTGTAATTTGATGCATCCTCCCGATAAATATCTATCACTGGGTCCTTTTCACACAATTCTTAAGTAATGTTATACCAAAATAGTCCGAAATGAATAAAGGAAATGCTCAAATTAAGAGTTTTGTTTTCACATTTTAAAACTTGCGATCTTGAAGGTCATGTCAAGGTCGTGAACTTTTGCTTCTTTTTATTAACATTTCTCCTTATTCTGAAGACTTTTAGATGAAAAACCTCGATCTATCATTAAACAATTATCTTGATGTATAACATTAGATCAATATATAATGGTGTTTAGTGGAAATAATAAAGATAATCGTGAAAAACAATTGTTTCAATTTGTGGGGAACCACAGGGGATTTCTGCAATATTGTATGTTTTGATCTTCCATTTCGATTGCGGCATTTTCCGGAATATATCGGAACCAATCAAAATCCATGTCTCATACTGGAAACCCTGTTAATCTTTGGTAGTCATGATAGCCAATCAGATTTGTCGATATAAATATACCTGGATCATTGCTCGTATATCAAGGTAGTGAGTTTGAAAATCTTGAAGAAAATCATGTTTCACCGCTACTGTGCTGCAGTAAAAGTTATCTTGAAGCAGTTTATAATTTTTACGTCCAACCTTCTGAAATTTCCGTAAAAATGGCAAAAAACGGCGTCAACGCAAACACTGCATGTACATGTACTTTCAGTGTATGAAGTGTTCCAATATCCATGTACATGTACCTTCAGTGTATGAAGTGTTCCAATATCCATGTACATGTACTTTCAGTGTATAAAGTGTTCCAATATCCATGTACATGTACTTTCAGTGTATGAAGTGTTCCAATATCCATGTACATGTAGTTTCAGTGTATGAAGTGTTCCAATATCCATGTATGTTTCAGTGTATGAGGTGTTCCAATATCCATGTACATGTACTTTCAGTGTATGAAGTGTTCCAATATCCATGTACATGTACTTTCAGTGTATGAAGTGTTCCAATATCCATGTACATGTACGTTCAGTGTATGAAGTGTTCCAATATCCATGTACATGTACTTTCAGTGTATGAAGTGTTCCAATATCCATGTACATGTACGTTCAGTGTATGAAGTGTTCCAATATCCATGTACATGTACTTTCAGTGTATGAAGTGTTCCAATATCCATGTACATGTACTTTCAGTGTATGAAGTGTTCCAATATCCATATAAATGTACTTTCAGTGTATGAAGTGTTCCAATATCCATGTACATGTACTTTCAGTGTATGAAGTGTTCCAATATCCAGGTATGTTTCAGTGTATGAGGTGTTCCAATATCCATATACATGTACTTTCAGTGTATGAAGTGTTCCAATATCCATTTACATGTACTTTCAGTGTATGAAGTGTTCCAATATCCATGTACATGTACTTTCAGTGTATGAAGTGTTCCAATATCCATGTACATGTACTTTCAGTGTATGAAGTGTTCCAATATCCATGTACATGTACTTTCAGTGTATGAAGTGTTCTAATATCCATGTACATGTACTTTCAGTGTATGAAGTGTTCCAATATCCATGTACTTTCAGTGTATGAAGTGTTCCAATATCCATGTACTTTCAGTGTATGAAGTGTTTCACAGAGTGGCTGACACATATGATTTAATGAATGATGCCATGAGTGGAGGCGTTCACAGACTCTGGAAGGACCACTATATGGAAAAACTTGCCCCAACACCTGGAACTAAACTGCTGGATGTAGCTGGGGGAACAGGTATATGTACAGTAAAACCTGTCTGAACAACTTTTGTTATTGTGAACTCTTTTAGGTTCCATTTTTAATCTTCCATAGACTTCCATGCTAGAAACCCTTGATATGTGAACGCCTGCCAATCTGAACATTTTAGGATAGCCACTGGCGGATTAGGGGGGGGGGGGCCTGGGGGCCCGGGCCCCCCCCCCCTTGGGTGGGCCCAGAAAAAGAAAATTGGGCCCACAAAAAATTTTGGGCCAAAAAAGGCCTTCAGGCTCCAAAAAGTGGGCCTTTTTGGTTATTATTGGGCCTTTTAAGGCCTTATTTTTTAATTTCAGGCCAAATTTTGAAGAAAATGGGCCTCAAAATTTCAAAATTTGGGCCCACTTTTGGGTTTTAGGGGCCCACATTTTTTTTCCGCGCAAGCGCGAACATTTTTTTCTCTGACTTGAAATTTGGGCCCCCCCCCTTGTTGATTCCCAGATCCGCCCCTGATAGCTCCCCTATGTTTGGATTAGATTTGTTTGCTGTAATCTATGTCACTACGATTGAACAAATTAAAACATTTTCTAAACATAACACATATTCAAGATTTCTCTGGGCATACTATACATTATTGATAATCTTGTACAATATTGGGAATCTTCTTAAGTAATGTCAGGGCTCTCACTAGGCTTTTAGAGTCCGGAGATTCTCCGGAGTCTAATGTCTTAAAATCCTCTTGCTCCAGAGTCTAATAGCTTTTCCAGAG
This sequence comes from Owenia fusiformis, assembly GCA_903813345.2. NCBI lineage: Eukaryota > Metazoa > Annelida > Polychaeta > Sabellida > Oweniidae > Owenia > Owenia fusiformis. The sequence continues at coordinate 11,076,929 of CAIIXF020000012.1, forward strand.
TCTAAAGTGTTTTTTCCGGAGTCTAATTTTACATATTTGTCATATTATTTGCAATAAAACTCTTGAGAAAATACATAAAAGTGGATACTAACAAGGAATAGGAAGTCAGAAAGCTTTTAGAAATAAATATTGGGATTAAAATAGCAAGATAATCTTAAAAAGTATGTTGAAAAGTATACTAGGATATCTCTGATTTCACATGGGGGAGAAGTAGTCGCAATACCGCGAAAAAAGTAGTCACAATACCTCTAAAAATCCGGGGTCTAAGAATTTCCTGGTGAGAACCCTGAATGTTGTACAATACATTGGCAGTTTTAACAATCATATACAGTTTTGGAAACCTTGTACAGTATTAATATCCCATATAGTATTGGCAACCTTTATAAGCTAGTATTGGCAACCTCGCACTGTACTGACAGTATTCAAATCAAAACAGTATTATCTTATACACAGTATTGCAAATCTGAGTGATGAGGAATGACATTGAATACATTATTGATAATATTGTATAGTAAATACTCCAATCTGTTGCAGGCGACATAGCATTTCGATTTCTTAAGTATGTAGAAAACGAAGGTGAGGCACCAGTGCATACTGACCAGGACTTCATGTTTGATATACCAATTGATGTTATGGCATCTGATTACATGAACGATATAGAGTCTGATAAAGATGTACCACCAGGTGAGGAGTATTATAAGTTATTGAATGATTTGAAGTGCAATACAAGATATATTCTGCTCGAGAAATTCCATATTGGAACGAGACGAAGTTGAGTGCCAATACAGAATATTGAGACAGAATATATCCTGTATTGCACTTCAATTCATTCAATAACGTTTTTCGTGTGATCCTCTGTATTGCTACTGAGATTGTCCCATTCGTACCAATATTTTCTGTATTGCGACGGAGATGATCAACGGGGACAATCTCAGTAGCAATACAGGTTGGTACAGCACAAGAACTGACAAATCAGAGGGCTTCATTTTACAGATCATACAATAAAGATATGTGTTGTACAAAATGCCAAAGAGAGTGAAACATCTAAGTGTAGAATCAGTCATAAGAGACCGAAAAGCCTTCTTAGGAGCTTTATTTGAAGGGGCATGTCATGAAAAAAGTAGTTTTCTAAGAATTTGCAATACTGTAGTTCCTTATCTCAGGAGCTTTATTTAAAGGAGGCAACATGAGGAAAATGCCTGCTGTTTTTCAGACATTCACACTGAAGCTCCATAGTTATACTAAAAAAATGAAATGTTAATAATTTCTGCTGGGATTGTAATTCATTAGTGAGGTTAATGTCCTGTTCATCATAATTTAGTCTTAATAAAAAAGTCCACAACTTTTACAGTAAGTTGCATATCAAATATAAATCCCTTGTTTGCATGTTTTTTTTATTCCCCATATTGTTTTATTTTATTAATTTATTCTAAATTATCTTCACAGGTAGAGCCCAACTGCCAGGGTCCCATGTTACTGTATGTGATATAAACCAAGCCATGCTACAAGTGGGCAAGGATAAATCAAGAGCACTTAATCACCCTGAAGAAAGTAAGTCCTGTATTACATATAAGCATTTACAATTTTGCAGCAATGAACAGGGGTTTCATTAGCAGAAGGCAACAGTCAATCTTTACCAGTTGTTTTCACAAAATCGCCTGTTGTTTTAGGGACTTTTCAACTTTTCCATGTTAAATTTCTGACTTCCATTAATTTTACCTGTTGTTTTCATTTATTTAGCCTGTTGTGAGAAATTCTAGTGTAACCCCCGAATGGTGGTATTCATAGTGAACTTAATAGTTATTACAATATTAGCTTAAAACAGGTTGAAGTTTGTGAGAATCTCAAAATTGTGATTTTGTATTTTAGGGATATCTTGGGTGCGAGGTAATGCTGAGAATCTCCCTATACCAGATAACACTTATGATGCTTATACCATAGCATTTGGCATTAGAAATTGCACACATGTAGATAAGGTGAGAAAAAAAGTCTGTCTTGATGAGACGAGGTGCTTCACTAAGTTCAACAAAAAACACTTTTGTATAAACATTTTGCTCCTCCTAATTTTATGCTAGTCAAAATGGTGATTTCTGAAAATGAGTCTAGTGAATTCTGCAAGAGAAAAAGGTCAATTCTACAAGAATTCTTCGGGAATATTAGAAAGAAATGACTTTTTTAAAACTATTGTCAAAGTTCATATATTAGAGCAGTTTTTGACATATGGTTTTCATGGTTCCAGGTACACTCCAGCCAAGTACCAGTGCATTGTAATCGTTTTCTTAATTGCAACTGCTTGCATATATAATTCTTCTATATCATTAATTAAGAAGCATTTACATTTATTATAACAATGATTTTAGGTGCTGGATGAGGCATATCGTGTGTTAAAACCAGGTGGAAGGTTCACATGTCTAGAGTTCAGTAAAGTCAACAACACCATATTAAGAAAGTATGTTACTTTTTTATTCAACTTGCATTATGATAACACTTCCCACATTCAGGCACATACATGTATCTACACAATCAGAGGCACATCTCTGTTGCATTTCATACAATACATTCGTATGGTGTATTGAACTGTGTTCCTGTCTACATGTACCCCTCTGCAGATCCTAATTTTATTCCTTTGGATTAACAACTCTCACTAGGATATGGCATTGTCTGTTTAGAAATGGGAGTTCAAATTATGTCTTTACAATCCCAATTTGTTAATAAGATATCTTACTTTTATATGGCAGCATTTTTAATGTTTCATACATGTCATAGCAATGTTAATGAACCAACTCAAAATACCATGTCATTAAAAATCTGCAACAGAGAAACTCATGCATAATACTAGCATTGAACAAGTTCCCCAGAGATCAGATCAGAGTATACATTTAAACTTTTTTTCATATCATAATTTATTCCATAATACTACTGTTTTCCCTGGGAAATAAAATCATATTATCCCTCTTAAAATCATATACTGTACGCCCGGTATTATTCGCGAGATTTAATTTCGCGAATTTTGCGAAAACACGATTTTGCAGCTATTAAATTTCGCGAATTTCACAAGTTTGAAATTCATTACTATTCCAGGAATTCTCGAGCTACTCGTGTTTAAATTAAGTTAGATGTACAGTAATTGCACTTACCTGATGTCATATTTGGATGAGATTTACAATAACTGGGATCTTTATCATCGGCAAGCTGCATATCAACCTTTATTGCATCGTCATTTTTAATATTAAAGCAAAAGTGCGTGGCTCCCATAATATAATAACTTTACCGTACTTCATACTGTATTTTATCGTATTCGGGGATTCCCCAGTATATGATGTCCAATCAAATCGCAATTTCGCGATGATAATTTTTCGCGATTTTAACACCCTCGTGAAAAGCGCGAAACTAAATCGCACGCGAATAATACCGGGCGTACAGTATACTCGAAAAATCATATTGTCCCTGTAAAAAAATCATATATACTCGAAAAATCATATTGTCCCTTGTTCCTTTTTTCATTTTTTCAAAAAATTTTGATTTTTCCAATTTTCGAAAAAAAAAATTTTCATTTTATCAAAAAAATTGCAATTTTTCAAACATTTTCATTCATTTCAAAATATTTTCAACTTTGAATCAGTTTTTCATTTTTTTTCAAAAATTTTCATTTTTTCCAAAATTTTTGATTTTTCAATTTTCTTGAATATTCCTTTTTCCTACAATTCTCAAAAATTAAATTATGGAATAAAAATGTTATTTCATGTTTGATTTTCAATATTAATTTTATTCCACAGGAAATATGACATTGACCTCGGTAAATATTATATTGACACTCACTCGCTACGCTCGTTCGGTCAATATCATATTTCCCTCGGTCAATATCATATTACCCTGGAATAAAATTCATATTAAAAATCAAGCATAAAATAACCTATATGTATACCATAAAATGCATATAAAAATATATTTCATATAAAAAAACTGAGTTTCAATTGTTTCAATATGCTTTATCTTAAATTGTGTTTGTGCCAGTATTATGCTCTTTTGTATATCTCTATAAGGGAGGGCATTTGTACTGAAAGGAGCGTTTTCAGTACATATTTGTACTGAAAAATATACAGATTTTTTAAGTACAAAATTCAGTATATTTATGTTTTGAAAAATATACTTACTTTTTTAAGTGCAAAGGACGATTCTCGGTTTGGAGAACGAAGTTCATCAATCTAAATGAGCATTATCCCTGCTTCGGACAAATTTGATTTTTTTTACATAATATAGATTTGAATGTCTTCTTTTGAATAGTCATAATTTAATTTGGGTAATATTTATAGATTTTTCGCAAAAAAATATTAGCGCAGTACACTATTGAACTTCTTTCCCCAAATCGAGACTTGTATTTTATTGAATCGGTCTAATTGAGCATTATCCCTGCTTCAGACCAATTTGTTATTTTTACATCTTGTAGATTTAAATGTTCTCTTTTGAATATTCAAAGTTTAATTTGGGTAATATTTCTATATTTTTCATGAAAAAAATTATTAGCCCAGGAGACTATTCTCCAAACCGAGAATCGTCCTTTCAGTACAAAAATATACTGAAATATGTAGTTTATATTGTTCTTAACATGTTATTCCGAATCTATTTTCAGCATATATGACCAATATTCTTTCCAAGTGATTCCAGTGCTGGGTCAGTTGCTTGCCAAAGACTGGAGATCTTATCAATATTTAGTAGAGAGCATTAGGCAGTTTCCAAATCAGGTATCAATGTAAAAATTCTATAAATTATACATGCTACTTTATAAATTATATTCAGGGGCTCAGATATAAACTTTTTTCAGAGACTGATTTGTAAATTTTATTCAGGAGTTGATATTTGAATTTTAATCAATGGCTTAAGTAAGAACTGATATGTTATGTAAACTATATCCAGGAGTTGATATGTAAATTTTATTTAAGAGCTAATTTGTAAAGGGGTTACTGAGGGGAGTTCAAGGTTTCGCAGATATGTCACAATTGGAATTTTCACGAAAAGTATGTGACACAGATTTAAAGTGTTTCACAGTATTATGTAATGTTTAGTCAGCAGGGACTGGTATGTAAACTTTACTCAGGAACTTATATGTGTTCATATTTTGTTCCAGGAGACCTTCAAGTCTATGATAGAGGAAGCAGGATTCAGTGCAGTAACATATGAAAACTTGACATTTGGGGTAGCAACAATTCACTCAGGATATAAGTTATGACAAATGATATGCTGAACACTCTGTTATTATTATAGATGCTAAATTGGTCATCCAGTGATGTACTGTACACGTGCTTAGAAGCTACAGACAGAATATTCACATACATAAACCTGTCTTAGTGAACACCTCTCTCTACTGACTTCATTATAAATTATCCTCTCTGTAATGAACACCTACTAACACTGAACATCTTTTCTCAGCAAAAAACGTTCAATGTAGACAAGTTTTAATGTATTACATGTAGAATCAAGATACAGATTTATTTACTTTATTGGGATTTCTTTTGTTCCACGCTAAGAAAATAGTCGTTCAAACAAATATGGGGGTTAACATGTAAACCTATGAGGAAAACCACTGGTCCTTAACTTTTTTTGAGGAGTATATTTTGCATTACAAGAAAGACAGTACAGTAAAACTTGTGAAGTGGAACACTGCAAAGTCACGGTCATCGTGAGATGGAAATTGTATAACCTGAACTTCTGAAATGAATAAAAATACAATTCATGTCAAAGAAAAATACATTTTCTGATTGACTGATGTAAAATATTAGTAGAATATATATGTAGAATATTGGATTATATCTTATATACTAAATTATTTGGTTGATGTGAATGGTAAATGTTACCTAAAGATCCATGTATCGATATGCATCTATGACAATTTAGACAAAACAAAGTAGTATCTCGAAAAAGTCCTCAACGGCTAATTTAACTTTCACTTAATACAGGGCGTTCATTAACTTTGTGCAAAAGTACTCTAAAATTTTGGTTTCCTACTCAGTCTGGCTGTAATTTTCACTCAGTACACCTACACTATTCAAACATTTGAAAATACACATACAGTGTATTTGTATTTTCAGAAATAAGTGATTGGTTGAACTAGCTAACATTTTTTACAATAAATTAGATGAACAATATAATTTTAATTGAGCATTTTTATATATCATATATCTATTTATTTATTTAGTATTTTGGCACAATTAATTATAGTCTTACCTAATCCTCGCCATTTACATATTTCAGAAAGAGCCATTATGCAAAATGATCAATGAACTTTTCAATATCATCAATATTGCATTCTGATACTCATAGCATCTCTCTGTTGCAAGATAGATATGAAGAGGGCGTGGCTTACCACGATGTCAATATTGATAAATTCTTGTATTCTTTTTTATATAAAATACTGAAGTTTTGGCATCAATATTTTGTTAATATGTTAGACTTTCTCCAATCGATTTGAGGAGGGATGAATGAAGATAAGAAGATAAGTAAAAAGTCAGCATTGGCTAACATGCATCAACAGTTCATGACAATAAATCTCCAGCAGAGGACCGTATCTGTACACGTTTATTCACAAGTTCTTATAAAATCGTGTAGCATAAACTTATTTTAAGATGTTCATAAACTAGTTAAACTTCTCTAACAATCGAATAAATCTCCGGGATTTTATCATTATAAGACACGTCTGAGTGTCAACTGCTGCAATGCATGATGGGAAATTGAAATGATGGTTTTACATGTATTTTGTACATGTCTGTCCACATGTCACATGACCAAGCACATTTGAGAGGAATTTCTGTATCTTGCTTGTTGTATAAATTGAGCTCTCCTATATAACTCCTTATTCGGAACTACTCTTCCAGTAGTTTGCTCTTTCTGTGTGTCATTGCTGTTATGGTCATGTTCATGCACAGATACATTCTCGGAATATCTGACTTTCCTGACATTCTTAGCGTCCTTTGTGGTAATTTGTTTCTTATTGTGTGTACTGACGCTTTGAGTCAGCCGTGTGTTCTGCATTGTAATATCCGTGGTTATATGTGGTTTGTATGAACTGAGAATGCCATTTTGTGTCGCCACCAAGATGTTTTGTTCTTGACTTGAGCAAATGTTTGTAACTGGAGAGTAAACGTACTGCCCATCGGGTACAAGACTTCTACATTTGGCCATGTCGTATAGATACACCAATCTCTCGTAGCAACCGACTCCTAATAATTGACCATTATGCAGGAAGGACATTGCGGTTATCGTCATCCTAGATGAGACTGTTTCTTTACAAACCAATAGGGTTTGGACAACCTGCCTTCTTTTCAGATCCCAAATCTTAATATTAAGATCGTTTCTTGTAGTGGAAGCAACGAAGTTGTTATGTACCTTCAGGATGGTTATCTCTGTGGTGTGTTCTTGGTATGTATACGCAAGGCAGGACATGGATTCAAAGTTCCAAGCATATATTTTGCCAGTGTCTGTGCCATATAGTATAAGGTCATCGCTCATTTCTAGTGCAGTGATATCCTCATCTTTCAGGTTAATTTCAACATCATCGCATTCGAATTTTTGCAAATGACAGAGCCTCACTTTGTTTCCATTTAGAGCAACCACAAATAGTTTCCGATCTGGATGTGTTGCAATATGCGTAACCTCTGATTCAAACTCAAATGCCAATGTTCGTTTGAAGCTCGTTCCCACCATTTGCCACACATTTACAGCATTGTCAGCCCCGCCCGTGATCAAGTGGCTCCCATTTGGTGTGCATACCATACACGTAATTTGGGCATCGTGTGCAAGAGTGGTCGATATTTTCCTAGATTTTTTCATATCATACACCATAAATGTTACATTATCAGTATCTAACGTAACAACGTGTTTCCCATCAGGGAATACTACTGGTTTCATATCGGTGTCATTTTGGAACTCGGGTACAACATCTTTCAAGTTTGGGTTTAAATGCCATATCTTAACATATGGAGATTCATTGGATGCAGACACGGCCACGTCATACTCATCATTTACCATGAGCTTCGTCACGCTTCCTGTCATACCAGAGTATGTGGATTTCAGCTCACTTTTTCCGAGGTCCCATACTTTGATAGTACAGTCACTTGCGGCTGATATCAAAGTGGGCCCATTTGTCTGAGATTCACCACTGTATCCAGTGAAACATACCGAATTGACTATTCCTGTATGCCCTAGAAACACGTGCAGCATTTGACCAGATTCTGTTGCCCAAACTCTGACATCTTTGATTGAACCCACAGCAACAAGTTGTCCATCGGGGGAAAGGGCAACCGAAAACATAGTCTTGGATTTTGTAGGCTCTATGTGTTGGATGACCTTTCCCCGTTTTATGTTGTATATAACGATGGAATCTTCGAAGGACACACTCGCTATTATACCGGACTTTACTGCCATATCCAGGCCTGTTATTTCATATCGTTGTATATCATACGTTACATCCTCTCCACTTCCTGCAATGTTAGAATATTCCACACTTCCATTGTTATATCCAATTAGAATGTGTTCCTTCTGATGAACGCTAAGGTATGACACAATTGCTTTATTACCATGGGTTTTCTCCTTGATAACTTTCCCTTCATCAATGTTCACCATAAAGATAGTGTCTTCAATCGGATATACGATGTTTCCATTAGAAAGTGCAGCCATTTTGGGTTTGTTTGTTAAAGCATTGGCGGTTTCGCTAGATGGGCTATGTGGGCGTTTTAAGGGTATGGTATGTCTAAGTTTGGATGTGCCCATATCCCAAACGTATACAGTGTCGTCACAAGATGTCACAATAGCATTGGATGACATCACACAACTCTCAACGGAACCTAAAATGATATTAAAAGATTTGTTAAAGTAAAGGCCTCTTTAGTCATGTTAGTAAATGGTTCAACTGCAGCAAATGTTTGTCAAAATCATCAAATAAATTTTTAGGTTTTATACAGAGGATTCTGAAAATTGTCACATACAGGTACGGGTGCCTTTTTAAATCAACCTCGCCTATTTTGGACTATACATACGGCCCTGACTTGTACAAAAAATAATTTTCATCAGATAATAGAATGACTTAAACATGTACGGGACTTAGACTAACCTGGATGAAAGAGATTCTGAATGACAATATCATCTCTAAGGTCCCAGAGCTTCGCTATGCGGTCAGAACTTGCAGTCACAAGAAGCGAGCAATCCTCATTTATGGCAGCATCGTTTATAGCTTGTTGGTGGCCCACCAATGTAGTCCGTAGAACTCCACCAGGTGATATAAAACATGGAACTGTTGGAATGAGTAAATCCTGCTTTGCGTTTTCACACCATTGTATAGCCTGAGATACCAGCTGAATCAGAAAAGAAGATATATAGAAATACCACTGGCGTTTTTAAATCTATCTATTATTAAACCATACTGTGTACATGGTATTTATGGGGCAGTTGCTGGTATTTCATAGCGTTATCTTAGTTTTAGCATCAATAGTAGTCTATTGGTGAGCTACATTTAAAGAATAACGAAGTGTAATAATTCATTCGTGTACCTTTCCAATAATCTTTGGGTATTCGTCCACCTTTATAAGGAGTCTACCAATGATCTCAGGAGCAAGTGTTTCTGTTGGATGATACTCAAGCGTTGGCTTTATTAGTCTAGAACAAAAACATTTCGTGTGATATTATTTATCGTTTAAGCTTTATTGCCTCATTGGAAATATTATATTTCAAATATTCCCATTTTAAATAGTACTTAAAAAATCAGATAAACAACTTCAAGTTCAACAAAACTCATCGGGGAGGGGGGGGGGGTTAGTAACAGTAAATTTGGTAAAGTTAAGAATTCTTAAGTTCTGACGTCTGTATATCCATGGTAAAAACAATTGATTCAAGAATCCTTTACTTTGTGAGAGTTTACAGAATCTCAGAAGTCAAGAAGTCGATATATCCATGGTTTCAACAATTGATTTGGGGAACGATTCTTAACTTTGTGAGATTTGTGTATTCTTAACTTTGAGAGTTCAACTATGAGATAAGAGTGGAACCATAATATGGCTAAAATGACGTCAGGACTTTGTGAGGTTTCTGTAAACTGCATGATTATTCACCTTAGGGCATCTCTGAGGACCTTGAACTCCTCTTCCCCTGTGTCTGAAATAACCATATCAATGTCCCGGATGACTTCTAAAATATTCATGGCTGTCACCTTGGTAACAATCCACTCAAAGTTACCAAAACAAACATCAACCAACTCCTCATGACGACCGGATTTAAGCAGATGGAGTGGCAGCTCGTTGAGTTTCCTCATATTGTAATAACCACCTTCGTAGAACAGCGGTTGTGGTTCAACCTTCCTGTCTGCGAAGAAGGTTTCCTTTCTTTTAGTAAGATAGAGTTCCTTCTTCCTCCCATTGCTCCAAACTCCAAGGAACATGTCTGCTAGTTCTGAATGTATCTTTTGTTTCATTTCATCACATAGGTAACGCTGTCTAGCGACCTCTATGAATTGCCTGGAGTGTACAAAGAATCATGTCATAGCATATCTAAAAATATCTCGTACTTGCGTGGGTTTGGGGTAGATATCACTCGGGAATAAATGTCATATCTGAGGAGCGGGCAGGATATATTGTACATGTCCCGCTCCAGGCCAAAAGCGGGCAGATATAATATCAGATAACCTCCAAGTACATAAACCTTATATATGTGTCAAGTGACCTCAATGTTATATATCTCGAGGGTAGTAAAGAGGATGATAAAGAGGGTAATAAAATATCAAGTGAGTCATGCCTCCATAGAACGTCAGATTTGGAAAAAGCTATACCTGTGATAAAGTGCCAGAACGGTTTTTCCATCAGCCTGTCTTTCCATGAGGTACTCATTTATGTCCTGTCTGAGTCTGGTCCATAGTAATGGTGGTATCCTTACAAGATCTTTGACAGGTGGTGAGAAATACTGGTAGACATCATCTAGCACTTCATTACTACTAGACAGCAGGTTATCCATTTCTAGATCTGTCACTCCCTGTCTGAAATCGATTACTTACTGATTAATATCAATGTTATTTTTTCTTTGCAACAGAAATGGTCCTATATGTTATTAGAGGCGTAGCCAGCTACAGAATTTGCCTCATTTTTTTTACTTTGCCTCGTCTTTTAGGATAATGGCTCCACCCCTATGACATAGATGAGTTGTATATTTAATTGCATTTTGATAATTACAACATTTCAATTGTTACACTTGTCTCTCAAGGCCATTGTTTCTCATAATGTCTATCATCATTATTATTTGAGCTAAAGATAGTGGCATGTGTTACAATTTATTTATTTGTTATTGTTTCTATATAGAACACACTCAACGTGTTTTATAGCATCTTATTTGATGTGTATAAAAAGTGTGAGACAGCTACATGTACAGGTAAGTAAAACTACGAATATCTACATGCATAAGAATGTTAATATGTTAGTTGCCATCCACATCGTGTAAATAAATTAATATGATACAAAGTGATTTGAAAGATACTCGGTCCTTGATAAATGACATTTTAAAACAAAAACAACATGCAACTTATAAGAGGAGTATATAAAAGTGACACAACTACATGTATATGTACAGTACATGTAATAAAATTAGGAATATCTACATGTATAAAAATGTTAATATGTTAGTTGCCATCCACATCATGTAAATAAATTAATATGATACAAATTGATTTGAGAGATACGTGGTCCTTTATCAATAACATTTAAAAACGAAAACACCATAAGCAACTTATTAGAGGAGTATATAAAAGTGACACAACTATATGTACAGTACATGTGATAAAATTACGAATATGTATAAAAAATGTTAATATGTTAGTTGCCGTCCACTTCAAGTAAATAAATTCACTAGCTAGGCATATAATAAAAAGCAATAATGATTAAATTAAAGTAACTACAGATTTGTGTATCAGTCATTGTTGTAAGAATTGTATACATTTTTAAATTAATAAGATTGTAAAACATTATTGGATAACAGAATTGGGAATTGAGCTAGAGAATATACGTGAACAGAAAAGATAATCAGAATTTATAAAAGATATCTGTCATGTGCATTTACTCTGATTATATTAAACATTTTTTAAACATTTAATTGTCGTAGAAATAGGTAAGAGTGAAAAACATTCTATTCAGAAATCTAAACACACAAAGCATAAAACTGTCGCAGATACTTACTCCCTGTTAAGAAAAAGAAAATAGTTGGTAGGTACGAAACATAATATGTAACAACATTAAAGCAACAACACATGAACACTGTATATTCTGAATGATAATCTCAAAACTATACAAGAACAATAAAATAAGGTTAATGGTAAATTTCACGTTACAACAATTGAACAACATAAATTATAATCATTTATCTTGGCAACCCTATGCAAAAGGATACCTACCTTCTGTTCTTTGTGAAGATATGAAATAAATGATCGAACATACACGTTTGAGTATTAGATACACTCTAAATAACAAACTTAATATCCTTTTTAGAAAAGCAACGTAATGGATGGGTACAGTATCCTTTTAATTTCCCTTTGATCTACATGTTAACCTCTGTCCCTCCCACTATTATACTAATATTTCAAATATAAGTTCCATTTCCCATGCTATAGACCAATGTTTCCCCCTTATGGAAAGAGAAATGCTTCTTGCGGAAAGTAATTGGTGGTGAGGCCGATGTATCCTTTTAAGAATGTCATACCCTACTTTTCGTCTTACCTTGCTGCTGCTATATAAGCCATAGCATTGATAAACAGCTGGCCATGTTTCTTCTCTAGTCTATCAAATAGCAACATTATACCATCTTGTATTGTGTTGCCAAGTGTGATGTCATCAACATTAGAGTAAGACCTCCAGTTTTTGGCCTCCTCAATAGCCAACTTAAGGAAAATCGGACTTTTGCAGTTTTCAAATAGATTTTCGAGGATTTCCATTTGGGTTTTTGTAATTGAGCGGTTGATTTGTCGGAGGCTTGTTTCTAAGATGTCTGTGCATTCAGCGTCATCTAAGAAACCTAGTTCCAAAATGTTGTTTGGGTTATCGATACATAGTACACACCGGTCTAGAATGCCTTCATAACCGGTCAGTACTGAGATGACGATTTTGATACCCTTTGGAAGATTGAATGGAAACCAGTTCAGACTATAAGCACCCTCTTTCGGTGAGAGCTGGTCTAGTGAATCCAAAAATAGAATCACCCTGTGCCCTTCACCCGACAGCTTCCGAAACATTTCCTGAAGGTATGGCACCATTGAGTTGATATCATTGAGCGTTGGCCTTGATGGTACTGGATATCCAACTGCTTCACATATCTGTAGACACACTGCCTGCAGCGTATCTGTGATAAGTGTACTTTTAGGTGATGTCCCCAGAAACCGTACAACAACTACCTCATCTTTACCATGTTTTTCTATTGCATTGCGAGTGAGCTTGGCTATAAATGAAGTTTTCCCAATTCCAGATACTCCATGTATCACAAAAGGAGCTCTATTAGTGTCATCATTCAGGTATTCATCCACACGTTTCTGGCCTTGGTGTCTACAATTGAATGATCTACTCCTTCGGGCACACATGTTAAGATGATGTAATACTTCACTGAATAACCAGTTTGAAGCAGCTTTGTCCCTTTTCTCCAAGGCTTTAACTATCATGTCCCTAACCCTTGATGTAAAGAACTTACAAAAGTCCTCTAGGTATTTTGCATGAGCAGGTACCATTGGGTTTATACCTGAAACCAAAATGATGCCACATTTAATACAGTAAAGGAAACATGATCAGATGTTATTGGAAATGCGACTTTCATGTTGGCTATCTTACTGACAAAACAACCTTTTTGGGGGTTGCCGATTTGGCCGAGAGGGCTTGAGCGCCGGCACGTTCGAGCTAGGCGATTTAGCGCCGTAACCACGAGGTTGCGAGTACGTGTGCTCCTTGTGTTTATTCATTTATGTTAGTGTGACAGAATATGAGGACATACAGTAGAACATATAGCTACACATAACATTTACTGATTAGCGATTACCTACCATTTTTCTCCCATTGTAGTTTGTACTTTTGTATTTCCGAATCTGCGATATGTTTCGGAATAGTCTCATCTCTAAGTTCCCCTAAGAGTTCAACAGTCTCTTCATCCAATGCATCTTTGTTGTCATTCATATCAACGTATCTGTATGCCTTTTCATCAGTGAAGTCAACATTGTCAATCTCTCTGGTTATCACAATGCATTTATTTTCTGAGGTTGCGCAAACATTGAGCAATCCCCTTTTAACTTCTTCCTCTGTAACTGATATGTTAAACTGTTGCCATTCTTCAAACGTCATGTGTTTCTGTTTTAACGCTCTTTGAGATGTGGTTCGGAATATCGCTTGAATTTCACATTGGACTTTCCACCAATCATTTTTAGCTTTCTTACGAAGCTCCTCATTGGCTGGATTATCGTCAATATAAGATGGAAAGATGTCTGTGATTGGCTTAAGAGTATACTCTGGCGGGACTGCATTTGTATCAAGCATGTACCATTCCTCGATGGTAGCCAAAGGTAATTCAGCTGCTTTTGCGAACTGTTTAATGGTCTGTAAAACCGAGGCTTTGATTCTTGCTGGTAAAGGTCGTGAGCCATATCGCCCCCCTAGTATAACCTGTAGATCATAAAAGAGGTATACGATACAATCCAATGACAGACACCAATTTCTTTCACGCAAGATATACTAAAATAACTTTGTTGATATTGGATAATTTTATTCATTAATTATGAAGAACACAACTGAAAATTCAGTTTACTGAATGTTATATATTCCAAATAATAGTAGACTAAATGCAATACCTTAAATATTCAATTCAATCCACACCCTTTGTAAGACGATTCTACTTACTAGTATTTTTAATGATTTCAGCCAAAATGACAACAAAAGTTTTGTAATTAGATTGTGATAATTGTACATTCCATCTCTTTAGCTTAACGTAGGAAATATATCTTACGCAAAAGTTTGGTCCCACTGAAAGTCTCTGGCAGTTGTATATCTCTTGGAGACAGATTTCTGTTGTCTGATGATCTGACGTCATCACATCTCTTACTCCCCATCGCATGTCAACCACCTAGAAAAGGGTAACATTTGAGAGTCAAGCATTCAGCACACTATAATGCAGCATTCAGTTGGGCATGGACACATACATGTATAGCCCTTACAGTGTCCAAGAATGAGTATGAATTAATAAAACTGCACATAGAGAGGGGGACCATATTTGGGCTTGACCTAAATAACATAAGAGCTACGAGAGTAAACATTGTTAATAGTGATAATATTATTTAAATATAGCTTATTTAATACTATGTTTCATTCAAATATGTGAATACTGTTTATCACATGCACTAGAATTATCAATTGAACTTACAATAATATAACCCATTTTACACAGTGCCTATATCAGTCAATGAAGTACCCGAGTTCCACTTTGATATTGATTTACGCAACATTATCGTTAATCGAATCATTATTAAGTGTATTCAGCAGGTAACAGAAACAATGGTTTCCATTAACTCTCACTCTAACACTTGTTATTCACAAATGGTGACTAAAAGTAAGTTATCATATATGAAACCATTTATAGTGCCTCGGAACCCCCACTTTACTCACTACTAAGAGCAAATTAATTTACTTACTTGGAAGTCGAGTCCATTCTGAGCACAAAATTGTCTCAGTTCAGGATACGCTTTGTCCAATAAAATATTTCTCTCGTTGATCGTGTCTGAAAGTTTAAATACGCATTACATATACGAGAGTTGTCCAAAAAGTATTAACTTTTTGACAACCCTCGTATGTTATAAGATCCATTAACCAATATCCATTTAGATCCTTCAAATTATATGGCTCTTCAGCACTTGTTACATATGTCATATTATGGGCACATTATGGTGAAGTATTACCATATTACCATTTTGAGTATAACGCCCGGGGGATAACGATAATATTCTTATAGTAAAGTACGGTATGACATGTATCTTGCATATTTGTTTGAATGAGTCAAGTCTTATCATACATGATTGTGTACTTTATAATGAATCCTGAAGTTACCTGTAAATGTCGAGCTGAGGAAAATCCTGACAATATTAGACGTATTATCAGGTAGGTTGTCCAGGCGTCCTCTGTATATTTCACGTTGAGATGCTACCACCTCCTCTTCCGGAGCCGGCATTTTATGTATTCAGGCCTTTGTGGATGTTCATATTGGGGTGTAGTATACAGTATTATGGTAAATATTGGAAAATCTCCGATCTAGTGTTGTCACGGGTAGACTGTAAATCTAGTAAATCTAGTAAATCTAAATCTAGTAAATCTAGTAAAATCTAGTAAAATCTTGTAAACTTTTTAGGGACCATTCATTTGATGTCGATGTCAGTCTCTATGAAGAGTACTGGTGATTATGATTCCTTTTACAGCATTAGAAAAATACCTTCTCTGCATTAAAATTCAGAGTCATTCCTTTCACCAAATAATCAGTAAACAATTTTTTTAACAAAATTGTGAAATATTATAATAAAAAAGAATGTTTAAGGGGCTGATATGATATGGCTTTTAACTATTAATTACAAGGAATACAAGGAACATATCATCATCAAAACGTAAATGGAAAGCATTATAGAAATGTCATACTATACTTTATGTATAGGTAAAGCAAATAGATCAATCAGTAAGTTGTCTCACTCTTCCCCTTACTACAGCATTTGATTGTTTTTATTATTTTGGGGGGTTGGCAAAAATCAATTTTGAAATTGCCATTTATCCATTCCTCTAACATTGGAACTTCTACAAATATTGTCAATTGAACAGCATCGCCAAAAAATAAGCAATAACTAAATTATCTGATAGACTAAGCATTATAACATTTTGTGAGGGAAAAACAAGCCTGTGTCATTTAGATGGTACGCATTGTCCCCCGAGTCCTTAAATGTGTGGCTTAATTTGTTAATAGAGCATGCTTCTTGGGTGGGTTGTGTATGATGATAAAATGGGTGTACCATTTGATAACCATTTTGTTATCCAGTACTAACATATAGTTGTTTTGTAACTAAATATAATGAAATAAAAGGTATAATTTTTTCTACATGTTCATTTCATTCATACAAAGGCATTTTCGGTGCTTTTTCGACATTTGCACTTATATCCTAGACATTGAATATTCAAGTTTTTACAAGATTTTACTAGATTTACTAGATTTACTAGATTTACTAGATTTACTAGATTTACTAGATTTACAGTCTACCGTTGTCACGCCATTCGTTGTACTGTTGTTACCTACAGAATGTTATGAAGAAAGTCTAAATGATGGATGCCATAACATATACATATTTAATGATCAATCCGAGTTAATAAAGTTAATATATTAAACCCAAATTAGTAAATTAATCTACATGGGTTTGAGATACCATCCATAGATGTTAGAGACATACGAGCATACATACGAATGAAATCACCAAAGCTTGATATTTATTTGTTCATTGGCTATTGAACAACCATGATGATTGCATTTCATTACAAATCCTAGACAATTATATGAATACCAGGTATGGAACAGCCAAAGTAAAAATATTCCACCATGGCTGATTCCATAATTTAGTTTTGCTGTGTGAAATACGGTATTGTTTTCCCTAATCATCATAGATTCCATATAATCATGTAGGTTACTCAAATTGCTAAATAATATAGTCATTGGAATAATGCAATGTTACATTTAACATGTGTTCCAATGATTGACTCGATCGTCACAATAACACTTGACAAACACACGGATATGCATGTGTATAGCATATTTCGTCAAGTCCCTGAATTTATCAACTATATTCTATACCAATTGATAGATCATATCATTCATTATACAATCGTTGAGAACTTACCTGGTCAAAACATGTTATCCAAATTCACCTTCCTCCACGTCAACCATTTTCATTGGTATTTATAGAACCAAACAAATCAGTTATTTGCTTTGATTGTCGTTGTGCTAAGATGCTAATGTTTTCACATATGATTGGTGAGGTTTGTTTGAAGTTCAGATCAAAATGTTTACCTATAATCATACCAGCCTAAGTACACGCTTAGTGTAGATGTGTAAAAGTCTATAGTTCTCAGCCATGCCTTGCTTTAACAGTTAATAGTCCCATCAATACAATTCAGTATGTAAATATTAAATGTAAAAGCCGCTTAGCAGGCGATCGAATATTTTATTCCATTATATTTTATTGTAAAGCTCGGTTTATTAATCCTCGAGAAAAAACTCATTTTGTAGGACTAATGCATTAAAACGTGAATAAATTGTCAATTTCGTTTTTTCCGAATTCAGTGTAACCCTATGGGCAATTTTGGCCCATTTGCTACAGGTTTTTACGCACAACCCTATGGGCAATTTGGTATTAGGTTTCGTTTCATCGCGCATTTATCATTTATATTTTGGGCTATAGTATTTACTCACCTATATGATTTATAATTGCAATGACTTAACTATTGAAATTTTGGATATTTTTTTGCTCCACTTCTTCGATTTTTACAGTACTTTAGTTTGATTTTCCGAAATTTCACCTTGTTGTTTTACGATCACCAATCTTTTAATCTTATCTGACATAGTTTTGAACATACATATATCATGCGAAACATGCGGGAACTTGACTTAACGGTTTATGAATGAAGAAATAGTTTCAATAGTAGTATGATAATGCACTTCAAGTAATAGATGGCGTGTTTGTGATTGAATTTTAAAGTAATCATTTGGTAAACGACAATTATAGACCTCTGAACATCACAGGGGGGGGGGTCTTATTTTAGGAAGGTACCGGAGAGTGACATTTTACTCAGAAACTTCAAGAATTTCCCGCGATTCAATTTTATTTATAAGCTGCTTAATCTCCCACAAAATAACCAAGTCCCGGGGAACCAAGTGCAAGATACTGATCTAATAGTTTTAATACAAAATAACCGAAAACGGCCTGGACGACATCGTTTTGTCTATTTCGACTTGTTACCACATTCAGCCGTAGGCTGTTAGGTCTTCAGTATTCTTAATGCTGATTTAAACATTTACAATTTGTGTTATCCGGTTATTTTGCTTTACTTTTAAAAGAATCCAAATATTTATTGGGAATGAACTGGAGTTGGTAAGGGGCAGATATATGAACCGAAACTCTTCCTAGACGAATTGGAATTGTTTTTGATTTATTTTACGTAAAATCATCATTATATTTAATTCACGATGCGGATAGTTCATTGTTCATGTTGTTATTTTGTTCAATAAGAAACTGCAAACAGATAGAGTAAAATATGAGTATATCTATTGAGAAAAAACTTCAGCTGATAACGAGCAGATATATGAACCAACACTCTTTCTAGACTAATTATCCCAACGAACGAAGTTCGTTAGGGATATAGTGAAGCCCTCCGTCCGTCTGTCCGTCAGTCAGTCAGTCAGTCAGTCAGTCAGTCAGTCCGTCCGTCTGTCCGGAAGATAACTCAAATACTAGATGACAGATTTTCTTCATATTTAGTGGAAAGATGAATATTGGTGAATAGTTTTACGCAAAAAAAAATTTTTTCAAGATGGCCGCCGCTTTAAAACTGACGGGACTTTTTCGCAAAAATCATAAATTTTTCATTCTAAACCAAAGTAATTAATATTATTGTTTGAAATTTCGGTAGTGTATTCACAACATTTATCTATTTCACATATATTCCGTGTTTTTCATCCTGACCCCCAGGGGCCATGTATGGGGGGACAGGAAAACAGAAATTTTCGCTAATTTTTAGATCTCTCTGAAGTATAGCTTTATTATACTCAAATGAAAGGCAATTAAGAGTATATTGCAAATATTGTATCTTTTTTCTGATTTGAGCCTCGTAAAATTCAAAATGGCCGTCTAATGTACGATTTCGCAATAATTTTTCGATCCCTTCAAAGTATGGCTATATTATACTCAAATTGAAGGAATTTTGGAGTAGATCACAATTATGGTATTATTTTTCAGATTTGTACCTCAGAAAATTCAAAATGGCTGCTTTGCAGGAATTCGCAATTCTAAAATCTAATTTTTTCATTTTCAACCAAAGTAATGAGTATAATTGATTGGAATTCGGTAATTGATATTTTGTTCGTTGGGATTTGCTACTCCGCGGAGTTGCCATTATCTAGTTGGAAATGTTTTTGATTTATTCTAGGTGAAATTATCATATATTTTACTCATGATACGGATCGTTCATTGTCATTTTGTTCAATAAGAAACTGCAAACAGATAGAGTAAAATACGAGTGTATCTATTGAGAAAAAACCACAGCTGATAACGAGCAGATATATGAACCGATACTTTTTCTAGACTAATTGGAAAATGTTTTTGATTTATTCTAAGTGAAATCATCATATATTTTATTCATGATACGGATCGTTCATTGTTATTTGATTAAATGAGAAACTGCAAACAGATAGAGTAAATGTGTATACGTGTATGCATGATATACAGCGATCGTGCTCAAGATACATGTATAAACCGATTATTCTTAGTTTGAAGAAGGGATTACATGTTTTTCAGAGAACGGATATTTCAATCAAGGTCTCTGCCCAAAGTGATAGTCTGGCATTTTTTGTAAAGTACATTTGGACTATATACATGTACACTGATTGACGGACCAAAATAGTTATGCACAAACGATGATCGGTTCAGGTTCAAATCGAATTAAAATGTTCTTTCATCGTATCAGAGATTATGGTAATCTTATTTTTCTGGTATTGAATATACTTCTTGTGTATTGTGCCAAAGGAGGGAAAGCCTATAGTGACCACTTGGATTATGACCTACCGACAATAAACACATCCCTTGTTACTGGTAAACTTGTATATATTCGGCAATGTCATACACCAGAAACATACATTTAGTGGATTCAAAAGCCTAAAACAATCGGTAAGGGTTAACAAAAGGATATCACCGGACAACAACAAGCAGCTTTGCCACGATGACGTAATCTGGTAAGGATAGACATTTTCGCTTATCAATAATAAAGCTAAATTATTACCATTATAGATACAACCCATTGCTATTCTAGTGCTTAGATTGGTCCAAAAATAAAACTAGGATAGACGACACATATTAGGGAATATTTAGCGAAGACAAAGAGAAGAGTTGTAATTTGTATATAATAAGATGTGACACAGAAATAAAATGCCGTTTGCAATGAACAAAGAAAAATAGCTTATGTCTCAATGTTGAAGTATCAAACTGCGATTCAAACTGTTCGTATACATGAGTATAATAATGCCATTGCAGATGATCTGATCATAAGAGGAACCATGGCTGATCCAGAGTCTCTAAAGGAAACAGAGATGGAAACATCTCAACATGAAATATACAGAGGACGTCTGGATAACCTACCTGATAATACTTCTAATGTTCTCAGGATTTTCCTTAGCTCAACATTTACAGGTACGTCTATAACATTAAGACTGTATGATGATGATTTCATTTCTCCAATCAAAGCAATTTGGATATAAACCCTCTCCATTATTAGTTTGGCAGCTTGTAATACCGATTGAACAGCGTGTTCAGTGTTGCCTGATTATGTTAGAATCTTCATTTTGTTTCCCAAATAAAAAGGTAGGTTGCATGGCTATTGATGAGCTGAATGTCTTAAATTGGCAAATGAAAAAGGCTTTAACAAGTTAACTGAAAGGATTATTTTCGTTGCCAAACTAACATCAAAGCTATGAAAAAAGAATTGAACGTGTTAAACAGAATTATGTGCCAATATAACGCATCACTCCATCATTGTTGAAAATCTCTAGCCTGTTATTGAAAATGCATTCATGAATTATAAATGAATCGTGATGAATGATGATGTCGCAACGCAAAACAAGTTCAGTGGAAAACACTATAGGCACAAATAATTCAAAAGTTATCAACAAATGAAAGAACAAATGAGGGGGGAAACTGAACTGTAGATTGCTATCATGAATCTAGTTCACAGCAATTTTGTAAGTCAAAGAGATCCTTTTGTCAATTGCATCAGCTAAATATTTATACCTGAATGTACTTACTGTATTTGATATCCAAATATTTTACTTTTTTTCAAAAGTATCCCATGTTTTCAGATACAGTAGCTGAAAGAAATATATTGTTAGAAAAAGCCTATCCAGAACTTAGACAGTTTTGCGCAGAAAATGGACTCGATTTCCAAGTAAGAAAAAGTTGTACGTTAAGATTAACAATACGAATAAGTTCGACACATTATGTGTTTCAGTCATGTTTTGTAAATGTTTCGCTTCCATTTTTATTTAATTGCTATACATGCTTGTGCATGTTTCATATTCACTGTGTAAAGTCAGTGACAAATAAAGGATATAACTACCATTTGATCCGTATCTAACGAACACTATATTAACCATCATCAACAGCACTGAACGAAACCAGAAATTAAACATCCTAAATATCCTTTACGTAGCTTGTTTTTCGAGGTTGCTATAGTTTTGCACCGAAAGGGCAATACATAATCTCTCAATTATCTGTTCACAATTCGTACTTGGCGTTTTCATTCCCTCTCAGTGTAGCCATGTTAAAATTCATGAATATGACTATTTCTATGACTGCACCTCCAAATACATGTATGTGTTGCATATAAACGCATTGACATCCTGGGTCTCATTCTAGGTGGTTGACATGCGATGGGGCGTTCGAGATGTGATGACGTCAGATCATCACACAACAGAACTGTGCCTCAAGGAGATACACAACTGCCAAAGACTTTCAGTTGGACCAAACTTCTGTGTAAGTGATACAATGTTTGTTTTGCTATGCCCCTACCGTACACTTTTTGAATAACTATGGACTAGGTCAGACAATGCATTATTACAAAATTACCCCGAACATAATTGAAATATTTTTGTTTTTAGGTACTTCTTGGTGGACGATATGGGACTCGACCTCTCCCAGCAAAAATCGATGCTCTTCTCATGCAAACCGTTGAAAAATTTGCTAAAGAAGAGAACTTCAACCTGTCTGTCGTTAAAGAATGGTATAAACTTGACACCAACGCTGTTCCATCAGAATATATTCTTCAGCCAATCACAGAGAAGTTCCCATTTTACATCGATGATGATCCAGAGAATGAGGAACATCGGAGAAAGGCCAAAAGTGATTGGTGGAAAGTTGAGTGTGATATCAACGCCATCTTTCGTACAGCATCTGCAATTGCTCTCAAAAGAAAATTCATGACGTTTGAAAACTGGCAGATTTTCAATATATCAGTAACAGAAGAAGAAATCAAAAGAGGACTGGTCAATTCTACTGCACCAGCAAAGGACAAATGTATTGTCATAAACAGAACCATTGATAATGTTGACTTTAAAGATCCAAAAGCATACAGATATGTTGATATGAATGACAAAAAAGATGCAATTAATGAGAAGACGGCCGAACTTTTGGCAAACCTAAAAGAGAACGTTATTCCAAAAGGAATTCCTGAAACAGAGATACAAAAATACCAACTACAATGGGAAGCAAATGGTAGGTTTATAGTATGTTACTATTTCAGCTGAACCTTTTGGTAATTGATAATGATTGCAAAATGTGATACGCATGGATACCGACACAAAACACATGTGAGCATAGAAAGGGATGGTTACCTATAATCAACAGTTGTGGAGAAAATAAGTTCATGCCGTTGTGGCTTGACCCCTGTCTTCTTTATAATGTAAATTTGACTTTCACTTAAATATTAAAAAGCAACACTAGGTATTCGCTAATGAAACCATAATCCCCCCCACCTAACAAAGCTGACTTCGTTATTCACCATCACTCAGTATTCCAATATACATGTACATACAATAAATAATGTGTTAAGCACAATTAGCAACATTAAAAGACAAAACATCACTTCATTAAGAATTATAAAGTTTAATTGATTTTTTTATTTTCAGGTATAAACCCAGCCATTGAAGCTCACGAAACTTATCTGGAGGATTTCAATCAATATTTCGTTTCAAAGATAAAAACTATGACATTGACTGCTCTCGAGAAAAGGAACGCTAGAACTTCAAATTGGTTATTTGCAGAAGTTCTACAACACCTCAATATGTGTGCTAGAAGAAGTAAATCATACAATTGTAGGAAAGGATATCAAGAACGCGTGGATGAATACCTGGGTGATGACAGCAACATGGCTCCACTGGTAATACATGGAGTCTCTGGTATCGGAAAGACGTCATTCATGGCCAAGATTACTCGTAATGCAATAGAGAAACTCGGTACAAATGCTGTTGTTATTGTACGTTTTCTAGGTACATCACCAAAGAGTTCCCTTATCACTGATACACTCCAGACATTGTGCCTACAGATTTGTAAAGCATTTGATTGCGATCCACCTCCAAGTTCATTAAGTGACATCAATACAGTCGTATCATTCTTCCAGGAGCTCATTACACAAGTATCTAAAGATGGCCACCAATTGGTTATTTGTCTAGATTCGTTAGACCAACTGTCTCCAATAGATGGAGCATATGACTTAAGCTGGCTTCCATTTGAGTTACCAAAAGGTATCAAAATAATCACCAGTTTGCTTACAGACTATGCAGGTATACTTAAGCGCTGTGAGCGATGCATAGAAAACACTGACAATATTCTACAACTAGGTCCACTCTCAGATGATGAAAGTAAAGAGATCATTAAAACTTCATTAGAAAATGTCAATCGAACAATAACCGAAGACCAAATGACAATTTTAGAAAACGTGTTCAAATATTGCAATAGTCCTTTATTTCTGAAGCTAGTTTTTGAAGAAGCAAAAACATGGAGATCCTATTCTGCCTTAGATGATATCAGATTGGGAAACACCATACAAGAAGGGATAACAGTGCTTTTCGAGCGTCTACATAAGAAACACGGACAGTTGTTCTGCAATGCAATGTCATACATCACCGCATCCAAGTAAGCTTAATCAAATTTTATTGAAGCTTCACTATTATCTTCCATTTAGTATGTTCTTCAAAGCGAGATCTGATACTACTACTAGCCATTCCTCTAGTGTCATCCGTAGGTGACATGACGTGTTCCATATAGAAAGTCCAAAATCTTGTGACTGCAAATGGATGGTCAAAATCTTTACGGTTATTCTACGATTGAACGTTCACATTTAATAGTAATTTAATGCGAGATCATAATACAAATAATATATTTTTCATAAAGGATACAGTTGATTGAATATATATGTAAAGTACTGTTTGTATTTCTTAATTTGGACATTTCAGGAATGGTGTCACAGATCTTGAAATGGAGAACTTGCTGTCAAGTAGTAATGAAGTACTAGATGATGTCTACCAGTATTTCTCTCCACCTGTTAAACACCTAGTGAGGATACCTCCATTACTGTGGACCAGACTCAGACAGGACATCGATGAGTATCTTACAGAGAGGCAGGCCGATGGAAAGACAGTGTTAGCCCTATACCATAGGTAGCTTCACTTTTTGTATTAGTGTATCATGTGACTGGTATGGTTTTTAGGATTTCCTGTTCAAATCATACATGTGTGTTATCATTTTTATTCGTTTCGTATATTTTTTCCATTTTAGGCAGTTTATCGAGGTTGCAAAAAAGCTATATCTCAGTGATAGTGTGAAGAAAAACGTTCATTCAGAACTTGCAGACATGTTCCTGGGAGTTTGGAGCAATGGGAAGAAGAAAGAACTCTATCTAACTAAGAGAAAAGAAACTCTCCTCGCAGATAGGAAAGTGGAACATCAACCATTGTGTTATGAAGGTGGCTATTACAATATGAGAAAACTCAATGAGCTTCCGTTTCATCTCCTGCAATCCGGTCGTCACGAGGAGCTGATCGATGTTTGTTTTGGCAACTTTGATTGGATTAATACAAAAGTAAAGGCGACCAATATTCTAGCTGTTATCCGGGACATCGACATGGCTATTGCAGAGACGCCAGAGGAGGAGCTGATAATTCTGAGAGACACCCTAAGGTATTGCTTGGTTTCTGCATGTGTTGTGTAATACATATCTACATTTCTTACCATGAAACACAACGGGCATTGAAAACCTTACACTAGAAAAGTAGATACTTGTCGACCTGAATGATCTGCAAAATTGAAATTACAAAACAAATACATATATTATCTTGCAATAAAGTCAAATGTAGTCAACTACAGTATATGAATTCGTGAATTAACAGTAATATGTTTATTTTATATTGTTAGGCTTATAAAACCAACAGTGGAATTCCACCCTGATAATCCCCTTGCACCTGAAATCATAGGGCGCCTTCTGATTAAGGTTGACGAATATCCACACTTAATTGGACAGGTGAGTTATATAAACTGTACCATGATTAATTTTGTAGATTACTATATACAGGTATTCTCAATGGTCAATACTTTGTGAAAATCATGTATTATTCGGTATCAAACTATTTTATTCTACTCCAAGATTTACCTTCAAAATGATCTTTTGATAGAATATGAATACTGATATGATCCCTCTCATACTTTGTTTATAAATTATCAAATTTTATCTAATTCAGCTGGTATCTCAGGCTATACAATGGTGTGAAAAGGCAAAGCAGGATTTACTCATTCCAACAGTTCCATGTTTTATATCACCTGGTGGATTTCTACGAACTACATTGGTGGGCCACCAACAAGGTGTAAACGATGCTGTTATAAATGAGGATTGCTCGCTCCTCGTGACTGCAAGTTCTGACCGCACAGCGAAGCTCTGGGACCTCAAAGATGATATCGTCATACAGAGTCTATTTCATCCAGGTAATACAGTAATATCAAATGTCCTGTTAAATATTTTGGCAATCCTAAGATTAGCCAGATGGAATAATTCATGTTTTGAAACACAACAATGATTGAGATTTGGCATTATATATGAATTCCAGAAATGATAGAAGGGTTAATTTAAATATCTTAAATTATGAACGCATTTCGATTTCAGATTCTGTTGAGAGTTGTGTACTACTAAGCGACAAGAAAATCATCGTGACATTTAGTAATCTCCAAATGTTCATCTGGGACACTACCACATGGAAACTAAAAGACAAACTGCTACTTGGAAAACCAGACAACGGAAGAGAAATGACGTTCACAACTGAAACGCCAGATAAGGTTTTGACCACAAAACCAAAAATGCTTGCTCTCACCAACGGAAATATTATCTGCCCTGTTGGTGGAACATTAAATGTGGTGGATATATCAGAAGGGGAAGTTATTGATGAAATCCAAGGTGGCGATCTTCTTATTTCATGCATATGTATCAGCCATGGTACAGTTTTAATAGCAGGGTACGACAATGGGTGTGTAAGGTATATTGACACTTCTAATAATGGAGAAGATGAAACGTATTCACTTCACAAAGATGAAATAACTGGTTTGGCTACAACTGCAAACTCTGGCACTGTAGCAAGTGTATCATTTGATGGCTCTATCGTTGTATATGACATCACAGTAAGAAAGGTCATTCAACATATAAATCCTAATAAATCAAAGCCTCTGTTTTCGGTGGCTTTATCACCAGATGAAGAACTAGTTGCTGTGGGTTCAATCAATGATATCAGAGTCTGGACAACAACATCTGGACAGATGCTGCACATGTTTCTAGGACATTCAGGAGTTGTCAATTCGGTTTATTTTGCTGGATATAATGGCGAATCTCGAGCCACTGGACCCACTTTGCTATCTGCCGCAAGTGACTGTACAGTTAAAGTCTGGGATCTTGAGAACAGTGAGCTAAAGTCCACGTATACAGGTATGGCTGGAAACATCACAAAGCTTATGGTAAATGATGCAAATGAAACAGCCGTGTCTGTATCCAATGAGTCTCCGTATGTAAAGATATGGCACCTGAACCCAGATTTGAAGGATGTTGTTCCCGAGTTCCAAAATGACACTGAAATTACGCCTGTTATATTCCCCGATGGTAAACATGTGGTTACCTTAGACGCAGACTATGTATCGTTTATGGTGTTTGACATGACATCTGGAGAAAAGGTTTACTCCACACTTGCACACGATGCTCCAATCACAAGCATGGTGAACACACCGAGTGGAAATCACATGATCACCGGAGGGATCGATCATACTGCTCGTGTGTGGCAAATGGATCAGGGCCGTTTTCAGCTTTCATCACTATTTGAGTTCGAGTCAGCAGTGAAGCTTATAGCTACACACCCCGATAGGAAACTATTCGTCGTGGCTCTGAATGAAAATCAGATTAAGCTTTGTCGACTGGAGATATACGAGTGCGATGATGTTGAAGTTGATTTAAGAGATGGTGATATAACTTCAATAGTCATGAGTGATGAGCTCATACTCTATGGCACAGACACGGGCAAAATATACGCCTGGAATTTTGACTTTATGTCCTGTTTGACGTATGTATTTCAGAAACATAGCACACCGGTGACATTGCTCAGGGTACATAATAACTTAATGGCGTCAGTAGCGAAAAATGACAAATGTATTCAAGTTTGGGATGTCGCTACCGGGAGAAAGGTACATCAGTTAGAAGTGACAAACAAGGCCAATGACAAACTACACTGTACGATAACAGTAATGTCATTTCTACACAATGGTAAAATACTTGGAATAGGTTGTCACGAGAGATCTGTTTATTTATACGATGTAGCCCAAGGTAGAAGCCTTTTGCCTGATGGCCAGTACGTTTACTCTCCAGTTACAACCATTTGCTCCAGTCAAGATCAAATGAACATTCTGTTGACAACGAAAAACGGGTTTCTCAGCTCATACAAAATCCACCTTGTCACTGATATCACTTCAAAGAAGAAGCAAACCAGTCTGCTTGACCAAGCTCCACCACAAGGAATCAGTCGAAAGAAACTCGTACAGTATGATGCCAAAAATGTTAGCAAAATAAGATTTGTTGAGAGTGCACGTTGGGTCGGACATGGAAACAACAATCCAAGAGCAAGTACTCAAAGAGTGCCAAATAAGGAACTTTATAAAAGAGCACAGGTTATACAACAGGCAAAGTTTAAGGACTCTTCCAAAACCTGCTCAGTAATGTAGATTTGGTTGTAGTTTAATCGTTTTATTTTTGAAAAGATGTTATGAATGCATATTACGAATGTTAAGTGGCAAAAATATTTTTAAAACCTTCGAAATATATTTTTATTATGAAGTCTTATATAACGCGATAATGTATGTCTGCTTTCAATTAAATTGAAATATGATCTTATTGATGTTCGATAGGCAGGGTTTGTGAAACGGATCTATTTGTCACGTTGCATGCATTGATCAATTATTGTAAATTATTCATACTGAATACATTAAACCCATAAACAAATGGAAATAGATTGCCAATCATGACTTTGATTTTCATCAATCTTGGCATTGTCCTTTACTCTTTCTCCGTTACAAAGAAACGACGAAAGCATAAACATGATTTTATCACCTGGGTCCTGAGTTAATTGTAAATGTGTTAATATTAATAATAGGATTGTATTAGTACTGATGCCCTTTTAGGGCCAAACGTACATCCGATATACAATTTTCAATAACAGTAAATATAGCAATAAAGTAAAGAAAATAGGATTACATTTTTCAAAAAGACTGAAGTGTTATGATTCTTTTCTATTCAAAAGGCCCATTTTTATGAAAATAATTTTAGATAATTTGGCTACAATATTGGGCACCCTGATATATTTTGCTAATAAATGAGTAAACGCAGGTCAAAAGAATGATGCATGAATTAACTTTGGCCTTAAATGAGAGGGTAGTTAAAAAACGCCACCTTTAATATAAGGGTAGGTACCAAGCACAGTAATATGTTTTGTTTATATTTGCAAGGAAAACTTATTAAGCCATAAGCCATGGCTCATTTGAAAGGCTCTATGTGCTTTTTTAAGATCAACAAAAAATCAAAATGTTTAAAAAGTCTGTGATTAGACCCATTTTCCCGTGCCCTAGCTCATTTAAGTTGAAGTGCCAATAACACCCCGGGTGATCAATATCCTGGGTTTAGAATTTCGTTCGAGCAAGTAAGTGTCCCGAAATGTGTTTTTGATGGATCCCGATAAATATGGCGGCTAGTTTGACAGTAGAAGAGCCAGGTGTGGAAAAAACATTACTATATGCAGAAGGTATAAGGTAACAATGAATATAGGGTGGCGCATTCGGTGCCGAAATATGTTTGCAACATGTTCATAACAGTTTATTCACATGTGTATATAGGCTAATTCAAATCGAAGCATAAAACCAACATGACCTCATTCAAAAAGTTCGCAAACGATATCAGCGAGTCGTTCTTGGCCATCTGTTAGTAATTAGGGGTACTGTAACCGTGGTATAACTGTACAGAATACCAACTCCTGCTACGTGTGAAAGAAAGATGACGATTTACATCATAGAGTCTTATACGAAGAGCTCAAGTCAAGAGAGAGTGGTATCATACTTTCAACTCGAAGTTAAGTTCAGGTTTAAGTGAAATATTGCCACTACAACCATTATTCGCCTCAAAAACAAAAATATAACTGTATAAAGCGTTTTGTGTAAGACTCTCAATAGTAAGGCTGGTATATAAAAAAAAACTACATTTTATTTATTTACATTTTCATTTTTGTCATATTGACATTAGTACAAAGTTATATGGTGTGCCGTAAGTAGAAACAAAAAATCACGCCTTATTGAGATATGATTCATTGATGTCATACCTTTTTGTTTTACTCTTGAAACATTCATGAGAAATTGCTCCTTAAAATTATTATTCATGATCGTGCTTTTATTAATCTGTGTTGTCGTTCGAGGACAGGCCTGTAGCCGGGGGGGGGGGGGTTCGCAGGGTTCGGGCGACCCCCCCCCCCCAAAAAAAAATTCTTTCAAAATCATGCAGTTTTTCATCATTTTGAGCACTTCTCAAGTGATTTTAGCCATATTTGTGCCAAAATTGTCAAATGTGAACCCCCCCTGGACATTTTTGAAAATTGAACCCCCCCCCCCTTGGCAAATCCTGGCTACGGGCCTGGAGGATGTATCACAAAATCTGTCGTTTTTTTATAACTACAAAACTTATCATAAGCATCCTGGGTCTGTTTTCTAAGGGTTGCTGTCTTGTGTGGACATAGTTTCAAGTTCCCTTTTCTTTGCTCTTTGGTACATGATACCATGGGCTCTATCGGTGGTAGAGCCCATGATGATACTGATGCTTTTCCAGATCTTAGTCGAGCATTGCATGTATAATCTTCATCAAAGTAATTATTAAGTAGATTAGTTGTTGTACAAAATGCATATTCCTGCATTAAAACCTTCGTTTGCAATATGTTGACAAGATCATCATCTTTTAGCTTTGAAAACCAATAATGTTGCTGGAGAACAGTTAGTGGCTGAGCAAGGACAAATTGCATATTCTTCTTTTTGACTTCCTGGAATCCATATTCAGCCGCACGAATAAAGTTCGCGAGACACGGTTCTGCCTCCGCCATATAATTCTCACATCTTTTTATTAGCTTATCTACTAGGTACTCTCTCGATAATTGTAACAGGACATCGATATTCCAAACTGAAATAATTTTTTAGATGGACATCTGTTATACTATAAAAATAACTGTCGTTTTCCCTTATTTCACATCTTCGTTCATTTGGCTCTCCTTGGTTAGAACGCCATGAAAACCAAGCGTGCGAAGATGTCATACCGTACTGTTCTACATATAAGAATTAAACATCTTTGACATAAATCGTCAAATTCAAAAGGTTTTATTTTGTTATTTTCTAGTTAAAGGGAAAATTAGATGCGAGCTAAGCTAGAAAGATATTGTATTTGAGATCAAAAGGAATTCATCGTTAAATCAATTGCCACGTTGCTTGCTATTTTATCATCCCGTAAATATTCGATTCTGCATGCCTTTATTCTTAAAATATCATATGTACCTGAAACAGTTGCCCAAGTGTTGGGATGTATTGCCTCCATAAAGACAACAAGATCCGTTGTGCTTTTTCCCGGGAGTTTAACCTCGGTCATATTCTTTTCTTTCATATCAGAATTGAACATTGCTTTAAATACCGGAGACATCATTTTGAGCACAGCATTTGAAGCGTACACCTTCTCATCACTTTCACTTATCAGCACCATATCTCCTTCATCCCAAGGCTCGCCGAAATTAATCGAATTCTTTACGTATTCAGTCTTACCTTCCATTTTGGATATGTTTATGTGAAAATCCTATATAACACAGTAATGTAGCCTATTATGATCGACGAGTTGACTTCTCGGAATATGGGTTTGTTTCGTCCAGTGCGTTTCTAAACAATTTTCGAGGTGATATTACCGGGGAGAGACAATACTGCGTAAATATCCACCCGAGGCCTCATTATCAGTTGGTCGCAACGCAGAATCACATGTGTAACGCCACACAACACATTTATTTCCAAAAGACATATTACCACGTTGATTCAACGCAGTTCTCACGAAAGATTATATTTACTGAATGCAAGTGAACAACTTTTGTATACTTACGATTTTTACCCCGCCGCAAATCCATCAATATTATCAAAAGTACAGTTTAATTATAACTCTTACTACAAAGCACGATCGTTTGGTCTGTCATTCGATTCGTCCACACATTTCCTCCTGGACCGTTTGACCTTGAGTCCTCATACTTGGTCAACATACTGATTGGGTCGTTAAGCATTCTATGAAAGTCAGAGGTCATACCAAGGTAAAAGGTTAATATCTAGGTATTTAGCTTTTTAAAACCATTAGTTTACAGTAAGGTGTGACCTTTGACGACCCATTATTAGGTGACCTGAGGCCAAGATCAACTTTATGGGCCAAGGTCATTCCAAGGTTAAAGGTCAATATCTTGGTAATTGGCTATTTAATGTATTTAGGGGCTATTGTGACCTTTGGCGACCCACGATTAGGTGACCTGAGGTCAAGGTCATTCCCAGGTCTAAATTCAATATCTAAGTATTTTGTGGTTTAAGGTCCTTTGGGTTGCTGTGACCAGTGACGACCATGTTTAGGTGACCTGAAGTCAAGGTCAATGTTTATGGGTCAAGGTTATCTTAAGTTCATGGGTGAATATGTAAATTTTTGGCGTTTTATGGACCTTTGGGCTGCTGTGTCCCTTGGTGACCAATGTCATTCCAAATTCAAAGGTCAATAGCTAGGTGTAGAGATATAAGGTCATTCGAGCTGCTATGACCATTGGCGAACAATCCTCAGGTGACCTGAAGCTGTGAGGTCAAAGTCTATGTTTATCGGTCAGGGTCATTGAGTTTTACAATCTGGGGGCTGCCTTGACCCTTGGCGACCCATGATAAGGTGACCCGAGGTCAAGGTCAGTGTTACTGGGTAAAGGTCATCTCAAGGTCAAGGTAACATCATATAGTTAGAATAATAGTTATGTTTCAAATATTAATTGTATGACGTATACGAGACCAATGTTAATGCTACCAGGGGGAATTGGACCTGCAGGCCTTACTTTTTTTACATACTTTTCTGTTTCGAAAAATTCTATTTGAGATGTATATTTCTCCGTTTTTCAAAGAAATCCTTAAATATTTCGTTGCGGTTTTATCTTTTCATCGTAATTTCAATCCCTGCTATCATTTTCAAACAATCATGTGATGTTACCTTGAAATATCAGTACTTCATGCTATTCTCATACTTGTAGAACTTCCTGTTGAATGTCAAGTCTTTCATCATACAAATGTAATTTTAGGCGATCTGTCTGCATGGGGTGCATTGATCATGTTGGTATGCATTGGTTCTTGCAGCTTTACTTCATGAGATCCTGGTAAGCGTCTGATGATTAACTGGGTACAAATACAAATATACATAGGAAAACCGGTCAATTTATCACAAAAAATTAAATTCTGCTACAGAGGCAAAAATGTGCCAAAGATTTAAGAGAAACGTGGGCTAAATTCAAATCTGTATTTTCGTCTATATCTGCAAGGAAAATTGTTAAGGCATAAGCCAATGCTCATTTGAAAGGTCTCTATGTGCCTTTTTGAGATAAACAAAAATCAAAATATTGAAAAATCGGTGATAAGACCCCTTTTTTCGTGCCCTGGCTAATTTAATGAAAGTTGAAGTGGCAATAAAGCCACATGTTATCAATTATTTCTTTTTAAATAAAATGAATATGTCACCAACGTCTCATTTTCATTTTACCGTGTACCATAGATACCTGTATTTAACAGCATCAGATTTCTAAAATATAAAACTTAGCGCTGTCAGTGTACTTATCCGTTATCACTTGACGTTTAGCCGATAAGTTATTAAAATTCAGCACGTTTTAGTTTTCTATTATACATATTTTAAACAAGATATTTGGAGCTAAAACATGTATGACGCACACCATTTTCTTCAGAAAAAAATATATATAAAATTTTGGCGCCTTAAAATCTTCGAAATACGCTTCGAATAATATTATGTTCATTTCTGGCGAGTTAACTAATACAACAGCTTCTTATTTCATATCAAGATGAAATTTCATATCAATATGAAAGAAAGGTGCACGGAATACACCTACATCAATTTCTCTCTAAGCTCTGGGTTTTCCCCTCCTGAAACCTTTCCTGAAACTGATCACTTGACAAATCAACAGGTTGAACAACTTTTATAATCTTTGGGGTTATTTCATAACAAAAAGCAAGCTCCCAGGGTTCAAATATTTTTGGCATTTGGAGTGATTATATATCGTCATTCTAGCAACATGGCCAGCCTGATATGATCATGGCTTAGATACCCCCCCCCCACACTTAGTCCGTAGAACCACAATAGTTTTCAGCAAAGATTTCAGTGCAACTTTATGTGGAGAGTCGCTGGGTGAAAATCTCGTGGAAAGTTTCTAAAAGCTCAGCTGCTTTGCAGTCATGACGTATATAGAGGTAATTTTATAGGAGGTTTTTGATACAGAGTATTTCTAAGGGAAATACAATTTATCTACCCGAGGGACCGTAAGGACCAAGGGTTGATATATTGTATTTACCGAGGGATATACCCTGTATCAAAAACCGAGCATTAATAACTGATTTATTCCATGCTTAGTAGATTTTGAAGATTAGTAGATTATATTTAAGTATGCATTGAATGTTTTAGAACCCTCATGTAGTAATTACAAATGATAACTACAATCAAAACATAAATATCTTATCTAAATGCAAAGGTCTTAACATTTATTGTTATTTAAAAACTCCACAGCTTTTAACATAAAACGAAATTCCCGAAAATTGTTGAGCGGGTGATATATATATATCTCCCGCTCACGTCAGATATCAATTATATCCCCGCATGTTATTCACCTATAACACTTAGGTATGGGATAAAATCTCGTATGATGCACCCTTATGCTTTGAATAAGTTTCTGGCAAAGTTTCTGGCAAATGTAGAGAGGTTGTACATGTCATACGTGAATAAACTAGATGCGAGTAGAAATGATCTTGATTTACGTCATTAAATATTCAGAATTCAGTCAAAGTGATGTCATATTTGAAATCTACATGTAAAATTACATCTAAATGTATGCTTTCGAAAATTGTTTATCAACTTTGAAAATTTAATCTTTTTTGAAAATGTGACTTCTAGTTCGGGTTGATTCCCCATAGACCCCATACTAAAAAATCACAAAAAGTGAAATATCTTTTCTTGTATTGGACATATAACATTTTCCTTTACTGGACGTACTTAAATTTCCATAACTATTCGATACATAAGGGCTTTATGAAAATTGAACCACTAAACAGATGTAATTTAAGTTAAAGGGAACTTTCTACTATACCCGCCATGCTATCTGACCCGAGCGAGCCACCTGGTGGTGAAATCGGTAACTACCTACTCGCATTTGCGTTATTGTGTTACATTACTGTGCATGTTTGAGAAGCATTTCTGTGTCTACCCTGTATAAACACCGCTCTTCTGTACAGTTCCTTATTCGGAACAACTCTGGCGTGTTCCTTTCGAGCCTCATGTCTTTTATTGTCACGTACATTCTCAGTATGCCCGATCTTTCTTATATCGTTAACATTATATGTCGTAACGTTTTCCTTACTTGGGAGTAAAATACGATTGCTTTTTGTCAGAGATTGTCCCTTCATGTCCTCCATGGTAATGTTTGTGGTTACATGTATGTGCGGTTTGTATGAACTAAGGAAGCCATTTTGTGTCGCCACCAAGATATTTTGATTTTTACTTGAACAAATGTGTGTAACTGGGAAGTAGACATATTGTCCATCGGGGAGGAGTCTTCTCTCATGAACTACATCGTACAACTCCACAGATCTCTCATAGCAACCAACTCCTAGTATTTTACCATCATGTAGGAATGAAATCGCTGTTACTGTACGTGGAAGTTGACTGTTAAACTTATTCCGGATTTCTAATTGATGCACATTTCGTCCCATAGTAACGTCCCAGATTTGTATATGTTTGTCAGTCTTAGCTACCGATGCCATTAGGTTATTTTGCACGGTGATGTAGTTCACTGGAGTGCTATGCTTTTGAAACACGTGCACCGGATGAGCGGTACTGTCAAAGCTCCAAGCGTATATTTTGCCATTATCAGTGCCATATATAATGAGCTCATCGCTCATTGCCAGTGTCGTAATATCAGCATCTGTGAGATCGACTTCAACATCATCGCACTCATGTCTCTCAACGTGACACCGTTTGATTCGATTATCACTAAGGGCCACAACAAACAAATTCTTATTTGGGTGTGTGGCTACGAGTCTCACTTCAGATTCGAATTCATATCGTAATGACATTTTGAGAAGTCGTTCCTTTTGCCAAACACGTGCAGTATGATCGATCCCACCGGTAATCACGTGATTTCCACAGGAAGTACACACCATGCTTGTGATTGGAGCATCGTGAGCTAGAGTAGAGAAAACCTTTTTCCCAGAAACCATATCAAACATCATGATCGATACATAATCCGCGTCTAAGGCAACCACGTGTTTACCATCTGGGAAAATGACAGGTGTAATTTCAGTGTCATTTTGGAACTCGGGTACAACATCGTTTAAATTCGGGTTCAAGTGCCATATTTTCACAAAAGGCGATTCATCAGAGATAGACACAGCTGTGTCATAGTCATCATTTATTATAAGCTTGGTAACATTTCCAGCCATCCCAGTATATGTAGATTTAAGCTCATTGTTTCCTAGATCCCAAACTTTGACAGAACAGTCACTTGCGGCCGATACCAAAGTTGGACCATTTGCTCGAGATTCACCACTATAGCCAGTGAAACATAAAGAATTGACTACTCCTGAATGCCCTAGAAACTTGTGAAGTATCCGACCATCTTTTGTTGTCCATACTCTGATAGCGTTGATTGAACCCACGGCAACAAATTCCTCATCCGGTGGTAAAGCCACGGAATACAGAGGCTCAGACTCATTTGGGTTTATATGCTGAATGACCTTTCTCATTGTGGTGTCATATACGACAATGGATCCATCAAGTGAGACACTTGCTATAGTACCCGAATTTGCAGTCGTGGCCAGACCTGTCACTTCATCTTTGTGCTGTAGATACAATTCATCTTCTCCATCATCAGCAGTGCTTATGGAGCTCACGCATCCATCGTGATAACCTACTATTATAAGAGTGCCTTGGCATATAGAGAGGCAGGAAACAAGTCGATCGCCACCTTTTACCTCAATGACAACCTTCCCTTCTGCTATATCTACCACAAATACCGCTCCCCTTACAGCGCAGACAACATTTCCATTTAACAGGGCACACATTTTAGGCTTTGTCGTTAACGTTTTATGCAGCGTCTTCGTTGTGGACGCCATCTGTCCTCCATTATATGTTCTACCAAGCTCTAATGTATGTCTGAGTTTCCGTGTGGAAGTATCCCAGACAAAAATTTGAAGATTACTAAATGTCACTATGATGTTCTTCTTGCTCAGCAGGAGACAACTCTCGACAGGATCTGAAATTAAATTTAGATGAATATTTAACTAATATACATGTACGTGTGTATTACAATATTGGTCTTCCTACATGTTCAAAATCGGTGTAGTTTTTGCATTCAATATGAAGGCTGTGTTACATGTTTTTAAGTTTTGTTTCATGTAAACGTGGAAAATTCTGGCCTTTATGGATTAGTTCTCCCTGTCGTATCATTTACTCGCCCGATTGAGTATGGAGGCATTGATAAAAAAGTTTTTATTAGGTTCCTGGGAAAACAGAAAGGAGGACTCTTATGAGTGGTCATAATATTATACGTTCGCCCTCTCTTCAAAACTTGCAACTTGACCGCCTCATATCATGGACGAAAATCGTTGCATTACCTAAGTGGAATAAGCTGTGGATGACGATATCATCTTTAAGGTCCCAGAGCTTTGCTGTATGGTCAGAACTTGCAGTCACCATGAGCGAACAATCTTCATTCATGGATGCATCATTGACACCTTGTTTGTGGCCCACCAATGTTGTCCGTAGAACGCCACCAGGTGATATAAAACATGGAACTGTTGGGATGAGGATGTCCTCTTCTGCTTCCTCACAATATTGTATAGCCTGAGATACCAGCTGAATAATATATGAATAAGATATAAAATCTTTGCTAACAGTTATTTCTCATTCTAACAATGACATTGGTGCATTTTTGGATTAAATAAATATATGATAAGCAAATATTATTGAAATACCATGTTAGACAATGTAAATGCTGATAGCTAAAATTACTTTCACTAATGACTTAATTGTCAATGTCTCCTTATAGTTCTTTTGATAGTTATATTTCTATGTAATATAGTTCTGGTTATTCACCTTTCCAATTAAGTGAAGATGTTTGTCCGCCTTAATAAGAAGACGCCCGATGATCTCGGGAGCAAGGGGGACTCCAGGGGTGAATTCCACTGTGGGTTTGATGAGCCTATATTAAAATATGTAGATCCATGTTACTTTAAATTAATTACCCAACATACAAACATACATCCATACTAATATCAAGTATTTACTAAGCAATAAGTTTGACATGTTGAGACAGTTTTAATTTTTGGATTACAATTAGCAGTTGATTTGGGAGAAAATGTGTAAGGTTTCAATGTTAAAGTTTTTTTGGTGCTCATAGTGGATCAGAATGTCAAAAATACCTGAGTGCGTCTCTCAGAATGACCAACTCTACTTCTGATGTCTCTGCTATAGCCATTTCAATGTCCCGGATAACAGCCAAAATGTTTGTTGCCTTTATTTTGGTATTTATCCACTTGAAGTTACCAAAACAGACATCGATCAGCTCCTCGTGACGACCAGATCTCAGCAAATGGAATGGCAGCTCATTGAGTTTTCTCATATTGTAATAGCCACCCTCATAGCACAATGGTTGGGGTTCAACTTTCCTATCAGCGAGGAGGGTTTCCTTTCTTTTCGTAAGATAGAGTTCCTTCTTCTTACCATTGCTCCAAACTCCGAGGAACATGTCTGCTAGCTCTGAATGGACACTCGTCTTCACACTATTACTGAGATAAAGCTTTTTTGCAACCTCGATAAACTGTCTGAAATACAAAACTATCCACTGAATTACAACAATTGATATATATATATATATAGGACAATTAAATAAAGATAATCTAATCTAAATCAAATATAAATTATACATCGCTTATAAGATCAACTATTACATTTGAATACCCCGTTGCAAACCTTTTTTTAAAATTAAATTTTATTCCAAAGAAAAAATATGTGAAAGCAATTACAATACAGTTACATATAACATTTACTATTTTGTTGACACTTTTGTATTTAAATTGCAAACCATGAAAGTATTGTTGATAGACATCGGATTGTGAACCCACCTATGGTACAGTGCTAACACAGTTTTTCCATCAGCCTGTCTTTCAGATAGATACTCATGGATATCCTGTCTGAGTCTGGCCCACAGTAATGGTGGAACTCTGACCAAGTGCTTAACAGGTGGGGAGAAATACTGGTAGACATCATCTAGCACTTCATTACTACTGGAGAGCAAGTTCTCCATTTCGAGATCTGTGACACCATTCCTGAAATGTTTTAATCTCACCTTAGCATGATGGTTAATGGATCGTTGTTCAGTGATTGTGTTCAAAATGGGGAGTTTATTCCAACTCAAGCTATTTAAGAAACATATCTGTTAGTCTTGTGTTATTGTGTTATTAGTTTGAGTTGCCTCATGTAAATAGTATAACAAAGTATGATTCACATTCAAAAGTAATCAGTTAGATATCAAAATTGACATCAAAGTAAATGCTCAAAGCGCCTTTTTATAAAAGCTAAATAACATTCAGTTAGATGAGCCCGAACTTGGATAGGTTAGATTTAAACGGCTTGCTGACTTACTTGGATGCAGTAATGTATGCCATTGCATTGCAGAACAACTGACCATGTTTCTCTTCTAATCGTTCAAACAGTAGTGTTATCCCTCCTTGTATTGTGTTCCCTAGTGTTGTTTCATCAAGGTTGGAGTAAGAACGCCATGTCTTTGCTTCTTCAAAGGCTAGCTTCAGAAAAAGAGGGCTATTGCAATGCATGAACGCACTCTCTAAAATTGACATTTGGTCTTTAGTTATGGTTCGTTTGACATTTGCAAGGGAGGTATTCATGATCTCTTTGCTTTCATCATCGTTGAGTGGACCTAGTTGGAGGATATTGTCAGTGTTTTCAATGCATCGTTCACAGCGTTTTAGTATTCCTGCATATTCAGTTAACAAACTGATGATTATTTTGATACCTTGAGGTAACTCAAACGGCAGCCAACTTAAGTCATATGCCCCATCTATCGGAGATAG
This sequence comes from Owenia fusiformis, assembly GCA_903813345.2. NCBI lineage: Eukaryota > Metazoa > Annelida > Polychaeta > Sabellida > Oweniidae > Owenia > Owenia fusiformis. Next base: position 11,117,727 of record CAIIXF020000012.1, read on the forward strand.
TTGATCTAACGAATCTAGACATACAATCAATTTGTGACCATCTTTAGAGACTATTTTAATGAGTTCCTGGAAGAGTGACATAACTGCATTGATATCATTGAGGGGTTGTTTAGGTGCGTCGTATCCAAATGCTTCACAAATATGCAAACAAACTGACTGCAGTGTATCAGTGATGAGGGAACTTTTTGGCGACGTACCTAAAAAGCGCACAATGACAGCGGAATCTTCACACTGTTGTTCTATCGCATTACTAGTGATTTTGGACATAAATGACGTTTTTCCTATGCCAGACACTCCATGTATCACAAAAGGAGCATTATTAGTGTCATCATTTATGTATTCATCCACGTGTCTCTGGCTTTCCTTTCTACAGTTGTATGATTTACTCCTTGCAGCGCACATATTGAGATGTTGTAAGGTTTCATCAAATAACCAGTTGGATGCAGCGTTGCTCCTCTCCTTAAGGCCTGTCAGCGTCATTGCTTTTACCTTTGATACGAAAAATTGATTAATGTCCTCGAGGTACTTTTCGTGGGCTTCAATGGATGGGTTTATGCCTGAAATCAGAAAAGGAAATTGGATTATTTCCCATGAAACATAGATCTCCTACGTTATGTAGCTTCTTTTTAAATTACTAAGTATATATAGAGATCTAGTTTACTGGCTTTTCTGTTGTTTTTGGAATTAGATATAGGTATATATTTTCAAATATAAACAGTATTTATTTTATCTTTCAAATGGAGTTTTTTGGAGTGAGTTCAACAATTTAAGTGATATTTTCAAAAACCATACGGCCAAACATGAATTTTGATCAATATGCTGACAGATCCAATTTACGTACCATTTGTTTCCCATTGTAACTGGTATTTCTTTATCTCATTTTCGGGAATTTTTGTTGGAATAACCATCTCTTTGAGGTTTTCCAGAAGCGCAGCATTTTCTTCATTCATTGCATCTTTTGTATCATTCATATCAACATATCTGTATGCCTTTGCATCGTTGAAGTCGACATCATCAATGTCTCTGTTTATGATGATACATTTATCCATCGTTGGTCCAGTTGTATCAAGTAATCCCCGTTTGATTTCATCCTCCGTCACCGATATATTAAAAAGTTGCCAGTCTTTAAAGGTCATGCATTTTTGCTTTAGAGCTTTTGCAGACGCTGCACGAAAGATGGCGCTGATTTCACAATTAACCTCCCACCAATCACTTTTAGCTTTCTTTTGCAGCTCTCGATTTTTTGGATTGTCATCAATAAAATATGGGAATTTGTCTGTGATTGGCTGAAGTATATATTCAGGGGGGACAGCATTACTGTCAAGGTGATACCATTCGTCAATTAGAGACACTTTGATGTCATCTTCTTTAGCAAACTTTTCGATGGTTTTCAGAAGAAGGCCTTCAATTTTTGCTGGGAGAGGTCGAGTGCCATATCGTCCACCAAGTAGTAACTAAAAGTACAGGGTGTCAATAAAGTATCTTTACACTTTGTATTGTAATTGTCAAGAGACCTTAAGGGCATCGTGTTTAATAACTTGGTTAGATAAGGTCTCTGTATAAAAATTCTCATATTTTTGTTATAGCAATTTACATAAATCTATAGATAACTGAACCAGATCACTATGGTCAAGTAGCAAAAGAAAAAAATAATTATTAATACTCAACTAACGCAGAAGTTTGGTCCCATCGAAAGTCTCTGGCAGTTGTATATCTCATTGAGGCACAGTTCTGTTGTGTGATGATCTGACGTCATCGCATCTCGAACGCCCCATCGCATGTCAACCACCTGGAAAATTAGATTTATTGAGAAATCATCATATGGAGCCATCGGGTTGTGAAATAAAAGTTGATTGTACGATGTAGAAAGTGTGAACCCAGAGAAGTATAATAGTTTTCTCTATTGTCTTGTATTCGTAAAATATCATTGTCAAATAATTCCCCTTTACACAATCGCTGTCCCAGCTCGATTAAACAGTTATTCACACACAAGACAATGCAAAATGCTGAAACATTTACGCATTGAGTAAATGAAAACATTATTCAATTTTTATTCCATAATTCATGTTTTTGCCACTGCTCTTTAATAGTACTTTTACAACACTCATAACTCATCAACATAACTATGGCTGTGAGTAATATCAACGTTTTCTACTTACCTGGAAGTCGAGTCCATGTTCTGCACAAAACTGTCTCAGTTCAGGATATGCCTTTTCCAGTAGGATATTTCTCTCCGCTACTGTATCTGGAAATAGTTAAATTGCAATAGATTAGCTCTCCATATTGTATTTCATCACAGTATTTCATCGCATGTTCAGATATGGCAAGAAATAATAGAGTACGAAAATAGACATGAGCAGAAATAATAGAGTACGAAAATAGAATGAAAAGAAATAATAGAGTACGAAAATAGACATGATAAGAAAGAATAGAGTACGAAAATAGACATGACAAGAAATAATAAAGTACGAAAATAGACATGATAAGAAATAATAGAGTACGAAAATAGACATGACAAGAAATAATAGAGTACGAAAATAGACATGACAAGAAATAACAGAGTACGAAAATAGACATGACAAGAAATAATAAAGTACGAAAATAGACATGACAAGAAATAGTACGAAAATACTTCAAAATAGACATGACGAGAACTAAAATGCATGGAAGCAAGACACGAGACACAGAAGAGGCAGAAATACAGTTATTTGAATGTTAAATCCAATTTATGGCTTTGAAATGGCACACTTGTGGAAAAGTTGCCCTTTAGACCCATCTCTGATTCTATTTTCTGATTCATATAGTATAATGTAGTTAGTTAGGTCTATTGTACCTGTAAATGTTGAGCTGAGGAAAATCCTGACAATATTAGAAGTATTATCAGGTAAATTTTCCAGACGTCCTCGGTATATTTCACGTTGGGATACCTCCGCCTCTGTTTTCTCTTTAGATTCCATATTAACAAGATATAGTTCTTAAACTATAAGAGCATCTGAAAATAGAATTGCACATCAATTTTCTTTTTATGAAGATACTAGTATAATTATTTATAATGTATTGTACATAAAAATGTAAATTACTTCATCATTTCAAATTTAATTTTTGGCGCCTATATGTGTGTTTTTGAGGTTAGTCCGATCTTTCAACATTAACACAGGCTGGTATCGAAAGATTTGTCCGCTGTGACGGAGCATGCTATATTTCATAAAAACACTAAGAATGCTTCACGATTTATTTTTTAACTCATATGTTTCGTTATATCAAAGATAATTACTTACTCCATGCAATGGATATATCATTTGCGTGTAACCTTCACTTCTGTTTGAAGTCCAATAACGCTAGGAGTAAAATCTATTGAAAACGGCGCCAGAGTATCAAACTCTAAAATGTACCATTTCTTTTTTAACTTTTTAATGGCATGATATAGTGACACGATAATATTAACATATGTTTTCAACATAACTCTGAATGTAATAATGAGATATTAATGCATTGGGTCTTTTTAATATTTTTTGTAAAATATAATATTAATATTTTTTGTCCGCTGTGACGGAGCATTTTCACAGTTTACATTTGCAACTGCTCCGTCACAGCGGACAAAAAAATTAAATATTATTTTTTATAAAAGAATTAAAAAGACCAAATACATCAACATCTCATTTATACCTTCATAGTTATGCTGAAACCATGTGTAAATATTATCGTGTCACTATATCGTGCCATTAGAAAGTTAAACGAGAAATGGTACATTTTGAAGTATGATACTCCGGCGCCATTTTCAATAGCTTTTCTTCCCAGCGTAATTGGACTTCAAACAGAAGTGAAAGTTACCCGCAAATGATATATCCATTGCATGGAGTAAGTAATATTGTATGGTATAACGAAACATATGAGTTAAAAAATAAATCGTGAAGTATTCTTAGTGTTTTTATGAAAAATAGCATGCTCCGTCACAGCGGACAAATATTTCGATACCAGCCTGTGATTAAGACACAATCATATGTATCAGTATCATGAGTCATTCGATCATTGGTAAAGTAGCATACTCTGACAACTCATGATCTTGTTATTTGAAGCAAGGGCGAACGATACCCGGAACGTTCGCAAATTGGCGTTCGGTTTTTTAGGGGCTATTTAACGACTCTATTGTCTCAATGTATTGTTTTTAGTTAATTGTACTACACACTTTCTAAAATCGACAATGTGTACTGTGTGCTTTATTCCAAAATAAACCATTATCAAAAATGTGAAGCTTTGTTGCGTTATTAGACGTACTGTTATAGCCACCATTTTTTGACCGACCTCGGACGTTTTCATCAATATTATTTTTGACCGCGGTGACATATTTTCTGGTGATCGTGCCATCCATTTACAACTATACAATACACTATACATGTATATTCATCATTTTGAGATAGTTGATCAATACGTATTGAACAACCTGTGTAGATTGTATTTTCAAGATGCTAACTGTTTGTCGTTAACTAACTAGCTATCGTTACCATCGCATATGTCATGTCGAGCTACATGACTACATGACGACAGTGTTATAAGTTACTATTAATTGATTGTTTCAATTTACTTCGTATTACATCTTAGTAGGTGTTTGTTTGGTAATCATAATTTTCAAGATAAAACATAATTTAAAAAATTACGATACCACAAGCATGCCACATTACCTAATAACTTCCTAGTAAAGCGTTGACATTCTTGTCATAAGTCCTCTTTTACTTTTTGCCTGTTTCTGATGTGTATGATATTTAATAATTCCCATTTCCAAAGATGGCTGTTGGTAGGTGAATGGTATATGCCATAATCCGTTGTAGAGCACAAATAGCCAGTCGCTGTACTAGAGAACAATGCTTTCTTTCTTTCATACAAACACAATACAGAAGCCGTTCTCGCAGCCAACAAAAAAAGAGATTACCATAATCCCTGTTATGCTGAAATAACATTTTAACTAGATTGTGTACTAGACTGGGTCATAGTCAGTGAGGTTCAATCGAACTACAATGCTTAGTTCTATTCTATTTTATTTATTATTTATTTATTTTTTCTATATATATGAATGTATCCGAGATCGGGATTTTCAGAGATAAGAAAAAATACATCATACGATACCATACATTATTTAATAGGTGGCGTTTAGAGGGTTAATTTATTATATCTCTCAGAACTAAATATTGTCTCTGACGACTAGCGTGTTTTGATGCGTTTATTTTGTTATATCCATCATCCATCAATCCATCCTAGGGCGTTTCATTTTGCCAACTTTTTCTCAAGTCATCCTTACTTTTTGATTATCTACTAAAAAAGTGTCAGCCCAACTGCTCGACGTTTAGACCCCCCCCCACCACGATGTTTGTTTTGTATGGGATTCGCCACAATGCAAAAAGTCAGTGCTCATTAGCACATGAAGTATAAGTCACAATGTTTCATGTTCAATAATACCTGGGGTATGCGATATTACAACCAAAAATACATATGAGCAGATTCAAGGTCCAAGTGACCCCATACAAAACAAACATCGCGGTAGAGGGGGGGGGGTCTAAACGTCGACCAATCGGGCCGAAATGTTTTTGTGGCCATTGGTCATAGAAGATCATTTTGCATGTACACTACACATTTAAAGAAATCAGGCCTGAGGGTCACGGGGGCATGAAGCTCCAGTGAGGCAACTTACCAGTGATCAATGTACATTACCTTTAATCTCCAATCAGGAGCCAAATTGTGACGTGTCCAATTTAAAAGCGATTTGTTCGATTATATGCCTGTTCCGTTGCTTGGAGAACAGAGTACTATCATTAAGAGTAGTATTATTACAAGTGATATTGAGCGAACTAAGTGCATTTTAAAGTGCGTTTTCCATCTACTTTTATTTGTATCTACTTTAATATAACAATTAAATAAGGTATTAGATATAGATGAGAACTTTTACTTTGTACCAGCTTTCTGCATCCATTTATTTGGAAATGTCTAGACAATGACGGTCGATAACTGAGCGAACCAGAACCGAACCAGAGAATCATTCAAAGCACTTTGATGGTCATCAGACTTTAATAATATGTTTATAATTTGATGAACTTTAAGAATCTGCTCGATTGCATGCTTTGTACATGGAGGGAAATGTTCCATAAGGTTTGGGTCTAGCCAGGGGCCCAGACCTGCAGGTCCGTAGTCAGCTTTTGCTAAGGAGGAGGGGCATTTTAAAAGTAAAACAGTTAACTTCAAGGGCGGGCTCCCCCAAAAAACGTCTACTGGCTCGATCTGCAAAACAATGTAAAAACTCAAAAGCGTACAACACTGTCCTGTGGATTACAGAATTACAATTCTGTGGATTAGGGAGATCGTTTTACTTTCATGGTGGTAGCCATTAAAGATACACTAGTGTCTGACGGCGCAAGGGGTTTCCATTTGATACCCTGTTTATGGTCATGGTAGACACCATCCGTGCTGTAATTCCCATTTAGATTTACAGTTGTGCACGAGTTATACCACCAGCCTGCCCCATTGTACATTTCTACACACGTTGAACCATTCCGTAAGTCATTGACGACATCAAGTGTGGAAAATTTCATGCCATGGGGTTCCTGTTTAGGATTGGAAGCCCCGATGGCATCTGTATTGCCACCTATGAATGGCCCAATCGATAGTTCATAATCCGCGATTTCATCTTGTATTGAGAAATTAGAATATGTCGCATTGTGCCAAACATTGTCTGGAGTCATCAGATCAAATTTAATCTCATAATTTCCTGAATTTGTAATGAGATGAATGAGGTCATTTCCCAACCAATGCTCAGTGGAAACGTCCCCAAAACCATTTTTATATTCCGTCCAATTTTGGTTGTGAAATTCGACACTCCCGTCATAACGTCTTTGAATGACAGTCCATCCGCCACCTTGCATGTCACAATAAGCATTAAACGCCGATTGGTTTGGATTTGGTCTTATGATATAAACGCCATCTTGCGTGAAGTTCTTTTCCCATAAGGCTTGACAGTCTTGACTGTGTTCGTTTTCATACCCATGATTCCAATCCGCGTCTGTCGTAAATAGACAAGTTATTATCTTACTCGAAGCAATCAATTCACAAGTAGTGGATCTTTTCTCAAAATTTACTCCTGCGCATTCAGCCAAAACTGCACACTTTGCAAGGCAGATCGTCTGCGAGCGAATGTTGTACAGTGTGTCTATAACGGTATAGGCTTCACATCTTTTATTTTTCAGTATTTGAAATGTGTGTCCATTGATGTTAGAACAACATGATGTCACTTGTAAGGTTCCGATAAGAAGGATGCTAAATATAAATTCCATCATCATATTGAAAAATCCTGGATGTATTTGGTCTGAAGAGTTTATCGTTGACTCGAATCACTCATGCTAACTTTGTTTCCCTGTGAAGTGATGTGTCCAGAAAACGCTGACTTGATAAAGTCAATGTATGTCCGTTTTGGTTGTTCACATTGTAATTCAGTGAATTGATTTCCCAATAGCCTCACAGAGAACATTCATGTACCAAGTTAAGAGTGATAGTTGGACGCGCGATGCGGTAAACACGAGGGTGATGAAATGAGTGACAAGCTTCTCTTGCAATCAGATTGTGGATGATCTTCAACAGTGACCATCCATTCCTCAAATTTACAATACTACCTAGGTTCCTGGAGCGGATTACTCATTGCCCATACACTCTATGAGTCCAAATATGTCTCTGATGGTGTCCTTTTACTTTTTCTTGAACGTACATGCATGTAAAACCTAATGGTACGCCTAATGTATAATGCATTCGTTTGACTTCACTTCTTAAGAGAGAGTTTCGTCTTCACTCTTTCAAACTAAAATAAACCTGTGAACTCACCTCGCAAATCAGTGTTCGTCGGCAACATTTGACCGAAGTTCTATATATGGTCATTCCTTCTGACGTCATCGTTGAGCCCGGAATTGACCAATGACATGCGCATATTTAATTAGAACGCATTTGGCGTATGTTTCTTCAAGCTCGCTGATTAGTGGAAGAAAGGTCAGCGCGTAGGTCAGAAGTGATTTATTACCCAAACTGTCACCGGTACCCGTCGAGGGGGCGGGGCTACTAAACTGTAATATGGTGTAGTTTAACTAGACTCTGCACGCAGGGTAGTTGCACTCTGCATCAACCACACCTCATCTGATAATTTGATTTTTGCTGTGTCTTATGACATGTAATGCAAATTGAAGCGTAATAGAAGCATTTTGCCGGGCATATTCACTGTCTCATGACTTTGCTGATTGGGGGCATTTCCAAAAATGGCAGTCATGACTGTTCGATGGGATTTGTTACGTCTTAGCGTTGTGTAAGCCTTTTCCCTACAGGTTATACAATCTAAGCAAGCCAGATAATTTAAACGCCAAATAAACTGCTGTGCATTATATGCTTTGCTGGATGCGTAAGTACTTTTTCTGATCACCCAATATATCTATCTGAGAAGGCGATTACTATACGTGACTTTGACCATTGCAATGCGAAGACTTGATTGCTGATGTCCAGTCCAAATCAAAACTCCTGAAACATCAATCCCCCTGGAAATAACCGATCGGTTCGATTTTCTTTGTTTCTACCCCTTTCGTTGCTTGATGAACGGAGTAGTGTATACGTAACTTTAATACATCTAAGTGCCACTTGTTTTAAGCGAACTAAGTGCTTAGTGTTAATGCATTTTCCAATTCAGTCAACTTTTAGGTAAACAAATAAAGTTATAGTGGAAAAGTTCTACATAAGTAATACTTAGTATTACCCTTTTACATTTATTTATTTGGTAATCTTCAAACCAGCTCACAGATGTCCATTAGCTGAGCGAATGAGATCTTAAAACCAGCTCAGATGTCCTTAGCTGAGCGAATTGACCCCTCTAGTCCAAAAACACAATAATTAATAGTCATCAGGAGACAAAACTATAATATTGGAGGATCTTGCATTTTATTCTACATGTAAGGCAATATTTCAGTATTCAATGGACTAACATAGATTAATCGGTCTGCCATAGTTATTTAAAAAGTATTTATATTACCCTTTACCCTATCACTGGTCAGTATCAAGATGCGACGACGGCCGTTGCCTTCTCATCTGAGAAAGTGGATGAAAAGTGTCGATTCTGATATTTTTGGTTTTCGTCGAATTAAACTACCTTATAAATTGACGTCATGCTTTGATATAAATTGAACTTGATAATAAGCCTTATATATCATGGAGTCTTTGGAGTATGAAAATTTGTTCCTAAATCATACGTGGGCGCCATGATTCAAGTATGTGTTACACCGCTTAAGGGAAGGTAATTGAGATTTTGATTTTGCAAATGATACGATAACTGATCAGTGGTGATGCGGTAACGTTATAAGAGTTTATAATGGAGGGCCGGCTGACATAACAAAACCTGATATATAACAAGTTAGGCCTCACATTATCTCGATTCCCAATTTCGATTAATTAATCGACATCGACACTTTCAGCTCCCGTTTTTGATAAGAAAAGTTGCTATCTGGCACGTCTTTCAGTGCATGGAATCGTATCGTATGGTCCAGGATTAATGCTACACTTTCCAACCGTAATGTACAAAAACTGAACATTATAGCGAAGTGCATCATTTTGGACTGAAACAAAAAGATCTATATCATTAACTTCATACAGTAACCACATCATCTTCGAAACAGACGTGTCAGTTATCGTATCATGCACTTCCAGTTACTTTCCCTTGAGCGGTGTAACATATAGTTGAATCAAGGCGTCCACGTATGATTTACGTACAAATGGTCATACTCCAAAGTTTCCATAATATGTAAGGCTTATCAAGTTCAAATATCTAAGTATTACGTCAATTATAAAGTAGTTAAGTAGTTAGACGAAAACCAAAAATATCGAAATCGACACTTTCCGTCCACCATCTTAGATGAGAAAGTAACGGCCGTTACCGCATCTTGATACTGACCAGTGCCTACGCTGCAAACAGAATGAGGATCAAAACAACCCAACCACGTGTGAAGGACTTATCTTACCATTGCTAAAAACAAAAAAATGATATTCAAGGTTGTATTTGTTATTAACAATTTTGGTCTTTACTGAAATCTTTTTCATGATTTCTTAGTCGGTGCAATCATAGCCCAAAAAGTTCGTGAAATCTTTCGTTTTCAAAAAGGTTTTTCCTCTAAAAGAATCGGTATCGATATGGAGAACTGAATTCAACAATGTTTTCTCTTAAACCAATTATTGAAAACATTCTGTAAACAAAACACGGTCCTGTATGTAATGTTGACTGATTGACTACAATTTAATGCGAAAGTAATTTATATATATTTTATATATCTGTTTTTGTTAAAAAAATTGTTTTTAGTGCAATTGTTTTTTTGTTCCTTTTTTACCATTTCTTGAGAATGGAATAAAATATCTTTCCGAAGCTTGCATGTTTGAACAAAATAGCATATACAACATTTTCTAAGACTTCCCAATATTATCGTTGTACAAAGGAAATTTTGGTTGAACAGAGATAGCCTAAACCTTTAATTTCATTAACAAGATACTTTTTTAAATCAACCAAACTTTTCTTTGTATAATTACAATATTGAGAGACATAAACACGTTGTGTTTTGTTCCAATGAGTTTCAGATAGATGTTTCATTTCATTCCGAACATACATGTATGATATCAAGAACAAAAGAAGTGTCCGATGTGTTTTCTTAAACAATATACAGAAAAGTATATATATATCTCTTTCAAATAATATTGTTACCATTCAAAAGGTGACCATTAAATTGACAATGTGTAAAATTTTCAGAATTTTTTGATGACTGGTTTGAGAGAAACGTGTGATCAAAAGGTTCGCCATATCGATACCCATCCTTTAGGTAAAAGTCACTTTTCTGATAAATGTAAGTTATTCCCCGATTAAAAATAAATATTATTCTAACAATTGATCTAGAAAAGATAATTGTTTCAAATAAACTAATGAATATATACATTATATTTATGTGCATAGACTATTGCAATCGCCGCTGGCATCATAAGCTGGTAAGAGCAATGGGTGTGCAGCTTTACACTAGACAGAAAGGCAGTCTATGTGGGGGCGGGGGTCTGAAAACAATCGTTGCCCTACAACTTAACTGTCTCACTATAACTCCACTCACCGCATATGCATTACTGTCATATATAGTAATGAATGTTCAAAAGAAATTCAGCGAATGACAATGTCATAATATTATCCATGTGTAAGATGCCGCTGTGAGATTTATTTGGCCCTCTTCAATACTAAAATATCTATGATTTTCTTTTTACTTTCATGGTAGTAGCCATTAATGATACATCGGTGTGTACCGAAGCAAGGGTTTTCCACTTGATACCTTGCTTATGGCCATAGAAGACACCATCAGTGCTGTAATTGCCATTTAGATTTACAGCTGTGCACGAGTTATACCACCAACCAGCGCCGTTATAAGATCTTGCACACATTCCACCCGACATATCATTGTCCACATCAAGTGTAGAAAATTTCATTCCATAAGGTTCTTGGTTAGGGTCTGAAGCACCGATGCCATCTGCATCGCCAATTATAAACGACCCAATTGATAATTCATAATCCGCGTTTTCATCTTGTATTGAGAAATTAGAATATGTCGCATGGTGCCAAACATTGTCTGGAGTCATCAGATCAAATTTGATCTCATAATTTGCCGAATTTGTAATGAGATGAATGAGGTCATTTCCCAACCAATGCTCAGTAGAAACGTCCCCAAAACCATTTTTATATTCAGTCCAATTTTGGTTGTGAAATTCGACACTCCCGTCATAACGTCTTTGAATGACAGTCCATCCGCCATCTTGCATATCACAATAAGCATTGAACGCTGATTGGTTTGAATTTGGTCTTATGACATAAACGCCATCTTGCGTGAAGTTCTTTTCCCATAAGGCTTGACAATCTTGACTGTGTTCGTTTTCATACCCATGATTCCAATCCGCGTCTGTCGTAAATAGACAAGTTATTATCTTACTCGAAGCAATCAATTCACAAGTAGTGGATCTTTTCTCATAATTAACCCCCGAGCATTCAGCCAAAATTGCACACTTTCCAAGGCAGATCGTCTGCGAGCGAATGTTTTCCAGTGTCCCTAGAATGGTATCTGTGTCACATCTTTTGTTTTTCAATATTTGAAATGTTTGACCATTGATGTTAGAACAGCGTGGTTTTACTTGTAAGCCTCCAATAAGTATTACGAAAAATATTAATTTCATATTTTTATTGACAATATTTAACTGAACAGCAAAATAGTTTCTAATGTAGTATCCAGGTGATTACAAAGGTTAGATTTAAACTATATTCATTTTTACCAAACGTAACGTAGTGTTTATAAACTTTCTGAAATATATCATTATAAAGGAGACTTTTTTTCATTTAAACACGTCGCAATTATTCATTTCCTCTTCAGCGATATTTTCACTACAGATATACTTCAAATTCGAGTTTCCTCCGGGATTTCAAGTCCTTAGTCAATCTTTCTCATTATTCCCTAGGTTACTTTTACTAACCGTGCCTCTCTGTGAAGTGAGGTGTATAGCGATGACTTGATTGAGTCTCAGTTTTGGTTGCTCATTTTGTAATAGTAATTGATTTCCCAACAACTTTCAAGTATGGCCACTTCGCATATTTATACATTATTCATTTATATCTTCAATAGAAGAGTTTCTAAATAGCTTTGAAATCTCGCTAATTCTCGTTTTTACATGAGATTTTAAGAGATTTGCACTTTTTTCCTCTAATGAATTACTTTTCTTTATTTTTGATAGCATATTTGGATTCAGTGATAAATTTTCTCCAATTATAGCTTTGATTTACACAGTTATGTCATTTAAATCATTTTCCATGACATTTTAAAAAAACTTGGGCCAAATCTCCATTGGTGCAATGCTGAAATTCATTAAAACCTTGATTTATTCGTATGACAACCAATATTTTCATGCTTAATCACAATATGTAGCATTGACAGGGCCATCCAATAGTATTCCATTCGAGTTTCAGACAGATTCAACCAACACTTTTTGATAAATCATGAAATTAAGTGACTATTGCAAGTTTCTAACATTGAAGTGAGTGGAGGTCTGGCCCTAGAAAATCAAAGACAATCAAGGGTGACATCTATTATGTAAGCATTTTTCAGCTATTTAGAAACTATACAATTGTGAATTGATCTGCGAGATTGATTTTATCTATAGGTCCTTTTTCTTAACACCCAATATGTCTGGTGGAATAAGATGTCAGTAATTTACCAATGAAAGGATTTTCTGACGTCGGTTAAAAAAACCTTTGAAATCCAAAAACCCTAAATAAATAAAGATGGTAATACTATGCATCGATCCATAGTTAATTATATAAAAAAGATTTGAATAATATATTGAACATGTTTCATATAACCAGTAATTATTAATGCGAATCCTGGTTCAATTTAATCAAACTCGGAGTTTGTGTCGGGATGACCCCATATAATAAAGGGGTGAATAAATTTGTTAACGACAACGTAAATGATTTTCTTGAGTAATGATAGTGTTCAAAGGAGAGAGTTTTGATGACCTCGTAAAGCGAAGAAGGCTTTGTATAAAAAAAACTCCTACCTCATACCCACCTACCCACGTACGTTGGACATGATACAGTCTTTGAAGGGTTCAATTTAAAAGATCTTAGTTTATTAAATCTTAGTTTATGATGAATTATAGATGCATTTGTAACGACTCTTGATAGCAAGTTGTTACTACAGGCCAGCTGGTTTCGATTCCCACTCGGGGCATCGAATTTAGCTCACTTTCTTTAAATTTCTTTATCTGGCTTGTTGGACCCATGCGGTCGTTAGTTAATTATTCCCCTGGGGCGTCCACGGGTCAGTACACATAGTACAATGCACCCATACCTTTATTTATGGATCTGTCATCCGTCTAGTCATAAAATAAAGCCGGAATTGTAGAATGTTAACAATTAGAGCTATTTTGAGATTTAAAATTGAACCCTTCAATGACTGTATCATGTCCCACGTAGGTGGGTAGGTGGGTGTGAGGTAGGAGGTTTTTTATATAAAGCAAGTGAAGAACGCTCCAAGAAAAAATGCACTTCCGGTCTGTGCAGACCCTCGCAAGAACTATTGCAACAATTTATAGGTTTTGAAGTATTCTTTACCATTGAATTGCTTTTGTGAATATTAATTACGAAATATCCTATACACGGCGCCGGCCGGTGAATCAAATATGGCCCAGGCATAAGTGAGGCCATTTTCTTTAAAATTGGCCAATTGCAATATCGCGGGTGTATGAGCATTTTATGTGGCTATTTACAATAACTTTATTAATTTGTATGGCGAAACACTTGGAATTCAGATTCAATTTAGTTTAGTTGAAATCGGGAGGTTTATCGAAAACCATGAAGCTTGTACACCATCTTGAAGCCAATTGTAGTTGGACTCATTTAGATTTCAAGTTTGTAAAATTTTTGACATTTTTCAAGTGTTATGTAAAACTTTCTTAGCCACCTTGTGCATTTTCTAGTCGCCCTACGGTTGCAGTAGCGTATAAAACGCCACCACTGACAGGGTTGTTAGCAAATAACAATAGCATAAAGATAACCATGATTAGGATGCATTGTAAGTATTTATTTACCCCCCCCCTCAATTTCTCACTTTCATTGAATTACACTCCCCTCCATATGTTTGGCAACCTTTTTTCCCCCATTGAACTACGTGTAAAAGCCTCTTTACCTTTGAATTTTTATTTACCTTACCTGCGAAGAAAATACTTATACTATTGATGGAAACGTAATTTGACTTTAATTCCGATACCTCCAAATTTTCTCAATTTTTTTCCTCAATTACAATAGGTCGAAAATTGATGATAAATTTGATGAATTTTTGAAAATCGTCATTCCCATGTTAACCAATGGGAAATGGTAGGTTTGCCGCAAGTCATATGACAGAATATCCATCCATCCGAGTCCTTGCAAAAAATACAAGTTAGGCAGGCAATTGAATTTGCTAACTTTATTTGACAAAAAATTGATATGTTTCTTCAGGTTTAACAAAGTTATAGGGCTTTAAAGTCAAAATTGTTTTTCAAAAAACCTCTCCCATTGAAATAACACAGGAGGCGAAAAATTATTTTCAAAAATGACTTTGAAGCGCTGTAACTTTAATATTCATCAAATAAACTAAACACTTAGTGTTCAAAAAAGTTAGACAATTCAATTTTCTATATAAAAATATTTTTTGCTGGATCTTTTACTGAAAAGATATAATGATTTCTGATTTGCCCCGAACCCTCCATTTTCCATTGGATTACATGGGAATGACGATTTTCAAAAATTCATCAAATTTATCATCAATTTTCGACCTATTGTAATTGAGGAAAAAAATTAAGAAAATTTGGAGGTATTGGAAATAAAGTCAAGTTACGTTTCCATCAATATTACAAGTTATTTCATCGCCGGTTAAGTAAACAAAAATTCAAACATAAAGAGGCTTTAACACATAGTTCAATGGAGAAAAAAGGTTGCCAAACTTATGGAGGGGAGTGTATATATGAAGCGACATACATGTAATTTCAAATTTTTCTTTTTATTCTTAATTTCTTTATATTAGACTAGTAACATGAGTTGATAGAGATCATTCTTTCCTTTGCACTTTCCTAGCCTTCATCTGTACGTGGTTTTCATACAGTAGTACCCCCCCCCCCCCGGGGAATACTTGCATTTTCTATGCCTTTCTTTTCACTTTCATGGTGGTAGCCATTAACGATTCACCAGTGTATGACGAAGCAAGAGTTCTCCATTTAATGGCATGCTCATCCCCATAGTAGACACCATCCGTGCTGTATCTACCATTTAGATTTACAGCTGTGCACGAGTGATACCACCAGCCTGCGCCACCATAATTTTTTGCACACATTCCCATTAACAAGTCATTGTCCACATCAACTGTAGAAAACTTCATTCCGTTAAGTTCCTGGTTAGAGCCAGAAGCCCCAATGCCGTCTGTGGTGCCACCTATTGACGGCCCAATAGATAGTTCATAATCCGCGGCTTCGTCTAGTATTGAGAAATTAGAGTATGTCGCATGGTGCCAAACATTGTCTGGAGTCATCAGATCAAATTTGATGTCATAATTTGCCGATTCTGTAATGAGATGAATGAGGTCATTTCCCAACCAATGCTCAGTGGAAACATTCCCAAAACCATTTTTATATTCAGTCCAATTTTGGTTGTGAAATTCGACACTCCCATCATAACGTCTTTGAATAACAGTCCATCCGCCATCTTGCATGTCACAATAAGCATTGAACGCTGATTGGTTTGGATCTGGTCTTATGACATAAACGCCATCTTGCGTAAAGTTATTTTCCCACAATGCTCGGCAGTCTTGATTATGCTGACGTTTATATCCATGATTCCAACCCGTGTCTGCCGTATATGAACAAGTTATCTCACTCGAAGGAATCAACTCACAAGTAGTTGAACTTTTCTCATAATTTACTCCTGCGCATTCAGCCAAAACTGCACACTTCCCAAGACAGATCGTCTGCGAGCGAATGTTGCTAAAACTCCCAAGAATGGTATCTGCGCCACATCTTTTCTTTTTGAACAGTTGAAACGTGTGTCTGTCGATGTTAGAGCAATGTGATAATACTTGTAAGGTTCCAATAAGAATGATGGAAAATATAACTGCCATTGTCCTATTGAAAAATTCCAGGTCTATCTAATCTAAACAGAACGTCTTATAAATCCATGTAATACTTTGGATATTCATAATATACATGTCAATCCTGTTTAATGTCCCTTCGAAGACAAAAAATCTATGAAATAAATTATTATAAAAAAGACTGGAATACATAAGATCTCGCAATTGGTAATAGTTTTTCAAAAGATACTGTCAACCGGTTACTGTTGTTTGATTGCCTTTTAACGCTGTTTTAATAGTAGATATACTTAGAATTCGAGTTTCTTATATTTCACGTGCTCTGTCAATCTACCAATGCAACAACCTATCACTAACTTATAAATCAATCAATTACAGTAAAACCTGAGTTAGTGAACACATCTCTCTAGTGAACACCTAGCAACAGTGAACGTTTTTTTCGGCAAAACCCCTTTCTCCCATTGACTCCCATGTTAAAGTACAATGTTTCAGTGAACACCTACCTACTGTGAACAGTGAACACTAAATCTTGGCAAAATCAATTGAAATATCCTGTCTCTAGTGAATATTGAATCATATACATGTACGAGTATAAGATTTCTCGCAGATTTTCTGCAACTGCCTTATCACGTTATCAGAGTTAAGCAGGTTATATTTAAATTACCTGCCGAAAAAATAATTAAAAGGTAAATTTGAGATGTGATTTGTTCTTCTTTTGAAACAGGCGTGACTAATTATAATTCTTAATAAGCTCTGTTCATGTTAAGACAGGATATGCGTCTAGAATTGGTTGCTTTAGAGATAATCAGAAAACCTGTGTATAGTGAACATTTTTTGGCCTAGAAAAAACGCAAAATCAAATCCTTACCGTGGTTGACACCTGCGTTTTTTCTCGGCCAAAAATGTTCACTATACACAGATTTTACTGTATATTGATAATGGCAAAGTCAACTTAACATAGTTCTCAGTCTTATTTGTTCACTTTGTACTATAAGTACCCGTAAGTTGATTTCCAAAACAACCGACAAGTAGGCACTTCACACATTTATACATTATTAATTCATATCTTCAAATGAATCGATTGATTTAATGTGTAGATCCTTTCCTGAACACTCAATGAGATGAGGGAATAACATATCATAGATTTCTCAATGAAAGGATTTTCTGACGTCGGGTCCAAAACCTTTGAAACACAAATAACTTAAATAAATAAAGATGGTAATATCATACATCTATAGGTAATTATATACTTTTGAATAATGTATTGAACATGTTTTATTTAACCAGTTATTATAAATTCGTAATCCTGATTCTATCTAATCAAACTAGGAGCTCGTACCAGAGTGACCTCAGAAAATTAAAGGGTTGAACAAATTCATCAATAATGACGTAAATGATTTTCCTAAATAAAAATAATGTTCAAACGAGAGACGTTTAAAGTCTCATACAGCGTCAACCGCTCTGTTTTGATTAAATGGATTTTATTCCTGGGCAGCATTTTCGAAAAACCATGTACATGTTCACAAAAACTCTGGCGATTACAAACTGATTTTAAAGAAATCTATTTCCTTTCTCTATTGGCAATCAAACCACTGTCTTTTAAAAAGATTTCCATATAAAAGAACTATAACAAATTGGTTTATTATACATGTTATAAGTGTCATATCAATATAATAACAGGGCATTCACACGCAACATCTCACCACCAGCCATTTGTTACAGACGACGACTGCCGAACACCAACAGTCAAATACCAACAGCCGAACACTTTTTGCCAAACACCATCCACAAAAAAGTTGGAAACTAATGACAACATGTCACCACTTTTGGTGGTGACATTAAAAATGTACAATATATTTTACTTGCAGAACCATCAAACAGCACCTCGCCAAAATGGTTTAAGGTGGTGTTGTCATACGCTGCAAGCATTGATGAAAACAGGAAATCTAAGAACAAACCATCTAACAAAATGACCCATTACATTGAAATATTATCAACTACATGGGTATAACATGGGTAAGATCCATTATTGTAGTGGAAATTTTACAAAACATGCAGTATTTTCCAAGCACAACTTTAAAAATGAATCACGTACAGTGCAGATGCAATCTGATTTGCTCTTACATTTCCCGTCTATTCAACAAAATCCTTGCTGCCATAACAACTAACAAAGCACACTATTCTGTCCATGCTTTCACTTGGTTGCTATGGTAATATGCCTTGTTGCTTTGGTGATAAGCTCAGTTACTATGGCAACAAGGGTAAATTAACCTCAGCAACCAGTCACGGTAGGATCAAGGCCAGATCGTTTAGTAATGTTTAATTTGACTATTTCTTCAGCAGTCGTAGGGTGTATTCCAACAGTGTCTGTTATCTGCTTTCTTGTAGCACCACATCTGAAAAACAAGTTACATTTTTACAAAAATTGGAAGCCATTTTTAAATGAGTGGACAATTTTCTTGTCCCATGCTAATCATATTAAAGCCAATTAAAAGAGAACCCCCGATAAGGAGAGCTTTTTAGAAGGACATTGCTTTTTTATTCTGGAAGTGATCATCATGGAAATTTGACACCTTTTTAGAAATGAGGTGAATTTTGACATCCTGAAATATTATATTTGGATGATTAAAACTTCCGTTTCTAGAACGTTTTTTGTAAAACGATGAAATTCAATGTTCTATTTTGACCGTTACTTTCGATAAAGTGCAATACATTTCCTTCAACTGTACATGCGAAATAAAATATGTCTAAGAAGGATTGTGATGCAAAGTCTTAGTTTCGTAAAGGAATTGAGGGGCGTGTTACCAGAAGTATGCTTAAAGAATTTTCTAAGAAGTTGTTCCACTATGGTCGTCATTCTCATTAGAAGAGTCTCGGAATTTTATACAAGTCATAGATAGAGGGCGTTTCACAGATCAAATAAGTTCATCTTTGGATAAAACTTGGTCATTTTTGAAAATCATTCAAATGCCCAAAATTAGATGTCTCTCCTGGACAATCAGTAATGTCACAGTAAAAGATTATCCTGTGCTATTTTGGTTTCAGGTACATAACAGCTGGATATAGAACTGATGTCTTAGAGGAGTGGGACACATATATCTCCCGCTGTATATTCCCCGGAAATGTTTTTTGTTCAGTGTTGAAATAGTAAAGACTGTCCGAATATCTTGCTATAGAATGAATGCAGCAGACGTAGAATATTTCATTGCCAAATGTTTATGAATTTTTCGAAAATAATGAAAATGAGAACACTGAAATCTTCACTTATGAAACCGAATGCTCGTTTTTGAATATGGGGTATACCCCTAGGGAAATATGATATCCTTTATCATATTTCCCGAGGGATATACCCCATATACAAAACCTCCCATGACATAACCCTTATGCATTGTGGTTAAAAAATAAATAATGATAGTCAGCGTCGGGATTTGAACACGAACCTTTCAGAAAATTAAAGGGAAGACAAATTCCAACGCGCTATCATATGCGCCAAACGATCATTGTATTATGATTTATGTCTTTAACTATTCACGTTTGAATTAGGTACACGATTGAAAAGCGTATGAAGTCTACATTTTTCAAATCAAAGAATTCGAGCGTTCCTACTTTAACCTCAAGACTGTTGGCATCAGGCTTCTTATCTTAGCAATTCAACCAGTTGTTAGAGTAGATAGTCCAGGGTGTAAAGCAAAACTAGAGCGTTCTCAAATCTAGTAGAAACATATAGTTATTCAATACATACAAACATCGATTGGAAGTTGTATCTTTCTTCTTTGAAAAAGTATATTTCAAGATAAATTAATTATTTATTTTGATATATTTATTTGCCAAAAATTAACGTTGGCACATGTTTTATTATCCAATGCGTCGACATGCATTGTATAAAATATGAATGAAATAAAAAAAATCATAAATAATTTCTTGAAAACAACGTTACATACAAATAATCATAATCATGATTTTCGGGGCTGGTACAATTTGGTTAAAAAGCGTTTCAAATAATATAAAATAGTCTTGCCCCATTATCACTCGGGATCAGCTCGATTACGCTGATGACCGTTTCGGTAACATAATGTCGGAACCTCGAAGGAACGATTTTTCTTTTTTCCTTATTCCACGCGTTGTTGGCAAAATTCCCATGATATTTTTATAAAAAACGTGCGTCAGTATCATATGTTTAAAAAATGTACATGTTTGCGAACAGATAGTTAGTTCAGAGGACAACAGAACCATGATTCAATACCTCATTTAAGTTACTTAAACGGGATGGGTTAGATATGCAGATCCGTTTACGTAACTTAAGTGGTGTTTTAAATCGACGATTCTGTAGTCTTCTGAACTAATTGTTCGCAAAGGTGTACATTTTCTTAAAGACACACATTTTTTATAAAAATATCATGGGAATTTTGCCTACAACGCCTTGAATAGGAAAAAAGAAAACTCGACCTTCGAGCCTGCGATATTTTGTTGCAAGCGTAATCGAGCGGATCACCAGTAATATGAAAAAATCTCATCGCGAGCATTAATGTCAAGTCATCAGTTAGATTAATAGAAATATAACGTTGAGAACATTAAACGCATCGTTGAGAAATCAAACATATATACTTCAATAATAATTGACGATTTATAAATAACATTGCAAACAAATGTAGAATATAACGTACATGATGTATAAAGTCATACAACGATTTCCATAAAACAAAAGAATAGATAAAATAACCTATACTTTGGCTTGAGGCGCGTATGATGCTTATCATACATATTGTAGAAAGTGGTATTCGAAGCCATCCCTGGGGGGGGGGGGTATCTCACATATGTACACGTGGTTCTGATAAGACAGACGAATGAGCCAAGTAGCCTCCTTGATAGAAAAGGGTTGATGAAGCAACGGACTCCCAACCAATCGACCATACTTGGAGTAATAGCGAAAAGCTTGACTCCAAGACGAACATTTTGGTTGTGGAACATTTAAATCTAAAATATCTCAAGTGCTCCACTGTTGAATGCATGTTAGCATACATGTATATATAAGAAAAAACTATGAGCTTTGTTTAGAACACTAGGAGCAGACGCTCATATTGTATTAACATTTTTGAATCTTAAGCCCGGTATACACCAATGGGGCAAAATCCCACTTGCCTCATCGAGTCCCATCTTGCCCCATCGAATCCCAATTTGCCCCATCAAATCCCACGAAGTCCCATGGGACCTTGATGACTTTGCCCCATCGTGCCCCATGGAGTCCCATCAAGTCCCATGGAGTCCCATCAAATCCCACCGTGCCCCATTGGTGTATGTCGGGCTTCACACAACACGTCATATGATCGAAAATCCTACGATGCCCATGGAAAGAATGAACATGTTCATTCTCGATGGGACTCCATGGGACCATTTGGGATTTTGCCCCATCTTGCCCCATCGAGTCCCACCGAGTCCCACGTGGGACTTCATGGGACCTCATGGGACCTCGTGGGACTCGATGGGGCAAGATGGGGCAAAATCCCAAGAAGTCCCATGGAGTCCCACGGACTTCATGGGGCAAAATCCCAAAAGGTCCCACGAGGTCCCACGCAATGTTAAGTCTATGGAGGTCCCAACTTGCCCCATTGGTGTATACCGGGCTTTAGATAGCTTTCGCGAATTCAACTACCAGCGGCTGTCGGATCAACCTCATATTGTATGACTCATTTGACATATTCAAATGAGTCGAAATAGTTTGTTACGCCGTCATCTGATAGGTAGCATTTTTAAATACGTGAACTTGATAATAAGGCAGCTTTATGGTAATACTCTTTATCGTATGATCTGTAGAATGAAGCCTTCTGATTGGTCAGTTTTTGTGCTGTACCAATCTGTATTGTTACTGAGATTGTCAGCATTGATCATCTCCGTCGCAATACAGAAAACATTGGTACGGAGGGGACATTCTCAGATGCAATACAGATGATCACACGATAAAAACGTTATAGAATGATTTGAAGTGCAATACAGGATATATTCTGTCTCGATATTCTGTATTGGCACTCGACTTCGTCTCGTTCCAATACGGAATTTCTCGAGCAGAATATATCCTGTATTGCACTTCAAATCATATGATAACTTATAGTATTTGTACGTATTACTAAAAGTTAACACAGTTACAGGTACTTCTAAAGTAGGCTTTCTGATATTAAATAATTTATTGATGATATTTCAGGTTTCATCGACGAACATAACTATTTTACAACATACGAATTCCCATTTAATGGTACCAACTACATGATGCTATGTTATTTATGAGTCATGGGATGCACAATGTGAAATGCAAATTCAGAATTGCATAAATATGTTTCAAAAAGTACAGGGTATTCTGTATATCGTGCATTTTATACTCTCGTGAGAATATAATATATTCACTCGTTCGCTACGCTCACTTCTGAATATATCATATACTCACTCGAATATAAACACGATATACAGAAAGACCCATTATATAACCTCATAATATACAATATGGACACACCTTTTTTAAAACTCGTAATTGAACGTGTACAATAATGGTCCTCTGTGGATAATTTGTACTGTTTATTTGGCCAACTGAGTATAACGGTTTATGGGAAATGATTTTTATAAGGTCCCTTAAAAAGTTTATTCAGAGAGAGGCAGTAATTACTAATCACGTAGGCCGAAATGTTTCACGTAAAGGTTCTCAAAACGTGTAACTAAACTTCTGTAATATCCTCGAGAATCGTAAAGATAGCCATGAGGTTTTATTTTATTTTTATCATTGGCTAGGCAAAGGTTGACTTTTTGACCCGGCTTTGAACTGCAACACGCATTAGTGAATACGTGTCTTTATATAATTCATTACATAATAAAACTTAGAGTAATCCCCAGAGTGAATAATGAATGTGAAAGCGTAGGTACAGGTTCACGGTGTTATAGCATGACGGTTACGCCACCTCTGAAAACGATGTTGGACAGCTACGTTCACTGATTTATCCAATAAAATGGCCGCGATGGAAGAGAAAAGTAAGGTTGGTGCATTATTTTCTACAACTGTGTATCAATGAAAGGAAGAACGATTTATGTAAGCATCGCATTCGGTGATACATTCGGTAATGTATATTTTGAATGTAGTCTTTGCAAATTCATGCCCGGGGATAACATGAAATAAGAGAAAAACTGTCGAGTTTGAAATTCAAAACTACACAAAATTTTAGTAATTTGTTTATTTTTGTTGTTAGGGCATGATCTACACTGCCTAAAAACCCTGTGGTATATATGTTGATGTACGGTTACGCGAACCTGATTCAAATATGAAACCCCGATTCATTGTTGTTAATTTTGTCATCTTGATCCTAAATCTTCTTTTGCCTCTTCATTGCTATCTTTTACACTTTCATCGGTTTCATAAATAAAGCAAGCAACAGTTTTTTCCTTGCCATATAGAGGCTGAAACAAGAGCGTCTCTTGCGAGTCCTGAGAACAAATATTGAAAATTCAATATTCTTTTTCTTACCCATTATAACAATAACATGGATAGAGGCTATCAGATCTAGCAACCTTGACTTGACAGATGTGCATGCACGTTACCGTCCGCTAAATATCTTATGTACAACTAATACAATACGTTACCGTCGAATTCGATAGAAGTCATACGTAGTCGTCTAACGACATTGCGTTTGAAACCTTATTATTTACGTTATACACCACGTTCCCGTTCTGGATTTGTCATTTTATGCCTTGTTTATACACAGTTTACCTACAGTTAATATTCAGTGGCTCTGAGGCACATGTACTGAGAAAACACGAGAATGGACCAAAAATTATAAACTTGGATATCTCAGTCGGTAGGTTTACAGCTTATATTCTGTTCCTTGTAGACCACCTGGCAGATTTGACCCAGTCTTTATAACCATCCATATATACGTCACCGAATGGAACTAGTTTAAAAGGAAATCTTATCTGTGAATATTGCCTACAGGCGAGAAAGAGTACATGCTGCCTTTCCAATCCGCCATTTTTTGTTATCGTTACCGCAAAATTTTGCAAATCGCCTTGACGTAACCGTCATGCTATAACACCGTGAGGTAGAGGTATTCAACGCTTTTGCGAGGATCATTTGTACCGTTGGGTTTGGTGAATATACACTGACAGAAACTAGAATGCAGTGCGCCAGGTGTGATTGTTCGTTGAAGAAAGTGGCAAGAAACAAAGTCATTGCTTTGAGATTTGACCTTCGATGACTTTCTCAAGATAAAAAAGTCAAAAAGGTATTTTTCAACTTGCTTCAAAAATGGGATCTTTCAAAATCTTCTACAAGTTCTCAGAAGTTTGAATCTGAATTTACAGTCTGTTAAACTGCTTCAAATACAATAGTCCATGGTATGACTTCCGAATATGAGGGATCCGTGGCACACTATAGCGCAGCAACATTTGAAGCAATATTTATGAAGATGTATATGTCTTAATTCTTATGAAATAACATTTGCTGAAAAAACTTCCGGCTTTCGGGTCGAAAAATGTCTCATAACAAACGTAAAAAAATTGATTCTAACTTTTATACATCTTATAAGACACAGACCGTTATTCTAAGCATACGAACAAAAATAGACTATCACAATGTTAAAATATACTATAATTTTACTCTAATTGTCGGTGCTTAATAATAATTGTTAATTACGCAAGTGTGTTTTTCAGATTCTGTTTGATTTTTCAAATATGAGCCAAGCCAATTCAACAAAATTGTGTTTATCTCAAAACGTATTGAGACCCATTTTGGGAAAAACTAGCATAATTTAAGCATTTGTCATTCTAATATAAAAGTGATTCATTTGTAGCATTTATCTTTTTAATACCTGAGAAACAATACAAAACGTCGATACACTGATTACATAATTTTTGGGCATTGATAATAACCTCAAACTCATGGCCTAGAAACCTAAAATCATATATTTAAAATCATTTTGTATTATTTTCCGTTGCATTGTGTACTCCAAATTGTGAAAATTGTAATTTTCTTTTTCAGTAATTTTTGACCTCTATTAATGGCAGGCATAATTCAGCCTAAAAGCCGGAAGTATATTAAACGGTTATAATAACAATTATTCGGGAACATATGTAGGTATGTCAATGTTTAGGTCAAATATCGCTGCGCTATAGTGTGCTACCAGCTCCTTTATTAGACGTCCTAGAGATTTCATACCATAGACTACAAGCGGTTTAACCTGAGAAATAACAAATCTAGAGGTGCATACCAATGACATTTCGTCCAATTATTTCCACATTGTTACAATTGCATTTTCGCTGATATTAAGAAATCAGAGGTTGAAGTTTAGGTCTTCATAACTTTTGAGTAGTAATTTTTAAAAACTCTTTTTTTCGTACAGGTAATCATGTGTATATGAACGCCTTACAGAGCAAAAATCACTAATTAACAATAAATAATTTTGAACAAAATACTCAATCGGCCGGGCGCCGTAGAGAAAATCAGAGCAAATGTGACCAGGGCATAAGTAAAAATATATATGATTGATGATGCTGACTTGGCATGAAAAGCATTTGCAAAGATAAAAACAGAATCATAACATGAGAGTGGAGATATTTTATTAGCATGGACAAGGAGTGAAAATTAACATCTATAGAAACCTATTACTTCAAAAAGACCATGACATGAAGGTGGAATAAGCATTTGAAGAAAATGAGGAATAAATTAAATGTATCATTATGATTTGTTGAATTAGCATTTGTAGAAAGTAAAGATTTAGCAATTTGGCATGAAGGGGAAACAAGCAAATATATATCATCAAATATACAGGAAATAAACATTAAAATAAGCAGTAAAAGGGTATTAGCATTTGTAAAAAATAAGTAATAAACGAAATATGCTATGAAATAAAGTTGACATGAGCTTTTTTAGAAGTAAAAAGTAAATCAAAAATATGTAAATCATGCTTTCCATATAGATGTTATTCGCATTTGTAAAAGGAAATGAATGAAAAATGCCATGACACGACGCTTAAGGAGGGTCAACATTTGTGGAAAATCAGACATGAACAAAGTATACCAATGCATTTGTAAAAACTGGGGTATGAAAAAATAAGCAAAAAAATGAAGAAGGAATTGGCGTTTTTATAAAATGAAATTAACAAAATATATCCTCCATAACATTTGAGAGGAATTAGCATTTGTAGAAAATAAGGAATGAAAAATACCATTTATAAGATGAAGGAATAAACAAAATATATCATGTATAACATTTGAGTGTAATTGGCACTTGTAGAAAATAAGGATTGAAAAATACGATTTATAAAATGAAGGAATTAACGAAATAAATCATGTACAACATTTTATAAAATGGAGGCCGGAATAAACAAAACGTACCATGTATAACATTTGAGTGGAATTAGCATTTGTAGAAAATAAGGAATCAAAATTATCATTTATGAAATGGAGGAATAAACAAAATATATATTGTATATCATTTGAATGGAATAAGCGTTTGTCGATAAACAGGAATTAAAAATACCATTTACAAAATAAAGGAATAAACAAAATACATCATGTATAACATGTGAGTGGAATTAGCATTTGTAAAAAAGGAATGAAAAATACCATATATAAAATGAAGGAATAACAAAATACATCATGTAAAACATTTGAGTGGAATTAGCATTTGTAGAAAAAAGGAATAAAAATACCATTTATAAAATGAAGGAACAAACAAAATATATAATGTACAACATTTGAGTGGAATTAGCATTTGTAGAAAATAAGGAATGAAAATACCATTTATAAAATGAAGGAATAAACAAAACATATCATGTATAACATTTCAGTGGGATTAGCTTTTGTAGAAATAAGGAATTAAAAATACCATTCATAAAATGAAGAAATAAACAAAATATATCATGTATAACATTTGAGTGGAATAAGCATTTTTAGAAAATAAGGAATGAAAAATACCATTCATAAAATGAAGAAATAAACAAAATATATATCATGTATAACATTTGAGTGGAATTAGCACTTATAGAAAATAAGGAATGAAAATACCATTTATAAAATGAAGGAATAAACAAAATATAACATGTACAACATTTGAGTGGAATTAGCATTTGTAGAAAATAAGGATCAAAAAATCCCATTCATTGAATGAAGGAATAAACAAAATATATCACGTATAACATTTAAGTGGAATTAGCATTCGTAGAAAATAATGATTAAAAAATAATGTAGAATACCAAATTACTGGGATTAGCATAAGTAGAATATAAGGGTTGTTAAAAGTAGTATGTGAAGTGTATATATGAAAACTGTTGGATCTACTGTAAAAAAGTTTGCCCGAAAGTAAGTATGAATTTTATGACATGTTAAATATCTAGTTTGATCCTGTCAATTTGATCCAAAAATATCTTCATGTGATTGGAACTTGTATGTTTCGTGTGTCCTACATGGAAGAAAGATCAGTATTTAAATTCATATATTAATCAGTATGCTCAGAATTAAGATAATGTGATTATAAGTTTTGATTGTGCATCACAATTTGCAGTACAAGTTCAATGTCTTGAGATACATTTTGTTATACTGATATGCAATTTCTAAAAAGATAATAGGAAATCCTTTTAAGGATAATATACTGGTAACATCAATGGTGTCAGAGTCTTCTATTGTATGTTAATAAAATAAGGAGAGCGAATTAAATCATGTATTATTGACAATTTTGACAGATCAACACTGGTGTCATCACTGATAGTGATAGTGATGGGGATAGCGATGACAATACGCTGCCACCAATAGACATGGACGCACTCGGTGAATCCAGCAGTAGTGGCAGTAACCAAGACGACTCGTTCGAGGTGTGTAGACTTAGCATAAGCATTTAATATGAAGGAATACACAAAATATTATATCATGTATAACATTTGAGTGGAATTAGCATTTGTAGAAAATAAGAAATGAAAAATACTATTTATAAAATGAAGGAATAGACAAAATATATATCATGTATAACATTTAAGTGGAATTGGCATTTGTAGAAAATAAGGAATGAAAAATACCATTCATAAAATGAAGGGATAAACAAAATATATCATGTATAACATTTGAGTGGAATTAGCATTTGTAGAAAATAAGGAATGAAAAATACCATTTATAAAATGAAGGAATAAACGAAATATTTCATGTAGAACGATTAAGTGGAATAAGCACTTGTAGAAAATAAAGAAAGAAAAATACCATTTATAAAATGGGAGAATAAACAAGATATACCATGTATAACATTTGAGTGGAATTAGCATTTGTAGAAACTAAGGAATGAAAAATACCATTTATAAAATGAAGGAATAAACAAAACATAATCATGTATAACATTTAAGTGGAATTAGCATTTGTAGGAGATAAGGAATGTAAAATACCACATAAAATGAAGGAATAAACAAATATTTCATGTAGAACAATTGAGTGGAATTAGCACTTGTAGAAAATAAGGAACGGAAAATACCATTTATAAAATGAAGGAATAAACAAAATATATCATGTAGAACAATTTAGTGGAATTAGCACTTGTATATAATAAGGAATGAAAATACCATTTATAAAATGAAGGAATAAACAAAATATATCATGAAGAACAAATAAGTGGAATTAGCACTTGTAGAAAATAAAGAAAAAAACATTTATAAAATGTTGGAACGCTAGACCACTTGGTTGAGGAGGAACCACACACGGTGAGTCAAAGTAAACCCAAATCTGTGAGAATACATAATCCCCAAAAGGGGATTAATTAGATCCGAATTAGATTAACGATTTGTGATATAATACTTTAATATGACACATTTAACGCCAAGTCCATATTTTCGTATTTTCAACGAGAAACAGATTGTACATAAATATATTATCTAATGACACAGAACAGAAGATTCCACAATTACAAATATTTTCATTAGATAGGAATCCAATCAATCCATGTGCTTAAGGTCGTATAATAAATATAAATCGAAATGTGGACCTAATTATTCTATCCAAAAAAGCGTCAGTCTATGCATCAATCCATTTATCCAAATCCTTTTATTCGGGAAGTAGTATAAAAAGAGGACACATGGGTTCATCCAAAAGTGATTGGAATTTCGACATTCAAAACTGCTACATCACAACCTATCCAAGTGATCCGTAGCATCATGTTTTTATATTACTACAGAATAACACTGATTAACCTGAACTTACCGCAAAGAAATGGAGATAATGTTTCACAGATAGTTTGGCAGAGACCGCCCTAATTGCAAGAGAAATTCTTGCACAACAATGGCAATGTTAATGTTAAGATCTTAACTATAATATTGTATTATTTATTCTTTCTCGGCTATTTTCTGCCACAACCGCGGGAATTCAGTTTTATCAATATCTTGCTTTTACACAGTTTATATAATACTCATCATTGTCTCTTCAACCGCAGATAATACAGCTATATTTAGTACGCTGTTTTTATTCAACTTGACTTTCACACCCAATCGTTTTCAATGTTTATGTTACGATACTGCGAAGCACTATTGGATTATGTTAAAAGTTAAGTTTTGCATTAATTTTTTCAAGATACAGACTATCGCACAGACACTCGCACAGACATTCACACAAATACTCACATAGATAATCACACAGACACTCACATATACACAGAAACGCACATACTCACTCTTACAGACACTCATACATACACACACGCACACAGAAACGCACACAGATACTCGCATGGGCACTTCTTCTCAGAGACGCACTTAGACACTCGCACAGACACTCACACTGACATTCACACAGATACTCACACAGACTCTCACACATACACAGAAACGCAAACAAACACTCTCATATACACAGAAAATAGAAATATTACTCATTATATCTTCCAGATTGGACCCGAGTATCTTGGGCCGAGGTGCGGCATATGTGGACGGACCAGACGAACGGGGGATCCAATGGTCAAACTGGCGTGTGAGGTCCAGTTGAACATGGCGCGACTTCATCATATCATACTGGATCCACGTGTCAAGATTTGCCAGTCACACCTTTTAAATAATGGGGACCGTAAGCATGACACTGTTCCAATGAAACACTTCAATTTTGCCACAGGTGGAATTGAAGTTCTTCCTCAAAGCAGGGCAACCCCGATAATCAATGAGTTGTGTGGCGTTGTTATATGACATTGCTAGGTAACAGAGCCCCGTTTGACTTCACTAGAATGTCTGACAACACTTGTCTTATACAGACGGGTTTTGACAAGGTCACCCTGTCCATCATGTCGAAATACCTACCACATGTTAGGAACACAAAAAAACGCTTTGTTAATATTCTGGATGAAGTTGAAAAGTAACGACCCCTACCCCAATATTGCAAGTTTATTTAACATTACCGAGAAGTTGCTAAGCAGAACAGAAAATTCAGTAATGGATGACCTTTTCAAATACTTTGTACCTAACTACCTTGGGTTTAACCATCTTTCAAGGAATGGCGCCAAAATCCATATGACAGACTTTGGCACAACTTTTTTCGGAAATGATTCAATAGCGTTAATTTTAGGCCTAGCTAGCGTATCTCTTCCTTGCAACGATATGTCATCCATTCGCATGGGATAATGCTTGGTCGAATGATCATATTTTGCAAAGTGGGCAAAATCGACAATCGCCTCGCGGACAACTTTAAAAATCACTGAAGTCGGTGCATGGGACCAGCTGCTATTGAAAGAAAGTTTTGATACCATGGTCAACATGCAAGATTGCATCCCATGCATTCAATTATTCATATGACCACCATTTCTATACTGCTTCGCTCTTGTGGAGTAAACTTTTTTACTTTTCGTGGAATATTTCTTGTGATAATTCATAGTATATCATCTCCATCATCCAGAAATGATCAACATCCAAAAATTATTTGACAATTCATTCATACTAAAGCGTTGAGAATAAATTGAATTCATAACTGATTATACTTGCCATCAAAAATGGTTGCAGTGTATCGACACACGATTCAAGTGCATTTAGTCCAAAATTATGTTGAACAGTCCAATCCCAAACTCCATTATACAGCATTTACTTGCGAGACAATAATATCAATAGCTCGTATTTTGCATATTTTCACCTGGTGATTCCAGATTGAAACAGACATGTAATCATTTTAATGTTTTATTTTCGTCATTAAAACCTATAAAATAAGATACCAAAAGACAACTATGCTGTATTTTATGAAAAATGTATCTACACTATACTCGAATGACATTTGTATATAGCTGGTTGCATTTGTTTTGGATAATCAAATGTGTAGGCTCTTATATTTAGATGTTTTTCTGCCATGTTATTTTCCAAAAAAATAACATGGTTGGAACATGACGTCACAGGTTTATTGCACATCAATAAATGAATGTGAAATATACAAAATGTTATAGGTGTACAATGGAATATTTTTCCATATATAAGGATTCTGTGGTCTTTTGATTCCCTATTTTTGTTTGATTTATAGACGAAAATGAAACATTTACTGTAATCCAGCTGTAGGTACGTATATTCACTGGTGATCCACTCGATTACGCTGGTTACCGAAACGGTTCGTTTTGGTGAAAAAATGTCGGAACGTCGAAGGTACGATTTTTCTCTTTTGCTTATTTCGCTCGTTGTAGGCAGAATCCCCACGACATTTTTCTAACAAACGTGTTTCAGTATCGTTACGTTGTTTTATGAAAGACAACATTGTAGTTGCTGTTATTCATTGTAGTTGAAGTCACGGGCGTTCTAATGTTTTAAGAAATGTTTTCTACGTTTTCGTACTTCTTGTAATGTCATCTCTCCTATGAGCTTTAAGTCAGTGTTGACTTGTACATGCAATCACAAAACCAAAGACGTCAACTGTCTCTCAATATCAGGAAGAGAACATGTGAGTGTAACAAGGTATTCATACAATAGTGCAAACTACCTTGTACCACTTGAAGTAGTTTCCCGTGTCATGATTTTTCATTCAGTAGAACCATGAGCTCTATCAGAGGTGGTAGAGCCCATGGTAGAACACTGGAAAATATAGGACATCGACGATTACTGAGACATGGCGTTACTTTGTTACCCCTTATCACACCAAACTAGTTCTTACCCGTTCTTGCCAGTCCTACGAAAACTTCGTAAAACGGGCTCAATCTGGCTGTGGTCGGGAATTATGTCTAAAATAATTAGCTACTTCGTTCATAAACAGTCTTCAATACGTCCATCTCATTCACAGTTCGTTCAGGTCGCACCAGGTTGGTGTGCAACGTCGTATAACGCGTCCCTTAGTCTAGAAGGTCATCATGACCTGATTACAGAACGGTATGGTCGCCATCGAATTTTGAATCGATTCAAAATTCTAAAATCACCTTCCCGTCTGAGAGCGTTCATGAAGTTCGTAAATAGACCTTAGAAAGTTGCAGCTACGTTCATTCCGTTCGCACACATTGTAAAACCAGTTTTGAAAAACGCACTGGCAACTTCTTTGGTGTAATAGCTATATTTTTGCTACCTCGTTCATAAGCAGTTTAAACCCGTTTGCAATTACTTCTACCTCGTTCTCAATACGTCCTCAGACAGTTCAACTCGTTGTTAAAACGTCCCTTGTAGGATTGAAGTACGACGGCTCCGTTCGTAGTACGCCCAGCTCGTCGTTAGTAGGTTGTCACTCGTTCTAGTTGTAGAACGTATCGACCACGAGAACATTTTGAGCATGTTCTAAGTTCTAGGGGACCTATCCTAGACTATATCCTATTTAGTCTGAATTATATTCAGACTATAAGGCACCTATGTTAAAGTTTGGTAATTCCAAATATTTGTTTACATAGGAAGTGCTATTCAAAATGGCCGATTGGGTAAAATTAATTTGCACATTTTTACTTCAACTAGCTTTATTTCCACTAGACAATATGCTGTGTTACTTTTTATTGCATTTAATTGTACCTTACTATTTAATTGGAATTTTGTAATGTTTATTTTATTGAAAAAATGTTTCCTCCAATTGATAATTTTGTGCAAAAAATTTCACTGCAATTTCCACAGGAAAGTAGTACATCATAACAGACTGACTTCTAGTCAGTCTGTTGGATACATACTAGGACCTATCCGTTCGAGTACGTTCGATGAAGTTTGTAAATAGACTCCAAACGGTTTTAAGTACGTCCATTCCGTTCGTACACAGCTGAAGCCCGTTTTCGAGAACGTAGTGAAAACTAGTTTGGTGTGATAGTAGGGTTATGCAAATCCCACGCAGGTGATAAATACGTGCAACGAGACAGCAAAATTGTAGAAGTTTATGTATGTTGTTGATTCATGTATCCAATGAGTCCTCATTACGTACACGTTTGTCTGCGGAAAACATGCACCGAAGTATGTAACCAAAGGGTTTTTCCTACGATGGTATGCTGAATATCTCTAGTCACTAATTGAGATTCAATAGATTTTCATTCAATGTTGATGATTTTCCCTATAGACATGGCTTCATATGAAAGCACATATAGTATACTATGTGGTTGTTCTGCAAGCTGTTAATTAACTTTATGTTCACCATTTATTGTTATTATCACAATGTAATTTTTTATTGGTTACTCAAGAGATCGTTTTACAAGATAAAGCAATTCACTCAGGACAATCAAGTATTTCATTTCCCAGTTACATATATGTATGGGAACCGGATGAGAACCAATAATAACACGGCGCACATTTTGCAGGTTGATTGACTTTATAATTAGCTCCATGCAAACTGCAATCAGACTCCAATTGTTGCTACAATTAACATAATTAACTAGCTGCATAATAACAATTGTAACCAATAAGAGCCAGTCATTAACTTGAAGTATGGTTGCATAGTCTTGCTCAAAGACTGTATCCACCCCCCCCCCCCCTCCCTGTCACCTTCACTCTCTTTAGCTGGCAATATATAGAGAAGGATAAAGGGGGGGGGGTACATGGTCTTTTAAGCAAGACTAATGGTTGCAGTTTCAATAGATTAAGCGGTAGCCGCATTGTGGGATCCACAGCCTTTACTATCCTTTTGGAATAGTTCTCTCAAAAGCGTTAGGTAAAGAGGGGCTCTGATAAATCAAGCGGTAGCCGTCATTTGAAATAAATGTACAGGTTTCATCATCATGGAATTCGAATAAAATATCTTTAAATGATTTGTCATAGTTGCCATTACTGTATTTTGACAAATATCAGAAAATATTAGCTGCCATATATAGTATGAATTATAAAATGTTGTACTTGATCCTTACATTTTTCAAATAGTTGCCTAAAATGTCCACTTGACTCTATCTGTATATTGTTTCGATTTATCAACAGCGAACTCATCGTATTTTATATATTAGTTTTACTTAAAATGTGATCATTTAACATACGGTAATTCTTTTGAACGTTTTCAACAAATTGTACACTCCTTTCTCCAGTTCTAATGTTTGGGAATGTTTCATTCTCGTTTGCGTTGTCTTCAAAAGTGACATTTTCATGGCTCTCATTCATGTGCGCACATGTATTGTTATATTGTTGTATTTGTTATTGTTATCGAAAATTAGTTTTAGATTATGTAAGAAAATGTTCAATTTGGATAATATGTAATTATCATGTACAGGATGGCAATTGACAAACTCTCACACGTTAAACTACTGCACTCTTCAAACAACATGTAGTTACTGAAAAGTACTCGTTTATGCCTTGGTCACATTTCTTCCGATTTTCACTACGGCGCCCGGCCGATTGAGTATTTTGTTCAAAATTAAATACAATATTGAACAAAACACTCAATGATCCAGGCTTTTAGTTACAATATGTGGGAGCATCGAAGATTTAATGATGTTTCTTTTGCCTTATTTCACGATCTGTAGATAGTTTTCATGACATTTTTAGCAAAAACGTGTGTGTCAGAGTATGTTTAAGGGAATATGCAAGTTTGTGATGAACGATCGTTCAAAAGACGACAGTTTCATCAATATAATATCTCACTAGTATTACATAAACGGTAGGATGATTCTATTGTCTTATTGTCATATGAAACTGACAAACGTTCGTAATAAAAATGTCCTCGAAATAATTCGTGAAATAAGGAAAAAGGAAATCTTAATTTCGAGATGACATGACGATATTTTGTTACCGAAACGGATCCTAGTTTGAAGAGTACAGTGTAGTTCGATTGAAGTAGCTGCGATAAGGCTACACAGATAATTAATTGTTGCAGAATATCATCAACATAACTAAATGACATGTAGTATTGTCCGGATGTAATTAAATAACAGTTGTAGTATATGTAGAATAGAATTTTGAATAAAAAGATATTATATATGATAGTTGATAAATCTGAATGTGCATTTTGTTTGTTCAATTAAGTAAGCTTTAGATTTATTTTATTTGAGATAGAATGCAAAAACAGCATAGTACGAGAGATGAGCAATCCGGTTTGCTGAATGGATTCTCGTATTGGAAATGATTATTAGCAATTGTTATATTCAATTATACTCAAAAATGGAAACCGACCTTTATATAACTCATATAACGGATGATCACACTTGACAATTGTCATATCCGATATGCATGGCTTATGTTTAATACTTAACTTTATCCAACGATTATTGTGGAATCTGTACAATAACACCCATTGATGTTTCTGATATTCTCGTGTGCTACTCATACGGCTGATATCGTATATGTACAGCCATTTTGTAAACTTGAATGAAATGTTTTAATTTTATGAATTATTGAAAATCAACGTGTGATCAAAACCTAATACCAGATCATTTTTCCTCTTAGGTATGAAATATTTAATATCAACTCGGGAATACAAACATATCACTCAAAACAATCTGGGTTTTGTATTAAATCATCTTTGTGAAAAGCTGTATTTCATTTAGAGAGAATATTTTAATGCATTTTATGAATGGATTTTGGCAGTATTTAATTTTTGTTTTAAGTTTTATTTCCATTTTCATCTCCCATAAGGATCCTAATTCCCTTTATCCTCTAGTAGTCACTCCCGAAACTAATCAAAATATTGTTCTTAAAAACCTGTTGTTATCGAAACATAAATCGATATCTTAAACAAATCAAAAATGCCAATCAATAAAAAGAACCAATGGAATAATTAATAAAGCAGGCATCACTAACGGCTTTTCGAGGAGGGGAAATATGAATATGAATTCGGGTATATGAGCTGGTATATGAGGTTCTGGTTGTTTAGATTATCCCAAAGTCAATATAATACATTTCCCCAAGAACTCGAGGCATGGGTTTCAAGGACAGATATAGAATGGAACCGACTACAGATTGGTATTTTTATCCCATACCACTCTGATGGCGACGATTAACACTGATGGCGAGCGGCGGAGATTCTGTAAGAGACAGAATCAAAACATCTGCCCGCTTAGCAAGAAAGTAAAGATTCCTGCCACATGTCGAAAGTACATAGAAATTATCCTATATAAGGTTCGAGATATTTGGATTATCTCGAGGCCAATATACACTTCTATAATGATAACATTATATCTGCCCGAAGGTCGTAGGTCCCGAGGGTAGACACATTATATTGGCCCAGGGATAATCCCAATATCCTTAACTGACTATAAGATGATCTGTTTATTCCCCCAACAATCTTGCTCAACTAGTTACATTGTTCAATTGGCCGAGTTCAGAAAAAATCAACCGTAGGAATTCTTTTAGAATAGTCATGTCAAGTTTTGTTTTCTTGACCGTAGTAGGATTTTCCTGTTCTTTCAATCAGATATTATCCACATTTACATTTTCGTATCTTTGATCATTTACAGGGAAGAGTACAGTATATTCCTTCCCTTGTTTCAATCAGCAAACAGATCGCGATCGTCTTCATTTTTCGCCATTCCACCAACATACGAACGGCGATTGTAACGTAGCGGGCAGATATCGGGGCAGATATAAAATACCCGCTCAGGCCGAGACGTTAAGCTATATCATGGGCTTTCAACTAGAAGGTTCTAATTGAAAGCATAATTGAAAGCCCATGGCTATATCTGCCCGCTGACCGTGAACTGTGATTAAATTAAAACGGATGTTTGAGGTGTGTAAACGAGCCAGGATACGCAAATAACACATATGAAGCTACATTTTGATTAATCCGCAACACGAGACTGGACTCCGATTATAATATGTTGAATTTAATTCATTCGTTTTACTATCTACACATTCCCTTTTGACTTGAAAACAATGAAACAGTGCTTCCCTCTTTAAAATAATTAATCATTAAAAGCGTAGAAAACTTGAAATATAGCTAGTCAATCCCCGGGAATCTGAGCCTCCTATATTTTAACATGGGAAAAGTGGAAAAAGGTCTCAAAAACATATTTCTAGGGACGCGCCTCTCATTTATTTTCGTTTTCTAAGATTTCTGATAACTAGGTATCTTCCAACTGTGACACTTTGCTTCTATCTTATAAGGCATTGCAATGATTGAATCACAAGTGAAGGGTCTAACCTTAAAAAATGAGTTCATGGCTTTGCTAAATATGTTCTTAAGAAAAAAAAAATTTTATTACACATGTTGTCTTTTGGCATATCAAAATCCACCTCATTTCTAAAAAAGTGTCAAAATCCCATGATGATAACTTATAGAATAAAAGAGTTGCAGCATTCTAAAAAGCTCTCCTTATCGGGGGTAGACCTTTGTAAAATTTCGATCCTGTTTTTCAGGTTTTTGAGTTATCGCTGGGACAAACAAATGGATGGATTGACAGATTGTAGTAGTTTATAACTAGACTCTGCAAGCAGGGTATTTCTTACCTGATTGCTGCTGCAAATCCCTGAATAATCTCCCCTGCATTTGGCCCAAGGAAATGTAGTCCTAATACAGTCTCTTCTCCATTTCTATCACATATCATCTAAATACAAAGTTTAAACGTGCTGTACATGAAGATTAGTAATAAAGATAATTTTGGAATTTAAAAGCTTTGGCATATGGCCTGGTATTGTTGATGGTAGGCACATTTGAAATGTACCCGTACAATACATACATGTACATGGTATTATTATAGAGGGAGGCCAATAGAGCTTAGAATGCTATAGCAAAGCCACTACAAGACAAAGTGTTTATGTTTTATATGTAAAGTCAAATACATTCTTTGAGAAATAATAAAAAATAATAATATGATTCTTATATATCTCTGAGAAAGAAAATCAACAACTTTAAAGTTTGTACATTACTACCAGAGAGATGAACATTCATAGAAATATGATTCTTGCCTAGACGTCCATAGTATGTAAAAAATGTACCCCCCTTTTTGGGTCTTTCTTCGCTCACAGTGATGCAAACCCAATAAGTCACACCCCCTTGACATTTGCTGGCTACGTCCCTGTGTACTGTATTGATCATGGACCACGAAATGAATGTGCAAAATTAAGGTGTTTGAGTTCCATAGACTCACCTTTATATAACATTGATCACATGACCTTTCTGCTATAGTATACTCTATTGGCTTGTAAAATGCATGATAAACCTAAAATAAACACATTCAAACATTTCAACTCTCTGTAGATCGCAATTAAATTCAAGAGCTTGAATGCATTTTATCATACATGTACATATGTTTTAGGTAGCTAGATGTCAGTAATGTACACTGTTCCACAACTACTCAATGTAACAAAATGAATGAACTTCCTAGAAAAGAGTTTTTTGTTTTCTCAATTTAAACTTGAGTCATGTTGCGGATTATCAGATGGCACAAAGTTATATCATATAGTCTGGTTTTTAGAAATGCTCTCGGTTTGGAATTTGATTTTTCAACAGTGTCAAGATATAGGGACAGAAAATATTGGCATTTTGAAAGTTACCTTTTTTTCGTCTCTCTTATACAACACATAATTCGAAGACAATTTATGGGGGAAAGAAAAGTTGAAAAATGGTCAGAGAATCCATTTGAAAAAGCACTACTTTGGACTTAGTCATTTTTACTTTTTTTAAATAAAGCTGCAATTCATGCATTTAGATCATCACTTTTGTTACATTAACTGACTTTTGTCAATGTAACAAAAATGACAGCCCAAATACATGAATTGCAGCTTTATTTACAAAACAAATTCCAAATCGAAGAGACTTATCAAAACTGGACTATATTTTCTAGCTATGTGCCAAATTCTAATCTGCAACTTGACTTATAAATAGGTTTAAATCGAGAAAACAAAAAACTTGTAACCAGGAAGTTCATCCATTTGACATTCGGTCAAAGTAACTAGTTGTGGAACAGTGATGTAGTTCACATGTTATTTTCTCAGTCTAAGGTGTAAAAGATGTTGCTACCAATATTACATGATAAATAT
The DNA here is from genome assembly GCA_903813345.2 of Owenia fusiformis. NCBI lineage: Eukaryota > Metazoa > Annelida > Polychaeta > Sabellida > Oweniidae > Owenia > Owenia fusiformis. The sequence goes on from CAIIXF020000012.1 coordinate 11,157,724, forward strand.
ATCAATAAAAAACACACATCATCTCAAACTATTCTTAATTGGCTGACAATATGTTTTGCTAATCTGTAATACACATTGACTTTTTCCTATAAGAGTTCCTATACAGTACCTCAATATTATCTTCTCCAAACTTCTCAACAGCAAGCTCTTCCGACATCCCAACACACCCATATTCCAAAGGAGTAAACACAGTAGTTGCAACCTACAATCAATATAGTATGAATAATCATTGCTTGCAGTATTGGCATTAAGAATACAAGAATGTACCAGTATATGCTCATGGCCATACATATACAGTAAAACCTGTTTAAGTGGAAGACTTTTGCTTTGGTACCTCTAAAAAGTGTTCCATTTGAGAGGTGTTCCACTTATAGAAGTTAATTTAACAACAAGTTAGTTCGTCTTGGGACTGAAGTGATCCACTGACAGAGGATTTCACTTCAAGATATGTTCCACTTACAGAGGTGTTCAGCTTACAAAGGTGTTCAACTTACAGAGGTGTTCCACTTACAAAGGTGTTCCACTTAAAGAGGTGTTCCTCTTACAGAGGTGTTCCTCTTACAAAGGTGCTCCATTTACAAAGGTGTTCCACTTTTAGAGGTGTTCAGCTTACAAAGGCGTTCCACTTACAGAGGTGTTCTCTTACAAAAGGTGTTCCACTTACAGAGGTGTTCCTCTTACAAAGGTGTTCCTCTTACAGAGGTGTTTTCTTACAAAAGGTGTTCCACTTACAGAGGTGTTCCTCTTACAAAGGTGTTCCTCTTACAGAGGTGTTTTCTTACAAAAGGTGTTCCACTTACAGAGGTGTTCCTCTTACAAAGGTGTTCCTCTTACAGAGGTGTTTTCTTACAAAAGGTGTTCCACTTACAGAGGTGTTCCTCTTACAAAGGTGTTCCACTTATAGAGATGTTGCTTTTACAGAGGTGTTCTTTTACCAAGGTTTTCAACTTACAGAGGTGTTTCTCTTACAGAGGGGTTCCTCTTACAGAGGTGTTATCTTACAAAGTTGTTCAAAAAGTTTTTCCCTTGACAGTTTTCACTATGACAATTGGTCAAACAAATGATAATTGATAATTCATCTATTCACATAGAAGTCTAGATGATTATTCCATATTCAAAGAGTTAAAATGAATTCTAAAATTTTAAGGTATTCAGAAGCACACATGTACTTACAGAGTTGTAGTTCATCTGCTGCGTGCTGCTATTAAAAAGTCTTTGTGCTAGAAGCCTCCCAGCTTTAATGGCAACGGGAGTTAGTTCTGGTCCATCCTTATAAAAAGCAAATTGATAAATATTCATTATATCTTCATAATTTTTTTCATTTATTCCATTTTCATTTTTAGCTAGGTCAATGCTTCTTTGTTGTCTCGAAACAGTATTTCATTACAGTTTAGATTAACCACGCTACCCCCTCCCCCTAAAAATAAAAAATACAACTTTATTTGATTTTTTCATATTTTAAGTCACCTGATGGCTCCTTTGAAAAATCAATGTACTGTACACATGTAGACAAGTAAAATGTTATGGACTCACTCCACCAAATATATTCAAGTAAAAAATGCAATATGATCCACTTGAACAGTGTAAGTGTATTGATATAAAAACATCATGATCAACTTATTTTCCTCAAATTGCTTATGAAACAGCAACTTTTAGGAGCAGCAAATCCCATCAAAAGGGTGCTTTTATCAAATCATTAATTTTGAATATTTTATGCTATAAACAGTAATGGCATCTCATTAACCAAACATATCCTCATTAAAAGAACTGTGAAATAGGCTACCATTAAAGAAATACCTTAAGAATGTCACCAATAGCATAGATGTGTGACAATGACGTCTGTTCATAATCTTTATTGTGTCCACCAATCACAAAGCCCGATTTATCATCTATCTTAACGCCAACTTTCTCAAGACCAAGGCCTCTGGTCTGGGGCTCTCTTCCTGAAAAAATGATTCATTTTTGACTGACTTGTCAACAGATTCTTTTTCATTTTTAATGTTTACATACATGTACCAGAACACCATGAACTCAAATCTAAGATACGATGAGACGATACATAAATTACGCAAAACAGGTATTTCACATCGAATCATGGAATTAAATTGGGTGGACAATTAACTATAACTATTTAACATGTCAAATTATCTGAATTCAAAGTAGTAAGCTCATCATTTAAAAGTAACTTTCATCAATAATGAGGGTACAAATTTGTACTCCTTGGAAATAGGTTCAAGTTTATGAGAATAAACTACATCAAAATATAACTACAGTAAAACCTGTATATCTGAACATTTATCTTATTTTTCAGTTCCATTTTTAATTTGCAATATACTTCCATTTTAAACATCCGTGACAAATGAAGACCTGCCAATGTAAACACTTCTGGCCAGGCCAAGTAGTGTTCCCATTTGACAGGTTTTATCTTACGTAAGCACGAAAACCTTAAATTGAAGTGAGCTGCAATATTTATGTGTAGGGTTCTTTAAAGGGTGGCTCAAAATAACATTTTTTGGAAATGTATGCTCCCTATGTGAATCAAGGTGCATTTTGGGATAAATATAACCTGCCATTTTTTTCAAATTTTTTAGTTAACTTTTAGGGGGGCCCACAGCCTTTGAAGTTTTTAACATACCCACTGCTAACAGTACAGTGTCATAGACATCACTTTTGGTTGTGCCGTCCTTTTCTTTCCAGAACACTTTCAACCCCTGGTCTGTTTTCTCAACTCTTTCAGGAACAGTTTGCCACAAGAACTGTGTTCCTTTAGCTGCCATGTTATCTGCTATAAGACCTGCCATTTGCTGAAAGTCAAATTGTTAACGATCGCATTATTCTTGGTTTGTTCTATGTATTTTTGGTACATTTTTTAACAATTTAAAGTCATTTTCAAGAATTTCAATTCATAGTATTTTTAAAATTTTCAATTCAGCTCTTTTTAACAATTTCAATTTGGAATTTTTTTTATCAATTTCAATTTGGTATTTTTATCAATTTAAATTTGGTATGCTTTATCAATTCCCTGGTCATGGTTACCTGGTCAAATCCCCTAAGGCATATGGACCTAACCATAACGGTGGTATCATATTGGAACCCTGTTAGGAAGCCAGCACATTCCAAGGCAACATCTATTTATGTGAGTCAAGAAAACATAACAAACTGTACATAACAACCCCCACATCCACTACCTCTTAGCATATAGGAAATGGGGTGGGAGAGAGACATGTAAAAAGGCCTACAAACTTTGGCCAAATGCTGACCACCGTACACAAAAAAGTTGGAATCTATAACAATATGTCACCGCTTCTGGTGGTGACATAAAAACACACCATACAGGTAACAAATACATACTTAATAAAATCAATGATACGATTCTTAAAAATATTTAGATTGACAAAGGATACAACTTCCTCCAATTACTAGACTGAAAAAAGAAGCAGACAAAGATGAGTGCTAAACCAAAACAAGCTGCATTTACAAGCTGGATGGAATATGTTTGCAAAAAAACAGGAAAAGAAAAACACAATGATTTAATAGATAAAACATTTGACAGAATCTGGGCAATTTAACTTTTAATAAATTATCAACTGTGCCGAAATTTTGAACTCAGGTCAAAAATGTTTCCCTGATTTCAATTTTAGATTACTTTAGATAAACACATACTTAAGATATTCAATGTTCATAGCTCACGTTTTTCCTGGGTCTTTTTTCAGCCAGAAAATATCATCACTAGTGATTGAGTGCTCCAATAGGCCTGGTACATCAGGGTAGCGTGGTCGCATCCCAGTTGCCAAGACAACATTTGATGCAGTGAGAAAACTCTGAAGAGAAACATTAATACTGAAGTAGATGAAACTGCAAATATTCTCCCTTGTCGAATTTGAACTAAATATACTGTACATGATTACACCTCGAACATTTAGGAATTCTGAGCCAATTGTTTGCAAAATCAATATCTGTATCTAAATCAAGATATTAGATGTTTGTTATCTAAGGTGCAGTAAATAGTCAGGGTCAAATTAATGACACAAATAAGGATCTTATGCAAATAATTGTGTTTTTCATTATAAAAAACAGACATCAAAAGACATGTCTTTTTTACCAATTTCTGGCTTCAATTGATTATAATTGTGTCAACTCTAGTTTTCTCCAAGACTCGCACCTCTACAAACTCATTGTTCTCAGCATGATTTTTATCAAATGGATGCAAAATTCTCATTTTAATAACTCAGACCAAAATTGGTCAAAATATGCCAATATTCATGATTTTTCTTTTTTCAAGTGAGTTCAAATAGTTTTCAAGTGGGTGCAGGCCTGTTTTCAAAATCTCAGGTTGGTGCTGTGCCCACTTGCTTTAATGATTGTTGGGGAGATCACTAAAACTACTATACACATGTACCTCTTTGCCGTTCTTGTCTGTGGCTTTTAAAGTATGTTTATCGACTAACTCAGCCTTGGCATTGAAGTAGGTTGCCTCTCTAGAATGGGGAAATAAAACATTAAACTATACCTTCACTCTGAAAGATAAATTTATACATGACTCTAACGTACATCTACATAATGGCTACCAATGTTAATGTGGGATAGTCTAAATTCTGAATGAAATATTTATCATTTTAAATTGTTCCTCTCCTTTTTTACTTTAAAATATATTTTAAAGATATTTCTTGGTTAATGCCAGAGTTTGTAATAAATGTAAGAGCAGATCCAAAATCAATAGTCTATTGCTCCAAAACTTGATGTTTCCATCCCATGATTATCATACATACAGTGAAACCTGTTGAAGTATACATGTAGAACCCCTGTGGTACCTCTTAAAGTGTTCCACTTGGGAGCTGTTCCACTTATGGAGGCTCATTTAATATTAAGTCAGTTGCTCTTGGGACTTGCCCTTAGTGCTCTACGAGGTGTCCCACTTCTAGAGTTCTTCCACTTTACAGGTTTCACTGTAGTTGTGTTTTGGAACTTGTAATTTTTCATCTTTTAGATTGTTTTGTTCTTCGCCATTATTTTTATATTATTTTTCTATAGTTCATACATATTTGTTTTATCTAGAATTTGGAAGGGTTCTTACTTTTCAACAAGTTGTGTCCTATGTCCCCAGTTGAGTGACTTCACATGGTTCTGAACCTTTTGAGCAAGATCTGGCCTGAAAGCGATAAAAATCAAAATTCTACACTTCAGTGATCTCCCCAGCATTATTGGTGATCAGATAATATGGCAGGCATACAAGAAAATCCAACAATTATTAATAATTTAATAGTGGATCAATTCAACTAACCTTTTTGAGTTTGATGATCATATCATCTAAAATGTGTTAAATACATAGAAAGTATTATCTGGTCAATATAATTAAAGGTATTTCACTTTTCATGATTTTATGGGCTCAATAGGATATTAAGAAACCACACACTAAATGATTTTTTAAAAAGATTAAAATAAAGATTAAATTTTCAAAGTTGACAAATTATTTCCAAAACCATATTTTTGGATGTTAAATTGTATGTAGGTTTCAAATATGATATTACTTTGATTGAATTTTGAAAATCAAGATTGCTAAATTATAATTAAAAACCTTTTTGAGAAGCTACTCTATCCTCAATGGAACAATGTAGGCCAGTAGCCCCCCTGGTCAAAATTTCTGTCAATATTATGCAGTTTTTACCATTCTGATCACTTTCAAGTGATTTTGGGCCAAAGTTGTCAAATGTGAACCTATCCCTGGAATTTTTTGAAAAGTGAACCCCCTTGGCAAAAGCTGGCTATGGGCCTGCAATGTATATGTACATGTACTAATCTTACCAACTAAACTTCATTGATTCCTCATTGGGTGCAGTCCATCCATTTAAACGTGCATCAAGCGACATCTCGTGCAGTTGTGAGGCATGGTGCATTAACTTCTTGGGAATACAGCCAACATTCACACATGTTCCCCCTAAACCCCACTTTGTTCCTGGAGAATAATTTACAATGATCATTGACGAATATAAATTCATACTTTTTTGGCATATCGTAGCAGCTTTGTGTTGATGATGTTATACTGCAATACATTTTGTGTAAACTGTAACTAGAGTAACTAGAAAACTAATGATACATTTAGTACATGTAACTTTGATTATAAAAGGAATGCATTATGGTTGTGGGAAGTTCTACTATGAGCTAATTAGTAATTATATACACCAGGTGATGAAGGTGAAATTCCCCTTCCATATTACATGTATCTTCATGGTAATTGCGCATGCGTCACACAATGTCATTGGTCCAATTTGGAAATAAGATTCTACATTTTTATTTTATGAATTTTGCAATCGTCTTATATTTGCAGTATTATCTGGCAATAATACTGTAGCAAGATTGATGTATGAATTTATTTTTTTCCTATATTCTTTAGGCTGTTATCTCAGGCTTGTATGACTTCCAAAACTGGATAATCATGATATAAAGATGCATATTATTTTATTGAAATTATCAATGTTTTTTCTGAAATTACTCTCTTGACCTCTTGATCCTAGGAATGTATACTTAATACATATACATGTACTGGCTACTTTTTCTTTGATAAAATACAATCATTTACAAAATACATGTAATTACAAAGTAAATCTTATACTATTCATACCTTTTGGGGATGGCTCCACCCAGTCAAATACAGCAGCCTTCTTGCCGAGACTTGCAGCTTCTTTGACACAGGCCAATCCTCCTGATCCACCCCCAATAACCACCAGATCATAGTCATGACTTTCTGTAAGAAACAACAGCAATGCTTGACATTACACAATAAAAACGATAATTTAATACATTAAAACATTGTTTACTACTTTCCTGGGCCTCAGGTATTCTATAGGGTGTAGATGTGCATGATGACGACATTGAAAAAAAAATTACAAAATAAAAAAATTTAAGTTATGTCAAAATGTTGTGTTCATTGGTTTTGTGGCTTTATTTGAGAGTGACATGCCTTAAGAACAAGATCAAAACATACTATCGTATTGTTTCATTTACCTGACATTACTGTTCGTATAAAACAATGCTTATAAGCATGCAAATATCGATATTTTTTAAACAAATTTTGTGAAGAAAAAATTTTCATGGGCGCTGACATCTTGGATTTTTAATGCGCGGTCGACGAGTGCGCAGTTGCGGAACATCCGGTTGAAAATTAAAAAACACGAAAATATCCAAGATGTCAACAAAACGACAAGAATCAGTGGATTTAAAGCAGTATGTGTGCCTGAAATGACAACAATGAATGGAGACTTAGCAGGGGCTTGCGCTCCACCGAGTTGGGTGGAATTCTGTGAGCAACAGGCTTCGCAGGCTGCAGCACAATTTTCTAAATATTTTCGAGATTTCATCGAAAATAACCCTTGCCATAATCGCCCTAATGCGAGTAAAGACTTTGCTAGAAAATTTGTACACTACTTCCTCGCTCATTTTGCTGCTGAAACTAATCGCCTCAGCTTTCATGAAACAGTTGGAACTCAGACTGGATCTACAAAGTTACCCAGCAATGAAGACCTCCAGAACTTTTCAATGAATGGAAATTTTCTCGATGGAGGTGATTATACAGAACAAGAATCTCCAAGTCAAAAAAACAACAAGCCATTTTTCCGGAGACTATCTTTTCGGAATTTTAAATCTGTCAAACATAACATGCGGGGACTTTTCAAGCAACATTCTGATGAGCAAGAGTTAGCATCTATATCGACACCTAACCTTAGCAAATCTAAAAAGAAACACTCGAAATCAGAGAAAAAACTTGCGGGCAAGGTGATTTTAAGTGTTAAAAAGGAAGGAATGGTAAATAAACTGATAGGAGAAGATGCCAAAGGAAAAACAAGTTGGGAAAGATGTCGTTTAGTTCTTCTACAAACAACAGGTGGTTTTATGCTGGAATTCTACATTCCTCCTAAGGTAATTTATCAGTTATTCACATTAACATATCTTCTGCACTTCAAGTCAGGCCCTTGGAGCAAGGCTGTTTTAAAATCAATCCTGTATTTTTCCAGGATTAATAGCCTTATCCCATAGTTGAGGTCAAATCTGTAGAATTTATGATATTTTGCAAATGCGTGGAAAAAGCGATATCTGTGGAATATGGAGAATATTCCAAAGATATCACTTTTTTCCACGGATTTGAAAACTCCCGCCAATGTGACATGCATTGTTAAATGAGCTTATATGGTGATTTCATGACGTCACAAATATGGAAATGATAAATGTTTTGGCCATAGAGTTTAAATGACAAAATAAAACTGAATGTTGTTTTGAAATGCTTTATTAGGTCATGAACATATACCAACTACATCCATGGTTAGGTGAACTATGGGATAAATAGAACATCCTATGATTTTTTGTGATATCATTTTAATCCACTGTCATTGATATATACATCTGCACTCATTCGCTAAGCTCACTTGTCTAGATATTGATATCAACTCGTATAAAAATGATATCCCTCAAAATCATAGGATATCCTATACTTATTTATGTTACCACCAGAACTGGTGACTGACATCATTGTAGTGTCTAACCTTTCTGGATGGTGTTTTGTGGTCAGAGTTTGGCAGTGTTCAGCATTTGGTGTCCAGCTTTCTGTGTCTGTTACAAATGGCAAGTGGTGACATTTTGCATGTTAATTCCTTCTTATTGTGTATATGGGGTGTATTACTGCTAAAATAAAAAGGTTGTGAAATATCTTGAAACATTGATATCTTAAAAAAAGAAATAGTGCAATTCCCTAGGTATGACCTTGAATCCTTGATTATGTAAAAACTGGAAGTATGGCTCAGATCTTTTTCATCAAATTTATTTTTACCTTCATGATAGTTTTGTTGTAGATGGCAAATTCTAAATGTTTTCTGTCTACAAGTATTAAACAAAAACTCTTCATCCTCTTCCTCTAGTGCTTTGGCAAAAGCTCAATGGGGGCTTGCTTGTTTGGTCGATTTGCAGATTCTGTGCTATCTCGTCTGTTTAAAGCTATTCTATTTAAATCTTTTTATTTTTTCAAAGCTGCAGCTTGGATTTAAAGTGTTTGAAATTTGTTTTTGGTTAAAGTTAACAGAATTAGAACAGATCATCATTATGCTCCAGAAAGAGGGACAGAAGTATTGGAGTTTACATTGTTTCGATGTTACTACCTCAACTTTGGCAGTTGGTGTTCAGTGGCTGGATTTTGGTGGTTGGTGTTTGGCAGTCTGCATTCAGCATCTGTAGCAAATGAAAGGTGGTGACATATCGCATGTTAATACCTTGTGTTGACAATTTTTATCTTTTAATGTTGTATTGGAATTCAATTGATCGAGTTTGTTTCACTTGTTTTCAAATTGATCAAAAAAGCTTGGAATTGTGATAACTAAGGGATATTCCCTGCCAGACTATTTCTCTCCTACTATGGTAGCTAAACTCATGTACATATGAACATCAATTGCCATAACGTCTCCGACCCCAGTCTTGTCATCAGTAAACTTATGTTTTATCTAATGTTTCCCCATTCTAAAAGTGTTTTCCCCATTTCAATAGTATACTATAGTAATAGATGTCTTTTTTTCCTGTATTTTCATTGGTCTTAAGACTAGTTTGAATTCTTTCCAAGTGAATTCAATGATAAAGAGTTTGTCTTACAGTCCCCTTTTTAAAAAAATGGCATTCCAAGTGATGTGCAAACATAATTTTGGCACGCATTTTTTTTCAAATTTTGAGAATTTTTCGAAGTCTAACAAGTTTAAAATAAGTTCATCTTATCTTAATATATTTAGAAGCCAAATATAAATTTAAAAAGTCGATCCTATCACAATATCTTTTATTTAGAAGCCAAATGAGTTTAAAAAAGTTTCAAGTAGCCAGCAAAACAGCAATAGGATTAAGTTCAGTTTACATGCATTTTACTGACACATCCCAGTTTTTCTAAACAATTAATCAAAACAAAGGACTAGCTGACCTTTAATCTTTGGTTGAGCACATGTATGTTTTTTGGTTGAATGAGGAAATTACAGATTTGAACAATGTTTACATAAGTGATAGGCTGCACTTAAATGGAAAGTCAGGGATAGAGAGAATGTACCGCATTCCTTCTAATGGATGATGCGTGCTGTTTCAAAATTGAAATTTAAAAGGATAAGTGCACTTACAAAAAATTTAGAAGAAATTATCACCTATAATATTTTTAGTTCTTATCACTATGAGGTTTACATACTCTGAGGCTTCTGTTTTTCTTTCTCCGCTTAAAATATAATCTTCAATCGATATCTTGTGGAAATAATCAAAACTATGCATTAAACTTCATATTTTCTCGCGACCATATTCACCATAAAAGTCACACATGCTCTCATGGAACTGTTTGCCTCATTAGACAGAATATGGTACCTGTATCTCTGGCAGATCCAGCCCCCCCCCCCCCCCCCCCCCCCCTTGGGTAGGCCCAGAAAAAAATTTGTGCCTCAATTACTGGGGCGTTTTCGGTATAACTTGGCCTTTTTTAGGCCAAATTGCCCCCCCCCCCCCCCTTAGCTTCTGGATCCACCAGTGTGTATTTTGCTAAAACTCTCCTACATTGAATTGATCAAATATGATTGATTTGATAGGTTCATGACATCAACCGATAATCAACAACATATAAGTATGTCTTACTTCATAATTCCCTTGAAGCAGTTCAAATTGAAAAAATAATAATTTGGGGAAATCTCATCTTAACTAACTGTTTTATATTTTTAATAAGGTGAACATATCCAAATAGTGAAATTATAAAAATAAAAATATTTCCTCATCTTTCAATAATTGTAATTATAATCATGAATATTATAATATGTCAATACTCATTATCTGAATCTTCATCGGATGTATTCTTATTTTTATCATATCCTTAACTTTTTGACGCTTTCATGTAATATAAAGCCATATTTATCATTTCTGAGTTGTTTACATGTGTTTTTTTCATTTTAAATCTTGAACAGTCCCAACATTTTGATAAGCCTTTTTTGATGCTATATTTGGTTTTTAGCGAACTTGACTGGTAAATCACAAAAATACTTTGGGAATTTTTATCTCTTCTGTGAATTCTATAACTATGTGAACAGGGAGGTCTATATGAATTCTCATCTCAGAAAGTGAAATCATTTAGGCTCAAATAACCACTAAGATTTTCTATACTTGATTAGTTAGTAACCACATTTTAAGACTCAGTTTTACAAAAAATCAATTTCCACTCACCTTCTTTATATCTGTTTATTTTTGGCTGTCAGAACTTAAGCATGGAGTGTGTTCTGTTTTATTTTTACAGAAGTGGTAATTGAGAAATGGTGATATCCTAATTTTCTACTTTTTCGCCCATCTATAGTAAATTGTTATTTTACACAAAATCCCTTTGAGTAAGTAACTCTGCCTAGTGGATTGTTTCAGGCTTTAGAGAACAGAGCTAGTCTGGAGCAATTTACTTTCAAGCTAGGCCAGTTTATATATAAGGGTTATATACTGGGAGGTTTCAGATACAGGGTTTATCCCAAGACAAATTTATGTGTGCCAGAGGAACTGAGAGATACACACATTTCCCTTGAGATCTGTATCTAAAGGTAAACTTAAAATGGATATAATACTGTTTGTTTCATAGACTACATAGAAAGTTCTTATGAGATGAAACTTATATGACATTTCTTTGTTCTATTGTGTTAATGACTAATATTCAATACGATTTTTTTGCATTTCTTCATTATTATCACATTTTTTCAAAGTGATGGATTGTCATCATCTTTTGCTGATGGGCATGCATCTGTTTTGACAGCATATAAATCTTGTCATCACAATTTCAGGAAACCTCCTGTCCAATTTGAAATTCTTAAACATTCAAGGCTTAATTTTGCATATTTCGTAAATTTCTTATGCTTTATGCTTTGTTTCAGGCTGTTAAACTTAAATGTGTTCTGCTTTGTTTCAGTCTGTTAAACCTAAACATGTTGTGCTGTTTCAGTCTGTTAAACCTAAACATGTTGTGCTATATTTCAGGCTGTTAACATGAATGTGTTGTGCTTTTTTTCAGGCTGTTACACCTAAATGTGTTGTGCTTTGTTTCAGGATGTTCAACCTTAATATGTTGTGCTTCATCAGTCTGTTAAACCTAAACATGTTGAGCTGTTTCAGACTGTTAAACCTAAACATGTTGTGCTGTTTCATGCTGTAACATCTAAACATGTTGTGCTGTTTCAGGCTGTTCAACCTAATACGCTTTGTTTTGGGCTATTAAACCAAACCTAAACATGTTGTGCTGTTTCAGGATTTCAAATCAAAATGTGTTGTGAAATGTTGTGCTATGTTTCAGGCTGTTCAACCTAAACATGTTATGCTTTGTTTCAGGCTATTAAACCAAACCTAAACATGTTGTGCTGTTTCATGCTGTTACATCTAAACATATTGTGCTGTTTCAGGCTGTTAAACCTAATATGCTTTGTTTTGGGCTATTAAACCAAACCTAAACATGTTGTGCTGTTTCATGCTGTTACATCTAAACATGTTGTGCTGTTTCAGGCTGTTAAACCTAATATGCTTTGTTTTGGGCTATTAAACCAAACCTAAACATGTTGTGCTGTTTCATGCTGTTACATCTAAACATGTTGTGCTGTTTCAGGCTGTTCAACCTAATACGCTTTGTTTTGGGCTATTAAACCAAACCTAAACATGTTGTGCTGTTTCAGGATTTCAAATCAAAATGTGTTGTGAAAATGTTGTGCTATGTTTCAGACTGTTCAACCTAAACATGTTATGCTGTTTATCAGGCTGTTACACCCAAGTATATTGGCATTATGCTTTTGTTTCAGGCTGTTCAACCTAAACTTGTTATGCTGTTTATCAGGCTGTTACACCCAAGTATATTGGCCATATGCTTTTGTTTCAGGCTGTTCAACCTAAACATGTTATGCTGTGTATCCTTTTGTTTCAGTCTGTTAAACCTAATCATGTTATGCTTTGTTTCAGGCTGTTAAACCTAAACATGGGGTGTTCTGCTTCCTTATTACTGAGGCCAGAGAGACGACTGCTCTAGAAATGCCTGATCATGAGAACACATTTGTACTCAAGGTAAATACTTAATTTTCCCTTTACAGTCGTCCTATGACTGCATTTCTTTTAAGATTGATTGATGCATAGAAAAAGTGATTTTGACTGTAGGATGTCATGTTCATTAATGTGTATAAGTGTTGCAGTTGGTTAAACAAGAATTATGCTTTAAATTGAAAAAACAGTTTGCTTCATTTACCTAGAAATGAAGGAGACTCATTAGTGACTCGTAAGTGAATGATTGAATGAATTTTAGTCTAAAAAATTACTTGATAGATATATAGGGTAGGGGACAGGGAATCACTTTTCAGCATTAATTAGGACTTTCCCTTTATGAATTTATATTTATAGCAGAACAGCATGGCTGTAGTGTCGAAGCCAACGTTTTATAGAAAATATAGATTCAGATGATCTTTTTTAATTGAAATTGTGAAAATAAACTCTTACGATTGTGTTATTTTGCTTTTGAGTCAAATTATCATCACAAAATTATAGATTCTGACTACAGCCCAGGCCCGTAGCCAGGGGGGTTCGGGCGAACCCAAAATTTCTTTCAAAATCATGCAGTAGTCATTCTGACTATTTTTTGAGTGATACAAAATGAACCCCCCTAGAATTTTTTGGGAAAAGTGAACCCCCCTTGGAAAATTCTGGCTACTGGCCTGACAGCCCTTAACAAAATGATATTGCTTTATTATTTTGACAAATACTGTTGAATTAAATAATCCATTGAATGATAATTAATGATCAAAGTTCAGTTAGCAATTGGGAGGAAGTGTAAAAAGTTCAATGTGAATTAAAACAGTTCCTGTAACATTATATCATTTAAGCCTAAACATAAAGTGGCTTAAAACAACATCTCCTTGTTCAACATTCAAGTCAATCTGACCTTGGTACTTAAAGAAGGTGAAGATCATTAGGATTAATAAACAAAGAGCACTTGTTGTTTTTTGAGGGAGAAACCATGAGATTTCCCTGGGGGAATTACAAGTTTTATCCTCAACTAGAATATTGCAGCGAAATGTTTTTGTGAATACCTCTATATAATGAACACCTGGCCATAGTGAACGCTTTTTCTCGGAACACATTTCATTATATTTTTGTATAAAATAAACCCAATGATCTCCCCAGGATTTTTTATCAGGTATGTGCAAAAATCTCATTTTCACAATTTAGACAAAATTGGTAAAAATGTGCTAATTTTTCATGATTTTTCGCATTTTCAAGTGGGTGCAAATGGATTTTCAGGTGGGTGCAAGCCTGTTTTCAGAATCTCAGGTGGGTGCATGCTGCGCCCACTTGCTTTAATGCTGGGGAGATCACTGAAACCCATTGTAAACATCTTCAGACAATAAAACAATAAAAACGTTTTATGCCTCAAAAAATGCTGGCTACAAGTTAAACTGTATTTCAATGACAATCATTACCGATTACACATTAAATCTACAAGAAATATGTTACAATTCTATTGTAATCATCTTAAATAGTGGCAGATGTGAACAGAATAATTACACTATTGTTTTAGTGGTTTGGATCAAAGAACATAAAACAGCCGCTATACTTGTGTTAGATTTATACATCCTGCTGTGTTCAGCGTAAAAAGTCAAGCAGATTACAAAAACAAATGAAATTCCAGATTGAGTATTCATGTAAACACAGACACTTGTTGAATATGGGCACATACTAAGAAAATAGTTCATTTTGAGGAAGAAATTTGCTTACTCTCTTGATGATTTTTGAAGGCATGTTGTCTTCAGCCTTCATGGCAAGGACAGTCCAACTCTGCAAAAATCATTGAAAATACAATATGGATATTGCAAGAACAAAGACTGACATGTTTATTTGTTTTATTATGTCATTGCTTGGTGTAGCCTAGGATGAGAATCAATGAGCCGTTATATGAAGTGTAATACATCTTTTATCATGTGAGATATCACAGCCTCACTCAGTTTCCTTCTAAAACTTCTTGTGCATTGCAGAGATGGTCTGAGTATCAGAATGATCTTTTATCTATTTAAAAATTAATGGGGGGGGGGTGGAATATGATGTGGTATGCTTGATCACATGATACTACATGAACCAATCGGAGTACTCCGAATCTAGCCATGACCATGATATACTATTTATTAATATGTTAGTCATAACTGCTATACTATTTATTAATATGTTTGTCATAATTGATATACTATTTATTAATATGTTTGTCATAGTTGATACAGTAAAACCTGTAAAGTGAAACTCCTCTGTAAATGGAACACCTCCATAAATGGAACACTTTTCAGAGTTTCATGACAAATTGAAGAAGAACACTCCCTTTGAACACTATTCTAGTTACAAAAGGTGTTCTACTTACACCCAGGGTATCATTTTTTCTTCAAGTTTAATAAGAGAGGTTCTGCACAACGTTTTAAGCTCAACGTATCTAAAATCCGTAACGTCCAGGTGTTTACCAGATTTATCCATAGTAGTTCAATTAAAATGAGATGTATTTGTAGATATGTTTTAGCTATATAACCCATTGTGCAAAACACCTCTATTAATGTACATTTTCTCCATAAACTTTTTACTGACACAAATCTTCTCATTCAACATTAATGACTTTTCTCCCTTTTCACATTGCAGGCAGTTAAGCTTCCTGAACAGGGTGGTCACATATCATTGGTAAACTATGCTTTTTCCCTCCCTCTTTATACCCCCTCTCATAAGCATCACTGTCACATCCATTTCACCATATCACTGGTACTCCACTCTTCAAATTGTAGTTACCAGTAATAAAATGTCGGATCCTGAAAGTTATGAATTATCTTTTTCCTTATTTCAGGAGTTAAAGGCAGAATTTCCATGGTATTTTTATCACAAAGTTGTGTCAGTATCATATGTTTAAGAAAATCTGAACATTTGTGAATGAATAGTTCAGATGATGACAGAATCATTGATATAATACCTCTCTATTGTTACGTAAATAGCTGGGTTAAAAGTGCAGATCTTTACTATTTTTGAAGTTCCATTTACGTAACAACATTGAACATTGCATTATGATACTGACTTGTGAGAAAAATATCATGAAGATTCTGCCTTCAACTCGTGAAATAAAAGAAGGATTGTGTAACTACGGTTTCGACATTTTGTTACCGTTACAGATCAGTTTCACTAACTAGTTTGAAGAGTGCAACTTACCACTGCATATCACTGTCAATGTTCTGCAATTTTACACCTAATTAGCACTGTTGTAAGTTTAATATTCACATATGATCCTATACACGATAAATAATTACCTCATGGATTCCCCAAATTGAGATGAAAACTTTATATTCAATTCAATTCAATTCAACTTGATATAGATTGCACTAAGAGTTCATCTCTACTTCCTGTCTAATTGATTTGTGTTAAATATAGTTTTTCAAATCTATTTATTTAAAGTAATTAAAAAACAAAGAGTATATGCTCCACTAATTATTTCTAAACTCCTCGTGAGTATTCCGCCCACTTCGATTGAGTGTGTAACATGTTTTCACATTTTTCTGTTCTTTTTTCATCTTAAATAGTGCCTCTTAATCCACAGTGACATCTTTTGTCAGCTTCCAAAGACATCGATCATTACATATTCTAACATTTACTGTATTAAAATGCATGGACAGTCAGGCCTGTAGCCAGGATTTGCCAAGAGGGGGGGGGGTCACTTTTTGAAAAATTCCAGGGGGGTTCACTTTTGACAATTTTGGTCCAAAAATGGCCAAAATCACTTAAAAAGTGTTCAGAATGATGAAAAACTGCATGATTTTTTAGGGGGTTGGGGGTTCGAACCCATCGAACCTCCCCCCTGGCTACAGCCTGACAGTTCATAAAGTTAACTATTTTGGGGCTGGCTTGTGACAAGTATTCTACAATTGTAGTTATACATATACCTAGCTGCATCAGCATAGGCAAACATGTATGAACATTTACATATGTTACAAATGGTATAAATTAAGGCGAATGTTTCCAAATGGTTGAATATGTTATTCTTTTCCCATCACATTTCCTATACATCCACATATACATAATAACAGAGTAACCCTGGAGACCTTAATAATCATGTATCATGAAATGTAGAATGAAAGCATGATGAAATTAGTATATAATGCAAATATGATGAAATTTATGCATGCGGCAGTCACAATAAATGTGATACTGAAACTTTAATCGATTTCGATAGACTCGCTTATAATTCTTAGGAACCAACCCCCCTCACCCCTATCATACTCATAAGGAAGTAGAGGGAAGGGGGTCAGGAGGCTTCATTGAAAAGTACATTTCTGATATTTTATAGAACAAATTACAATCATCGCAGTTATACGCAAACAATAAGAATAGTATCACTAAATATGTTTGAATCATGCATTGTATGTGCATACACATCCTCCGATCACAGGGCTTCAAAATCCAGAATATATTCTTTCTTTTTACCCCCTTTGATAAGCAGTTAGCATTTCCCTGATTAAGAACTCGCAATCTGATTGGCTGTTGCAACACAAATCATGTATAGGTCATTGCGCATAAATAGATCACATAATTCAGATTAAGCGGGCGCTTCCAAATTGGTTATAGCAGGGTGAAGATGGAGGTACGGATTCTGGATTCCTGCTTAGGAGGATGGTGCATACACAACACATGATTCCTTTTCAGTGTTCATAGAAAAACATTGAACAATTCTGATTTCTGTGAAAAAATTCAAAACTATCTGTAATAGTGACCAAATATAGAGAATATTGTGATGACATCTATGTCTAGATTTTCTATTAGCACGTACCTTGTTTTGTCTGTGAATGCCTAAAATCAGTTTTTGTTAATGATCAAGCACTATTACAATTAACACATTTATCTTAATATTATACATTTAATATGTTTTTCGCTGAATGAGTTCACGTCCTTACGTGTAGTTACAGTTAACCAATCTAATTTAATTACAGTCTGAATTCTATGAAATTGATAACTATATATACATGTACATATACATGTACATGTACATACATGTATATATACATGTACATATATATGTACTGAACTGAACTTTTAGATAGAAACCACCTTATATATCATATTTAGGGAGCAGGGTGGACATTTTCTGTATCTGGCTTGTGATGTCTGAGATTCCAGGCATGCAGAAATGTTCACCCTGGTCTCTGCTCTAAAATGAAATACACAATAACAAGTTAAATGACATCTGATTATACATTCAATTTAAGATTCAGGGTTTATCCCTCAGGAAATCATAAACCTTGTGTCTGAAATTTCTAGAATCACTTATTCCATCATAAATGTAATTTATTCATCACATAATGTGTCTTTGATTACATCTAATGCAATTTCTTGCATCTTCTTGTAGATTATGCAGTGCAATTTAGTATAGAAAGATATATGTTAGACTCTGCAATTATATTCTATACGGTGTCAGCTTAATGGTGTCAGCTTAACCTGACTGCTTTAAGTAAATGATGCAGAGCATAGTGATACAGATATTGCAATGTTAAGAAATCACGATTAGAGAATATCCTTTGATTTTTCAAGTAGACTGTTTTATCTGAGTATATGTTATTTCAGACCGAGAATTGAACTGAATATATGTTATTTCAGAGCATTTATTTTGTTGAGTTTGCTATTTTAAAACTGAAAGTTTAACAACCGTGAATGTCGTATTTCAAGGTCAAGAGTTTAACTGAGACTGTGTAAATTCGGGTGGAAAGTTTAACTGAGTATATGTTATTCCAGTTGGATAATTTGACTGAGTATGTGTTATTTCAGACAAGGAGTTTAACTGAGTCTATGTTATTCTAGTTTGATAATTTAACTGAGTATGTGTTATTTCAGGTGGAGAGTTTAATGAGTATGTGTTATTTCAGGCAGAGAGTTTAACTGAGTATATGTTATTTCAGGCGGAGATTTTAATTGAGAATGTATTATTTCAGGTGGAGAGTTTAATGAGTATGTGTTATTTCAGGCAGAGAGTTTAACTGAGTATATGTTATTTCAGGCGGAGATTTTAATTGAGAATGTATTATTTCAGGTGGAGAGTTTAATGAGTATGTGTTATTTCAGGCAGAGAGTTTAACTGAGTATGTGTTATTCTAGTTGGATAATTTGACTGAGTATGTGTTATTTCTTGTAGAAAGTTTAACTGAGTATGTGTTATTTCAGGCGGAGAGTTTAACTGAGTAAGTGTTATTTCAGGCAGAGAGTTTAACTGAGTACGTGTTGGAGGCATCAGGAGTTGCTGAAATGCAGTCATGGCTGGCTACCATACGTCAAAGTATGAGACCTGAGAATGTCAACCAAGACAACATTGAAGAAATGTAAGTAGAAATCTAAAGGTACAACACTACGTTTGTAATTGCCGCAATCAAGACTAGAACAGTGCAAGGCTTGTAGTGACCCAGATATTAGTTTTTGGGATGCTGAATAAAATTCAGTTCTGCCATTTTGGATTTTCCAACCTGAAAACTTGTCTGTAAGGTCTTGTCTATGTGTTTTGTGTCAACTTCTTACTATATTGTTGGCTCGTGCTGAGGCAAGAGCCATATCTCACTTGGGTTTAGTAGGCAGTGATAATGACAATGGACTGAGGTTTAAACGTTAGTTTACTAGTAGAAAACCTGATGGGTTAATATTTATTGATGAAAATGAGTTAATTCCTCAAGCAAAAGTTTAACCCTAAGGTGTTAGTTTATAATAAAATTGCGTTAGAGAGGGTTTCAAACAACATATACGCAATTTTACAACAACACCATGAACACTGTGCACTGATTTTCGGCAACATGATTTCCTAAATACGACAGAAATACGAGCGACTTCTTGATTTAGAATTGTGAACAATTTGCAGCATTAAAAAAACTCCGAAACATTTAACTATTTTATTAATATCTTCAGAGAATGAGAATCAAATTGACCCATCTTCACTTTCTGATATGTTTGGATGTTTTCTAAGAGGTCCAGGTACTCAGACCTTCACAGTTTCAAGATCTTAATCAGTACAAACTGTTTGGATTTTTTCTACTTTTGCCGTTCGGCAAATTACAACCGCGTTAAAAGTAAGCTTGGCAATTTACTTATACAGTTACTTATACAGTGAAACTTGACTTAGAAAACACTCTTCTGTAAGGAACACCTGCTTTACAAGTTATAGAACGTCTTTCAAAATATGCATAAAATTTCAATTTTTCAGTCTGTGTCAGGAACACCCGTCTATACATGCCTGTCTTATATTAGTTAGCACTATTGTTTTTGTACTTCTTTTTATAATATAATTAATAAATTATGTAGTTCACATATTCATAATCAAGTTTTACACCTTTTTTATCTTGTGTTTTATTTTCATATCCCTATTTATCAATGCAATTCATTACAACACTGCAAACATCTCCTTCACACGAGCTTTCATTTTTTTTAAATGATCTCTTGTATCTACACATGAATCTTTTCATGTTAAAAATGGTACATTAGTTTCTTCTTTGAGATAGACTGATGGAATATACTTCATTGAAAACGTTCAAAATATCAAAAATAATTTATGCATACGATAAAGACACATCTATGAATTTATGCATTATTTACTTTCAGGAGGCCGAGACTAGGAACTGCCCCGGGTCCAAATCTGAATAGACCAAACATAAGTATCACAACAGCCAATATAGTCAGAGGTAAACTACAATATACAATGAATATAAACAAAATATACAATATAGCATATACAATGGCTTTATATTGGGCTGATTTCCATGTGCCTTCACAATATTTTGGAGTTTAAGCTTGCGTGTAAAATCGAAACGCCAACCTATAAGTATGACCAATCGCCCATGCAAATGCATCACTTAAATATTTTCCATTCGCGTTTAGGTTGTGAAAAACATTGCAAGCTTAAACTCCCTATTATTCCTTGAAGCCTGAGCTATGACACATATTAATTTCCAATATTAATGGAATAGTGAATCTAATACTAAGCATCAAATTAAGTACTTGGATTTTATTTAGATGAATACAACCTGGAAATATAAGATAGATTACACTGGAAATGAATGCCGCTAATGTGTTTAGAAATCAGGGTGGTGAAAAACAAACATGAAACAAAAATGAAAACAAGTCTTTGATTTGATGTAAATAGATTAAAATCTGCATTTTCATATGGGGGTAAAGACATCAGGGTAGTGAAAAACAAACATGAAACAAAAATGAAAACAAGTCTTTGATTTGATGTAAATAGATTAAAATCTTCATTTTCATATGGGGGTAAAGACATCAGGGTAGTGAAAAACAAACATGAAACAAAAATGAAAACAAGTCTTTGATTTGATGTAAATAAGATTAAAATCTGCATTTTCATATGGGGGTAAAGACATCAGGGTAGTGAAAAACAAACATGAAACAAAAATGAAAACAAGTCTTTAATTTGATGTAAATAAGATTAAAATCTGCATTTTCATATGGGGGTAAAGACATCAGGGTAGTGATAAACATGCATGAAAAAATGAAAACGCTGAAGTCTTTTAAAGTGATATAAATTTAATAATCTGCAATTCTGCATCAATTTCAGATGGGGGTTCAGGCCTGAGTACACCTAACAGTCAGCGTCGCCTATCCATTGACAGTGACAACAGTACAGAGCACCCCCCTGAGCTCCCACCACGGACCCCCACTAGGCCAATATCTATGGCGGGGGCAAACTTCCGTGCAATGAGGTCCTCAAGCAATAATAGTTCTGAAGTGACCACTGGATCGCCTAGATCTGAGAGTGGCTTTGGTAAGTAACGTATGCCCCTTATTAAAGGGACTCTATGCATATTTTCAGCATTCTTTGGCAAAATGAAGGCTAACTTATGATCTTCATAGTAGACACCAAAAACAGACCACATCAGAGTTTACAATAAATTATCAACATTTGTCAATTTTTACATGTCGGATTTTTAGCAATATCAATGAAAGATGGCGACTTTGTTTGCATCACATGATTCATTCATTTTTGATAGAATTGTCAACCATACGCCATGTTTTAAATCCAGAGTTATTAGCTCACATGGTGAGCTATTGCAATCACTCACTTGTCCGTCTGTCTGTCTGTCCGTATGTCTGTCTGTCAACAATTGGCCCCTTTTAAAACCTCTGTCAATAGGATTCCCATTTTAAGTTTTTTTGTTCAACATCAATATAGAAAACCTCCCTGTGACTCCTGGTTCAAAAGCTCACCTATTTTCAAAATAGCCGCCATTTTTGTCTCGCGAAATTCACTTTTGGCCCATTTCCTAGGTTTACAAATAATTTCAGGTGTCCTGCACTGTAAAAAGCCATGTCACTGTAAAGAGTAGTTGTATCAAATAATTTTGTTACAAAAAGTCTGCAAAATATTATATTCGTTTTTTTATTTTCAGCCATTTTAGTTAAAATTGATTTGTCCATCTGTCTCGCGAAATCCACTTTTAGACCATTTGCCTTAAAACCTGTGTCAATAGGACTACTGTTTAAAGTTATTTTTATTCAACGTCAATACAGAAACAAAAAATTATATCCGTTTTTTTTATTTTCTGCCAATTTAGCCATCATTCATTTTTGAGCAACACCATGTGGGCCCAGTACCCAGGGTACTATTTATTTTAAACATACACTTTGTGAAAAGTGGGCATGCACTACTATGGATCTCTGAACTTCAAATGATGTTCTTGTCATTAAAATTCCACAAAAAAGGCGAACCCATTCAACTTAAAACAGATGCAAGAGCAGACTAGTGCCACTGCCATCTGATGGGGTTTTGGTCATGTTGTTGGGAAAATTACATGGGAGCCATTTTGCTCTTCAAAGTGCAATATATATCACCGTGTCTCTTATGTTACAATTTCAGGTCAACTAACAGGTGCCACATCAAGTCCACTTCCTGTTCCCGAAAGCTTTTTAGACCAACACTTAAAGGAATACCCATGGTTCCATGGTACATTGTCCCGCATGGATGGTGCCCAATTGGTCCTTCAAAGCAGCTCCTCTGGGCACGGTGTTTTCCTTGTACGCCAGAGTGAGACGCGGAAAGGAGAGTATGTATTGACGTTTAACTTCCAGGGCCGTGCAAAGGTAAGACCTCGATTCATTTTAAAAATGTCAATGACTGTGTGTTTTTAGAAGAAAACTATATTGAAATACATTTTTTATAGTTAAGTTCCATAACATACATTCTTTTCAAACATTTATTTCAATTTTTCATGAGAATAAATTTGAAAAAATATGCAGTATCAAAAATCTGACTGTTTAAAAACCTCTGCAACCTTTATTATCTACATTTTACAGATGTAAGTGTGTATTTATCACAAGCCCCAAACAGCCAATTAAACAGAAATACTAGAAGTAAAAAACACCCAATTGTCTGTCATCCTATATTGATTCACCCTGGAATTTTTAACGTTTTTTCTAGAATGGCCTTAATAAGGTCTCCCCCAAGCAATGAAATCTACATCTAGCTTCATCAAACAATTTGTTTTAAATTCCCATTTCGGTTTATTTAACTCCCAAAGCAACAGTAAAACAATTTCTTATTAAAATGTAAAAAACACATATGGATTTATATCTTTTTAGCATCTAAGAATGACTATAAATTCTGAAGGCCAGTGTAGGGTCCAGCATCTCTGGTTCCAGACAATATTCGACATGTTAGAGCATTTCCGAACACATCCTATACCTTTAGAGTCTGGGGGGTCTTCAGATGTGACATTGACTGACTATGTAGTTTGCCTTGATAGGCCACGGACCCCTTCATCACAACGTAGTTCTCCTCCCAGTCTACTAACAAACACTTTAAGTCAGTCAACTACTGGGATTGTTAACTTAGCAACAACAAATGTTCCAGTGAATGCCGCATTAAGAGGTAGCGGGAATATTTATTTAGGAGCCAGTGGGGGTAGCGGAGGAAGCAGAGAGGCAATTATTACAAACAGTGGGTCGGTACGTACCCGGACAGATTCTTTAGAACGGGATCAACAGAGTGGCCATAGAGCTATTGAAAATCATTATTCTTTTGTATGAGCAAATTATATGTAAAATGAAAATCAATATTCATGTGTACATAAAAGTTATATGTAAGGTGAAATTCATTATTCATTTGTACATTTAAATTATATGTGAAGTGAAAATTTTTATTCATTTGTACATTTAAATTATACATAAAGGGAAAATCATTATTCATGTGTACTATGTAAGTGAAAATCATTATTTATTTGTACATTTGAATTAGATGTAAGGTGAAAATCATTATATGTACATTTAAAGTATGATAATGTACACTTAAAATCATTTATTTGTACATTTAAATTATATGTACATTGAAAATCATTATTCATTTGTACGTTTCAATTATATGTTAAGTGAAAATCATTACTCATTTGTACATTAAAATTATATGTAAGGTGAAACTCATTATTCATTTGTACATTAAAATTATGTGTAAAGCGAAAATAATTATTCATTTGTACATTTAAGTTATATGTACTCTGAAAATAATTTATTTGTACATTTAAATTATATGTACATTGAAAATCATTATTCATTTGTACATTAAGACTATATGTAAGGTGAATATCATTATTCATTTGTACATTTAAGTTATATGTAAGATGAAAATCATTATTCATTTGTACATTAAAATTATATGTAAAGTGAAAATCATTATTCATTTGTACATTTAAGTTATATGTAAGGTGAAAATAATTATTCATTTGAACATTTAAGTTATATGTACTCTGAAAATAATTTATTTGTACATTTAAATTATATGTACATTGAAAATCATTATTCATTTGTACATTAAGATTATATGTAAGGTGAAAATCATTATTCATTTGTACATTTAAATTATATGTAAGATGAAAATCATTATTCATTTGTACATTAGAATTATATGTAAAGTGAAAATCATTATTCATTTGTACATTTAAGTTATGTGTAAAGTGAAAATAATTATTCATTTGTACATTTAAGTTATATGTACTCTGAAAATAATTTATTTGTACATTTAAATTATGTGTACATTGAAAATCATTATTCATTTGTACATTAAGATTATATGTAAGGTGAAAATCATTATTCATTTGTACATTTAAGTTATATGTAAGGTGAAAATCATTATTCATTTGTACATTTAAGTTATATATAAGGTGAAAATCATTATTCATGTATACATTTGAATTATATGTAAGGTGTAGATATGAACATTTTTGTTTAAATTGACGGTGACCAAAAGGCTATGTAAATGTGAACACCTCCATAAGATTGAATTACCCTGCTAAATGGAACATTCATATTAATGTTATTAATATTTGTCCTAATCTGAATATGTACGATGACATATGTACAATGAAACTTAATATTTGTGAACATATGTCTAATGTGAACAGCTCTGTAATGTTACATTAACAAAATGTGAATTACCCACTAATGTGAACATAACAGTTAAGTGAACATAATCAAAATGTTAACACATGTGTAATGTGAACATAAACGAAATGTGAACACCTCTGTAATGTGAACATAAACAAAATGTGAACACCTCTGTAATGTGAACATAAACGAGATATAAACACTTTTGTATTGTGAACACAACACTTACACAAATGTAAAGAAAACACACTTTAATATGAACAGAAGCAATATGTAAACACCTTCCTAATGTCAGTAGAACACTAAGGAAAGCTAAGGTGAACTTAACAATAATGCAAACTAAAAAGGAATAAGAACACAAATGAAATGTGAAGACCTATCTATTGTCAGTACAACATTAGGTGAACACAAACACAATGCAAACACCACAGTAATGCAAACACATGAGTAATATGAACACCACTTTGATGAAAATATAAATCATTGTGATTTATCTTATTTGAACAACACCTTGAACAAAACCTTTTGTAAAAACCTAATTTGCATGAATATCTCTAATTTGATCACTTTTTATAAATTTACCACTTCACCTACATGTACTAATGTATGTGAAACGTTTCCACTTGGTTATTATAATGCAATCAACCAGTTCAGTAAATCAATGCCATCTATTGGTTATGGTGTCATTCATTCAGTTTCAGAGCAGAAATACGTATGAACACATTATCAAGGTTTTTGATTGGTTAGATTAGGAAACATAATTTGCATTTTTATGTCACCACTTGTTGTGGCATATTGTTATGGTCTCAAACTTTTTTGTGGATGGTGTTTGGTGTTTGGCATTTGTAACAAATGGCAGGTGTTGACATTTTGCATGTTAATGCCTTGTATAGAACCTGATTTGGTTGTGTATATCTCAAGTATACATTTTTGATCTGATAGATAGTTCTGTAATGTCAGATCTGTTATATGAAGTATAAAAGCTTTGCTTCCTTTTCATTTTAAGTTGCAATTTAATTGTGTAAAGATTTAGTTTGATCAAACGATATGATCTGAGATTGAGTTGTTCAGTTGTCATATCATACTCCTATTTTCCTAAATAATTTTCATGTGTATATAGATTGTATGACAAAAAATCTTGGCCAGTCAGATTTATAACCTAAAATATACCCCCTGCTATGTTTGCCCTCCTATCCTGTGATGTATGCCCTCCTAACCTGTGATGTATGCCCTCCTTACCTGTGATGTATGCCCTCCTTTCCTCTGATGTATGCCCTCTTATTGAACTATTGTGTGATATTGATATTTCTTATTCATCATGATACCTCATACCAGGAGATATATGTCGTTGTATCTTGAGAGTTATGCTGTCATAAAAACTGTTTATTCCATACTTTGGGCAAAAACAAAATAAAATTTAAGATAATTTTTTTAGTGGAAATATTGAAAATGGCAAGAAATTCTAGTATAAATAATTTATTCAAATACTGTTTATCACTCTTTTTATGAAGAAATTATCAGAACTTAAGGTATCAAATAAAAAATCTTCAGGCATAACACGCTCGGTGAATTTCAATGTTATTGTGAACTTAATAACAAAGCATTTGTATAACCTTTTCTTTGTACATGTACAGTGAAACCTGTAAAGTGGAACACCTCTAGAAGTTGAAGACCTATGTTAGTAGAACACTTTTCAGAATCTCAAGACCACATGACTTAATGTTAAATGAACCTCTGTAAGTAGAACACCTTCAAAGTGGAACATATTTTAGAGGTACCAAAGTTGTTCCACTAAGACAGGTTTTACTGTATTTTAGTTTTTGCTGCTGCACGAACAATAATACCTCATTTAAAGCATCCACATTTTGAAAATCGACGTTTAATTTATACACTTGCATCGAATGTGAAAAACAGAGCTATTGTGTATATAAAAGTATAGTATAATTGTAGTGTACATATTGATAAACATGTACATAAAACATCTAGCATTTTATCCTTTTATAAATAGGTTTATTCATGTTATGATATGAAATATATATTTAAGTATTTATCTAAGTAAGAACTTTATCACAGGTCAGATCAGAGAGACTTTTTCTCAGTTTCGGTAATTTGTCTCCTATCATTCACATCGAACATGACTTAAAGGAGCAGTCTCTATCCTTAACCTAAAGTACCCGAATTTAAAGGGGTCATACTGTAGCTGTAATTTTGCTCCTAAATAACCCTTCTATTTTTGAGGCGAAATGATAATTTCAAACTTGCATTATCAATAAACATTGAAAGAAACCTTCTTTTCTTAGTTTTCAGTTTTACTAGTTTTATAATATAATTTTTTCATTAAAAATGTTTTCAAGCTTCGATAATTACAGAAAATAAGTTTATTTTCAAGTCTGATTGTGTAAATTGCATATCTTTATGAATTAGAAATATTTTTGGTTTATCAAGGAGGAAAATTATAGCTGATTGCCCATTTAAAAGATCCATAACAACATGCACTATCAACAGACTTTAATACAAATCTTACTTTCTCAAAGTATTAAAATTTGAAAAGAGTGCGTGACTTGAAGTGCCATGGCAAGTGCGTGCATTTTCAAGCAACACTATTTATTGAAAATAAAATTTGTTTTAAAGTCTATTGAAAGTTAAAGGTTATCAGGTTGTTCTGATTTTATTTAATTTGATACATTTTAAAAATAAGATCAGAAATAGACTCACTAATTATATGAGCATTTTTAAACTAGGCTATGATAGTCAGAAAAGAAGTCAGCTGCTGAAAGTGCAAAAAGTAGATTATTCTGATTTGTTTAAATTGGATATATTTGAAATAAGAGAAATAGAGAATTGGTCCCTTTAATTTTCAAAGACTTGAAAAATCACATCTTTAAATGACGAATGTATCATTTCATGCTTAAATGTGGATAGCATTTCGTGTATAAATAAAGGCAAAAATGTTCCATGTCGAAATGACTATTTGAAAAAATAACGTTTTAGGATGGCAAAACACGCTTGTACGCATTTTAAATTGTAAATATTGCTTCTCCGATTCAATCTTTAATGTTATGTGTAATATCAAAAAAATATTTGTAAACAAACTGAACATGAATACTGAATAGCTCCCTTTAAAGGTGCAACAATTAGTGCAGGGGGGCCATTCAACGATCATCGACCAGTGTCAAAATATGTTAAAGTTTGGATATTTCATCAAGACTACCATATATTATTATTATCTACAAAGAAACCCCTGAATGAACATTATTTCAGCTGATATTCCTCTTGAAACGTTGTGAATCTTAAAAATCTATAAGTGGGACTCCCTTTATAGAAGCTTTGAACTGAATTTACACTTCTTAATGCTGAACTTGAGAGTTTATCCATACATTTTAAGAAAATAGGTATGTCAAAGAAGATGTCAAGCCAAATATTGACCCGATAGCTCAGAAAAAATAAAAAATTTCGAATTTTCTCTTCACAGTCCTTGTTGCCCCTTTAAGAACAATTAAAAATATGTGTAACATTCAGCTATTTGTATCATTTTATCATAATGATAATGTAGCATGGGTAAAAATACCAAATTAGTAGAACGCATTGAACAAGTCATGATTATACACTTGTAACGTTGAATGCATAGGGTTCATGAATAAGAATATAGTTTTAATATTTCATGATCTTTATCATAACTGAAATATTTATTATTTGACTAGTAATTGGAGAGTGATCTGCTTTCTTATTTAATCATAGTTTTCAATGGCCTAAAAAAGAACGAACAAACAAATAAACAAATGAGCAAAAGTAAACAAGTACACCGTTGCCATGGAAAGGGCATTGCGTCACATACACGTGCATGTAAATTGATGTAAAGTGACAGCTAGTAGATGAGCATGATTTATAATATTATATAAACTTCTTGTAATATTTTATGGTTTTGTAATGGGGGCATTCTCCCATGATGCACTTCATTATCTGAATTGCTGATGCATCTTGGGATAATGTAATCCAGTATCTGTTGATTTATGAATATGTTTATGAAAGTAAAATATTTTATTAAGTTAAATGAATGATTTACAGGGTGTCCAATAATTAAAGTAATTAGTGCTTTTATGTGAACCCATAAGTGGATTGAGGGCAAATCCGAAGTAATATGATAATAGAGACGATAGACTCGGTTGCCATGGTAAATTTTAGTTGCAGAATCATACGGCAATTGACATATGATCCTTATATCTACGTGCGATGTCTTTCACCCCCCCCCCCCCAACATGGCCATCAAAGCGTCGTGACACATGGATCCGTGGATATGTCTGTCTTATACAATGACTTCTCATAGATCTTTATATTTTTGGAAATACTTCATTTGTGAACATTTGTATGACTTTAATAAGGTATCACATACTAGCTGTACAGGCCCGTAGCCAGGATTTGTCAAGGGGGGGGGGTAAGTTTCCAAAAATTTCCAAGGGGGTTCACTTTTGACAATTTTGGCCCAAATATGGCTAAAATCACTTGAGAAGTGCTCAAAATGGTGAAAAACTGCATGATTTTGAAAGAATTTTTGGCCAGGGAACCCCCCCCCCCGACTACGGGCCTGCTGTATGATTATGTAAACTACCGTTAAATAAGCCAATCGAGTCTATCGCCTCCACTGTATGATATGAATAAATTCTTGTTTTTATCAAACTGCTTTGAAATATATGTGTTATTTCATTTTCAAAACGATTTACAGCTTGTAATAGCTCTATTTTATTTTTATCAACTCTTGGATGCTATATTGTGATCAGTTTGCCGGGCGGGTGGGCAGGCGTCTCGATAAATCTTGTCTTCAGGTTTCCAGCCAAACCGTTATTTTTGGGTATGTTTCTACGTATGAAAGTTTAGAACCTATAGTTTTTGGGCATTCTGGGTAAATTTCAAGGTGGCCATTTCGGATTTTCCGTTCTAAAATTTTGTCTGCCGAGGCTTGTCTGCAGGTTTCAAGCCAAAACGTTTCATGGATTCTTCTAGCTGGTTAGTTTTTGGGCAGTCTGGGTAAATGTTAGGGTGGCCATCTTGGATTTTTGGTCCCGAAAACTGTATTCTATTCAATATATATTTGATCAAGATCTTTGCATTATTATTATATATACAGGGATGACAGAGTGCCATTCACCTAAGTCACAGACCTCGTATTATCATGTGCGTCTATTTCGCACCGGAATACCCTGTCAACGGTTAAGTCAGATACCGTTGTCACAAATGGCGGCCACAGGTTCCTATTCGATTCGATTTTCATTAACTGCATGTTTAATAGAGCACCTAAATTTAAATAAGGTCCAATAGAATGAAAACGAAGTGACTAAAGAGTTGAAGCGACTGTACGTCCGCCATTTGTGACAATGGTATCTGACTTTACCGTTGTCAGGGTATTCCGGTGTGTATTTAATCCAGAATTTGGAACAATCATTTGATTGAGAACTTGAACTCCATATTATTATGCATCGATCTATTCGACATAGAACTTAAACTTCTTATTCTGTACGTACAATGATTTGATCAAAGTTGGACCTTTTATTTTCAGTCTACATACAGTGTGGTCAAAAAACGGCAACCCTAGTTTTTTCTAATATCTTTGTCATTCTAAGAAATAACTCCCTGATATTTTACACATTTGTACATCATTCCATTTCCTACCAACCTATCATATTTCATGACCATCGGACTGATAGTCACAATATTACTGCATTTTAAACAACATGCCCAAGATGGTCACTTTCGGGCTGTCTGAGCTGGTCAGTTATTCAAATGAACTCCATTTAAAATTTGATGCACTGGTAAACTCTAACAATAATGTATTCTTGGGGAGCCAAGCACTCGATGAAGTAGTGGAGAGGCACCTTCACACAGACATATGCACAGTTTAGTGTGTTCTCAGAAGATACCTTTACCTTTGATGATATCAACGGATATGCAATAACTGTCAACATCAAACTCTATTTTGTGATCCCCATGGAGTTCTTGAGGATTTTAGGTAAACCCAGGGGGGTTGATAGGCAGCAACAGGGGTTCCAACAAGACAGAACCATACCCCATACACCCAATGATGCACAATAATGGCTTTGGGACCACTTCAATGACCACATTATCAGCAGTACAACAGACAATGAATGGGCACCCCATAGCCCAGGTATGGCCCCATTTAATCTTTACCAGTGGGGATACCCCAAAGTAAAGATAGAATGTAGGGTAATAACACCAGAAAAACAGTTGACCTCAAAATAAAGATCACATGTGTCGTTCAGGCCATACTTGCTGAGGAATGCAGTTATGTCATTGACAGGTTTGGAAAATGTGTGCAGGTTTGCCTACAGCACAATATTGGAAAATTGGGGCACCTTGTTTAAAGTGCAGTAACATTGCGACTATCAGTCCAATGTTCATGAAATAATACAGTCTAGTATGAAATTAAATGATGCACATGTGTGCCAAATCAAATATCAGGGCAAAATTTCTAAAAATGACAAAGATATGAGGAAAAATTAGGGTTGCCGTTTTTTTTATCACCCTGTATATTGGTCAAAGAACCCATACCTCATATTTTTATGCAAATGCTTTATAACTATCTACTGATCAGATTATAAGCCCCGGTATATTATACATGATTCATAATTCATTCCTTGATCAGGCCTTTGCTCATTTAAGGTTTATAATTAATTGTCCATTATTGTCCACGATCGAGACTCGTACATCATACAAGGTTTATAATTGTCCATTGGTCTAGCCTGGCACACCAAACAAGGTTTGTAATCGTCTGCTTTCCGGGTCTCACACATAATAAAAGGTTTACATTTGTGCATTGATCAGGCCTGGTACATCATATACGATTTACAGTTGTCCATTGATCGGGCATTGCACACATGCAAGGCTAGCGTATCGTACAAGGTTTATAATTGTCCATTGGTCAGCTGGTCTAGTACATCATAGAAGGTTTATAATTAATTGTCCAATGATTAAGTCTGGTACATCATGCAAGCTTTACGCGGGCATTGCAGACCATACAAGGTTTACAATTGCCCATTGATCGGGCATTGCACATCATTCACTCAAGTCTAGTATATCAAACACGTTTTAAAATTGCCCATTGGTCAGGCCAAGTACAAGGTTTACTAAGTTACATACAAGCTCCATCGATCGAGCATTGCTCACCATACTTGGTTTATTTTATGATTGGCAGTTGTTGTTCAGTGTTATAAGGCCTGGGACTATGCTAGGTTCACCAAGTCTGGGTAGCGCCATATTTGTTAGAAGATCATTTGGCTCAGCCTTCATGTGTTCTGTGATCTCTCTTCTTGCCCTGTCCGTTCCCATATAGCTCCCTCTCTGAGACATTTTCTTCATTGCTCTCACACCACGAGAGACAAATTCTGCAGAAATGTCACAGTATTTAAAGATGGCAGCACAAGATTGAGTCGGGTTATCCAAGAGGTCTTCGTACCTTATTGCAGCCATCTTGACTCCATTCTGGTGGTGGCGGATATAGATCAACATCACGATGCCCCATTCAAGTGTAAGATAGGACAGAGGTGACTTTTTAAACGTCTTTCCTTTGGTCCAGTGTGGGGCAAGGCTATTCATCATCATATTGCTGATTGTGTTGGGAAGAAAATATTGCTGAATTTCATTAAACGAGCCTGTTATGTTGTACATCGATTTGACAGTGTTCAGGCCATCCCTGTATAGGAATATCAGGTTAATATTGGGGAATGCATTCGCAATAAAGTCAATATCATTTGCGCAAACATTACGTGTTTTAATACAATATGCTGGTTGGAGCTGCACGTCATACCTTGGTTTACATAGAAATCGCACAAGATTTTTGTACATTTGTTTCCACATCCTTTTCTCTATTGTTTCCCTTAGGAGTGCAAGCTTTGTCATTGCATCAGGCTCAGCTATGGTGACAAATTTTCCAGTTGTTTCAAATATCTGCGTGAGGAGAGTTGAACCACACCGTCCCGTACTTGATATCAAAACCACTTGCATTCTTGGGTCTCCAATTTCATTAGCAATTTTCGTGAAACTTCCAAACGGCATTTTGATGACCCGAACCGCATGATTGAACTGCGCCACATAGAAAAATGGGTGTACATCTGAACTATATATGTTAATATCCGAAGGGGTCTCTACGAATAACGCTTCATTATTATCTGTAATGGTGTACAATGTGACGTCATTATCCAGAACGCAACGTGGATCAGCAAATTTATCGTGTGTAAACAAAAAGTCGGCCTCTTGAGATAGATTAAATTCAACGATTTTTTCTCGTAAACGGATTGTCCCAACTTGTGCTGACTTGTTGTAATGTTTCCCGTCATTAATTTCGTGCAAAAATGAAGAAATTCCAGTTATTTTCCAGTATATTCGTTGTAATGTTATAAAGATGTTCCTTACAATCGAGTACAGAAGGAATGATACGAGCCTCATGATTCACAATTTTTCAGAACTACTCTACAATCTCACTGGTCAATATCAAGCGAATGCAACGGCCGTAATCTTCGCATCTATGATGACGATATATGAACAAATGATCATACCCCAGAGTTTTCATGTCATATGAACCTGATTACGTTCAAATATCAAAGCATAGTCAACTTCGAGATAGTTAATTCGATGAAAATTAAAAATATGGAAATCGACACTTGTCGTCCGCCATCTTAGATAAGGACTCCGAGATTACGACTCTTGCCTTCGCTTATATTGACCAGTGTATCTGTTCTGATGCCTGCAAATTTGGAACTCTAGAGATTTAGAGAAAAATAGTATTTAAAAATCCAGTCCTTAGTTGTTCTTCTTCTCCTTCTTTATTTTCTACTTCTGCTTCTTAGATCATCTTTCAAAGCGTCAAGTCAAGCTATCTGGTTGATCGAAGCCTCGTAATAGCTCCCATTAACATTAAAAGGTCATGTAAGGTCACGCCACTGTGTTATCTGAATTATAGCCAGCGCCCAGCAGAAATATTTGATATTAATCTTTTAATGTTCTAGCAGCTGGACACCCAAACCCAAAAATCAATTGTCGCGGTGATTCGGCATTAACCTAAAAACTACGCGAAAATCGTACTTTTCTACAGAATATAGTCCCGCCTCCAAAACTCATATGAAATGACACCTGTGCATTTTATTGGATAAATCAGTGAACGTAGCCGTCCAACCTCGCTTTCAGAGTTGGCGTAACCGTCATGCTTTAACACCGTGGTATAGACTATGTGAGTCAGTCGTCTTATTTATTGACCAACCCTTGCATTTTAAAATGTTGAAAGTTACTTCTATAAATAAAATCAATCTAATGATAGTTTGGAGTGGCTTTGTTTTCAAATGAATAGAAAACCTACTGTGAACCGGACTGTGAACAGGTCAAGTGCATCAACACAAGGACATTTTTCAGCAATCATCGATTGTTTATTATGGTCAGTGACCATGTCCGACCACTTACACGAATCGTTTACCTAATTGGATAGAATTAATATGGTATCAAGCTTTAATGCATAGAGCTGATTAATAATCATTACATTTTTACCATGCCCATGTTGCACTTCAAAAGAGGGTAAAACAGTATCCGAAAATCTTGCTTTGATGTCTTGTACCGACTTTACTGGCAGATAAGAAGAGTTCATTGATGCCTTGGTCACATTTGCTCCGATTCATCGGCCAGCGCCCGGTCGATTGAATATTTTGTTTCAAATTGTATCAAGATTTTAACAAAATCCTCAATCGGCCGGGCGCCGGCAGATGAATCGGAG
This sequence comes from Owenia fusiformis, assembly GCA_903813345.2. Classification (NCBI taxonomy): domain Eukaryota; kingdom Metazoa; phylum Annelida; class Polychaeta; order Sabellida; family Oweniidae; genus Owenia; species Owenia fusiformis. The sequence goes on from CAIIXF020000012.1 coordinate 11,192,921, forward strand.
CAAATGTGACCTTGTATGAAGAAATATATAATTGTCCTAATTGGTCAGACCTACAGACCACATAATACAGTTAATTACATCATGGATATATTCAAGGTCCATCGATCGGGCATTGCTCACCATAAATGCAAGTCTAGCATATTCTATGAGGTTTTTAAATTCCAATTGGTCATGCCTAGCACATCATATACAGTTAATTACATGGTTACATACAAGGTCCATCGATCGGGCATTGCCCACCATAAATGCAAGTCTAGCAGATTCTATAAGGTTTATAAATTCCAATTGGTCAGGCCTAGCACATCATATACAGTTAATTACATGTTTTCATACAAGGTCCATCGATCGGGCATTGCTCAACATAAATGCAAGTCTAGCATATTCTACAAGGTTTGCAATTTTCCATTGGCCATGCCTAGCACATCATACAAGGTTTGGCCAAGACTTGTAAACATATTGAATGCAAAACAACACTAATTAAATTTCTTTTACTATACCACAGGTACATAATGTACTTCGCTACAGTATTGCACTTATATGCTTCTTTAAGTCCTTTGAATTTAAAAACCTACGCTATTTTTGTAATTTTTGTTTGTTTTTTCATGCAGAAACATGTCTCTGTTTCATGGTACGTCTTTTCTTGACCTGTATTCACCTAAATAGACCCTATTGAGTATTTGCATGGGCATTCAACTAGACTGATGTCTTTGAAATATTAAGTTTTCATGATTTGTTGCCAAAATGATTTTCAATACATGTTCATATTGAAAGACCTCCAAAAAAATTCACAAAAATTACTAATTGTCGCCTTAGCTGCTTTTATCATCACAACTCAATTGATTATTTAGTTTTTTCGACACATTCATGTGATTTTTTCTTAGTTTTGATCGAGCTATAGGCTTGCTAGTATAGGCTCGATACTGTTCTTCACAAATTTCATCTGAAAAGCAAAACCAGTTTCTTTAATTTGAAACGTATGGACAACATAAATAAGATACCGCCTTACGAAACTGCCATAAAATGCAGTCTTTGATTCAATTTAAATTGATGGGTTATTGTTTGATTTAGTCGAATCGAATGGAAGAATTGCGTGAAATAAAATAAACAAAAACACAGAATTATATTTGATGTGATGTAAATGTACTGATAAATCCAACCACTTGATACATTAATTGATAAGTTGTTGGGTAAGTTGATTAGATTAATCTTTGCCATAGCAACCAAAGTCAGGGTTCGAAATGGACACGTGCCAAACAGCCAATCACTTTTGACAATTACAACTCTTGACAATGAAAAATGAATGCCAATATGTCAAATTGGGCAATCATGTTTCCAACTTAAGTCGTGAACTCTGGCCAAACTTCGTCATTTTTTGAGTATATAAATCTAAGCAACTAGCCTGTTTCCAATTCCTCGTGCTATTTCCATATGAATCACTGTTTTTTACGCAGAACTACTATCAGTACGATGTTCGCACAAATACCAATCAAACAAATTACAAGTGTTACAATGAAAGTTAACTGTGAACATTGAAGTCCATAGCAATTGCGACTACCATCCACAGTATGAGCATCATACACAGCCCCAAATAAAAGAGGATAAATCGACATAAAGATTGCTGGCACAAATATCATTAATCCCCAATTTCGGCCAAAATTTCGAATCGGAAACAAATCACTTAAAATGATTGGGACTAGTGCCCAGACACTTGCGATTGATGATGATATTAAGATTGTACATATGAAAATAACTGTTAAATTGGTGGCCAAACCTATGAGCAGTCCTTGAGCAACGATGAAACCCATGTTGGTGATTAGTAAGATATTTGAGCGAGATGATACGCTCGGGAAGTAATCTGCGGCGAAGGAGATGATGACGCGAGAACCCATTCCAGCTAAAGGAAACAATATCGTCATTGTTGCACTGTACTCCTCATATCCGGCAGCCTTAAGGAGCGCAGTAATGTTGGTGTTGAAAACAATTGCTATGGGAGTGACAAACGACTTTATAAACAATAGGAACAAATATCTCTTGTCGAAAAGGGTTCCCTTGAAGTCGTTCCATTCCTCTTTTAGTTTATGGTACCAAGTCGTATTTGTGGTTGGTTCGATTGCTTCAGCATGGCTATCATCAGCTGGTTGTGCATCTGTCCCATCGTAGCGATTTGCAAGTTCGTCAGCTTTTACAAGTTCAGTATCTTCTCCATGTGATTTATCAGTTGCTGCTTCCAGCTCAACATCTGCTTCGCTATCAGTGTCAGGCTCACCAGGCCTCACACGCAGTAGTAAAAAAGCTGCAAAATTTGTAACAGTTGTTCCAACAATTAAGATCTCAATATATCCGGGCCAATTCTGATTTCCGTCATCTGTGACATGGCCATTCACGAAACAGGTAGCGTAGATAAGTGCAAACAAGGAAGGACTACCCCCAGAGAATGTATCCAGAAGCCCGACGATCTTACCGCGGTATTTACTGTCGAAGTTGCACAAGTTTGTCACAAAGGCTGTCATATATGCAAACGTTGTCCCTTGACCGATGAAAAAGAAATAAAGTTTCATTAACCATGCATTATTGCTATAAAACTCCACACTCTTGCTAGTACTCCATATCAAAATATATGCTGCAAATGTCACGACCAACCCAACAAAACTCGTCCATCTTGGCCCGTACTTATCATGAAGAATTCCAGCTGGGAAGCCAAAAGAAATACCCATATTTGTTAGAATGGATATCGTGTTCACGTCAGTCTGGGTATAATTAAATGTATCTCGTAGAGCCAAGGCGTATACATTGAAGTTGAATAAAGTTCCTTTCCATAGCTTCACGAAACATCCAACGATCAGTGACGTTACGAGCAAACACCTAAGCTGATTGAACTTGCAAATTGCCATGATGTTGCAATTACTGTGATGTTACAGGCTGTCCAATTTATAGCACAAATGCTAGCATAAGAAAATATCCTAAAGTGAATCAACTGTGTGTTGATTTAAGATCAGTTTCAAATGTACATGATACACAGTGTGATATAGTATATTATATGTATACCATGGTCTAGTGTGTAATGTGTATGATCTCCCGATTGAGATACAAGGAGCGTTCAATACTTTTTAAGAAGGATCTATTACATCCTTTGAATGTTATAACAGCTATGTCATTAAAATACAAGAAAACATAGGACAGACACCACTGATTGTGACAAGAGGCATCATCATGGATCGTCTACAAAATTTGCGTTTGAGATGCGTTAGCAATTTGGACATTTGCGGCGGCGCAACTCTTGCGTTGCGTCGCACCATGGATTTTTCGCAATGCAAGTCGCAACTCAAATGATAGTTTTACTATACATGCGTCTCGCAATGCAATAGACTTCAAATGAATTTTAATTGAAGGGAAATTCAAAACACTAATATCAGGTCTCGGTGTCAGTTACCGGCAGTTAAAGTTAATTTTAGTTAACATCGCCAAAATTCTTATATCTTATACTTTGCCAAATACCCGTAGATTTGAAAATCTCCATTGATGTAATGCTAAGATTCTTTAAAACCTTGGTTTATTCGTTTGACAACCAAAATGTCCACAATTAAACACAACATGTATATTGACAGGGCCATCCCATCGTATGCCATTTGAGTTTCAGACACATTCAACTAACACCTTTTCATAAATCATTAAATCAAGTGGCTATTCCAAGTTTATAACATGGGAGGCTATGTCAGTCTGGCCCAAGCAAAACAAGGGTGACATCTATTATGTCAGCTTTATTCAGCTATTTAGAATACGTTTCGTCTATTCCGATTGCTTGGTCCAAATTAATAGAATCAACATGTGATTAAATAGAGTGGACGAGGCATGACTGTCTATGACGTCTTAATTCAGATTTCTTATATTTCCTCTTGTTGTTGTTGTTGTTCTTGTTGTTGTTCTTGTTGTTGTTCTTGTTCTTCTTGTTCTTCTTGTTCTTGTTCTTCTTGTTATTCTTCTTTGTTCTTATTCTTCTTGTTATTATTCTTGTTATTCTCTTGTTATTTTGTTCTTATTATTGTTATTATTATGTTATTCTTATTTTTATTATTGTTATTATTATTGTTTATTGTTATTATTATTGTTTATTATTTTTTATGTTATTATTATTATTATTGTTATTTTATTCTTCTTATTATTATTATTTTATTGTGTTGTTGTTGTTGTTGTTGTTGTTATTGTTGTTGTTATTGTTATTATTGTATTGTTCTTATGTTATTGTTATTGTTCTTATTGTTATTATTGTATTGTTATTATTGTTTGTTATTATTTTATTGTTATTCTTCTTATTTTACTTATTATTATTGTTATTATTATTATGAATATTATTATTATTGTTATTATATATTGTTATTATTGTTATTGTTATTTATTGTTCTTATTATGTTATTATTCTATTGTTATTATATTGTTATTATTATTGTTATTCTTCTTGTTTATTCTTATTCTTATTTTATTCTTCTTTTATTTTCTTGTTCTTCTCTTGTGTTTTGTTATTTTGTTATTTGCTTATTATTATTATTATTTTCTTATTTATCTTTTTTCTTGTTCTTATTATTTTTGTTTTCTTCTTCTTGTTTTCTGCTTTCTTGTTATTTTCTTGTTCTATTATTGTTACTGTTCTTCTTGTTCTTATGCTTCTTCATTATTATTTGTTTTTTCTTGTTTTCTTCTCTTATTCTTATTTTCTTGTTCTTCTTCTTGTTTTCTTGTTCTTATTGTTGTTGTTCTTCTTCTTCTTGTTCTTGTTATTTGTGTTCTTTTCTGTTGTTGTTGTTTTTTCTTCTTCTTCTTCTTTTCTTGTCTTCTTCTTCTTCTTTTGTTCTTCTTCTTCTTGTTTTCTTGTTCTTCTTTTCTTGTTTCTTCTTTTCTTGTCTCTTCATCTATCCTTCTTTATCTTCTTCTTCTTCTTGTTCTTCTTCTTCTTGTTCTTCTTCTTGTTCTTCTTCTTGTTGTTCTTCTTCTTCTTCTTGTTCTTGTTCTTCTTGTTCTTCTTCTTCTTGTTCTTCTTGTTCTTCTTCTTGTTCTTCTTCTTGTTCTTCTTCTTCTTCTTGTTCTTCTTGTTCTTCTTCTTCTTGTTCTTCTTCTTGTTCTTCTTGTTCTTCTTCTTGTTCTTGTTCTTCTTCTTGTTCTTGTTCTTCTTCTTCTCTTCTTCTTCTTCTTCTTCATCTTCTCCTTCTTTATCTTCTTCTTCTTCTTCTTCTTCTTCTTCTTCTTTATCTTCTTCTTCTTTATCTTCTTCTTCTTCTTCTTCTTTATCTTCTTCCTTTTCTTCTTTATCTTCTTCTTCTTCTTCTTCTTCTTTATCTTCTTCTTCTTTATCTTCTTCTCCTTCTGCTTCTTAGATCATCTATGAGTTTTACAAAGCGTACACTATGAATGTCAATCGCCTGATTTATTGATCAACCCTTGTATTTTAAAATGTTGAAAGTTACTTCAAATTTAATAAAATCAATCTATTCAGAGTATGTAGTGACTTTGTTTTCAAATGAATAGAACCTACTGTGAACCGCGACTGTGAAGTGCATTTACACGAGGGCATTTTATTTTCAGCAATCATCGCTTGTTTATTATGGTCAGTGACCGTGTCCGACAAGTTCCACAAACATTTTACTTCACTGGACAGAATTTAGATAGTACCAAGCTTTACTGGAAAATACCACAGTGCTTTTACTCTATACAGCTCATTAACAATCATAACATTTTTATCATGCCCATGTTGCACTTAAAAAGAGGGTGATAACAGTGTCCGAAAGTTTTGTTTTGATGTATAGTACAAAGTTACACGTAGAAGAGTTTATTGATGCCTGTGTCACATTAGTTCAATAAGTTAAACCCAATACCACGGCTTTCATTTATTAATCTGAATGTTCTTGTTGCCGTGATTGGCCGGCCACAAAGTATGTCAGATAAGAAATAAAGCCCAGACTAGGTTTAACTTGTTGAACTAGTCTCACATTTGCTCTAATTCATCGACCGGCGCCAAGGCCGCCGATTGAATATTCATCTTCAAGACTGAATTCAATTTTGAACAAAATACTCAATCTGCCGGGCGCAGGCCGATGAATCGGAGCAAACGTGACTCGGGCATTACCAACACAAGACCAGGGACCCAACCGATCGAGGTCGTGAACTCTATCTTTTGTTAGCTGAGAATAGTCTTTTATTCAAGTAGTATTCCAATACAATGGCAGTTTTTATTTGAGCCTAGTATGGGAAATTATGAATTCTGCTTTGTACGAGCTAATATACACTTAAATGATGTTCAAACATTTGTTTTGATTGTAAATGCTTACACGACCTACTTGGCAGCTGTTTACAGAAAACGTATTACCCGTATGCTATATAGATCTGATTAACATTTTGTCATATAAAATTCATCATTTACTTGTGTATAATCTCGGTATGCAATATATAAAGAACGGAAAAAGGAACTCGTAAAAACAGAGCTGTTGCGTCTATCAATAATCGAGATGTGTGTGGGGTACTAAATAATCAAAATATGGACATTCTGCTATTTCTCCTGTATCACATTGTTAGAGGAGTGTTTATCACACTACGAAGACTGTACTGGAAAATAAATGGAGTTTCCTCATTTCTAGCAGAAATCAATCGTGGAAGACATTACAACAAATCGGCACAAGTCGGAACAATAATATGGCGAGGAAAAATCATTGAACATAATCTGGCAGATGAGGCTGACTTTCTGTTCGTCCATGAACGATTTGCTCATCCACGTTGCGTTCTGGATAATGACGTCACATTGTACACCATAACAGATAACAATGAAGCGATATTTGTAGAGACTCCTTCAAATATCAACATATATAGCTCAGATGTGCACCCATTTTTCTACGCGGCACAGTTCAAGCATGCGGTTCGAGTTATCAAATTGCCGTTTGAAAGTTTCACGATACTTGCTAATGAGATAGGGGATCCAAAAATGAAAATTGTTCTGATATCTAACACGGGGCGTTGTGGTTCAACTCTTCTCTTACAAATATTTGAATCAACGGGACAATTTATAACAATTTCAGAACCTGATGCAATGACGAAGTTAGCATTACTAAGAATGAAGTCTGGGAGAACTCCGATGGAGGAAAAAACATGGTGTCAGATGTATAAAAATCTTGTACGGCTTCAGTGTAAACCAAGGGCTGGTGTGGATATTCAGCCAGCGTATTGTATTAAAACACGTCATGTTTGCGTGAACGACATTGAAGTTCTGATGGCCGAATTCCCAGATGTTCATCAAATATTTCTTTACAGAAACATCTTGAACACCACCAAGTCCATGCACAGCATTACTAACTCCTATAATAAAATTCAGCAATATTATCTTCCTATCAACAAAGTCAGCAATACGATGGTGAATGCTCTTCTTCCAAACTGGGCTAAAGGAAAGAAGTTCACAAAGTCGCCTCTGTCCTGTTATATCCTTGAATGGGGGCTGGTTATGTCCATCTATCTTCACCACCAGCAGAATGGAGTCAGGGTAGCCGCAATACGGTACGAAGATATCCTTGATAGTCCAACCGAAGCATGTTCTACCATTTTTAAATATTGTAACATTTCCACAGAATTTGTCTCAAGTGGTGTGAAAGCATTGTGTAAAGAGTCTCAAAGAGGGAGTGCCATAATGAGAACAGACAAAGCAGCAAAGAGGATGGAGATTACAGTTCATATGAAGAAGGAACTCAATGAGATTCTATCAAAGATGGGGCTTCCTAAACTTGATGAGCCTTGCATTGTCTCAGGCCTAATAACTGGCCATGGACAATTATAATTGTATTGTTCCACGCCTGATTACTGGATGATTAAAAGCCTTGTATTGTCCAATGCCTAATTACTGGACAATTATAAGCCTTGTATTGTCCAATGCCTAATTACTGGATAATTGTAAGCCTTGTATTGTTCCATGCCTAATTACTGGATAATTATAAGCCTTGTATTGTCCAATGCCTAATTACTGGATAATTGTAAGCCTTGTACTGTTCCACACCTGATTACTGGATAATTATAAAAGCCTTGTATTGTCCCATGTCTATTTACTATATAATTATAAGCCTTGTCTTGTCCAATGCCTAATTACTGGATAATTATAAACCTTGTATTGTCCCATGCCTATTTACTATATAATTATAAGCCTTGTCTTGTCCAATGCCTAATTACTGGATAATTATAAACCTTGTATTGTCCCATGCCTATTTACTATATAATTATAAGTCTTGGCTTGTCCAATGCCTAATTACTGGATAATTAGAAGCCTTGTATTGTTCCACGCCTGATTACTGGATGATTAAAAGCCTTGTATTGTCCAATGCCTAATTACTGGACAATTATAAACCTTGTATTGTTCCACACCTGATTACTGGATAATTAAAAGCCTTGTATTGTCCCATGCCTATTTACTATATAATTATAAGCCTTGTCTTGTCCAATGCCTAATTACTGGATAATTATAAACCTTGTATTGTCCCATGCCTATTTACTATATAATTATAAGCCTTGTCTTGTCCAATGCCTAATTACTGGATAATTATAGACCTTGTTTTGTCCCATGCCTATTTACTATATAATTATAAGCCTTGTCTTGTCCAATGCCTAATTACTGGATAATTATAAGCCTTGTATTGTTCCACGCCTGATTACTGGATGATTAAAAGCCTTGTATTGTCCAATGCCTAATTACTGGACAATTATAAACCTTGTATTGTACCACGCCTGATTACATGATAATTAAAAGCCTTGTATTGTCCCATGCCTAATTACTGAAAAATTATAAGCCTTGTATTGTTCCACGCCTAATTACTGGACAATTATAAACCTTTTATTGTCCCATGCCTATTTACTATATAATTATAAGCCTTGTCTTGTCCCATGCCTAATTACTGGATAATTATAAGCCTTGTATTGTTCCACGCCTGATTGCTGACGATCATTAACATTGCATTTTCGCATTGTCCCACGTAAGATTACTGGACAATCTTACACGTACTACCTTGCATTGTCACACGACTTACATTGTTCCACGCCTAATTACGCCTAATTACTGGACAATTATAAACCTTTCATTGTCACGCTACAGACTACTGGAAAATTCTGAACCTTGCATTATCACACGCCTGATAAGTGGACAATTATAAACCTTGCATAGCCCCAGGTCTAATTCCTAGACGACAATTCTAAACAATACATTGTCCCATGATTACTGGGCAATTATAAACCTTGCATAGCCCCAGGTCTAATTCCTGGATGACAATTCTAAACAATACATTGTCCCATGATCACTGGGCAATTATAAACCTTGCATTGCCTCTTACCTCATTACTGGACAACTATAAACCTTTCATTGTCCAAGGCTCATGTGACGATTATAAATCTTACATTGTTCCATACAAGGCTTATTGCTGGACAATTATAACTTTTTCTCTACAAGAATGCAATGTCAATTTCTAATAAATCCTAGAACCCCTAGATACATGTAGGTACGACTATTAAGGAGATCTTTTAAAAAATGCTTAGGTACCATAAAACAGGTTAATTCACTTTGCAATGGCCTAATTATCGAATAGAGATATCTTACTGTACAAGGGCCGAGCAATATATTCGCTACTTTTTGCTTTATTTTATTTTATATTTGTTTATTTCCATTGAAATTTGGTACAGACATAGAGTGTAGAATTCTGCATCTTTTGATTCCATTTTCAAGCCCATTGCCAAATATGGCAAAAAATTATGGTTGTCATAGCAACGAAAGGAATGAGCAACCGGAGCTGCCCATAAGTTTACTGCAATTGCACATGCAACAATATCTTTATATGCCCATTTCTCATAACAAAAACATTCAGTTTGGGTATTTTTTATAAACATTGTTTACTGGACATTGATCCAATATTCAGAACAATGGTTGTGATGTCATATATGTTCTTTTCAAACAATAAAGAGGTCACAATTGATCCGCATATGCATCACAAAAGGGAGACTCTGCGAAAGAACTTCATGGATGCAGTTCGTAAAAAGCGCCCAGTATTGATCAACCATATGATATATCATCAAGATAATGCTCCATCACACAGGGCCCGTGAGGTAACTGATATATTAGCAGCTCTAAACATTGAAAAATTTGATCATGCACCATACTGTCCAGACCTTGCATTGTGCGACTTTGAAATTTTCGGCAAACTGAAGAATGAGCTACGCGGGCAGAGGTGAAGTGACCGTGAAGAAGTGGTTGAGGCCGTCTATAAGGCCCTAAAAGACCTATATGCAAATGGAAGCGGACTGCAACAGGCCTATCAAGACTGGTTTTCCCGATGTAGAAAATACATAGCTGCAGATGGACACTATTTTGAGAATGAGGCATGGAATGAGGAGTAACTGTCTTAATTAACAAAAAGGACATTTTGTATAAAAGTTGTTTTCTGAAACATTGTCACAAATGTCAGCTCCGGTGGTCACTATCAACCAATATCCAATGCCATGTAATATATTACGGATGTAACCAAATAAATGCACATTTGGTGATATTACAGAAAAATGTTTTTTCTATTATTTTGGAAAATTTCAGGTAAGATACTTTATTATTAACAATTTGAGAGCAAAAAGTAGCGAATATATTGCTCGGCCCTTGTATATTCTACATTTCATCTATTGGAACAAATTACAAATTACATGCATGGTTTTTGGCATTTATTTGTGGTGTTAACTTGTACACTGTGGTATATCTAGAAATAAACAAGGAATTATGATCCTGGTTACACTGTTTGAATTTCAACCTCTATCCATTATCCATTTAGGTATAATCGGATTAACATATCAGTGAAAGAATCCCTCCTGCTAAATCCTATCGAACATTAATAAAGCTACATCATATCCCGTTTATGTCTAATGCTTTTCTTCCTATTTCCTTATAAACCAAGTGTCAGTGGAGCCTTAATAGTACTATGGGTTTTGGCTGATGTAAAGATGGCAGTAATGGTGAAAATATGTTAAGACCAATAGATTGCACTGTCGTCTCTACCCCTACTATCACACCAAACTAGTTCTCATTGCGTTCTCGAAAACGGGCTTCAACTGTATACGAACGGACTGGACCTACTAAGAACCGTTTGGGATCTATTTACAAACTTCATCGAACGTACTCGAACGGGTAGGTCCTCTAGAACTTAGACAATGCTCAAAATGTTCTCGTGGTCGTCACGTTCTACAATTAGAACGAGTGACAACGTACTAACGACGAGCTGGACGTACTACGAACGGAACCGTCGTACTTCAATCCTACTAGGGACGTTTTAACAACGAGTTGAACTGTCTGCGGACGTGTTGAGAACGAGGTAGAACTAATTGCAAACGGGTTTAAACTGATTAAGAACGTATTTAACACTGCTTATGAACGAGTTAGCAAAAATATAGCTATCACAGCAAACAAGTTGCCACTGCGTTCTTCAAAACTGGTTTTAAACTGTGTGCGAACGGAATGAACGTAGCTGCAACTTTCTAAGGTCTATTTACGAACTTTATGAACGTTCTCAGACGGGAATGTGATTTTAGAATTTTGAATCGATTCAAAATTCGATGACGACCATACCGTTCTGTAATCAGGTCATGTTGACCTTCTAGACTAAGGGACGCGTTCTACGACGTTGCACTCTATGGTTGGCCTATTAGTATAAAGAATACATGCGTTGTTTACGGGTGTGTAGGCGTTAATTACGCTCGTGTAGATGTAAAATTACGCCCGTGCTGACGAAAAATTACGCCCGTGAAGAAGTAAATTCTACGGGCGTTCAGAATACATTTACAGGCGTGAACTTACGGCGTTAAAATTATTAATTACGGGCGTTAAGACTGTTATTTTACACGCGCTGAGAAACATCTTCACGCCCGTGGAGTTTATTTTTAGCGCCGTAAATTATGAACCAACCAGAACCTTACTTACATGATGATTTAATGCATCCTTGCTAAAAGAGCAACTCCGAGATACTTGCGCTAGTAAACAACAATCAGAAGCCTGCTTACATTTTAGTGTGTTGCATTGAGGTCCTTAAATATTCGTTCAAGATTGAACTAGATTTAACCAAAGAAGTATTCATTTTTTAGAGCAAATTATATTAAAAGGCAAATTGAAGAGACATGAACTGTGTTGGCAGTTATCAACACCCATTGTAGAAACGACAAAATTGCAGAGTATTTTGAGAAGGTATACATGTTTGGTTTCTAAATACGATGATTTTTGGATAATTCTCCAATCTAGGCGTCGGCTTCAGAGGTAGGCTAGGTAGGGACTTATTAAGCTCACACGCATTGCAGCTTACAGTCTCATTATACAGTCAGATCGCTAATGTATCCCTCTAAAGGATGTGTCCAGATACTAGAATTATAGTATCTGATCAACTGCAAATTGACTCTAGACTAAAGCTATATCCTGCAGATCTGGCATTTTTTGAAAATGTACTGAAAATGTCAAAGGAGCCTATATACCTAGTATACCTAGCCAACATATGTTCAAATTTGGTGTTAGGGAGATGTGTACTTTTTGGAATCTTTATGCAGCCGTCTTTATATGTCACATGTTATTTCCAGGAATACATAACTCATTTAATATACGATGTAAATCTTTCACATTTGCACAAATAGTGCACCGAGATACCCAGAAAAGAAATAATATTTCATATGCCTCCAATTGCAACAGTTGTTCCTGGCACAATCATGAGTATGTTATTAACTTGCACAAGGATCTTGGAGTTGTACTTTTAGCTATAATGCATCGTATCATAATGTAAGCAAGATGCTGATTGGTTCATAATTCACGGCGCTAAAATGAACTCGCGTGTAAAATAACAGTCTTAACGCCCGTAATTAATAATTTTAACGCCGTAAGTTCACGCCTGTAAATGTATTCTGAACGCCCGTAGAATTTACTTCTTCACGGGCGTAATTTACGCCTACACAGGCGTAATTTTTCGTCAGCACGGGCGTAATTTTACATCTACACGAGCGTAATTAACGCCTACACACCCGTAAACAACGCATGCATTCTTTATACTAATAGGCCAACCATTATAAGCACTCCGACGTGGTACGACCTGAACGAACTGCGAACGAGATGGACGTATTGAAGACTGTTTAAGAACGAAGAAGCTAATTATATCAGACATATTTCCCCACCACAGCCAGATTGAGCCCGTTTGACGACGTTTTCGTAGGACTGGGAAGAACGGGTAAGAACTAGTTTGGTGTGATAGGGGGGTACAGTGTATCTAAAAATTATTTCTATCGCGATTTACTGTACCCTTATTCTGCAGATCTACAGGAGGGTTTATTCACTCTAGCACCCCTACCTAGGTGGATTTCCGCCTACCCACCCATCCTAATGGTGTGGTAGGTAGGTAGAAATCCACCTACGTGGGGTGTCAGATTAAACAAACAAACCCTCACAGAATATACATGTAGTGATAAATACGGAGATGGAGTCCATACGTCCATTTCATTTCATTTCAGACGGAGTCAACCTATCCTTGAGTATAAAGGTTTTTAATGATGTTAGGATAATCCTTATTTTCGGTGTAATGTAGCATTTATAAACACAATGACCTCTCTAAACTGCATGAATCATTATTCGGAAAAAAGACCATCATTTAACATGTAAATGTTATCATTGAGGGCAGCCTTCTGGCATTATAGTTAAGCTGGTCGCATTCCCAGTTATAACTGTCAATTTTAGACAGCGTTGCATAACGTCACCTAACCTTCTGTCCACACAAGCCCCTGAAAAACATCAGATGATTCAGAAATGTTATGTGACATGCTTCAATAAGGTAAAATTGCTCAAGATGATTCCAAATTGGTACCTTTGGTCCGTTGACATTCACCATAAAAGTATGTCAAAGCTGAAAACTATGATTGATTTTCATTCTATTTCTTTACATGTATAAAGTATGATCAAGAAATATTATGGGCAATTCTGAATCTGCGATGCCGTTGCTATGGTAACCAAGTAAATATGCCATGCCAATTTTTAGGGGCTCTTTTCAGTGTTTGGCCCCCATCTCCACCATTATTGCTCAGATTTTGATGAAATTCAGACCAAATTGAAGGTAATAGATAATGCAATCAGAAGATATTTAGTTGATAATTCTGAATCAACAATGGCGTTGCTATGGTAACAATGTGAATATGCCCCACCCACTTTTAGGGTCAGTTTTTCGCCCTTATCTTCTTCATTATTGCTCAGATTTAGATGAAATTTGCATCAAATTAAAGGTAATAGATAGAGTAATCAGACAGTTAGTACATGTACATGTAAACTTTGCAAATAGGATGATTTGCATATTGATTATGACGTCATAACTGTTTGTTCTTGCATATTTTGTCTTAATCATGATGTTCTAATCTGTGAAATTATTGTCTTTAAAATAGTCAGTAATGCTTCTAACTAGTTAATTAGTTTATTTCTTTTAGTTGAGTTTATAATTTTATTTCATTCATACTTGCATGGTCATAAAAACTGAATAAAACTGAATAAATCTAAAAATGTAATGAAAATCTCCAATTTATGCTGTTGCTATAGTTACAGCACATAACAAAACTATCTGATGTAAAAAGAATTCTTTAGGAAATTTTACATTTTGACGGGTTGACTGACACATGTATTCTTTTTAAAATATGATGACAGAAAATAATCTTATAACTAAAGAAAATTATTCAATTTAAATTGTGTTATATTATGATGCCATAATGGCAATTATTAATCAGGGGTGCAGCCAGCATTCAGTCAGGAGAGGGGGGGGGGATTGCGATTGAACAAGCAACCCAAAAATGTTTTATTTTACAAAAATTGATGCAACTTCCTTCAAAACTGAGCTAGAATCTTCAAGTCAAAATGATTTTAAAGCTCTTCTTCTATTTAATGGTTCTATATTTTTGTTCATAGGGGCGCACCCATCGCACCCCCTGGTAATGCCTGTTAATCCAATATGATGTTGCTATGGTAACTAGGTGAATATGCCATCCCTGCTGTTCAGGGCTTTTCCAAAGTTTTGCTTCTATCTTTGTCATGATTACAGCTTGAGTGTATATGAAATATTCACCAAACTGAAGCTAAAGATGCATGGATTATGTCAATTGACTGACTGGCATACCCATTGTCGCATTAATAGCTGCTAATGGTTTTGAAATCCGAAAAATATGTTCAATGTCAATTTACACAAAAAATAATATCATTTTATGGTATAGGTCAATACTTTAGTCTATTTCATCTTTTAGGTCATGTAGACATAACTGTACCAATTTTGAACCGAATGGTCGGATGTCGGATTTCAAAACCAACAGCATATCTGAAATCAGGGGCTTCCATACTTCATACTTGTAAAGAAATGGAATCAATCATAGTTTTCAGCTTTGGCCTCATTTTATGGTGAATGTCAAAGGACAAGGTTCCAATTTGGAACCATTTTGAGCAATTTTACCTTATTTCAAGAGATAATCACAAAAAGCAGCTATGATACCATAACAGGTACTGTACTCCTGGTATTTTTCGCCTGCTATTTAGTTTCGTGCTTGGTAAAATCGCAAAAATTAATCTTAGCGAAATTGTCAATTAAATCCCGGGGATTTGTGAAATTTATTATTACATTTCGTGTTTTGTAAAATGTTGTCAAGTGTTTTTAGGCGATTGGTGGAATAGTTAGTACCAATGTCTATTACAGTGGAATCATTTTGAGCAATTTTACTTTATTTCAAGAAAATAATCACAAAAAGGAGCTATGATACCATAACAGGTACTTAGTATGTCAGTCAGCCAATCTACATTATTCATGTATTGTCTGATTCACCTAGCATATTCACCTAATGGTTACCATAGCAACATCATATTGGATTAACATAGGGAGTGCTTAGAGGAATGGGGGTGCGCTGGGTTCACTCACCCCCTAATAACCAATAAAAATAGAACCATTAGATAAAAGAAGACTTTCAACTTGAAGCTTTTTGCTCAATTTTGAAGAAAGTTGCATCAATCTTTGTAATATTCAAAACCTATCTTATAAATACTTTTGGGTTGCCTGTGCCACGATCGCAGGTCCCCTTCTGACCGAAGCTGGCTGCGCCCCTTATTAAAAATTGCCATTATGGCATCATAATATAACACAATCCAAATTTGATAACTATGGTTATTACATTATTTTCTGTCACCAAATTTTAAAAAGAATACATGTCAGTCAACTGGTCAAAATGTAACATTTCCTAAAGAATTCTAAACTAATTAAAAGCATTATACTGACCATTTTAAAGACAATGATTTCCCAGATTTATACATTATGATTAAAATAAAATATGCAAGAACAAACAGTTATGACGTCATAGTTGAAAGGCAAATCACCATATTTGCATATTCTAAAAATTGTTTGATTGCTCTATCTATTACCTTTAATTTGGTGCAAATTTCATCTAAATCTGAGCAATAATGACAAAGTTAGGGGCCAAACACTGAAAATAGCTCTGAAAAGTGGGCGTGGCATATTTAATTTGTTACCACAGCAACGCCATATCGGATTCAGAATTGCCAACTCAACATTTCTTGATTGCATTATCCATTACCTTCCATTTGGTGTGAATTTCATCTAAATCTGAGCAATAATGACAGAGATAGGGGCCATGCACTGAAAAGAGACCCTAATAGTGGGCGTGGCATATTTACTTGGTTACCATAGCAACCCCGTCGCGGATTCAGAATTGCCAACATCATTTTTCTTGGTAAGTATCACGTATAGTTCATGAAAACATATGTCGCTTAGCTCGCCTCTAAAAAGGAAACGGAATGACCTTTGCCCCCATACTAAAACCCTTTATAGCCTTTATAAACGTCGCCAAAATAATTCAGTAACTGAGTAAGGATTCGTAAGATGAGAAGATTTGCAAGATAAGAAAGGCGTTAACAAGTAAAAATGTCACAACCTGCCATTTGTTACAGACGCCGACCATCGAACAACGAACACCCATAACCGTAAACTAACCGCCGAACGCCGTCCTCAAAAACAGTTGAAGACAATATGTGATCACCACCATGGATGTGCCATAAAAAGGGTTACAGGGCGTTCAGCTGTCCTGCAATTTGCATATTTGTCCTGTTCCCGCATCTGATGAAGAAACTGAAGTCACGCTCGTCTTCTGCGTGATAGAATATGTCAGGAAAATATGTATTTTTCTCGGATCATTGTCAAGCAAAATTATTTCAGGGGAAGAACATTAAAAAAATGAACGCCAAAAAACAAACGCCGAAAAAACGAAGGCAGTTCATTCGGAATTTTCACGCGAATTGCGAATGTCACGCAGTTGCTTCGAAATTAACGTATTCTTAGTTATTGGAAATGGATTCTACCAATACTCTCCAAGATGAATCTATGTTGTTGAGATTTGATAAACTTGAGTCAAGTTTTCAATAGTAAGAATAGGGCCGTTCTTAACAGCCATTGGACTTGCTTTTTAGAACTTCTTGTTCACTTGGCTCCAATACTATCTGAATTTCAGGGCCTCATGTTCACCTCAAGGATGATTGACTCCCATCGATATTTTCTAACAATGAAAATGTCAGATAGTCGTTATTTTCTGAAACTATAACGGACTGTAAATTCATAATCACCACTCCAAAAGATTCGAAACGATATCTCGATCACTTCTTGTGTGTTTTGGAATTTTTTGTTTGGAAATTAGACCAAAATTAGCGATTCAAATTCTGAAGTGAACAAAATGGCGGCTGTTTGATTTTGAATTTTGTAATACGTGTACTTGAATAGTTATCCAATGATTAGTTTGGAGGTTATTTAATGGGAGGGATGGAATGTGAATTTTATTCCGATGGAAAATATGACATTGACCAAGGAATAGAATCCATACTGAAAATCAACCATAAAATGACCTTTTTTATTCCATTATTTCATTTCATGGCCCTATTACAAGTTAATAGACTATAAATACAGAACCCATGCTTTTATGTAACAATAACAATAAACAAGAATGAATCTTGTTTTCAATGTCATATTGTTCATATTAAATAACAACAAATACATAAATGTTTATTCAAGGTAGCTTCTCTGAAGAGCTACATGAATACAAAACACCGCCTTTTTAATGGTTTTACAGATCAATAACTGAGACAACGACTTTTTCGAGTGAATACGATTTTAGGAGGGAAAATACGGTTTTATTTCCCTGGGAAATTATTCGTTTTAAGTCCGTTTCACTGTTCAATCAGTAAAATACAAAAAGAAATCAAAAGACTAATGTGCAATAATAATTGGATTACTATTGTACATAAATGACATTTGAATATTTCAGATTATTTAGTTTTATGAGCAATAACCCCGTGGCCTCTTGTATTTTAACGAACTTCAGTCATTTTGATTTCTTCGAAAATAACAAGGCAGAGAAACATCAAAATATAATAGGCAACTCATTGTATTAATCTAACCAGAAGCAATCTAAGGTATACAAATGTCATTAATGTACAATATGAATATATTTTCGATATATTATAAATTGCACAACTGTCTTTTGATTCTTAGTTTTAGGTTTTACCATGGGCTTTCAATTAGAGTTGAAAGCCCATGGTTTACTAAACGCAATTTAACAGTAAATGGACTATAGTACAGCAGACACACTGATACCATGAGCATTAAGGATCCACTTTGGATAGGGCTTCAGACTTCGTGATAACCCACTCACAATCAATACCATAGAATAGATCATAAATATGTGTGAAATATATCAGAAAGATTCACAGATATTCACCTCGATAGAATAAACTATTTATTTCATATCTGTGCAGTAGTTGTCGTGTCATTTATACATTTACTTATAACAAGTATACCTTGCTATTGTTTGGTTAAGAATATCTCCAAATGTCTGTTCCAGAAATTTCTCAGGTTTTAATTTACATTTCGTCCCATTATATGCGTTAACTGCCTTCCTGAATTGCCTTCTTGTACTACCTTAAGTAAATAACAAATTTTTCAGACTCGTGTTAGAGCTTCATACATTTTACTAGTGCGTGATCTAACTTCAAAATTATAAATTTGCAAGGGAACGTCATCACGCCTAACCATCGACAAGGTACAGTGAGAACATATACCGATACATTTTGTCAGAGTACCTTGTCGATGGTTAGGCGTGGTCATGAAAAAGAAATTCTTTGTTCTTCATTTCCCTTAGCTTTTTCCTAAAATAACATTAATATCGTTTTAGAGTATTCCTCTAAAATAGAGTCAATTTCACCGTTCTTATAAGCTTATTTTTCGCCTCGTATATTCAAAACAATTCTTGCAATCAAATACTTACTTGAACTAATCACGTCGGTTTTTCTAAACTTATGAAGAATCAATCCGATGTTTGCATTTGAGTTATTTATGGACTTGGTCTGTCTTATTACGTAATTTGTTACGTTTTTCGCCCTCTCCAAGTCTTCAGTGTCCATAAAACAGGAAACGTCAAGGATGATCTGCATGTTGAAAGAAGCTGAAAGAACAAATAGCCAATGAATGGTCTTTCCAAATCGCATTTCAACAATATAATGCAATACTCTAAAAGGTATATTATCTTTATCTTTCCAAATAAACATAATAATTTGCAAGTATTTTCTTTAACACTTTATACGATATAGACAGGTTACAAAAATAAGCATAATATAAAGCTTTCAAAATCTGTAAAAACAAAAAAGAGATCATATCAAATTAAATGATACACCAAAACTAGATCACAAAGATCGTTGCTTTAAATCAGGAACATTGGCCACTTCACAAAAAATCAGTGCAAATTCTTAACTATAGCAGCGACCTCTATTTCTGGAGAGAAGTCCATGCTAGTTGCAGTATAGTTAATAAAGGTTCTTAATGCATAAACGTCTGCAATTTTGGTTTTCTAATATACTCCTCAAAAAAAGGTAAGGACCAGTGGTTTTCCTCATAGGTTTACATGTTAACCCCCATATTTGTTTGAACCACTATTTTCTAAGCGGGGAACAAAAGAAATCCCAATAAAGTAAATAAATCTGTATCTTGATTCTATTCCCTATAAAGTCCGCAACGTTTCAATGTTATATCTCCATTACATTGGGTCAAAAATTGATGTCAAAATTGATCAATTTCATGAAATTTAACAAAAATGGCAGATTCCATGTTAAACAAATGGGGAATGGTGGCTTAGGGGCAACTCAGATTTTGGAATATCTATTCACTAAAACATTTATTAAAAATACTTTCTAAGTAGAAAATTGAATGATTTTACATTGTAAATGCTAAATGTCTCGCTTATGTTGTCAAAATTAGCGATACGGAGCGTTAACGTAATTTTGACCACCTCACTGAACCACCTGTGTTATTTCAATGAGAGGATCATTAAAAAATCATTGAATTTGAAACCATTAACTTTTGTAAAGCCTGGACAATTAAATCATATTTTTGTCGAGTGGACAATTTAGCAAATTTAATTATCTCTTATAATTTCAATTTTGAGAGCAATTGAATGGATGGATCGTTCCTCATATGACTTATGGCAACCCAACCATTCCCCATTTGTTTAACATTGGATCTGCCATTTTTGTTAAATTTCATGAGATTCATCAATTTTGACATCAAATTTTGACCCAATGTAATGGATATATAACATTGAAATGTTGCGGACTTTAGAATCAAGATACAGATTTATTTACTTTATTGGGCACTTAAAGTCTCAAAATATTCCAAATTGGTACCAGAATATTCTCTAGTGATGTTTCGGTTTCCATGGTATAATTATGAGTGTTTGATTTTTGTTTCCATAAAGCTTGATTATATGATTTCATTTATTGAACACCCCTTTAATTTGTCTTCAAAGGATTGTTTTACGTATTGAATCAGCTATTACAGTAGTGAAACAGAGTGACCTTGACATTGAACACTAGATACACTTTTTATGTATTTTATTAACAGCTCGTGGATGGCCATATTAATCAATTTACTTTGCCTATAGTACTTATAATATCAGCTTCAGTATTGTTTTACTTTAAAGATGATTTAATAATGTTGTTATTCAAGGTGGTATTGACCTGTAAAGTGCAGTCAGCCGTGAATGAGCAGATATGTACGTAGAACGGCTGAAACAAATTAAATCGAACTTATCTATTTGTCTATTTTCCTATTTTGTATGGCTTTCTCAAATCCAAGTTTAAAAATGTTAGATGATACCGACTGGATTTCAAACGTGGATTTCAAAATTAGGCATAAGTTATGTCCAGGTTTAGTCAAGTAAATTCAATCAAATTTTCATTTTCAAAGAAATAATTACTATTATATACAAGGTGGCGCAAAAATAAAAGCTTGCTTTAAATTGACCAATTATTTTTCAAAATCATCTATAAGTTCTCAAAAGTTCAAACCTAACTCAAAATTTGAGCAACTAGGTGGTGACATTTTGTCATGTAACTAATGCCTTGTCATGAATTTGAATTCGTGATATTTTTTAAACGAAGCCATGTTTGGGATTCAGTTATATCATAGGTTATATTCACATATTTGTAGTTGATACCCAGTAAAAAAGGAAATTGTGGAAGTAATATAGATTCTATTGCGACCCAATGGGCAATAAACACTGAGTTGTTTGAATGAGGAAAAAAATTATACTTATGATTTACTATTGTTTTGTTTTCTTTCCGCGGATACACTTGTCAGAAACCTCTGTGTGAGACTTTGGATATCATATAAAGCATTATATAAGTATGTTTTTGAAAACATCGTCAGTCACATTAATTTCCTATTATAGAATTAGTTCAATTGTGTTAAATTAATCCATATGTAACTTTTTAACCTCTAAATCAACACTTAATCAAGTGTGTGTACCTACAGGTGCAAAATATTAATTCAGTCACACAAAAACAAACAAATTATACATTCATATAACATAAGAGATGTACACAAGCAATAGCCATATAGATGAAAACATATCATGTACATATGTAGCACCTTATAGTAAGATTTTTGAGGAGTATCAAAATGTCCCGGATCATAATACCAACTTGATGTTAAGTGCTGAAATATTTAGAAAGACATTCCAATGTTTTTCTACCATCCCTGAATTTATTATACGAAAAGGATTATCCTAAAATTACCAAATCGTACTCGTATGTTTCAAAGAGCAGGCTCGCATCGAATGAAAACAGCAAAAATATTGTGAAATTGTAAAAATTCCTTTGGAGTCCGTTCCAATCTCCTATCCAGTCGGTGTTGCCCCTTTAACAAAGATAATACTATATTGTACTTACGAGGGTCTCCATATGCGCCTCCGTTGTCATATAGGGGAATAAGTGATGGCGTGACTACAGAATCAATATCTCCCGCCACCACCCCTATAAAAACTACAATCAGTACATGTAGTTCATATAACATAATGCTGATCCTGAATTCTAAAGGTATTAAAATATGTATTCCAATGTCCAATCAATATTTCGGAATCAATTCTATTAACAGTTATCATGTGATTTTTATGCATTACCAATCACCTGTAATTGTGTTGTATCATTGTGTTTCCATGTTGTTGTGTATTTTATTAAGTTCTTCTTATATTGTACTTACAATATATTATCTTCTTGCAGCAAATGGACGTAGTCTAAGCACAAACATATTTGCAAAGTAGACAGCCTGTCCAATTGATAACTGTGAGGCCCTAGGAATATACCCCCATCACCGAGACAGCAATATGTAACGATCCAGAAACATTATGTATCTGGATTATCTAGATTATTTATATGGTACATCTTATATGACATTCTCTTTATATGACATTTATCTTTTCATGACTTCAGTATGAATAAAACGCTTAAGTCACATATATATGGTCTTTTGGTTCTGGAATCTTTGTCTGTGATTATTATTTCTGCATAGACACTAGAGGTGTATTTGTTTTGGGATTAAATACAAAGAAATCAGTGTGATAAGTTGCATTTTTTTATTTGAAAAAAAATGTGATCCTGCACTTTCAATAATTGCAAACAATGCATGATTTTGTTCCAAATTCCAAATTATTGCAAGCTTTACCCACTGAGAGTTGCTCACGTGATAAGTAGGACAACAAAATCTTGCCTACAATACCAACTGCTTATGCCCGAGTCACATTTTCTCCGACTAATCGGCCGGCGTCCGGCCGATTGAGTTTTTGTTTAAAACTGAATTCAATTTTGAACAGATTTCGGGCGCCGGCCGATGAATCGGGGCAAATGTGACCCAGGCATTAGTAAAGTTTAGTGTGCACATTATGCATGCCTAGCTCCCATTTGCCCCGATTCCTCGCCCGGCACCCGGCTGATTGCAATAGTTTGTTCAAAACTGATTTCAAATTGCTTCAAATTTACCAAACATCTCAAATATGAAATTTGACCTTCGATTCTGAACAAGATGCTCAATCGGCCGGGCGTCGGCCGATGAATCGGAGCAAATGTGACCGATGCATTAAGATACAATATTTTAGCATACGGCTCTTTCAAAAATGTTCACTATTGTAATTCTGAGTTTTTACACACATACATATGTGTTAACAAACAGTTTTTGATATACCAATTACAAATTAAGCCAAAGCAAACATATGCATATGCAAATTAGCCATAATCTACTTTGGCTGTTATTGGTATACACAGTGTATCATTAAATATTTTGATATAACGATTTAATAGCTAACAATTTTACAGTTGAATTGACTGATTTTAAATTATGCTTTTCAATACAATACTCATACAATTGGATATAATAGGCAAACAAGTTGTATTGATTTCGTCATCACTGTTTACACTAAAATAATTACTGTCCTTTTTAATACAAGGGTTGCTTCAAAAGTCCTGAACGTAGTTCTCTGATTGCATCTCATGTTTATAACCCCACTGGGCTCAGTTCGGTAAGGATAAAGATAGACCATCCGTTCATTAGTCCGTCCGTTGAACGATAACTCAAATACCGGTTGACAGATTTGGTTATCAACTTTATTATGTTAGTGCTTCATGATAACTTAAATATCGGCTGTCGAATATTATTCAAAATAATATACTGGTGTCTCTTTGGCACAGGACCATTGCTTTTGATGGTATTTTCAATGGTCGCTTGATTCAAAATGGCTGCCATTTTTCGTAAGATGCAAATTATGATAACTTAAGTCTTTTGTCGAACTCAGTTTAAATTCCATACACCATGTTCGCAGAGAATCATTGCTTGTGATCACTGCCCATTTTAAGCGAGATATTTTACAAAAGATGATTTTTGGCTCAAAACTCTATGCTATATTCATAATATCCGTTCAAGAGAAAAATTTCAAAATAGACTCCAAATGCAAAATGGCTCCATTTCCTGGTTTTTACGTTAACGTATGCGATAGACTACATAATTTTGTTTGTTTTGCTCTGAATATGTATACTAGGGAGTTTACCTGACAATTTTTTCAAAAAGTGAGTCTTTATCTAAATTTAGGCATCATATTCAATTTTCCTTTCCACGGTAGAATTCTCTAATCGGAAGGAGCGAATCTCTTTCCTTGTAAGGTCAATCACATGTACATTTATTTCTTAAAAATGTATTTATTTGGGTTATCTTAATTAAAATTTAGAGTCACATGGCGTGGTGGCTGATTGATTCTTTGGCTTAATTTTTGTGGATCTCAATTTCTGGCGGCAGAGAGAGGGGGTAGTGTCACAATTACCGATTATTTCAAACAGTAGATGTTTGACCCCTATTGAGTTTAGTGTCAAAATGTAGCTGAGACAAATCCATAACTTGAATTAAAAAATAAGGCACTTGGCCTTTTGCCCATTGACTAGTATGGTGACATGAATTAGAGCTGTTTTGCCAGAGTCTCAACTGTTTTTTCGACAGATTCATACTAGGTTCTAGATTTATATAATGACGATATTTATTCTTTGAAAATGTTATGTCAAACAATAGTTCTTTGATCCTGGTACAATATATATACAAAATAGGGATTGATCAAACCGGTTAAAATTCAAGATAAGATGTAAAATGAGATCAATAATAAGAATCAAAATTTGTAGCTTCTGAATATGTGGAAAGTTTTTGACAAAAATAGGAAAATCGTCCAAGGCACTACTCATAAAGTAAATATATCAGTCTTTATGAAGAACGCATTACTTTGGACAAGATTCTGTCATGACAGAAATGTTTGAGTCGGGTGGTCTTCCGGTTAAAACGGTGATCTTTAGACTACGAAGCATGACGTCACCTAGCATTCTGTCCCGGCAATCTCCTGAAAAACACAGCATTCGATATAGTGTAAGAAATTGCTGCACAAAAATAATCGAATATGAACACTATTTTGCAAACTATGGATTGAAATATTGGTAAGCAACATACCCTACCACCATATGATTTGAGAGCGAAAGATGTATTTCGCTATCTACATGTAAGTGGTTATTTTCAGTATATCAAGGGTATGGAAACGCGTAGAGTTCGAAATCAGGTAGGTAGTTGTAATTTAATTTGGTTGTCCGTTAACGTTTTGATATGTTTCTTCACCTCATACGCTCATCATGTTCCAAATACATTGGGGGAGCATTCAAGTGTGGTAAATTACAGTCACCCATCTAGTTTTGCCAGAATATTGGTTTAACCAAAGACTTATATTTGGATTTTTAGAAATAATTATGTGTTTAACCTCACATTAATGAAAAACCAGTTTTGGTTGTCAATTTGTAATAATCGAATGTTTTCCCGTTTTACCGGGAGCATGGACGTATTGCAAGGTGAAGATGCTCCGTGGCGACGACAAAATAAAATGATAAAAAATCATAATAAAAGACGTTTTTCGGACGTGTATTTCCTATTTTACTCGAAGAAAATACTCAACGCGTTTCAAACCCCTGATATTAGGGAGTTTAAGCTTGCATATGAAATCGAAACGTCAACCTATACGTATGACCAATCGCCCATACAAATGCATCGCTTAAATATTTTCCGTTCACGTTAAGGTTGTGAATAACATTGCAAGCTTAAACTCCCTATTGTTCTTGAAATGCAGTAATATGTCTTACCTGGATTGTTAAGATATGGATTGGGGACATCATACCCATGGCTTGAGGAAGGCAAGCAGGAATACCTGGCTGTCAAATCATTCACGATTCTTCTCTCGGTGAAGGTATTATTAGAGTCATACAAACGATAGTCAGCTGCCAATGAATCGAGTTCTTCTGTGGACCTGTTGAAAAAATAAAGGGAAACTGACCGAGATGCTACGATTTTTGATTTTTGCACATTATTAGACTCCAGATGTCAATCTGGAGTCTATTGTTTTTGTCAGTATTCTTCTTTATTATTATTCTTTTTCTTATTATTCTTTCCCAGTTTTCTCGTTAACTAGAAGATATTGAGTCTAGTCTTATATATGGGTCATTTAGGTCCTAGATCTAGTTTCTCGGAAATTGGGTCAAATTTTTATGTAGGTCAAAGGTCAAGAACTAGGTCAAATCTTACATTTTCAACATTCTGTCATTTATCTTCGTCGTTGTTTATCGTAACTCCTAAATCTTTTTTTCATCATGTAGCTTAGAAATAGCCAAAGCAAAGATATGACATTAGATTTTTGATTACGCTTACCGATTTTGAAATATGGCGTCCAGAAAGTAGGTCACAATAAAAAGTTCTCCGAATTTATCATACGAGTTATGAATTGAGGGTAGAATTTTCTCAGGAATCCGAATCTGCAAACCAAATTTCGATCCGACTTCCGGTTCGAAAGTTATGGCGTTTTGAAATTTCGAGAAAAATCGATCTGATGATATCCTTATAGAAAGTCAAGAGTAGCGAAGAAAATATAGAAAAAATCATCCATCCTTCCTTCCTATCCTGTCTGATCATATCCTTCCTATCTATCCTTCCTTCCTATTCTATATCCTATCCTATATCCTATCCTATATCTATCCTATATCCTATCCTATATCCTATTGTATATCCTATCCAATCCTATCCTTCTTTCCTATCCTTCCTATCCTATACTATCCTATCGTTTCTTCCTATTCTATCCTATCCTTCCTTCCTATTCTGGAAGGAAGGATAGGATAGGATAGGGAGGAAGGATAGGATAAGAAGGATAGGAAAGAGGGATAGGACTGGACGACTTGGCTTATTCTGGACGACTCGGCTATATCCATCCCACCTATCCTATTCAATCCTATCCTTCTTTCCTATCCTTCCTATCTATCCTGCCTTCCTTCCTTCCTATCCCATCCTTCCTATTCTGTCCTATCTTATTCTTTCTTCGGATTCTATCATATCCTATTCTATCCTTCCTATCCTATCCTATACTATACTATCCTTTCTTCCTATTCTGTCCTATCCTATGAATTCATCCATTCATCCATCAATCCATCCATCCATCCATCGGCTTATTCTGGATGACTCGGCTTATTCTGGATGACTCGGCTTATTCTGGATGACTCAGCCTATTCTGGATGACTTGGCTATTTTTGATGACTCGACTATAATATCCATCCCACCTATCCTATCCAATCCTATCCTTCTTTCCTATCCTATCCTTCCTATCCTATCCTACCCTTCCTATTCTGTCCTATCTTATTCTTTCTTCGGATTCTATCGTATACTATTCTATCCTTCCTATCCTATACTATCCTATCCTTCCTATTCTATCCTATCCTTCCTCCCTATTCTGTCCTATCCTTCCTATCCTATCAATCCATCCATCAATCCATCGGCTTATTATGGATGACTCAGCTTATTCTGGATGACTTGGCTTATTCTGGAATACTCGGCTATATCCATCCCACCTATCCTATCCAATCCTATCCTTCTTTCCTATCCTTCCTATCCTATCCTATCCTATCCTTCCTATTCTGTCCTATCTTATTCTTTCTTCGGATTCTATCGTATCCTATTCTATCCTTCATACCCTATACTATCCTATCCTTTCTTCCTATTCTATCCTATCCTTCCTTCCTATTCTGTCCTATCCTTCCTCCTATCAATCCATCCATTCATCCATCGGTCCAGCCATCCACCTGCTTATTCTGGATGACTCGGCTTATGCTGGATGACTCAGCTTATTCTGGATGACTTGGCTTATTCTGGATGACTCGGCTTATTGTGGATGACTCAGCTTAAAAAGTCTAAATCTGGAGTCTGAAATTGAACTCGTTCAATTTCCAAAGTCTAGTTTATATTTATGGCTTCTAGCATGGCCATTGTTGTGTTAGACCGAAGTTGTGAATTCGAAGCAATTTGGGCCTTTAGCTATGGACTGGATAGAGCTACCAATGGACTTCCATAAAGATCTCAATTAAGCCAAAATCAAAGGGTAACCCTTATGAAAGTTCTGATGATATAACTGATAAATATTTACTCAGACATCTACATGGTTTGAGTCGTTAAAATTAAGAAGTTTGGCCAAGGGCAGAATAAAAGCTAATGTAAAACCGTAGATTATAGATCTTTCCACTGGCTAAGAACAGCAATAGTTTGCCTCTTTAAATGAGCCAAACTATTTCGACTTCCGGTGATCTAGAGGGCAGCACCTGTACCTAGACTGTGATAACAAGACTTTGGCAAAACTGCCCTAATTCACGTCACCATACTAGTCAATGGGCAAAAGGGCAAACGCCTGACTTTTTATCTCGAGTTATGGATTTATGTGGCCTCACTGGCCTATCTGAGGTTCTAAAGCTATGTCTAAGCTACATCTTGACACTAAACTCAATAGGGGCCAATCATCTACTTTTTGAAATAATTGGTCAATTGTGACACTACCCCCTCTCTCTGCAGACACAAATTGAAATTCACAAAAATGAAGGCAAAATTAATACGCCACTTGACTCGAAATTTTCCTTCAGATAACCCAAATAAACGCATTTTCAGAAGAAATGGCATGTTGCCATTGCAAAAAGATTACAACTGTGCCTACATACTAGCTTACTGACTCGTCATGATCACAATTGTGTTGGGACTACATTTATTTTTGAATACTACTTTTTTCTATTCAGCGGAAGTGACGTATTAGGGCATTTTGGCCTAATAGCCACATGGTTGGATGATTTCTGGCTTTAAATTGCGTTTTTCCAATTTACTAGAGTTTTTCAAGTAGTTTTGTGCAGTTTAAGAATATTCTGACAGCAATTATGAAAAATATGGCTACTTCATTACCCCTGGGGTCATTTTTCCAAGAACCCAATGGGTTTCCTTTAAATTTGACTAGTTTTTCATTTACATCATGAAATCCACTGCCTGATGGTGACATTTTTCAGTATCGTGTCAAGAAATTGAGTATTGTATTGCATATTGCGATTTTTAGCCAAAATCACTGAACCGTGAACCAGAAAATTGGACAAATTTGGCCCACTTTTTGGCAAAATCTTACTAAAATCATCACTTTTTCATACTTTATTCCATTCAACAACCTCCTGATTTGAAAATGATGACAAATTTGATCAGTTTTGACTCTGGCCTAGAGAATTGGGACTTTTGAGATATTTTTTAGCTCAAATGTAGTCATTCAGAGTGAACAAATACATCAAAAATTGACACTTAACTCACCAATTTCTGACTGCACCCCCGATATGTACCTTCTTTCTATACTGGAAACCATAAGATGGAAAATTCAATCTTTATGATGAATAGCAACTCGTTGGCTTCCCCATTTACGACAACAAATGACATTTAGGGGTCACTAAGGACAAAATTGTAGCCAAATATCGCCAAAATCAGTGGTTTTTGGGGTAAAAAGCGAAAACTGCTGATTCAGCAAAGACGTTAAATTTGTTCATGAAAATTCCCCTTTTTGCCTCCGTCCAAAATATGTTTCACACTAATAAACTTCAATTCTGGGCGATTCTGAGTAGTTTTAAAAAATTTTGGTCACTTTCACATGTGACTAATAGGCAAAACTGCCCTAATTCACGTCACCATACTAGTCAATGGGCAAAAGGGCAAACGCCTGACTTTTTATCTCGAGTTATGGATTTATGTGGCCTCACTGGCCTATCTGAGGTTCTAAAGCTATGTCTAAGCTACATCTTGACACTAAACTCAATAGGGGCCAATCATCTACTTTTTGAAATAATTGGTCAATTGTGACACTACCCCCTCTCTCTGCAGACACAAATTGAAATTCACAAAAATGAAGGCAAAATTAATACGCCACTTGACTCGAAATTTTCCTTCAGATAACCCAAATAAACGCATTTTCAGAAGAAATGGCATGTTGCCATTGCAAAAAGATTACAACTGTGCCTACATACTAGCTTACTGACTCGTCATGATCACAATTGTGTTGGGACTACATTTATTTTTGAATACTACTTTTTTCTATTCAGCGGAAGTGACGTATTAGGGCATTTTGGCCTTTGTTGAAGAGGAGGGAAAGCTCCAGAGCTTTAGCGATGACTGACATGTTACATCTCTTGCGTGCCACCTTCGTTTGCGCAAATTCTCGAATTCTTGAAATTTTCGAACATAACGCGTCGTTGTGATGTTTTAATCGATTTAAGCATATTCTTTTCTTAGAAAATTTTGAATCCGCGATTTTTGTTTGTCGATTTTGACCAATCAGAGACGTGGGTTATCTCAATACAGGTTTACATCATAAACGTACGTCATCTTTGAACTCTTTGGGGTTAATCCTCCGCTTACTTTTTTTGTGTTGGCGAAGTAGATAGGGGTACATAGATAAAAACGATAACATAAAAACAAACAAACAAATAAAAACAACACAGCTATTTCAAATACCCATTATATTGTCGAGGTCATTGCTTAAATTGTTTCTTGAAGACCTAACGAGTCGTACATGATTCAATTGTTCAATTTATTGCGACACTATTTATAATACTTGAATAAAAACAGGTTCGAGAAATTAAAGTCTAATTTGATAATGGTGATTGTTTGTCTCATACCATATTTACGAAATAACGAAAATAACGCTTTCGAACATATTTTGGAGAGTCAACTTACATCATAAAAGGTGTATAATATTATTTACACAATGGATCATAGTTTGGGATATTTGGGATTTGTTTTCTTCATGACTTGTAGGGCTTTTAAATGCTTCATTTACTTGCTCTGTTTTGTAACGCTTTCATTGTCTCCCTTTGGTCATTGTGCATACATACTTAATTCCTAAAATATATCCTCCGACTCAGTTTCCAAGCAAGATCAAAATGTAACATGAACCAATTAAGCCTACAAAGTACATAAATCTTTAACATTATACATGGTTCTCACCTATTTGGCACTGCTATAACATTAATTTCAACGCCATTTTCTTTCAGTTCATCAACTACAATGTCCACGTGTTCGAGATTTCGTAAATATCCATGTTTGTGGCCATCCGTAATAATAAGTATAACATCGGGTATAACAGTGTCGTTTCTAGAGGAGATGAATATTCAACAAAGAAATAATTTTGAAATTATAGGAGATGAATATAGTTTGTTAAAAAAATTATCTTCACCAACTTTGCGAGGCCTGTTCTCGGGGTATTAGAACTTAAGTCCTCAGTTTTCAATTATGTGGTGATTGTACCAATAACATAATTTCAGCGGGCAATATTAAGCAAATATTTCATTCTATGGAGGGCAATACCTGTTCATCTTTAAATGATTTTTGCAGTATGTATTGAAGGGCGAGGGAAAAACATGCTGCAAAAATCATTGAAAGTGCAACAGGTATTGCCCGAACAAAGAATGAAATATTTGTTTTATTATATCATTGCTAGACATTCTCTATGATCTATTTTAATTAATCAATAAATATGTCATAAACCCATAAATTAACATAATTACGTACAATTATCACATATAGTACACTTTATGTTCGTCCATTGCAGTTGTCAGAATTCCCGGGCGGGCAATACGCCGGGCAATACGTCTTTTATTATCCTTAAATTGAAGAAGCTGTGAAATACGCTATGGTATTTTTGATCACATGGTACTGAATCAGCCAATCAAATGACACAATTTCTAGCAATGATAAAATAAAGTAAATTCTTGCCTTTTGAAATGAGTTTAATGAAATGAGTTTATATCAAACATTTAAAGGTATCCATACGTCGAAAAGTTAACAAAACAAAAAGGAGGTCTGAGATATCCTTTCAATATTTTATCGAAACATTTTTTTACAGTCTTCTATAACGTACAAATATAACCACATAATGGAGAGATTTCGCAATTCACTTATAACGCATAACTTGCGAAGCGTTTGATTACGTCATCATTTATTGCGCAGCTCTATACGGACTCCATAAGGGTGATATTCTTATAGATCGTCGTCTATACGTAAGAATATCACACTTATGAACGTACAGTATAGAGCTGCCCAATAAATTACGACGTTATCAAACGCTTCGTAAGTTAAACATTATACGGGAATAATACAATGCAATAAACATGCTATAAGTGAGTTGCAAAAGTTCTCTATTATGTGGAAATATTACACATTTCGTGAACAGTATGGTGATTATTATCGCTAATTAACATTTTTCTTATTCGGTTTATTATACAGGGTGATCAATAAATAAGGTAAGTAAATCGGTTTATAATAAGCAGCATGTAATATAAAACATTATAAATTAATTTCCATGTGGCTTACAATTAGTATTTAGAGTGTAGTATTGTATACCTTATGACTTTTTTATACAAAATTTGCTTCAAAATCTGCTCTAGATATAAAACCTCCAATGTTTCTTCAAGATATGTGTCAGGTCTAAGTTTACATATTGCGCCTTCATAAGCGTCAATTATCTTCTTGAACCTCCATAATGAAATAGCTAGAATGAGAAATTTAAAAACATATGAGCGGTAACTCAGTGATTGAAACTTTTCAATTTGTAATCCGCTGGGGAAATATTTTTAGGGAGACATTCATGTGCTTTGCTCGTCGCTTTTCGTAGCCTAGAGGTTAAGACTCGAAACGAAACAAAGTGAAGAAATCCCCTGAGACTAAACTCGTATACTTTGTCAATATGTATATGGATATATAATAAGCTTCGTCTTCAGAGTTGTAACTGTAAGGATTCATTTATCCCACATTCTCTAATTAACACTAAAATAAAAATTGTAATGTGTTTGTTTCACTTAAATACAATTGATACTTCGATAATGCCATCTATTGCCAATTAAACAGCTTATTTTTACCTGAGCTTATTTCTTGAGAACCTTTTAATGATTTACGAAGAGTCAGTTCAATATTAGCTTCTGAGTCGTGGATTGACTTGATTTCTTTAACTATGTATTTTGTTATGTTTTTCGCACGATTCAAATCTTCAGCTGACATGAAACAGGACACGTCTAGGATGATCTGCATGTTGAAGCAAGCTGAGAAAAAAGGACAATAAATCATTACGGGAAAACTAACTAGTGATATATTCGGAAATCGGCAAATTAAATGTCTCGGGGAATTAATTTCTTATACAAGAGGCCGTTTCTCGAAAGTTTCTTTATCAACGAATCGTTAATTCAATTGTAAATAACAATTTTTCTTTTCTCAAAAGTTAACGATTTGCGATGACGTCATGGGTTTTATCGATTTATTCGTTATCCATGATTGATTTTACGAGTACAAATGGGGGTCTCGTTATTCCATTAGCGATGCGGTGTCCATAGAAACAATCCACGATTCGTTAATAACGACAAGTTTCGAGAAACGGCCTCCAGTATATGATTGAACAGTGATAAGCATTCTGATTTTTCAGAGCCCCCTGTTATCCAAGGGATCGCAAAGGGTGTGGATGCCACATTGAACGACAAGTGATTCATAGTTTGTGTATCAAGTACTAGTAATGTTTCTGGGAAGTACATGTACATGTTCACTGAATTTTACTGATTTTACTGGTACTTTGCCAAACTGCCATTTTTGAATGGGGAGTTTACGCTTGCATATAAAATTGAAACGCCAACCTATACGTACGACCAATCGCCCATACAAATGCATCATTTAAATATTTGCCGTTCACGTTTAGGTTGTGAAAAACATTGTAAGCTTAAACTCCCTAATATCTGTCCATTTGGGCGTCATGCCCTAGCTTCAGATGATAAGATTGATGCATATTGTCGAGAGATGTACTTTTAGATAGAAACACATCTGTATTTGCATGCACTATATATTTATCAAAATATAATGTCCATTAGCGGGATTTGGTTGCAAGCGGTTCTATATGAATATGAGCCTTTAAAACTTCTATGAACATCTCTGAAAGTACCCTTGAAAGATTTTGAACAAATCGGCTTGGCAAGATAAAAGACATGGAATATTGAAAATAAATTGAGCAATGAGTCGTTAATTAATCTTAATCAACCGTGCCAATGCTGCAAAAAATGATAATTGGTAATAAAGGAGATTTTTATTCTGAGGTATATTATAGAGCAAATATGCTCCTTTTATTCCCATTCAGTTAATATTGTGTAACTTCTCTGATGGTCGATTTTGAAGAAATCATCGCGGCATTTATTTACGAGTATCAAATCACCTTTGCTAATGGTAAAAACACTGATGAATATTATACAAATAGTGACTGCCATTGAGGGCAATAGTGTAAATTATTTTCCCGAGGGAATATCCTCTAAAATGTACTATTCCCGAAGCCGCAGGCTCGAAATCCTCAGTTTTTCTGTTTTTCGTCTGCGCAGTGATTATGTGCAGATCATTCCGAGGGTAATAGAAGTTGCAATCGTGACGTCAGCGGGCAATAGTTCAAATGCATATTCCGCTTCTTTCATTTTAGGGAATATAACTTTCGAAGGGAAATAGTAAATCTATTTCGGCACACGTGACTAGGTATTGACCAATCAGGATTAGTGTTACATATTGGGTATATAATAAAGTAAATTATTTCAAGTTTCTTCTATGGAGCGGTTGTGTTCCTTTTATTCCTGCTCAATTACGGAGATGCGAGTAGTAGCAGTTACCAGTTTCACCACCAGGTGGCTCGGTCGGGTCAGATAACATGGCGGATAAAGCAGAAAGTTCCCTTTAACTTAGATTTCATCTGTTTTAGTGGCTCAATTTTCAAATAACCCTTATGTTTGTAATAGTGATACAAATTAAAATTTGTCCAGTAAAGGAAAAGGTTATCTGTCCAATACAAGGAAAGATATTTCACTTTTTGTGATTTTGTAACATGGGGTATAGGGGGGGATCTCCCCGAACTAGAAGTCACATTTTCCAAAGTTTTCAAAGTTGATAAACGATTTTCAAAACCATATTTCAAAATGTACTTTTAAATGTAGATGCCAAATACGATGACATCACTTTGACTGAATTTTGAATATATAATGACGTAAATCAAGATTATTTCTACTCGCATCTAGTCATTGTGTATGTACCAGTAGTTCTCGACTTACCAGGATCTCGATAGGCGCCTCCATTGTCTTGTATTGGTATGAGCACTGGGTTTATAGCATGTGGATGTGACATAACGCTTGTATACATCGACACCAGTACACATAATCCATATACCATTAACATGGCGTTGATCCTTCTTTGTTTTCAATTATTTTAAATCAATTTCAATTTTCCACTTTTATAATTTTTGTCTTAAATGTTATATAAGTTTATATTTTACTACTTTTATGCAGATGCTTTTATCTTGCATCATTTTAATTTTTAATCCCTTCGTATTGTAATCATATTCTTTTTTTGCAATTCAAAATATGTTGTGTATTTGCTACTGTTTATTTCAATTCATATTTCTTAATTATTACCTTATAAATGATATTTCAACAATATCTGACAAAATTATAAATTATCTTTAAACATAAAATTGACATACTTTGTTAAATTTGACATCAATACATCATTTGGCCATCAATATTACGTTTGATGTGTATTCAATCCTCTGTGTGTTTTTCATACAACAATGAGAGCTGCATGTATTAATACTTACATACATTATATGCGTATAATGACCTAAAATTGATGTATTTATATGTTGTGTGTTGTGGCACATCTGAAACCATGACAACAGAGAACGATTTTGGTGGATCCCAGAGGGGGAGAAACACCAGGGTTCAAAGATGACATACGCTTATAATGTAAATCTGTATTGAGATGACATCGTCGCTGATTGGTCAAAGTCGACAAACAAATGACGTCATCAATGGCGGTTTCAAAATTTTCGAAATACGCTTCGAATAATATTATGTTCATTTCTGGCGTGTTAACCAATATCATAGCTTCTCATTTCACAACAAGATATAGAAAGGTGTAGGGAATATGCCTATGTCAATTAAAACATCCCATCGAAGTGTAGTATTTGATAACTAGCCGATGAAAATTCGAACGAACAAAGGTGGTAAGCAAGAGAGGTAATTATGTCTGTCATCTTTAAACTCTGGGACTTTCCCTCCTCTTGGTGGATCCAAGAGGAGGGAAAACCCCATGATTCAATTGATGACATACGATTTCCTCCTTCGCGCATCTCCTTTCCCGAAAGTTCTTACCCTCCATCTTTGTTTTCAAAGTTTTCAAATTGACCTAGTTTTAAACCAATCAACGATCGACTCGCTAAACCAATCAGCGACGGTGTCATCTCAATACAGATTTACATTATAAGCGTATGTCATCTTTGAACCCTGGGGTTTCTCCTCCTCTTGGTGGATCCGTTATTATTTGTCAGGTGATGCAAATAGAAAACAACGAACTTAGCAACAATCAAACATGAAAAGAAAGTTCATAAATTATGCCGTGATTACTACATACGCAAGAGGCAAAGAAAAGAATAGATAACTTTCGCCATCATTGAAAATACAAATATACTGCTGCCACGCGTGACTGCATTACACACTGTGATTTAACAATTTAAACATGGTATTTTTCAAGTAAATGTTTTTTTAAGTGGAGCTATTGAAATGGTAGAATACATTGTTCAAAATCAAAATATTTCGATTAAATGTTCGAATGATATTATCCAATTTTTTGTTTTCGTTTTCAACTTTATTGTGAATGAGAGGAGCTACTGTATTGTACATTATACCTTACACTTTTTCATTGTAACTAAATTCAATACTCAAAAACACTTTAAAAATTATCTGTACATGTACCAAGTTCAGTGAGTTCATGTAAGTAAATCATTGTATTTTGTATAAAATGTTATCAAAGGATAGGTATCGATATGGTGAACTGAATTCAACAATGTTTTTCTCTTGAACCAATTATTGAAAACATTCTGTAAAAAGCACGGTCCTTTATGTAATGTTGACTGATTGGCAACAATTTTGTTCCTTTCTACCAATTCTTGAGAATAAAATAAAATAACTTTCCGAACCTTGTTGGACCAAAATAGCATATACAACATTTTCCTAGACCTCTCAATATTACAATAATTATTATACAAAGGAAATGTTGGTTGATTTTACAAAAAGTATACAAAAACTTAAAACAAAACCCCCCAAAATAGATAAAAATGAAGATAAACATTGTATTTCATTAACAAGATACTTTTTTAAAATCAACCAAACTTTTCTTTGTACAATTACAATATTGAGAGACCTAAACACATTTTGTTTATGTCGTTTTGTTCCAATGAGGTTCGGAAAGATGTTTCTTTTCACTCCGAACATATGATATTAAGAAAAAAAGAAGTGTCTGATGTGTTTTCTAAAACAATATAGAGAAACGGATATATATATATATATGTTTCAAATTATAATGTTACCATCCAAAAGATGACCATTAAATTCACCATGGGTAAAAGTTTCTGGTTTAAGAGAAACGCGTGTTCAAAAAGTTCACCATATCGATACCACTCCTTTAAAGCTAAAACCATAATTTCAAGTAGATTTTGATGATTAAGACAATTATGAAAACTTCAAAGAAGTCCAACTATTCAAAAGATTGAATCTCGAACAAGTCAGTTATCCAATACAGGTGAGAGTCACCATTAATTTGTGTTGATAGAGTCGCGTTCATCTCGAGAACTCTCGTCTCATCCGAGACGAGATTAAACGAGTCTTCATTTTGAGTAAGTTCATCATCTATGACTAGGTTGCAACCTTTTGTAGAGTAACTCTGTCATCGTTTTGGACAGGATCCTGTTGTGATTGCAATGTTGGAAGCTTCCCCAGTAACTGTTGTTATCTGAAGGCAACGTAGCATGACGTCACCTAACTTCCTGACAACACAATCTCCTGAAAATAACGTTAAGATAGCAGAAAAAGTAGTGTGTAGCACAATAAACAATTTATTAATAAAAGGTGAGAATCGTGAACTGACGGGTAAACAACCCTTTAGTCTTATTTCAAAGAAAATGTTTTGTAATGATAGTTGTTTGATATCTTTGCAATTTATGACTTTTTCTATTAATAATGACTGACGTCCGATTCCTAGATCTTATGCAAGAAATATTGGTCCCCTTGCAGTTATAGCTTACTCTGTTATTTAATATTTAACAGTAAAACCTGTGTCAGTGGAACACCGTTAGCACCTCTAAAGGGTGTTCCACTAACAGAGGTTCATTACAATAAGTCACAGAATAGATTGCAGGACTTTGAAAAAAGTTCCACTTCCTGTACCTCCTACAAAGGTGTTTCACTTTACAGGTTTTACTATATTAGCATTTGTTCTATTAATTTCGATCCAGCAATCAGTTTGACTTATGGATCGACTCTGGAAACGCATATACCCTATTCCCGATCGCGATGGGACCATGCTCACCCTTTTCTTTAGCTCTTACCCGGTTTATGTAGATATGGATTGTGCTCATCGCCGTTTGTCGTTGACAAACATGAATACCTCGACGTCAAATCATTTACGATATTCCTCTCGGTTTCTGCATTGTTAGAGTCATATAAACGGTATGAAGACGCTATTGAATCTAGTTCTTCTGTAGTCCTGTTACAAAATAAATACAATAGAATAAAATAAAATAAAATAGGCTTTTCTAGGAGGACCAAGAAGGAATTGATCTCTTTATGCGTCGCTCTTTGATACCTCGAAGATGAATGATACATTCGTTTTGAAAGTATCCATGGTTGTTGGATGACGAATGAGTGACTCGTCTTATCAAGAAAGTATTTATATTTACGTAGCGAGTGAACCCAGGCCCGTAGCCATGGGCCAAAAGTTCTTTCAAAATCATGCAGTTTTTCACCGTTCTGAGCACTTTTCAAGTGATTTTGGCTATATTTGGACCAAAGTCGCGGATCGTCTAATGTAAACCCACTTGGGATTTTTAAAAAGTGAGTACCAATTCTATGGTATCACTGGTACTCGCTTAGTTATGCTGACGATATGGAAGAACTTCAGGGCTTCGGTTTCGGTAAGATAAGATATTTTTATTTCTCGATTCTACACCACTTATAAGTCAAGTTGTGGACAATTATTATGCTCAAAGTTAAGAAAGATAGTCTAGTTTGAGAATATGCGGTTCTATGTTTGGTATATTAACGAAGACGCAATTCATGTCACATATTTAGTCCCTCGCTTTTGTTACGTTGACTTTCTTCATGAATATTGTCACATTGGCAATATCCGAGGGATATAGCGAGGGATTTAAACATGTGAATTGCGTCTTCGTTAATATACCAAACATAGAACCGCCTGCATATTCTCAAACTAGACTATCTTTCTTAACTTTGAGTCAAATTATTGTCCACAACTTGACTTATAAGTGGTGTAGAATCGAGAAATAAAAATATCTTACCGAAAACGAAGCCCGGAAGTTCTTCTATCTTGTTACGCTGATCGAAGTATCGTCAGCATAACTAAGTGAGTACCAGTGATACCATAGAATTGGTACTTTCCAAGTGTCAAAAGTATAGAACTTCTTAATTAACGGGCTATTCACTAGTTCTGTCCGTTCTTTACAGAAAATGCATGTACACCTACTTGTATATTGTGTAGCATACTATATTGATATGGTATAAGTTGCAGATTTCTACGATTTGAAATTTGAAGATTTAATGTTGAACCACTTTAAAATCAGGCATTCCAAACTTAAAAAAGAAGTAAATAAAATGGATGGTTTGTGTAAAGGAATACGAATTTATCAGAATATTAATAATGCGTCTCACCTACTTGGCACTGATATAACATTGATTTCCACGCCAATTTGCCGTAGTTCTCCGGCGATTCTGCTGGCTTCATCAAGTTGTCTCAAATACCCACTTTTGTGGCCATCCGTAAAGATCAGTAACACATCAGGATTGTCATTTGTGTCATTTCTAGAATATTGACGTCAGACTTCAGGCATATATTACGATTTGAACATGAAAACTCACCAAAATGTTTCGAATATTCATTATTGTCCGCCATTACTCAGACTACGGCCCACCGTTATGACGTCACACATTACACGTATCACCAGGGGCATTATTCGCGAATATACCCCGGTTGAAATGTTGACTTTGTTTACAGTTTATAGAAGGCGTGAATACAGTCATGTTCGAATCAATGATATGGACATAATGGCTATGGGGATTAATATATATATTATGTATATCAAGTAGTTAAAAATATTGATTTTTATTTGCCGCTCTGGTTTTAAGCTGCATAAAAGAATCACATGCCATAAATCAAACAACAAATTAGTGGATCCTTGGATCAAATCATTAATGCTTGC
Organism: Owenia fusiformis; assembly: GCA_903813345.2. Taxonomy (NCBI): domain Eukaryota; kingdom Metazoa; phylum Annelida; class Polychaeta; order Sabellida; family Oweniidae; genus Owenia; species Owenia fusiformis. The sequence continues at coordinate 11,233,517 of CAIIXF020000012.1, forward strand.
TATTAAATATATTGTTGTAATCCCGTATACCTCAATATTGTTTTTTGAATATCTCCAAGCGTCTCTTCCAGATATCTATCTTTTACTTGAGACCCCTCTGGTTTTATTGTACATTTTGTCCCAGTGTACGCGTCAATGGCGTTCTCGAGTCTTTTCGAACTCGCTAAAAGCACGAAATTAAAAAGGACGAGAGTTTTACATACATCCAAATGGATATAATTGATATATCAAGAAATTGGGTGACTTTCAGCCAGGATTGTCTATACTTTCAATAATATTCTGGCCCTACCAACATACGTGCTGCCATCTTTTTATCCATCTCTATATATATACAGAAAATGGCTAATTGATGAAAGTATGTGCATTTTTACTTTTAGCTCACATGGAGCTATTGTCATCGCCCACTTGTTAATCTTTTCGCCATCTATTAACAATCTCCTTTAATATTAAACATAATTAAATCATTATCTTACCTGTACTGACAACAGCGGAGGATTTCAATTTATGAAGAATCAATCCAATATTTGCGCTGGAGTTATTAACAGATTCAATTTCTTTAATAATGTACTTTGTAACGTTTTTTGCCCGCTCAAAGTCTTCTAATGAAAGAAAACAGGATATGTCGAGGATGATCTGCATGTTAAGACAGGCTGAAAGAGCAGAATGACAATAGATCGAATCATAATTATTTATTAATTATTTATCAGAGCAAGATCCGGGGTGAAAAGGTTGCTTCAATTCACCAACCAACATGAAACGTCTTTGAACTATAATAAAACTCGGAGATGGAATTTATTAAATTTGATAATATGATATAATTTGCGACAATGTTACAGTTTTAGCAGACCTCTCAAACAGTACCTAACTACCCTGCGTGCAGAGTCTAGTTAAAGACGAAGCTCTCTTTTAAGAAGTGAAGTTAAACGAATGCAATGGGTATACCTTAACATCACTGATTCACGCATTAAATACTTTATTTATGCTTTATTTATGGCGTGGTCACATTTGCTCCGATTTTCAGCACCAGCGCCCGGCGATGAGTATTTTGTTTAAAATTGAATACAATTTTTCACATTTGGAACACCTACCAGGGTCACCATATGCACCACCATTGTCGTAGAGGAGAGTGGGTGATGGCGGAATCTTTGGCGGCAGATCATGCATGTGATCCCCATCTACTGCCACGGCCCCTAGATAAATTGAGATGAGAACATATGCGTGAAAAATATGGCGTGAGCGTGAGAGATCACGCCCTATTAATGGTTCACGAAGCTGGTTTAATGTTTTCAAGGGGGGTGCTACAGATTATTTTTTTTCACGTTAGATCAGGGATTTGGGATATATAGGGTTTATTTTCTTATGACAGGTTTACACTTAAAGTTTGCTTTTCTTCCTAGGTTTCTTAACAATTTTTTGTCTTCCCTTTGGTATCTGTGGTGAGATATTGAGCAACAGAAAATGCGATGAGTACCAGGATGAAAGAACGTTGACTCTAAGTATGTGGGATTGTGGGATATGTAAACTCATTTTGTAATAAGTTTGAAATACTGCAAAGGAATCGATTATATTTTGTCATTCATCATCTTTAAATGCTTTTACAGGCTGTATGGCATGGACTTCTTGTTGTTTACAGTTCATCTTAACTTAATAAATATCAAAACAATACTCTGAATGACGTATTTACTTCAAATCCACAAACAATTAGCTATAGTACATAGAATAACGAACATTATCCTATTCCAAGTAGTTTTAGGGAGATAAGTTAGTAAGATATATCCCGTATCCTGATTTTGAGGTTTCCATATCCTGAACCTCCATATCTCCCGCCATATCTCCCGCTCCAGGGCATATCTTCTCGCTTCGAAAAAAAAATGTGAAAAAATAAGAAAAAAATTGAAAAAAAGAAAAAATGGGAAAAAATTGAAAAAAATAAAAAATTGAAAAAATGAAAAAATTGAAAGAAAATTAGAAAACTCTACTTGGTATAGGATAAAGCAGTTATGTACGGTCGGTTTGGATATTGGGTTCATCCCTCGTGAGATATGCACATCTATCTTCGGTCCCTACGGTCCCTCAGGTAGATATGCATATCTCCCTCTGGATAAACCCCATATCCAAAACGGCCTCCTCGTACATAACCCTTATGTACTATACACCCTTATGTAGGTCCAGCATACGGTGTATATCAGGCCCGCACCCAGAGCGAGAGTTGGAGAGTGAAGGCATCTCCCCCCGACCAGAAATTCTTTCAAATCAGTTTTTCACAATTCAAAGCACTCAAAGCACTGCATAATTTTTTAGCCAAATCTGTCAAAAAGCTCTCCCTCCTGGAAAAAGCTCTCCCCAGCTTGGTGAAAGCTGTCAACGGGCAAGTTTAGAGAATAAGATATTGTCTAGTTCTGTAAATAGAAGCATCTTAAATTATCGACCTGTGGTCGCGGCGAGTCAAGTACAAACATTTTAATTCAGCTAATGACTGCACTAACGTCCAAAACAAATGTAATTGACAGGTAACAATCCACTTGTAACTGGTAAGACATCCCAAATGAAGGACTCTCGGATGTTTGATTTTAGTGTGTATTCTCCTGAAGGCCAAATGAGAATTTTAACACCAAATAATAAGCTTTCACTGATAGAATGTTTTACCAGAATCTGAATGTACTATTGATCATTTTAATATATTCGTTTCTCGCAGTTTCGAATACGTTAGGACTCGCAGTTTCAAGGCCTATCGCCTGCAGTCATGTATCAGAAAAAGTCCCCAACTAGCTTTAAAACCAGCCAAATACAAGTAAGAATCGCACTAGTTCGATTTAAATAGGCTTACTTAGGTAGAAACACAACATAATGAACTGTAGTTTATCTTAAAGAATGTACAGTTGTAACGAAGAAGAGTGCATTCGTTTTCTATTGTTTTTAAAGAATTGACACTTACTTGCACAGCGAAAAATGGCTTGGTATCCAATAGTTTTTATAGATATCCCAAATCCCGAATATTTGTCGTATTCTGGAACATCCTTAAATATACCGATACTTCAAATATCCAGAAATATATTTAAAAGGATATTTCTGGATACTCCAAGTTTCCAAATTTCAACATAGCCGAATTAAGGATATTCCAGGATACTTGACTTCCATAGTATTCAGAAATATTTTTGAGTATCCGGAATAATTAATATAATTAACGTTCAATTTACAACTTAAGTGTATTTAAAACGTTTGTTTGGCGTTTCACCAAATATAGAATGTGAAATATATTGTATCTTCTGCTGAAACAGCATTCTCTTCGTGATACCTAAACCACTCGAAACGATGGCTGCCATAGAAAAACTTGTGTTAGTTTGGGAAATTCAATGGACGATTACATCAACAATAAGCCGCTCTACGATGAAAACTTTTCTTCTAAGCACGGAAGATGTATTAAAGTTAAAAACGACTCGAGTAGAAATACCATTTCCTTCATGTCGACTGATTTATTTGAATAATACTGTGAATCTGTCGGATTTTAGCGTGTGCATTTCGTAGTTTTCTCATTTTATCTGGCTTCGGTCGAACTTTCAAGATATAAACGTGAATTCGTCTTGTAGAGGATTTTATGCACTTTACTAACAAGCTTTTGTTGACTACATTTTGATATTCGAAGACACTGAAAAATGGCTTCGAAATAAGGTAACAAACACAAATATTAGACGCCATTGTATACTTCCTGGCTGAGTCGATTAAACCGGAAGTTTGTTCTCTGACGTCGGCGCGATATCAATAAATTGAGAAGAAATAACTACACAGCTCAGAACGTTATTTTGGACTCCTAGGATAAACTTCGGAGCATTTTCAAAGTTGAAATATATAGTATTAGTATGCAATGACCGCTTAAAGCGAAAAGGTCGTCAATACTGTACATTATTAAATCTCTTTGTGTTTAGTTTGTGCTAAGAGAGCTTTTCACATATTAATGCTCGAAATATATCAACGTATTCTCAGCTTGAAATTACATAGGTATTTGGACATGTTATATATGCAAATAGGTCTCCGAGCTTTAGAGTCAATGTGAACGAAAATATCCTTGCTGTATGTATAGAATCCCGACCGTATTTACCAATATTCCAAAAGTACCCCTAAATATCCCGAAAATATAATTGAATATTCAGCCGTATTTCTGAGTATCCGAATGATATAACAGTTGAATCCCGAAGTATCCGTGAATAAACGAGACATATATCAGTAGTTTCCAGAACTACGGATATTTCTGGATATTAGTGTTCCGTCTCTCAATGATATCCATGCATCTCCGAAATCGTGATACCTAGAGTATTTATCACGGATTCTTAAAGGCTGAGAGCGGGTATAAAAGGCAGATGGAACAGCCCACAACAGCCAAATATGGCAGTTTAAATGTCCAGTTCAAACAAAATGAGAAAATTTTCAAACTTTCTACTATAACCACATTGTTACCATGAGTTCCAAGCTCTTTTTTGTTACAGAGGTTTGTGAAACTATCATGACTATAAATCTCAAATCAAATTCTAAAGTGTTTTTTTAGTTTTTGTGAAATAAGACAATTTCCTTTTTGTAAATATGCTCATTAGTATAACTGAAAATTTAAATTTCAACCAATGGTCATCTCTTATCTGTTTAGAAGTGAACAAACATAGCATAAGCCTGTAGCTCTCTTGTAGCAGACCATGTGTTTCTGTATATGCTGGACATTTAAACTGGCCACATTAGCACTGATTGGCTGAACAGTGACAGCTTGATTAATAGCTTCACCCGGGTCCAAATCTCTGGGCCTTTAAGGATGTGTTCCATATTCATATAATATCCCAAAAGTATCCAGGCAGGATACTTTATCATTTTTCGCTGTGTTGGCAAGCTTTCCAAAACCAGTGTGGCACAAAAGACGATTGACTGTCTTATGCAGAGCACTAAAGATGAACAATAACACCCTATTCACTTATTCGATAGTTAAATAGTTAACACAAAAGAAATCAAATGTTAAACTAATTATAGCCCACTCACTCACTCACTCACTCATATGTATCAACTCAGATTTTGTTGAACAGTCGATACAAAAGAAATCAAATGTTCAAGATTAGATCATGGACCATTTACCTTTCATAAGAGTGTGGGGTTTAAGTTAGATAAACGATAAGCCTTGGTCTTACGAGAAAAGAATAGCCGCTGGCCCATCGGCACTTGGATATTATTTCACATACTACCCAAGACTCATTGTTTATCCTTTCCAGAAAAAATGACGTTACTGACCTCCTTTAATAGCTCCTAGTATCCTATAGCCCCCTATTGTGCTTACATCATGAGATCGAGCACAAGAGACCAACCATAGTTGAATGCATCCATATCTAAAAGCGTATTTCATAAAAATATCAATATATCAAATCAAAATAGCCTCGAGTGATGAATTGTATTTTAATATTTAATAAAGTATATTATGATATCTAACAGTCACTATGACATTGGCTTCAAAGGATTGCTCGAAATATGTCTTTATTTTTACCATTTTGCTTTTATAGTGGTTTCAAATATTATTTTAAATTTCTATGATTTATAACAAACCTATTGATGTGAAACATATTTCAAACAAATATTTTTTAAATATAATATATAGATTAATTAAAGGCCAAGGCCAAGTGAATAAACAGATTAGAACAATAACAGCAAATTGCAACACAATAAATAAATAAGTATACGTACTCAACTTCTATTCGCGAATGTAAATAATGGCTGAAGGCTAGCGGTTTGATTGCCCTTCGATAGCAAACTCATTTAAATGTGAATTTATGGAAATTAATAGGTTAATCCGGTAGTCGGCAGTCGAAAGTCGCATTCGCGAATGCAAGCTCAATCCAAGAATGACAAACAAAATCTAATAGATAACCTTTATTCTGGCAAAGATATCAGCTGAAAATAGAATTTTAATTTTTAATAAGTTTAGCAAAACATTAAATAAGAGAATACTTACACTGTGGTTAGGTGTATTAAACATAAGCTAAATTCCATGTCATATGTAGTAGAATAATAGTAGATAGTGATATCATCAGATAGTGCATGCTTACAGTACGTGTGCCATTGGTCTTTCTCAGAGGCTAATGTTTTCATCGGGTCAATATAGAAGTTAGAAAAAACACAAACAATGTAATTATAATTTAGGTATTGCATTAACTCTTTATTCCTTTTTACATAGCAACGAGATGCGGTTGCTTGCGAGTAGACTGAAGCGAAACAAATATTGCAAGAAATATTTTACATCGTATTACCTAGTATATTAAGATATTAGTCGATGATACCACACGTAAATAGAAACGTCGCCAGGTGTATGGCACAACCTCCGAACGTAGGGATCCGGAGATCGTCCACTCTACCCCTTCCTTCTTTCCAGTTTAAATCAGCTTATTAGACTACATCGTAAGTGGAAAAAGGAATAGAATGAATGATGTCTTGAGCACTGCGTTCGGGAGTACTACGACAGCGACGTTATGGGGCGATTCACAAGTTATTTAGACACGCTGTGTGTTGTTTTAACGTTATGGGGTGCACCGTGTCTGTCAATGCGTATATGATGACTGTGTGGGGATGTTTTTTACAACCTCGCGAATGACACACTGGAAAAGGGGCAACAAGGACTGTAGAGAGAAAATTTGAAAATTTTTACTTTTTCTGAGCTATCGGGTCAATATTTGGCTCAACATTTCTTTGACGTACCTATTTTCTTAAAATGTATGGATAAACTATCAATTTCAGCAAACTGTAAATTCAGTTCAAAGCTTCTATAAAGGGAGTCCCACTTATAGATTTTTAAGATCCACCACGTTTCAAGAGGAATATCAGCTGAAATAATGTTCATCCAGGGGGTTTCTTTGGAGATAATAAAAATATATGATAGTCTTGATGAAATATCCAAACTTAAATATATTTTGACACTGGTCCATGAACGTTGAATGGCCCCTCTGCAATAATTGTTGCACCTTCAACGGTGGGGAAGGGCTTTGCTTCGTTTGTAAATTAGATCATTGCTTTGGATATTGGGACTTATTTTATAATGACCATTTACTTTCAGTATCCTTTCCAAGTCTTTAATAACCTCTTTGGGCTAACTTTATTCAACCAATATTGCACTGGCTAGTTACAGTCGTGTCGAGTCGTGACTAACAACCTTTTTACTCTAGTGAATATTTGATTCCGTTTTCCCTGTCCATATTTTATTTGTTATCAAAAACCATATGTACAATAAAATCACAAATATTCTCCACAAATCATTGGTGTCTCGATCTAACATTCAGTTTCTATATTCAGACCATAACTGTACTATTAACTTATTATTGGGCACCGCTTGAAATACAAATCAATGTATTCAGTAACATATTTCACAACATTTGCATCATTGTGATCAAAAGCTAAAAGTTGATTGGTATATATATTCTCACTAGCAGTCACATATATTTGTTCGTCTATGCCACGTTTACGAATTTGTTCCTTTCTCTTAGATGTTAAGATAATCCAAATTATGGCGCCGCCATCTTGTTTAAGTCGTTTCGCAGCAGCGATCGCCCATCCGTTTTCCCTCCAGGGAGATTCTAAGCCATCGCCAAAAATAATGAGAATTTTACCTCGTTGGTTCGGAGCATTTTCAAAGTAGTTCTTATTTGCAAAATTGATGGCTCTATTTGTGCGTGTTTTCCGTGTACAAATGTCTGGTCGTTTCAGCTCCGATATTTTGTTGCCAGCTTCATAAGCGTCTGTTGGAGGGAAGCTGTCAACAGTGTTATTGTCGTATGAGAACCCGCAGTATTTGGAGCTGTTCCCAAGGGCACGTGTTATTTCATTTGCAATGTTCATTGCAGATGTGGCATTACCATAATCTATGGAGCAACTTACATCAAACGCATATACGACCTCTGCACAAGCTGAAAATAGTGAACGAACTAGTTATCAGTTTTATTTGAATCAAAAATATAAAAGTAGCTGCACCCCATCAAAAATATGGGAATGATAGGGGGTATAATAAGTGTTGCTATCTCACTGACGTTTTTCTCATTCGTTGAACACCATTCCTTAATATAAAACATCTGGTGGTTTTTCCCATCATGCTCTGCTACCCCGCCCAGGTATGTTACATGACATTATTGTACCTCGTCCCGAAGAGCGAATATTTACTACAGCCGTTTTCGATACCCCTTCTCCCGTACGAGGCCTCTTAACATGATATATCTGAGATTGAGATTAAATCGTATGCTATGAATACTAAAACAAAAAGCAATTCCTTCTAGTATTGGAGAAAACTTGTTTGACATGTTCAAATATTTCCCTTGCCCACCTTTTCTCATTTTTTCAAAAATCTCTTAAATCACTTTTAAAGTTATGAAACATAGTAAATTAATGTTTTGTTAATATAATTGTTGTAATAATACCCTTCTTTATTGATCCACCACAGAAGTATCTGGAAGATAGGTCATCAGTAAGATCGCCAATATGATCGATGTTGTCAACTTCATAGACCAGCTCCGGACTTGATGGTAAGTCATCCAACAAACTGATATGTGTATTATCTTCCTTTCTACAAAATCAGTCCTACGTTTAGTCTTATACATTACAGCGGTATCCTGTGACTTACAGTATCTAAGACTAATTCAAGATCAATTCATTTCGAATGTTACCAAACTAAAATCTCCCTGCAGGTGATTTTCAAGCTTCACTCACTTACGTCCATAGATATTAAATGTCCACCATGGTGTCATACAAATTAAGATTCACTTACTCTTCTGTTATGGTGACAATATTAATCTCAACTCCTGTTGCTTTTGCACGTGACGCCGCCGTCTTGATAGTATTGGCGGCATCTGTCTTTACAGTATTCCCCGTAAATAGAACTGCCACGTTTCTCTTATCTTTCCTTTTAATAGAAATCATTGGTGCTTTGAATTAATTAGTAGATGATAAGTTATTACCAATGTAAAACGTCTGTTCCACAAAGATGCATGTCACAAAAGTAAATCGTAAAAACTTTAAAAAGAATGTCTAGTAACAGATGAAGAGTACGTGTAAATCAGCATACAGTTTTTAAATGATTAAAACTATCAAAAACTGACAATCGTCTTTTGTGCCACAGTGGTGATTGATAGCTTGTCAAGTGTCCATTCTTTAAAAACAATAGAAAAGGAATGTACTCCTCTTTTGTAACAACTATAATTCTTTGAAATAAGTTTCAGTTCATTTTGTTGTGTTGCTACCTAAGTGGGGTTAAGGGAGATTTGGGTAGTCTTTAAAATGATTTTTAAACGGTTTGAATCCCGTAGTGTAGTATTATTTTGCATACCTAGCTCCGTTGTCAGATGTGAAGTATGACGTAGTTAAATCATACAACGCCTTTTCAGTGTTTGCATCATTACAACCAATGTCCAAGTCCATGTTTACAATGGCGTCAACAATAGCACTTCTGGTGGTAATACTACCTGAGATACAGATAAGAAGAATATATCATGAACATTGGAAACGAACAAAATAGATTGTTAATGTTCTCTTTGCTGAAGTAACCCATGTTCAAGTTTGACATGTCTCGGTTGCCAATGAGTACAGTGTACGTACGTAAAATAAACTAAAAAGAACCCTTACTTTTGATAATATTACACCGTTGGTATTATTAGAAACTGCGTTTTCAAGAATTCCTTAGTCTATTATTATGACATTGTATTCATGGTTATACCAATTTATTTGGGTCAATTCTTCAGTTTATGAAATTTCAATAACAAAAAAATAATTGTTACGTTTTACAAACCTAAATTGAAGAGTAATTCATTCTGGATACCATAGAGCGCAACTCCCACTTGGATGTCGGATCCTGGTATACTCATCAAACGCTCAACAAGTTCGGCAGCAAACAATCGTACTTTTTGTAAATCATCCTCATCGGCAGAACACGTAACATCGACCACAATCATCAAATCCATACATGCTACGAAAGACGCCATTTTGTGAATGTACAATATATTAAAAGAGGTCACTGATATCTGCAATCAGTAAAGCCTCACTAATCAACTCGGTAACTCATTGAAACAGTAATACATATAATTATGTAAAAAGTAAAGCTATTTTCATTTTCTAAAACTATAAGTGGCAATTATCTAACAATCAAACTTTTTTCTACCTCCAGTATATTTCGTTAGAGAATGACATCATACCTGGATCCCCTGGGTTTCCAAAGTTATCAAACAGAGTTGGTGGGACTACATCCTCAGGTGGTGACGTTATTGGGCACTGTTTGAAATACAGTTCAATGTATTCAGTAACGTATTCTACAACGTTGGCTTCATTGTGGTCAAATGCTAAACGCTGATTAGTATATATATTCTCACTCGCAGTCACATATATTTGTTCGTCTATGCCCCGTTTAGCAATTTGTTCCTTTCTCTTAGATGTTAAGATAATCCAGATTATGGCGCCACCATTTTGTTTAAGTCGGTCCGCAGCAGCTATCGCCAACTCGTTTTCTCTCCATGGAGATTCCAAGCCATCACCGAAAATAATAAGAATTGTGCCTCGATGGTTTACTTCGTTCTCAGTGTTCTTCTTATTTGCAAAACTGATTGCTCTATTTGTGCGTGTTTTTTGTGTACATATCTCTGGTCTTTTCAGTTCTGATATTTTGTTAGCAGCTTCATAAGCGTCTGTTGGAGGGAAGCTGTCAACAGTGTTATTGTCGTATGTGAATCCCCAGTACTTGGAGCTGTTCCCGAGGCTTAGTGTAATTTCCTTTGCAATGTTCATTGCAGATGATATATTTCCATCATCTATGGAGCAACTGACGTCAAACGCAAATACGATCTCTGCACAATCTGAAAATTTTTAGCTGTACTTGTTATTACTTAATATATGTGAATCGACAATGTAAGAGAAAATTCTGCACCTCACCAAACAAAATATCCACAGGGTGGACGAGATGAGTAGCTCTCATAATTATCAGCTATTACTTGGTATCAGAAGCGTCCCCTTAGCTTTCCCTAAATTGTCTTATTAGCATTATACGGATCACTTGACATTCAAAATGGCGGACAACGGTGAGTTGGATTTCTATTCCTATGGTCCTATAAGTTTTATATGGATCTATCGCATGGATACTACGTGACCCAATACCAACTCTGAACTTTGGAAATCCGATCCCATGTACACACGTTGTTTTTAAGCATTTTGATTTATTATCGTCCGTCATGCTTCTCATTCTGTGGTTGGTTGGTTGTCAAAATATCAAACATAATATGAAATAGAAGAATTATAAATCCATCAAGAGTATTGAAAATATATGTCAGAAATAGCATATATCATATGTTGACAAAAAAGTCGAATTATGAATTGATCAAAAGTATTGAAATATATGTTAGAAATCATTTATCATATATTGCACTGATATGTCAAAATGACATATTATGAAAAAGAAGAATTATAAATTAATCAAGAGTATTGAAAACATATGTCAGAAATATCATTTACAGAATCATATGTTGCACCGAGTCATTATGTCAGAATGACATTATATGAAAATGAGGTATTATGAATCCATCAAGAGTATTAAAAACATATTTCAGAAATATCGTTTACAGAATCATATGTTGCACTGAGTCATTTTGTCAGAGTAACTTAATATGAAAATGAGGAATTATAAATTAATCAAGAGTATTGAGAATATATGTCAGAAGTATCATTTACAGAATCATATATTGCACGGAGTCATTATGTCGGAATGACATAATATGAAAATGAGGAATTAAAAATTAATCAAGAGTATTGAAAACATATGTCAGAAATAGCATTTACAGAATCATATGTTGCACCGAGTCACTATGTCAAAATGACATTATATGAAAAAGAAGAATTATAAATCCATCAAGAGTATTGAAAATATATGTCAGAAATAGCATATATCATATGTTGACGAAAAAGTAGAATTATGAATTGATCAAAAGTATTGAAATATATGTTAGAAATCATTTATCATATATTGCACTGAGTCATCATGTCAAAATGACATATTATGAAAAAGAAGAATTATAAATTAATCAAGATTATTTAAAACATTTGTCAGAAATAGCATTTGTCATATGTTGAATCATGTCAAATTGACATAATATTGAAACAGAAAAATTAATAGTTTTCTCAATCAATTATTAATAAATTTATTTTTTTAAATTAATTCAATTGGTGAAATAAATGATTGAATTTTATATTTCTCTAATGTTTCATGTTCAGTTGTGTTTTCTACATCTAACCCAAAGTGTACTAATTGCTGAAAATCTGTGATATACTTTTCAAATATTATTTCAGAAGTTGAAACTAATAATGTATAGTCATGTTATATTCAAGTCTCTGTATGAGTTGTCTTGGGATGATCAGGAGTTATCTTGGGTAGAAATGCCTTTGGAATAAGTTGTTCTGAGATGAGATATCATGGGATGAGTTGTCTTGGAAAGAAATGTCTTTAGAATAAGTTGTCCTTAAATGAGATATCATGGGACGAGTTGTCTTGGAAAGAGATAGATGTCTTTGGGATGAGTTATCTTGGGATGAGATGTCTTTGAGATAAGGTATCTTGGAATGAGATATCATGGGATGAATTGTCTTAAGAAGAGATAGATGTCTTTGGGATGAGTTATCTTGGGATTAGATGTCTTGGGATAAGTTGTCTTGGGATGAGATGTCATGTTACCATTCGTTATATACATAAGAAATCGTTGTACATGTATACATATCTTATATAATGAGTACCCTGGACGTCAGAACGTTGAAACATGTTTATAATATAATTGTTGCATAATACCCTTCTCCACTGATTCACCGCAGAAGTATCTGGATGAAAGGTCATCGGTAAGATCGCCAATATGCTCGATGTTATCGACTTCATAGACCATCTCAGGACTTGATGGTAAATCATCCAGCAAACTGATACGTGTATCATCTTCTGTTCTACAAAATCACTGCTAGATTTATAAAATATGTTTGTAAGGTTTAGCATTACATCTAAAAGGGTGTTTCAATTTATTACTCCCCAACAGTACCTCAGACTATTTAAAGCGTCCTCTTCAATACTATATTTTACATAAAATTTCTAAGGTCTATGGACCAATGTTAGGTTCATTTCAAGATCGCGTCCATGAGCTATATCGTAAATTAACTAAGGGAACAAAATAAATGACCTAAACTGTGGTTTAGATCATTATGATCATGACACGGGGATATTTATTTATTTAGCCTCCAATACTGAAGAATAGTTTGACAATTAAAACAATCTTACACTATACCGTATGCTAATTGAACAATTACAATATCATGAATTTTACATGACTACATGAGCAAAATATAGACCCAAAATAACAATGATAACAATGGATACATTGATAATTCAGCCAAGAAATCTTCTTTGGTACATAATTGAGACATTCCTACATGAAATAATCATAACATTCAAGCTTCAATAACCTCTGGTTCCTATATATTAGGTAAACACCCTGATGTCTAGCGACGAATAAGATTCACTTACTCTTCTGTAATGGTGACAATGTTTATCTCAACTCCGTTTGCTTTTGCACTTAAAGCCTCTGTCCTGATAGCATTTGAAGCAGCTGTTGTTACAGTTTTCCCCGTGAATAGTATGGCCACGTTTCTCTTATCTTCCCTTTAAGGTAAAATGGTAGTATTGCTATTAATTAGTTGATCATAACTTTAAGCCAATATGAAACTAAGATTTTCAAACGTTTGTCACCGAAAGCCGTGTAAAATCATCCCTTTGGGTAAAAATGGTATTATTGCTATAAGTTGATCATCACATTAAGCCAATTTAAAACTAAGGTTTCTCAAACGTTTTTTACCGAAAGCAGGGTCAATTGTAACATCAGGCCAATTTAAAAAGGCCAATCCATATATGATGTACAGGGTGACCCAATAAAAATGCAACCCTCCATTTCGTCAATATTTTTCTTAAATGGAGGTAAATTGCTCTGAGATTTGGCACACAAGGACTTCATTCTATGTGGGATCCTTTGGCAAAGTTTTAATAATCATAGTCTTATATTGATAGAGTTATGGTTGTTTCAAAATATGCTCCAGATGTCGTCAATTTCGCTGAAAACAAACTTGCAATGTTCAAGGAAAACTGTTCATAACACGTATGCATTCTTCACCATGGGTGGGTATAGCTCAAATTTTTGCAGCCATTGCTTATTGGAGTTCTGCAATTGCGGTAGGGTTATTTTCATACACATTATCCTTTAAATAACCCCGTATATAGAAGTCAGGGGCATTGAGATCAAGACTGTGGGATGACCATGGGTCCTCCGTCCTAGGAGAGATAATCTTCTCATAGAAATGACTAGTGAGCCGGGCTATGCTATCATTAGAAGTGTGAAGAGTAGCTCCATCCTTCTAGAACCACTGTTCTTGTCTATTGAAGCCTCTATGTCACTCTAGAACTGCCTAGAACTTCCTGGGAACGCCAATATTGCGCTGTGTGTTAACAGTAACAGTGTTGCCATTATCAACCTCAAACCAAAAGGGGCAGATGATTTCATGTTTGGAAATTGGCAGCCCAAGCTGTGCATTTAACAGAATGTAGGGGCCTGTGAAGCACTTTATCTGGAATTTGTGATCCCAGAACACATTATTTCTTGAGTTTACATGTTCAGAAAGAAGGGAATGTGATTCATCCGAAAACCTGACATTGGAAATGGACGACATTTGGAGCATAATTGTGAACGACCATAACTCTATCAAGATAAGACTATGATTATTGAAACTTTGCCAGAGGATCCCACAATGAATGAAGTCCTTGTGTGCCAAATTTCAGATCAATTAACCTCCATTTAAGAAAAATATTCGAAAAATTGAGGGTTGCATTTTTTTGGGGTCACCCTGTATATGATATACCTATCTCCGTTGTCCACTGTGAAGTATGATGTAGCTAAGTTACGGAACGCTTTTTCAGTGTTTTCATCATTACAACCAATGTCCAATTCCATGTTTAGAATTGCGTCAACTATAGAACTTCTGGTAGTAAAAGTACCTACAGTACAAATAAGAGGAATTATGAACATCGCCATAGAAACAACAATCATGAACATTGCCATGGGAACGAACATAAAAGTATATATGAAGTTAAAGATCTTCGCCACGGTATTCCTTCAGCAAAGGTTGACGATCAAAACAAGTAGAACTAATAAACTAATTTAAAAAGGAACCTTTATATATTTTACGGATTATTTTGCACCTATGTCATTAACAGAAACTCGGTAAATGTTAAAAAGTCCTAGGCCAATTGTTTTCTTGTTATGACGTCATTATATCCATGGTTAGAACAATTTATTTAGGCAGTCTTAACCTACCGGTAATGGAATTTCTGTTACGTCTTACGAACCTAGATTGAAGAGTAATTCACTCTCGGTTCCATGAAGCGCAACTCCCACTTGGATGTCGGATCCTGGTATACTCATTAAACGGTCAACAAGTTCGGCGGTAAACATTCGCACATTTTGTAAATCACTCTCGTCGGCGGAACAAGTAACATCGACCACAATCATCAAATCCATACATGCTACGAAAGTAAATTTTATTTTAAAACGCAATTTTGTCAATGTGCAATATATGAAAATAGCGGGGCAATGGTATCAATGGCATTATTGAAGCCAGTTGCATCGTATTGAAACAGTATGACAAAAGTATAGCTATTTCATATTTCCATTTTCGTCCGATTGTCCAACTTTTTCCTACCACCAATATATTTTGTAAAAGAATGGCGTCATACCTGGATCCCCGGGATCTCCAAAATTATCAAACAGAGTGGGTGGAAGTATATCTTCTGGTGGTGGTAGCGTTGTTGTAGGGAAAATACTTATTCCCTCCAGTACTGAAATTTTTGCCTGCAGTTCAAATCTGTTTCGCTTGTTTGCCGTGTGTGAATAGGATTTAGACACTGAACTCAATGCTTTGGTTAAAGCTAGGTTCACACCAACGGCGCTTTAATTCGGCGTACAAAGCTGCTTTGCACGCCGCATTAAAGCGCCATCAAAGCGTCGTTGGTGTGAACTTAGCTTTAAAGGATTCAAGCCATGGACTCAGTTGCATTGTATGCTGAATCATTCCATTGAAGGCGTTGTTTCAAAATCTTTGCTTGACCCAGCAGCGGGAAAGGAAAGTTTAAAAAACAACGCCTGGTTGGAATGAAGCAGCCACAATCAGCCATCTGGTCTTAAATTCTTTTCACACTTTGTAAAATATTTTCTACAAAATCACTTAAACGGTACAAAATCACTAAAATAACATATTTTCAATTAAACTTTTTGTAAGGGTCGAGTTAGAGTTAGAGATGCAGAGTCAGTGGCTTACACCCCAGTCACATTTGTCGCACGGCGGCCGCAAGTCGACCGCAGATCAATTAAATCGGTGAATTTCTGCGGCGAGCGTAGAAAAACTACGCTCGCCTTGCGGCCTCCGTACGGCGAATGCAGATTTTTACAGGCCGCAGGGAAGGCGTAGAAATTATAACTCGGAGTTATAATATTTGTTCATTTCTGAGGTCCCCGTAGAAATCAACTGGCTCAACAAGATTGAATCATTATTTGTCAATGTTTCACGATCACTTTTCATTTGATATTACATCCTAGCACTATGAATAACATTTATAAATTGTCCCGATGAAAATAAAATGGAAAAAAGTATTATTTATCAACAGAAAATTAAAATTCACCGTGCGGCTGCCGTGGGAAATGTGACTGCAAAAGTATGAGAGCGCAGAAATTCTACGGCGAGCGTAGAAATGTTACTGGCCGCAGAAATGATAGACCGCAAGGTCGCCGTAGGAAATGTGACTGGGGTGTTAGTCATTTAAATTAAGTTAATGGCTTAGTCATTTTAATTAAGTTAAAATGTATGCTGAAACTGTCAGCAATGACTTACTGCCAGAAAGTCCCCCTCCTCCTATTTTGACTCCGCGCACGTTTCCACCAAAGCCGGCCGAATTGACGGTATTGCACAGAAATGTACACAATACCAGTAACAGATATGGCACAGGAGTACGTGCAGCAAGCATAGTTGTACGTTGTTGCAGCAGTTATATTTGTCAATCACCTCAGTTCAAGAACTTGGATTCATGAATATCCCATAATAAGAATCTAGAAATTGCATACATTTCTTTAAACATGTATATCCAATTATGGTACGTACTTTTATATATTCATTATTAAGTGATTTTAGACGGACGTTTTATTTGATCATTTGTAAATGTATTTAAATAAAATATTAGATTTCACACATATCTATACATTTGCAATAAATTATACCATTGCATCTATGTATATAGTCGAATAATAAATAGGATGCACTAGCATAAGATTGAATTTGAATCCGTTCTTCCATATTAGTTTATTTATATATATGGCAAATATTTATATCATCTGAGGACAGTGATAATACACCTACATGAAATGATCCATGTTCAGATGCAGCTAATTAGAGTACTACTATTAAAATATTATCCTACACTTAGTGTACTAAATGTATAATAACATTAGAAAATAAATTTGATATTTATTGGCAAAATGAATAACCGGAGGATATCGTAACGATATATTCCGGGCAGAGGATATCGTGACGATATACTCAGGAAAACCCAATATGCGGAGGATATTGTGACGATATACTACGCTGGTTGATTTCCCGCCAAATTGATTCTATTTGGCATGAAATTCATTTTACAATGATATTATACATTTAGTACACTCCTTGTAAGTGTAGGATAATAAGAACATCCTATTTTTTCAGAATATCATTTTAATCTACTCGGTGATATTGATATATGAACTCGTTCGCTTTGCTCTCTCGTGCAGAAATAGTAGAAATAAATAGTAGAAATAGTAGAAATATCTCGTAGAAATATCCAACTTTACTTAAATTAATAAATCGCCACAGAATTTACATGAAACTGACTCACCTTCATACGGTTGTACAGTTCATGGGCGATGTCCCCGGGGTATCTTTCTCGTTTTCTCGATAGTTTTTTCAACTCGTTATATACCCCGTCTTCTAGTAACGCAATATCCGTAATTACAAGAACAAATCTATGAATTAACAACAATCTATATTCTTTAATCTCTTGATTATCAAGAAATACAACCCCCAAAATAAATTGTGAATGTAAAAGTGTTATCGCGCGCACTATGTGCTAAATCCGTTTTAAGCAAGTGCTACGGTGGCCCTCATTCAATACTTAGGAAATATAGACTGAAGACCATGTATTATATCGGCGAATAAATACCACAGGACTGGGCACAAACGTTTTCTGTACCCCGAACGACCTAAGGTATTTATTACTAGATATAATACCTGATCTGAGGTCTATATTACAATTCTCACCAAAATTTTGCCATCGTGTGATTCATCAGTTTTTTCAAAAAAAATTCTGCCTTGTTGCTGAGCCGTGTCTTTAAATTTAAAAAAAATATTATCATTATTTAAACAAATAATTTCTATCCTTAATTCGGGATGTGTGATACAAAACAAATTGATAGCAAAAGTTTAATAAAGTTACTCTGTTGATAGCTTCCTAATGACATTGTTCAAATAAAACTAATTGAACGGATGTCAACAAATCGGAATCATTTCCCTGAAAGTAAAATGTCGTCTATGCTATTGTGGTTATTCGATAACAAAGCGAAATTGGTCAAGCGGGACGTTCGTAATTCTTAGTCAATCTTCAACTAACAATGGAATCAAGTCAGAGATAAATGCTACAGATCGTCACAGTAACCCTGCTATATTTGGTCCATACTTGGTTGGGTGTATCCCAAGGGGTTGGGATATTTATTTTCTAGAAGGAATCAGAACCTGACATTTTACCAAGAAATATCAAGAATTTCACAAAATCTGACATTTTACCAAGAAATATCAAGAATTTCACAAAATCTATCTATTAAGAAGATTTAAAGAAAAAATCAGGAAAAATGCTTTATCTGAGATTCTTGCTATTTCTCGGTAAATTGTCATGCTCTGGTTCCTTCCCAAAATTAAACGTCCAGACCCTATGTGTCCTGTTCAGAATGGCCCGTCTGTAGATTTTTCGAACAACTTTATCCTTATATTCAAAATGATTTTTAATGACGTCAAAATCCAAAATAACAATCTGTCTGGTTGCCATGCTCCTGCCAATCATCCCAGTCCACATTCACAAGGCCATGGTATCATTCGCTCTATAATTGGAAATATACATAGTCTTGTGATTTTGGACCGTGATAATTGGTAGGAGCATTGAAACCATATCAGATTGTTGTTTGGGATTTTAGGGTTTGTTTTCAATGGCTTGTTGTATCATTCAGTAATCTTTTTTAGTTTTCCCCATTCTGCTAACATATTAATACATGAAGTTGAAATGATAATGCATTGTATACTCTATGACCTTGGACTTCCCCCATTCATTTCATACTGCTTTACACAACAATTAAAGTTACTAACCCTATAAAAACCAACAATATAGAGCAATTAATTTAGTTATCTTACAATGCTTTTTCTCATTCGACTATATTCATTTGAAAGTCAAAGCTAAATACATGTGTAGTACTTTGACTGGCAATGACTTTATCGCGATTGTATACGTGCATGAATATGTCACGAACCAGACGATTTCAGCAATGCACTCAAATCATATCCACGGTTTAATGCCACCAAACAAAAAATAATCACCGATCTCGTGATATCTGTATTTGTTCGGCTCTTTTAATCACTATAATAAAATTAGCATGATGCATTCGAATGGACAAAGACCTATCTCTCCTATTATTTTCAAAATATCATCCAGGTGGAATCTGCTAGGTACAAGGATAAACAGTGAGCAAAATCGTGGCTACTAGGCACGTAACGGCACATATATAAAGCATGTCCTGTGATGTGTGGTTGGTGCCCACAGTGTTGGAGATAAACGGCCATCACTGTTGCAGCGACCGTGACAACCATTGAACAAGCATTGTAAAGATCGCGACAACCATTGAACAAGCATTGTAACGATCGCGACAACCATTGAACAAGCATTGTAACGATCGCGACAACCATTGAACAAGCATTGTAACGATCGCGACAACCATTGCACATCACGGCAATGAGGATGCAGGTTGTGTTTGCTTTAGTTCTTATAAGCCTGTTTGCTTCAGGCACATCTGCAAATGGAGATGAGGTAAGAGCAGTTGAGTCTTTGATTTCCATTTATTCATGCATATGAAAATATAAAGACATTGTCGAGAGAATTGATTAAAGTCATAAGAGAGGTTTCGTTGTTCCATAATCTAGGTGTTAATACTACTTTTCGGCATTTTTCTGTCTTTTTCTTTTCGCAGTTTCAATATGTCACACACTTTCCAACCAAAAGTTAAACAATAATCTACAATTCTGAGAGGCAGCTTAAATCTCAGTTTTGGAAGCATTTCTGTGCACCTGTATATTATGATAATGTTATCCCTTTTCTTTGTTCTGTTTAAAGCCAAATACTATCCAAAAAGTATATCTGAATTCGGACACATAATTCGAAAAGGCAGACTCATGATTAACGGCCAACGGCGCTTTGATGGCGCTTTAAAGCAGCGTGCAAAGCAGCTTTGCACGCCGCATTAAAGCGCCATCTTCAAAGCGCCGTTGGTGTGAACTTAGCTTTAGCGTTGTTTTTGTAGGTGGTAACAGTAACATACAGGTATACAGCTAATGTAAAACTTGAGAACACTACCATCAGCCTTCAAGCAACTGTTGAGATAACTGAACTTGGTGGTAAGTCAAATGTGCAACTTGATATACTGTTACATACAAATACACAGCTAATGTAAAACTTGAGAACACTACCATCAGCCTTCAAGCAACTGTTGAGATTACTGAACTTGGTGGTAAGTCAAATGTGCAACTTGATATCTGTTACATACAAATACACAGCTAATGTAAAACTTGAGAACACTACCATCAGCCTTCAAGCAACTGTTGAGATAACTGAACTTGGTGGTAAGTCAAATGTGCAACTTGATATACTGGTACATACAAATACACAGCCAATGTAAAACTTGAGAACACTACCATCAGCCTTCAAGCAACTGTTGAGATTACTGAACTTGGTGGTAAGTCAAATGTGCAACTTGATATACTGTTACATACAAATACACAGCTAATGTAAAACTTGAGAACACTACCATCAGCCTTCAAGCAACTGTTGAGATTACTGAACTTGGTGGTAAGTCAAATGTGCAACTTGATATACTGGTACATACAAATACACAGCTAATGTAAAACTTGAGAACACTACCATCAGCCTTTAAGCAACTGTTGAGATTACTGAACTTGGAAGTAAGTCATTTTAAACTAATTTGGAATATGAAAATGAAACTTGACATAACTGAATTTGTAATTAATTCATGTTAATTTTCTCAATATGGAAGGTAAAATTTGTGTCATATGTAACTTGATATCACTGAACCTGGAAGGAAGTCACTCTCGGATTGTAAATAAAAGGGGTTTTAAGCTGCACGTTTCAAGGAGAACTTGCTTTGTGTAGAACTATCACCCTCTAGGGATAGATTCTCCTTTTCGAAGTATTAATTTGCCGGAGTGAGTACAAAGGTAAAGGAAATTAGTAATGTGGTCACTAGAAAAAAACAATTTAGAAATTATATCGTAATATTTTACTTTCTAGATGCAGGTGGCGATTATAGAAAGACAGACGCTAAAGAGTTCCTAGCCCGCGTTTATCACCTTGTTTCGTTGGACGTTCCAGATGATCAGAGGTATGCAAGACTGTATAGAGTCGCATTAGGCACAAAATGAACTTTCTTGTTTTTACTTAAGTAAATATTTGACTGGTAATTTGCGTCTACTTGTCTTAGACAGTCACAAACTTCCAGAATTAAAAAGTATATATAAATACTTAATTTGATCAACTTGATATTAATACTTTCAAATAGGGCAACTTTTGACAAAACTAGGATTACATTTTAGAAAATAACTCATAACATAGTATTATATAATAGGTACAGTGTTACCTCCTCAGGAATCGAAAGCATTGGATATCAAAAATAGACAGCATATTACATCAAATTACGAAAATATCATTACCGCTTTTTATAGTGAAGATGAGAAAGAAGACGATAAAGAGGAAATTGATCCAAAAGATAAATATCCACTTGATAAACGATATGGAAATCCATTTAAGTTCATCCAAAGGGCAGATGGGAGTATAGCAGAGATTCTGTTCCACCAGAAAGATCTATGTAAGAAGTTAGCTTTGGTTTTTTATGCTTCCTTTATTTAAATAAAGATCAATATACATAGTACATTGTCAGGCAAAGCCAAGGCATTATGGCCCTTTGTAACTTATTAAATCACTATTATGTACCATCTCTTGTTTAAATGCACTGTGTCTCTACTGTAATTGCAATGCTGCTAACCTGAAATAAAAACTTATTTAAAAGTCTTCTTACTTATGATAATGCTTCAATAGAAATAGAATAGAATGGGTCTTTACAGAATGCCAAGATGGGCAGATCGAAACGACATTCACATTTCAAATAATCAGTATACCTATAGCTGCTTGGCCTTCGCGATTATCTCATAATCATTTATTGAATAGTAAATACACCACATAGGATTGGTGTTACATATAGTGAAGAACCCTGACCTTATTAAAATTGAGTGAACTGTGATGAATAGCGTCATTAGTTTCTTTGCTATTATGGTTGTTTTAAAATATATTGCACATATTTTTTATTTGTAGCCAAAACAAACGTCCTTAACTTCAAACGAGGTATAGTTTCAGCGTTCCAAACAAGTACATCTGACGAGGATGCTGTGGTTGAGGAAACCGATCAGATGGGGTCGCATAAAACAAAATATAAGTGAGTAACATATTAAGTGATAGATGGGAGACTAAAACAAAGGATTGTTTTGTGGATAAAATTATGTAACTATCTAAAGTAAATATTTGTGTAATTTGTTTAATTCAAAGAGCAATGCATTTATAAGTAGTACATTTTTTATAGGCTGACACAACCCACTATTTTAGCTGATCTGACTTTTATTCTGAGTTTTCATTTTTATTTTAGTAATCATAGACTCAAAATATGCTCTCTGTACCGGAATAATTCGCAAAATTTCAGTGATTTCTGACGAAATAATTCCTAAAAAATGAAATATGTTGTATTGCAATCGTTTTGTTCATTTTTACGGTCCAGACCGTATGGGAAATATTTAAAAAATCCTTATTGATTTAAATTTAATAGTACATTAAAATCAACGATAACTTTGAAAATATTAGTATACCGGTATATCATTTACACTCTGTAGGGTTCTATCCGGGAAAGGTAAATCAAAAAAGCTTCAAAAACAGTTTGCTGCGTCTGATATTAAAGTAGAAGGTGCGGAAATAGAAGGTGATGAGGAACAAGATGTTGAGGACGGCAAAGTAGTCAATGGAAAGGGGACCGTCAAGATCAAATCTGGAACTGTAAGTCAGAGATATTGTAACATTAAATATAATACAAGCAGGTCCCATGGTGTACCATAACTCCGTATATTCCCGTCAGACCGTCCTGAGCTGCTACGGCGACGAAAATTGTTAGCGCTATAAGGTCGCCATAAGCACGGTAAAACATGGTGGAAACGCCAAACATAGTGCTTTTTATATTTAGTATTTCTTTATTTCAAATTATTACAATAAACACAAATACATTAGCGGCTTTGTAAGGTACATTAAAAGCCTTTTTTAGGTGATGATTCACAAAACTAGGTCTGAAAATGATCTGATAGTAATGATACTATAAGCACAATAGGTCTCTAGATTGCCTGGGGTCCCTCAACACAGTTCCTGATAAACATATTGTACTCAACTTCAAAATGTCAATGTTTTGCTCTTTAAAGAATAAAGTTAGCCTGTTCTTACATAAATTCCTGTATCCAATATTAAGATCACAGAGTTGTTGTTCAAAAGTAATAAAATGATTCTGTTGAATGGGACAGGAGAAAAACACATGACTTGTGGATTCATTTGTGTGGCCACAAGCACATAGTGCTGTGGTCTCCATGGTCGCCAATGATCTCCGAGTCACGGCATTTGTTTTGAGCATTTTTAAATCAAGAAGGGTTTTACGGTCTGACCGTCGTGAGGCAAGCTTCGTGGCATCTTTATTAACGTTGTACACGCGCAAAGACGCTGCCAAAAATACAACATTTGCAACGCTTTTACCACGCTTATGGTGATTTCGACGTGCTTTGAGGGCATTTTCCGACGCAGTAGCAGCGCAGTAAGGATGCAACTCCAGTGTGGCGGGAGAATCGCGTTGTGTTCACGTTTGCCCTGGCCTTGCCCATTTTCTGGTCGCCGTATGGTCTCAGCAACGCAGTAAGGACACCATCCCGGTCTGACAACTGGGTCGTTTTGACAAGTCCCTTCTTCATTTTCAGACTGGCAAGACAGATATGGACAATCTTGGAAATGAAGAAAATATCTCCCCCTTGAGTTCCCATGTTCCTGTGGAGACGTCTGGCTTGGAGGCAGAAGTCACTGCAACATATACTTTAGAACGGTTGGAGACCAGGAAACGTTCCCTGGGGAGGGAGAAACGAGGAAAGAAGAATAAAGATGAATTTGTATCGTCCACTTTGCAATCTGAGGAAGATGAAGGTATAGTGTAATTGTTTAATTTGAAATAAGTGTAACACTATATATTGTCAAGATTAAAATTTAGTTGTCTAGTTTTACAAAGTATGTCTCGATAGAGGACAAATAGACTTGTGGTAGGCAATATGGGTATTACAAATTTTGCACGTTCAGGCTAGGCAATTGAGCGCCGTTACCACGAGGTTGCGAGTTCGAGACGCGTGTGTTCCTTGTGTTTATTCATTAAAGTACTTCTAAAAACCTAAAACACAAGACATTAATTCAGCCTTTTATATGAATAATTTTGCAGACGAGATTCTCTTAGAAAGCTACCAAAAAGCAGTTGAAAATCTACTAAAAATCGATATGGAGAAGGTCCTCTCCAATTACCTGAAGGGCAAAGGGGACGTAGATGATCGTAAGTTTATCCTCTTTGTTGTACCTTTTGTCCTTTTAACATGAACTTCATATCATCAGATCGGTGCATTTTCGAGAGAAAGTGACCAATTGATCATTGCCAAATGTCAGATGATTTAAATACGTGAACCTGGGAGTTTATTGCACGTTGATTATTTGATTTTCTGTATCTTTCTCCTTTTCTGTCCCGTCGCAGCGCCATCTAGTGTTTGATAAATGAATCAAGGTTTATTCTCGATAGGGTAAGTACTAATCTATCAGGAAACATTTACAAGTTTGGTTAGAAACAGAATTTTTAGAGATGGCGGAGTGATTTTTGAGACCGTGGAGCAGAATAATTTTCTGAAACCGGTAGCTTTACAGTGGTAGCTCTCTCCAGATTCAGTTATCTCAAAAACGGTGTGGTCACCGTATGTTTATTTTGTAACGGCAAGCTAGACAAGACTCCAATGAACACTGGGCACTGTTTCGCTTAGCTAGATCTGTGCCCATGAATATATTATGAAATGAAACGTTATAATGGTCGTCAATGGGATTTTTACTGCAATCTTGACCCTTATTCACGCTAAATACTCGACTTATTTCAATCTAATCCCATGATGCATCTGTTATCTATCTTATTCGAGTTATCCCTATCAATTATGTTAATTTTCAATGATTCATTATGTCCCATAATCCATCTAAACGAGCAGATAAACGTGTTTTTCTATTTCAGTTATCCCTATCAAGGATGTCTTGCTTCTTGAGAACAAACTTGGTTATACTAGAGCGTCTAAGAAAGAAATCAGCGAAAAGGAAATCAATCTTTTGACAGCATATGTTATTTCTAAAACCAAAAAGGTAGTTTCACAATGCATCATAACATCTTAATTATTTCCAACCATGTCCTTGAAAACATAAAATTGTCTACTTGGTTTGGTTATTTAAACAGCAATGGTGTTACAGAACAATTTATCGTTTACATTAACATTAATTTTCAAAATAGAAAGATGATTCAATTATATTACCTGATCATTGATTTTAGCTCGTGAAGAAGTGTGACTTTGCAAAAGAGGAATGTATGGAAATTGTCCAGTGTTATACCCTGGGAGGGGGTAAAGTTGCTGAAAAGGTAAAAACACGAAATCATTGCACTCTTATACACCGTATCTGATAGTTAAGCGCTGTTATATGTATTGTGCAACTAGAAAAGAAGTCCTTCACTGGCACTTAATAAAACCAAAATATAATATGAATAGAAAACTAGTAAATAAAAATAATCTTACTTTCTAATTGTGATAAAGGTAGGCGTGGCATATTTTTCTTATATCCTCCAGTTTTCATTCATTTTAGTTATTGATGAAAATGCTGAAGAACAAAGGCACTGAAAAGTCTGCACGAATTAAGATGATTAGCATCGTGTCGACAATGATCAATCCATCGGATGCACTGGTGAAATTCGTAAAAAAGCTTTATGAATCTGAGAAGAAAGATGGCGATATCAAATCGGCTTTCCTTCTTTGTCTTGCTGCCTTGGGCGGAAATGACTCTGTTGGTGCCTCTCAAAAGTCTGGTTTAGTGGAACTGTTAATCAAAATTTTGAAACTCATAATTGAATATTTGGAAAGCTTAAAAGAAACCGACGATGACTTCCCTGCTTACTTACAAGACGCTCTCGATACTCTTGAGGCTATTGGTAACATGGGAGATGAGAGACTTGTTGATAAAGTTATCGAGGTTGCTGAAAAGTTCCCAGACAACCCATCGATCCAAACTGCAGCGATACATGCTCTCAGAGCCCAATTTGGGCTTTTGCGTGTGCAACAATGGCTGAAGAAAGCGATGCAGAACGGAGATTGTGACCTAAAAGAAAATGCCATGAACACTCTCAGAGATAGAATCTCGATTGATTTCCTCAATGGTGTGAAGGGCAAGTGGCCTCTTTATCACTTTACAGCTTTTGATGAATGGCTAGAGGATCTTTTCTTAGATGGAAATGACACGGAATTCGAGTGTATCTTCTCAGATATGGAGAAATATTTCCAGGACAAGCTTGATCCTGAGGCGAAAAAAGTACTGCTGAAATATAAAGGAATCATTCCGAGAAAGGTGGAGCATTCATCGTGTAGCTACTGGAATGATTTTGGTGGAAGATACAATGGAATCCAATCAGCAGGTACATTTCTCTCTGACAACCAAAGATATAATCACAATGCCCATTGCCTGGCTCATTTCAGCGTTGGTGGGAGCAAAGCAATTGCGCATTTAAAGACAGGAGCATTTGCAGGACGCCATTGTTGTGCTTGCAATTTCAAGGTGTTTGCCAAAGCCTATGGATACGGTTACGTCTACGGAAAATACTTGTCAATCGGTACTGTGGAGTTCTATGCATACAAATACTATTCCACTTTCGAATTGCGAGGATATGTTCGAGTAGGGGGTAAAACATTCCTCGACTACAGGAACAGGTGTTGCCTAAATGGGTTGGTATATTCAAGAACCTGGACAACACCAAGCTTTGGATGGCGGATCACTGTCTACAGGATCCAAGTATTCATATTGAAAATCGACTTGGGCGTTGATATTAGGCCTTATTTCTCCTTTACACTTAGGACGTCACTGTGGACAAGTTGTGGTATTGATGCTTATGCAAAACCAAAGGCTCATCTAAGGATATCTGGTGGTGTATCTGTCAGTCTTTGGGTAAGTGATGGTAAATTCATTTAATGATATCTATGACCTAAAATAAGAACTTCCCAAAAAAAACACAAACACACTATGTATCGTTTTATATGTTTCAAATAGCTTATCCGAGGAGGTATAGATCTTGGAGTGAACCTCAACTATTACATCAGGGCTAATGCTAAGGCTGCATATCCTAACCAAGCATGTGCTGGACTTTACCACGGCTACGATAGTCAATCAATAAGCGTCAGAGCCTGGTACCAGAGAAAGTATTTGAATAAACACGGTACCTGGAGACCATGGAAATGGGTATGTTCCCTGTCTTTATAACCAATATTTTTAAAACCGGTATGAGAGACAAATCCCGACATGTAATCGAGAGGTTCTGGGTTCGATTCCCACCAAGATGGAGTGACTTTTTTACATCAGCCCTTACCATAAGTTTTGATCTTATGTTTAAATAAAGTCATATTATTGCTTGAATTTATTCAACTGCTAATTAAGGGTCCCCCACTGTGTTCTATTTTTGCAGAGTTGGGACTGGACATCGAGAAGGTATTTGACCTTAGCATCGTGGAATGTAGGAGGTGTGTCAGAGAACAAGATTTGGTATGGATGTGTGAACTAAGCAACAATTGAAACAGGACCAAGAATGATTACATTGCTGACATTTCATGTTCAGATTATTGACATATATCAGAAATAAATGCTACACGCTTTTAAACTGTTTAGCTTATCGTTATAAACTATGTATGTCATTTCTTCTCAGTCACCGAGATTCCGACTGTTTCATATTTACCGTTCAGTATCAAGCGAAGGTAACGGCCGTCACCGTCGCATTTAAAATGGCGGACGGGAAGTGTCGATTTCGATACTTTTAGTTTTCATTGAATTCAACTTTGCTATTAAAATTTGATATCAAAGCATAAAGTCAACTATATAGTAGTTGTGACATTGGGACAGAAATCCATAATTCCTCAATCACTCGAACCCTTGGCCTCTTACCACAGAAACATGATCAAAATTACACCTGGATTTAAAGAATTTGTTTTGTTAACTTGCCTTCATTTGGCCAAACATATATGAGCGGGAAGACTTCTGTATCAAAAGTAATTTCCAATATTTTGGTGAGATCGACGAAAAGTATGATTGTATTGTTCAATGGACTACATACAGTAGCAATAATTAATCATTTTATGGTATATAAATATCTATGAACAAAAGACGTACATTTATCACCGTAATCTTCATTCATTTTAATACAAGAGGTAGCAATGTAGATGCATTGTACTTTTAGCGGTTCGCGTATCGCATCATCAGTTATGACATAATATTAAATACTTGATAAATGATATATTTGTATTTGATACTCACGATCACGCGGTACGGTTGTCGTGACTTTTGAATTATCACGAAAAATGGATTTTTCTTAATATAGATTAAATACACGTGCACGTGACTCGCTTGAAGAATTACAAGAGTGAACAAAACGAGTGGGCGATAACAATAGCGCACCCATATGAGCTAAAAACTAAAAAGTGAGAGGTATCAAAAAGAGCATGCTCTTGCCAATCGAAAAATAACCCGAAATCGTTAAGTGTATAAAAAATAATCATCATTCAAAATGTTTATTGCAATATTGACAATAGTTTTTTCAATTTATTTATTCACATTTATTGATATAGCAACGTTACAATAAACGGGTGGCACGTAATGTGTATATCCGTGGTTCATAACAATACATGAAATTAACAGCGGGAATCTGGTCGTGTGATCAACCATGGGCTTTCAACTAGTTGAAAGCCCATGGATCAACCGAGCAATTTCTGATACTTATCTCATGATAAATGAATGTCTCGCCAAACAACTAACCTGATACGAGCTTTTTATTATCCTATTAGATTTCAACCAAATCAGACAATGGTATTAGAACGAGAGGTAAATCATAGGAAATCACATTTCACGAAAATGGCAGCCATTTTCAATTGAGAATCCATATTGACATTTCTTCTCGAGTAGAGATCCTTTGCCAATTTGAATTGAGGTTTTCATTAAATCAAACCACTCTGGATTGCCAGTTTTGACATTTCAACCACACCACCAAGCGTGTATGATATTGCAGTCACGTGTATATCATGTGTGGACTCCACGATTCAACGATATTCCACGGCTTTAATGCAAAGTTGCGTAAATTATTCTTTCGTCAATTCACGTTGGAAACAAAAAAACGTCAAAACCGACACTTATCGGACGCCATTTTGAAAGAAAATGTAACAGCAGTTACCTTCTGACACTGTCCTATCAAGTCCTATTCAGGGAAGATTTTCTAAGGATTAGAAACGTGAAATGTGAATTTTGAAACGATGCTCTTTAATAGATGTCACTAGCAAATGAATAGGGTAATATACGGTATAAAAGTAAACCATTGTGAAAAAAATTATGGTTCCCCAGAGATTATGGTCCCCTTCTTAAACGGCATACTGGCCCTGATTGTGTATAATATAATAAGGGAAAGATGTCACCATATAAATCAATGGGAGTAGGACAATAATTTGATAGGACCTCCTACCCTTTTACACCTGGGTACAATCACCGGCGGACTTCCTTCGGACTGTGACTACTATTAAATATGCTATTGAGCTATCACATATTGTGAAAACATTGAGAATGGATCCACTGAAAATATTTAAAACGTGATATGAGGTTTTGTATCCACGGACTTGCAGAAAGAATTCAAGACCTTATCTATTAACTCTTAGACATTTTTATGTCACCACCAAAAAGTTGTGACTATAATGTTATGGTCTCTGTTTTTTGTGACGGCGGTTGGCGATCGGCGATTGGCGTCTGTATCAAATGGTGGTGACATTTTGCATGTCAATGCCTCGTTAACGATTGTTTTAACAACCTCTAATGATATAATCAAATGTCCGGGAATGCAGTTAATAGAATATATTAAACTCACAATTCTCGTGTTATGATCATTATTTATCACTCGTTTCCAGCTTTAATCATGAAAAGAGAACGTGCAAATCTATAGTAATCATATTGTACACTAACTTACACTAGAGACGAAACATTTTTGTCTTATTCCCGGGCATTGGAACCGGATAGTTTGTACTGAAATAAACATTCCTTTGATCAAAAGCATGAATTGAAAACTTATTTAGATGGCGTAACATCCCAATGAGTTCTAACTGTCAACAGGATTAACAGCAAACCAACACTGACTCAGCGTTAATGCAATTCGATCTCAAAAATCGGATTTCGTGTTTGAATAGTGCTAAAAGGACTACGGGATATGTTTAAATGAACGTGGTCTTAATAACAATACGCGCCATAGCAACCGAGGTAAACGAATGGCTCTGAATGGTCTAAGGTAAAAGTGTACGATAACATTGGATCGAACATGGCTACCTGTCTATTACTGGAATATTTTAATACCATGATTTTTACGCGATAAGCCATCATTAAGGAGAATATTGGATAGTCATTAGACGGATTAAAAGCACAGGTAGGTTCCTAATTACTTTTTAATGATAATAAACATATATACAGCAATAAATTTCATCAAAAGGAAGTATAAATAAGTGAAAAATCAAAACAAACTGAAATGCTACTTCATTTTTGATCTCATAGGGCACACACCGTCGCTTTCCACGGAGTCTAGTTATTTCTAATTGTGTTTGAAATCCATAAGATACTTATATTAAGACTCTGTTAGGAGTAAATACAAAAAGGTGACACGCACTTATTTAAAAAAAATCGTCATATTGGCATGTCCCCACTGAAAAATAAACCAAAATGTACTATAAACGATTGGTAACTAATTGTATATCAACATAATAACTGTTGGCCGTATGGTTATTTCTAATATGGTATTACTATATATTATCTGAACGTTAGACGATTGTGGTATTTTTAAACAAACTTTATCTTATATTTCAATTTGAGAGTATTAAATGTAAATAGCTTTATTGTCTTATGTTGTGATAGTGCTCTTAAATCTTTCATATCGTCTGTCAGTCAATTTTTAATTAAAGCCAAAAGATTGTCTTGGCCCTGTCTGGCTCTGTCTGTTTGCTTGCTTGATTTTTTGTTTACTCGTATATATAAACTGTTTATTTTATGTGTGTTTTTTTGTTCTGACTCACTCACTTAGCTTTGTACTTTGTAGTTGTTTTCTAGAGCAAATGGGGTTACATATTACCTTTAAGTTTAATTTCTCCTTGAAACAGGGCTTCGTTTAGTTTTTACCAGGCTCTCTGTCCACGGGTAGCTAGACATATGCCCTGTCTGCTCGTTTTTGTTCAAGGCCAAAATTTCATAAATAATATTCACCCTGGTACAGTTTATTAGATCATAAACGAAGTCCACAATATAGGAATGTGTCCCATTTGAGTGACTCACCCTCAACTTGTTCAAGTTCAGTGGCAACCATGGCACAAGTGAATATATTTACCCCCAAATTCAATCACGTATTAAGCTGTGAGATTGTCTTGCATTTTGTAACTAAATATTTTTAACATTGTCATGTTCCCTATCAGTGACATTGTTATAATATCTAGCAAGCAATATGTCAACTTGACAAATGTTTCAATATCACGTCAATCTTAAAATACAATAGAACTTAACGAGAATATTAAAGCATTTTATTGTAATGTATTTTAATCATTCTGAATGAAAGGATGCCCTTTCAATAATGTATACTGTGTCTCGTGACATTTTTGATGAGAGTTGAGAACAATATAGCAGATATGGTGCGCCCCTATAGCAGTCCCATTTCTCCATTGACATCGAAACAGCATTTGAAACGATAAATTTCATAATCGAAAATTTAAATAATTATTACATTTAAGAAGTAGTTTAACTGAGTTTAAATGCAAGGTAAACTTAATCAAAGACTTTATCAAAAGGTCAGAGCTGTCACCATAAAGACTCCTATGTTTTAATTCTCCCCACTGTATTCGTGTTATGGCAACCGTTAATTTGTATAAGTTCGTATATTTAAGGCAGTGCGTTTCTAATAAAACAAGGAAGTATCTTAAGATGACAACTGGTAAGTTGTATACAGTTGATTCTCGTTTTTATGACTTCAACTTCGTATATTTAAGCCAGTGAGTTTCTAATAAAACAAGGAACTATCTTAAGATGACAACTGGTAATTTGGATAGAGTTCATTCTCGTTTTATAGACTCCAAGTTCGTATATCTAAGTCTTAATAGTACAGTGGTGTTTCTAATAAAACAGAATTTCTCATTACAATGTCCCTACCTTTGGAAAATCTTGACTTACACAAATCATATATTAAGCTGTAATTACAGCTTTCACTGACTAATATCACCAAATCGAACACCAACGATTACTTTAAAGATAATAAAGTGGCTAAAACTGGCAACAAATTAAGATGCTAAATGGTATTCAAGGGGTTAACGATGGTCGTTGTTCAATGTTATGTTTATCCTGGTCATTTAGTGACCGATTTGAAAGTTTCCTAAATATTTACATCAATAACGCCAAATAAATTTGAAATAACGCTCACAATTGTATTGAATTGCATACATCCGATCGCATGCTGTTGGTGAAGAAAACGATCATAGCTTGTGTTTGATTTAGAATTTAAAATAAACATTTTCTCTTGTTTGGAACGCTATTAATATGTTATGGATTTACGGAGAGAATAACAGAAAAATGTAAAGGTTGAATAACGGATAAATCACTCAAAAACAGCTCTGGGAAATAGAAATCTTGTACTTCTTCGGTAAGATTATAAAAGTTTAATGATAATCTTATCTTTGCATTTTTATGTGTTGGCATTGAAAAAGGAAGGTGTATCTCTAATGGATATGAGCATGATATGTCTGCAGTATTACATAAGGGGGGGGGGCAAAAATCATTCTCCAAATGCAGGGCTCTAGATAGCATCCACTCTGTGCCTTCCACCTTCTCCAGATGCTGTTTGGAGCTCTGTGTTCGGAGACTGGTCATCATTCCCTTAGCCCACGCCCTCTACAGTTTACTAATAATATATTAACATACTTTCAACATGCAAGTGTTATAAAATGTTTGTAAATTATACTATAGTGTTAAATGGCAGGTTATCAGTGTGTAATGCATTAATAAACCATGGTCTTGTGTCAAGCCTCTGGTCCACGTATACCATTTTACATTTTGCAGACAATTCTGGGGTAACACCAGGACTAATGCAAGTCGGGGAGATGCAAGTCTACCGTCACTATACGGTAGAGGTGTCAAGTATTAACCGGTTAACCGGTTAACCGCCGATAATGCCTTGACCGGTCTGTGTTTTTATGGGCGGTTAGTTGACCGTGTATAATTCTGTGATTTCCCGCGCTTATTTTGCATGCTAATCCGTTTGGTTTTATAGTGTCAGTTTCACGTAAGCTACTCATACATGTCATAAGTCCTATAACTCCTTACAAACATCCAATCAACAACTTTAATCCCTGCCATATTGCTTTCCCGCGCTTTTTCCTGCATTTAAATCTGTTTGTTTTTCAAGCGTCAGTTTCATGTGAGCTACTCATACATGTGATAGGTCCGATAATTCCTTACAAACATCCAATCAGCAACTTTAATCCCTGCCACATTGCTTTCCCGCGCTTACTTACATAGAATAGAGTAAAGCTTGACGAACGTAAAAAATAAACGCCGATATATCATTTTTCCAATTTGTTTCAACTTTCAAGATCGAAGATGAAGATTTCATTTGAAATTATCAGTTCAAATTTCCCGCCGGTTAACCGACTTTAACCGGTAAAAACCCCCGGTTAACCGGTTAATGCTCAAGCGGTTAATTGACACCACTACTATACGGTTGTGCCTTGTTTCAAACTATTTCGTAACTTAATCGGGGTGTAGGCCTATATGTATGTCTTAAGTATTATGTTAGATATTGAAATGCTTGACTTTTATCAGGGATTCTCTAAATTAAACCAATTGTCTTTGTTTATAGGGTTATCAGCTAATCATAATAACAACGTTCGAACATGAAGCTTTTACCAGCTCAAGAACGCACATACGGGCACTACCCGGCACAGTATGACATTTACAGCAAGAACAAGACGCAAGTTGGATACCGTAAGTAGCTTTTAATTTCAATAGAGGAGTTTCTATATAGCTTTGAAGTCTCGCTATTTCTCGTTTTTCGCGGGATTTCAAGACATTCGCAAGTCAAACGATTTTGAACGACTGTTATGTGTGACAGAAGTTGAAAGCAAAGAACTGAGAATGTAAAATATTGGCAGTATTTTCCTTTAAAATCTCAAAATGAAAATGTTTCTTGAATAGTTTCAACCTTAATTTTGAATATTGCCAGATACTTAGTATAACCGTGAAAGTTATTGAAGATGAACATGCAGGAATATAAAAGTTCTTAGAATTGAAAAGAGGATAGTTATAGCCAAATGACCTTCAGAAAATTAATTTTGGTGAACAAAACAAATACGTAATATTCATCTTAAAATCGACAGTGGAAAGGTTAATTTTTTATCGTTTATTCAAGTTGTCGAATTTATCAGGATTATGATGGATATAGTTCAATTAACCGAATAAAATCGTATCATTGAATAAGCCCCATGAATATTTAATTCCAATATGAAGCCCGACATATAAGAACAATTCTTTAAGAAATAAAAGAATTCCATTGCGCCCTGTGTGAGCTGCGCATTCAAGTTCATATATTGATAATGGATGTGGATTCGACTTATCCATTAGTTCAATAGCTTTCAAAGCTGTACCATTTCTTTACTATTGAATAATAAATGCTAGAGATATTTATATACAATTATTGAAACTATTATTATATGAGCGAATCGATGAAAGCATTTGTCAAGCGCTTTGCATTATGTATAAGTGTCTAGTGAGTATTATCAATATTCAGATACCCTTGAAATCGTCGTGGCCCTTGGTTTCCATTTCAAACATTAGATATTAAGAGATCTGGGATGTAATCCAGGCCGGAGGGAATGTATTGAGCGTAAGGTTATCTTACTCTTCGGGGATCTGACAGAGGATCCGATATGTTTTGTACCTATTACAGACGCTAAATGCCGCAGGTCTAATTATCTGAGAGAATCAATGCAGCTTTTGTATTTTATTCTTCCGCATTTAACTCGTAACTAATGGCAACGAGGACTTTACGACAACAACATGTAAATAGATCTATCACCTCAGATCGACAATTTAATAAAAGTTATCATTATCTCAATGAAGGAGTAGGGTGTCGTACATTTTGAGACATATGGATATAAAAAATTGATAGACAGAGCAAAGGTGAGAGTCAGGCAGAATTAGAGGGAATTATTTATATGTCTAGTCGGGTTTGTTAAATTATACGTTTTAGCAGGAAACTTGAATAAATCTGCGCTTATTAATTATTAGCATCAGCTGTTATACAATATTATACAAAAATGAAAAAAAATTAATTGTCATTTCGTCACTGGTAAATAAAATAATTTATTTATGGTTTCTGAATATCAG
Source organism: Owenia fusiformis (assembly GCA_903813345.2). NCBI lineage: Eukaryota > Metazoa > Annelida > Polychaeta > Sabellida > Oweniidae > Owenia > Owenia fusiformis. The sequence goes on from CAIIXF020000012.1 coordinate 11,269,764, forward strand.
AATGCTCGAACTAAATCTGCGCTTATTAATCTTTAGCATCAGCTGTAATACAATATTATACAAAAATGAAAAAAAATTAGTTGTTATTTCGTCACGAGTAAATAAAATAATTTATTTATGGTTTCTGAATATCATAATGCTCGAATTAAATCTGCCCTTATTAATTTTTAGCATCAGCTGTTATACAATATTATACAAAAAATGAAAAAAAGAATTGTCATTTCGTCACTTGTAAATAAATTAATTAATTTATGGTTTCTGGATATCAGAATTCTCAAGCTCATTCTTTTAAATACTCTAAGAAAAGAGCTCTCTTGTTTCTTAAAATACGTTATCAATAGTTAAATCAATGCTCTCTGCAGATAGTGTTAAGAGATAGTGTTAACGACGATAATTTGCAATAAAAACAGAATGATAAAGCGAATGAAGATATCAAGAGTAATACCATCATAATATGTTTTATTTATGAGATATGGATTGCAATACCTGGTCGATCAATTGTAGATTTACTCACACTTTATTCACAAGAAGGAAATGAGTGTGATAATGAAATTGTTCTTTGTAAGTTGTTTTTCAAGATTAATTCTAATATGGTTTCAGATTGTTCCGCACTTTCAGAAAATATTGAAAACACGATTAACACAATTATTAACAAAATTAATTTATTCACAAATTGTTTTTTAAAAATTGAAATACGTTTCCACCTAAAACTTTAAAAAATCTTCACAGTTTTATTAATATATGTTTTGGCCATGTTTGATAAATGGTGACAGAATTCAATTTTGGTTTTTGAAACGTTTGATGAAGGGTTTATATCATTCTGATACTCATAGCATCTCTCTCTGTTGCATCGCAATTGCATCTCCAGAAGGATAGAGATGGAAAGGGCGTGGCTTACCACGATGGGTTTATATCTTATTTAAGATAATATTTTTTAATATTTCCACTCGTATGCTTGCAGATAAAGAGTGCCTATACAAACACACAAGAAGTGCCTACAGTGGGAAATGCACCACAGATAAAAATGACTTGAGGGTGTCAATTAAGAAACAATCTCTCTCTCCGCGCCACCCTGCGCCTAGGAGTCAACATTCTAGGGCGTCCAAATACTCACCTCATCAAGCTACAAAGGTGAGAGTTAAAAGTGCAGCGTCAATACGATATATGACCCCAGCTGCAACGTCAATATCGGCGGAGTATGACGTAAACGGAAATACAAACACGACACCAAAAGAAGCCTGGTCAACGCAGGCTGAACGCACCCCAACCGTTCCAGATACAACAGAAATAGAGCGACATTGTGCACCCTCTCCTGACGGAAGCAATAAATATAGCATGGAGGAATCAGCTTACATCCCTCCTACTCCGAAAGAGGCATTGAAAATCCCTACTCCGTATTTTTCTGATGATGACGAAGAGCCTCCCGTTATCCCATCACACCCTGGTCGTTCATTACGGCGGGAACGAATCAAAAGTGCGACAATACACAGAGCAAAGGTCAACATCCCTCAACGACCCGTCCAGTCGGCTGGTCCAACACGACCTCCTATCGAGGCGAGAGTTGGGCCTCAAACTCCGACAACAGTCAGCAAAAAGCCCCTCCCAGCACAAGCCATAGCGAGGCAAGGAATTCTCTCCAAGAGTTGTGATGTCACGGGCTATCGAGCGCACGTAGCAACGCCACCGACGAATCACAGCTACGACGCAACTAATCCGCCAAAGTATATAATGCGAGATGAGTACGATGTTCGGCTGAAAAAATATGGCTGGAGAATGGAAGTCCATGGAGATCCTTTAAAACTAAAGTAAGTTTTATAACGTGTCACTGAAACACATTATTTAATTTCTCAAAGTAACCTATGAGTTCTGTAAAAATTTTAATATTATGAAAAATGCAATTGAATAAACACACAGTGAGCCAAATAACAAGGGGTAGGAGCATTTTAAAATGTGGATGAACAAAACTGCCTTCTCACAGATTTATCCAGCCTTTAACACAATGAACTTCTTTTTTTCAGGGATGCCGTTCGAAGACCAAGATTAGCCTATACTGTAGAATGCGCCGAACCTGTTATTCCACCTAACCCTCCCAAGGCGCGATCGGAAAATTTTGACACTTACTTCTTGAACACAATTCCTCGGCGAAAGGCCACTTATGACATTGCAGCCGACTGGGCCTCCGAAACCTTACACGCCAAGAGAATGGCCTTACATCAAAGGGAAGTCAAAGAGTTTGGACCGAAATATCTGTACAGAAATACTGACTATGGGTTTATATATTAGGATGGCAGAATTATGAAGTTAAGGATTGTGGATTTCTTTAAGCCGGATTGATATAGGCGTGGGATTCGGTCTGGGAGAGGGGGAATCTCCTGTTTTCGCAGGAACTTTTCGTGGCCAAAGTAATGCATTTTGCCAAAATTGCATAAAAGTCTAATTTTGCCAACATTGCTTTGCCAAACACTTATTTTCGCATGACTCCTAGAATCCCATATCAATCCCTGCATTTATCTGATAATTATGGGATAACACAGTCATGAATTGGAGGCTTCATCTTAATATGTGGTCGAACATGGTTGTTCGAAAGGATGGTTTGAAAATTACAAAGTGCAACAACCATCGGAAAATGAAGACAGGACTCAGAAAACATCTGAGATAATACAAATAAATGCTATACCATTTTGAGATTAACCATGGGCTTTCAACTAGAATTGAAAGCCCATGGATTAACAAATGATCTTGGATTCAAAAGATCTCAAAACTAAGCCAGATTAGGAAAATCTGAGCATGTTGTATCCCAAAAAGTGCAGTAGTAACGTGTATCTAATCGTGCATTGTTTAGCACTACATTGCACCCCTCTTCAAATGTTATATGTAATGAATTGTGCATAGTTAAGCAGTAAGCAACACTCCTCTCCAAAAATTGTCAACAACAATTTTCCCTATTGGACCAAGTGTTAAAACCTATTTGTGTAAAACAATATCATGCATTTGAGGAAAAGATGAATTAAAAAAACGTAAACACACTTTAACAGAAGGTCCACTTGGAATTGTCACTGTCGCCAAAGTTTTTGGAGGGGTTGTACTTACATGGGCTTATTGTGGACCCGCATATCAATGGTGTATGCTGATAAGTCAATTACTGACAGTACTCCGTCAACGTTAATCTTTTATGTAAATGATTTGTTTGTGTCTACGATTTAACGCTAATTTTCTAGAAATTATTTTATGTTCGTAGTTTATTTAACTCAGGTTAATTTCAAGTGCAATGTGCATTTAACTCCGCTAATAATTGTAAATATAAATTTTAATCCCGGGATTTTAATGCACGAATCTAATTATGTAAATGATTTGTTCTCATTTAACCTAGATTATGTTATTTTAATGTATAAAGTGCTAGGGAATGGCTGCTTTGTATATCGTCAATTACATTTTAACAGTAAGAAATAAAACTAAAATATAAGAAAACGTGTACATTCTTTGTTTTATCTAATACATTACTGTGAACGTCCCATCCTGTATTGGTGTCCAATCTGCCACAGTAGTTCGCCAGGAGTTACAGTCCGTGAGACCATAGTTTAGAGGATTGTAATGAGAGATCGTAATAATTCGTAGCAGTCATTAACCATGAGATCGTTACATTTTAATACATTTCTAATACCATTTAGAAAACAACTCAAAAGAAAGATGTCACTCTAGAAGTTTAAATCATAAAATATGTGTGCCTGGTATTGTAAAACAAGAAATAGTTTTTGCCTGAGATTACTCAGGTCCAAAGCCTTCTCGGCTTTGAGGTTCTTTCCGAAAAATAATTTTGAAATATCTAAATCCAGACAGGCAACGCTTCTACCTCAATATAATTGATATTCTTATAAATATTTATAAAAATTATTAAATATGCGTTCTAGATGCGTGTGACACGTTTTGTTGATTACATACAAAATCAATGAAGTCACATCTAGCTGTTAGCTAGAGACTCGAGTAAGCCTGAGATATTTTGTTTCTCTATATTGAACGATGCGTCCATTCCACAATGATAGTATTCCATAGGGCTAAATGGCTGTACCAGGTCGTTCAATAAGTTCACGGAAAAAATGCTCACATTTCAAAGATTCTTGATATTTTCTCATAAAATTTTCACACAATCTATAACAAATACTTCCTGATTGATTCTTAACATATCAGCATCTCTAATCAGATTTTTCAAAAATAAGTGTTACCATGGTAACTTGACTTTTGGGTAGGCGGGGCACTTTTTACATCACACAATTCTACAGTACAAGGATAAAATTGTTGCAGGGGTACAGGTATACCAATAAACCATTAGCTGATACAATTTGAGCCAACTGGTATTTGAATAATTCAACTGTACAACCAAACAAACAAAATGATGGAACAATAGACACATAGCTTGCCTCGGGTATATCCCTTCAAAAACGGGGAGATTTGCTGGAGATAGTTATATTGTGGATCTATATCGATGGGCAAAAATGAAGAAGTACATAGTCGAACATAATTCTTAAATTATATGTTAACACATCAAGTTTTTATTTGTATACGAGCTGCTTTTGCAAGATTAGAGTGGACTGTGTAAAAACTTCAAATCACCAACACATTCCATAAACTAACAGTTACAATATGTCCTAGTGTCTATTATTATATAACTTACCTCAAAATCATGAAAGTTTATGAAATGCATTTTTGATTCGTTCAATACACACTATATTGCACAATACGAGAATTCCTTAGAAAGTTTTTTTACAATCTCCTAGCAACAGATCCAGTGCCAATGCTAGGGTATATACAGTACATATAGATGATAAATCTGGTTTATGTTGTACACAAAAACACTAGGTTCCCACATAGAGATTATCATGGCGCTAGTTTTTCTGAAGAAAGCATAGAAATATGAACACTTGAAACCCCAAGATGAGAGAATAACAGGTACTGTACACGTTGTAGAATCAATGATAATCAGGTGAACACTGCACATGTGCAATATTTTTAAGTACCGGTATATGCCATCAAATGTGGACATAATGATCATGGCTTAAAGCAACAAAACCTTTGCTTGACCCCCCTCTTCCCCCTAGAAATAAGTCCAGATTTGTATTGAACCCAATGGGCTCAGATTAAGGTCAATTTTTGCCTGAAAATCCTGAAGACTTTAAGCCATGCATATGATGCAACAGTGTGGTAACATCCCAACAGTGTGGTAACATTGCAACAGTGTGGTAACATTCCAACAGTGTGGTAACATTGCAACAGTGTGGTAACATTTTTCCAGTTTTCATAAAACACAAGAAAAATATATTTTAAAACCTTCAGGATGTGATCCTCATGTCCGTTTATTTCTATGCTTTGCTAGAAAATACCTGGGCCATCTCTTCTCAAATAAAGGGACATTTCTACAGTGTATCTGCTCTGAATGTACATGTAACATGGTTGAAAATAAAATAATTTGATGGTTGGCCATTCCATCATTTGAACTAAAGAACATGCAACCCATTCGGTTGCAACCTCTGTACCATTTGGTTGCAACCTTTATACTATTTGGTTGCAACCTCTGTACCATTTGGTTGCTTTGGACAATTACTAAGGGTCTGAGTTCAAATCTTCCAATGAGGAATGAAACGTTTATATTTATATACAGGAGTTGTTCCCTTGTTCATCCAGTATTTAGAGTGAACACAAACATGACCTTGATTTAAGAAATTCTTGAAAATAACTTAACTCTATTTTATTACACTTATACACACATACCTTCATTTCAGCATGGCAATGGCATAGTATCAAAATAAATGGTTAAGAAATAATATTTTCTTAGACATTTAATTAAATAATTCATGCACTATATCTGATGATACTGACATCGACTTAGTGTCAAAATCAAACATGTGTCATTATCCACTTCCTGTGATGTCATAATCACCCTACTTTATGTACTATATTGCAGAAACTATGAAAATATTTTACTCAAATGTGCTTCCAACCCTTTTTGAAAGATTCCCAATGGATGTACAGTAATTGTCTTTCCAACACAAGAGGACATTGCCCATCCTCAGAGGAGCCCCATCCCACAAAAGAGGAGATTTCCCACGAGGCTGTTGAGATAGAGCAGTGACCCAAATGGACATCTCTGACTCTGTATTTAATTTAGTACAGGGTGATCAGACAACGATGTAAGATTTTTGAGAAATGCCAGCTCAATTGATCTCATTTTTGTGTCACCCTGTAGATCTTCTAACAGAAATAACACCATGTACTCATATGGATGACTCGTGTATGAAATATATACAAATGTTTAAAAGATTGTACAATATAAGAGGGCAGTACTTATTTCCATATATGTACATATTAAGATGTTTATACACATAATATTGTAGAATAAGAACATTACATGACATCACAATAGTGCCCCTTTAATTATGACATCGGTTTGAGTATTATGACATCAGAGTTAAGTATGTAGATGTTACATCAAGTGACATCAACCTGACATCATAACAATGAACTAATCAATGTGTTTGTATACATGACATCATATCATTGTACATATTATGACACCTCCATAATAATAAACTCATATTCAATCTGATTGTAATCCATGACATCACACTACTTATACATTTGACATCACACTGCATTGTGATTAAACACATGACACAATCTGATGTCAGACATATACAATACATAAGGACATGATGGTGAAATATTAACAGTGCCAAAGTGTAATAACACGAACACACATACACACATATATATATGTAATAAAGTACATGTACATGTATACTGCATGAGATAAGGTTAAATATATAGATAAAATACGATGACACCACAATAGTATGTGAAATGCCAAAATATATACATGTAATGTGATGTCATATATTATCATTGTGAGATGTCACACTGTCAATGTTTGCTGTCAGACACCTCAGGCTGTCAATATTTGATGTCAGACACCTCAGACTGTCAATGTATGATGTCGGACACCTCAGACTGTCAATGTTTGATGTCAAGACACCTCAGACTGTCAATATTTGATGTCAGACATCTCAGATTGTCAATGTTCGATGTCAGACACCTCAGACTGTCAATATTTGATGTCAGACACCTCAGACTGTCAATGTTCGATGTCAGACACCTCAGACTGTCAATGTTTGATGTCAGACACCTCAGACTGTCAATGTTTGATGTCAGACATCTCAGACTGTCAATGTTTGATGTCAGACACCTCAGACTGTCAATGTTTGATGCCAGACATCTCAGACTGTCAATATTTGATGTCAGACACCTCAGACTGTCAATGTTTGATGTCAGACACCTCAGACTGTCAATGTTTGATGTAAGACCACCAAAGGTATCCTCTAAGACTATCATGTAAATACAACACATGCTCTTTTACTTCCTAACATCAATTATCTCAGAAAAGCTCTCTGAATACATGATGACTTGGGTGACTTGGGCCACCTGTATTGGGTGGCCTGAAAGTAGGTTTACAGTTACAGTTTTCAAATTATTGAATAGCTGTAAACCTCTTTTGACCCACCCTGTAGATGTTCTTTTCCCCTTTTGAATGGGATCCTTAAAATATGAATAATGTAAAATAAAAATTTGGAAAAACTTGAACGTATACACATGGTGGATTTGTTCTCATTATTCAACTAATATCTGTTTTACAGTTTTTTGTTCACTTTTTCTGTTGATAAATATGTATATAGTTTCAGTTACGTTTTCTTGATGCTTTCTTGAATGAACCACAAATATAACTTGTATGACTGAAATGAAGATGGAATAAATAATATCAGGAAAAATATGAGATTCTCAGTTGAAGAAATAAAGAAAGTGCTGTTTACTCTTTGAACTTTTGTCTCGATAATTTTCTCAATGAACCAAAAATTTGCAAACTCCCATTGCAAATTACCTTATTATGGGGAGGGGATATCAGATTCTGTAAGTCGAGAATAAATAGTTTGTCATGGTCAGACATGGATATGAAATATACTCACGTTTACATAATTAACCTCCTTAGCACTTTTGGAATACGGTACAATCATGAACATTTGAAATACTTTCTTAAATTTTATGTTTGAATTAATTAACATGATCATGAAATTGCCTCTTTACACGTACTATCAGGTCTTTTAAACAACTCCTGATAAACAGAAAACCTTGCAAAAGCTAATTGTACTTATTTTTTATAAATATTTGCACATATTTGATGCCTGCATCCACGGTAAGAAAACTGATTCACAAAATCCTACGTTCAAAACTGCTTGTATAAATAACAATATCATTCAAAGATATACAATATTTCTTAATCATTTAGATCATGTGTTCAGAACTCCTTGTATAAATTATGACTGATGCGATTTTCCTCAATCATTTAGATCTTGTATTTCACCTTTGTAGCGACAACTTAGTCACAACTTTAAAATCAACAATTATGGGTGCATTTCTAAACGAATAAATTCATACGCCTATTGTCCTCTAATTAGGACATCATAATCTCCATGGTTACAACAACTGACCAATGAAAATCCTTAGCTGTGAACATTCTTAGTTTCTTAGCTATGAACATTCTTAGTTAAGAATTGTACAGAAATATTCCCAAGATTATTAATATACTGTACTTAATACCTTGTACTTCAGTTTGATTGTAATCCAACATTATTCAGTATTCTCTAGTTTAAGACCAAGATCTTGCATATGACATTTCTAAATACACTTTAAGAATTTCAAATGTATAATTTGAACATACAGATTAAAATGCATAAAATCTTGGATGTATGAGTGATTGCACTTTAATATAGAACTGATTCGTTTCAGTAGATGACACGCAAAAACAGAAGATCCCGTGAATGAAATAACACACCGGTCATGTTGAATAATGCACCAGTCGTTTTGAGATATAAAACAGAGTAATATGAAAAATCAATGAAATACTAAGAAATTAGAGAGGCCTGAAATCATCATTCCATATTCTAACCAAATACAAGAACAGTAAAACTTTAGTTCGCATTAGGAAGGGGATTCTACCACAAAAATCTGTTCAAACTCCAAAAGATTCACATGAGAAGCCTAAATGGTACCAAAAAGTGCTCAAATTTTCACTTTTGGGGGCCAATAGCATACACAATTCTTTTAAAAAATGTAAAACATTTCACTTTTTGCAGAGGATCCAGTGCAAAAACATGATCAGTGTGTATTTCAAACATTGGACAGTGACTTGTTCTAAGAACATATAGACACAGGTACAATAACAATCAAACACAATCTGTTCTCACTGGAATATCACAGAAGCCATTTTGTATAGGAAATACATGACCTTGAGGTCAAGGTCATTTGAAAGGTCAAAATAGTTACAATACATATACTGGAATAACATAGTCTAGCCCAATGTCCCTTCCGTGCATATTGAAAGGTTTATTTTATTTGTAAAATCACATGAAGACATAGAAATAGAGCTTTGAGCAAGGCTAAACTTGGTCTTGATTGAAAAAATATCCCCCACAGGAAATTGTAACGATTAAAGGTGAATCCAACACAGCGGCCTATTTTTCAGGAGAGTCCGTATTTTCCTAACAACATGGCTTCTGTGATGTCCATTCATCAGATGTGTTCTTTCACATTCAACTCAGACACAAAATATTTAAATAAAATCCCCATAATATACAATTTCATAATAATTAATTATACACTGTGCTGACCTCTCTGTTACTCGACACACAGACCTACTATAGGTGTCTCTACTTGACACTGTTTCCGTGGTAACCAGGTCGGCCATTTTGTATGAACACTCATGATCACATGACATCGCACAGAGAAGTGGTGACCTGCTATATCGGAGAACACAACACGCATGGTGAATGCACTCTAGATTCCTCCGGCTTCTGCTTAGCTGTTGCTGTATAAAACTAATGACTTATTTCCCATTTGCACTTGCGGGAGGTTTTATCTAACTTCCATTGCTGTTTCTTTGGTCTATGGGCATTTTATTAAAGCCATCAGGCATCTGTCCTAAGTTGGCATCAGCGCCATACATCTTTGTCACCTTTCTGTTCATTTGTGCTAAGATCTGCGTTGATGCTTTGAAACCTTGAATAATTTCATCCTTCCACTGGTTTATTAGCACTTTGTCCTGAAAGTAATTTTTTTTAATTCATAGAAACATTATATTGTCATGGGAGTTCACTGAGGAGCAATGTCATCATGACACTTTTTGGTGGTGATATGAAAATTGAAAATAGCAATGAAAAACAATTTGACAGACATGCATTCTTTTTTATTTTAACCATGATTGAACCATTCGTTAATCATAAATAATATCATTAAATAATGCTGATAACCAAGAGACCAAAAGCTTCAAAATATCTATTTTGCAATATCATTCATTCAAATACAAATACCTGTCAATGAATAAACACAAGAAGATCACGGATTCCGAACTCACGACCTCATGGTTACAAAACGGAGCCAAGATTAGCTTGTTCAGTGCTCTAGACTGCTCGGCTATATTTAAATGTATTTGTAGAATTAGCTTGAGCAGAGAATCCAGGCCCATAGCCAGGATTTTCCAAGGAGGGCTCACATGTGACAACTTTGGTCCAAAAATGGCCAAAATCACTTGAAAAGTGCTCAGAATGTTGAAAAACTGCATGATTTTGAAAGAAATTTTGACCAGGGGGAGTTCGCTCAAACCCCCCCTCCCCCCACACCCTGGCTATGGGCCTGGAAACTTGTAAAATATTACTACTACTTACTGGTGAGGTGACTGCCAGCTTGGTATCATTCTTTAAGTGTATTACAATACAATTCTCTGTCTTGTTTAACTTCTGGAAGTCTGATGAGATGTCTTTGATGTCTAACATGGAGATAAGCTGAAAGAAAACAATACACACAGTGACAAATAATACAATCTGTAGAGCATAATGGGCACCATATCCATAAACGGTAACTGGTCAACTCGTACCCAAGACAAGTCGTACCCAAGACAACTCGTACCCAAGACAACTCGTACCCAAGACAACTCGTACCCAATTATATATTTTGTTTTGAATCAAGCGTTGGACTGGGAATGTAAATAGATATACATATTATAATTGTAACATACTGTTCAGAATAGTTTAAAGTTTGAAGAAGAATTTTCAGAAGAAATTGATTTAATTTTGTGACATTTTGAGCTTTGAGTGTCAATTTATTTTGACTATTATTTTATATTGGTCACAGATTCAGGATGTTCAAGTAAAGAGACATATGTTTAATCCACAAATTCATAATTATTTTTCAAAGTATTGTATGTTTATTTTTTATTTTTTGTGTTTGGAACAAGTATTAGATTTAATGTTGTAATTATATTTATTTCTATATATAAAGGTGATCCAAGTTAAATCAAAATGCTTTCCCGATCCATTGAGAAAAATGGCTTCTAAATTCAAAAAAATATTGAGGCTTATTTGATTCACATTATAACATGAAAACATTATTATACAAACTCAATTTTTCCCCTAATATGCACCCATAATACTGAAAATAATCTTGGGTACGAGTTGTCTTGGGTACGAGTTGTCTTGGGTACGAGTTGACTAGGAAGCCCATAAACAACCATGCCCAAGACCTAATCAGATCTTCGAATTAGTCTCCTCGAGCATCTGTAGAGTTGATTAGATAAGTGGTTTTCCTGGAAATCCATATACGTACAGAACAATTTTCTGAGTTCCCTGACTGATTGTCTTAATGTTAAATGGAGCTCTGTAGAGATGGAACACATCCTCAGTGGAGCAATATTTTGAAGTTCCACGTCACAGAATTGCACTTAAATATGTTTTACTGTATTACAATCGATGTTACATTTACCCTAATGCCTGTCGAGGAGAGCACCTCTTTTTAATACTGAAATAGGCAAGAAGTCTTGCATTAAGCCTCTGTACCCTCTTGGTGAGCCTTAGCGCATTCATGGACATTATCAGTACATTTTATGCACATGGACTCAAAGGGGTGGCATTTTAACAATCACTTTTGTTCTGTGTATTATGGTATTTTTATTACGGAATACAATAATACTCATTAAAAGAATCAAGGTTAATACTCATTCAAAAAATCTAAAGCTTTTCTTTTGTTGTTTTGTTCAATAAAAAATAAAATATAATTTCATATTTTACCTCCACTCCCTTTCCTTTGATAACCTGGCCATCCCTGTTTTTGTGGTAAAACTCCAGTCTGTTAGGGTAGAGTTTAAGATGTTTTTTCTGCCATGTTTGCAGAAATGGACCCCCTAGCTTCAACACTTCACCCTCTACAATACAATCTGTGGGCCCCACTAAACAAACACAACAAAAATAGAATTATGAGTTTGTATCCAAATACATGTAGTGATGGCTTCTTTACACAATAGTTTAGTTTAATAATAGTTTATTTCTGTGTCACAGGTTTACTAAAAAAGTACAAGTAAAATACATGTATTAAAAAACCCAACAGCCGACATCGGCTTACGAGACACCATATAAATATACTAAGATAATAGTAAAAAGATAATAGTAAATGTAACAGTTGTCCTTTCGATTTACATTTGGCTAACATTCAAAATTTAAAATACTAACTATATTTCTGCAGAACAAGAATTTACAAAATATTTCTTCCTTTTCCTTCCAAACCTTCCCTTATTAAACTCAGACTTGACAACCCCATAGTGCAAAATTAAATCTATTTATTGGACATGAGACTCATTCTATCAAGTATCCTATTCCATTACTTACCTATATCCATTTCATCTATTCTTGGTTTTTGTTTTCGTTTGAGTTCAATTTTGTCAGTTTCTTGATTGATCGTTTCAAATACTGTCTCTGCAACTTCTTGCTGCCACCTCTCTGAGACGACTAACGGGAAATTTTTGTACAGTTCCTGATCTGCCTCTGTTAGCTGAAATAAGAAAATTTAAATCCTAAACTTTTCTGTTTTTATAGTTTAAAAATGGCAGCACTATAGTGCTCGGTTAACAATAGGCAATTTACAATAAATAAAAGATTATATGGCCAATGGTTTTAAAAGTGTAAGTGAAAATAAATAAAAAATATTTCAGCCTCAAAATTAAGCCTTATAATTATCAGAGGGCCAAATGTAATTTTTACGATGATATGACTACTAAATAAGCTTCAGCCATGTTTTTATAAGACTAAATAAGGGGCAAAACATCGTTTTTAATATTCAATATCGTTTTTAATGTTCAATTATATCAATAGGAATGAATAAGCTTTAACCTTATTTTCAACATTCTATCTCAAAATGCATGTCTTAAAACTAACTGAGTAAATAAACTTCAGAAAGACCTTTACTAGATTAAAATTCAGTTTATTTTCAAAGCAATTTCTCTATTCTCGGAGGTGAATAAAGTTTAATAGCCACAAATACACTGGGAGCAATAAAGTCAAGACAAGAACAGTAATATCAATAAATGGAGTATCAGTTTGAAATAAAATCCAGATAAAATAGAGATAGGGTTCATAAGAGAGCATGAAGTTCATTTTATATTTCCCCTTATAGTGAAATCAATGGCAGGTTTTTTACGTGTAGAAAGTTCGCTAAAATATATCTATTTTTGATGACAATTTTGGTGGCCATCTTGAATTTTTACGAAATAGTGCAAATTCATGGAATGTTGATCAGAATAAAAATGAGAAAATCAAGCTCCTCTTTTTGGAAAATAAGTCCATCGTAATGGAAATTAATCGAATTTGGGTCCTAAACCACAGTCTTTGGACAGGGCCTAATTGCAGTTGAAAACAACACATTTCATGTTATTCCCACAAGGAAAAGCTACATGCTTATTCAGCTTTAATTATTGAGAATATAGCTCATGATGAAAGTTATGAAAGATGAAAGGTCGTTTAAACCTCGGTTTCATTTGCTCTAAGGTAGACGTATGTCAGCTGTAGCTTTACAAAAATGATATAGAAAATCTACATTGTACTGCCTATCCCTATAGTTTACGCTGTATATTTCACTTGTTTTGGGGAAGTTACAACAGCTGTACGAAATAGTACAAATTCATGGAATGTGGATCAGAATAAAAATGAGAAAATCAAACTCCTCGTTTTAGAAAATAAGTCCATCGTAATTTGCTCTAAGGTTTGGCGTATGGCAGCTGTAACTTTACAAAAATGATATAGAAAATCTACATTGTACTGCCTATCCCTCTAGTTTATGCTGTATATTTCTCTTGTTTTTGGGAAGCTACAACAGCTGTACTGTTGCCATAAATAAAATGTGTCTGAAGCATTACCTTAATTCCTTTTGTATCTTCCTCATCAAAGGATCCTATATCAAAGGCATCAGCTGCATTTACTTCCCCCCTTGGTGGAATGAGGGGTGGGGGGTACTTCTGCATAGACACTTGGTTCCAGTCAATACCCTTAAAGAATGGGTGCTCCTTCAGTTCTATTGCACTGAAAATAAGAAGTCAAATTATACTACAAAATTCAAATATTTAATGCAATATAACACACATTTGAGATATTGAAATATTCCTAAAATTTCATAAGTCAAACATTTTATAACTCACACTATATATATAAGTATATTACAAATAAATGAAAATACATTTTTTTTTTAATAAAACAACAAAAGTATGGCAGACTGTCACATACAGTGCCTGAATGGAAGTGCTGCAAAGTAGTGAAGTTTTACCCATCATGACTTAGAACACTAAGGACAGGCCGAAACCTAGTTAAACCCGTAATTTCAAACCCTAACTGAGGGGAAATTTGACAACTAGCCTCTCAACTGAGCGCAAAGCATCAGGAGTGGCCCATATATAGAAGTGTGTGAGAGGACTTGACCAAACAGATCTGCCTAGAACAAGCGATCAATGCTTGAATGTGTCACCTAGACACTCACTTCCAATCTACACAGAGCATGTGTCACATATATATAGGACTTCAAAGCAAATGCTTGAAAAATCGGTGTCAATAAATTTTATATTCCAATATGTTTTCTAGCTTTAACTTAATAAATATTAGGAAATTTATAATTTAAATATCATACAGGTGATAAATGTATATTTATTGTAATTTTGTAATAGAAATATTGAAAATACTATGTGTAGTATTTTTTATAATTATGAAAAACGTTATCATTGAATTTGAATTTGAGGGCAGCATGTAGAATACTGTTAGCAATGGTGGCAGTAAGTGGATTACACATTTACATTTAAGCCAATAAAATCTGAACTATAGGTAAACATACTTATTGGCTTCAATTAGATCCTTAAACAATGTCCTGATTGGACTACTTTAGAGGTAAAACTAGAGTTTAACTTACCCTTTGCCCATACAGCCCAGCCTCTTATCAACATCCCTCTGAAGAAGACCCTCCAATAATGACTTCATTTCTTCTGACATAGAAGATGGGAACTCCACATTCTATATGCAAATACATAACAAACACGTTGAAAACAAATAAGGACACTTGGCTATTATTTAATAATCTGACCTAATGCCATTATGTTTAAAACTTCTAAAACATATGGTACAGTAAAAGGAGTGGGTGGATAATCTAGCAATGAATAAAATATGAACTTTGAAAATGGACTTTTTTGATTGGAAACAATGAAATAAAGGAATTGCATTGAATTCAGTCATGATCTCTTCCATAATAGGATTTTCTATTCTCTAAAGGACCAGGTCAAGATTTGTTGTCATAATTACGCATTATTAATTGGACATAATTAATTACATCTTAGCTTGTATTCGCGAATGCAAATTGTGGCTTCCGGCTAGCAGGTTGATTGCAATTTGATGGCAAACTCATTTAAATATGAATAGTACCTGCCGTGTGTCCCGTTAGTTGCCAGCTCTCACCCTAAACCCAGTAGCTGAGCTAAATGACGATTTAATCTGGTATTACAGCAGCAACTAACACCGACTATCGAGGTGTTTGGAATTGTAAATAGCGGAAACGCATAAACGCAAAACACATTTTAAGTTTTTTTGCTCATGTGATAATGGCATATAAAGTCACGTGATCACTGTTAGTCAACAAACAGGTTTTTTGATATTGCAACTTCAAACTGACGGATTAATTTATGCAAATCAATAGGTTAATCCAGCAGCCGCGATTCGCATTCGCAAATACAAGCTTAAATTGACTCTTCCCCCAAATGTGTAATTGAACATACAATTTTTTTTCAAATTAAATGCTCCCTTTTTAAATCAAGAAATAATATGATTTCATAGTAATACAGTACATTGAAGGATTATGTCATATTTTCTGAAGCCTGAGGCCATAATGACATACTTCCGTATCACCCCATCGACCCAATTATTACGAGTGCAGGATATTGAAGGATCTGTCAAAAATTTTGAACCCTCTGGTCATGATGACATACTTCTGTATCACCCCATCGACCCAATCATTACCAGTGCACATTTCCCCAGGGTTTGAAGGATATTGAAGGAATCTGTCATAATTTTTGAACCCCCTGGTCAAAATGACATATTTCTGTATCACCCCATTATTACGAGCGCATAGGGGTTTGAAGGATATTGAAAGATTGAGTTATATTTTCTGAAGCCTGAGGTCATAATGACATAATTCTGTATCACCCCATCGACCTGAGCATTTACCAGCGCATATCTCCCTAGGGTTTCAAGGATATTGAAAGATTGAGTTATATTTTCTGAAGCCTGAGGTCATAATGACATAATTCTGTATCACCCCATCGACCCGATCATAACCAGTGCATATCTCCCTAGGGTTTGAAGGATATTGAGAGATTGAGTTATATTTTCTGAAGTCTGGGGTCATGACTCATAATGACATATTTCTGCACCAAACCCATCCATCTAACAATCACCATACATAATGCAGATTTCCAAAAGTGTAACATATAATTTTTGAATGTTCAAAATGGCGAAGCACCGAGTTTCTACAATGCTACAGAGACAACTGCTTACATATTCATGGTACGATAACTAAGGCTTAGGCTATGATGACATCTCTGATGTAATAATCATTTTTATCTGCCATTTTCATAATATTGATTTTTTTTTTTTTGATTTTTTTATTGATTTTTTTTTTTTTTTTTATCTTTTTTTTTTTCAAACATGTTATCTCCGATTGCCATAGGAACACAATGACACCACTACCAACCACCTACCATTGTTATGGTTACTATTTACATCTACATGTATTCATTAGTCACAGTAGCCTACCATAGTGATTACTAGGGGTGAGACGGGTAGAAAAATCTGATTCATGTTGGGTTTGTTTTGGGATGGAGAAATGACGATTCGTGTTATGACTCTGATTCGCGTTACATATTTTTCACGCGTAAATGAACAATGGCTGAAATGAAGAACATTTTTCGAAAGTTTATTCGAATTTGATAACATACAAGTACCGTATATTCTTTCGTTTAAGCATTGGCATTCAAAAGATCAAAACAGATCTGTTAAATCGATGGAAAGAACATATATTCAACGCAATCCAAAGTAGAAAGTTCCTGTTAGCGATACTTTATTCCATTTGAGTTTTTTTCCAATATCTACTCAACCTAATAAGATTCTATTCATCATCTCTTAGACTCAGGAATCAATTCAGGTCGACCTGAAGCCCTCGACCCGTGAGTCCTCAAGATTCCAGGTTGTGGTCTCACCCCTAGTGAGAAGCCCTAAACCCGCGAGTCCTTGAGTCTCCAGGTTGTCTAACCCCTAGTGAGAAGCCCTCAACCCGCGAGTCTTCAGGTTGTTGAACCACCCCTAGTGAGAAGCCCTCAACCCGCGAGTCCTTGAGTCTCTAGGTTGTTGTCTCACCCCTAGTGAGAAGCCCTCAACCCGCAAGTTCTCGAGTCTCCAGGTTGTTGTCTCACCCCAAATGAGAAGCACTCAACCCGCGAGTCCTCGAGTCTCCAGGTTGTTGTCTCACCCCTAGTGAGAAGCCTTCAACCCAAGTTTTCAGGTTGTTGTCTCACCCCCAGTGAGAAGCCCTCAACCCGCGAGTCCTCGAGTCTCCAGGTTGTTGTCTCACCCCCAGTGAGAAGCCCTCAACCCGTGAGTCCTTGAGTCTCCAGGTTGTCTAACCCCTAGTGAGAAGCCCTCAACCCGCAAGTCCTTGAGTCTCCAGGTTGTTGTTTCACCCCTAGTGAGAAGCCCTCAACCCGTGAGTCCTCGAGTCTCCAGGTTGTTGTCTCACCCCTTAGTGATCACCCTAATAGACTATAGCCAGTTACTTACCATTGTCATGGTCATCCTATCTATTTCATGCTTATCCTTAGTTTTGTGTTGACGGAATGGACTATGACTGAAATTAAAAAATACATTCTGGAATTAGTTTCATTGAACAGACTTTGACAGAAACGTATGAATGCAGGAATTAATTTCGTGTTGACGGAATGGACTATGACTGGAATATGGTAATCTCCAGCTGCTCTCAAATTGCAAACTCTCCCAAAGTCTCATCTGCTTGTTAGAAAAACTTGAGATGATTCAAAAAACCTGCTCTATATCAAAACTGAAAATTACTCTTTTTCAAAACACGAGACTGGTCTATTATTATGAGGACAGTTGGATTTTCGAGAACCTCAGAGTCGATAACTCTCATGTTTACGGAAGAAGCTTGGATAGGAGAGATCAAAACTCAGGGATAAGATACTCTCATATTTCAAAGAGGATGATGATATTAATAAAGGCTCATATTGCACCACTGAGAGGCCTTTCTCCTTAATTGACCAG
The DNA here is from genome assembly GCA_903813345.2 of Owenia fusiformis. Lineage (NCBI taxonomy): Eukaryota > Metazoa > Annelida > Polychaeta > Sabellida > Oweniidae > Owenia > Owenia fusiformis. Next base: position 11,288,489 of record CAIIXF020000012.1, read on the forward strand.
TTATAAATAAAGATCCTCACTAGAATAGCCATAGATCTGATTTTTTAATAGCTCAATGATTAATATTCAAGTCAAAATGGTCATAAAGATAATTTTGAAGCTATTGGTTTCTTGCCAAAAACTCACTGTTTCTATCATATATTACTACTATAGTATTCAAATATATCTTGAAAATGTTCATAAAACTGCCTCTGGAATTTTGCTACAACTGACAGGCCCATAGCCAAGGGGGAGGGGGGCACTGAGCACTTTTTCAGTGATTTTGGTCATTTTTGGGCCAAAAATGTCAAAAGTGAACTCCCCTGGAATTTTCCAAAAAGTGAACCCTCACCCTTGAGAAATCCTGGCTACGGGCCTGACTGACTTGTTCATGAGCTGGCAGCTAATCATTGTTTATTTTTTTTATTCATTACAATATTACAGACTGGAAGCCATTGTCTAAACAATGCATCCATGATTGTTACAACTAGGTCAACATGATCTAACATCATAACCTGACTACTTTTCACAAATATTTTTAATAGCACATAAGTTGTATTAATGATTTTGACAGTTTGACTTAGAACTTGACTGTAATTTCACTGTAAATCACTATAAATTGTGACATCCTTTCAATATCATGACATCAAGTTCAGGTCATCTCAAAATGCTATTAACCAGTCATGTAATGTACAGTCAATAATCAAAAATACCAACCTCGCATTGGCCAATCAAAATTGAGTATTTATAATGAAGTACTAACAATATTTGTTACCTTACCCTTTTAATAATTTATAAAGCATGCAGCCGAATGAGAACCAGTCTGCGCTTGAGTCGTATGCTGTGCCTTTCTGGAGTACCTCTGGGGCCATGTACCCATGAGTGCCACTGTAAAAAACAAAACACACAGTGGTAAATATCATACTTTGACCCATCAGCATGCCTGTCTGCCCGCCCAGATGCACAAGATGGCAACATAGCACTTTTTTAAAGTGTAATAAAAAAATTAATTAAAGCAAATATTGTAACTTACAGTTGCTCCATTTTTTATCTTTTGGGTTAATTACTGGTTTAGTCACTTGGAATTATAGAACATCAATTCTGAAGTCATAGCAACTCTATAAGTTATAAAACCCAACCAAAACCACACCCCTTCTCCTTGCATATATGATTTCTACTTACACACTGGCATGAGGTTTTTTCTTAGAAAAGTCGCACGCCAAACCGAGATCTGAGATTCTGACATGGCCATGTTCATCCAATAAAATGTTGGCGGGCTGAAAAACAAACAAAATGTACAAAATTCAGCAAACAGTTTTTTGAGAATAACTAAATAATGGAAATTCTCAATTTAGCAAAAACTAGAGGAAGCCATTATGAATGTTAGGAAATTGAAGAAAAAGTTTCCATCAAGCAGTCAGTATGAAATAGTAGACTATCAATCAATTAAATGTTTCTCCTTGGAATTACAGATAATAGGGTGGAGGTTAAGTTATGCATATTTTAAAAGATCTTGTACATGAACATGTCATATCATGACCCCCAGGAATTACTGTCCTTTCTCAATTGGTGTTTCTTGAAACCAGTTACAGCAATTTTCTGTATTCTATTCTATTCAATCGGGCAAGTAAAGCAAGACAAAATGGGAGATCTAATCTCTAAAGGATCAAAATTTTATACATTTACATACAAGTTCCATCCTTATCCCTCTATATGAATTATAAGCTTCCCTATTTCTATTGCACTTCAAAGCCTCTTCTTCTTAAGTTACTTTTAATCTAGTATCTATAAACTTACCTTTAAATCCCTATAAACTACAAATCTATTATGCATATGTTCTAGACCCAGGATCACTTCAGCTGCATAAAAGCGGACATCTTTCTCGGAGAAGACGCCATGCTGCGACAAGTGGTAATGGAGGTCCCCACCATTCATAAGGTCCAGAATAAAACACAGTTTCTCGGCAGTTTGAAATGCATATGTCATGCATACTATGAATGGGCTGCCTTCCTGGAAGAACACAGAAGAGAAATACATGTATTTATGCGGTAACATTATGTCTTAATTCAGTAACATAATCTAGGAATACTGTACATGTATATGAACCACCTGCCATTTGATACATGTGTTACCAACATCGAATACCAACTTCAAAAAAGACTAAATATGTCACAACTTGAACTTCTGTTGGCATTACTTTCCTACTAACATCAGAACAGGCACTACTTTTCTGCTAACAACAGCATAAGCACTACTTTTTTGCCAATATCAGTACAAGCACTACTTTCATACTAACATCAGTACAGGCACTACTTTTCTGCTAACAACAGCATAGGCACTACTTTTTGCCAATTTCAGTACAAGCACTTTTTCTGATAACATCAGTAAACATGAATTCATGACAAATATGTTTACAACTTGTAACAATAAGCACTTTTAATTAGCTTCTTCTTTTCAATTAATCATTGAGGATGAAGCTTGCTTTTCATGTGTCCTTAGAATACTCTTGATTATTGTGTATTCACTCAAGCAAACCAGACCAAAACATGGCATTAACATGTAAAATGCCACCACCAGCCATTTGTTACAGATGCCATGTTACAGACACCGCATTACAGATGCTATGTTACAGACATCGAACACCAACCACTGTCAACAAAAAGTTGAAGACTATTTAACAATGTGTCACCATTTCTGGTGATGGCATAAAAAATATGATTGAATGAGTTCATGTGAGACAGACATTAACCTGTAGGTGCAGTTATTAAGAATGCATTAAAGCTAGGAGGGGTTTTTGTCAAGGGTTTTTGTCGCTCTGTGTGAGTGATGAATTATTTATTCCATATTGTTCTTTTGTAATTACTTGATAGCACATCACCTAAGAGTCTCTATATGTAGCCTACAGTTACTGCCCTTGTGAGCCCCTCTACCTCCCCATTAAGTAGATAAATGGGGTCACAGCCTTGAAGAGAGACTACACATGGGATAGTCTAGCCCTTGTGAGCTACCCCCATACTTAACACAACTCCCAACGATGAAATGATATGTTGATGGAGTAGATAAAGGGGGATCCACAGTATTGAAGCAAGAGGCAAGGAAAGTTTGATCAATCAACCCAAAAAAATTGAATAGACCGCAATGCATATTATAAGGAAAGACATTCATATTAAACATGAATTACATTTGTATATTTCTGCTTAATTAATTTTATGTGCAGTTAAACCCTGACCTTTTGTAATTTAGCAAGTTTCAGGCAAATCAATTTTTTGAATATAACATGTCAGAGAAGCATCAAAATACAAGAGACCACACATTTGTTAGCCGAAGAACAAGCCATCCAAAATAAACAAATGTTTTGCATCTTAAATATAAATGTAATTTTCCATATAATATTGCACGGAGATCCTTTGATTGCTTATTTTTAGGTTTTATTGACTTTCGGGCCCATTGCCTCCCACTATATACACGCAATAAGTACAGAGATAAAAAATGAGTAGTTTAGCGGTTACATCCAAATGACTTAATTCACCAAATGCTAATAAAGAATTATGCGGTCATGTGGCCCTTAACACAATAAAATACACAATCATCCTGTCTTCCATTTATTAGAAATTCAAACTCAGGGAATAAACAATGCGCAGTTTCAATATGATTGTTCCCATGGGTGTGATTTGCAGCTCCCAGGGCTTAAATCTTTGACTCTGTTCCCAGAATAATTTGCACAACTTGAAAAAAACATAAAAACAAGAATTTATGGTGAATAATTGATGGTGTTTCAAACTTTGAACCTTCCAGATTTTTTTTTAATTTTCATCTTTAAGTTATAAAAACTACCTGCGCTAACGTTATCTCATTTTTCTTATTTTCTATACATGTATATTCCTTATTTCATTTTCAAAACAAGGCATTAACATGCACAATATTACCATATGCCATTTGTTACAGATCCTGACTGCCATTCATTACAGATGCCGAACACCATTTTGCAAAAAGATTGGAGACTATAACAATATGTCACCACTTCTGATGGTGATTTAACTATTTTATTCCTAAAAGTATAATGAATGTACCAAGTCAGAGATATCATAGAATTGATATCTTACACACTAATAATAGATTATCTATTTTTTGTGTACAGGTATGGTACACACTAATAACAGATTAGCTATTTTGTGTACAGGTATGGTACACACTAATAACAGATTAGCTATTTTGGGTACAGGTATGGTACACACTAATAACAGATTAGCTATTTTGGGTACAGGTATGGTACACACTAATAACAGATTAGCTATTTTGTGTACAGGTATGGTACACACTAATAACAGATTAGCTATTTTGTGTACAGGTATGGTACACATTAATAACAGATTAGCTATTTTGTGTACAGGTATGGTACACATTAATAACAGATTAGCTACTTTATGACTTGCAACTAATTTATACAAAAGCCATTTGGCATATATACCACCAATAATACATATCAATATATCTTTTTTATTGGCCAATTTTGCCTCTTTTGTCTATTTCTAGGCAAATATAGTGCTCAGACTATTGTTCCAGGGCTGCAATTTACTTGCACATATTAATTGGGAGGCATCAGCTCAACTCAATGCATATGTTCAGTAACCCAGAAAGGCTGACATTTGTGATATTGGGTCTAGCTACTATGAAGTAGTGGGCGGAACTTATGAGGAAGGATGAGCTATACATTTTTTAGAGAACTTTTACCTCGAGGGATTACTGTTCCTATGTCACAATTAGTTTCCCCTTGAACCCTCTAGGCCTTATAATTAATGAAATACCCAACCCCAGCCTATTACAGCCAACTCCCCCTATTCTTTAAGAGATGATATATTTGAGGGCGGTCCTTTTGAATAGCACTATGACTGGTTATTGAATAATGGTTGCTATAGTAACATAAGCGCAGGGTATTTGGTTCAACCAAGAGGAGGGAAAGCCCAAGAGCTTTAGCGATGACTGACATATTACGTCTCTTGCGAACCACCTTCGTTTGCGCAAATTCTCACCAGTAAGTTTTCAAATATAACGCGTCGTTGTGATGTTTTAGTAGATTTAAAGGGAATGCGAAGTTTCATGTTCTAATTTACACGCTGGCTACTTATAACCATCATCTATCACTTCAGCTCACTCATGGGACATATCGTGTTTGAACTAACATATAATTCAAGTTCAAAGTACCCATATCTGGATCGCTGCGGATGCCGCCATTGTTATGTATCAATGACGTCATTGATGCCTTAAAATTGATGCCTGGAAAATGTCGCTATATAATCACGTCATACTCGGATCGCAGAAATAGAACACATTTCACTGATATTTCACATCATTATTAACCTTAAGGTTTACGTCGGCAAATAGGCATACTGCCGCAATTGCTTTCTTACCTAATCATAAGTGATAGATTTCTTCAATCTGTAGTATTCTATTCAAATATGAATAGGTGCATATTGGAGAATGAAAGAAATAAAACAAAAAGTAGTAGTCCAATGAAACAGTAACTCCCTAAAGTGTTTAGCCATTTAAATTCTGATGAAAAACGCAAACAAAAAAACGAAAAATCGATGTCGTCTAAATGATACGTATGTAAATGTCAATCTCCTAAATACTAAGATTGGCAATAGCTTTACAAGGACATGCCACTGTCATATTTTCAAAGAATAATACGTAATGTTTAATTTTTCTAAGTTGTTAAAGGACCATTTTCAATCATCATATCACCGACGTAGCGACATTCGATATGACAAAAAAGCTTTTCAAAATTCAATGGTATTTCACCTTGGATCATGACAAGAGAAGGCTCATAACATTCAGTGATGCGGGGAGACGATGGGGTCGATTGTAGTATGATATTTCATTTCAACGACGATAAGGCAATTGCCGTATTGATAGTACGCCAATAGTTTAATATTTATTTTATTATATATTTATCATTTTTGCTAAAAACAATTCCTGATTTCGAGCTCGAATTTAATTATATAACACCCGTGGTAAGTACAGTTCTACAGTATTTTCGAAATAATGATTTTCAATTTAATGGCATACAACCTTTTGTTTTTCTATATCGGAAAATAAGTGGAACTTTAAAAGCTTCAGTCACATTTGTTCAATGCGACCACACGACGATCGTATTTCCCTGAAATCAGTAAATTTCTGCGGCAAACATAGGAAAACTACAGTCGACTTATCAGTTTTTATCAGGCGTAGAGTCGGAGTTATAACTTTTTCTTTCCTGTGGTCACTATAGATATCAACAAGCAGCAGTCAAACCGTAGGTCTCACGACGGCCGTACGTCGGGTTCACAGTCGACTTGCGGCTGCGCTTGGATTTCATAGGTTACAATTGACCTTTCCGAACCATAGAACCCCTTGTGGATGCCTTCAAGAAAAACAATGCACGTCGTAGGGCCGCCCTACGCTGATCGTGCGTCATCATTTATCAGCTGTACGGGAATCGTAGTTTTTCCTCATAATCAAGATACGCCGTACGGCTATCTTAGCAAATGTGACTGCTAAATTATCTGACTGCAGAAACATCCTGCTTACCACAGAAATGATAGACCGTACGGTCCCCGTAAAAATGTGACGTGAGGCTAAGAATCAACGATAGTAATTGGATTCGGTTTTAAAATTTAATTTTAAAATTTTAATTTCTTTGAATACCCGTGTTAAAGATAAACATGAATGCAATGAATATTAAAGTACGAATACGTACTTTTGTAATGAGACTAGCAAATTTAAACCATTGCATTCTTGGAAATTCAAGATGGGTTGGTTGAATTAATTTTATTATGTTTTATTCAAATAGTTTGCATTCGCCTGATAGAATTAGCATTCTCTGTTCGCATTTAGCGCTAGACCTAATAAAAACGAATCCCAGATTGTTTCAAGTGTAAATAAAGAATAAATCTAACCCGCATTCCATGTCTAGATAGGTAAAAAGCAATTCCGAAAATGCCAGCGTTATTCTATTGAAATCGTTCTTTATTATGGGTGGTATATACGTATTCTTTTAGTTCCTTTGAAATGATTTCTTTGGTCTTGGAATGGCAACAACTCGGCATTCATTTTTTGATTCAAAAATGGCGCCACAAAACTTTTGGAATGCCAAGGCATCAATCTGGCATCAATGACGTCATAACAATGTCGTAAAGAACCACTTTACGGTTGAAATGGCAGCTCCGTGGTCCAGTTCATATGCAAAACCCGGGGCTCAATAACAATTAAAAGGATAATGATAGAACAATAAAACTAAGTTGGATTGAAAGATATATCTTTATTCTAACTTATTATCAAGTTTAAGGGACAAAACTTCGCATTCCCTTTAAGCATATTTCTTACACCATTCTTTATCTTGATGTGAAATAACAAGCTATGATATTGGTTAACATGCCAGAAATTAACATAATATTATTCGAAGCGTTATTAGAAAATTTTGAATCCGCCATTTTTGTTTGTCGATTTTGACCAATCAGAGACGTGGGTCATCTCAATACAGGTTTACATTATAACCGTATGTCATCTTTGAACTCTGGGGCTAATCCCCCTCTTGGTTCAACCCAAGTTTTGCATAAAAACTGTAAGCACATAATTCTAATAATGATCTTTGTCTCAAGCACAGAACTTTTGTCTCAAGCACAGAACTTTTGTCTCAAGTACAAAACTTTTGTCTCTGGCACAGGACCTTTGTCTCAAGCACAGAACTTTTGTTTCTAGCACAGGACTTTTGTCTCTTATACAGGACTTTTGTCTCTAGCACAGGACCTTTGTCTCTGACACAGGACTTTTGTCTCTAGCACACAGGACTTTTGTTTCTAGCACAGGACTTTTGTCTCCAGCACAGGACTTTTGTCTCAAGCACAGAACCTTTGTCTCCAGCACAGGACTTTTGTCTCAAGCACAGGACTTTTGTCTCAAGCACAGGACTTTTGTCTCAAGCATAAAACATTTGTCTCTAGCACAGGACTTTTGTCTCTTATACAGGACCTTTGTTAATACCAGCATATGTGAATATTTATCCAATGAATTACAAGGGATGTAAAGGGTTCAGGGTGAATCAGAGGACAGGAAAACTATCTTTAAATCGATCTGATCAGACTGATAATACTTTTAATTTTTAGCAGAGTGATTGATTTCTTGATGAAATTAAAGGTTAGGTTATCCTATCTTGAGTTTGAAATCTATATTATTGACAGTCTATTCTGTCAATAGACTAGATGCAAGTAGAAATAATCTTTATTTACGTATATAATTCAATATTCAAAATTCAGTCAAAGTGGTGTCATATTTGAAATCTACATGTAAAAGTACATCTAGATATACAGATTTGAAAATTGCTTATCAACTTTGAAAATTTAATTTTGGGGGAAAATGTGACTTCAAGTTCGGGGAGATTCCCCATAGACACCATGTTATAAAACGAAAAAAGTGAAATATCTTTTCTTGTATTGGGGAGATTATATTTTCTTTTAGTGGACATATTTTAATTCGCATAACTATTAGATACATAAGGGTGATATGACGATTGAACCACTAAAACAGATGAATATTTAATTTAAAATGAACTTTCTACTATACCATACCCGCCATGCTATCTTGCCCAAACGAGCCACCTGGTGGTGTAACTGGTAACTATGTACTCCCGTCTGAGTCATTTGTACAGAGACATTGCACTTGAAGTTGTACTTATACATTGTAAAGATGTTTGAAGCACAAAATCCACAAATACCAACATGTGAAAGCTATAATACTTCTTCATGGTAACCAGGCTGTATTTAGTCTTACTTCAAGACCCTGGACTCCCCCCTCCCTCCCTGTCTAGTTTAACAACAGATTGTTGAAGTAGGGGGCCGGGGGGGGTCTTGAAGCAAGAGTAGACTGTATTCAATGAATAATGAGTTAAAATTAATATGCCTTCAGGCATTACTGCACTAATAAGTATTCAGAAATATCAACAGATATCCAGAAATCTCATCATTCAATATTTGCTTAATGTAACATCACACGACCTATAAACATGGAATTTCTATGTAAATGGTGCCAATTGGTGTTTAACATTCGCTCTCCAAATGAAAGAAAATCAATCAAAGTTTAATTGATTGATCTAACATGCTGGGATGATACTTAAGAAAAACAACCTGCCAGGAATTATCAATGAATGGTTATACGGCCTCCGGGGTTTCATAACAGCAAACAACGGAGAATTTTCTCTAGGTGTTTTTGCCGAAATCGCATGCTGTTTAGAGGAATTTGCAACTGTTAATATTGTAATTTTTCAATAATTTTGGCTGTTGTTTGCATTCATTTTGTAAGTTGTCAGAAATTGTTATGAAACTACTCCAATATGGACTGCACTCCTTTTATCAATCCGTATACAAGCAACAGAGGAGGTGTGATGGGTTGAAAACTGGCACCCAGAATTCCCTCCCAGATAATACCCAAATATGGCAAATATTATCTTATTATAATGAGTCATCCTTCAAGATTGGTCCTTCACTGCTTTCATAGCAGCTAAGATAACATTATGAATTACTCTTTGGCAAGGATGCAATGAGTCTCTAATGTCGTGATTTTTGTGTAAATATCAAAATAGGAAAACAATAAGCTGAAGCAAAAGAAATATTGTAAAACATTTATTAATATAAAGTCATTCATCATTGTTCATTATAAAAAACAAGAGCCACCAAAAGTAGTTTTTTGCAATGAATTAAATAAAGTAAGCTTACAAAGGGCAGAATAAGAATGTACCTTTTTAGGTAATACACTCAACTATACAGTACCTTGCATTGGGTGTTCATGAGCAGCCCTATTGGCTTATTAGTAATGATTATGTTATTTGTTTTTATTTGTCTGTTCCTTATGAATGGTTTATCTGATAACATTAGATCTTAATAAGGTACTTTCAAAAATATACTAAACAATACAATTGGACAAACAGAGTATCTTATGCATTTCTCGGGGTTAGGTATAGAATTGTCTATGGTTCTAGCCAGGATAAAGACACAAGTTCTTCAACTCGACAATGGGAAGAACTGCTCTACCTTAGTGACTAATATGTCATTGATATGACATCTAAAGAGTCAATAAAAAAAAAAGATATATATATACAGTAAAACCTGTATATCTGAACACCTGGCTAATCCGAACACCTTCCAATTTGAACACTTTGTTTCGGTCCCATTTTTTCCTCCCATTGACTCCCATGTTAAAAAAACCTTGAAATCTGAACACCTCCTAATCTGAACGATGAACAACCAGATTTGAAAAACTGACCTGTCTAATCTGAACATTTTATCAGAAATCAAACGTCTGGACATTTCAGTAATAGCCACATATTGAGTCAATGTTATAGTTCTTATTATCTTTACATATGCAATGTAATCAAAGAACCAATATTGTCCTAATTAACTTATTTAAGTCTCAATGACATCCCTAATTGTGGAAAACAACAGGGAAGGTGTGAATACGGGAGTTAATTGGTTTATCCTATTAGAAAAGAACTGAATGTTTTATGTTTGGATTAAGAGAAAGGTGTGAATCAAGAAGATAATTGGTTTATCCTTATTTTAAATTAACTGGATGTTTTTTATTTGGATTATGAACAAGTCTTAACTGTTTTATATCCCATGTGTCTGTTATGATAGCTAGGATTCAGTCAGTAAATGTTTTATAATCACAGAGACAACAGAGACACATTTGCAGACAAGATTATAATTGTTTTATCATTATTAGAAATTACCTGGATGTTTTTGATTTGGATTAAGAGAAAGGTGAGAATCTGGGAGATAATTGGTTTATCCTTATTTTAAATTAACCGGATTGTTTTTGTTTTGGATTATGAACAAGTCTTAACTGTTTTATATCCCATGTGTCTGTTATGATAGCTAGGATTCAATCAGTAAATGTTTTGTAATCACAGAGACAACACAGACACATTTGCAGACAAGATTATAATTGTTTTATCCTTATTTTAAATTAACTGGATGTTTTTGATTTGGTTTATGAACAAGTCTTAACTGTTTTATATCCCATGTGTCTGTTATGATAGCTAGGATTCAATCAGTAAATGTTTTATAATCACTAAGACAACACAGACACATTTGCAGACAAGATTATATCATGAGAAAGAGAAAAAAATCAACTTCGTAATATCCTATCACTAAAATGCCTCCTAAAAAGGCACATCTGACATACTGAATGCCCTTGATATTTTGAAAGACTATCATATACTTATTCAGTGTATTACAAAGTTTTTGCCAAAATTAAAGAGTTATTTTTATAAAAATAATGAAATTGTTCAAAATGTAAATAAAACATAGTATATACTGTACATGTAGGCTATAGGCCTATTGTAGAATAAACTAATCAACAACATGTATTGTTTTCTGACTAAGTATTAAGTGTTCAATATAGTGGACTGAACAATGAAAATCCCCCCCCCCCCGACCAACAATATCCTCGAAATTTGCCAAATTGATCACTTTTGGCTTTTGTCCCATGGGTGTTCGGATAAGACAGGTTTTACTGTAGTAGTGTTATAATTTATTCCTCCATATTTTCATTCAATATATGAAATCAAGAGCTACTAAAAAAGAGTTTTATATGTATTGAATTAAATAAATGAAAATATGAAATAAAGCTTATAAAGGAAGAACAAGAAGGTATTTTCCTATCCAGTAATCTATATCTCCTTATGCACCGATTATTTGGAGAATGCATTGGCCAGAAACAATCTTTCATCTTACATGTATGTTACACCAGAGTCCCTCTGTAGCATTAAGATGACTGATCAACCATGATATCTTTCCCAGACTATAATATTTCTTCAATGAGATATCTTTTGTAGGGGTTAATTGGACAGACCACAATGATAAATTACAATTAATAACTGTAGATGCTCCGTATATCTAATTACACCCAGCTTTGATTAATCACTTTTTCAAATCACTGACCCAGTGAAATATTTCAATATCACTTTTTATCTCAGTTTGCTAAAAAATTAAGAATCTCATAACTTTGTGTTATTAAATACTAAAGTGAATCAGTTTTCTAATAAATAACATTGTGCAAATAAAAATATAGTATCTATGACTAAATTATACCGTGAGATGGAGCAGCTTTTGGAATAATAAGGTGTACTTATGTATATGGTCAGCCCCGTAGTCAGGATTTGCCAAGGGGGGCTCACTTTTTGTGAACTCCTGAATTCCAAGGGGGGGGGGTTCACTTGTGACAATTTTGGTCCAAAAATGACCAAAATCACTTTAAAAGTGCTCAGAATGGTGAAAAACTGCATGATTTTGAAAGATTTTTTGGCCATGGGGGGAGTTCGCTTGAACCCATCGAACCCCCCTGGCTACGGGCCTGAGGGTTGACTGTGGCAAGAGCATTCAGTGAAAATTACAGGCACTGTACATGCATCTACTGACAGACTACACAAGTGAATAAAGAAATGTACATGTATTACCATATATGGTGTTAGATTATGGTCATACCATATGTGGAATTAAACTGGGATAATACCATGTACGATGTTGAATTGGGGTTAAACCACATATAGTGTTAAAATGGGTTAATACCATGTATGGTGTTAAATTGGAGTAATACCATATATGGCATGAGGTTACCAATTATGGTATTGATTGTAGTAATTCCATGTAATAAATTAGTGTGATACATGGTCGTGGAATGTGGTAATTTAACATATATTTACAGTGTTAGATAGTGGTAATATCATGTATGGAGTTGAACTGGGGTAGCACCATGTATGGGGTTGATTGTGGTAATTCCATATATGGTGTTAAATTGGGGAAATACCATGTACGGTGCTAAATTGGGGCAATACTATGTATTAAATTGGTGTTATATCATACTTGGTGTTAGAATGTGGTAATCTATCATGTATGCTGTTAGATTATGGTAATATCATATATGGTGTTGAACTGGGGTAATTCCACATATGCCTTACTATCGGGGTAATGGCTCCATCAATGCTTGTGACCATCTTACTAAACCAGTACGGAACTTCAATTTAGGATGCCATTCTGGATAAACACTAAGTACTACCAGGAGAATATAAAACACATTAAAAAACATCTCACACGATTGCGTCAATCTATTATTCATGAAGAATTCAAATTAATGGACCAAAGTCTCCAAGGGCAATGGGATTGTACTGCATTAACCAAACCGTTAATTTCACCATATTTAGTATACTGAACAAGGGTAGTGGCCAAGTTTTGCTAGACAATTTACAATAAATTTCACCATATTTAGTATACTGAACAAGGGTAGTGGCCAAGTTTTGCTAGACAATTTACAATAAATTTCACCATATTTAGTATACTGAACAAGGGTAGTGGCCAAGTTTTGCTAGACAATTTACAATAAATGTCACCATATTTAGTATACTGAACAAGGGTAGTAGCCAAGTTTTGCTAAACAATTTACAATGTGCTTGACTGTGAAAATAAAAAACATTGAAAAATTAAGGTAGGCGGCATGCATAATCCGGTTGATTTCATATTTAGAGCATTATTTGACCTCATGTACAAACAAGTAGAAAATCAACTCCAGAGGGGTTACCTTAACCTTAAGAGTATTGTAATTGTAATAAGCACACCATCTAAACTTTTAATAAGATAGACCCAGCACATTTCTTAAACTTTATTTTGGCAATTTATCATGAACGTTTTAATAGATATCTATTTTTAGGATGATAGTAAACATATCAGATGCATTGATTGAACACTATGCCCTGCAATATTCCACTATGTCAAACTCTGCCTCAGATACCGAAACACTTAACTTGTATTCATAAATGCAACTAACGCCTGTCGGCTACCGGATTAACCTACTATTTTGTGGGCAACTCATTTTAATATGAATAGTACCTGCCACTATTCATATCTAAATGAGTTAGTCATAAAATTAGGCGTTAGTTGCATTCGTGAATACAAGCCAACCTTGTATACGCGAATGCAACTAAGGCTTGTCAGCTACTGGATTAACCTACTTTTTTATGACCAACTCATTTAAATATGAACAGAATAGTGGCAGGTACTATTCATATTGAACAAGTTACCCATTAGGTTAATCCGGTAGCCGACAGGCGTTAGTTGCATTTGCGAATACAAGGTTAGCTTGTATTTGCACTAACGCCTAATTTCATGACCAACTCATTTAGATATGAATGGAATAGTGGCAGGTACTATTCATATTTAAATGAGTTACCCATAAAACAGTAGGTTACTCCAGTAGCAGACAGGCGTTAGTTGCATTCGCAAAATACAAGCTAAGTTAAAATTGGTTTAACTCAACAAGACTATAGTTCTGAGTTGATTAAATATTAAAACCTTGATTGACTAATAGGATAGAAACTGGCATGCTTTCTAAAAACTGTAGAATAATGGAGGAATGATCTATGGGGTCTGAGTGAACTTAACTTGCCTTGGCCATATTCTAAACTCATCAGACCTAAGTGCTGCCAGAGGCCTCAGTGAACAATACCATTTTATCACATCATATAGGAAAATAACATGGAATAAGTGCATAGGTCTACAGCCTTTATGATTCACCTTGCCTAGCAATATAAACATTTAGAGAGTCACACCATGCCCATTGGTATCCATAGAAGACAGGTAGGTACATGCCCAGTAATATACACATTCAACAGGCACCCTATCTAGCAATATATGCATTAGACAGGTGGCTGTCCAGTAATATACACATTAGACAGGCACCCTGCCTAGCAATATACACATTAAACAGGTGTCCTGCCTTGCTGTATAAACATTAGACAGGTACTTTATCCGACAACATACACATTAGACATGTACTCTACATAGGTACCATGCCAACACTCGACAGGTACCTAGCATAGCAATATATACATATAGAAAGGTAGAAATACTATAATATCATCACTTACCCCAGTACTGACTAGAGACAACATTATCCTCTCATTCAAAGCCAGAGTTTCACCTCCCTTCATCTTAATACGTTTCTTGTCTAAACACTTCATGGCATACCTAAAAACATAGGAGAAATTCTGTAAATATTCATTGGGTTCAAACCAAGACAGCTTTGGTCAATTCGGGTAAGCCAGCTGCCTTCTCAGTATTCTTCCAATGGTTCTTATTTTCATAATTCAGACAGAATTTGGACAGAATACAGTATGGCTATTTTTCATGATTTTTTTCATTTCCAAGTACATGTAGGTGCAAATGGATTCTCTGGTGGGACGCGCACACATATTTCCAAAATCCTTTGTGGGTTCAGCATCCACTTTGTTTTAATGATGAATGTATCACTGCTACTAATATCAGCTGTTTTATAAATGTTAGCATGCGATATATATTAGATTCTCATATTTCCAACTAACTTTCAAACTTTCCACTCTGATTCAATTTACCTGAAGAAGATTTAGAAATAAATCGAAAATTTGTAAATCGCAATCATTTTGAAGTTTCCAACAGACAGGATAGACAAGTGCTCTTTCTCATCCATCCCCTCTGTGATAGACAAGGAATGAAAGTTGCATACATACAAGGAATTTAATTGCAAAATGTCACCACCTCGCATTGGTTACAGATGCCAATCATGAATGCCATTTGCTGAACACCATCCATAAAAAGGTTAGACAATATGTTAACGCTTCTGTTGGTGACATAATAAAAATAGTACAGTAGTTGGGAAAATGGGTAGCAATTCTTAATAAGAACATCGAGGTCTTGTCTAAGAGTCCTTTTCAAAAACTAATTCCTGCAAAACAGATATTAACATATTGTGGCTTATGTTGCTACCTAGTGCCTAGAAAGCTAAATGGAAGAAAGGGGCAACACTTTGCAATTATTACAGTATTGCTGAACCTTTTGCTAAGCAATAATTCTTGAACTATTAAAACTTAAAGAATTATTTAGTGATGTTCATGAACTGAAAAAATCGTTCAAGAACAGTTCTTGAACGTAAGTATCCTTTTTGGGCAAGGAATATCTGAAGTTCCATTATTCCAAAAATTGAACAATAAAAGAGAAGCCAATCTCATATCTCCAAATCCAAGCTAAACACAAATACCTCTAAGAAGACCAGTCCTGTACTGGTAGAGCTACCCGGAATAAATAAAGTTTTCAAATCAAATCAAGGACAAATTGACCATAGAGCTCATATATCTTGCGAGGATTAATATAGAGTATGATAACCCATTTCTGAATTCAATCTAAAGGGTCATACTGACATGTAATAATGCAATCTTACATTCTAACATTTACCAAATCAATGCAAATGTCATAATACTATAGGCCACGTACTGATTGTCTCGTATTGCCAAACAAAGCAGAATTAACACCTAAAGATCTTTCTACTGTATAGTTAAACCTGGATATCCAAACACCTCTCTAGAACTCAAATACAAACAAGGCGTTAACATGCAGAATTTCACAACCTGCCATTTGTTACAGAAACCGAATGCCAAACATCAAACATCAACTGCTGAATCTGAACAACGAACACTATCTACAAAAAAAGTTGGAGACTATAAAAATATGTCCCCACTTCTGGGGTTGACATAACAACTTTCAATCTGAACACTTTTCTCGGCCCTAATTTTGCAATCTCCCATTGACTTACATATCTAGAAACCTTGAAATGTGAACACCTGCTAATCTGAACACTTCTGGCCAGTCCCACTTAGCAGATTATAGACATGTTCTACTGCATTGAACTATTTTCATCTTCATTGGGCATAACTTTTCCTTGGAACAAATCAGATAAAATGATGAATTGCTAATATATTCAAGAGCAGTATAAAACACATTCATTGTGCTTATATTAATAATTGATATTATCATTCTATATTATAAATTCCCTTTGAAGAAAGCCTGGAAATTTGCTACAGAATAAATTGCTAGTTTTATTCAGGGTTAAAGTAACCAAGAAGAATTGGATTTATGAAAAAGGTCATATTATATTTGAATTGAATATATGTTTTATTCGAGAGCATCATGAAGCATTCTATTGTCCTTGATAAATACGTGCAATTTCACCAGTATCCATATATTCCAAGATTCATTTTTATTTTTATATACATGGCAGTGATCTCCCCAGCATTAAAGCAAGTGGGTAGACCACCCACCTGAGATTTAAAAAGCAGGCTTGCACCCATCTGAAAATACATTTGCAACCACTCGAAAATGAGAAAATCATAAAAAATTGGCATATTTTGACCAATTTTGGTGTCAATTGCAAACATGAGAATTTTGCAACCACTTGAGAAAAAATCCTTTGGAGAACACTGCATGAATCATAACTTTATCTGGGCAATAAAGCATGCCAAAGTGCTATATAAAGTTTAATAATAGATATAATGAACGTATATTTCCCATAATGTTACATGCTACGATTAAAGAGCTCTTTCAGTGCTCTATAAATGAAAGACAGCTAGTGCTCTTGCAATCTGGGATTTGGGTTTTCCATCTGGACATGGACAAGCTACATACCTTATGTCCACTCTACTATACCTAACCCCTAGAAATGCATAAGATACTTTGTTTGTCAAATTGACTAGATGCGAGTAGAAAAAATCTTAATTTACATCTTAATTTACGCCATTAAATATTCAAAATTCAGTCAAAGCGATGTTATATTTGAAATCTACATGTAAAATTACGTCTAGAAATATGGTTTCGAAAATTGTTTATCAAGTTTGAAAATTTAATTATTTTTGAAAGTGTGACTTCTAGTTCGGGTTGATTCTCCATAGAGCCCATGTTGCAAAATCACAAAAAGTAAAATATCTTTTCTTGTATTGGTCAGATAACATTTTCATTTACTGGACATATTTTGATTTGCATAACTATTAGATACATAAGGGTTATATGAAAATTGAACCACTAAAACAGATGTAATTTAAGTTAAAGGGAACTTTTTACTATACCCGCCATGCTATCTGACCCGAGCGAGCCACCTGGTGGTGAAACTGGTTACTACCTACTCGCATCTGCGTTATTGTATTGTTTAGTATATTTTTGAAAGTACCTTATTAACATCTAATGTCATCCGATAAACCATTCATAAGGAACAGACACATAAAAACAAATAACATAATCATTACTAATAAGCCAAATGGGTTGCTCATGAACAACACATGCAAGGTATAGTAGAGTGATGTCCTTTTATCAAAAGTTTTTCAATCCTTCCCTAACTTAACCTATTTGATAAGACTCAGTGTACCCCAAAGCCTGTTGATGAAAACTACTGGGATCAGCCAAATTGCCAAAAGTGTTCAATAGTGTTCACATTTCAAGCATTTTCAAATATGTGAGATAATATTGAACTTAGAATGTTTCCATTGAGAAGTATTGCGATCAGAATCACACAGATATTTACAGGTTTCACTATACTAGAAACCCCTCTCTTTTAGCAGAGTCAAATCTCTTGTACAGGATGTCAGGCAGCCATGTTTAAATAAAGAGGTACTCAAAATAAAGATGGCGATGCTAAGGTGAACACTTACAACAGGGCATCATCTGAAAGGGCTAGACTCTAATCAAGTCCATTTGTATTATTGTCAGGGACGAGTGAAATTATGTCGTACATCGTTCCTAATGATGCCTGAAACAATGATTTCCTGGCTAATCCAGTCGATGCCATTAAATCAAACTCTCAACCCTTTTCCAAAAAGTAAATGTTACAATTTTGATTTTTTGTTCTGCTTAAAAATGTTGATTTAAATTTTTTTCATTATTGCTTTTTTTTAACTTGTTACAGTTGATATTTTGATTGTTTTGACTATTTGTATGTCGGGATTTATTTTTTCCCATTATTTCCCCCCTTTAAAACTAGACTACGGAGTCATCATTCACCAGCTTAAATCTGCATATTTGTGCGAAAGCAATCAGAAGTCTCAAGGCTAAGGGACTTACTGGAAAACCAATAGAGTCTTGATGGTTGTGTGTGTAGAGAATGACATAGATCAGATTAGTAAACTTAAAAGACATAAAGTCAACACTTTAATTAATATATAAAAATGCAAATAAGTGACAGTATATCATTCTTTTAGGGGAATTTATTGAGTGGAATTAAAGCATGAATGCCAACTGATTATAAATATAAATTTTGATCAATTAATTATTTTTTATTGTTCATAAATTACCTGCAAAAAATCATCAATGAAATAAGAAAAAAAATTAACTTTTATCAACCAATATACAATATATCAGAACAGTAATAAGACACAAATGTCGCACATATTTTTGGAAAAATTCACAATGGCAATGTCCAAAACCTCACCAGATTTTGGCACTAGTCTGTTCTTGCATCTGTAAAACTTGATCAGATAAGCCATTTATCAGGAAATTTTGATGATAAGATTTATGTTGCACCTGCCCACCCACGAAGACAAATGCAAAATTTTGATGACAATATTTATGTTGCACCTGCCTACCCATGAAGACAAATGCAGAATTTTGATGACAAGATCTGTTGCAGAGGGCAGACGCACCCCATCAGCTAAGACGACTACATTATAGCTTTATAAAAATAAGTGATGAAAAGAATTAATTGTTGAAGCGGTTTGAACTATTGTGGCGAGGAAGTGCTATTCTGAGAGGTAACCTGGACAGACACAAAGTCTAATCCCTATTGACGATTCTGACAGAACAAACTCTCGAGTGTTTCAAAAACACATCAAGCAACGTTAGAGAGAGGACGTCAACTACTAAATTGCTTCTCACTTTTAGTTACCCCATGGAGTAAGGAACATTTCATCACAACATACTATTAACAAAGGCTCAAAACAAATCCCTTATCTGTCTTGGGTTAAGCTGATTCATGATGTGTTGGTGATGTCTCAATTCATCACCAACAACTACAGTAAAACCTGTCTATCATAATCAGAACACCTCTCTTATCTGAACACCTCTCTTATCAGAACACCTCTCTTATCTGAACACCTCTCAATGTGAACACTTTTTTGTCTGGCATGGATTACCAAGTCAAACAGGGCATTACCATGCAAAATGTCACCACCTGCCATTTTTTACAGATTTTGGTAGGCCCAAAAGATGTTCAGATACAACAGGATTTACTGCAAATAGATATGGCTCTTTTATACTATTGCTATTCTACAAGATCTATTTCTATCTAATAGATAGTCCTAATATACATGTTTTTTTCCAAAGATGAGGCGAGTACTTTGTTTTTTAATATGCGGATTAGGGTTTATCCAGGTTTTATCTGGGGACAAGGTTGTATAAATCTAATTTACTCGTCTATTGATAAACAATTCGCATGCCTTGATATACTGAACACTACTATCCCTCTAGGAAAGACATCTATAGATTATCTTCTCGTTTATCAATATATACATCCTTATTTGGGAATTTGTCTCCAGTATCCTGGTATTTATATCCAAATTGTATCAATTCGGCTTAATTTATTTTGCAATTATTTCACAGAACAGTATGTAAACAAGCAGCTAGACACCCAGAGGACAAGAAAGATTAGCTCCCAGAATGCAATCTAAATATTTACCAACAATGAGTCTGTTCTTGAAGGATGGTGTGATTTCAAAATTCAAAAATACCTTTCAAGTTCGAACTCATTGTTGGAGGGTATCGAGAATGCACTATTGGAGCCAATCCTCCATGCCCAGAGGATGGAGATATGCTGTGGTGTTTAAGTTTGTCCAACAATAAGATTTTTTAGAAGGATTTCATTTAATTATCCGAGGCCCTTGAATATACTCTTGGAATATGACATAGTGAATAAAGATAGTATAATTGAAAATCGCCTTGTATCATCCAATCATATTAATCAAAATTATGAACATTTATGAAGAACTCACTTAACGAACAGAAACCACTACATCGAGTTTAAACCTCATTTGATATTGAGATGAGCCGTGTACAAAGAGTTTATGCAATGCATGCACATGAAATCAATACACAGGCTGAAATCATAAGATTATTTAAAGGTTCTTTTTATTAATTCTAAATGTGAAACCAAATCTGCAAAAGTTCTTGTAATGCAGCTCTGTAAGTCACGAAAATAAGACACATAATACTGTATTTTATATTATCACATAATCTCTATACCACCCTTTATTAAAATAACATGTAACATGCAATAATATAAAATACAGTGCTCATGGATTTTATTAGCCATTCGAGGAACTCGATTTTCTCAAGTAGTTTTACCAAAATGGAATTGTGCGATTGTTTCCTTGTGAAAATTATGATTTCCAATAAGATCATTCAGTTTTCATTCATCTTTTATTTGCCTTGTCAAGAAATTCCAATGAGATCCCTGATTCTTACAATGAATTTTCAGATAATTTTCAGACTGTTTGATGCAACAGACCTTGTATGCATACAATGCCTCTACCTTTATAAATAGACGAGACATATTTGATCAAAATATAGGACCTTCTTTCCATTATTGACTAACTATCTAATTCTTTAGTTTGTCATGCTATCTTGCACTTCAGCGCACTTATCACCAAAGTATTGGACTAATCGAGTTATGAAATATCTCTATGATTCACAACTAAATTATTCAATACAGATGCAGGCAAAAAGTGAGACTCTTCCGCCATTAATCATTCTAAATTCAAACTTGGCACCAAATATAACAAACTACTTGGTCTTCTAATGTGAACACAGTTACCATAGTGACACAGTGAGGGAAATGAAGTATGTCAGGTCTTACTATCAGGATGTCACGATTGTCAGGTTTTACTTACATTTTTCCAGTGTCAGCTTTCCTGCACCCGTAAACCTCTCCAAAACCTCCACGCCCAATAATCCTATGCACACTGAAGTCATTCATTGTTAACTGAAAGATAAAATATAACAATTCCTTTTATGGACATGTAATCGTATGCACACTGAAGTCATTCATTGTTAACTGAAAGATAAAATATAACAATTCCTTTTATGGACATTTAATCCTATGCACACTGAAATCATTCATTGATAACTGAAAGGTAAAATATAACAATTCCTTTTATGGATATGTAATCCTATACACACTATATTTGGGATAGTTGGGGTTCATTTTCCCTATGACTGGTGCATTAGACTTTTTTTCATGCATGTTCTTTTTACAATTTTTGGTCCTTTCCCTTAAACATGTTCTTCAGGTTGGATTATTAAATCACAAAAATATTTTTCCTTCTTTTCACAATCTTTATTTTACTAAACAGGACGTTTCGGGTCATGTCTGGATCCTTTTTCAACTGTATAAAAAGAGTTTTGTAGTGCTTCAGTTCAGTTTCTATACAGTTGAAAAAGGATCCAGACATGATCAGAAACGTCCTGTTTAGTAAAATAAAGGTTGTGAAAAGAAAAAATATTTTTGTGAGTACAGTTAGATTACTCATATTGGTCACTTACTAGTATGTTGAGTTCCAAGTTTTTCCATTGGCAAAATCTGGTATATTTCTCACTGTAAAAAAATAATAGACTAATTAATTACAAATTAAATATAATTATATTTGATCTGATTTGATTTGATATGTATATAGTTTCAGTTAAATTCTAAAATTTTCAGTAAAGGTATAAAATGTAAAAGTATGTACAAAAGAGTATGTAAATGTATGTTCTCCACAGGTTTTTTTCTCAAGTGGATGCAAAATTCTCACTTTCAAAATTCAGAACAATATTGGTCAAAATATGCCAATTTTTCATGATTTTTCTCATTTTCAAGTGGGTGCAAATGGATTTTAAGGTGGGTGCAAGCCAATTTTAAAATCTCAGGAGGGTGCTGAGCCTACTTGCCTTAATGCTTGGGAGATCACTGTGAATTTTCAGATTTTGAAGAAAGTGCAACACCGAGTTCGAATCGTAATATAGACCTCAGATCAGGTATTATATCAAGTATTCCCTTCGGTCGTTCAGGTTACAGAAAACGGTATTTATTCATGGATATAATACCTCCTCTTCAGTCTACATTTCTCATACAGATACTTGATAGTGATGGCTCTTCATAGATTGATAACATCAAGGTGCCCCACACTTCCTGATTGAATTATGAGCTAATGAAGGAACAACTGTTTTAGGAAATCAACTAAATGTGAAAGTCATTTCTTTGATGCCGATAAAATCAGAACTGATTCAGGCCATAGAAAAAATATTGCCACCTTTCAGATCAGCGTATTGGTACCTGTTATATAGATTTTAATTGTTCCGTTATGAAACATTTTGACAAAAAGCTGAACTCAGAATTATGTACCTCACCAGGAAATATTTAGGGTGCAGGGGCAACATCTTTCAATCTTGGTAAATCACATTTGTGTTCTATTTTGTACATTTTACATGCTAGAATTATGTATTCAGTAAGTTTAGACTGTGGAAACAATCAATATTTGCCAGTAGATTGTGGTAGGAGCTTAATAGACTGTGGTGCAGCACCACAGTCTAAAATCCCAGCAAGAGACATTGGTGTACCTTTGCAACACTTCAAATCCTTTCATAATGAAGCTTTTATTGTCAAAATGCCTCGTAACGAAGCAATCAAACCTGCTCTAACCACTGAAAGGAAGGAGTATAGCATCATATTCCTATAGACAAGCATTTAGAAAAAAATAATTATAATTCCAAGAAAAAATCCGTAAAGAAATACCAACAATGCATTAAAAGCAATTTCTTTGATTAGCTTTGTGGAACTGAGCAAACATGTTGATCATCAAGGAGAGAGGAACGTTATTTATCATTATAACTAGAGATGTCATCGAGCAATGACATCTCAGTATCGTAGGCAATGACTTTGTCATCTGTAGTTTAATAGACAGTATTCTGTCATCTGTAATTTAAGGGACAATGACCTGTCATCTGTAGTACAGGACACATTGACCTGTCATCTGTAGTATAAGAGACAATGACTTGTCATCTGTAGTATAAAGAAATGACCTGTCATCTGTAGTACAGGACACAATGACCTGTCATCTATAGTATACTGATTCAATGACCTGTCATCTTTAGTACAGGATACAATGACCTGTCATCTGTAGTATACTGATACATGATCTGTCATCTGTAGTGCAGGTCAAAATGACCAGTCATCTGTAGTACAGGACACAATGACCTGTCATCTGTAGTATACTGATTCAATGACCTGTCATATGTAGTACAGGATACAATGACCTGTCATCTGTAGTATACTGATACATGACCTGTCATCTGTAGTACAGGTCATGATGACCTGTCATCTGTGGTATACTGATAGTACTGATACATGATCTCTCATCTGTAGTACAGGACACAAATGACCTGTCATCTGTAGTATACTGATACATGACCTGTGATCTGTAGTACAGGACACAATGACCTGTCATCTTTAGTACAGGACACAATGACCTGTCATCTGTAGTATACTGATACATGACCTGTCATCTCTGAGTTAAAATAATTTGACTTACCTTTCTATAAATTTGTCGAATATATGACCTTTTAGCGAGTTACAGATCTCCTCAATATAAGGCTGGAAGTAGAAAATAAGAATGACAAATAATAACAACTTGTCAAATCTTAAAAAGCCAATTGTTAAATATTTTTTGCAGTTTGTTCATTTTAGGTTATATAATTGGTATTCTTACATACAGCATCCCAACCCAAATGTCTGTTTTTTAAATGGTTTTTAAAGAGCAGTCAATAGTTTTGACAGTTGACCACTTACTTTTTCAATATTGTTTTTTTTTAAATGGCTGTAAATGTACATGGATTTCATACTGGAAATACATTGAAACTTGTCTAATTGGGACACTACTGGAACTAGCCAAAAAATGTTTGAACTAGCAAAACTGTTCACATATCAAGTTTTTTTAACATGTGAGTCAATGGGAGATAACATAATTGGGAGAGAGGAGAGTGTTCGCATTGAGAGGAGTTTGGATTTCCAGGTTTCATCCAATTTCATAATGTTCTCATTGAAAAGGTGTGAAACAATGAAACAATTTCATAATGTTCTCATTGAAAAGGTGTGAAACAATGAAAACACAGCATCCACTTCACAAGAAACACTGGAAACTGGAATTAAACCAACAGGAGCTCTTCTTAGGTAGAATATAACCTTCAAGGCAACAGTACAAGTGATACATGCTGGTTATTAGACCAAGCAGAAACGTCACGCAAGACAACGGGATCATGATTAACAGCTTTATTAATAAAACTGAAAGTCACACTGACTGAAATATCCATTGTCCTGTCAATTTTGTTATTTTAACTGTGAAAACAACGAATCCGAGCATCTTGATTTAGAATTTCCTGTTTTAAACATAGACCTGCAATATTACGTCGATGTTATTTACAAGATAGCAACATGACAAAATGTCACAATTTGTCACCACAAATAGAATATTAACATTTTTACAGACGCAGGTGTTACCATACCAGTCAAAATCAAGCCACAGAGTGATAAATATCGCACTTCAAAGATCAAAATGGCTGTATTTAATTTACTCAGCATGCCTACAATCTAATCAGATCTTGACAATAGTCTGCTTTTGCATCTGTAAAAATTTCAAATTGAACAGATAATCAATTTTTCAGGAACTTATGCAATAACATATTCAAAGTATCTTTCATTAGCCTAGATCTAAATAATGTGTTTTACAGAGAGTGATGTATTTGATGATCTAAAATTCTAAACTTCTGTTTCTAAAATGGCAGGAAATTCAAGTATTTGAAAATGAAAAACTTTTGATAGTTTTCAAAAGTCACACTTTTCAAAAAATTGTCTCAAATGGTTTTTCAAGTCACGAAAATCAACATTTCAATGATTAACTATATTTTCAAACTGTACACAGGGCCTTTAAGATCCAAATGAAAACTCTTTGCCATCACATATTCAAGGTAAACAAGGTAAAAATATTAATCTCTGAAAAAATATAGCGATGACAGTCTCAAGAAATCTTACTTTAATTTCCTTTCTTCAAGATTGCAAAAATGTCATTGAAATAATGCAGATTGCAAAAATCTGGAAAAACATTAAACCCTTAGAGAATCAATCATTGTGTGACAAGGCGTTCAAATGATCAAAGTATGCCATTAATTAGATAATATCATCCCAGGAATTGAGATGACGGAGTATCTAACATTAAAAGGGGTGACAAGAAATGATGATGGCGCCTCTAGGAATGATAACCCACGCTAAAATGCCATTTTGGCCTTTTTGCTAGATTAATTTGATTTTGATCATTATTGGAGGCTCGTCAAGCTATGGGGGTTTGTTGATTCTTTCAAAATCATGCAGTTTTTCAACATTCTGATTTTGCGCCAAAGTTGCCAAATGTGAACCCCCTGGAATTGTTTGTAAAGTACCCCCCCCCCCCTTGGCAGCAAAAGCTGGCTATGGGCCTGGCTTTTGTGTGTGTTCCTGCATGTTAAGGAGGGGAGAGATTATACTGAAAGGAACAAAAAACACTGGAACTGTTTGACTATTTAGCATCAGTATTTTATACAGTGCCTGGGAGTTATGAATATTTATGATGAGGGGGATGATTTCTGAACTTGTTTACAAATAATTATTCATTCTCTGATGCCTACCTAAATCAGTCAGATTATTTTAAACTGTCTACCTTAAGTAATAAGAAATAAAATCAATATATTCATAAGAAAAATAGTGTTACATCAAATAAGATTCTTAATCCCTTTGAAATCTGAGAAATTAATAGAGAACTTCAACAGAGAATTATTTGACTCCAGAGAATTTCACAACTTGAGTGCATATAAGGTGATATACCATATAAGGAATTGATCAATAACCTTATTGGCTCTGTTGAAGTAAAGCACCTATACCAGGCAGTAGACCTGGTATGAGATACCAGCATGAGAATTACAAGAATAAATCACCCATTGGATACTGCTTATGAAACTCCTTGTTCGGTAATATAATGATACAGACCCAATTCTTCATAATGGGCAAAATCTCTCTAAGTCACATTACTGACATTAATTAGAATTGCTCCTATAACAGATCATTACTTTAACTGCTGGATCCCCATTGGCTATCCATACTTAACTCAGAGTAAGGGAGAATTCCAGGTCTACCAAAGGGTAATTATTCAAGGTTATAGTACTGTACCTAAACCACAAAAATTATGAAGGCAAAAAGCCTGACTGCAGTTATCTCAAAGAAGCATATGGCGAACCCTACAAAGAAATCTTAGAAACATCCACATGGGAATACAACAAGTTTAGAAAATCTGTCATGCGTGGATAACACTTTAAGCCCAACAATAAGGCCCTTAATTACCCCTTTGTAGAGAATACTCCAATGGATATAAGTAATGAGGAAATTCATTAATTTTAATGTCAAATAGAACCTGTTGTTCAGGATAGGATGATCCTTTGTAAGAATGATTGATTTCATCTTACACTCTTACATGAACGATAAACATAGAACTTGCTGAGCCAATCAAAGCTGGTCAATAAATCACTTTGTCTTCTATACGATTTTCTATAAAGATTAAGTAAGTATAAAATATGGGCTCTTTAGCTCTCTCTGATTGGCTGGATATGATATTGTAAAATGGTCAATCTTAGTAAGAGGGCAATGTTCTATTTTGTTAACCCAGGGTATAAACATGATTGTAGTGAGCTTTGGCATTCTGCTTGAAGGAAATTGAGATTCTTGCAACCTCAGTATTGAGAGCTATAAGAATTGCCAATGAAGACATTACTCTAGCTACAAAAACCTTTGTAACACTCCCCCCCCCCCTCCTTATACACTCCCCCACAAGGTGATAAATGCAGTGATCTCCCCAGCATTAAAGCAAGAGCAAGTGGGTGCAGCACCCACCTGCAATTTTGAAAGTAGGCTTGCACCCACCTGAAAATCTTTTTGCACCCACTTGAAAATGAGAACAATCATGAAAAATTGGCATATTTTGACCAATTTTGGTCTGAATTGTGAAAATGAGAATTTTGCACCTGAGAAAAATCCTGGGGAGATCACTGAAATGGGAGAGTTAAAGACTTGAAAGAAGAATATGAGACACATGGCTTACTGAGTCCTGCCTTTAAAGGAGGATAAGATGATGCTGCTTTGTTGGGAGGATCTGGGCACTGATAATGAACATTATTATATCACTATCTAGCTAGCGACAGTATGATTGGTCAAAACCGGGTCACATGTCGTGGGATATCTGGCGATATTCAATGGCAATGCTAATCAGATAAGACAACCGTGAGATATCTAGCGATATCCCACGCTCCCGGGAATTTTCAAAGAATTGTTTTCGTTCATTGTAAATAATTTAGTTCAGTTTAAGTCAAAATGGCAGACGAACCGAGTAGATTCGTAAAAATATCTGAAGACTTAATGACTTAATAATATTAGGGATGTTTAGCTAGACAGTGATATAGACACTAGACAGTGATATAGCACTTTCACAAGGTGATATTCCACTTGCCCTTCGGGCTTCGTGGAATATCACTTGTGAAAGATGTACAGGTATTCACCTCAATAGAGTGAAATATTTGTTCAATATCTCCAGCCATTACTGTATAAGTGGTATTTAATCCGAGTGGTTAATTTTCCGAATGGTCAAATTTCATCATTTTCCTAATTTTAATTTTCCTAATGATAAGAAACCTCCCATTAGATAACATTATAAAGACAATATTTCTGACATTTAATTTTCCGAACCTGGCAAAAATTAGGAAATAGGCAAATTAAATGATTAGGCAAAATTACCACTTATACAGTATCACCATATCATCACCATATGTATGTTATATGTAGCAGGCACTCGTTTAATTCACTCATCACGCCATTGTCCCCAGCCAATTTATTTCAAAAATTCTTGTTCAACAGATTCTAGCAATGACAAAAAAATATGAATATGAAATATGAAGCAATATGAGGTGAATTCAACAACCAGAGTTCTTACTGATAAGCTAGGCAATCACCATATGTATGTTATATTCTCATTTAATTCACTCGTCACGATGCTGTCTTGAATTCCTTTTTTTAGTTTTCCCTCTAAAAATAGATCCTGATCCTAAGTCCAAGGCCTGGATTGAACATGTATGGCAAATATAACCATGACATTTCCTGGTAAACATATAAATCTAACAAATGACAGGAAAGTAGAGGTTAACACCTTACTAAATATAATTCACCCCATAGATTCAGGCCTTATAATTATAGCTCACCTGACAGGCATGACAATAAGAGAAAACACATTATGTATAAAAAACATCAACAAGGCATATGCCTCAGTGAGAAAAAACACAGGAAATCCTAAGAAGTCAAACACCTTTTTAGTCAAACACCTTGATAAAGCCTCAGTCACATTTGCTCTACGGTGGCTGTATGGCAGTTGTAGCTTCATAAAATATATATAGAAAATCTACATCCTACTGCTTTGCCGTATACTTAATGCTGCATATTTCTCTCAATTTTGGGAAGCTACGACTGCCGTACAGTTGCCATAGATCAAAAGTGATTAAGGCATAGGTCATTTAACAAAATTAATAAGTTATACATATCACATTTCAGCCATTTCAGTCTAGTCACCACAATGTCATGTAGCACACCTCATAAAATCAACCACCATCATTTGACAACAATATAGTCAAAAGCCAAGAAGTCTGAAAGTCAGGATGCCTCTCAGTCACAGGCAACAAATCATCTTTCAACACCTTTATCTACTTCGAAATGACTGGAAAATGGGTCCATGGGAAAATATATTTCACTTTACACAGATAAAAGTCTGTAAGACTATTCTAGCTGTTTTAATATTTCAACAATCTGACACCGGGAAATTCTGACGCATAATGCAGCGGCAGTCTCTATTGAGACCACTTGACCAATATTGAGGATGTAAGGTATATTTAGATAAATAGATCTGATGTGTCTAATGCCTATTAAGCATTAATGGAGTCTTCCCTACTTGACAATGTGATATGATCTCCCTATTATAGAAGCATCTAGGTGCTTCCATCTTGCTTCATCAAGCTTCGGACCTGTCCTTCTGAAAGAACGTAGTGAATGAGCATGGGAACTGACAATGGATGCTACGCCCAATCGGGAAATTGAAAACAATGTTTAAGACCCTATTTACAAACTAACACCCTGTCTAAATGCACCTATCATTTAATTCACTTCGCACCATGTTCCATGTCTAAATGTACCTATCATTAAATTCACCTGGTACCACATTTTAAATCACATTTTAGAATCTATTTCATATGAAATCTGAATATCATAAAGGTTTGTTGCGGCTGTTGGTAAGAACATGTGATGCCACAAATATTAGACACATCAATGAAAATATTGCCTCGTGCATGCTGCTTCGCTTCTTAAAAGAGAGCTTCTTCTTCACTCTTTTAGTTTTCA
This sequence comes from Owenia fusiformis, assembly GCA_903813345.2. Lineage (NCBI taxonomy): Eukaryota > Metazoa > Annelida > Polychaeta > Sabellida > Oweniidae > Owenia > Owenia fusiformis. The sequence goes on from CAIIXF020000012.1 coordinate 11,318,828, forward strand.
ATAAATCTCTGAACTCACTGATGCAATAAGAGTATGTCATAAAAATACACACAAATTTCTATATATGGTCATTTCCTCTGACGTCATCGCATACAGCACATACCATGTAGTAGCACATCATTTTAGACCCATGCTGTCACGGGCACTTGTTGTGAGGAGGGCAGGGCTGCTAACTGTAATATAGTCTATATCAGGCAGAGGGTAGTTTCCTAGACTTTTTGTACATGGCAGATGATGAAAAAGATGCCTCTTAAACCACCCCCCCCCCCATCTTGGAACATATGTCTTAAGTTGAGACTTGACTCTGTAAAAAATCATTTAAGACATTTCTTCATCAGAATACATGAAATGAACATTTTACACCTTGCTAAAAACAACTGCGAATTCTAGTTTTATCTCATTTCACAAAACAGGTCACATTGACTTCCCTTGCCTGGAGCAAGTGGTTGCACCGCTGTGCTTATTTCGCTATTCTCACATTGTAATAAGCCGATTTGACATAAGTAGATTATGTAATCAGAATAGTCTCTCTTATATGATGCCCTAGAATCACAAGTTCTCTTTCTAGGACTACTTGTATAAGTCCTATGATTTGATAACAGTGTTCTCCACAGATTTTTGCAAAATTCTCATTTTCACAATTTAGACAAAAGTTGCTCAAAATATGCCAATTTTTCATGATTTTCTCATTTTCAAGTAGGTGCAAATGAATTTTCGATTTTCAGTTGGGTGCAAGCCTGTTTTCAAAATCTCAGGTGGATGCTGATTCAGGGTAGGTAATCCTTATATTAAGGTAGTTACACATTTTCAGAAAAAATGTTATAAAATTTGTGAGATTCATTTCAACATATTTTAATACATTTATTTTGAACTTCCTTGGATGCAGTCTCTATGTAAATAAATATATATAAAATTTGGAAAAATTACTTATTTTAGTAATTATCATGAAAATTCAGAAAAAATATGTTCATAAACTTAGACTTTTAAGGTAGAACACTTAATAAAATATTTTGATTTTTAACTACATGTATGTTAAATTCTATGACATAATATACTGCAATGCCCACATTTAATTTTGAAAGATGATTGTCCATTTCGTAAAATATTGCTTATGTTATCATGAAAGTACGATATCATGCAGATTTACCTTTAAAGGAACATTCCTTGCCAGACTATCTCTCTCCTGATATGGTAGCTACAATCATATATATACTTTACATATTTAGCAAAAAACGGGAAATTTTTTTCATATGGTCAATATTGATCATTTAAAAATGTAGTACTCATTCCCAGTAAGCTGCCATCTTTTCAGATTTCTTTCAGGAAGTGATGTCATCGACTCTCACCTGTAATAACCTTGTCTATTACAGTATAGGAAAGAAGTACAAAATCACTTCTAAACAAGAAGCCCTTATCTTCTGTGTAAAAATATTTTCAGGATTTGTCAACTTAGAACTAAAGAAGAGATCATCAAAAGGATTTTAATCATAGACCAAACTGAAAAAAATATTCAGCTGGTTTAGTAATTCTAATAGCTCCTTACCTAATGTTATATGCAAAGTTGAGAGTCGATGACATCACTTCCTGAGTGAAATTGAAAAAGATGGCAGCCTACTGGAATTGAGCACTACATTTTTAAGTGATCAATATTGACCATTTCAAAACATTTTTCTGTTTTTTGATAAACTTGTAAAGTATGTATATGGTTATTGCTACCATTTTAGGAGAGAGATGGTCTGGCAAGGAATACCCCTTTAAGGCAAATGGTGTGTTTGTAAACACTGTACTTTTAAAGTACAGGGAGCCAGATCTAACCACAGTCTCAACAGACAGTACGATATTTAGCCTAGTTTTGGAACACATTCTTATTCTTAGTCAATTGATTTGATTCGATATAGTTCTCACTGTCAGATGTTTTCTGAATGAATGCATGTCAGTTTTGTTAGCAACTGCTCTAGCTCTACAGGGATTTTTTGTGCTTGGAGAATTTTGTTATTTTTAGCGTGACATTTCAGAATTTTGTTATCTTTATAGTGCATCATTTCAGAATTTTGTAGTTTTTGAGGAATACTTCAGATTTTTGTAATTTTTGTGCAATATTTTAAGATTTTTTGTATTTCTTTGTAACATTTTGTGTAGCACATCAAATTAATGAAGCATTCTGGTATTCAGAAATTCATAGAAGTGCTGCGCCTCGGAGATTTCAGAGTAGGGGGAGCACTCAGGTAAGTTAACGATAAATAACAAGATAAGTGGGCGATAACAATAGCTTGCCATGTGAGCTAAAATCATATGTAAAAATATATTATAAACGTGCCAACTAGACTTTATTTCTGCATAAAGATAACACAGAAAATGTTATGTTACAAGAAACTGTATGTAAACCAACTAAAGTGTTTTGTAAAAGCTGGAAGGCCAAACATTTTTGAGGAGAGAACATTGAGTTAAACACCATGTGTTATACCTCAAAAGCCACAGACTTATATATAAGAGGAGGCAATCCATAGATTCAATAAGGATTTTTTCTGAATGCATATGTATAGAGGGTGTCCGTAAAATCCCTTATGGTTCCAATATACAGTCAATGTAATTATGGGGCATCAAAATTGTCCCCCTCCGCCATGTTGCTAACTTGCAGTACCTCTAAAGCTGACTAATGGTCCCTATATTTCATTTCAATTGTTGGTGTAAAACTACCTTTTCATGTCAAATTATATGTCAAACATATAAGTCAAACACCTCAATTAGTCAAACACCCCTATTATCAACGACATGCTAATGGTCACTATTTCATTTCAATTGTTGGTGTAAAGCTACCTATTCATGTCAAATTATATGTCAAACATATAAGTCAAACAACTCAATTAGTCAAACACCTCAATATGTCAAACACCCGTATTATCAAAGACATCTGTAACAGATATGTTAGTCAAAACACCTGTGTTAATAAAAAGAGAAGTTTGACCCAGTAAAAAAATAATTCCTGGATTGAAGCACTAAATAAATACCATATGCCACATTGATAGATAGATTAGAGCAACTACTGCAGGGAGATCAACTACTTATCCTTATCAAATGCTGTAATTTCTTCAACCTGAGATCTAAATGACAATATTGAGATAAATGGCGCCCATAAACCTTAATAAACCATGAAGATGTCACACTTTCTAAATCGATTTTTCCTAAATTATCAACAGTTCACTCAAGCTGACCAGGTCTTCAACATCTTTTTATTGATTATTCAATCTACTGGTTTTTGCAATGCTTTTAATTCAATTACATATTCAACAACATTGTTTTCGCCTGCATGATCATTAAGTTTTGCGTCAAGACTGTAAATCTCCTTATCGACTTCACCAACACAACATTTGTAGTCGGGGGGAGGGGGGGGGTCTCACAAGGGGGCTTTTAGCTATCATCACTTCTCATGAAATCAAGCAAGATACAACGAAACACAAAGTGTCAAATATTGCACTTTGAAGAGTGAAATCATCTTTGTTTTTGGCTGCATGATCATGACCTCCCTTCTCCTTATCTACTTCACCAACACAATACTAGTTAGGGGGGGTCACAATGGCCTGTAGCTAGACTAGAATGATCATTACTCCTCGTGAAACCTAGCAAGACACACAGCGAAAGATATTCAGTGATCTCCCCAGCATTAAAGCAAGTGGACGAAGCACCCACTTGAGATTTTGGAAATAGGCTTGTTACCCACCTGAAAATCCATTTGCACCCGCTTGAAAATGAAAAAAATTATGAAAATGGGCATATTTTGACAAATTTTGGTCTAAATTGTGAAAATGAGAATTTTGCACCCACTTGAGAAAATATCTTGTGGAGATCACTGATATTACACATTGAAGAGAAAAATGGCCACTATATAATTTACCCAACCTGCTTAAAACTAATTGCTAAGGTCTTGGCACATGAAGAAATCAAGAAATTTCCTAGAATTTTGATGACAAAATTATGTGGCATCCCCTGCCCAGACATATTCCCAGCAGTGGAAGTTGATGACAATATAGTATTTTTTCAAAGTGTGATAATTACTTGTAACACGCAAATAAATATTTTTCATGATCAAAACAAATGTAGTTTCATAACATTACCAACCAAGATCTGGAAACTTCTAAGGGAAAACAACTGCAACATTGTGAATCAAATTAAGATATCACAAGCTGTTGATTTATATATTTTCAAAATTGTTCTTATTTGTTCCAAATAAAACACTATGTATGACTGCATTTGGATCGACATATCTCTATTTTGTTTGGATTTCTATTTTTGTGCTTAAGATTCCGGCTCATTTTCACGATTAGCTTCAACAGATTCTTGTCAATAAAACACATAACATAACTCTCAATAATGCCAATCTTGACTTTTGCAAGGATATGTTTAAAATGTGAAAGACATGCAGATGTCAAGCTGGTCTCCTTTATGATAATATCCCTTGAAGAGTCAACATAATTCTACTCCTTCCCAAGGGTCTCATTAACATGATGAGAATAAGCCATCAATGTTCTATTTTATATCTTAACATCCTGTCAGCTATTGAAAAATTCATGTCTATGGTACTGCTGTTGAATAATGAGATCTAAGTCTTGATATGAGGCTTTGTGACCCTCCCCACTGGTAAATCCAGAAGCTAACAAGTGGGTATGTTTTGGCGCCTAAATCCCAAAATTTGGCCCAAATTTTGAAAATTGAAGGCCCATTTTTGATAAATTGGCCCATCCAAGGGGGGGATGGATCTGCCAGTGCTCCCCCTCCCTTCCTGACTTCTCCAAGAGATGAGGCAAAATAGATGAGGAAAGAGCTCAAGAGAAACCATGCAAATATATTTTAACAAGACCTGTCTTATCCGAACACTACTGGGAAGTGATTATTGATTTTTGTGAAAATAAAATAAACTATAAATAAAATAAAAATAATGATAAAAATAAAAACCCTCCTGGGACAAATCAAGAGTGTTCAGATTAGCAGGTGTTCACATTGCAAGGCTTCTTAATATGTTCAACAATGGGAGATTGGGACACAATTGGAACTAAGAAAAAGTGTTCACATTAAGTGATGTTCAGATTCAATACATTTTCCAATATACAGACTCTACAATATAAGAGGGGTGATCCAAAAGTCTTGAAACCAACAGGGCATCCAAGACTTTTGGAATGCCCCTTGTTCATGTTTTTCAATCAAAAAGCAATCTCAATTAGAAAATGAAACGCCTAGTAATCCATTAAGTTCTATTGAGAGGGTAGAATATAGCACTTTTGGTTTAATAACATTCCACAGTATATTGTATATAATTTGCCACTGAAACACACCTCTTTAACAAGGCACTATCGTGCAAAATATTACCACCTGCCATTTGTTACAGACTTCCAACACCAACCACCAGCTGCAGAATATAAACTGCTGACTACAGAATGCCAACTGCCGAATGCCATCCACAAGATAGTGGTGACATAAAAATCGAATACACACACACACTCATTTTCTCTTGATAATAGCTGACACACGCATGCCCACAAGAGGCATTCACCTTCAGAACATCGACAAAAACATACTGACATGTAATACAATTATTCACGCAATTTATATCATTTCAGCGGATGCAATTGGCACTTTGTACCATTAGTACAATGTATTGATCTCAAGAATAAGATTCCACAAGGACAACTGAAATACCCATGGTTGCCACACCATCGATGTTCATAATATTTTGAGGGTGTTAAAGCCATTTTTGGTTTTGAGATAAAAATTGTTTTAAGCAAACACTAAAAACACAAAAAACACTAAAAATTGTATATTTTCAAGGTATATTTCATTGCGATGTCCATGTTCAGGTTACAAGTCACAGCATCTTGGTGGTTGACAGCAATCCATAACAAGGCCGTACTCCAGGAAAACTTTATTTTAAATCTTAACCAGAATGCTTCAAATCCTCAATCAACTACTGAAAATCTGAATCCTTCAAATGGTTCGCTTTTAAAACATATAGTCGAGACTTTGCAGACAAAATTTTGGGCCTTAAAATTCTCAAATTCGATCTACCTCGCCAATCAACCTGTTCGTATCTAATAGGGTTTACTAATAGAGAGGAGCTAAATACTCGAAGCAAACAGAAATAATCTGAATTCTCGTACTTACTTCAAATATGTTACTTGGTAGGAGTCTCAACTTCTGAGCTTGTGTAAGGTAGTCTTGTACATACTCCACTGAGGCCTTGGTATAGCCCTGTAACATATCATATAAACATGTAAAATAGTCTTGTACATACTCCACTAAGGCCTTGGTATAGCCTTGCAACATATCATATAAACATGTAAGATAGTCTTGTATGTACTCCACTGAGGCCTTGGTATAGCCTTGCAACATATTATATAAACATGTAAGATAGTCTTGTATGTACTCCACTGAGGCCTTGGTATAGCCCTGTAACATATAAACATGTAAAATAGTTTTGTACATACTATACTGGGGCCTTGGTAAAGCCTTAGACAGGCTCTGAAAACCTCAATTTTAAGATTGTATATAAAGACTTCATACTTTAAGGTTTCTTCAAATTGTTGAATCCAAGGCCTTTATCAAACATTAAAGTCTTGTAAATAATAGTCAAACACGACCTTTGTTTAGCCCTTTAATATAAAACTGCAGTTTGAAACATTACAAATCATAAATATACAAAAGCGATAATGAAATTAATATCAGAGCAACTAGGAAACAAAACGTTGTTTGCGAACTGTCATTTGTTAGAATAGAGCAATCTTTTCAATTAGTGTATGTCCATTATTCATGCAAATATTTCACAAAGTTCCACTTTCTCAATTACCCTTCGATGTGTCAGGCCAATATCTTAATAAGAGAGACCTATATCAGTGGCCTGATTCAATCTATGTAAACCCGGGCCTGACCTGGCCTGTAGCAAGGATTTGCTGAGGGGGTTCACTTTTTAAAAAATTCCATGGGGGTCACTTTTGATAACTGTGACTCAAAAATGACTGAAATCACTTGAAAAGTGATCAAAATGGTGAAAAAACTGCATGATTTTGAAAGAATTTTTGGCCAGGGGGCTATGGACCTGAAACCTATCACGATAACCGCCCCTACTCCCCACCCACCCCTTGTCTTGTTCTTTCCAAATGACAGATAAGAAGGGGTCTAGAAAACAAGAATGATCTAAACCTTATAACGCAAGGGTAGGTAAAGAGTAAGTTAAGCATATCTTCCATCACCTTTATATTTATCCCATGGTTACAAGGATATATGGTAGCTAGAATATCCTGTGAAGATATAATTATTTGTTATGTACATGTAGATCAAGATATCAAATTTTACAAAAAATCCTCAAACGATTGAATATCACTTCTCAAAAAGTGATATTCGATGGTTTTGATTTTTTCAAAATATTATTTATGAACTCTGTCAAACTATTTTTTTAAATTTTTACTTAATTTTTTTCGCTGGGTAATAAATGCCAATGTAAAAATTAACAGACAATCCCCCATTCCCTCCTTAAGATATCATTATCCACTCATGGATATATAAATGATTTTTTTTTCAGATCCATAGGATATTCTGATAATATCAAGGAGCTCAATGATCCAGTTATATGGAAAATAGACTATGATTATGGTACTTTTACTTACTTTTATATATTTCTCTTCATATTCTGTACATATTTAACTTGAAGGATGCCAATAATATTTTAAAGCCTAATCAAAAAGCATTATAAACCCCTCCACAATAATGCAAACTGTACTTATACCAACAATTGAAAAAAAAACACAATTTAAAACGACAAAAGAAGTTGAAGAAAAACACAGTGATATAAAATTGCCCCCTTATAAATCAAATTATCTTTTACATCTGTAATAAAAAATTCATGGGTGGTTTTCTGGCTCTTTTTATGGCAAGATTTCTCGCTTTATTTGCATGTCCACACCCTGCACATTAAAAACACATGACAACAACGTAGCATGTTTCTAGTATATAAGAAAGAAACCTTAATACCCGAATCATTCTAAAAAACAAGATTATATAAACAAAAGATTTAATTACTCTGGCCTTAGAGGGAATTCCAGTCTAAATAAACAGTTCTATAAAAAGTTTATTAGATCATCAACCTGGTTACATTTAGAAAACATCCTAATAAAAATTTAACATCTAGATAAATTACAATGATTCTATTTCTATTTTGTAACAATGATGTTTACACCAGTTTACACCAGTTTACACCTATATTAAAGGGAGAATCAGATCCAGAGAGCAAGTTCAAAAAATACTTCCTATTTTAGAATATTTTTGGCTCATAATGTCATGTCTTTTTTTCTAAAAATCTTCAAGTACTAATACTTTATTCCAGGAAAACTTAAGATGTTTGCGATAATGTGTTATTTTTCTATTTTTTATGGTTACTATTTTTATCATTTGGGAGAATTTAAACACTTTTCTCCCATTTTTGCACTTTGAATTCTTCTAAACTTCATTTTATAACATATCTCATATCTTTTTGGATATAACTTATTTGAGATTGTAAGGAATAGTTCAGTAGGTAAATTGAACATATGTTGCTTGCAATTGTGTCACCCCTATAGATCTGATTCTGCATTTAACATATAATAACAGTGATTTTTCACACATACTTTAAAATGGAATAGCAATCAACACACACTTTTTATGTGCATTTACTACAGTATAATCTAAAACCAACAATTGATAAACCACAGTTGAATATATGACTCCATAACTCATCATTTTACGGATAACTTATTCTTCGAAATTGAAACTAAAAATTGATGCGCATTAACAGTTTAGATACAAAAGATCATCATTTTGGAATATTCCAACAATCAAAAAAATAATAATTTGAAGCGGTTTTTATAGGCAGAGACAAGAGAATTATCAGATGTAGATTTCTGATTGATATTAAGTGCATATAATAGAAATCCCTTTGATGTTCCTTCCTGTTAAGGTCACTCTTGGGATTTCTATGTTTTTATAGATTATTTCTAATAGATGAAGAAATCACGAAAGTCACTCTGATATTCATTTGTGATATAATACTTTCAAACATCCATGATGATTATGCCATGATGTGGTTTTCACCTGTGAGTTATACAGATGGAGTTTATATCAATCGTTTCTGTATGTGTTTTTCAAAGATTATCCTGGGTTTCGATTTTGAAACTGATTTACAATTATGTGACAAGTCAATGTTTGTCAAAAAGGAGACAATAGTATTCTTGGAATCTCAAGTTACAATCATAAAAATCTATGTGTCTCAAACTGATTTTTCCACATCTCTCTTTCAAAAGCCCTATGTTCCCAATTTCACATGCCCCATGTACCCTGTTTCACATGACATTTGTTCTCTATTTCACATGCCCAATGTTTCCAATTTCACAACCCCTATGTTCCCAGTTTCACATGCCCCATATTCCCTGTTTCACATGACCCATATTCTCTATTTCACATGCCCTATGTTCCTAGTTTCACATGCTCCAATGTTCCCGTTTTCTCATGATCTATTTCACATGCCCTATGTTTCCTATTTCACTGCCCTATGTTCCCAGTTTTACATGCCCCATGTTCCCTGTTTCACAATATGCCCTATGTACCCTGTTTCACATGACATTTGTTCTCTATTTCAGATGCCCAATGTTTCCAATTTCACAAGCCCTATGTTCCCAGTTTCACATGCCCCATATTCCCTGTTTCACATGACCTATATTCTCTATTTCACATGCCCTATGTTCCTAGTTTCACAAGCCCTATGTTCTAGTTTCACATGCTCCAATGTTCCCGTTTTCACATGATCTATTTCACATGCCCTATGTTTCCTATTTCACAAGCCCTATGTTCTAGTTTCACATGCTCCAATGTTCCGTTTGACATGATCTATTTCACATGTCCTATGTTTCCTATTTCACAACCCCATGTTCCCAGTTTTACATACCCCATGTTCCCTGTTTCACGTGCCCTATGTTCTCTATTTCACATGCCCTGTTTAATTTTTTACAATACAATACTGTATGATACCGTAAAATATGATACTATATGATATAACAATATGTCACTACTTGTGGGGTTGACATAATTCCAGGAGAGAAACTACTGAATCTAGCTGATTAAACGAATGGTATAATATGGCAATAAAATCTCACTGGTTGCAAATAAGCAACACACAGATGTAAGGTTATCAAATAATTCTAAGAAAAACATAATGAAAAAATACAAGGTTATTAAAGGACTCTATTTTAAGGACAAAATGAATGATACAAATCTATAGTGAGACTTCAGTTTCCGAATTTCAAATAAAGATTTACAGATTTTTTCAAGATGGGCTGGGATCACATTGTTTTACTATTCATCTATATTAGGTTGACAATGTCAAAGTGGTAACCTTTTTAAAAACAAATGAAATATTCAATGTTCTCATAAGTCTTTGGGCACAGCTGCTTTTGAATAATTCAAATAAAAAATAAATAAATAAAAGCTGCAATAAACCAAGAATTTATTACAATGAAAACATGAGCACTTTCAAAATCTATGAGTAAGTGTACCATGTAGAATTTTAAATATTTAATTATAATTCGCTTATTAGGTATTTCTAGAAAAGGATTGTATTGAAAGTTACTTGAAAATCATCCTTGCTCCAAGGTTTTTTTCACTTCTTTCCATGAATTAAGGAACAAATGAAGACTTTTGAATGAAGGTGGCGTTTAATGGTACAAGTTAAAAATAGTTCTGATTTTCTAAGTTTACCTAAATGAATGCTATACTATCAACTACAAATGAATATCATATCAATTGATCAACTTTATAATATGTTTTATACATTGTGTGAAAATTTCATGAGAAAAGATCAAAAATCTTTTGAACTTATTGAACAACCTGGTAGGTAATGGGAAGAAATATAAGGATAAAAAATCACGGCTTTAACGTTGTGACTTTATCCCAGAAATGTAAATGCGCCTATCAAATCAAGAAAAAATGCTTGACATATAATAGAGCTTGACATATCTTGAAGTGATCTAAACATTCAGATACTATGATTATAACTAGGAAAAACACATAACATATTTGTTTTTAATTTGGCACTTACTTTAATACAGTGAATATAACAGATTTGAAAACTAGGCCTAAAAAAATCATCTTCGTCATACTGTGTCAGAAAATAAAACCCGTTTAGGATTTGATAAAATCCTCCAATTAAATAAGCACCATTAGACTTGTGAGAATTACACGATACAAATTTTTAAAAAAAAGCGCCAAATTAATAACAAATATTGTTTTTCTATGAAAATCAAGCAATTGTCCTAAGTGAAACTTATCAAGCAATGATTTGCATACTCACAAGTTTCTCCTTTTGGAAATATTAAAGAATAGCAAGTTTTATACATAATATATTGATGACAGATTTCTAAAAGAGAAAAGGAGTTCATACTTGCATAGATTTTGCCCCTCTTCCCTCCCTTTATCCTATGTCCACTGTATATTCATAAGGGTTGAGATTTACAGTTAATTGCCTCAATTGTGCATGCCAATCACTTTTAGCTCTTGGCACCAGACTTGGAAAAACTGGCTACCTTTTGAGCAGAACAAAATCTGAGCCATGGACCCCAAGCTTGTAGCCAGCTTTTACTGATGGAGGGTTCACTTTTCAAAAAATTCCAGGGGGGTTAACTTTTGACAACTTTGGTCCAAAATCACCTGAAAAGTGCTCAGAATGGTGAAAAACTGCATGATTTTGAAATAACTTTTGGCAAATAGGGGGCTTGAACCCCCTTCACCCCCCCCCCCCCTTGCTAAGGGCCTGAAATCTTGTAAATTCACCATTTGTAGGGAAAATAGGAAGAGGGGTAATACAGAAAATGAATGCAAGATAAGGAAAGGGGGTAAAAATGATGAAAAATATACAGGAAATCATATATAATATTCAGATGTTAATAAAGTACAAATCAAAATCATGAATATAAAATAAGTTTTATCTATTAAAATATAACGAAGCAAAATAGATCATGCAATTACTGGAAAAGGGTTGCATAATAACGAGACCTTGAGCATGCAAAGATGACGTCAATAATGAAACACTGCTTCGATTCATGAGAGACAATCTTTGATGAAAAAGCCATAAAATCATAGATATTTGTAATCCATACTGAAAACACAAAGATATCTTCAGGAAAAATGGTTTCTAAGAAGAATAATATGTATGTATTTACCCTTATTTCAACCATGGTATTAATCAACAGAGGTATTTATCATAAATTTTTGATTCTCATATTTTTTTTATTGAGATGCTAAAGCTCATAACATTAAATGGGAATTGTAATGCTAGTATATAAATATACGAGGGTCATCTAATAAACTCATAAAATTTTTTTTAATCATTTCCTTAATTATGAAATGTAAGAGGTTGAGTACAATATGCAATATAAATGTTCAATACTGGCCAAATATTTAGAGCATTTGTATCAAAATTTATTAAACAGTCCTCGTATAGATGCACATACTGTACATATGTTCTGAAAATACAAAACTCATAGAATAATCTGAACATGTACATTACATCTGTCTATGATTTTTTATGGGTTTATGATCAAATAATGTAATACGAAAGCAAGGGTGTTTCATTAATAATCTGACTTACGTGGGACTGTGATAGCAACTCTTTCATGATATAACTGTCGTAGATTTCTTTGCCTAGCTTTATTCTCTCTTCATCTGTTTCTAGTTTTTCAAATTTTCTAATCTGAAAATAGAATATTACATTTGATTAATTTAACAATAAGCGATTCACTTTTGTGAAGAGTTTTGTCTTGATATGATTAAATGATGAACAATGGGATACGGCATATACCACACATACTAGCTGATTTAATGCATCAAATCTCCATATCACCAAATCCCCCCACTCTCTCCCTACCCCTCTCTCTCTCCAGTCGCTCCACTATACACAAGAACATCTATACCACACACTCATAATCAAATATAAAAAATAATTTCATTAGTCATATAATCATATCTCTTTCATCTATCGAGGCCTGTAGCCAGGGTTTACCTAGGGACCGGTTTTACCAAGGGGGCAGCTTTTGCCAAGGGAGGAGCTTTTTGACATTTTTGGCAAAAAATCATACCAAAAGTGCTCAGAATGGTAAAAAAAATATGCATGATTTTGAAAGAATATCTGGCAGGGAAGGGAAGCGGAGGGTCTGGCTACAGGCCTGCTATCACACATAATCAACACGCTCTTGCACAGTCGAAATGTTGACACATGCGCAGACCTCTATTTAGTGATATTTTCATTTCAAATATGGCGGCCAATCCGATGTCTGACGACCCTTACAAAGAATCTAGGCAGTGTGCATTTTTACCTCCTGTGAAATAACAAGTGGAATTTAGTAGTTGTTTTGTGTTTTATTATCATTCTGCATCATAATTCTATGTGATGTGGTGTTGAAATGTCAGCAGAAATACATATCCATACGATAATCGAGTGAATCAGATAACAGATTCTTCGAAAACACGTCTCGTGCTAAGCGTGTAGAAACTTGAATTAACATGCTCAAAAGTGCCAATGTGCACATCAATGTCAAGCTAAATCAATGTTGTCTCTAAAACAGGTACCTGATCTACTCAAAACAGCTTGTCATTCAAGTATACACGCTTAGCAAACACGGCGAAATGATCTGAATCTTGGAATTTCGTTCGAGAGCTAGTAATGTTTGCTCCGGTCTTCGTCATAAGTGTTCATCAGACTTCACGCATGCTCAGGAGAAAAACCATCAACCAATCACGTTTATAAATCAATTTTGCGCATGCGCCTTACAACGGTAAAGAAATTTGTATTCATAAACGAACCAATTTGAGATAACCCGATATCAGTCGGAGAAATCTGACGATCTACGAAACTCACTTCAAAAAATCAAATGCGGACTGACGGCGTATTCTACTATGTTTGGATCTAAGATTTTCAGTATAGATAAAGTCTTTTATGATCTTTCAAATGAGGTAAGTCTCTAGTTCGAAAGACAATCGTATCAACTTGAACAAAAGTTGAGTTTTGACGAAAAATTTTAACATGCGCAGAAGTCCCATTTTCGTTGTACCATATTGACTGTTGCATTTCTCTAAAAAATCTTATTTTGATGCTGAATATCTATTTCTTGTTTGAGTTCAAACTTCCATATATCTTAAGAAAAACAGGTTAAATCCTTTTTCATTTTATTCAATCTTTTTATAGTGCATTTAATGGGATTAATCATGTATTATCGCTTCATATATGTAGTGTAAACATTTCAATAAATGTAAAATGACAAATAAATTCATAAAAAAGTCATAAAAACTTTGGTACTATACTAATGGTCTATTAACACGTGACAACAATATATTTATTATCTGACATAATTTATAAATGTCCAACATGAAATGCATTTGTTACAAATTGCTTGTACATGTATAATACATTAACCTGGGTGGAAAGTTTTGATTCTGAGCTAACCTCTAGATAATTTAGACAATTTTACAATTAGTAGCCCCACTGCTACCACTTGTGGCCGTCATACCCGGGTCATTAATCAATTCAAACCTACTACCCGACATTTTCTTAACCAATCAGCAAGCAGAGAGTGAATTCTGGGTAAACAATGATGTCAAGGAAAATGACCATATATGGAAAATTGTCCTTCATTCGAGGATAAACTGTGGTTGGCTCAATGAGTTCAGATGTTTTTTAACTTGAAGAATGTAGACGAAGCTATATTTTAAGATGCAAAGTCAAACAAATGATACAGGTAACATACATTATGTATATCATGAATACTAGCTGCTCTTGTATCTGTATAATGTTCAAGTTAAACAGGTAAGCAGTTTTCCGGGAATTTCAATAAGATTTATATTGCACCCACCCACCTACGCACTCACCTGTCTGCCTGTCTACCCAGACAGACACACACATGTCCATTAGCAGAATATGACGGCGCAATATAGCACTGTGAAAAGGGAGATAGAAAGAAACAATAACATTGGGTGAATGACTCATTGCTGAAACTCCTTATGTCGTTTTAATCAATGTTCTTACTGCGACTTCGAACTAAAATCCATATTAATCTTGGCTAAATACAAGCCAACTTGACTTCTTAACTTCCTTTTACTTGAATGGTCTAAACTCTAAGGTGCTTGAAATGCAATTATTCATATTTGATGATCTAAAATCCACACTGGTAACAGAAGGTCAACCTCGTAAGATATTCATAACTCGAAAAATACTATATAAGTTACCATATATCTTCAATCATCTAGCTGTCTTCACTGCCAAACAAAAGGTAAGCATTGTCATACAGTGAAGACCTGAACACCTCTTATCTGAACACCTCTCAATGTGAACACTTTCTCGGTCCAAATGAAATATGAATTAGGGTTGTCCAAAATATGGCGAAAAACCAACTTTCTTTCGGATCATCTTCCTCATTTGACTTACTGTTGTCCATGACCTAAAACACCTGCTCACCAAATTTTGAGACCCAAATCCCATGGGAAATTTACCCACGCTTCGACTGAAAAATTCGGTTATTTCATGATTTTTTGCTATTTTCGATAAATTGCCATCTCCTTTTTCCTGGTATAAAATGTTTCTATTTTTTCATAATAAACATTTTTGTAGGACTCTTTATTACTTAATAATACTAGGAGCCCAAACACCAAATTTTGAGACCCAAATCCCATGTGAAATTTACCCATGCTTTGACTGAAAAATTGTGATTTTCACCGTTTTGTCCGATTTTCAATAGATTACTGTCTCCATTTTCCTGGTATAATATGTTTCTATTTTTTCATAATAAATATTTTTGGATGACTCTTTATTACTTCATAATACTAGGAACCCATACACCAAATTTTGAGACCCAAATCCCATGGGAAATTTACCCATGGTTTGACTGAAAAATTGTGATTTTCACATTTTTTCCGATTTTCAATAAATTGCTGTCTCCATTTTCCTGGTACGATATGTTTTTATAATAAACATTTTTGAGGAGTCTTTATTACTTCATAATACTAAAAACCCATACACCAAATATCCACCAAATTTTGAGACCCAAATCCAATGAGAACGTTACCCATGCTTTGACTGAAAACTGGTGCTTATGATAGCTTATGATGTCTGTTTTAGAGGCATAATATGTTAATAAACATTATGGTAATTCCATCTTAATCCAAAGAAACACCTAAATATCAAGACTTTAAGTCTTATTGAAAGGCGACAAATTCAGTAGTTTGGGGAAATTTAGGATCTTTTACTTGTACATTTATATACTGTGGTTAATATTAAGAAGTGATGACTCGACAGCAACTCAAATGCCTTGAAGATTTGGTTTGTTGGTTTCAGTAGGGATACATAACAGGACTTTGTTTGGATTTGTGTGAGATGTCATATTCTTTCTCACATCTTTGCAGGGTAAGGTCAAATATCAAATCTGATTTTCTTTGGAGAAATGATTTTTTGATTGATCAATGTATCAATGGCATGGTCTCTGTTGTAACCAGTAAGCCTGTACCAAATCTTCAAGGGATTCGAGCTTCCACTGAGCTTTGTCATTTCTCTGAAAATGTTCATGCCCTGAAAGTACACAATGTAGAAGATAGGAAGAGCAATGAGAAACACTTAAGGTAATTCTGTATGTTCAGATATTTTAAGTGGAGTCCAATGTTATTTCTGGAACTGATTCCATACTTGGTCAGCTCTTTCAATTTTACACTGAGTTCAAATATGTATTTAGATTATTAGTTGATGGTTAGTAATTTTCTATAATGTACTATGTGCTATGTTTATACACTGTTTGTGCATCTGAATGGAATAAGTTATGTGTTCCTGAAAAAACACGGGGTTCCAATTAGGAAGCCATTAAAACTGAAAATAAGAAATTACCTTGAAGTACTATATAACCATCTTTCACGATGTAACGTATGTAAGGCCAAACAGGATAATTAAGACAACGTGTAATACAATTTATTACAAATTGCACATCACACAACAATGATATGGTGCTCTAAACGACAAAAATCAAAGCAAACTTGAATTTCCCATGGGGTTCAGGTCTAAACATTTGGTACATATTAAATGTATGGGTTCCTAGTATTAAGAACGTATTAATGTCCTCCTAAAATGTTTAAAAACTAAATATAAGATTAATGTTGATCTATTGAAAATAGAAGAAAATTCGCAGAAAATCACAAATTTTTGGTTGAAGCATGAATTAATTTCTCATGGGGCCAGGGTCTCAAAATTTGGTGCATATTTGGGGTATGGGTTCCTCGTATTATGAAGTAATAAAGAGTCCTCTCAAAATATTTATTATAAAAAATAGAAACATATAATACCAGGAAAATAGAGATGTATTGTATTGTATATGAAATAACCCAATTTTTCAGTCGAAGCGTGGGTAAATTTCCCATGGGATTTGGGTCTCAAAATTTGATGTATGGGTTCTTAAGTATTATGAAGTAATAAAGAGTCATCCAAAAATATTTATTATGAAAAGACATCTACCATTTTATACCAGAAAAATGGAGATGGCAATTTATCGAAAATAGCAAAAAAATCATGAAATAACCGAATTTTTCAGTCGAAGCGTGGGTAAATTTCCCATGGGATTTGGGTCTCAAAATTTGATGTATGGGTTCCTAAGTATTATGAAGTAATAAAGAGTCCTACAAAAATGTTTATTATGAAAAAATAGAAACATATTATACCAGGAAAAGGGAGATGACAATTTATTGAAAATAGCAAAAAATCATGAAATAACCGAATTTTCAGTCGAAGCGTGGGTAAATTTCCCATGTGATTTGGGTCTTAAAATTTGGTGTGCAGGTGTTTTAGGTCATGGACAACAGTAAGTCAAATGAGGAAGATGATCTGAAACAAAGTTGGTTTTTCGCCATATTTTGGACCACCCTAATATGAATACTTGCGAATCCAAACACTTTTTCGCTAGTTCCAGTAGAACGTAAGTTATGTGATGCATTTGTATGGGTGATTGGTCACACGTATAGGTTGGCGTTTCGATTTTATATGCAAGCTTAAACTCCCTAATAACAAGATGTCACCACTTCTGGTAACATAATATTGATTCCTGAATTGTGAATCTTTAATGTTTTCATCTTTAGGGCACACCATACAATCTTGATCTATCAAGGTATCATATAGACTAAAAGAATACACTGGTTTAACAGTATGACACCATGCTGCACTGTGTAAAATCTGAAAACTGCATTATTTTCATTTATTAGCATTAATGGCACCATGTTAAGATCACTGTTATTGTCTTTCAAAGTAGTGATCTACCCAGGATTTTATTTATAGTTTTAATGGAAGGGGATTTAATTTTTATCAAGTATAGCCACGCAGTCTCTTATCCTGGATTCTTTTTGTTTACTCAAATATAAATCCTAATTCTCTGTATTTTTCAGGAAACAAAAGCTCCAAGAGATTTCCCTGCTTGGTCTACATTTAGTGCAATAGTGTGAAAAGGTCACTGGGTGATTAGTCTTAAAAGATCTCATTTGCAGAATTTAATTTTGCGGAAATATGTCTGCAAAAGACTTATCTAACATGGGCCACTATGCTATAAACTCTCTTCACATTGAACCATTCAAAAATTCTACAATGGTCAGCAAAAAGACATTCCTTTTCTAACACACAGTAATAATCCATCAAAACTCCAAACATCATCCCGTAATCTCCATGACAACACGCCAACATGTCGTATCTACGATTTTGGTATTCCCAAATGTCCAAATTTCCATATGGCGAGATATGTTAGTTCAATGAGGGATTTCCATGAAGGGAATAAACTAAGAGATCATTAGATTTACCATGCTACACTGCATCCTACATGTTTAGAGATGTTTTATGAGAGAAGTAGACCAGATGATGCTAAACCCTTGCAAATAGACAAGTACACATTTCATATGACATATTAAAATACAGTAAGACCTGTCTAATCTGAACATCATTTGGATCAATTTGGATCATTTGGATCAATCAAAGGTGTTCAGATTAGCAGGTGTTCACATTTTAGGGATTTGAGAGATAACAAATTTTGGATCAAGAAAAGTGTTCATATTGAGAATCTTTTTTGGATGAAAGAGGTGTTCAGATATACAAGTTTCACTTTATTCATTCTACTTCTAGTTATTTTAGCATCACCTTTTCTTTATATCCCAAGGATTTCACTTCAGCAGAATTTCAAACAACAGACAAGAGTAATGAAAACAACAGAGAATATTATTGGAATTATAATTTCTAAATGGAAACAGTTGCAGAAATTCTCTAAACAACAGGCAATTTAGGTAAGCACTTAGGCTGGATGCAAACACATGTTGCCTGGTGGTAATTAAGCCACCTAACTAACTGTCTCAGTACAGTAAAACCTGTCTAAGTGGAACACATTTGGTACCTCTAAGGACAGACGGACGGACGGACGGACGGACCAACGGACGCCTGGTCGATCCAATAGGCTCACTGTGTGAGCCAAAAAGTGTTCTACTTGGGAAGTGCCTGTTAGTGGAACACTTCAGACTCCCCTAAATCAACTGGCATCTTTCAAATCTATAAGTATATACAGTGAAACCTATCCCCCGAACACATCCCTAATCTGAAAATTCCCCAATGTGAATACTTTTTTTGGTACCCAAGTTTGGATTCCAAAATCCTTGAAATGTGAACACCTGCTAATCTGAACACTTTTGGCAAGTTCCAGAGGTGTTCAGAATAGACAGGTTTTACTGTGTACTGTATGTTTATTTCCCCTATTCAGAACCTAATATATACAAAGTACTAACCTTTAGGGCACCTGTAACCTATCATAAGTAGATGATTCTAAAGCAGAATGAACCTCATAAAAAATCAACAAAAACATTTGCTTGTAGAACTGAGTTAAAAGACATTAGAGATTTCAAGTTTTATATTTGCGATACGAACAAGAGATAATACTTTAACAACAAATAGCAAAGAAAGCAAGTATGTCACATCAAAATCAGCAATATACCTGATCTGTTAATTATTAGTCCTATGTCATCATAGCTGAAGTTCTTTTTATATTAAATTTCAACCAAGGTACCATGTAACATATCACTACCTGCCATTTGTTACAGATGCTGACTGCTAGACACCAACGGCCAAATGCTGACCAATGAACACTGTTCATAACAAGCCATGAACTGTAACAATACTTGTGGGGGTGACAAAACAAAATACTGTTAAAACTACTTAAATAAATTAAGTCATGAAGATCTTATTAGTTCAGAAATTAAAATTTCATCCCAAATTTTCAGAGTACAGAATTTTATTGCCAAACTTCAAATCTCAGGGTTAACAGGCCTAGTTAATAGATATGAGGGACCAATTACTCTTCTGAACTTTTACAATGTGATGGAAAGGGATTTTATGATGATTAAAAAGGCCAAAGTAGATGACAAGGGATCAATTGCATGTGCAAAGGCAATACGTTTCAACAAATCAATTTGTGTGTTAGCTATTAGAATTTGTTCATGTCTGCTTCTGAACAATACATATTGAGAAAATACCTCTCTTTTGGAACCTCTATATAGGAACACTTTTATTCAGTGAGCACCAATCTCCAAAATCATTATTAAGTGAATACATATATTTAAGAACACACTTATTTCATGAATACCTATATTAAAGAACACACTTATTTAAGTGAACACCTCTCTTTTGGAACCCCTATATAGGATGAAACACTTTTGTTCAGTGAGTACCCATCTCCAAAATCATTATTTAGTGAATACCTATATTTAAGAACACACTTATTTCGCAAATACCTATATTTAAGAACACACTTATATAAGTGAATATCTATTTTAAGGAACATAATTATTAAGTGAATACCTATCTTTAGCAACATAATATTTAGTGAATACCCATATATACACACTTATTTTGTGATTACCTATATTTAAGAACACACTTATTTAAGGGAATACCTATGTTTTGGAACCTCTGTATAGGAACACTTTTATTCAGTGAGCACCAATATCCACAAACATTATTGACACAAATCTTCATGAGTACATTTATTTAGTGAATACCCATTTTTAGAACATATTAATTTAGTGAACACATAACTTAATGAACATAATTATTCAGTAAATACTTGTCTTTGGGAACGCATTTATTCACTGAATACCTCTTTTTGGAACTACATTTGTTTAGTGAATACCTATCCTTAGCAACACACTTATTTAGTGAATACCTATCTTTAGAAATACTTATTTAGCGAATACCTATCTTTAGAAATACTTATTTAGTGAATACCTATCTTTAGAAATACTTATTTAGTGAATACTTATACTTAGGAAAACACTTATTTTGTGAATACCTATACTTAGGAACACACTTATTTAGTGAATACCTATAATTAGGAACACACTTATTTTGTGAATACATATACTTAGGAACACATTTATTTAGTGAAAAACCTATACTTAGGAACACACTTATTAAGTGAATACCTATATTTAGGAACACACTTATTTAGTGAATATCTATCTTTAAGAACATATTTATTTAATGAATACCTAGGAATACACTTATTTAATGAATACCTATATTTAGGACCACTCATTTGGTGATTTTTATCTTCAATAATACATTTAAAAATTCTCATCTCAGCACCAGGCTGCTTCAATATTTGGCAGATAATATAATATGGTATAGGTATAATGTATATCACAATTGATTTTATACAAAAATTCATTATCCTATTGATCTCTGATCTATATACATGGCAGAACATCTGATAAAGCTGACAGTGAATAAAGCGTAAAAATGTTAAATGACATGCTTCTTTGATAGAAAATATCACTAGATAACTCATCTATGCATCCTAAATTGATTATAAATCACTGCAATTTCAAAATCAATTAGTCGTCACTTTAAAACTCCCCCCCCCCCCCATCATCCCTCTTCATATAGTATTCTAATACCCCAGTCACATATGATCTACGGTAACCACCGTGGCTTCCCAAAATCGTGAAGTGTGAAGCTATGCCAGCCATATGCCTGCCATAGAGCAAATGTGACTGAAGCTTAACCATAAACTCTTGTTTTAGAGCTAATTAACTTATTGCTGACCAATCCCGAGGTATTTCGTCTATGAAAACATGCCATTTTGCTCAATTTTTCATCAATTATGAAAATGGCCAGTCACCAGCATTTAGTTCGGAAAATCAATTCTATCAATATATGTAACATAAAAATATGCTATTTCATCATTGATAAATGCCTCTAAATGTTATCTGCTGAGTAAAGTTTGACTAAAATATATGTTTGTCATTATGGGATCAACAGTCTCTAATATTCCTTTGAGTAGCTTTAGATGAAGAGAGTCTCTTGATAAATCAGAATGTTTGTATCTGAAAGAAGATTTACAAAAACTCTTTTATGTAACCTTCTCTCCTGCATTTACAGGCTAGATCTGAAAGACAGTTATTTATGATCAATACCAAGAGTCCATTCATACAATAAATGGATCAATGTCCTTTCAGAGTCATTGATTACCTGTAATGTCATGATATACAAGTACATCTAGCACATAAAGGTATATTCAATTACTTCTAGGTTTACAACAGAGGCAAACCTGATATCAATATCATCTGCCCTCACCCCAATAGGTCCTCTACTCATGGCTTCACTCTTATAGCTTCTATCCCAGGTCATTGCTAAGTCATCTGCCCTCACCCTTCCACATACCTCCCTTGGATCTACCCTTATCTTCTCCCCAAGTCATTGCTAGTCATCTGTTCCCACCCCTCTACTCATTTTTCCTCCCTCCCATGGCTCCACTCTTAGCTTCTCCCCTGGGTCACTGCTAGGCAGAAAGAATAAGTAATGCTGCACTATGACGATATATAGAGATCCAGACATATTTTATAGTTCACATAATAAAACGGAATTGAAAGCTGGATTGACATACCTAATAACCCAAATCTCTGGCAAAATTATAAAATTAACTAATCTTCTAGTTATTATATCTCACGAAACCTATAAAAACATCATTGAACACCACAAAATGTTTGTAAGAGCATATATATCAATCCATTCAATCAAGGGATCCCAACTCTAAAAGCTTCTAATCTCCAGGGACTAAAAAAGCTTGGTCTGATGTTACCGTAGCAACAAGGTTTATACCATCATAAGTTAACAGAATAAAAGTGGCATTTAACCATCAATTTCGCCCTCTAGATCCTACCAACTTTCCAAGCAAAATGTCAGACATCAATATTCCTCACAATTAATCCGACATCATTAAGCAGTAAAACTAGTTCGTGCAAACTCTCATATTTTTGAGTACTGGATGTATCTTTCACAAAACTCAACTTACCGGGTCTTTAAAAAATTGCAATTTCTCTGGTACCAGTTCATGCAAGGAGAATATCGGATTCATATATAGATGTATATTTGACCATTCAGCACAAGTAAAATATCATTTATCAAACTAGAATATAGTACCAGGCCTAAAGCCAAGGAAGTCGAAAATTCTTTTTAAGCACTTTTCCAAGTGATTTTGAGCCAAAATCATCAAATATGAACCTACCTCAAACTTTTTTTTAAATCGACCCCCCCCCCTCCCCCTCCCATTAGGCAAAAACTGGCTACAGGCCTAAGTACGATTATAAAGTTTGTGAACTGAGCTTGGTTATAACATCAAACAAATCTGCATAATTCTGTTAAACATAGATGATAAAACCTCATACATTAATATAACATGGCATTTAGTTCTTGTTTCATGTGATACATCAATATGCCAAAAAGCTATTAATCTATGCTGACGTTATAATTCTAACTATCACACTGACTTTACAGGGTGGGCAAAAACATACTAGCCTACAATTATCAATAAATACAACATTGAATACAGTGGTATTGTCGGTAATCCATGAAATTGGCCTTTCCTTTTGGAATCCACATAAAATTCATATTCTTAAAACACAATATACCTCCTCCATCCAGTTTCATCTCTATCATATTGTATCAATATAAGATAAGGTGATAAGATGCAATATAAGGCCCCTCGAAAATTCACAAAAGTTCACAAGATTTGGCTCACACTGTACAAGTGTGTTCTCTTGCCTAATGGAAGCGAAGGATCAGAGAGAATAGAATAATGATTGAAAATGGAATGCATAGTGACAGCAATTACTTATTCTGATACTCATCACATCTTTCTGCTTTGCAACCAGAAATACCAGGTTGTTCAATAAGTTGAGGGGAAAATGCTCTCATTTCAAAAGGTTACTTTTATTTTTTGATGAAATTAGAGATGCTTCTTTTTTCTAATCAATAACCAGATATTTTTGGGATGGTATGTGAAAATTTCAAGAAAAAATATCAAAGGCCTTTGAAATGAGAGCATTTTTCCGTGAACTTATTGAACAACCTAGTATATACAAGTTGATGTTCTCTTCCTACAGGCTCTGGCTACAATCGACAATACAGTAAAACCTGTCTTAGTGAACACCTCTCTAGTGAACACCTGTCTCTGGTAGACACCCTTCCTCCACACATACTCTACTGACTTCTGTATAAATTACCCTCTCTCTGGTGAACACCTGCCAACAATAAATGTTTTTTCTCGGCAAAAAATGTTCAATATATGAAGGTTATACTGATATGATCTTTATGACGCTTAGAAGTAGTTTCATTTATTCTAAATAGCAAATTAAACTAGAAATGAGCCAGATATGCTAATATCTGCTAGATGCAAGGTCATGGAAAGCAAAGAACGCATCATTCATTCAATACTACATCATGCTTGGCCAATGATATATATCAGAACCAAAATCCTTCAGCCATGAACAAAAAAAGAAGTAGAAAATAACATCAGCTAGAAGTAGTGGTTAAAGAAATTGAAATGAACTGGATAAATGATTAATTCAAAATCACAGATAAGATCAATCATTTAAGAGTGAAGATCACACTTTAAGATCTATTAGAAAAAATCTCCCATTTATTCTGGTTAAATTGAAAATTATCATAGCTACGATCATTTAACAACACAGTAAAACCATATATATACGAACACCTCTCTATTCTGAACACCTCTCAATGTAAACACTTTCTCTGTCTTAATTTTGTTATCTGCCATTGATTCACATATAAAGAGACCTTAAAATGCCAACACCTACTAACCGAATACTTTTTGCTGGTCAGAGTGACATTTCAAATTTGACAGGTTTTAGTGTATAACCTTTTACTAATCAACTGAAGGTGAAAATTGTTACGAAAGCAATGTAGATTTAGATTTGATAGATTTACAACATAAATCAGAAGTTATTTGATCTTTGCACATGTGAGAGTATAATAAGGTATAATGGTTAGAAAATTATAATGATTAAAAAATTAACAAGCTCTCAAAATAATGAGGTGACAATTAGACTTGCTTCAATCAAACCTAAAAAATAGGCAATCAAATGACAACAATGTAATTTCTCATATGACTAACAAAGATACAGCCATCTTTACCCCATGCAAGATATTGCCATCTTTCATCCTAAAAAGTCACACGTGCAAGATGAGATTTACTTGTGACATCACTGGTTTATAAACATCAACAACATGGCAACGTGTTCACCGTTGTTATGTGTATCCATGCTCATTCTACAAAACTTAGCGGTGACGTCATAACAATGTAGCTTTGTTGCCACACGTATCCATGTATTTTCTACAATATTGTTATGACGTCATAACAATTGAAAAATGAAGTTCCATTAATTTCTTGCTTATTTTCACTCAGTTTTATCATAAAAAGGTAAAAATATGGCATAATACAGAGTCATATGAGAAAAACTTTCTTGTACTCGTACCTGTGCAATATCGTCCATTCTTGACTCGCTTTGATAATGTTTCTTTATCTCGTCTACGACTCGATAAAGAAGAATTATCAAAGCTCATCAAGAATGAACGATCTTGCACAGGTACTCATATAAGAACCTCTATATCATACAGAAAAATGTATTCATATTTTAGATGAAATAGAGGTTAAAGCTGAGATCTGAACTCGAGCTTCATAGATTCTACAGTTTTCCCATCCAAATCCTCCCTAGGAATCCTTCCTCATCTTGCTTACTAAGCTAAGTCTTGTAAAAATTCCATGATTGCTCAAGCAAAGTCAAGTTATCCCAGGATGAGACTAAAGAAAATTTAGGGCTGCCATCGAACTCAAATGTCAGTGTCGACAGTCGAACTCTGCTGTCGAAAATATTGTCGACAATCGAACTTTCCAGGGAGAAAAAATCATCGGGAAAAAAAGAAAAATTTTATACACTATCGGGGAAAAGCTTCATATAACTTATATTCATATTGGTATGTAATTGCCTAATATTGTTACTAAATGCCAAGTTAATAGAATATTATAGACGAAAATGGGACAAATACCTGCAATGTTTCGACCGGGATTTATTTCGACTGCTCGGGCGAAATCTCGTACAACGTCTCGCAAGAGAGAAGAGAAGTCATGAAGGGAACTTCCGGGTGAATTTATTTTTTGAAAATGAAATGAATGTGAACAATATTTCCGCAGAATACGCGCACATAACACGTTGAAATGTGTATTGAAATGTATTGGGGCCATTTGGATATTTTCAAGTAAGTATTGATATCGTTTGCTGTCGACATGACGGGAATTTTTGTCGACTTCGTTGTCGAACTTGCATTTTGACTGACAAGTCGACGTTCCGACTAATGATGGCAGCCCTAAGAAAATTACAATCTTATTCAAACATTTATTCAAATAAAAATATGGAAATGAAGCCTGGTATATAGCTTAAATCCTCTGCCCTTGCTGCAGCGCAGACTGCAAAATGCAATATATTCTGCCTATACAGTGAGTGTAATAAATGAATTCTGTATAATAAAGTACAAGTATCTAATTGCAGCAAATTCACTTCAAAGAATGAATATTGGTTTGACCTGTGGTTCTAGAAGCTCAACTAGCATATAGAATGCTCCGAGCACACCATATACTCATTCTGATACTCAGACCATCTCTGCTATGCACAAGAATGTTCTAGAAGGACACTGAGAGAATACTCGGGGTGGAAAATTTTCTAAGAGGCTCCGTTAAGGAAAAAATGACTTTATGAGCTGGATGGAATTTCTGTGTATTTTTTATTCTATTAGGGTGTCCTGCATAAAGGATTTCGCCTGCGAAGCATATAACTCTTGCGAACATATCTAAATACTGGTCCGAAGAAGACATACCTTGAATTTTTTAGAAAAAATTGGCTAAAAATGGAAACTACAAGAAGTCAAAATGTTCAACTCAAACAAAGTTGTAGCTATTCTATATCAATATTTTGTGTTATGTAAGGTTTCTCAGATGTTTCAAGACCTTCATTAGTATACTTGTGTCTAGAAATGTGACATTTAAGGACAAAATTTGGCATTTTTAATCATTTTCGCTTTCAGCATTAACATATAGTTCCTTATATCTCGAGTTTAATGCTGACTGGTTGTTGCATTTTTGATTAAATCTGTGCTTGTACATATGTTCTTCCATTTAAGGTGTAGAAAATGTATAGTGGACAACCATTGTTCATATGAGAGCTTTCAGATCTCCCCTACCCCATTTATTATGGAAAATTACCGAAAAATATGAAAAAATAAAATAACTTGAAATTATAAACTTTAACAAAGTTGTAGCTATTCTATGTCAATATTATGTGTTATTTAATGTTTTTAAGATATTTCAGAACCTATAGCGGTATACAAGTGGCTAGAAATGAGACATTTAAGGACAAAACTTGGCATTTTTTTTATCATTTTCACTTTCAGCAGTAATATATAGTTCCTCATATCTTGAGTTTTATGCTGTCTGATTGTTGCATTTTCAATCAAATCTGTTCTTGTGCATGTCTTCTTCCATTTAAGGTATAGAAAATGTATAGTAGACAAACAATGTTCATATTAGAGCTTTCAGATCTCCCCTACCCCATCAATTATGGAAAATAAACGAGAAATATAAAAAAATAAAATAACTTGAAATTATAGACTTTCATAAAGTTGTAGCTATTTTATTATCAATATTATGTGTTATTTAATATTTTTAAGATTTTTCAGAACTTTTATTGGTATTCAAGTGGCTAGAAATGAGACATTTAAGGACAAAACTTGGCATGTTTTAATCAATGCTGCTTTCAGCAGTAACATATAGATCCTCATATCTTGAGTTTTATGCTGACTGGTTGATACATTTTGGATTAAATCTGTTCTTGTACATGTTTTATTCCATTTAAGGTACTGAAAATGTATAGTAGACAAACAATGTTCATATTAGAGCTTTCAGTTCTCCCCTACCCCATTTATTAGGGAAGATGACTGGAAAATATAAAAAATAACTTCAAACTACCAGTATAAACTTTAACAAAGATGTAACTATTCTTTATGTGTTATTGATTGCTATAATTAATGTTTCAGGACCTTCATTAGTATTCTAGTGTAGAGAAATTAGACATTTAAGAACAAAATTTGGCATTTTTTATCATTTCCACTGTTAGCAATAACATATAGTTCCTTATATCTTGAGTTTTATGCTGATTGGTTGATGGATTCTTGATCAAATCTGTTCTTTTGCCTGCCTACTTTGATTTAAGGTATTTAAAAATGTATATTGGAAAGCCTGTCATTATATTAGAGCTTACATATCTCCCCTACCCCATTTATTTTGAAAAAATAACCAGAAATATAAAAACCAAACAATTTCAAAGTATAGACTTTAACAAAGTTGTCGCTATTCTAGATCAATACTATGTATTATTTGATATTTTTCAGATGTGTCAGGAACTTCATGAGTATACAAGTCTAAAAATTAGACATTTAAAGTTGAGTTGCAAATGGGGCGGGTATTCTCTATCTTTGTCCATTGGGCTTTTCTGGTTATGATATGTTGCAAACTGCTCATGAATCTATGCAATGTATAGAACAATACTTGGAATATATTTTAAAATAATGGGGTATAGTACTGTGATAATTATAACCAGTGATCAAGCCATATTGGTTGAATTCCCTCATATCATATGCAATGTTGTCAAATGCTTGGTGATTTCCATATTACAACTAAGGGTGGTGTAATTAGGAAGTTCATGATAGATATTGGGCTTGGGGATATTTTGGTAAATGTAAACATTGTGAAATGAAGAACAGCCAACAAGATGATTTTGGAAAGGATTACAAAATGGTAAAGCTGTCTTTGGTTTGTGAAGCAATGTTACTGTATCTCTAAAATGGGATGAATTTCACTTATGGCAGAGCTGCTATTGAACTTTGCAAAACTGATAGTTGCAACTTATCTATCAAATACTGATCATGAAGAAGTTGACACTCTCCTAATGGCCCATGTCTATTACAGTGCTGCAGACAAGACAAAGGAGTTCAATGTTGAGAGAATTTGTATTCAGTCTGATGATACAGAATGTTGCTTGCAAAGAAGGATGAGAGTTAAAAAGAGCTCTTAAAGTTTCTTATGTCCTTCAAGGTAGCATTCTAAATTACTAATACCTATTTGAAGATATATCAAAGATGGGTGTCTTGTACCAGTACTCACAAACAAACCTTCGTAGCAACACAAGAAACATATGTCCTTGGCAATTCGCAAATGTAAAATGGCAAAAGGCAGCGAAAATTGCTATACAAAGTTTCTAGTCAAGGGTGTATTGCTACTTGTCCATGTGGCAATAAACAACATAGTGCACATCGTTGGACAATATTTAAGGATGAGTTTCTCAGAACTATAAAAATGATTTAGAGATCTTACATATCTGAATAGCTTGTGGTGTCATGAGCAACTTAGACCTTTAAAATGCTTCCTAGTCAACTGGTACCCAAGACAAGTCGTACCCAAGATAACTGGTACCCAAGACAACTCGTACCCAAGATAACTGGTACCCAAGACAACTCGTACCCAAGTTATTTCCAGTATTATGGGTGCATATTAGGAAAACAAATTGAGTTTGTATAATTATGTTTTCATGTTATAATGTGACTCAAATAAGCCTCAATATTTTTTGGAATTTAGAAGACATTTTTTCTCAATGAATTAAGTAAAGCATTTTGATTTAACTTGAATCACCTTTTTACTAATAAAACAAGTGCTTGAAGTGCTTGTTCACAACATTTTTTGCCAAACATATATATAAATAAATATAATTACAACAGTGACTTTTCTACAAATGAATCAAACAATTAATTTGAGCATTTTGAGAAAGTTTAAAGGAAGTTTAAGTTAAGTTAATTTTTTTCCAATTGGAACTAAATTGGATTATGCACATGCATACTAAGTGTAATAATATATCATGTATGAATAAGTACCAAAATAATATTTGATATTAATATTATACTATATTATTACTTGTATACTATTATTATATTATTCAAAATATTTTATTGAATTTCATGAATATGAATTGAATTTCATGAATATGACTTCTGATAATATGAAATCCTAGACAAATAGATTATCTGTTTAATAAGAAATTAGGCCCAAGATTTGATGAATCAATACATTTATAATAATACCATCTTCCAAGATGAATTAAATCTGACACTTGTTCCAAACACTCATAAACATACAATATTTAAAAAAATGATTATGAATGTGTGGAATAAACATATATCTCTTCACTCGAACATCCAATATAAAATAATAGTCTAAATAAATTGACACTCAAAGCTCAAAATGTTACAAAATTATATCAATTTCTTCTGAAAGTTCTTCAAACTTCTGAACAGTATGTTACAGTTATAATATGTATATCTTTACACATTCCCAGTCCAACACTTGATTCAAAACAAAATATATGCTTGGGTACGACTTGTCTTGGGTACCAGTTGACCAGTTACCTTTAAAATGACTTAAATGCAGCTCTAACATAGAACCAGGGAGATTTGAAAAATCAGGCTGTTGCTGGATTAAGTTCGAGAGTTGTGAACAATCATGTCTATATAAAGACATATCCTTTGATTCATATGAGAGTAAACTGCGAAATTACAAAATTATTTCGCACTATGCTATTTTTGAGTAATCTTTTAAAAATATAGTAGTGTAGTAATTTTATCTCTAATATGTATATTTGTGTTTAAAACACATTTTCCTTGCTTTGAAGATAACAAGACACATTGTTGAATATATATGATCTAAAATATGTCAACTAATCACCATTCAACTAAAAATATAAACAACTATTGCTGAAAGTGAAACATTGGTCATTTTGCCCATTTATGTGTCATTTTTTGATTTTAGGGTGCTAATAAATATGCTAAACTTTTGAAAAGTTTAAGAATATTATCATGCAATAATAACATTTGTGTTGGTTTTGTCATTTAATGGTGGAGGGCAGATCTTAGACCTCTAATAAAAACATTCGTTGTCTTACATACATTTTCTTTAAGTTAAATCAGAGAAGACAGATTCAATAAAAAACATATATGAATCTATCATCAAAGAATTATAATTGTGGAAAATTATATGCTACTGCTAAATGCAGAATGCTAAAAATGCCAAATTTTAGACACATGTAATCAAATGAAGGTTACATTAAATAATACATAGTATCGATAGACAATAGCTACAATTTTGTTAAAGTTGATGATTTGAAATTACTTTTTCATTTACATAAATGGGGCAGGGGAGACATGAAAGCTATAATATCAACATTGGTTGTCCAATATACATTTTCTATATCCTAAATGGAAGAAGACATGTACAAGAACAAATTTGACTAAGAATGCACCAACCAGTCAGCATTAAACTCAAGATATAAGGACCTATATGGTATTGCTGAAAGCGAAAATGGTCAAAAAAGCCATGTTTTGTCCTTAAATGTCTCATTTCTAGGCACTAGTTTACCAATAAAGGTTCTGAAATATCTTAAAAACATTAAATAACACATAATATTGATATAGAATAGCTACAACTTTATTAAAGTTTATAGTTTCAAGTTATTTTATATTTTCATATTTTTCTTATATTTTTCATGATAAATGGGGTAGGGGAGATCTGAAAGCTCTAATATGACCATTGGTGGTCCACTATACATTTTTTGTATCTTAAATGGAAGAAGTTTGTATAAGCACAGATTTAATCAAAATTGCAACAACCAGTAAGCATAAAACTCAATATATGAGGAACTATATGTTACTGCTGAAAGCTAAAATGATTTAAAAAAATGCCAAGTTTTGTCCTTAAATGTCTCATTTCTAGGCACTAGTATACCAATAAAGGTTCTGAAATATCTGAAAAACATTAAATAATACATAATATTGATATAGAATAGCTACAACATTGTTAAAGTTTATAAATTCAAGTTATTTTATATTTTCATATGTTTCAGTAATTTTTCATAATAAATGGGGTAGGGGAGATCTGAAAGCTCTAATATGACCATTGGTGGTCCAATATACATTTTTTGTATCTTAAATGGAAGAAGACATGTACAAGCACAGATTTAATCAAAATTGCAACAACCAGTCAACATTAAACTCAAGATATAAGGAACTATATGTTACTGCTGAAAGCGAAAATGATCAAAAATGCCAAATTTTGTCCTTAATTATCTTATTTCTAGACACTAGTACACTAATGAAGGTCCTTAAACATCTGAAAAACATTAAATAATACATAGTGTTAATATTAAATAGCTAGAGTTTTGTTTGAGTTGAACATTTTGACTTTTTGTAGTTTCCATTTTTAGCCAATTTTTTTCTAAAAAATTCAAGGTATGTCTTCCTCGGACCAATATTTAGATATGTTCGCAAGAGTGATATGCTTCGCAGGCGAAATCCCTTATGCAGGAAACCCTTATAGAATGAAAAATACAGAGAAACTCCATCCAGCTCACAAAGTCATTTTTTGCACAATTCTCACACCTTCCACCCCGAGTAAAGGCTGTGATATCTCACGATGCCATATACTGTACTGTGATCAAAGAAGATACAATAAGGAAATACAATAAGTAATACAATAAGGAAACAGAGAATATGCTATATTCTTATTGACTCAAAACTCATAAAATAGAGTTCAGTATATGTATTCATTATAATTAATTTTGGTCAATATCTCCTATGATTTCAATAGACAGGGTGGGCTAAAAATTGGTTTACAGTTCACGGAAAGAGATTGTAAACCTACTTTTGGTACACCCAGTATAATGAATTTTAGTCTTTGCCCTCAGTAGTGGATGAAACTGAGCTATTGAAGAACATATAACAACAAAGAAAATCAAACCTACTGAGGCACTTTAACACTACATCAAATGACTAGATTCAAATAATCCATGCCAAAAAAGTTGAATAGTCAAATGATGGTGAAAAGAGCAAGCCATGAGAGGTTCTCGACTGGAAATATTACAACAGTGAACAGTGAACCTTCAAGATAGACTTAAAGTAATCTATTGATATTCATGTCACACTATCCTATATTCAGTACACTATTTGCTGCCTCAGCAACTTAACGTATCATTCTTTAATGAGGGATAACCTTATTGTGCAGTTCTATCAACCAACCATACTGTATTGTCTATTATAGATGATTTCATAGTAAAAAAAACTGTGAACATTGAACAATTTTTGCCAAGAAAAAAAGTTCAGTGTCGGTAGGTGTTCGCTACAGAGAGGGTTATTTATACACAAGTTGATGGAGTATGTGCCGAAGAAGGATGTCTACACGGGACAGGTGTTTACTAGAGAGAGGTGTTCACTTAGACAGGTTTTACTGTATTAACAATGATATACACAAATAAAATATGTCGGATGGAGAATGCATTTATCTTAAAAAGTCCTGGTATAGTAGTGATCTCCCTAGGATTTTTTCTCAGGTGGGTGCAAAATTTTGATTTTGACAATTCAGACCACAATTGGTCAAAATATGCCAATTTTCATGATTTTTCTCATTTTCAAGTGGGTGCAAATAGATTTTCAAGTTGGTTCAACCCTATTTTCAAAATCTCAGGTGGGTGCTGCGCCCACTTGCTTTAATGCTGGAGAGATCCCTGTATAGTATACCAACAATAATATTGCTCCATATTATAACTGCACAGCCTTAATCTATGAAAATTCTTTACTAGTTACAATTCAATGCAATAAATCAAACCTGTGTGTCATTTATTATAAAATGCCTGAAAGATAAGCGCATAATAACAAAACCGCAACTAGCATCCAAGATTAATTTCTCTATGAAAAGAAAACTACCAGACAAAGGTCATCATCATGTGTAATATAATATTAAGGGAGAGACAGTCTTAAAGGAAGTCCCATAAATGAAGGGTTGATTTTTCAGATCACCCTGCTTGTATATTGAAATCTTGTGGTTGAAAATAAGCTGGTTATTTCAACAAAATTCAGCTTTGTATCAACTATTGACAATGTTATCTACATTCATGTTGGAAGATTATGATAGTCCACAAATTCAGAAAAAATGGGGAAAAACAATATTATTCTTATAACAAAATACTATCTTTTGAACAACTTTCCGCATTTTCTGACATCTGAATATTAAATCTACATTTTCCCTAATATAAACTAATAGCTGCTTTCTATGTTTTATATATCAAGGCAGGAACATTGTGACCTTCCTGTCTCAAAATCATTTTGAGGTTAACTGAATCTGATAGCTCCTTACAGCAAATTTAATTTTTTTCGAACTACCTGTAGTTATCACCACCCCCTACACACCTACATATATTGGCAAACCTGCATAAGTTCTACTTGAGAGGTTTTTCACGAAAAGGGGTTCATTTAAAATTAAATCATATGGTCATGGAACTCTAAAGTGTTTTACTTATGGAGTGTTCCACTTTATATATAAAAAAATGACCCAGGCCACAGGAAAGGGGGTCTTATCACAGATTTTTTCAATATTTTGATTTTTTGTTTTTCTTAAAAAGCACAAAGAGACCTTTCAAATGAGACATGGCTTATGTCTTAACTATTTTTCCTTGCAGATTTAGACCAAAAAGATTTAAATTGAGCATGTTTTCCTCTTAATCTTGGGCACATGTAGCACAATTTTAATTTTTGTGATAAGACAGGTTTTCCTGTGGCCAGGCTCAAATATGACATCATACTTCTCCAAAGTATACTACACTATCAGAATCTGCAAGACATTTTACTGAGAAATTATTGATTTTTAAAGCAATAAAGACAATTTATTAAATGATAAGATAGTGATTTCAGGCGCATTACAGCCTAAATACAAATTCTGTTGCAACGGTTTCTGTCCTTCATGGAAAACAACGATAATGTAAAATTTAAAAAAATATCTGCGGGTTGCAATTAATAGACCGAATAATCTTAACAATATGGAAATGTTATCAGTTGTTTATGAAGTTTCGAGTATTATTTTTGAAACTTAAAATAAATCTCCTGCAAGGGTTCCTCCCACACACAAAACAGTGAAACCTGTCTGAGTGAACTCCTCCCTATGACCAAAATCTCATTATGATAGACCATGTAACTCTCCAATTCTGTTGAAATGCAGTTTTGGCCTAAAGCTGCATTAAAACCTGTCTAATCCGAATGCAGATATTTCTGGGCAAAATGTTGCAAGGGTTCCTCCCACACACAAAACAGTGAAACCTGTCTGGGTGAACTCCTCCCTATGACCAAAATCTCATTATGATAGACCATGTAACTCTCCAATTCTGTTGAAATGCAGTTTTGGCCTAAAGCTGCATTAAAACCTGTCTAATCCGAAGGCAGGAATTAATGGGCAAAAGTGTTTGGATAAGCATATGTATGTTCACTATCTGCAGTTTTTAAACAATGCAAAAAATGACAGATTAAAACAAGGCATTATCATGCATAGTGTCACCACCTGCCATTTGTTACAGGCACAGAACACTGACCACCAAACACCATCTACAAAAAAAGTGATCCCGCCTCCAATTGTGATAGTGACATAAAAATGGATGGTGAAAAGTGTTTGTATTGAGAGATGCAGTTGAGAGATGTCTTTGAATATATAGTACCATCTGTATCTATGATCACCTCTAATCCAAACACATCTCAATGTGAACACTTTTTCTCAGTCCCAATTTCGTTATTTCCCATTGATTCACATGTTAAAAAATCTTGGAATGTAAACACCTGCTAATCTGAACACCTTTAGCTGGGAAAAATGGTGTTCAGATTAGACAGGTTTTACTGTATATTTTTTACTGATTCTTATGTCAGCCTTTGCGACAAATAGGTTATTCAATTATGTCATCACTATAGGGCATAGGGGGTGTTCCAGGAAAAATACACAAAATTATATTTATTTTACATCCTTAAAGCTAATATAAATATCATCTGTATAAATAATCCATGACTAACTTTAAACAATGTTATTATGTTCGCGTGTTACCATTTTTTACTCTTTAACCTGCAATGCAAAAACGGCTGATTTCTTATATTCTAACAACTTTACTCTGCAGGAGTCCATCTGTTTTTTATATTATAGTTCTTATTCTACTTTTTCTTTTGTATTTATATGTATATTTCATGACATCCAAGTGAGTTTAACTCGCATCTTGTACTTGATACATCCAAAAATCAAATATGTGTCAGACTAACATCCTTTAAACCAAATACCCAAGAGACAACAACCAAAAGATCGATGACGAAAGATTTTTCTGCCCCAATCTAACAATTTTTTAAATTCTGTTTTCAGTGGCAATCATAAGTCTGACCCTAAAATGGTGAAATTTGTACACGATCGGCAGATTTGATACAAAAATTACTTATCTAGTATCAGGTCATTCAATAGGCTATGATTGCAAGCCGAAAAATATTGCCTAGAGCAGAGAAATATTGTTCTCAACCAAAATACAAGTTACTATAGCAACCATAACTTTTGACGAATCATAACACATTTTATTTTTGTGTCCCAATGAATTCCCAAAGAATTCCCAAAGAATTCTATATTCTGTGAGTTTCAGGAAAAAAATTCAAGATCAAATCTTTTTCTTCACCAAATTGCAAATTACCAAATCACTGATATAGATGTTATATTCGTAAAGCTACAGCTAAAGATTTAAGCTCATTATCATATGTATGATATAAAATGTTGAGGAAGGGGTTAAACTAAAAAATCATCAGAGAAATCAATGTTAAATGTAGCAGATTCATTTGTAAGGTCAGGGGTTTCATTAGCAGCAGGCAACAGGCGATTTTCACCAGTCAGTTTTCACAAATTCGCCTGTTGTTTTTAGGGACTTTTCTTCTTTCTCTTAATTTTGCCTGTTATTTATATTTTTTATATTTATATAGCCTGTTGTGAGAAATTCTAGTGAAACCCCTAAAGGTGATCAATAAAGGTTGTTTAGCCCTTCAAACCTTACCCAGTCAAGAAGGGAAAGCCTCCTATGTAGCCTACTAATACTCCAGTATCATTATTCCAGGTGGAAACCTTGACATTCAATCATTCTTTTTTGCTGCCAGGAATCCATCATCCAGGTAAACACTAAACAGAACTTTAACCATAACATGACCTTAAAAAACTTTGGACGGCTAAAATATCACTTTAGTTGTTCATACAAAGTGAATACATTTATCTTTGTTATTTTGGTCCAGAAAACAGTAAGTCCATTGAGCTGCCCTTTCTAAAGGCTTGGTTTTGTTTCTTAAAAGAGAGCTTCATGGTTTTACTATTTGGCTACTTAAGGTACATTGAGCTGGCGTTTCTAATTTATTAGGCCTGTACCAAGCTTTTGCCAAGGCCAGGGTGTTCACTTTTCAACTTTGACCCAAACCCATTTGGAAAATGATCAGAATGGTGAAAACTGCATGATTTTGAAAGAATTTTTGGATGAGCGAAATTGTTCACATATTGAGGTTTTTATCATGGAAATATTATAATAATATTGAGAGTCAGATATTCAAGAATACAGATTATAGATTATCAGGGTCAAGGTCATTAAGCCAGCTTTTGCCAAGGTGGTTCAGTTCTTACAAAATTTAAGGTAGGATTAAAATTAGACAATTTTGGCCCAAAATCGATTGAAAAGTGCTAAAAATCTGCATGATGTTGAAATGATTTTTGGCAGGGTAGGGCTAGTAGGACTACCGGCCCGGAGGTACCCTATAAGTCTAGGTATGAAAAGGTCATCATGACTGAAAAGTAAACCTACTGTATTTATAACAAAAAGGGCAATGTTTATAGAATAACTATTTAAATAGATAAATATCCAATTAATTCAAGCAGCGTTTATTCAATAATGACACACCGATGAAAAATTACATATTTTAATTAAAGATCAGTCATTTATTTTAGCAGCGCATTGATTTATTTTTGTAACTTGTTGGCAAGCCATGAAATATATGTAAAGTCCAGATAACATTGATTTGAGTGTAAATCCATATATTTCTGAGCTAGTTGATGCACTCTGTCCTAAACATCGTAAATGGTTTTATAATGTGAAGGGTTGAATTGAAATGTACATAATATTTCATGATTTAATTAATTAATCAGATATATTTTAATGACTTAAAAGAAATCAAAGTGGAATGGTCTTGCTTTAGGAAGAAAATTGTTAAACTTTTGATTAAATTTTAATTTCAATTTAAAGAATGAATGGGGAGGACCTATTGTGATTATGCTTATAGACATCCCACATGTAAAAAAACAAGTGAATTAGAACATAACTGATTTTCTTGGATTACTTTAATTTACTCAAATGCATTCAACTTGGCTTTCCTTAATAACTCATTCTCATACCAAAATTGTGTAAATCTTGAAAATCGATTGAATTAATGCATCGCAAAACTACTTTGTTCAAATAACACAATGTTCAGTTGACACCTAAAGACATGATCTTATCCACTAATATTTAGATTTCTTCTGGTCTTTTTCTCCACATTGTCAACCATTGATTTTGGAAATAGGCATTAACCTTTACCATGCTGCCTTATTTCAGCAAATATATCCCACGCAACTGGCTTATTTTTCAAAGAGTGCAAAAAATGATATGCCTGGACTAAATAATTAATATCTCAATAACTACTGAATGAATCTGGGTAAAATTTTCACAAAGGGAAGATACAGTGGCCTGGCTCATGAAAAAAATGTTCTCATGAATTTTTTTCGTACATTTACACGACTGGGCATAAATATACCATGAATACTCCTCCGGAATCCGCCGCTCCGCCCCTTCGTCTGGTCAGAATCCAAATCTCAATTTGCAGCGATCGAATGTTCAATTTTTCAATTCAGAAAATATTCTAGTTTCTATTTTCGATGACCATTATCGGCTTCCAAGAGCCTAAAGAGCTCGAAATCGCTATCCATTTCCTCCACATTTTCGTTGTGATCGTATTTGTCCGCCATTTTGTACGATTTGTTCACTAAAAACGACTAAAACACTGTTTAAATTGTTGAATTGAGAATTATTTTTCGAAATATCGCCATTTCTAGGTCAACAGGAAGTCATGTTAGGCACTGAATAAATCGGGCAATCTAATTGGACAATACGAATGGCGTGAAAAAGTAAAGTTTTTAAAAGTTTGAAATCGGGCGTACGGGTCCGCCGGCAGTTGTGAGAGACATTTTAGTCTCGGCGGACGCGTCCGCCGGCAGCACGCTAAAGGTTAAACTTCAGAAAGACTGTCTAAAGACTGTGTAATAAACATTTTTCTTTGCACTCCTACATTGCGTCAGGCCAGAAGTTTCATAAGCTGCGGGCAATGGGCAATTTTTGTCAGCTGCCCCTTCCATCTTTGTTTTTCTTTTATCAAAGTGATTTTTTTATCGACATGATTTTTTATCGACGTGATTGGTCTGTTCAAATCATAGTTTACTTATAGTTTTATTTATTTATTTGTTAGAAATTCACTGTTTTGTTAATGTTAGAAACAAATAAATACAAGGCATTAACACGTAAAATTTCACAACCTGTCATTTGTTACAGATACTGAACACCAAACGCTGAACACCAACCAAGGGAAAGATCAATACCCGGTGATTTCAGCGGGAAGTGGCGTTTCGTTCAGTGGATGAGCTGCGTGCGCACGCATAAATGTGATTATCCAATATAATTAGGGGAGGGCTATTTGAAGTAGTTTTTGGTCTCAGGCGCGACCCAGGGCTGTTGTCTTAAGGACATTTCGTTGAAAATGAGCCATTCGGCTGATAATTGGTAAGAGTTTGCGATCTTATAATGTATAACTGTTACTCAGACACATATTTTGACACGATTCTGTTGGAAATAAGCTTTGAACCGAAGGATATTCACGATTGATATGCACATTTTTGATTGTGCCATTGCTTTTCTATTGCACAATCCATGTATTGATAGAAGAAACATTAATAATGCAGATTGGTTTACCTTCAATACATGGCAGACACTACATATCGGTCTATTAATACCAGTTTGTGCCTTAAATAGTTTTATATTTCCATCCCCGGCCTGGAGCCTGGGTGTGTTTGTCTCTTATGTGTATGCTTGTGCATGGACTTCTAATCACTAGCAGAATTTAACATGATGCAAACTCGACATTATAACTCATGCTGTAACATTTTGACTTCGCTGGAAAACAATAGGAATTATTTTTCTTGCCAATCAATCATGAATCACAATCAAAATTTCAGAATGATCAATCAGGCAATTGTCTAAATCAAGTTATAACATTATATGATATTCAGCAAGAAGTCCGGTAGAAATACAGAATATTTAAACATCAAAGCTGAAAGTTAAAAGCTAATCTGTCAATTTTCTGTCTGCAAAAGAGCGTTTACATTTGACACAATAACAGACTGAGGCTTTGAAATCTAGGATTCCCCAGGAAAATATGACGTCATACTAATTAGCATAAGGATTTCCCTATTGGTATGGGTCGAGCCTTGTTCGAAAACACAATCCATAAATACATGCTAATTTCTAAGGAGATAGGAAGTGTATAACGTGTTTATCGATTTTGTTTAAAGATTTAATCAATTATCAAATTGTTTAAGTGGATAAAGTGGTCACACTTGCTTCAATTCATAGCGAAATCGACGGATAGAAACTGACCAAATTCCCGATATCCTACCCCGTATTACTGTAGGCTATAAGCACAGTGACCTACAGAGGGCGCTATCACAAACAAGTACTGCACGAACCGATAAATTCCCGGGTATTGTAACGCCCTTGCACCAACCACCAAACACCATCCACAAAAAATGAAGACCATAACAATATGTTACAACCACAACCCTCGGGTATATTTTAAGTCCACAGATAAAGACATAATGCAACCTCAATAAAGAAAAACAAATAATCAAACAGGATTTCAGTTTTTCTGGTAAAAATTCATTGTGAAAAAACAATCCACTTACAAGATCCCAAACAATGATATTACTGTCTGTAAAAGGATTACATCACAGACAAGTCAGGAAATGGGGCACTCTATCTAATTTTTGAAAAAATACTGTAAGCACATATAATCTCTTTGACATGGTTTAGCTGAAAGCATATTGATCTGCCATACACTCCTCAAGGGACCCAGAAAATGTTCCGTGTAAGAAAGACGTTTGAGCTTTCAAAACGCCATAACTTCTGAACGGGAAGTCGGATCGAAATTTGGTTTGCAGATTCGGATTCCTGAGAAAATTCTACTCTTATTTCATAACTCATATGTTAAATTTGGAGAATTTGTCTTTTCTCACACTCCTCAAGGGACCAAGAAAATGTTCCGCGTAAGAAAGAGATTTTATTCACTCAATGCTATACTATTCTTTGCTTTTGTTTGACTAAGCTTCTTAAAAGATAGCTTCATCTTTCTACTTTAATTTAAAGAAAACCTGAGCCAACCAAAACTTAACATGCCAGAAGGACAATTTTCTTTATACATGTACATGGCCATCTTCTCTGACGTCATCATTGACCAATTATTAGCCAACATTTACAATTCGACATATACTGAAACATATTTTTTTGCTTGCTGATTGGTTGTGAAATATACAGTAGATTTGGATCGATTAATGACCTGAGGTATGACGGCCACAGACAGCGTGGGCGAGGCTGTTAAACTGTGAAATTATCTAACCTTTGTTTCAGGACATTCTATATAATTCTTGTTATAACAGGGAAGTGTAATATTTTTGTTATGGTTCAATACCTTACCAGTGTTGATCTTTCTATTGTGCATCAAGACTGTGTTTAGTTTAGCTACAAGCCCTTGTGACTACGCCCACCCCCACTATACCCCCCCCCCCCCTGTAATAGATAAGGGAGGCCCAGAGACTTGAAGCAAGACTAGACTGTGTTCCGACCCCCATTTTCATAAAATAATTAGATTAGAGGCAAAGTACAAGACTTACCAGCAAACAAACGAACAAAAAAGTTCCCTTATCATACATAGGCCCTGTTTTTATTTTTCAATCAGTCCCTCTCTCCCTCCATCCACCCCAAGTGAATGATGACCTACCAAAGGCATTTGATATGTTGGAGACATGACTGACTACAGTGCAAGAAGACAAGAGCAATGTTCAGTATTCTCTGAATAGTGTGAAATAGATGTTCAGGATGGTACAAGCCAATTGTCAACCTCCAAAGTAGGTATTGCGCCCATCATGATATTAACCACATCCTCCGATCACAGGGCTTCAAAATCCAGAATGTATTCTTTCTTTTTACCCCCTGCAATAAGCAGTTAGCATTTCCCCTATTAAAAACTCACAATCTGATTGACTGTCCCAACACTGCCACAGAAATCATGTACATGTATAAGTCATTGCGCATAATTAGATCACGCGATTCAGTTAAATCGGGCGCAGGGGGGAAGGAGGTAGGGATATTGGACACCTGCTTAGGAGGATGGATAAACCATGACATCTCATTGATGAAACAGAAAGATGTTCTGAATATCAGAATGGCATAGTGCCCACTTGGTTCAATACCAGAGAGGCCTCTAGAGACACTGGGCAGGGGATTATTAATAGGGAACCACTTGCTAGAGGAAATCACTGCTAATTATGCAATGCTGTAATAATCCATCATACCAGCGGTTATGGTTATTATAATAGTGCAAATATTGATATTCTGGACAATCAAATCACATCTTAGGTTACTATCTTCTCTATCAAAATAATACGGAATATGAAGAAAAATAACGTTAATTAAAAGAACAACAGTGAGACAACAATATACCGGTACATGTTCTTTATTTTCTACCCTTTCATCTCTAAATATATTTTGTATCTTTAAAAGTGAGCTTCATATACCTAATGTACAAGACTATACAGTACCTTTCAAAGGAATTTGTGTCAAACTGCTGAAATATATCTCAAAGATCTCTAATAGAATTATTTCTCATCAAAGAACTTAATCCTAATTTAACCTGTTAAGGCCAAAATATCCAAATGCACTTAACAAAATGCATTGGCTCATAATAACAATAAGTTACACCATTTTTGATCATGTTCATATTCACATGAAACACTTCACTTAAAAACACTTCCAAAGTGTAAATCACTTGGGAGGTGTTCTACTAAATAGAGGTTCATTCAACATTAAGTCAGTTGGTCCTGAGACTTAATAAAGTGTTCTACTAAAAGAGGTGGTCCACTTCTAAAGGTGTTCCACTTAAAGAGGTTCATTCAACATTAAGTTAGTTGGTCTTGGGACTCTGAAAAGTGTTCTACTTGTACAGGTGTTCCACTTTACAGGTTTCGCTATATTGTTGCAATAGTCTAGGTATAAGGTGCACAAGTAGTAACATCTGAAACCACCCAAGAAAGCCCTACAAATCATATAATCATATAAACTGTATCAAATCAATATGCTACATACCTTCATAAATTCTACAGGAGTTACTTCCATTCACTACATACTTATAGATTTCCTATTTAGCCTTTCTATTAATTATTCTCTAATTATCCTCTTTACGTCATATCGTACAAGACGACTTATCAGATTTTCTATTTACAGAGCAGATTTATAGGAATCAAGGAGATTTCAAGGACTTATTTTCAACCAAGGAATGCGGTTCTGGTTCATAATACATCAATTCTATTATTGTCATTCATAATGTAAACAAGATAACGGTGTCAATTTGGGATAAAAACCAGAAATTGAATCGATGAAAACAAATAATGTATCGGTTGATTGTTTTTTGTGAGGCAATCTGAAGACACAGTTAAGTTATGACCATGTTAAATATCTCATTATCTCCTAAAGGAGACGAAGTAGCCCCTCAGCCAGAAAACTCCCTATTTACATCTATCTCCCTTCTCTACATCCTATGACACACAGGCCCGTAGCCAGGGGGGGGGGTTCGCAGGGTTCGGACGACCCCCCCCCCCCTTGGCCAAAAATTCTTTCAAAATCATGCAGTTTTTCACCATTTTGAGCACTCCTCAAGTGATTTTAGCCATATTTGGGCCAACATTTTCAAATGTGAACCCCCCCTGGAAATTTTTGATAAAATGAACCCCCCTCCATAGCAAATCCTGGCTACGGGCCTGACACCTTTACTTCTCTCATGTCAATTTTAGGTCTTCCTTCATATTTTGTGTTGGCTAAATCAAATCCAAGAATATTGGTTATATAGGAAATAGTGTATCTTTATAGGAAAATAGGTAAAACGGGATATTCTATATTAGAGCACAAAGAGAACATCTATTCTTTCAAAGCACAATGATTTCATTAGTAGAGGACATTACCCGCAATGGCTCTTAGATCTTCATGAGGCAAATTTATAAGATAATGGGTCTAACGAACCACATTGGTCATTGGTTGATTAGAATCATGTTGGTTCTCACAATATAAAACTAGAAAATGGCAACTCCACGGAGTAGCAAATCCCAACGAACA
This sequence comes from Owenia fusiformis, assembly GCA_903813345.2. Taxonomy (NCBI): domain Eukaryota; kingdom Metazoa; phylum Annelida; class Polychaeta; order Sabellida; family Oweniidae; genus Owenia; species Owenia fusiformis. The sequence goes on from CAIIXF020000012.1 coordinate 11,363,678, forward strand.
CTATATAAATCATCAATCTTTTGCGTAAAACCGTTCACCAATATACATCTTTCCACCAAATATGAAGAAAATCTGTCAATTAGTATTCGAGTTATCTTCCAGACAGACGGACAGACAGACTGACAGACAGACGGACGGAGGGCTTCACTATATCCCTACAGAACTTCGTTCGTTGGGATAATAATAATAATCACCCTGGAAAAAAAATTCAAGGAATTCTATAAAGAACATGCAGTTGTCATGGTGATCTTTAAACAAGAATTGATTAAAATGCAACAAGAACTGTAAAACTTGTTGCAAGCATAAACCACCTGTTAACTGATATTAATAATGTACCATTCACCCTGATCTACCATATAACATGATCTACCATTACATATACCATGGTCTACCATTCACCCTGATCTACCATATCAAATTATACCATTACACACACCATGATGTACCATTCACTCTGATCTACCATATCAAATGATACCATTACACACACCATTATCTACCATTCACCCTGATCTACCATATCAAATTATACCATTACACACACCATGATGTACCATTCACTCTGATCTACCATATCAAATTATACCATTACACACACCATGATGTACCATTCACTCTGATCTACCATATCAAATTATACCATTAGACACACCATGATCTACCATTCACCCTGATTTACCATATCAAATGATACCATTACACATACCATGATCTACCATTCACCCTGATTTACCATATAACATGATCTACCATTACATATACCATGACCTTCCATTCACCCTGATCTACCATTACATATACCATAATCTACCATTCACTCTGATCTACCATATAACATGATCTACCATTACATATACCATGATCTACCATTCACTCTGATCTACCATATAACATGATCTACCATTACATATACCATGGTCTACCATTCACCCTGATCTACCATATAAAATGATCTACCATATACCATGAGCTACCATTTCTTCCAAGTACTTCTACCATTCATACTGATCTACCATTTTCTATGATCTACCATTTATACAAATCTACCATTCATCTATTCAATTTATTCATGACTGAAAATTGTGCGGGTATTAAACAAATATGGACATCAATACTGTCTCCCAAGTTGGCAATCACACCTATGTCATTGTCTGACCTAGATAACAAGTAATAAGTGTTTATTGGTGCCTTTTGTACATACTCTCTGGAATCTATAGAACTTCAATATATCAACAGATTCAACACAAATGAATCAAGTATTGCTTAGTTACGCCTAATGGAGGAAACTAAATGATAGTGATCCCATCAATAATGTCATTGCATGAATATGTACATGTTTACACCCTCCACCAAAAGAATGGTAAACCTAATATCATTGCATGAATATGTACATGTTTACACCCTCCACCAAAAGAATGATAAACCCAATATCATTGTATGAATATGTACATACACCCTCCACCAACAGGCTGGAAAACCTAATATCAGTATAAATGAATCTGTACATACACCTTCCACAAAAAGGCTGGAAATCCTAATAATATCAGTATATGGACACATGCATTTACACCCCCCACAAATAGGCAGGAAAACCTAATATCATTGTATGAAAATGTACAACCCCTCCACCACAAAAAGGCTGGAAACCCTAATATCGATGTAAATAATTCAGGCTTCTCCCCTCATACAAAGTCTAATACAAAACCCCTGTGCTTGAAATCATCTACAATTCATTGAGTTTAGGTCTTAAAGCCTTTATTCATGTTCTAATTTTCATTTTTCAATGGATTATGATTGATCTGGTTTTGGTCATTTTTTCTTAAATATTGCCATTCATGAATAATAAAATTAGCATCTAAACGAGAAAGTTATGCGATTCCCAGTCGGTATTTTATATAATCACATGGCTATAAATACACAATTGTTCATTTTCCTGGTATGGCGATTATGCTTAATCAAGTAATTTGATTACATTTTCAACATATAACATAAACTAACAGTTTTGCACTTGACCCAGAAAACTTGATTAGAAAGCTAGATATACCACCAAGGTAACACACTGTAAACACTAATGAAGATAACTGTTTAAGGTAGGCGCAGTAGAATGAATGATCTGGCTAATTAAGGTAACCCATGGAATATATATTGGCTAACTAAGGTAGCCCAAATAGAATATTAATCAGGCTAATTAAGGTAGCCAAAAAGATGAAAAATTTGACTAATCAAGGTAGTCCAAAGAATGAATAATCTGACTAATTAAGGTTGCCCAAAAGATTAATCATTGGACTAATTAAGGTAGGTACGGCAGGATAAATAATCTAGCAAACAAAGGATGAGTCCTCCATGGCGTCATCATGCGTAAACAAATCAACAGTCATCTAAATTGAATCTTCATTCGTAATTGAAAAACAAGAAGTTGTAGCAATTCTAACAATTTATAGGTTATCTTTGAACGTGAGTTATGATATCTTCCATTCTGCAATTTTTTACAATAACAATTGCTTTTATTGATTTTGACCTATTGCTTTGATAAATATTCATAATCCTCAGACTTTTGTAAAAAACAATAGAGTAGATGGAAGCAAATGATAAGTACTATCTATCAATAACCTAGACATCTTTTCATAGGCCAAATAGGATAAGTTAGAGTAAACAGGATAAGTCTGAATTTGTATGCTTCGACACACTTTAAACCAACAGATCTAAGGGCTTTACCAAAATCATACAAAGCTCAAAGAGGAAGCAACTTATTCTGGACAACTTTTGGGAAGATAACAGTGATTTCTTTCTCAAGTGGGTGCAAAGTTTGAAGACCAAATTTGGTCAGAATTTGCATATTTAAATAAATTATTTCATTTTCAAGTGGGTGCTCAGGTGGGTGCAAGCCTAAATCTTGAAAAATCTCAAGTGGGTGCAGTGCCTACTTGCTGTGGAGATCACTGGGTTAAATGCTCTAAGTGTAATTGAGAGTGTAATAGTCAATACCATAAACGAGGCACAGATCTTGGCACACAAGTCTGCTCTTACATCTGATAAAATTTCAGGTTAAATTCGGGACAATTCCCGTAAATGTTGATAACAATATTAATGTGCGACCCCCACCCACTCCTCAGCAGCACAAAACCACACAGAATTAACACTTTTTAAAGATTAACAAAGCATTGCAAAATGTCACCACCATTTATTACAGACAGCAACCGCCAATATGTCACCACTTTTTGGTGGTGACATAAAATTGTTTGCTGACACAATAGACGGAATAGGTAAGTACAAATGAGAGAACAGCCTAAGTTATACCTCACTCTACGTGGTATCTAGAATATTTAGCTAATGACTGTAATAGTACTGTCTACCTGGTTTTACCTTATTAAATGACAGGTGAGAAGTATATAATTACATGTACTTAATTAAAAACAGGAATACACATTATATAACACGTATAACAGTCGACTGAATTCATTAGCTTGCATGGACTAAAAGCACAGAATGCAACGGCTCCTAGATTTAATAAGAACCTACTGTCTTCTATCAGGTCCTTAACTATTCACCTTTACACATAAATTAAGTACAATATAAGAGCTATATATCATGTATCTGAGGAATAGTATAATTACACATAATGGCACCACTAAATAAATAATGACACAGTGACTGATACACATACAAACAATGACACTGACAAAAATATGATAATAGCAAATATATAATGACACACATATAATGGTACCACCAAATATTCAATGACACACATAACAATGACACATATAATTGCACCACCATATTCAAAGTGACACTCATATTATGACACCAACAATAATATAACTACACATAAACCTTTTCACTTTCATACTTTTTGGACAACCCTTGTATATAATGAACACTAAAACTTAAACAGGTGTCAAATTAACACCTTTAAATGTGTCATATTAACGTAAATAAAACTAATATCTAGTATCATGGTCACTTGTGGATACTAGATATAGGAACCCGAACTCACTCAGGACAAATGATACAAGATATATGATGAGTTCTAATAATGTATAATCACCATGGCACCCACATAACAACATAACAACAACAAGGCATTAACATGACAAAATGTCACCACCAGTTACTGCAAGTTGTAAGCATTTGTTACAGACGCCGAACCCCGAATCCCGAACACTGTCCACAAAAATAGTTGGAGACTTTAACAATATGTCACTTCTCAGGTAGTGTCATAATTACTATTTTCGTCTAGCACATTCTGGTAAACATCTTTTAATAAACATCTTTTAAAAATCGCTCGTTAAGGTCACTTAAATGGCAATCAAGAATTGCAGGGGTTTTACTACAATTTCTCCCAACAGGTTAAATAAATTAAATCAACAGGCAAAATTGATTAATTATAGCATAAATCTAACATGGAAAAGTTGAAAAGTACCTAAAAACAACAGGCAATTTTGTGGAAACAACCGGTGAAAATCGCCTGTTGCCTGCTGCTAACGAAACCCCCGAATTGTAATTTCAATATTTGGAATATGTTTTAAGAACCTGTAAATTATTGTTGCAGCACAAGTATATATAACATTTTTACAAACCACTAGATTTCTTTGCTGGCACTTCAATCACAGAAGGTAATAAATCAATGCGCAAAGTATTGCTCTATGATCTATATGAGATTTCCATCTTAACCAAATAGATAAATACAGGAATCTAAGCAGTATGATATCATACAACATTGCATCAATACAAGGTAGATGATTGCTAGCTGAAGGTTTACTGAAATCAGCTTAAACCCTGGGGTATTAAATGTGACAAATTTTATATTGGATTTCTATGCTAAAGTTTTGTCATGTATCAAGCTCATACACCCTGGCCTTCCGACCCTCCCCCTAATTATCACGTTCAGGGTCAAAATTTTGATCGGGAGTAGACAATGACCAGAGACAAAATTCAGATAAGCCTAAAATTCTCAATATTATTTTGTCAAATCAAAGGTATATTGTTTATCACAGACAAAGGACTATTCTTGCCTGGGAGGATTGCTTGTCATTAAATTCTGGTTTCATATTACAGTAAAACTTGTCTCATTTGAACACTACTAGGACTGGCCAAAAGTGTTCAAATTGAGGGGTGTTCACATTTCAAGTTTTTTAACATGGAAGTTGATGGCAAATTAAAACAAGGAATTAACATGCAAAATTTCACCACCTGCCATTTGCTTCAGACACTTAACACCGAACACCAGGCATTGAACACTATCACAAAAAATGGAGACCATTGTAACAATATGTCACCATGGGACTGAGTGCTCATATTGAGATGAGTTCAAATTAGAGAGGTGTTTATATTAGGAGGGTGTTTGTATTCGTGGGGTGTTCAGATTAGAGAAGTGTTCCGATATACAGGTTCTACTGTATGCACTCTATGAGGCGAGCAATAACACAATCTCAAAGGACTTGTAAAAAATAGAAAATTACTTTTGAAGTATTTGGGAAAATTTCCCCGTCTGCAGTCAATTGAGATAATTCGAACATAGTGTTGAAGTACCGGGGCAATACCTGTTCAAAATGTCATTGTTACATAGGTTTATAAGAGCCATAGCTCAATGGAGAGTTTCTATGCAAAAAAATAAGTACATACATAGAAAACAAATTCTCAGTTAAGTTGAAAATATTAAATAAATGAAAATGAAGTTATTCCTCTTGTGAGACTATAGCATGGATCTTCTAGTATACAATGAAATAGTATTCACAGGAAAACTATAATAACCCGAAATCCTGCAGAAATCAAACCTCCTTCGTCTAATTTTTTCCTGAGCTGAACTATGATTCCATCAACAACCACTGGAGGTTGTAAACTCCCATGAGCCTTAGCAATGCATCTCCAAATTCCAAACATCTGATTGGCTGATGTTTAACATGTGATATGTTAAGTGCTTGTGAGTATACTGGCTTTCAACATATGTAAGGATGTAACCGTATCTTAATCTGATGAGAACATTGAAAACAGGCACCAAGGCTCTGATAGGGCTGATCAAAGATGTTCTTTTATCGCAAACTGACATACTCTCGCTCCAAGAAATTTTTAAATAAAGGAGAAAAAATAACCCAGTGTTCAAATTTTCAGTGCTAGTTTGAATGCTATGAAATTTCCACAAAATTGGGGCTCGCTCCTAAGATAAACTTTTTTTCTGAGTTTATTTTTCCTAATTGCTGCCCTAGGAAACAGAGTTTCAGTTACCATACTACAAAATTCAACGATCTTTGTATGGTTTACAAAACCTCCTCATCTGCAGTATTGTAGTTTTACAAGAAGTCTACATAAATCTTTGATGTGAACTGACCTGGCCACAGTTGATCTTATTGCCTGGCAGGAGTTTAATTCTTCTGTTCCAATACTAATACAAAGCACTAACATGCAAAATGTCACCACCTGCCATTTGTTATAGACATTGAACGCCGACTGCCGAATTCCAAATGCCAATCACACCACACCATCCACAAAAAAAAGTTGAAGACTCTCATCGAGGTAAATTCAATAAATTCTCCAAAAATTAGCTTCAGTATCAGATTATTCAGTAAGGGGAATAAAAAATCACCTAAAATTAACATGGAAAACATTTGGTCATCGATCAATTATTTTATTTCACCTTGACAAGGTTTGGCCTCATTTTTTCTCAAAATTAATTAAACTGTAAATTAATTGATGAATCACATTGATTGTACATGTATCTTCCAGTGAATGAAAGATCCTATAATTCATAAAAAGTTGAGCATTAATAATTATTATGAAATATGGAGGAAATATCATATACAGTAAAACCTGTATATATTGAACATTTTGTGCCAAAAAAATGTTCAGTGTTTGTAGGCGTTCGCTATAGTAAGGGTAATTTATATAGAAGTCAATAATGTATAGGTGGAGGAAAGGTGACTACAAGAGACAGGTGTTCACTAGAGAGAGGTGTTCACGAAGACAGGTTTTACTGTATGTATATGAATAAAGGTTGAAGTCAGTACTAAACTACATCATATATGTCCCGCTAGAATAACATGGTACCAGTATATTCTCACGATTTTTGTTTATTTATAATGAGAGAGGTGTTCACTAGAGACAGGTGTTCACGAGAGAGGTGTTCACGAAGACAGGTTTTACTGTATGCATATCAATAAAATTGAAGTCAGTTCTAAACTACATCATATGTATCCCGCTAGAGTAACACAGTACCAGGTTTTACTGTATGCATATATATGAATAAAGGTTGAAGTCAGTACTAAACTACATCATATATGTCCCGCTAGAATAACACGGTATGTTCTCACGATTTTAGTTTATTTATAATGACTGTAGGTGTTTTTCATTTTCTAGTGTTTTGTAATGTTTTTTTTCATTTTGGGACCTAGGTTTAAATATTCTCTATCAATAAAACATGAAAAATGAGCTAAAAACTATGGACTATTTAATTTTATATTATTTCGTGAAATAGTTCAAGGATTTTTCTCCGATGGTATTTACCAGAATTTATTCAATTCTATGGAGACTAATGGAAGAAAGGCTTGACTAGAATGAAATGATAAAGAGCATTAGGGAGACATTAGAGAGCTAAATAGTATTGATCTGAGGGAAAGTAGAAACCATCAAGTTATACTGCACCTCAATGGTAATCAATACGACTTTCTAAATTAAAATCATGACAAAACTCTATGATACCTTACAGAGAGTCGTGCATGCATCAATTATGTGGTATCCATGGCAACATACCTTACAGTAAGTCGTGCATGCATCAATTATGTGGTATCCATAGCAACATACCTTACAGAGAGTCGTGCATGCATCAATTATGTGGTATCCATAGCAACATACCTTACAGAGAGTCAAGCATGCATCAATTATGTGGTATCCATAGCAACATACCTTACAGAGTCATGCATGCATCAATTATATGGTATCCATAGCAACATACCTTACAGAGAGTCATGCATGCATTAATTATGTGGTCTCCATAGCAACATACCTTATAGGAAGTCATGCATGCATCAATTATGTGGTCTCCATAACAACATACCTCACAGAAAGTCATGCATGCATCAATTATGTGGTCTCCATAGCAACATACCTTACAGAAAGTCATGCATGCATGAATTATATGGTCTCCATCCCAGTACCTTACAGAGAATCATGCATTCATCAATTCTGTAGTTTCCATAGGAACATACCTCGCAGAGTTATGCATGCATCAATTTTGTGATTGACACAGCAACAGACGTTACAGAGAGTCATACATGCATCAACTATATGGTCTCCAAAACAGTATCATGCACGCATCAATTCTATGGTTTCCATAGCAACATACCTATTGCTATGGTATCCATAACATTACAAAAAGACATGCAGGCATCAATTCTCTAATCTCCATATCAACACAATGAGTACAATTAGGGAGTTGCACCCTGTTTAGAAACAATATTCACCCTGTTTAGAAACCATATTCACCCAGAGAAAAACAATGCAGCAATCAAAATGATAACAAAAACCAATCAACAAATGAGAGTTGCAAACAAAAACAATTTGACTAGAACACTATTGTGACATCTCCATAGGATTTTTTCTCAAGTCGGTGCAAAATTCTCATTTTCACAATTCAGACCAAAATTGGCCAAATTATGCCTATTTTTCATGTTTTTCTGATTTTAAAGTGGGTGCAAATAGATTTTCAGTTGGGTGCAAGCCTATTTACAAAATATCATGTGGGTACTGCACCCATTTGCTTAAATGCTGGGGAGATCACCGTACTATATACATAGGTCAGTCCATTTTGGATGATAAAACTAAGGGACAATTACATAATATTGAATAACTAACCTCATTGATAACATAATCATGGACTTCAGCAATACTATCAACAACAAATTCCACAATAACAATGTTATATCACTATGACATACTTTATCACATTGTTCTTTCCTGTTTCAACTCATGAATGAGATTCCAGCTCAACATTTTTAGAACATTTCAAACTAGATCGAGGCTGAATATTAACAGATAATTCCTTAGCATTTTGATCAAAATTGAGTATAATTACACCATGTTGAGGCTCCATTTGAGCCCAGTAAGATCTCTGCATCAGAAATATACAATCGGAACACAGAACCCATCTATCCTAATCTATTTCAATTCACCTATGCAGATGAAAGGAGTGTAAGGGATAGGGGTGCAAAGGTTTAAAAGAAAAGTTTAATATGGAGAACTAGAAAAACAGCAACTCCACGGAGTAGCAAATCCCACCGAACAAAACATATTATGCTTATTATAGCTAGTGTAAATGTTGAAATGTTTGTGCACTTTGTGATAGAAGCATAAAATTTGGCACAAAGTTAGTTTCTACCATTGTGAACTAAGCATCATCATGAAAATTTGAACCAAATCCGTTCACTGGTATATGAGTTATCAAAGATTACGTTTTTTACAAAAATCGGCCGCCATCTTGAAATTCAGCTGCCATCTTGAAAATTATTTCTTGAACAGAGCTACTGTGTCCATAGGCATAATCATATAAAATTTCAACCAAATCTGTTCACTGGTATTTGAGTTATCAAAGATTACGTTTTTTACGAAAAATTGCCGCCATTTTGAAATTAAGCGGCCATCTTGAAAAAATTTTGTCGAACATAGCTACTGTGTCCCTAAGCATCATCATATAAAATTTGAACCAAATCCGTTCACTGGTATTTGAGTTATCAAAGATTACATATTTTTATGAAAAATGGCCGCCATTTTAAAATTAAGCGGCCATCTTGAAAATCTCTTTTTGTGCGAAACTCCTTTGTCCCTAGGCATCAGCATATAAAATTTGAGCCAAATCCGTCAACTTGTATTTGAGTTATCAACGATTACATTTTTTACGAAAAATGGCGGCCATTTTGAACTGAGCAGCCATATTGAAAATTCCTTCTCGAGCAGAGGTCCTACACTCATAAGGCATAAGCCTATAAAATTTGAACCAAATCCGTCAACCGGTATTGGAGTTATCGCCCGGACACACGGACGGACGAAAGGACGGACAAACGGACGGACGGACGGCTTCTCTATATCCCCCTCGAACTTCGTTCGGTGGGATAACAACAGTCAAGAACAAAATGAATAGAATACTCCTTATATTGCTATAAAATGCAAGACCATGATCGGAATCTTCCTGTATCTGGTCTATAGATTCTTACTCCCCCTATCTTAATTGGTACCCCTGAATCTATGTCAATGCGTCTGTGATGAGGTGAAGTGTGTAAGAGGTAGGGGTGAATGATTTGAAGCAAAGTTAAGGAGAACAGTCAAGAACAAACAGAACAAAATCAGTGATCTCCACAGGATTTTTTTCTCAAGTGGGTGCAAAATTTTCATTTTCACAATTCAGACCAAAATTGGTCAAAATATGCCAATTTTTCATGATTTTCCCATTTTCAAGTGGGTGCAAATGGAATTTCAGGTGGGTGCAAGCCTATTTTCAAAATCTCAGGTGGGTGCTGCGCCCACTTGCTTTAATGCTGGGGAGATCACTGCAAACATTCTTAATAAAGCTATAAACTACCCGACTATGTACTAGTTAAGGATGAGAGGACAGTCAAGAACAAAATAAACGGAATATTCCTTATAAAGCAATAAACAGCAAGACCATGCACTAGATTTGCATTGATGCAAGGATATTACATATATTACACAGACTGCAGCCTGCATACAAATCAATAGAGCTTGATCCACCTACGACATTTTATTACACTTGGATACACTATCAAGCTGCAGATTCCATACAGATTCTCTCAAAAATCTAAACGCAGTTTCAGAATTTCTTGCATTTCTGTATGATTTAGACTCTGGGCTTCATGCAAGTTGATTTTCTTAGCTGGATATTCTTTGCTTTTCAATTATATTTGCTATTGGGAAACTTGACCACAGTGATATTTTGTCTCTGAGCCGTCCACTAACTAACTATGGCAATTGCCAATCCCAGGCCATCATTATCTGGGATACACAGGGGATGGATGGAGTTTTGTATTAAGATAAACACTGACTCGATGCCCTTTAATAGACATATATCCTAGCAATACAATCAAGAGCCTTGGCTACTTGGAATCTTCATTTGGAATCAGAAATGAGAAATTGATATTGATATAAGGAAAACAATGTGATGAATGTTAGGATAAGTGACCTATACTAAGAACAGAGGCAGTGTAGGTGACTATGTCATAATGAATACTACCCACATATTTAACACCTACATTGGTTGAACAATCGCCCGGAAAGCGAGAGATCGTGGGTTCAATCCACCCTAGGGTAAACTGACTTTTTCACATCAGTCCTGAGTGCAGGACTTAATTCTGTGTTTTCATTCACCAATACTACCCACATATATTATATCACCCACATATTATATCACCCACATATCACCCACATCCCACATATAATTAAATATATCCAGAAACAAAAACTAGACAAACAGAATGGTACGATGAAATAAGAAATTATCAATAAACAAATACCACAAAAAAGTAACTGAAATACTGTAAAGTACGTCAATTCATACAACTAATATTTACACACCTGTTAATGAGTAGGAATTATTTCCATATGCATCCCACCATTGTTACAGCACCGGATTTTCTATTGTAAAGCCTGGCACATGACCTGCCAAGCATTGAAGCAAGTGGGTAAAGTCAAACTTCAACAATTGAACACCACTGGGGCAAGCCAAAAGTGTTCAGATTAGCAGGTATTCACAGTTCATGTAAGTCTAGGACAGATTTAAACAAGGCATTAACATGCAAAATGTCACCACCTGCCATTTGTTACAGATACCAAATGCTGAATGCCAACTTCTAAACACCAACTGCCAAACGCTGCACTGTCCATAAAAAGACCATAAAAATATGTCACTAATGTGGTGGTGACATAATAATATGGTGGTGACATAATAATGAGGTGGTGACATAACAAGAACATGGCAAAACAACACTGTGTAAATTTATTGCAAAAGGTAAAAAAATCTAACAATCCGTTATAGATACCCAATGCCACCTACGACATCAAATTATGAATTCTGATTAATAAAACAGCAGACTTAATAAAATAAATATCACTTCCCGGTAGTAAAATAAATATGATGAAATCTCATTCATGTTAAAATTGACACACATGTGTCAAAGGATGAACATATATAAAGCATCATGATCGATACAATGGAAACAAGGATATTCATTATTGATTCACATTTACATTTGTTTATATCAAATTAATATTTTCTATGTTAAAAATTGTACACCAAAAATTAATATGGCTGAAATTACCATAAACCTCAATAATGCAAACAGGATATTTATAATGAAGAAAATGATGAACTTATTTAGGTTTAAAAATTGAGATTTTAAGTCCTGAAAATTTTTCTTTAGCTTAATGAGACTGATACTTGTAACTAAAAAGCATGATGTAAAAGTTGTTAGAAAAAATTATTAAACTATTATTTAATCAATTATAAAATAATTATCAAATTATTCAATAACAAGTGAAGTCAAGACAGGACAGGACCCAGGTTCTTTTTGGCATGGCATCAGATTTACTGTATGTGATGTCATTTAAAATAACTTGAATAAGCAATAACTCATACTTTTACGTAACTTTTGGCAATTTGCGCAACAATTTATGTAACATCATTGCTATAACAGGAGCATCATGATCTGAAATGGAGGAGCCCAGCATATGATTTAAATGATTTTATATTTTTAAATTATCTTCATGATCTCAAATGGATCTTTCATGGCTACATGTAAAATCAATGTTTTAACTAAACCTGTTTTAAATGCAAATCCATAATGGACGATCATGTACTGTTATCTAGTAGTTTTCCATTAATTGAATAGCTAATATAAAGCTGCATGCTCAAGTTACTAAATCAACCGAGACTGCTGAATAAACTATAATAGTTGAAGGAAAAAGTTAATAAAGGATTTCAACGACATTATAGTACTTTTATGTGGAATATAGAAACTATCATGGAATACAGAAAATGTTGCACCTGAATTTCATGATGTGTTATACCCTCTGCATTTGTTCTACTTCAATTCTTAAAAGAGGGCTCTGTCTTCACTCTTTCAGTTAACAACAAATCTCTGATCTCACCGAGCCAATCAGAGTTCATTATCGAAAAACAGGTGACTTTCTATATAGTCATTTCCTATGACATCACCGCATAGTTAATGAGCATGCATCAAGCACACACTCCTTCCACTTCGCTGATTGGTTGAGAAAAGGTCAGTGTGGTAGATTTGAAATGATTTATTACCCAGGCTGTCACAGGCACCAATCTTTGGGGCAGGGCTGTCAAACTGTAATATAGGCTACACTAGGCAGAGGGTAGTTTATAACAGATCTCTGTGCGCTGGGTAGATGTGTTATTGGAGGGTGCAACATTTGAGGAAATCTGCAATATAACGAGACACTGGTGCAAGATTTAAGTTCACAGATCATCTCCAGTATTTCAAAGCAATTTGTTGCTGCACCTACGGGAGACTTTGAAAATAGGCTTTCAGCTACTTGAAAACCAAGTGCATCCATCTGTTTTAAAGGAACAAGGCATTAACATGCAAAATGTCACAGCCTGCCATTTGTTACAGACACCAACCAGCGAGTGCTGTTACAAACACAGCCCACCAAACACCAATGGCAGAACACAAGCTAAAAAAACTAAAACAATATGTCACCACATCATGAAAATTCAGATATTTTTTATCAAAGATGGTTATAGTGGTACCGTTATAATTGTGGAATTGTTTGCATCTGCTGAAACAAGGCTAGAACACTGAAGTTCATCACTTTAAATAGTGAGTGTTTCAATAATGCCCATATCTTTGGAAAGCAGGTGATTACAACTCACCATCAATTCTCATTTTCTTACACAGCCAATATTCAACAGTACACTATGGTACCGTTTTGGTAACAATACAGTACGGTAGCGTGGAATATACTCAAACAGTGCCATATGGTACATACTCTTAATGTACTGTATGATGTATTTCTTGATTTCAGAGTGCGGATTGGGGGTATGGTCTGGATCCCAATCAAAGCCATAACTAACTCTAACTGCTACCTGTAACTACTACAAATGATTTTTTATTTCTAACACTGTTATCTTCATGGTCTCAAATGGATCTTCTCTGGCTATATGTGAAATGAATATCTTTGATTTATAGGTAGTGCCAAGGAATACCAAGTAACATTCTCCACTATAGCCTTTTGACCACTGATAATATTTAGATATTTTGACCACAATTAAGATTTTGTAACGCATTGAGAAAGAATTTTAGGGGATCACTGGGAAATATTAACTTTTTAAGGATGTTTGTATAAATGCACAGTACACAAAAAAATTGTGAAAATCATGAAGATCATAAACCATATACAGTCAAACCTGTATTAGTGAACACCTCTCTCTACTGAACACCCTGTTTAGTAAGCACCACCTTAAGACACCTTTTACATTTACTCCTATTTAAAATCTCCTCTGTAGTGAACACCTACTTTAGTGATCACTTTTTGTGGCTCAATAAGTGTTCACTGTATAGGTTTTACTACTATATATATAAATCCATCGACAAAATTAATCGAGACAGTATTCCTGGAAAAATGAAATGCAATACACAGTATATATAAAAGGAATGTATAGTAATCACATTGTAAAATATACCCGTAACCATGGCAATAGCAGGCTTTATCAACATAATCCCTCCATAATGAAATGTATTTTTTGTTATCTATGCTCTCTATCCATATAGCTGGATGCATCAATCAATCAGAATTCTCGATTAATGACATGAAAGATCAAGGAACGATGAGTTAGTAGGAGAATATAGAGAGTATTCATAAATTAACCTGTAACCACGGCAACAACAAGCTTCGTAATACATTAATTCATCTTAATAATGAAATGGTTTTCATTTCATCTACATCTATGCATTTCTATGATGTGGTCTGTATATACCCGCCCATTTATAAACTGTAATAAGTATGATGTTCTCCCCAGGATTTTTTTTATCCAGTGGGTGCAAATTCTTATTTTCACAATTTGGGTCACATTTGGTCAAAGTATGCCTATTTTTCATGAGTTTTCTCATTTTCCTGTGGGTGCAAATTAATTCTCGGGTAGGTGCAAGCCTACTGATATAATCTCAAGTGGGTCCAGCATCCACTTGTTTTAATAATGGGAAGAACACAGTTATTGATATACAGTATGACAATTGCAACGAAAAAATACTAATGGACTGATTCTTCAAAGCAAATTCTTCAATTGGAATAACATACTACAAGCATTTCAATAACTCAACATTTGAAATCAAGTAAAAACACATAGTAAGCAATTGCATCAATGACCCTTTTCGTATATATTTCACCTAGGTCCAATATGACCCACTTTTTTGGTCTATTTGGGTCCATTTTTGAGCATTATCATAAAAATTAGGTAACCTATAATAATGTGTGTGTCAACTCCAATAATATGGCAGATATACATACAGTACCATGACATAATATACAATATAAATGCATAACTCGATGCAGTTACGATTATTCAATATTACGAGAAAGGTGCGGATTATATCGTCATGACTACAGAGGATTTATAGGGAGCTATAATACGGCAAACTTCAATGCATATTGAGAATATACTGAGTCCATAAAAGTGTATATTTATATCACACTCAAGTTCAAAATGTCACCTGTATCATGAACATTCCCCGCTATAATTAATAAACAATTAGCTTTTTTGGTAATTTCAAACAAAGAGAAAGATTTGATTGTCAGATAAACAAAAACCACTATATTATATTTAATATCATAACCAATAAGATACTTTATATGGAGGTATTCGAGACGTGGATTATTTCTCGTGCAGGTAACGGAGCATACTTAGTCCCCAGTGAATAGCTAAACGGATTTAATACGAGAGATATATCAACTATTATATGATAGAACAAAGACGGTTGACAGTTTACTGGTTTCAAGGGATTGTTCGAAAGGTGAGCTCTTGAAACTAAGAGTGATTTCCATCTATAGCATTGACATTATGGTGGTCATAATGTATTCTATAACAGTCCTCCCCTTAAAAAAATATGTTCGCCTCCACTTAAGTGTCCTAGTGATTTACAACATGCTTGCTGATAATTGAGCTATATTTTTTTTAATAATATATAAAGTCATGTTTTAGTATGTACTTATCCTTATTATTGACCCTGTGGAATAAAAATCATGAAATAATGTGATTTTAGGCATTTAGTTGATTGGTGTTTTGGATTTAATGAATGTTTTGATGATCGACATGTTAAGGCTTTTCTGCCATCTTTCGCTCATCACATTCTTTCTGTTTCAATAAAAATGATCTGATTTTATGAAATGGCAATTTTTTAATCTTGATGAGTTCTGTATATAATAGGTAGTTGATCTCAAAGTAACATTTATAAAGACAATATGTTAAATTTAATCGTATCATTATACCAGCCCAAACTCTGGTACTCATTACATTTACTGACACGTTTCACCTGCATTTCAAGACTGATCAAAATTATGATGCATTAAGATCGACATGGTCAAGCATCAAGTCTATCAACCTCCAAATACTGAGGCCTCCAGAATTTGTACAAGAAGGAAGGAAAGTAGTGGATGAAATCTGGAGCCTTGTGTTCCAAGGACACATGTCTGTGGAGTGTGGATGTCAATAGACACTTTAAATAGTTAAACAAATACCTTTAAGCAATTTCTTTTAACTGTACGAAACTAAACCAAAACTCTGTCCAGGAAGATAAATATTCATCTTAACATGCCTCCAACAAAGATCAACAAAATCAAAAATTTCCAATTTCATTACTGCAACATACAATTAACTTTATTAATTCAAAAATTAATTTTCATTCCACGATACTGAAACATGAGAGAGAAAGAGAGAAAGCAGATTACTGCCAATATGTTTTTATTTTGAATGCACTCAGGTAAGGCTGACCTTAAATAACACTTCTGCCCTTAAAAAACACAGTTTTGCCTTGTTGAGTTAAGGCCTCTATTAGCCCTTGTGAAAACAACCTATTATAAACATATCGTAATGACAAAATACAGAGAATATATTTTCTGTTGCACTTTTTTCTCTGGACATCAATTTCAATGCACGTGTCCCATATATGTTTTTCTATACCATATAAACAAACACCAACAGTAAAATCTATATTCAACACCTATCAAATTTGAACACTTCTAAATGTGGAAATTACCTTGCTTTGAGCATTTTTCGCCAGCCCCTATGGTGTTTAGATTTGACATATCTTACTATACCTCTATTTTTCAACAATTATGCTATCGAAATTCTAAATCCGACATTTTTAGTTTCTCAAATCATAAGAGATGATATACTTCACATAATTAATGAGAATAATCATGAGTCTGCAATAACTTTAAGCCAAAAATTGGTCCTAACCCATTTACCACGTATATCTATCTCGTATATACCCATTGCTAGTGTGTGGTGTTTAGAAAGAAGGTTTTACTGTAATACCATATCAGTAAAAAGATTATAGGCTACGTATGTCTACTCAATTGCTAGACTGCATGAACGATGTAAAGAAATCAATAGATGCAATATAGATGCGATACATACTATTAATGGTACTCTATATACATAGAATCAAGATATTACATCTACATCTAACTGTTCCTGATCTTTCGGAAGAATTCTTGCCAGGTGTTGGAGACATGTACTTCCAAATCTACCCTTTGCATTAGTTCGACTTTGTTTCTTAAAAGAGAGCTTCATCTTCACTCTTTCAGTTTACAATGAATCTCTGAACTCACTGAGCAAATCAGATTTCGGGGTTGATATATGACATTCTATATATGGTCATTTTCTCTGATGTCATTGTATTGTTAATCATCAAGCAGTTAGTACGTGTTCCTTCCAGCTCGCTGATTGGTTGAGAAAAATTATGACCCGGACTGTCATGGGCACTTGTCTTGGGGCGAAGCTGCTAAACTTTAATACAGTCTATATAAGGTAGAGGATAATATTAACAAGACTCTGCTCGAAGGGTATTTCAAATCTAAATCGAACATCAAATAGCAGGAATAGTTTCTCCTTCTTTTCTCATTTAATGAAAAGAAATCATCACTATCAATTTCTAAATCCAATGAACATCGTGTCTATCTAAGTATAATATGATATGCTCAGAAAATCAATGTTTAAATAATAATATGCGACAATATTCTGCAATACCTACACTAGACTTATGTAGACTTAGGGAATCTTTAGTCAGTTACAGTATTTTTAATTTCACATTTGTATTATATACCCAATATATATCAACCAACCTTTACCATAGCATATAGCCAAAAATGTTTAATTACAACTCTAAATATTTAATTGATGAATATAAATAAAAGAGATTAAAAGATTATGGCACAAACTTAGATTTAGTAACTTAATACAGATATAGCTGTTGGACACTAGAGTGAACATTTAATGCACTAATTAAATACTCTCGAGTCTTCTACTGTTATATTGATTGGTTAATCAAATATATGTGTAAGACACATGGTCGTTAGGATACCTTCAATTGACTAGAGACAATAAACAAGCAAAGAAGATTATGTCTTCTTTATGTCAAATAACACTACAGTACTACAAGTTTCTGACAAGAAATTATACAGTTAAACTTTTGTGAAGGGTACACCCCTAAAAGTGATCCATTGGGGAAGGTGTTAGACTTGCATAGTTATTACCCTTAACACGGAGAGTCAAAGGATTTCAAAGTGTTCCACTTGTGGAGGTATCTACTTACAGAGGTACATGCTATTAAGTCAAAGGTCACAGGACTGAAAAGTGTTCTATGGAGGTGTTCCATTTAACAATTTTTACTGTTATATATTTTTCTGATATCATTAACATTATTACAGACTATTTTTAATTATATTTTATGTGCAGTAAATGTTTAAAAGAAACCATCTGTAAGTAACACTTTCAAAATCCTTTTACCAGAACAAATGGTGTTCCATAAATATATATTTTACTTTATAAGCACATACATAAATAAAATAATAAAAATACATTGTTGAGGTTTAAATATTCACATATAATCTTTAGATGTCTCATATATAATCAAAACATCTCAATGATAACATCCAAATCAACCAGACGGCATGATCAAAATATCATATTCATAACATAGCACAATCAATACATCTAGTCAACCATATAGCACAATCAAAACATCACAATTAATCACATAGCACAATCAAAATATCCCTATCAGTCAAATAGTACAGTCGACACTTTAAATAGACTATAGTATATAAATAACAGTCACCATATCAGTCACCAATCAACATTTCAAAATCAACTAAACAGAATAATTGACACATCTTAAAAGACTAAAGCACAATCAACATAGCTCAATCAACTTATAGCATAATCAACATATCCTAATCAACCCTATAGCACAACCAACATATCCCAATCAACCATATACAGCACAATCAACATCTTTTAATCAACATATAGCACAATCAACATATCCTAATCAACCATATACAGCACAATCAACATATCCCAATCAACCATATACAGCACAATCGACATATCTTAATGAACATATAGCACATTCAACATATCCTAATCAACCAGAGATCACGATAGTTGAAAAAACTTGTTAGCCATTGTGGCTAAATCTTCCAAAATATTTTTAGCCAACCAAAATATGAATTAGCCATTTTGAAAAACCGTAAAAAAGGGAATTCGCAATAGAGGTGTCACAGTCCAAGAAAATTTCGGTACGATACGGAACGGTACAAATGGTCTCAACACGTTACTTTCGGGACGGGACGGGACAGAACATTAAAAATGATGAAATGTCTGATGATGACAGTTTCACTTTCAGTTTCACTTTTCAAAATCATATTCAGGAATAAAAAAAACGTCCATTAAAATTGAATGTAAAGCATCTGCCGCGAATGTGATCGGCATTTCACATAGTCTGCACGGTGTAATATTACCAATTCGTTTACCTTGTGATATCGGAGTCCCAAAATACTTCCAAACTGCCGACTTTTTCGACTTAGATGCCGGCTCGATTTTTCAATTTCTTTCCTACATCCGGCATACTGATAATGCACTAGATTTGCGAACGACGATGAAGAAATTTACGAACAAGCATTACCATCTACCTGAAATCGCGGGTCCGTTAATAACACTTTTCAATGCAAAGAAGTGTAATCTAGGTACGAGGTAAGTGAAAATATTTCAGAACGAAATCGGAGGTGTTCCTCGCTATTTATACACGTTTTTATGCATTTTAGTGAAGGAATCTATGTACCGATATTAACCCTTTCTGTCCCATGTCCCGAACCGAAGCATCTGGACCGAAATTCGGTCCAATATCGGGAAACCGTGACACCTCTAATTCGCCATAACTGCGAAATACCTTTACATATTTTTCGCCACCTCTTTCGAAAATTCGCAATTGACGAATGGCGAACGTCTACCGTGATCTCTGAATCAACCCTATAGCACAACCAACATATCCCAATCAACCATATACAGCATAATCAACATCTCTTAATCAACATATAGCACAATCAACATATCCTTAACAACCATATACAGCACAATCAACATATCCCAATCAACCATATACAGCACAATCAACATATCCTAATCAACCAAATCATACAATCAACATATCCTAATCAACCAAATCATACAATCAATATGCCCCCATCAACATAAAAGAACAGTATATAAGAAATATGTGAGGAAGCTCCAATATTTCAAATTTAACTAGTTTTAGAGTTGATGCCACGGTGGTCATGGCTTTTATTCTTAAACACTTTAAGTGCCATTTTTCAATGAGCAAGTTATAAAATGCTTTTCATATATACTGTACCCCATGATTTTTCTCAAGTGGGTGCAAAATTCTTATTTTCACAATTCACACAAAATTTGGTCAAAATATGCCTATTTTCATGAGTTTTCTTTTTTCAAGTTGGTGCAGATTTTCTGGTAGGCGCACAATTTTATTGAAATCTCAAGTGGGTGCAGTACAAACTTGCTTTAATGCTGGGGAGATCACCACAGTCCTTGATATCCCTTTGCACAATATTTAAGACATGACAATCATAACAACAAAGATCTTAATCCTAAATATCCTCTCTTACACTACCCCAAAAAAATTAGTACTTTTAATTTCAACATTTCAGTATTCTCTGACAGACACCACCATCAAAAAAAGTTAGCAAAAATATTTCTGATGATGGTATCCGTATGCTACAGAAACATCAAAATTTAAAGTTTTTTGGGTTGTGTCAGAGAGAACATTTTTATTAATGATCTTATCACTCTTTTGCGTCACTTACCTCTTCGTAGAACTTGAGTTGCGGAACGGGTTCATCTATGCAACTGTTACAAAATTCCTTAAATAATAAAAATCCTGAAAAAAAAATTCAAATAATCATAACTCTATTATGATATAAGTTCATACATGCAACTCCACTGGCATTATACATTTGATATTACGTGATTGTACGTCTTAAATCCAAGATAATTCAATGCTCTTTGTTTCTATGGTGTAGTTATTAATGGCTCAGATATAAATAGTCCCAATAGACATGGTCCAGTTATTCATGGCCCTAGTAGCCATGGTCTAGTTATCCAAAAACCATGGTCTTACTATAATGGTAGAGTTGTCTATGGTTGCACAGTATCCATGGTACTGTTGTCCACAGTCCTAGTAACCATGGTCCAGTTGTCTTATGGTCCTTATGATGTAGTTATATATGCTCCTAGTTACCATGGTAATGATTATATACTGTCTCAGTTAAGTATCCAAGATCCAGTTATCCATGGTCTTAATAGCCATGATCCAGTTTTCTATGGCTATTACAGTATCCATGATCCAGTTGTTTTTAGTCGTAGTAGTGCTAGCAGTTGCCAATGGTCCTTATAGCTAGTCAGTCCAGTTGTCTCATGGTCCCAATAGCCAGTCAGTCCAGTTGTCTCATGGTCCTCATAGCCAGTCGGTTCAGTTGTCTCATGGTCATCATAGCCAGTCAGTCCAGTTGTCTCATGGTCATCATAGCCAGTCGGTTCAGTTGTCTCATGGTCCTCATAGCCAGTCGGTTCAGTTGTCAATTGACTTTGCAGCCATTGAAACATAACAAGTCAGTCCAGTTGTCTTATGGTCCTTATAGCAAGTCAGTCCAGTTGTCGTATGGTCCTTATAGTCATTTCAAGACAGATCAATCATGTTTCAAGCAAGACACACAAAAATGAACGTTTTGGAATTTAGAATGTTTACATTACTATCAGCTATGTTACACATTAGGAGCCAATAAAATGTCCATTCATTCAGATCTAAAAAAGTCTACTAGACAGTATGTATTGAAGATATTTTTTGAGTTTAAAACATCCTAACCTCAACTACATTTTGATCGGTTTGAATTACATTTAATAAGATATGATTCTGGCAAATCTAGCTTGAGGTTAAAGATTTAGGTTTCGTGAATTGAAACATCACAAGAATTCCTCACAACAGGCTAAATAAATGAAAACATTACAGGCAAATTAATGGAATCATAAATTTAACAAGGAAAAGTTGAAAAGTCCCTAAAAACAACAGGCAATTTTGTGAAAACAACCGGTGAAAATCGCCTGTTGCCTGCTGCTCATGAAACACCTGTGTTATGATAAATTTAGTACATGACATTCAACTTTTGTGACTTGAAGAAAATTATTGCTAGAATCATTGCGAGTACAGATAAAGCTAGTGCCAAAAATCAGCTTTTGAAAAATAATGGTTATCAGGGTTTGTCATGACCTCACTCAAAGTGGGCGTGGCACATCGATGACTTTTGATGGTATTATATGTTCTTAACGTTTGTGAATGATTGTTCCATCTCAGTTAAGTAACTTTCAAGTACTGACCCCAAATTTTAACAAAATCACATAAATTAACTGACCCTCGGCACTCGGCCCCAAATTTCTCCGTGAATATAGATTCTCTATGAAATCAGTTGTCAATTAACGAGGGATATCATAACTCAACTTTATAGCAGATCAGACCACTCAAAGAAGCATTAGCGACTCACCTAACTTTTGGTGGAATATTTTATCGAAGGTGACTTCACCCATCTTTTCCAAGTGTTTATGCATAACACTTCGCACACTGGAAAGAAAAGTAACCACAAAATGTCAAAGTTATGATCAAAATGTGATTTCTGTAACATTCTAGACCTCGAGCAATGACACATGAACACGAAGCATCAAATGCTATAGAAATGTGGGTTGCCTAGGTTATCTGTCTGCTCAATCCAGAAAATTAATTTTCTCCAGAGAAAATTCAGACATCAAAATCAAAACATGGTGGACTGTTTGGATATCCAAGGTGATCGGGACATGAACATTGCATAGGGACCTACCTCGGATCGGGTAGTATTATTTTCTTGCTTGCTCTAGCGGCTGGAGTTGACTTGGATTTCTCCATAGCCATTAAATAGGAGACATCCGCGAGCACTGCTTCGAGATCCGCCATATTGCTAGAGGTTCTAGGCTAATCCTTTGTGCGTACTCCCTCCCGATAATCCAAACACAAAACCTTTAATTTATTATTTAAATCCAGTGTTTGCCGCTGTATGTTATCATTCTAATACGACTCATATGTTTCCTTTATCTGTTGATCGTAAACTTTTACGGTTAAGATTCCATTATTGTCAGTAAATCCAAATTTATGTTGATATAATTTCTCGACTCATGGAGGTCGAACAGTATATAACACTCTTTGGCAACCAAGACGAGATCGATGCGCTGATTGGTTCATAGAATGTGTACGCTGACATCACTGGAATTAGGAACACCATCTAATGATAGGGAAAGAAATCAAAATCAACTAATTAATCGAATGTACAGGAATTATCAGTGATGAATATCTAAATGGGTCCATATAGCGTACTTCAAATAGAATACGTTTAAAAAATTGAATTTGAAAAATGAACACGCCATGAATAATCAGAACATGTCAAAATGAAAGTGAAAGTAAATGTAAACAAACAAACAAACATGTGCTCTTGTTGGAGAAGGGATTTACCATATACAGGGTGTCCCCAAAGTATGCCCCCCCCCCCCCCTAGGCAGACATATGCCAACATCTCCAGAGCATGTGCCGTATATCATTTTAAAGCTCATCCAAAGTTGCATTGACTTACCAAGTATCATGGCTCAACTCACAAATGGGAAAATGTTGAACACTTTATTAAAGTTTAGTTGCACACTAAATTAATAGTCGATGCGTCTCCCTAGGCCATGTTAACGGCAGTCATTCTTTTCAGATATTACCTTAAACGCACTTCAAATAGGGGTATAGCATTTTGTAGTCCTCGTTAATCATTTGTAAGTCATTTTAGATGAGTTTCCTCGGAGTATCTGCCCTCATCATCTCTTTTTCCAAGTCAATCCATCCTATCTTTGACGATGGCACCCGTATTTTCGGTCCCACTCCCATTCAGGTCAGTGCTGTTTCCAGGACATTGATCTGAACTTTAATTTTAGCCAAACTTTTGAAATACCTGTTACATTCTCCCATTTGTCAGTTGAACCATAATACTTGGCAAAACAATGTAATTTTGGATGAGCTTGAAATGATATACGACTTAGACGTTGGAGTCCCATACTTTCGGAACACTCTGTATATGGTACCTCCATGGGGACAGGAGCAAGACAGGTCCCTATTTTCGATCTAGATTGCCTGTGAAGATATTTTGAAGACTTTTTTGCTATATTAAACAAGGCAACAATGGGATAGAGTCTTGTATATTACAATTTTAACCACAGTGAAACCTGTATATCCGAACACCTCTATAATCTGATCACCTCTCAATGTGAAACTTTCTGCGTCCAAAATTTGCTATCTCTTAATGACTTACATGTTAATAAAAACTAGAAATGTGAACACCTGCTAATAACCAAACACTTGGCCAGAGGTGTTCGATCTAAATAGGATTTACTGTAATTGATTCTTTTTTCTTACTTGAATCTTTTTTTGCTATTATGTCTCATGGTGTCACTGTGTATTCATGTATTACATATAGTTTTTATGTACACACTTTTTATAGTAAATAAATAAACAAATAAAATTAGAAAAGACTACACGAGACTTCAGTCAAAATAAATAAATTAATTTATTTCTGATTTTCTTGCTTACAATTTTGCAAGTGTTGTTAGTTTGGAGAGCGAATGCTTGTTTAAGGTATTTTCATAAACTGCAAGACCCATGGGAGAGGACCAAAACCTGTAAAGAAAGCTAGCAATTAAGAAAGGCAAACTTAGCCTAAAGTGTCAGCTGCAAGATAGCAACCAGGCATTGTAAGCCTCAGTCACATTTGCCCTACGATGGCCGTACGGCGGCCAAAATCGATATAGAAAATCTACATCGTACTGCTAATCCCTATATTATATACTGCACGTTTCTCTCGATTTTGAGAGGCTATGACCGCCGTACGGTTGCCGTCGATCAAATGTAACTGAGGCATAAACAATTTTATCTCACTGGTTAGCGTATGCACGCGCTAAAATACAGTCTCCAACTTTTAGTGGACGGTTTACGGTGATGGGCGTTTGGTGTTCAGCGGTCAGCGTCTGTACCAAATGGCGGGGTGACATTTTGCAAGTTAATGCTTTGTTTATCGTTATTTAAATGCAGCTTTATATCATATTTCGTCCAATTTATCATAAAAGTGATCAGTAAAAACTGAAACACACTTGACGTGCATACACAATCGACATTTTTGTTCATTCATAGAGCTTCAAAGGGAAGTCAACGGTATTTTTAACTGCACATTTACTTTGTTGAGGAAAGGTTGAAATGTTCCAGAGTTCACACGTTGATCTGTTGCTATGCTACCATGGATGTCAAAGGATATTACATTATGGAAATGAAGCTCTCATAATGAAGGTTAAATTGAGGTAATATCTTTAGTATTTATTTACTTTGTAACTGGATTAGAAAATGAACTTTTTATTTTTTCCTCGAAATGTTGCTCATTTTGTCCAAAAACACCATATAATCAAAATCACATCACATTTCCTAAACAAAAATGAACTTTTCATATTACGTAATTTGAAATACATGAAGACGGTACAATAGATATTATTAAAACATTGATTTCCACCAGCCTTTAACATTTTGATTTCAATGAACATTTACGAACAAATGTTGTCACGATGTCACCATGGTGACGAGAAAGCACAAAGTGCAAGACTTGGAGAAACACAAATCCCTAGGGCTATAAATCATCTAAACCGTGAACATATGATAAAATGCAAAATTAAATACAAAAACATCAGCTACATGTACAAATCATAAAAAGCTATTTGCTAATTTAAGTCCAAAAAACCACGGGATGGACCGAAACGTCGAATATCGGGAAAAACTGGAGCATTATGTTTTGACGTTGTCATAGAAAAACGAGTTTTCTGAGTGTATGACGTCTGCACAGATTAAAGTCCCCATCTAAAGTTTAAACCACTTTGGCTTATATTGTAGTCTTACCCAATGTTATCAAAGTTTGATATGTGAAACTTTTTTTTTAAATTCCAAAAAGTGGTTTTTGATAGACTTTTTGTTCCAAAATTTGTGAATTTAATTAAAACTAACTTTTAGAGGTCACACATATATTTTAATTAGCCACAATTCATACCAATGCATAGCATTCATCCTCCCATGTTTTTTGCCGAAAAAATTAAGAAAATCGGTTCATAAATAAGCGAGAAATGAACTCATCAGTGCATGAAAATGGTTCCGAGAAAAATGCATTTCAAAATTTTAGTTCTCATAGAAACCAATGGTACAATGATATCTAAAACATAATATATTCTTTCTTTTAACCTGGTTAGACAATTAGCATTGGTTTATTATTGAAGTCTAGCATATTTAGAAAAGATTGACATCGAAAATGTTTTTGATACCTTAGTGACATCACTAATGTTGCAAAATATTTTTGATATGCTAAAACATGGAAGTGGCGCATTAAATATGGCATTTTATTATTGAAATAGAGTGTCCTTTATTCAATCTTTGCATTGGCGTTAAAAAGATAATCTTTTTTGAAATGCATTAAGAAATATTTGATGATTAAAAAATTTCAACTTTTTTTAAAAAATGGCGGGAAATTTGAAAATTTCAGAAATGAAATGCTCACAAATTTTTTTTCAAAATTCTTTTTTTCCAAAAATCTCTAAAATAATTTTTTAAGTCATGACAAATAGTAAATGAATGATAAAAAAATATTTTCAAACTTTAGACGGGGACTTTAAAGGGTGACGCATATCGTTTAGCAAATCGAACGCTCGTTTCTGGTGTTGCTCACCGTTTAGTATAAAAGGCCCGATCCCGGAATAATACTCAAGGGTTCACAGGTTCGAGGTCGTTGTGTCAACACCTCTAACTGTTATATAGCATAAGTGTATTATAGATCGTCACACATTTATAAAAGGGTGATTTTTATTTTGACAAATCAATTCCACATTTATGGGTGACGTTTCAGGATCTTCTATTTGTGTATAATAAGGAAAAATTGGCATCTTAATTTCCCCATAACGTAATAGCACACAGCTTGGCATATGAAATATCCTACAAATGAAACAAAGCAGTTCTAATACAAGGATTTATATTGGCTGTTGTACATGTATTCTTTGAACGCAATCACTCTTTTGATAACGTTTTCAAAATCATTATAAACGGATTACTTTATCTCAAAGACAATTTCAATAAACTGGATTTTACAGAACTCCCCTTATTTCTTAAAAATGGACTGATCCAGTTGATTCGCCTGAAGCCGCCATATTGTTTTTATACGGGATGCTAATCGGAACCCTTTAAGAAAAATATTCATATTGAAACAGAATTGGCTTACAAAAGATCTAGAATTCCAACAGTAGTGATACGACGTCAGATACTGTACATCACGGCGTAACATTGTAATTGTCCATTTTACCGACAAAATGCAAAGATTTACGCGATAAATATGCGCAATGCTCCTCCAAGTAATTGCAGAAGTTTTAATATTCGTGGAATCTTCTTAAAAACTTCAAGTTTTGTTCAGATTAATGTGTGCTTCAATACAATTCTATATTCAAAAAGGTTGTATCACGATATACAGAATTAGAATCACCAGAAACTAGACATTTCAAACCCTACCCGTTTTCTTCTTTGTCGCGCTTTTCGGCCCCGCGCTCTCGTTGTCGCACCGTCTTTCTAGACACTTTCAAAGTGCCCCTTGTCATATTCAACTGATATACACAGACGGGAAGATATTAAGGATTGTTAAATGCATAATTTGTAATTGATTTTAACTCGAATATTTAGTTTTATTTATTTGAAGCAATGAATAATAAAGGAGAACATATAATACGCTAACGGCATAACGTCTTATTTTGTAAAGGCTTCACTTGGGGTTGCGGTGATAAAATGATGTCTATCTCAATATATACTGGATCAAATTAAATGAAATTAATTGTATGTAGTAAGGGGTATATTTAATAGAACATGCTGAAACATTGAAAAGTTTTGAATGTTTATCCCTTAATTAGAAATATTTGAACTCAAAAAATGAAACGTAATTTTGTGAATTTTTCACATGGCTTCACTTCATATTTCTTTCAATTTATGCTTCTTACAGACTGAATTTCAATCGAAATGATATAGTTTTTTGATAAAAATATAGAATATGATATGCCTTTCAGGAATCAAAAAATAATAATTCACCTTTCAAACGATTTAATGTTTAATTGATCAAAATATATATCTTGTTGGTACGAAATTCTGCCTGTCCACACTTTTTTTGCATAAATATAAGCGTTAAGTTAGCATTGTTATATTATGACGTCATCAACCAGAATCTGTTTGTCTTTTTCAAAATGGTGAATTTAAATATTGTGAAAGTTTGAGAAAGATCCGTTAAGAAATGAAAAAGTTATCTTCATTTTTCGTTTAAAATTGAAATCATTTTTCTTCAAAATGTTACAGTCCACACCCGGTTTTAGCATATAAAGTCGCATAATACGGCTTGCGTGATTCGCATTTAAAAAGTCCCAAATCAGTTATTTGGAATTCTGATAGGCAAAATATTTCATGGACATACGTGTTGAACTGATGACGAAAAATTGTAGAAAAATATGATTTTGCTGTCGAGATATTGCGGTTTTAAAAGTAAGAACGCATGTAAAAATGCAGTAAAATGCCGCGATGTACAGTATCTGACGTCGTATCAGTATGTTTGATTTGGACATCGCATGGAATGGTTTATTAGTATTTTGTTTCACATTAAGCAGTTTTTAGTCAATGAATGAATTGGGCGAAATTCTTGATATCTCTAAATAAAATGTCATACTCCGCTCCATTCCACAATTAAACGTTTCCAGTCCCCGTTGAGGGTATACTTACATCAAAACTTATCATAAAATATATATTATATTTACAGGACATATACAGTACATATAAACTATGGATGGGTCGGGTGGCCCTCGCGATGGGCGCCCCTGAATATTGACCTCATGGCCCGGAGAAACCCGACTGCGAGGGCGAGATGTCGAGGGCCGCTCTGAACCCCTCGGAAGTATGGAAATCTGAAGGAATCTTTGTGTAGCATGATGAGGTCTCTTTATTTTTGATTCTTAATTCTATCCTCTATAACATCAAAAATGTATATGATTCCACTGGCGGATCTGGGGGGGGGGGGGGCCATGGGCCCAAAAAAATTTTGAGCCAAAAAAGGCCTTAAGTCCCCAAAAAAGTGGGCCTTTTTGGTCATAAATGGGCCTTAGACCAGAAGTTTTCCCCCCCCTTGTTGGTTCCCAGGGACTTTCGTTTGGTGTTATTGCCAATATAACAGTCAGTATTTGAATAATGTGTGTCAGATGCTGCAAAATTTAGGCATGTGATTAGCCTATGTTACTTAAAATCACGACGTGACTAAAGCATCACAGATACAGGAGAAATGCAAGATATCCTACAGTATAACAAAAGATTGCATTACATCTTTAATCAACCATCGTACCAAATAAAATGTTCGCCATAATTTAGAGGCATCCTTGGCCCAAGAGTAATTGATTGCATTACATGATCTGCTATGAAAGCAGTGAAGGATGTTGAGAGGCGTTTTGAGAGGCGTTTTGAGATGTTTTCTACACTTAGTATTCACAGACAAGTTCCATGAGTGGTCACATTCTAGTAGGAAAATATTTTGGAAAATGGACGGGTCATACCAATCTGCCCAAAAAGAATGTCCCACATCCGGGTTTTTGGCCAATCCAGAAGTCGCGAAATGAATCCATGAACTCTTCTTTGTTGATTTCTCCGCTGGCAAAACTGCCCTAATTCACGTCACCATACTAGTCAATGGGCAAAAGGGCAAACGCCTGACTTTTTACCTCGAGTTATGGATTTATGTGGCCTCACTGGCCTATCTGAGGTTCTAAAGCTATGTCTAAGCTACATCTTGACACTAAACTCAATAGGGGCCAATCATCTACTTTTTGAAATAATTGGTCAATTGTGACACTACCCCCTCTCTCTGCAGACACAAATTGAAATTCACAAAAATGAAGGCAAAATTAATACGCCACTTGACTCGAAATTTTCTTTCAGATAACCCAAATAAACGCATTTTCAGAAGAAATGGAAAGTTGCCATTGCAAAAAGATTACAACTGTGCCTACATACTAGCTTACTGACTCGTCATGATCACAATTGTGTTGGGACTACATTTATTTTTGAATACTACTTTTTTCTATTCAGCGGAAGTGACGTATTAGGGCATTTTGGCCTAATAGCCACATGGTTGGATGATTTCTGGCTTTAAATTGCGTTTTTCCAATTTACTAGAGTTTTATAAGTAGTTTTGTGCAGTTTAAGAATATTCTGACGGCAATTATGAAAAATATGGCTACTTCATTACCCCTGGGGTCATTTTTCCAAGAACCAAATGGTTTTCCTTTAAATTTGACTAGTTTTTCATTTACATCATGAAATCCACTGCCTGATGGTGACATTTTTCAGTATCGTGTCAAGAAATTGAGTATTTTATTGCATATTGCGATTTTTAGCCAAAATCACTGAACCGTGAACCAGAAAATTGGACAAATTTGGCCCACTTTTTGGCAAAATCTTACTAAAATCATCACTTTTTCATACTTTATTCCATTCAACAACCTCCTGATTTGAAAAATGATGACAAATTTGATCAGTTTTGACTCTGGCCTAGAGAATTGGGACTTTTGAGATATTTTTTAGCTCGAATGTAGTCATTCAGAGTGAACAAATACATCAAAAATTGACACTTAACTCACCAATTTCTGACTGCACCCCCGATATGTACCTTCTTTCTATACTGGAAACCATAAGATGGAAAATCCAATCTTTATGATGGATAGCAACTCGTTGGCTTCCCCATTTACGACAACAAATGACATTTAGGGGTCACTAAGGACAAAATTGTAGCCAAATATCGTCAAAATCAGTGGTTTTTGGGGTAAAAAGCGAAAACTGCTGATTCAGCAAAAACATTAAATTTGTTCATGAAAATTCCCCTTTTTGCCTCCGTCCGAAATATGTTTCACACTAATAAACTTCAATTCTGGGCGATTCTGAGTAGTTTTAAAAAATTTTGGTCACTTTCACATGTGACTAATAGGCAAAACTGCCCTAATTCACGTCACCATACTAGTCAATGGGCAAAAGGGCAAACGCCTGACTTTTTACCTCGAGTTATGGATTTATGTGGCCTCACTGGCCTATCTGAGGTTCTAAAGCTATGTCTAAGCTACATCTTGACACTAAACTCAATAGGGGCCAATCATCTACTTTTTGAAATAATTGGTCAATTGTGACACTACCCCCTCTCTCTGCAGACACAAATTGAAATTCACAAAAATGAAGGCAAAATTAATACGCCACTTGACTCGAAATTTTCTTTCAGATAACCCAAATAAACGCATTTTCAGAAGAAATGGAAAGTTGCCATTGCAAAAAGATTACAACTGTGCCTACATACTAGCTTACTGACTCGTCATGATCACAATTGTGTTGGGACTACATTTATTTTTGAATACTACTTTTTTCTATTCAGCGGAAGTGACGTATTAGGGCATTTTGGCCGCTGTCGTCTGCATCTATAGATTCAAATGCATTCTGGGAGAATTGGTGGGGGATTCCGAACAATATGAAAAACTCGTTAAACTCATCAAGTGATATGTCTTTATCTTTGTCGACATCAATGAACCAGAAAAGAGACGCGGATATATAATCCAAAACCTCTATAAATGTTCCGATATTCTCTGGTTTTAAATTTTCTGCAGCATTACGGGTGAACTCAGTCAATGACACTTTTCGATTTTTTCCTACATCACCCCCTCTTGTGACAGGCTCTCCCCATAGAATTTGCAAGAAGACGCGATTGATTATTTCAATTGCTCGTTTCGAAAGTCCCTTATATCTTGTTTTGATTCTGTAGATTATTTCTTCATAGTGCGATCTTGTAATGTACTTCCCAGGATGTCCAATGACAACAGCATCAAAATAGGTTTTCATCTTCCGTTGCCATAGAAACGTTGTTGTTCCCTTGACAACTCCATATGCAACAGTATTATTTTGTTGCTCCATCTCTGTAATGAAAAATATGAACAATTATATTTTGTCAACTGCAACAGAATGACGTTTTGTTTGTTTGTTTGTTTGTTTGTTTGATTGTTTGTTTGTTTGTTTGTTTCTTCCTTTCTTTCTTTGAGTACATATGCATCTTTTCTTTGGGTACGTATATGACTGAAAAATCACCAAACATTAATAGTACAATAACGTCATTTCAAAGGGCAATATAGTGAAATATTGGACCAAGGGCCGCAGAAATAGAAAATCTTACGCACTGAACGATATCACTTTTCCCGGGAAACATAGCCGGGCGGATAATGTCATTATTGCCCGACTAAAGTCATTAACGCCCGACACAATATTGCTCACGTCAATATAGCAATTTAAATGCCTTCTCAACTAGTACTAAAACCCCTAGAACAGGCCCTGCAAGGTGGTAATAATAGGCTTTAACACGAAGTTCAATGGGGAAAACGTGAGCGTGTCGTGAACGGTAGAAGAAGTGAACGTAATTCTTTGATGTATCACGTATATTCAGTCCTGCTATGTGTATTGCAAAGACTGTGCTCAAATTATTTACGTGATTCAGGCGAGTAAGGCACGTTCACGATCAGAATGAGTGAAGTGAAACGGGATGGACCCCCCCCCCCCCCCCATCAACGAAATTTTAAAATGTTGATTAAAAAATATCAACTAATTTGCTAACGAAACCATCATTTACGTCCAATCCATTCGCACAAAGTTTTGGCCAGTTGGTCAACACGTTTCAAGAACGTGGTGTGAACTATATAGTTTGGTCTGAGTGGGAGGGGGGGGGGAAACTAAGGCAAGACAACAGTTTTATTTGACTATATCTGTCAGCCACCCTTCTATAATCATCCCCAAGTTTGACTGAAACTGATCTATGAACTTTTGTCTTCATTTATATGTGAAAATAGTAGGTTTCGCCAACCAACCAAAAAATGAAAAAATAATATTTACCCTTCTCAGTGCTGAACTCCTCTTGGCTTATTGTTATGCAGTGTGCCATAGTGATGGTGAATACAAAAATGTGTGCTCTTTACGTTAGGTGTTGCTCTTCTTTAAAATTTCCCAAAGTCCTAGATACAGTAACATTCGCGAATTCAATTGCCGGCTGTCGGCTGACGGATTAACCCCTGTTTGTACAGCCAATTCATTTAAATATGAATAGTACCTGCTCCTATTCCTATTTATATCAAAATGAGTTTGCCCTAAAATAGCGGTTAATCCGTCAGCCGACAGCTGGTGGTTGAAGTCGCGAATGCTAGCGTAGTTACAGCAGAGGCTTCGCAATGATCTTCTTTGTAGCTACAGTCAAGTCTTCGTAAGGTAAGGTTAGTGCCTATATGTTATTGCCCTATATCTTACACCAACCTCTAACTGCCTACATTGAGCAAGTGACACGAAATTACAATCAGACAAGTCAAGGTGTGTTATATAGGTTTATGCTCAAATGAGCATAACTTTAAAAACATTTCTTTACGCAGTTGGATTATTAGCACAATTAATATGTAAACTTAGTTTTATTACCATGATGATAGTGTAACAGTGTGCACGTAAGAATTAACTCATTTGAAAAAAAGCTAATAAGAAAAATACAAACTTTATTGACATCGACATTCTAGTAATAACTTTGAATCTAGAATATAAGTGAGGTGACCACACTGTAACATTATGTGGAAAATGAAAAACACGTATACATATATACAGTGTAGTTCAACAAGTTAAACCCAATACCACGGCTTTCATTTATAATCTGAGTGTTCTTGTTGCCGTGGTTGGGTTTAACTTCCGTGCTATGCTTTCATTGGTTGCAAATTTTCACAATCAGTTATTAATAAAACCCGCATAGAATTCTATGCGCTACCATAGGCCATCATTGAAAATTTTTGCATCAAGGGCCGAATAGGCACGGATGTTAAACCTAGGGCGGGCCACAAGAAATGTCAGATAAGAAATAAGGCCCAGACTAGGTTTAACTTGTTGAACTAATATACAGTGCTGATATATAATAATTAAGGGTGCGTTTTCAAACTAAACAGAGTGCTCCTATCAAAATGAATTTGCCTACATACCCCTGAGACTCTTATCTGATAGAT
This sequence comes from Owenia fusiformis, assembly GCA_903813345.2. Lineage (NCBI taxonomy): Eukaryota > Metazoa > Annelida > Polychaeta > Sabellida > Oweniidae > Owenia > Owenia fusiformis. The sequence continues at coordinate 11,398,488 of CAIIXF020000012.1, forward strand.
AGAATGCACAAATAAAACAAAAGATTGCTATTATAGGTAAAAAGTTCTCTTGAAATTTCGAAGTGATTTTACCTGTTAATTCTGTCCATGTCACGCCATTTTTGCGGAAGTTACACTGAAACGCAAACTCCATGAAACGAAACGAAATCACTAGAAAAAAAAACATGGCACACATTGTGCGCATGTGCAGCAAAGTTTAGACCAATCAGATTATTTGATTATTTTGCGCATATGAATTAGTTGCTTCTGAGCACTTACACTCCCCTCCATAAGTTTGGCAACCTTTTTTCCCCCATTGAACTACGTGTTAAAGCCTCTTTACCTTTGAATTTTTATTTACTTAACCTGCGATGAAAATACTTATACTATTGATTGAAACGTAATTTGACTTTAATTCCAATAGCTCAAAATTTTCTCAATTTTTTCCTCAATTACAATAGGTCGAAAATTGATGATAAATTTGATGAATTTTTGAAAATCGTCATTCCCATGTTAACCAATGGGAAATGGTAGGTTTGCCGCAAGTCATATGAAAGAATATCCATCCATTCGAGTCCTTGCAAAAAATACAAGTTAGACAGGCAATTGAATTTGCTAACTTTATTTAACAAAAAATTGATATGTTTCTTCAGGTTCAACAAAGTTATAGGGCTTTAAAGTCAAAATTGTTTTTCAGAAAACCTCTCCCATTGAAATAACACAGGAGGCGAAAAATTATTTTCAAAAGTGACTTTGAAGCGCTGTAACTTTAATATTCATCAAATAAACTGAACACTTAGTGTTCAAAAAAGTTAGACAATTCAATTTTCTATATAAAAATATTTTTTTGCTGAATCTTTTACTGAAAAGATATCCTGATTTCTGATTTGCCCCGAACCCTCCATTTCCCATTGGATTACATGGGAATGACGATTTTCAAAAATTCATCAAATTTATCATCAATTTCCGACCTATTGTAATTGAGGAAAAAAATTGAGAACATTTGGAGGTATTGGAAATAAAGTCAAGTTACGTTTCCATCAATATTATAAGTTATTTCATCGCCGGTTAAGTAAATAAAAATTCAAACGTAAAGAGGCTTTAACACATAGTTCAATGGGGAAAAAAGGTTGCCAAACTTATGGAGGGGAGTGTACAAGCTTACCACAATAAACAAACCTGGCAGAGACTACCCTTAGCCTACTTCATTTTGGCGAAATTTCAGCTCAAACTCGTGACAAATGCATTATGCATACGCTGGTGTGAAGCCTTGGAGACACTCATTTTGGTAAATATGATTTATGGGGTATACTTTTCTGCAGTTTGTGGGAGTTTGGGACATTAAATGTTAAAATTCAAGAAAATATGCCAATTAAACGACTGATCAATTAATATATACCAGCACTGTACCTGCCCTAACTTTTGTATATTTTGGTTTGTTTTGAAGTTTGGTTATCATATTTGTGACCTCTATTATTCTGATGTTTTTCTGCCATGTTAATTCCTCTGATTATGTGCCTGAAACTCCCTAAATCACAGAAGGTCACATCTTTACTACACATTATACCTAACTTTCTGGAATATGCATAAGTTAGGGCAGGTAAATATTATTTTTTAATTTTTCCATATAATGTTGCAAAGTGGCCCTTCAATCTCTTATCTTAGATTCAAAGTTGAAACTAGAATTTCAGTTCTGACTGTCCATCTTGGAAGATACCATTAATTTCATTTTTTGTTGTACCCTTCTTTTGCTTGTTTCTGTTTTATGGCGAGGCCATGTATTCAATATGATTATTATCCGCATAATAATATATTTTAGAGAAATCACGCACTTCTGTTCAATATCACGCCAAATAAAACGACAAGGTTAGTTCAGAAATCTGCCTTCGTTGATAGTAACCATATAAACAAAGCAATTTATCATAATTTACTAATTATCCCAAAAACTAGGCAAACAATTGTAAAACCTAGCTGGATAGTAACATAGCTGGATCTCCCCCGGACTGATAGAAATATTGTTTATATCAATTGAAAGATGGCAGTGTAGACAAATCTAATTACCGTGAAGTTACCTCATGTTTCTTTCTAACAGTACACACAACCAACAGTGACATCTATCTATGCAAAAACAAAGACAATTATATTTTCTAGCTGTAATGCGGTCATCGTAAAACACTCTGAATCAGGAGTTGAGCTGGGGTTCAGCGAGAGCAGCTGGTCAAAATGGCATAACGGACCAATTGCCAAATTATTTTCTATACCTACTGAAACAATTCAACCCTTCACTTGCTGTATTCGACTCGATTTTTATACGATGTTCCTGGGCCTAAAGGGCCGGTGTGAAATAGATTATGGTCCCCGGGAATTTTGGTCCCCCTTTTTAAATGCCCTTGCTGGCCCTGATTGTGTATAAGATAATTAGGGAAAGAGGTCACCATATAAATCAATGGAGAGTAGGACCATAAATTAATAGGACCTCCTAGCCTTTTACACCGGCCCTTAGCTATGACATAAATATTTCATAAAGTATTTACTGTATATATAAGCCATTATACATGGTCCTGTGAATGAATAATTCCACTATGAAAAACCCCTACAAACATAATACAGGAAATCGTGACATAAGTTTCTCTCGAGATGAAAACAGAAAGATGTGATGCGTAAGAGGGATAAAAATCAAACCACTTACGAACCTTTCTTAACCAGTTAATGATTATGGCCCGCTACATCCAATCCACTGAACGAAAAAAAGATGACGTAACTGTAATGTTTATTATATCTTTGCTTATAGCTACATGAGCTATGCATCTTTTATGATGCACTTATCATATTTAGTTATTATATACGACCACACTACAGTCAGGTGCATAACTGCAAGAAATTTCAAGTATGTACATCGCATTGTAAAGAGCATCGCCTTATTTGAGCTTTTTTAGTTTAGGAATGTTCATCGGTATAAACGATACGCTACAGTTAAAGAGTCTATAAAAAATATCCTTGTGTATTTTAGAATCAGAATTGTATACTAGTAAGTTGCTAGTTTGTATGTAATATCATTATCATAATCTTTGTAATTATAACTTTCAATTACAATATTAAAAATATTACATTTTGGGCCATATATAATAAGTCATGGATTTGCTGAATTCCCATGTTAAATTTTCAAGAAGCCATACATCAGTGGATGAGAGTATATAAAATGTAAAATGTACAAAGGAGCACGTAGGTTATCGCAAACAATTTCAAACGATTCTAACTTGAATTATGAATATTTTCTGATCATGAACATGGGTGTATCTTTGAGGTCCATTCATTATCTTCAAGAAAAGTATATATAATGATAATTTAGTTAATCAGACCGAAGTGATATTGAAGGGGCAATGGATCAATCAACATACTTTTTCAAAAATGTTGACCTAATTTTCACCAAAAATGCAACCTTTTATTATATTGTTGAATGCATAATCAGAATGTGCTTTGAGACATGTTCGATTTCCTAAAAGGAAAAGTTGATTGCTCCAGAGACTTTAAAGATATTGAATTTGGGTGACCAAAATGAACTGAAACCAATGGATAGCATGACATTTCTCAATGGAGAAATAACATAGAGAACACTTATCTTAAAGCAATTAAGTTTTTCTTTCAATTACTATTTGATACATCAAACTAAAGAATAGTAATGCGTAAAACATTGTAAAAAAATGATTGCATTTTTGGTAAAAATGGGGTCAACATCTTTGAAAAAGTGTATTGATGGGTTGATTGCTAGTTAAATATCTCTGAGTTTTCATTGTCAGAAAATAGTAATAATCCAAGATATAACCTTCTGAAATTGTTTGCGATAACCTACGTGCTCCTTTCAGGGGATATACTCCCCTCCATAAGTTTGGCAACCTTAGCTCCCCCATTGAACTACGTGTTAAAGCCTCTTTACCTTTGAATTTTTATTTACTTAACCTGTGATGAAAATAGTTATACTATTGATGGAAACGCAATTTGACTTTACTTCCAATACGTCCAAATTTTCTCAATTTCTTTCCTCAATTACAATAAGTCGAAAATTGATAATAAATTTGATGATTTTTTGAAAATCGACATTCCCATGTTAACCAATGGGAAATGGTAGGTTTGCCGCAAGTCATATGACAGAAAATCCATCCATCCGAGTCCTTGCAAAAATATGAGTTAGGTAGACAATTGAATTTGCAAACTTTATTTAACAAAAAATTGATATGTCTCTTCAGGTTCAACAAAGTTATAGGGCTTTAACGTCAAAATTGTTTTTCAAAAAACCTCTCCCATTGAAATAACACAGGAGGCGAAAAATGATTTCAAAAATGACTTTGAAGCGCTGTAACTTTAGTATTCATCAAATAAACTAAATCTTTAGTGAACAAAAAATGTTAGACAATTCAATTTTCTATATTAAACTTTTTTTGCTGAATCTTTTACTGAAAAGATATCCTGATTTCTGATTTGCCCCGAACCCTCCATTTCCCATTGGATTACATGGGATTGACGATTTTCAAAAATTCATCAAATTTATCATCAATTTTCGACCTATTGTAATTAAGGAAAAAATTGAGAAAATTTGGAGGAATTGGAAATAAAGTCAATTTACGTTTGCATCAATATTATAAGTTGTTTCATCGCCGGTTAAGTAAATAAAAATTCAAACATAAAGAGGCTTTAGCAATTAGTTCAGTGGGGAAACTAAGTTTCCAAACTTATGGAGGGTAGTGTATATCGAGACAATATTTGAAGCTATCAATTCAAAGCACCATGTTTTGGAAATAGTGATAGAAAATCGACTACTCATTAACTTATGCCCCAAACTCAAAATGTTAAATATTGTCTCTTGGCTTGAAAAATAAAAAATGTCCCAGCTAGTTATACCTAGGTTGTACGTATTATTTTAGTTGATAGACCTAGGTACTGCTGGAGCGAAGAGAATAACCCGTTCTCGAAGTCTGTTTTCTATTCTGGCTTGAGATGGCGGGGGCGGGGGTCAGAATAATCTGCCTAAAAAGAAAGTCCCACATCCGGGTTTTTGGCCAATCCAGAAGTCACGAAATGCTTTCATTAGTCATATAAATCCGACCGTTGTATGCTGTTCTTCGATATTCCTTGTTCTTATTTGGATATTTATTTTTTATCATTTTCTTTGCATACACGGTCGTAGATATTATATGGAACAAATTGAGGTAAACGCTTTTCTGGCCTGTCTTGGTAACCATAGTTACCATACTAACCAAAGTCACACAAATTATCACGTAATAATTTAGCTCCAACATCAAAGTGTTAAATCTTACCTTAGACTTGTAAAACGCTTGATAATTGACGAAATATAATCACTTGAATTATATTTTCATTATCGCCCGCCATGTTGCTGAATGTTGTTTCCGGTAGTCTAAATGTATAACATGTATCGAAACGGAATCATAATTATTTATTAAACAGAGATCGATTCCAAAGCCGTTCTCTGCCACTTATTACTTTTCTCATCTTGAAACAATAACTTTTCCAAATAACTTCCCTTCTCAACGACACTGCTTCCCTTTCAACTGAATATTCGTGTAACAAAAACTTATGATTTCGTTTGATATAGTTTTACATCTAGACTATCAGATTAACCCGGAAGTGACCTTGGTAGGCAAAATGAGAAAATTTTAAAATTTAGCAGCGTGCTTATATTTCTTCAATTACCAAGCGTTTTACGTGCCTAAGGTAAGATTAAATACTTTATAGTTGAAACGAAGAAATTAATTTATCATTTGTGTGAATTTGGTCGGGTAGACATGCCAGGAAAGCAATTCCCGCAATATATAAGCGCTAGTGTTTATGACCCTAGTATGCAAGAAAATAAGAAAAATAAATATCCAAATCAGAAAAAAATAACAACAAATAACATCATACGAGGGTCAGATTTATATGACTAGCTTTCATGAACTCTTGTTTGTCGATATCCCCACTGTCATTCTTATCAATGGATTCAAATGCATTCAGGGAGAACTGTTCCGGAATCCCGAACAATATAAAGAATTCGCTAAATTCCTCGACGGATAACTCTTTGTCTCTATCCGTATCGATTAACTGGTATATAGATGCGGATATATAATCCAGAACCTTTGTGAAAACTCCAATATTTTCTGGTTTTAAATTCACTGCGGCGTTGCAGGTGAATTCGGTCATGGGCTTTCAACTAGAAGGGTAGGCAACTTCCCATATTTCATACATAAACATTGCCATGGGTTTTCAAAATTGGAGAATGTACACATTCCAAGAAAATCTTATTTTGTACTTTTTATTGATGATTAAAAGAAATAACTCAAAAATAAAAACATGATCTTCTACATACATCTTGATAATTTAATAAAAATTGGAATTCATCCTAATTATGACAATACAGAAAGTGAACATTCTCCCACAAATTATCTTTTTATTGGAATGTGTTCTTGAATAATTACCCACAATGCAATACTCAAAGAGAACATCTTGATAACTCTTATTCTTATTGGTCTCTTTTGTTTACTTTTATATGATATTGAATATATTTTATGCTTAATCATATTAAAAATTGATTTTTATTCAAAATAATACTAAAACATATACATTTATCTAATACTTTTTGAAATATTGCCATAAAAGGGAAGCATGTCATTGCTCATTTTGAAGGTCTCATGTTATTACATAGAGTTGCATACCCTTCTAGTTGAAAGCCCATGATTCGGTCAAGGTCACTTTTCGATTATTGCTGATATCGCCCCCTCTGGTGGCTACTTCTCCCCATAGAATTTGGATAAAGATGCGATCAATTGTGTCGTATACTTGTTGATGGAGTCCATCATACTTTGCCTTGATAAAACTGGTCAACTGTTTGTAGTGCGATTTTGTGATGAAGCCAGTTTGTGCAATGTCTACACAGTCAAAGTATGTTTTCATCTTCTGTCGCCATAGTAATGTGGTTGTTGCCTTGACAACTTCATAAGTATCTGTATGGTTTTCTTCCTCCATTTCTGAAATTAGAAAATAAATCATCATGTTCTGTAATCTACAAAATGATGAAATAATCTGACGGTTTCTGTTATTTGTTTGTTTGTTTTGTTTGTTTGTTTGTTTGAATGTTCAGTTTGATTGTACGAATTAGTATATGCAATTATAAGTATATTCTGCACTTTGAATGGCATGCACCTACAAATTGTCCTAAACCATTTCAATTGACGAGGTCAGCCGGTGTTATCAACCTTTTACTCGAATGAACAAATTGAAATCTTTCCAAGAGGACATCAAGTTTTATTTTGCGAATGGCCAATACGTTGACCTTACATTAAATGCATTAAGTTATTTATATGGTAGATTCATATTAAAAAAAGAAGAAGCAAGGCAGATGTAGGCAATAAAATATCACAAATTGTATTGGATTACGTAATGTTACATAATGGTTACAATAAAATAATTTTTGGTTGGGGCAAAAATGCCCTATGTAGTTTACAGAAATATGATATTTAAAGACAGTATTTAGTATTACTAGAACCTATCCAATTGAAGCAATTCGTAAATGTAAATTTATATACGAAAGAAAACAGAAATAAATCATTGTTAAATTGACGTTTTTTAAGTTACCTTTGTTTTTACCAAAATGACAAATCAATAAAATTATAATATACAAATTTTCGATATATATTTACCCATCTCAGTGTTGCTTGACCAGTGTATTATGTCAATATATAGATATTATTCATGCTAAATAAGGTCCACTTTTCGTCAAATTATAGTCTGGTTATGTATTCCCATGCTGAATGTATTGAATGACGAACAGTACACAGCCAAGTAGTCAAAGCCAAGTCACTGAAGAGTGACAGCATTGAGAATGCATTGAACCTGGCAAAAATACTGTATGTATTGAGGTGAAAGAAAATTGGTAAACACCTAATTTGTTATTTTTCCACTATGATACCATTTTGTTGGAAATTGTTGTACATTTTTTACTCGAAAGAGCGAATAAAAAGGTACTATTTCCTTGGCCCACCCTTTATTGTAAAATAATAAATTAGATAGTATAACCCCCTATATACCTTTCTGTTGACATTATACTAATCAAATATGACTGCATGGATCCTTCTAGCGTTTCATGAACAGCACATCGTGAAACAATCTAGTAAATATTTTCGATCATGCAGCTGCAAATGCGGTCATAATCTGACTCGGTGGTTGAGCTGGGGTTCAGCGAGAGCAGCTGGTCAAAATGGCATAACGAACCCGTTGCCAAATTATTTTCCTATACCCATTGAAACAATTCAACCCTTTACTTGCTGTATTCGACTCGATTTTTATACGATGTTCCTGGGCCTAAAGGGCCGCTGTGAAATAGATTATGGTCCCCCGGGAATTTTGGTCCCCCTTTTTAAATGCCCTTGCTGGCCCTGATTGTGTATAAGATAATTAGGGAAAGAGGTCACCATTTAAATCAATGGAGAGTAGGACCATAACCTCCAACCCTTTTACACCGGCCCTTAGCTTGGACATAAATGTTTCATAAAGTGTTTACTGTATATATCAGCCATTACATGGTCCTGTGAATGAATAATTCCACTATGAAAAACCCCTACAAACATAACAGGAAATCATGGCATAGGTTCTTCTCGAGATGAAAACAGAAAGATGTGATGCGTAAGAGGGATAAAAATCAAACCACTCTTACCACCTTTCTTAACCAGTTAATGATTATGGCCCGCTACATCCAATCCACTGAACGAAAAAAAGATGACGTAACTGTAATAGTACAATAACGTCATTTCTAAGGGCAATATAGTGAAATATTGGACCGAGGGCCGAAGGTCTAAGGGCAATATTTCACTATATTGCTCGCAGAAATGACGTTATTAGTATTATTACCACCGTTAACGACCAGGGCTGAAATAGCAAGAAAATCTTACGCACTGAACGATATCTAATTTCACGGGGAAAAATTGCCGGTCCAGAATATATTCTAGACCGGTCCATATGGACCACCACTATGACGTCACGCATTTCTCAGGTCGATATAGTAAAATGAATGCCTTCTAAACTAGCACTAAAACTCCTAGAACTGGCCCGGCAAGGTGGTAATAATGTTTACAGTTCTAGGGGTTTTAGTGCTAGTTTAGAAGGCGTTTATTTTACTATATCGACCTGAGAAATGTGTGACGTCATAGTGGTGGTCCATATGGACAGGTCTAGAATATATTCTGGACCGGCAATTTTCCCCGGGAGATTAGATATCGTTCAATGCGTAAGGTTTCTTGCTGTTTCAGTCCTGGTCGTTAACGGTGGTAATAATACTAATAACGTCATTTCTGCGAGCAATATAGTGAAATATTGGACCTTGGGCCTTCGGCCCTCGGTCCAATATTGCCTTCGGCCCTCGGTCCAATATTTCACTATATCGCCCTTAGATATGACGTTATTGTACTATTATATCTTGCTTATAGCTACATAAGCTATGCATCTTTTATTATGCACTTATCATATTTAGTTATTATATACGACCAGACTACAGTCAGGTATATAACTGCAAGAAATTTTCAAGTATGTACATCGCATTGTAAAGAGCATCGCCTTATTTGAGCTTTTTTTGATTTAGGAATGTTCATCGGTGTAAACGATACGCTGCAGTCAAAGAGACTATAAAATATGCTTGTGTATTTTAAATTAGAATAGTATAAATTGTTAGCTTGTATGTTATATCATTATCATAATCTTTGTGCTCTTTGTAATCTTTGTAATCTTTAAACTACTATATTAAAAAATATTACAGTTTGGGCCATAAATAATTAGTCATGGATTTGCTGAATTGAGGATTTCCCATGTTAAAATTTTCAAGAAGCCAAACATCAGTGGATGAGAGAATACAAAATGTTATATATATATACACATTTCAGGGGATATGTATCGAGACAATATTTGAAGCTTTCAATTCAAACCACCATGTTTTGGAAATAGTGATAGAAAATCGACTACTCATTTATTTATGCCCCAAACTCAAACTGTTATATATTCTCTCTTGGCTTGAAAATGAAAATGTCCCAGCTAGATGTACCTACATCTGTAGGTTGTACGCATTATTTTAGTTGATAGACCTAAGTATTGCTAGAGCAAAGAGAATAACCTGATCTCGAAGTCTGTTTTCTTATCTTAAGGTTACTGAGATTCTGGCTTGAGATGGGGGGGAGGGTGGGGGTCACAATAATCTGCCTAAAAAGAATGTCCCACATCCGGGTTTTTGTCCAATCCAGAAGTCACGAAATGCTTTCATGAACTCTTGTTTGTCGATATCCCCACTGTCATTCTTATCAATGGATTCAAATGCATTCAGGGAGAACTGTTCCGGAATCCCGAACAATATAAAGAATTCGCTAAATTCCTCGACGGATAATTCTTTGGCTCTATCCGTATCGATTAACTGGTATATAGATGCGGATATATAATCCAGAACCTTTGTGAAAACTCCAATATTTTCTGGTTTTAAATTCACTGCGGCGTTGCATGTGAATTCGGTCAAGGTCACTTTCCGATTATTGCTGATATCGCCCCCTCTGGTGGCTACTTCTCCCCATAGAATTTGGATAAAGATGCGATCAATTGTGTCGTATTCTTGTTGATGCAGTCCATCATACTTTGCCTTGATAAAACTGGTCAACTGTTTGTAATGCGATTTTGTGATGTAGCCAGTTTGTGCAATGTCTACACAGCCAAAGTATGTTTTCATCTTCTGTCGCCATAGTAATGTAGTTGTTGCCTTGACAACTTCATAAATATCTGTATGGTTTTGTTCCTCCATTTCTGAAATTAGAAAATAAATTATCATGTTCTGTAATCTACAAAATGATGAAATAATCGTTTCTGTCGGTTTCTGTAATTGGTTTGTTTGTTTGTTTGTTTGGATGTTTAGTTTGATTTGCGAATGGCCAATACGTTTACCTTACATTAAATGCATTAATAGTTTACAGAAATATGATATAATTTAGAAACAGTATTAAGTATTACTAGAACCTATCCAATGGAAGCAATTCGTAAATGTAAATGTATATACTGATTTGAAGTGCATTACAGGATATATTCTGTCTCGATATTATGTATTGGCACTCGACTTCGTCTCGTTCCAATACAAAATTTCTCGAACATAATATATCCTGTATTGCACTTCAAATCATTCAATAACTTATAGTATTGAATGACGGACAGTACACAGCTAAGTATAGCCAAGTCACTGAAGGGTGACAGCATTAAGACTGCATTGAACCAGGTGTAAAAGGGTAGGAGGTCCTATTAATTTATGGTCCTTTTCTCTGTCTCCATTGATTTATATGGTGACCTCTTTCCCTTATTATCTTATACACAATCAGGGCCAGTAAGGACCTTTATAAGGGGAACCATAATCCACGGGGACCATAATTTCTTTCACACTGGAACATATATGTATTGAGGTGAAAGAAAACTGGTAAACACCTTAACTTGTTTGTCCACCATTTTATTGGAAATTGTTGTACTTTTTGTACTCTAAAGAGAGAATAAAAAGTGTACTATTTCTTTGAACCACCCTATACTGTAAAATAATAAATTAGATATTATATTCCTATATACATTTCTGTTGACATTAAAGGCAGAATCAGATCTATAGGGGTGACAAAAGTACAAGCAACATGTACAAATGATCTACCAATCTATGACTTACAATCTCTGCAATATCTCCCAAAAGATTCACGATGTGTTGTAAATTGATGAAGTACTTATAGATTCAAATTGTAAAAATGGGTGAAAAATATTTAAATTCTCCCTAATATGAATGGTAACCATTACATTATTGTAAAAATCTTTACTTTTCCTGAAACAAAGTGTGCACTTTTGGGATTTTTAGAAAATAGACATGACAAGGAATGACATGAGCCAGAAATATTCTAAAATTGAAACAATTTTTTGTTGGACTGCTCGCTATATCTGATTCTCTCTTTAATATCAATCAAATAGGACTTCATGGATCCTTCTAGCGTTTCATGAACAGCACATCATGAAACAATCTAGTAAACAATTCTGTACTCCTTGACCTGTACTCCAACTGCCAAAGGGAAAGTACATAGCTGTGAATCAGACAACGTTGAGAAACCAAAACATTGTTAATCAGATGCAGATATAATCCATAATCAACATCCCATTTTTTGTCAATGAGTAAAGACTGTTCTAAAACCATGTTTCCACTGGTGATCCGCTCGATTATGCTGGTTACCGAAACGAAAATGTCGGAACGTCGAAGGTACGATTTTTCTTTTTTCCTTATTTCACGCGTCGTAGGTAGAATACCCACGGCATTTTTTCTCACAAACGTATATCAATATCTTTTGGAAAATGTACATGTTTGAAAAACAGCTCAGAAGACAACAGAATCGTCGATTTAATTCCTCACTTAAGTTACATAAACGTTAGGGGTTTAAAGTGCAGATCTTAACTGTTTTTCGAAATACCGTTCATGTAACTTAAGTGAGGAATTAAATCGACGATTCCGTTGTCTTCTCAACTATTTGTTCGCAAATGTGTACATTAACATATGACACTGATACACGTTTGTGATAACAGTGGCGTAGCCAGGATTCGGTGACTAGGGGTTCTATGTTTTATGTTATCAACAAATCTCCCCATTTATTGAGGTTCCTCACATTGGGGTTCCTCACCATTTCTGTATTTTTCATACAGGGTGGTCAAAAAATGGCAACCCTGTATTTTCCTCATACATGTATCTTTGTCATTTTAAAGAATTACTCCCTAATATTTTACTAACTTGTACATTATTCAATTTCCTATCAGCCTACCATATTTTATGATTGATCACAATGTTACAGCACTTTAAACAACATGCCCCTGGTTCGGCCATCACCGCGCTTAGGAAAACCTGCACAAGTTGTCTATGACCCAGCTGTAATCCTTAGTAGGTAGATTGTATGGCCTGAATGAAAATAATGATCTCCTTTTTGAGGTCGGTAATTGTCCTGAGGTCCTTTCTGTACACTTTACCTTTGGCATATCCCACAGGTAGAAGCCAGGTAAGAACTTTTTGGACGGCGGGTGTAGGTTTGTCAAAAGCACAATATTGAGCTTTCGAGCATGTTGTTTAAAGTGCTTTAAACTATCAACCTGGTCATGAAATAGTGTAGGCTGGTGGGAGATTGAATGATATACACATCAGGGAGTATAGCGACAGGGTTGCCGTTTTATTTGACCACCCTGTACATACAATTTACATCCCCTCCAAAAGTTTGGCAACCGGAGTGTTTAAGCCTCCTTATGTTTGAATTCTTATTTGAATGATATGTACAGTAAAGAAAAAACTATTTTTAGGGCTGGAAAAAATAAATTGACATCATCTCCGATACCTGCATTTTGTTTTCGCAAAATACAATTGAATTTGAAAAAGTTAGACAATTTGATTTTCTATATTAAAATAGTTTTCGGTGAATCTTTTACTGAATAGATATCCTGAAATCTGAAGGCAAAATCATACATTTTAATTATAACATTTGTTTAATGAAATCCAAATCAAGAGTTTAAGGGCAAATCCCATCATATCTTTAAGGAACATATCTTTCAAAACGAGATATTTTAGGGAGAAATCCTCATTCCTAATTCATTGAGACTTCAGAGTTCAATATCTGAAACATGCGATTCCCACACTTCAAAACTGAGGTAAGATGATGATTTGAAAAGATTCCAAATCAAAAGATTTTTATTTGGTATTTCATTTTATAATAGAGGAGTGGTCATAATGACCTTATAAACTTACAGTTAGTTACTGAATAGTGGAATATTTAATAGCAATTAATTTTCGACGAATGTAATATTTATTCAATCATGGCACACATATAAAGGTCTCTATGGCTACACGAATACTCTCAATTGGTACTCAAGATATCCATTGTGCCCCGTAGACTCTAAAATTAAACCTTTTTCAATTTCCAATGCCTCGCAACAAAGGCTACGGCTATGGATAAAAATGTCGTGGGAATTCTGCCTACAACGTGTGAAATAAGGAAAAAAGAAAAATCGTACCTTCGACGTTCCGACATTTTGTTACCGAAACGGTTCCAACGTAATCGAGTGGATAACCAGTGGTTTCGTAATCAGCCTTTCGTTCTTCGGAGTACGATGGTCCAGCTTTGTTTAGTCACCTGTACTGGCGGATCCAGGAGAGGGAGACACGGAGCACCCCCTTGGATGAACCCCAAAAAAATATTTTTGTATTTTGGCCCCAAAATTTTGTAGGGCCTCAATTAGTGGGCCTATTTGGACGTTACCTAGCCTTTTTAGGGCCAAATTATCAAAAATGGGCCTTAAATATTCAAAATCGTGGCCCCATTTTTGGATTTAATTTCCGCACAAGCTAATTTGAAATCTGCCCCCCCCCCTTGTTAGCTTCTGGATTCCCCAGTGATCTGTTATACAATTTACATCATGATAAACTATAGAAATCTCATTTATTCTCATCTTTGAAACAATAAAACACAATGAGTATCAGAATGCATATTTAAGTTGTTGTTTGAACGTCAAATAATTTTTATAAAACATTTGAATCTACTTCCAATTCCGAGTCACCAATTTTACGATCTTATAAATTAAATTTCAGTCTTACCAGATATTTTGTTATAACTATATTCCTCAGATTTTCAAAAAATGGAGACCTACCTCATCCACGCATTTCCGACTTATGTATTCGCATAATAATGTTCCCGACTTCCGATCACTGAAAGTACTATACTACACTCGTATAATGTGATGACTGTGTTCATGTACTGTGTATGTTATCTGAGATAAGTTTTTATTTTAGGGGAAAACTCAAAAGTATAAATTCTTGCCAGTCTTTATGCATATCCAAGTTGTACAGTGTATTGCCAAATACGTTTCTGACTTCAAATCACATAAAACATATGAAGTTAAGCCCACGCACCGTGCATGTCTATTTAAAATGAGGATTACATTTCAGGGGGCAGCTCAAAAGTTATTATTGTTTTTTGAAACTTCAATGTTTATTCCCTTAATTTCGTTTATATCTCTTTTAACGAGAAATACAACATTAAGTAGAAATACAACTAAGGTCTATGTTCTTCAAAGGAATATCACTTCACTTCCTGTCTGAACTCTTAAAAGAGATGGCAACCCACTTGAAATTAACAGTGCCACTGGTGATCCGCTCGATTACGCTGGTTACCGAAACGGTAAGGAAAAATCGTACCTTCGACGTGCCGACATTTTGTTACCGAAACGAACCAGCGTAATCGAGTGGATCACCAGTGAATACGCTGACATTGACGATATCAAAACGCATTCCCATGTTTCGCTTAATATGGAAAGTATCTCTATGATTAGAGCTACCATATCTGGAGACAATGGATATTCCTTCAATATTTTGCTACATGAAAAAAAAGTTGAAAAAGAAGCTTTGAGACTTTTAGTAAATGAGTCACCCCGAGACCGAGATTCTAGCAATTTGAAGTTTAAGCTCTTATTTGAAGCTGTAAAATCATACTATTGAACATATGCATGGGTTTCCCCAAGGCCCGTGTGCTAGTGGTAAATGTGACTTAACTATTTTAAAATACATTTTGATATTGTCCCTGGAAATATTGTGGCATAATACTACATGCTGTTGTTGTTGTTAAGCTCTTTAAAGAATTTGTTTTGATATTGGATATAGTATGCCTTTTGTGGTAAGCTTTATACCCCAACCTTATAAACACAATTAACTGGGTTACTTTTTGATTCTGGGGAAGTTTTGAATCTACAGGGTGGGCCAAAAAACCAATACCCATGTTTAAAGATGAAGGATTCATATGGTATATGTTAAACCATGCCATGCATTATATATCATTTTAAAGATAATCATTTCCTAACAAGAATGACACCATCCAATTGAAAACCCTCTGTTTTCTCATGGAGCTAGAGACTAAAACTGTCAGTGAGCGAGCAATAATCAAAAAATGAAAATTCCCAAATTTCTCTCTATATTGCAGGCACAGCTGCACTCAGTTTGCTTGATTGAATCATCATAAATTTATTTAAGAGTATTACACAATAATAATTAAAAATATATAAAATTATGTATTATTGCTGAATTTTGCACTATACTTGTATAAATGTACCTCTTTTGAAGGTGCCAAAGATAATATTACCTCCATTTTCCACAATTTGGAATTTTTGGTTCCTCATAACACCCCAGATGTCAATTTTAGCCTCTAACTCCACGAGGAAACAGTGGTTTTTCAATCAGATGGTGTCATATTGTTAGGAAATGATTTTATCTTTAAAACGATATGCAATACATAACATGAAACTATTTTCTTCTTTTCACTACCTTTATTCTAAACTTCTCAAGATATGAAAAAGTATGTAAGGGTTTCCCAAAGGCCCACGGGCCATTGGTAAATGAGAGATACGTGCATGATAATTAGAATTTATATCAGTTGAAAAAGGATCCAGATGGGATCCGAAACGTCTTGAGAAGTTTAAAATAAAGGTTGTGAAAAGAAGAAAATAGTTTTGTGATTTAATGATCCAACCTGAAGAAAATGCTTAAGAATACATAATATGGTTTAACATCATATGATATTCATCCTTAACTTGGGTATTGGTTTTTTGGCTCGCCCTGTTTTTATTCGTGGTCTTTAAGGAGGGGAAGGGGTACACTGAGCATTTCTATCAGGAGAATTGACTCCCAGGGACGCAACTCGCTACTTTCCATCAATGAAAATGTCGGAATGTCGTTATTGTCTGACAAAGTGTCTCACATATTCGATCAAAACTTGCCATGCAAACATGTTAGTCTACTTTACTGGCCCTCCTTGCTGTAACAAGGAACCCAAAACACATTAAAACGTAAACATAAACCAATTAGTCACTTCACTATGAAAGTGAGGGGTGTTGCTGTGTGCATGGACTAACACAATATCAGTGGTCATTTACTGTGTCAACTTAGTAACCCTTGCATACCGTGCTCACTCAAGTATTGAATAATTTTTTTATGATCTAAATGTTTGTGGTTTATAAAAAAAAGTGATATATTTTAGTTAGAGATACATTAATTAATATATTCATTCAAACAGCACTAGAATGTGAGAAGAAAGAGCAATAGTGACAAAATGCAGACAGAATTTTCCGTAAGGGTTTCAAACATTTCTGAACACAATCATACATGTACTTCATGTGTACTGTTATTTTTAGTGCTGTATTTATAGATATAATTTCACGTATTAAAATCATATTAAATGTGATTTTATCTTTAAAACGATATGCAATACATAACATGAAACTATTTTCTTCTTTTCACAACCTTTATTTTAAACTTCTCAAGATATGAAAAAGTATGCAGGGGTTTCCCAAAGGTCAGCGAGCCTTTGGTAAATGAGAGTTTAGTATTTTAGTATTTATCATATCTGCTGAAAAGGGATCCAGATGGGATTCGAAACGTCTTGAGAAGTTTAAAATAAAGGTTGTGAAAAGAAGAAAATAGTTTTGTGATTTAATGATCCAACCTTGAGAAAATGCTTAAGAATACATAACATGGTTTAACGTTATATCATATGATATTCATCCTTAAACTCGGGCATTGGTTTTTTGGCCCACCCTGTTTTTATTCGTGGTCTTTAAGGAGGGGAATGGGTGGACTGACGCAACTCACTATTTTTCAACAATGAAAATGTCAGAATGTCGTTATTGTCTGACATTAAACTGGTTCTAAATTCAAATTCATCAATCCAAGATCCGACCTTATATCTCAATCAATTCTTGTGTGTCGTGGATTTTTTGTTTTGTAATAGTACCAAAACTCGTGATTCAAAATTTAAATTGAAAGCCACGACATCCTATATCGCATTCATTGTTAGAACATATCGATTTGCATTTTGGGAACCAGTCCCCCTTGCCATCCCAAGCTTTAGATTAGGAGAGACACTAATAAATCAGAATGGCATTTTGGGATTGCTAAACACAAAGCCAATATTCCCACCGACGAAGATGACTACAGTAGAGTACTATTTAGGTGTTATGGGGACGTATTTTAATTTTGTTTTGAAAACCCCTTTCTGCTTACTAATCCCCAGCTAATCTTATATTAGAATATCACCAAACTAGTTCTCAGAGCGTCCTATTCCGTTCTAAGAATCGCAAACGGAATGTGGTCGAGGTGAAACCTCAGTTTGTTGATAACCCTACTATCACACCAAACCAGTTCTCACTACGTTCTCAAAAGCTGTGTATGAACGGATTTAGTAAACCCGGTTTCTCCCGAATTTTTGGAATTGCTGATTTAGCTTTTGTCACTCCGATTTTCTCACGATTTTTAATAAAAATCCCGAGTTTCTCCCGTGCACCCCGATTTTCTTCAAAAATCTCGATTTCTCCCGATCTTTAAAAAACATCCCGATTTTTTTTTACTTGACAGGTATGTTATAGCTAGGCTGTACCTCATGTACAAGATGCATGTATATATCACAACTTAATATATTTCGTTTCTTTATCAAAATTGCAATTTGAATCTAATAAATCGCAAAATACAAAGTTATTTAATCTCATTAGCGTTCAATGCCACATAGAATTTCTTCTATATCTTGGAGTGGGTTTGTTTTTCATTTCAATTTCGCTTATTTGTGTTGAATTGAAACTACGCTAGACTGACTCCCCACTTTGGTGTCACTCTGTTGTCTTTCACTTGTGAAATCATTATGCTGTTCCTCACTGGCATCACCCTTTGAATCTACACACTTGGAATCAGGAACTGTAATTGTGGTGGGTTGTCTCATATTTGTAGGAATATCATTGTGTTCTTCTCTGGGACTGACCTTGGAATCTGCAAGTCAGAGTCGTGAAAAGTACTGTTTCCATAATTTTGCCGGTTGTATAGTGTATACTAACAATAGGGAGTTTAAGCTTGCATATGAAATCGAAACGCCAACCTATACGTATGACCAATCGCCCATACAAATACATCCCTTAAATATTTTCCGTTCACGTTTAGGTTGTGAAAAACATTGCAAGCTTAAACTCCCTAATATACTACACGTACTCATTATAAGGGCGGTTAAGCTACAGGTTTAAAAAACCTTTAGGTTAACGTATATAATTATGGTCCTCTATGGATTAGTTCTCCCATTTGTACTGTTTACTTGGCCGATTCAGTGTAAAGGTTTACGGAAAATTATTGTAATTAGGTCCCTGGAAAAGTGAATTGAGAGCGAGACAGTAATCCCCGGTGGTCGAAATATTACAATCTCACGTACAGGTTCTCTCAAAACGTGTAACTTAACCTCCCTATTGAATGAGGAAATAAACCTCCTCAATCATAGTGAGAAAAGTAGTATTACATGGCCCATATTCATTGTAAGTTAAGACAGACTATGCGTTTATCTCTAGCTTTCCTTGTTAAAACGGAGCAAAACAATAAGCGGTATTATTTTATCTCATTAGAATTATTCAATTAACATGAATTAAATGGCACGTTGTAGCAGGACCCACCTTTAGCTTTATTCTTCAAAATGAGAATAACAACCACGATGACAACAGCAGCACCACCCAACACACTTGCAACAATCACTCCAATCAGTCCACCAGTGGACAATGCACTTCCAGCGACCTACAATAAACGAAATATGAAAAGACAGATATTCCAATCAGTCCATCAGTGGACAATGGACTTCCAGCGACCTACAATGAGTATATGAAATATGAAAAGACAGATATTCCAATCTGTCCACCAGTGGACAATGTACTACCAGCGACATACAATATGATATATATGAAATATGAAAAGGCAGATATTCCAATCAGACCACCAGTGGACAATGCACTTCCAGCGACCTACAATATGAATATATGAAATATGAAAAGACAGATATTCCAATCAGTCCATCAGTGGACAATGGACTTCCAGCGACCTACAATGAGTATATGAAATATGAAAAACAGATATTCAATCGTTACATTTTAAACAAAAATATTTATTAAAATCATATAAACATATTTACATGATAGTGATAAGGACACCCCAGGGGGAGCATGACTTTTCACAAGTTAAAAACTTATTTAAAATGGCATATTATCAATAAATTGTAAATTTTATGGGATATTGTTTATAACATGAATTTATTTGGTACACTAATCATTACAGATTTATTTCTACATATCGGTTTATTGGTGGCTTTACTATTGATGTGTTTCTCATATGTTGTAGCTCTCCAATGAATATTAAGATACAATAAAAAAAGAAATATAAACACGTACCTGGGATCCAACTCTGCCGTAATATTCCACTCCATCAACAAACATCTCACGTCTTGCCTCGATGGATGAGTCGTTGAATGATATCTCCAAACCAGAGTCAACTTCATCATATATGTCATAGAGCACACTGGTGATGTCATTGACTGATCCCTGTACAGTGAACTCAGCAATGATACTTCCTACAACATAATACAATATCATACTTGTACTACATAAAGTATAATCAAAAACGACTCATTTTATCAAGCGGTGCTTTTTACACAAATTACCTTTACTGGTAGTCCATCCGGTGAAACTTGCTTTCTTGTAGTATTTTGGCATGAAGTGATTGTACAGAGTAGCGATGAAGAGATCTTCTCTTCCAGCAACAATAGAATCATAATCCGCATCAAAATACAGTTGAATCGTCTTTCTGTTGTCCTCTGAGATGGGTTGATAACCGACAGGCATAACATCAACATAGGGAGATATGACGGTGAAGTTGTAATCAGAGGGTTCGGACACAACATGGATTTCTAGGAATATCCTAGTTGGTGCTTCAATGTCTATTATTCGTCCACTGATTACCGCAATTCCAGAATTAACATCGAATGTTGCAGGAGAAACAGTGACAACGAGTGTTCCAGATACTTCGTTGGAGTTAAGGAGTGTCATCGTAGCATTCCACGTGTGTCCCTTAATATGCATAATCACAATACATGAGTGGACAAAATAAACCAATATTCGATCATTAGAGTTTTCATCGTCATGCTAAGTTTTAAAATATTTTTCTACCAGATGAATACTATTTTCTATGACTTTAGAAGCTGTCTTCAAAATTTTAAGAATTTCTTTTTATATTTCCTTTTTTCCAATATTCTCGCCATTTTCTTATGACAAATTAAGACAACTTGGCAACGTGAATTAAATAAAGAAAATGCCTGTATACCTTCCAATCGATGTTTTCATGTTTCAGCATAGTGAAGCCATCAATGAGTTCAACTCTGACTTCCATATCATTCCCGGATATTTCTTCTCTCGTCACATTAACTCTAGCTTCTATTGGCTGGAGTAGTACATAAAATTCGTCAGACAAAAGTTCAAGTGGATTGCTCCAGTTGGGTATGTGATCTCATAGTATATCATTATTCAGGTTTTGGCGATTAAATGTTAAATGAATATATAAAAGTTTTAACAACAGGCACAATATACCTTTTTACAACCCGCTCCACAAGAACATATATAAGAGCCTGGTGTATCGGTACACACAGCATCGTTTCCACAGATGCCGTTGCTGCATTCGTTGATGTTTTCACACTCTGTTCCATTGCCATCATAGCCAGATTTGCATGTGCAGTCAAAAGATCCTTGTGTGTTTGTGCAATCAGCATTCGGGTCACAAGGTTGTAACGTGGCACACTCGTTTATATCTGTAGTAGGGGAAAATATTTACCAATTATTGATACTGTAATAAGAAATGCTGTATAGAATAAAGGCAATAGTTGCCTTTTGTAAAATACACAGTTGAAGTACTACAGTGATATGAGTATATGCCCAAGTGCCAAAGGGAATGCAAGAATGGAAAACATCTAAGGGTATACCAGTCATAAGAAAAACAAACCAACCATCCCGATTTATGATCTAACGTGAAAAGAAACAATGTCTAAAACCCCCTTCCCCACCATTCGAGTACAATTATCGCAATCCGAGACCACAACACCAAGGGATCGGGACAAGTCATTCATACTGAATTCATGACAATACACGTTGAAGAATTTTAAATTGATAACCAATACTCATTACGTCAAATATATTATTAGAAATGAGCATTCAGTCTCAAATGATGTTAGACAGACAAAATCCAGTCTCAGTATCCATAGCATATCAGAGGGTCAACATCCATCCGAAAAGATTGTGAGTTCGTTGCAAATCTTAATTTTGTTTCTGAATCTTAATGTTTTGAGCAACCCAGTGAGTCCATGCATATGTTTTTTTGTTGTACTCACCTAAACATCTTACTATATCACCATCCTGTTGAAAACCTGTATTGCAAAGACATGCATACGACCCATTATTGTTTACACATTGAGCATTATCACCACATATTGTAGAGTTGGCGGCACATTCATCTATGTCTTCCTCGCAGTTCTCTCCTCCCCAACCTGGTACACAGTCAGTACAACCAATGCTTGCATTGCATTGTCTCGCTCGACTACCACACTCACAAAGATTTGCACAACCAATGCCCCAGTGAATGGAATCACAGCCTGAAATAGAAAGCAAACGTGAATATAATTCGAAAACATTCCAAAGAATAATCTATATTCTGTGGTGTGTGACAACTGATTTGTTTTGGAGGATTTTTATTTTTGATTTACTTTGACAGAAATTACCTTGACATGACTTCTGATCATTGCCTAACTGAAACCCTGCACCACAACTGCACTTAAAGCTACCATCCATATCTGTGCACCCTCCAGAACAGCCATCAATACCCAACTCACACTCATTGATGTCTGCAAAAATAAATGATTTCACTTGGATATCCATCAAAATAGTCATTGTCCGTTAGAGGGAATAATTTTGGAACGCCTGATAATTTCATATTGGGAAGTGTAGTTCATGTTTATTAATCTTTGCACAAACAGTCCGACTTTTATGATAACGGTATGACTTTGTCGATTTTAAGTTGTATTCTTCTCATTCTGTATATCATTAGCATCATATGAAGAAAAACATAACTGGCGATTTGGAGTTGGAATGCACTTTTTGAATTTGGTGAACCTGATTTATCAAAACAACTCAATTATAGTTGACCTACTTGTACAGTTCTCAGCATCAGTGACGTTGTATCCATTCTTACAGAAGCATACTGGTGGAGCTGACGTATTCCTACATCCATATTCACATGTTAGTCCTTCAGCAAGACAAGGTCCAAGCGATGCCACATCTACAACAAACACAGTTTTGAAATATATCTATAGCTGTTGATTTTATCTGATACATACGATTTATGTCTCCCTATTCTTGAGATCAATTTATAATACTTTTAATCTGCTACTATGCAATGTATTTCAGGTGTACTTTATCCGACTTCATACACATTTACCTCTACCTATTGGAGTATGGTATACCTCGTTGACATGATTTTCCATCTGCATTAAGTGTAAACCCATCCTCGCAGCTACATGTGAAATTACCCTCAGTATTGTTACAGATTTGATCACATCCACTTGTAGCTTCAATGCACTCATTGATATCTGTAAAGGAAATAGAACATTTGTGCCTGGTTTTATATCACACTTGCAATGGAGTTTAATTTCAACGTATTTATTATAAGCTCTAATTCTAAAGAGTTCATCAACAAGTATCGTAAATATTACATCCTCCTAAGCAGGTGTCCAGAATCCGTACCTCCTTCTTCCCCCCTGCTATAACCAATTTGGAAGCGCCCGATTAAACTGAATCACGTGATCTTATTATGCGCAATGACTTCATAACGCAGTGTTGCGACAGCCAAACAGATTGCGAGTTCTTAATCGGGGAAATGCTAACTGCTTATCGCAGGGGTAAAAAGAAAGAATATATTCTGGATTTTGATGCCCTGTGATCGGAGGTTGTAAATATTACCATATATTAAATATGATGAATAATTTGCTCCTGCATTGGCATTTATTCCTTTTTACATATATATCATATCAAAATGGTGTTTTCCTCAATTCAGGAAAGAGTTCTACTACTTTTATACCTTGACAGTGTGTGGTATTGATGGCTGAGTACCCAGGCAGACATTCGCAGGAATAACCACCCTTCTTGTTGATGCATTCCTGTTGACACTCATTTAGTGTAACGTTGACACACTCGTCAATATCTGGAAGTGTAGAGAAAACCAAATGCCATAAATGCAATACAATGTTGTAAATGACTGCATATGTGTCATTCGGGTACATTCCCCATTCATGTTAGCCTTTTAATTCATTTATTGAATATCATAAGTTAATATATTGATGGTTTTACGGAGCAAACATCAATGTAAATGTAGTTTTTCAAAATTCTAGTAGGACCAGAATACCATCGATAATATGGAGACAGCTGGCAGAAAATCACAATCTCCTGATTTATCATGATCAAGTATATCCATTCGCATATTCAAACTCGATTGGTGTGTAACTATATGATCATCTTGTTGCCATGTTGATTGGGATTTAAGATTAAAATTGTGAACCTTAAAAGAGTAAATGAAATTTTCAACACTGTGTCAACAGGGATTCAGTCCGACCTTTTTCAAAAAATTGAAAATCCGGAATGGTAAATAGTTGTGCAAATCAAAGTTGTTTAAATAGAAAATTAAACACAGAATTCAAATAAGTCATCAAATAGAATGTTGGTTTAAATGATTAAAACGCAGATCTTTTAAAATCCCATTAAAACGTTACTTTAACGAGAATTCAAATCTATTTGGCAAACCCTTTATTGTTGTTAATCATGGGTTTGTCTGAAATTTCTTGAGATACTTACCAATACACTTATTGTCCACAGTGACAGTACCATCAGGACACTGTGAGCAGTTGAATGAGTTGCCAGTTATCTGCTGCTCTGAAGGTGTGACGTCTGTGCAGTTAGAGCTCTCACCACATGGTTCACCTTCACAACCATCTATGTCAACTCCACAATTGTCCCCTGCAATAAGATTTTGTGAAATCGTTAAATATACATGAAACAAATGTGAAACCTCAAACATCTCTGTATTGTAATGACTTCAGTATGAATGAAATGTCCCTTGGTGTTCTGGTCCTGGATTGTGATATTGGTTCTCGATTGGAGGGGGGGGATGTTAGACATTGTTTCTTTTCACGTTAGATCATGGGTTTCGGATATATAGGGTCTACTTTTCTTATGACAGATTTACACTTACAGTTTGCTTTTCCTATTGGGTTTCCTTAAAGGTTTTAGTCACCCTTCCCTTTTGGCATTTGTGCAATTATATATTCGACAATGGTAGTTGCCAAAATCACAAGACCTATCTTTGTAACGTTAGTGTTGTCAATCTGAGATACACCTTGTATTGTAGTCTGGATTTGTTTACACCCGTTTGAGTGTTGACCTATCGAACCCTGTCAATCTTTTTTATTTTTTTTATTTAACATTGCAATAGTTGTGAACATTCTAGAAAGTTTCCATATCCACCTACCTTCCCAGCCTGTATTACAATCACACATCGCTTCATAGAAATACCCAGTTGTATCAGTCTGTTCCTCTGACTCGGTTCCAAAATTGCACAGTCCATTTCCGTTCGTACAATTGGAACATATCCAAATGACAAGTCTAGTCTCTGGAGATCTTGCTCCCAAATCATCTTCAGCCATAAAACTAAAATGGAGAACAATAAATTATATTTCATGGTGTTTTGAACCAGTAAAGCTTTAAGACTAGTTCAGAGTTCATCTAAATATACCAAGCAAGTGAATGGTAGTTAAACCAAAGAGAGAACCATATAGTTTCAAAGGTAAAACTATTTACAGTAATTCGTATACACTATTAATATAATCTATGGTTTCTTGTTTGTATTATGACATCATACTTACGATAAATTGAATGGTGTAATGCTTGATGGTGTAAAGTTAAATAAACCACTTTGGTTGTCAAATTGTGCTCCAATTGGCAATGAAGATGTGAGCAAAATGAAGACAGTGTCACTGTCATTATCAAATGCTGAAACCTCAAATGTGGTTTCAAAACCGACAGTAAAGTTCTGAACCGCTTCAACACTCAGTCTTGGAGCAACATTCTCTGGAAGACAGAAATAAAGGAAAGGCTACAGCAAAAAATAATGAAGTATTTTTTGTGTTCCAAGTTTAGACTTTATCCATACGCTGCGTTATTGTACGTTAGATCATGGTTTAAGATATTGGGGGTTGTTTGTCTGATCATTTGTACTGTTCAAATTAGTTTTTCTTCAACCTGTGTTTTTTGTTTTTTGATATTTTCTTAATTGACACCTCTAGTTATATACAGGAAACCATTGAACACATGTCTCTAGTGGACATCCGTACTCTACTGACTTCTGTATAAATTACCTTCTCTATGGCGAACACCTACAAATACTGAACGTTTTTTCCCCGCAAAAATGTTCAATATACACAGGTTTTACAATATATAAGGGTTATGTACTGGGAGGTTTTGGATATGGATTTTATCCAGAGGGAGATATGCATATCTACCTGAGGGACCGTAGGGACTGAAGGTAGATGTGCATATCTCACGAGGGATGAACCCAATATCCAAACCGACCGTACATAACTGCTTTATCCTATACCAAGTAGAGTTTCTAGGGGCATATGGCCATTTCAATAGTGCAAGGTGTAAAAATAAACAAATCATTCATATGCAAAGTCATTTTATTGCATTTCCACTACTTACCGGAAGCGGGAAGATATGCACCGAAGCGGGAGATATGGCGGGAGATATGGAGGTTCTGGATATGGAAACCTCAAAATCAGGATACTGGATATATCTTGCCAACTTATCTCCCTAAAACTCTACTTGGCATAGGATAAATAAGGGTTATGTACTGGGAGGTTTTGGATATGGGGTTTATCCAGAGGGAGATATGCATATCTACCTGAGGGACCGTAGGGACCGAAGGTAGATGTGCATATCTCACGAGGGATGAACCCAATATCCAAACCGACCGTACATAACTGCTTTATCCTATACCAAGTAGAGTTTCTAGGGGCATATGGCCATTTCAATAGTGCAAGGTGTAAAAATAAACATATCATTCATATGCAAAGTCATTTTATTGCATTTCCACTACTTACCGGAAGCGGGAAGATATGCACTGAAGCGGGAAGATATGCACCGAAGCGGGAGATATGGCGGGAGATATGGAGGTTCTGGATATGGAAACCTCAAAATCAGGATACTGGATATATCTTGCCAACTTATCTCCCTAAAACTCTACTTGGCATAGGATAAATAAGGGTTATGCACTGGGAGGTTTTGGATATGGGGTTTATCCAGAGGGAGATATGCATATCTACCTGAGGGACCGTAGGGACCGAAGGTAGATGTGCATATCTCACGAGGGATGAACCCAATATCCAAACCGACCGTACATAACTGCTTTATCTTATACCAAGTAGAGTTTCTAGGGGCATATGGCCATTTCAATAGAGCAAGGTGTAAAAATAAACAAATCATTCATATGCAAAGTCATTTTATTGCATTTCCACTACTTACCGGAAGCGGGAAGATATGCACTGAAGCGGGAAGATATGCACCGAAGCGGGAGATATGGCGGGAGATATGGAGGTTCTGGATATGGAAACCTCAAAATCAGGATACGGGATATATCTTGCCAACTTATCTCCCTAAAACTCTACTTGGCATAGGATAAAGGCCTATAATAATCTCCTATTTACCTGAGACCTTTGCATCAGCCGTATTTACCAGATCTGTTGATAACGTTGCATCCGCTACGCTCTCATCTCCTGTTGCAAGGTAGTCAAATACACAAGCTATTTCCGAGTTGCATTTAGTGTTTGCTTCATTTTGCTCTTCCTCAGTGAAGTTTGATAAGAAGAGTGGCTCAAATGAAGCATTTGAGAAGTTCGCGGTTGTCTCGTTATCTCTGTACCAAAAGATCGACTCGTTCTGCGTTATCTTCCCTGCAAATTATATTAATAATCATAGAAATATTTACAAGTTTGTTTGATTGTTTTCCCATATCTACTTGAGATTTACTATGCTCTCTTTGACTGATTAATACAAGTACACTGTGTTTTAGAAAATATCCTTACATAGCTCTCCAAAGTCATGATAGACTTCTGTATCAATGCTGTTCTCTGGAAGTACTTCACCGTTCGGTTTTGCGTACTCGTCTGACGTATTTCCATTGAATGTCCCCATGAGACCTGCTGTTGTGATTGAAGAATTCACTAACACTGGCGCTGTTATTGTGATGCTTAAACTCCTCACAGACACAGACACGTTCAATGAGAATCCTAAAACAAAAGGTGGATTGTTACCAAGCCCATCTGTAAAACGTTGAGGTTTCTAGTAACATAACTGAAGGTATTTTACATGGCCTTTATACGAGGGTTGATCCAAAAGTTCCGAACCGTTTGCTCTAAAAATCTTAATATTTTATGAATATTGTTCATATTTGGCCTCAACCACCCCATATATAGTAGTTCCATTTTGTGTAAAAATAAACAATTAATTTGACAAGTAACATAGGTATCTGGTTACCATAGCAACATGACAACAGGGTATGTGGAGCAAGAGAATGACACATTGTAGAGTTGAAAAAGTTGACACTTGAAGGGTGTATATAGGGTACCAAATGTATTTCAAATTTGTTAATCATGCCTATTAATCAATTATTCTTTCATTAAACCAATGCTATACGTTTGATCTGATATCATACAAGCTACAGTTGGCAACTATGACATCATTGACCAGAAGAATGCCTTGCGCCAAAAGCAATCAAATTAAAGCATAAAATCCAGTTCGATTTTGACAATGCGCAATTCCATACCTCAATACTTTCTCAAACGTCAATGAAAATATGCACATGCCTTGGCTTACCCTTGCATCCTTCTCACTATATCTGCCTCCCTCTGACATTGATCTTTATAGTGACCTGAAGTACTTACAAGACAAGACATGCTTTTGAATATTAAATTAAGTCTGTCTTGCTGTTCTTGAGTGGCTTTCTGAGACAGGTGATGGTGAATTTAAAGATGTGTTTGATCAAAGGGTCAGCAGATATACTAAGTGTATATAAGGGGATAAGAGACTTTTTTGCGAAATTAAATCAAGAACTTACAATGAAATATGGACAAATTGAAACAATAATTGATTAATAGGCAGGCATGACTGACATATTTGAAATTTGGTTCCCTGTTACACTCTTTTAGAATCAACTTTTTTCCACCTCTACAATATGTCGTACTCTTGCTCCACATACCCCGTTGTCGTGTTACTATGGTAACCAGATACCTATGTTGCTGGTCAAATTTATTGCTTATTTTTACACAAAATGAAACTACAGTATATGGGGTGGTTGTGGCAAAATATGAACAATTTTCATTAAGTATTAAGATTTTTAGAGCAAACGGTTCGGAACTTTTGGATCAACCCTCGTACATGTTATATAGACATATTTTTACAGCATAGTTTTACATATTCAAAAACTCAAAAGTGGATTGAAAGACAATAGAACTACTATGAAGTACGTATAGTCCCCAAACTGAAGGTATTTTACCTGGTTCTTTAGAGACATATTCTTACAACATAGTTTTGAATATTCAAAAGTTCAAAAGTGCAAAACTATGGTACTCCTATAGTCCTTCAAGTGTTCTGAAGTTTATTATACTTTTTACAACTAACCAGTAGCAAATGCTGCTGTAACTACTCCATCTGAGTCAACACCCAAACTAAGACTTGTTTTATCCAGCGTGTTTGGTGGGTCTTCACTGGCTAACTGCTCCACTGTATCTGTTACATCCTCTCCGTTTACTCGTATAATCATATCTTAATGAAATATATTAAGAATCATTATAACACACGTTCGTTTAATTAGAGTAATCCTTGAGAAATTGGTCGAAAGATGATATGCATATTAAGAATATAAAACAAACCATTATAATACATTAAAACCCTAATTACTTATAGTGTCTACTTACCAACCATGTTATCTGCAAGTTCAACATAAAATTGATCTGACGATTCTTCTTTTGCAGCAAATGCTGTGAACACAGTTGCTTTTGTTGCAGTTCCATTAGATGTCAGGGCTTTGGATGTTCTCCCTTGGAGTGTGAAATAGTCATCAGTGGTCTTGATCAACCAATATTCTCCCAAACCGTTAAATGAGTATGTCTTGCCATCTAGTGTACGAACGTGAGGATCACCCCAGAACCAAGCTAGAACATGATGTATATCTCATTAATGTTGTCGATCAGCTTGAATATATACATATATATATACTGCGCACACACATTCTACATGTTATAATTTAAACACAGAGATTATTTGGATTCTCAATTCATAAAGATGTAATTGCTCGTGGTAAACAACATTACGTTAGTATCATTATTTACCGAAGTAGGACTTAATTACTCAAAATCTTGAGACTTACACCAACGAGGAGGCACGTATGCCTGGCATGTATCCACTGGTCTTAACTCGGTAAACAATTTGCAGTTATCTGACGCCTCGCAACAATAGTACCGGGGAAGGGTATCTTTACGCTTGTGCTTTCTTCTATTAGACCTGTAGTGATAGCGCTCAAAATGTCCCGCCCCGTACCTGACATCCGTCAACAACGTCCCCCAAGAGCGCCAATTCGTCCACCAATCATTGTTGTAGCAGCATGACTGGATGGTGGCAGATTTAATTGACAATGTGTTGCATTAACATTTATTTGAGACCGACGCATGCTAAAACTAAACTAACTTGAAGGTCTGCCCACTTGAACAAGTTGGATTTTATAAAAAAAACTAGTTTACAGCCCTTTAAGTAATCGTTTTATAAAGCCAATGCTATGTCGTTCTATGTTGTCTTACGACGGAAGGACCTGTTTGAATTACTGTCCCTTAAATATGTATGTGATGCTGACATACCTGGCCATATCCTTCTCGACTTGGGAACCTTTGGTGAGCACAAAATGACCGCCAGTTCATTCTAAACCGCCTGTCTCTCCACGCCTGCCATACCATGCAGGGACAAGGCTCGACATCCCTCCGTCTCCACCAAATAGGTACGTTTCGAGGTGAGGATCGACGATCTCTTACAGCCCAAGAAACGCACTTCTTTTCGAAGTTTGGCCGGTTGTCGCCATTTAGATCAAGTCGGAATATCCATTTTCCATTCAAACCTTTAAATTACAATAAAACAATTGTACTCATTAAATGTTGTCGGCGAACAACTTAGAATATGAAAATTACCTAGAAAGACCTAAAGCCATGTCACTAAAAATACTAAATTACGCTGGTTAACGGGATTTCAGATTTATGAAGCAAATACAAATGCATAGAAGTTGACCCCAGTAAAATGAAGTGAATGGTTGATTACCAGTGTTTCCTTTCATGTTATCAATGCCTAGAAGAGCATCATCGCGAAACAAATAATGGTTGAAGAAATTTTTGGTATCCCCAGCATCAAAGCCGATGTTAACATTTTTCCATCTGCGCCAAGCCATCTTTCCATAGTTGAACAAAGCGTATGTCCGAATACCATCAGTTACCAATACGATCTGGTGATTCACCGTCTATGAAATCACATGGTTAAATAGTTATATGCTTTTTTGATAATTATATAGATACCCTGCGTGCAGAGTCTAGTTAAACTACAAGACGAAGCTCTCTTTTAAGAAGTGAAGTCAAACGAATGCAAAGGGTATTATATAGAGGGTGGTCCAAAAAAATGGGACACTCGAATTTCAAAAATTAATATTGATTTTCTTGAGGAAAACATGTCATATTATATACCATTAGATAGGGAATTTACTTATCTTTAATTTGGTATACCATGAGTTCAAATTTATTATAATGCCTGTCAACAAGCGTCCATAATATAGATGACGTCATTTTAGTTTCAAAACAGGTTTTCTGAAACTTGCAAAAACAAGTTTTTTTATCAACTTGATTTACATAAACAGACTCTCAATATGTCCACCATTTTGATCAGTTATAGCCCTCAATTTTGGCCTAAACTGGTCAAATGCATCATTGACATGCTGTTGAGACTGTGAATTAGACTTAATAATTCTGTCCTTGAGGGACTGACCGACTGGGTGAATGTAAGGGGTTCATGATAAACCAATTCTGTTAGTTCTCCAAATATGCGGTAGTCGCAGATGTTAACATCGGATGATCCAATTATGTTGTTTTGGAACATCCTTATATGAGCTCATTTTCGAATCATTACATTTTCTAACAAGATGGGGCTCCAAGCAATAGATCTCAGGACTGTCAAATGTTTAAAAGAAAATGTGCCTAGATTCATCCCCCTTAATCACTGCCTCTCCAAGATCACCCGATTACCCAACGTCTGCGACTACGACGTATGGGGAGGACTGACAGAATTGGTATACCATAAATCCTTACGATTTATTCAGCCCCTTAAGGACACAATTATTGAGAAGTGAAATTCATTGTCTCAACAGCATATCAATGATGCTACTGACCAATTTAGGCCAAAATTGAGGGCTATAATTGATCAAAATGGTGGACATATTGAACATCTCTTTATGTAAATAAAGTTGACAATAAAACTTGGTTTTTGCTAGTTTTGGAAAACCCGTTTTGAAACGAAAATGACGTCATTTAGATTATGGACGCTGGTCGACAGACATTATAATAAATTTGAACTTAAGATATACCAAATTAAAGATGAGTAAATTCCCTATCCACTGGTATATAATATGACATGTTTTCAACAAGAAAATCAGCATCTATTTTCGAAATACGAGTGTCCCATTTTTTGGACCACCCTGTATAATTATTATAATGTAACTCATTTTGAATAACATCTTTAAGAGGAAGTTATGAGATTTGCAGACGTGTAAATGATGAAATAGCAAAGCCTTTTATTGCTTGCAATAAACAAGAGGTTATTCACCAGTAGGGATTTGATATGGTATTAGGTCGTTAGCAATATCTAACATTTTTTAGGAATGAAAATTCTTTATAAATGAAAATTTGATGATAAATGTGATTTATTACTTGCTTTTACATACCTGATATTGCTCTCTAGAGGAGAGAATATATTTCCAATACTTATATTGTCATAGGCCTACCTGAAATTCAGAATCGTCAGGGTTTTTCCGATTTAGGTACCGGCACCATGAACGGTATTGAGCATTTGGATTGTAGCAGTAATATGGATAGGGGAACACATCCTTCCACGTTACTTTCATAATCCACGTTGCCTCAAAATCTGCAACATTTGTATATCTCATCACTTCTTTACTCGCAACTTCGATTAAAAATTGCCCTTTCTCATTAAAGATATCCTCGCTGGTATATGTCTGATAATAAACACCAGATAAAGGCAAACTTTCGCGTGTATCATGGTCTCCCCAAAACGAGGCTAGAATAGCTGAATTTCGTCTGCCAAGTGGAAACTTCCGGGCCCACCAATTTATGTATGGCCTACCAAAACTTATCAATCCGTTTGATGAAACCTGAAATGATAAAACATAAACAAAAGTCTATTAATCCTTGGTCAAAGTCCTCATATGTAAAGCTTTTGATCGATTTATATGTGTATGTTCGGCGATAATTTTTTTTTAGATTGATCCCAAAATTTTGGAAATTTGCTCATTCTAATCTGAATAAAAGCATTATTTATAATATAAAGTACAAAAAAGTGTGAATATCATTTGATGATTTTATCGTCACTCACATATATATTTCTGTATTTTCTATGACCAAAGTAGACTCCCCTTGGGGCGGTGATGGCACCTGATGTTGTATCTAACGCATTCCGCAGCCGTATATCACCCTCCTCGTCACCACTGGGATACATTTGGTATATCGTTTCTAGAAAGTACTGTATAGTGAATATGGTTGATGTCAAAGCACTTAAACTATTTCAAACCATAAAATTATCTGACCTTTTCTTTTTTATCCGATCAAATGCTCTAGATCTAATTTTCAGATTATAAATTAATCATAAACGTAGAAGGTTCCTAATTTCTGAATAAGTAGCAAGGAAAGCACATAAGTGACCCCTCGATTATTTTCAATGCGTTTCATGAAACTTAATTTGCGTTTTAAAATATACTTGATACCTTGAAAAATGTTTTTCAAAAGTGGACCAACGCATGCATTACAACATGCAATACATAAGAGATCCTAAAGTAGTACTAGAAATTGAAGATACAGAAGTATGGGTAAGATACATTTACAAGATAGAACCTACCAGCAGCTATGGCATTGTCTGTTACCGTTGTTGATGCCAGTGTAGTTGTATCATCAGTGGTAGCAGCATCGGTCATAGATGTAGTACCATCAGTGGCATCAGCATCGGTTACTGTTGTTGTACCATCTGTGGTATCATCATCAGTTACTGTTGTTGTACCATCTGTGGTATCATCATCAGTTACTGTTGTTTTACCATCTGTGGTATCACCATCAGTTACTGTTGTTGTAGCATCTGTGGTATCATCATCAGTTACTGTTGTTTTGCCATCTGTGGTATCATCATCAGTTACTGTTGTTGTACCATCTGTGGTATCATCATCAGTTACTGTTGTTTTACCATCTGTGGTATCATCATCAGTTACTGTTGTTGTTCCATCAGTGGTATCATCATCAGTCTCCGTTGTTGTACCATCACTGGCATCAGAATCAGTCTCTGTTGTTGTACCATCAATTGTATCAGAATCAGTCACTGGTGTTGTACCATCAGTGGTATCATTATTATAAACTGGCGTTGTCCCATCAGTCAAATCGTCATCAGTAACTGTTGTTGTCCCATCAGAGGTATCCTCATCAGTTAGTGTTGTTGTACCATCTGTGGTATCATCATCAGTTACTGTTGTTGTCCCATCAGTGGAATCATCATCAGTAACTGTTGTTGTCCCATTAGTAGTAGCATCATCGGTTACCGTTGTTGTACCATCACTGGCATCAGCATCGGTCTCTGTTGCTGTACCATCAGTTGTATCTGAATCAGTAACTATTGTTGTCCCATCAGTGGTATCATCATCAGCCATTGTTGTTGTCACATCAGTGGTATCATCATCGGTCATTGTTGTTGTCCCATCAGTGGTATCATCATCAGCCATTGTTGTTGTCACATCAGTGGTTTCATCATCAGTCATTGCTGTTGTCCCATCAGTGGTATCATCATCAGCCATTGTTGTTGTCACATCAGTGGTTTCATCATCAGTCATTGCTGTTGTCCCATCAGTGGTATCATCATCAGTCATTGCTGTTGTCCCATCAGTGGTATCGTCATTAGTCATTGTTGTTGTCCCATCAGTGGTTTCATCATCAGTCATTGCTGTTGTCCCATCAGTGGTATCAGAATCAGACACTGTTGTTGTATCATCAGGGGTAGTAGCCATCAGTTTACCTACTTGCAGAAATATAATTTAGAGACAAAAACATATCAAAAATCGATCTTACATGAATATGGTAGCAAATTTTACTGGTCAATCTTAAGCAAACTTTGGGGAAAATCAAAAATAGCCAAATACATTTTGGGTAATCAAAAATAGCCAAATACCTTTTGGGAAAATCAACAATAACCAAATATATTTTGGGAAAATCAGAAATAGCCATATACCTATTAGGAAAATCAAAAATAGCCAAATACCCTTTGGGAAAATCAAAAAAAGCCTAATACCTTTTGAGATAATCAAAAATAACAAAATATTTTTGGGGAAATCAAAAATAGCCAAATACGTTTTATCTATGACCCAAATGGTATTCCTCATTTGGACAGTCAAAGCAAGGCTTATCTTTTTTACACACCTTGTTCAAAAACACCACATCCATGAAGATACTGTGACAAGCGGGTAGAACACGGCCCTCAAAAGGATTAAAGAACTGGGAATACAAGATCAATTTCGTTTATTAGACGGCACCATAATGTGGAGTCGAAGTCACTTTGCAAGTAGCACTCAATTTCTTTCCCGATTTAAACTTAATTGTAGCAATATAGGAGTCCTAAGGGGAGGCATCAAAAGTTCAATGTCTGATAGGAAACTAAATAAATCTAGTTTTGAGTAGGACCCCCCCCCCCCCCTCCCCCTCAAAACTAAATACAATGAAAGTTGATCGCAGACTTTTCACATGTTTTAGCGACTCAATTTGGACGTTCATGGGGCAAGTACTATAACTTATTTATGATTCTTAAAACATGTGCCAACAACAATAGGCATAATATTCCATGTTGCATGCATCTTGGTAAAGAAGGCATCTGGTAAAGTCTTTATTTTTAAACCATTCCAAGGCATTTCGAGTCGAAATTGCGAAAAATTTAAATGTTGAAATTTGTCGGATAGCAAACTGAAATAGCTTTGACCCCCTCCCCCCAAACTAGATTTATTTAGTTTTCTATCAGACATTGATCTTTTGATGCCTCCCCTAAGAAGCTATTGTGTTAAATATTCAGAGTTGCGTCATATTTTTGTCTGTTTATTGTCATTTGCCGTTTGTTCAGCCATTATGTTTGTACGAGTATAATACTCAAAATATATAGGATTGCTGTATCTGAATGATTATACTCGTACTTTTATTTATTTTTCATCAGAAGATCTTCTGATTCAATTCTAAATATTATATACTGTGCATGCTAACTGGGTAAATATTTACTTATGAAACAAAACTCAAGTATTTTCAATTTCCGTGAAGTGGTGTAAAGTGGGGATTAACTGCTATTAACCATCGTAAATTGCCCCTAATCTACACATATTTTTCAACTTGCCAATAATTTTATTCAATTTGCAACGCGGTGCTAGTTGGTCTTTTTTGATATTCTGATACTCGCGGTAAAAACGGATTAAATATTACCTTACGCAACCCACGTATCAAAAACACTTCACTTCAGGGTCATACAAAAATACACCCCAAATCTATCAATAAAATCTATTTAAAACAGTCGCGCTTTCAACGGAAGGAAGTTATTAATATGGTGTCAATTCTTTAATACAGCGAGAGTGTCTCAGAAAACATCAAAGCGTTCCATAAAAAGCTCACAAAAACATCGAAATACATGAAGAACTAATACTATGGTTTTTTTACTTTTTTAAATCTTTGAATATTAAGAATGACTGATTTTTACCTGTTTGCGCTTGACATGCTACTAACACTACAAAAAATAGCATCTTTAATTTGACTCTCGGAGCCATCTTCCCGGGTCTTGTCAAATTTTCCTTGTTTTGTTACGCCGAGCTGAGGTTTCTCTCTCTTTTAACAGAATGTGGAGGATACGATCGCGATGATATGGTCTTGAATCCGATAGATGTGTCGGATACAGTTGCCATTGTTTTGATCAATATTGGAATAATTTTAAAGAATTCTGAGTTTTTATGTGTTTGGTTAAAAGGAAGCCAAATAACCGGGTAAATAGATGTTTGGATTTCAGATTCGGCTTGTTATGTAGAATGTTTGTTAAGTGAAGAAAGCTCTTAAAAATATTGTTAAGACAAGGAGGGCATCAGCTTCCTATTATAGTTCTCCTAGCAGGGAATAATAAACATGACAATCTAACAATGTCACTTTTTGAAAAGAACTCAAGGAAGGATGTACACGTATCAGTACATTTTTTACGTAGATTGAAATGAACGTGGGTATATGTTTTTGTGTAAACTGAGTAGGGGATTATACGATTTTGAAATCCCGGTCCAAATAAAGCCAAAATGAGACCAGGCAATAATGCAACAGAAAAGAACAAGTTTGGGGGAGGGAATTTTCTTGGAGGGGGAGGGGTAATCCTCTAGTGGTATGTTTATTTAAGGAAACTTAATAAATACTCTCCTTATAAGTTCCCGTAACCCGAGCGTACTCCTCAAGTACATAAAGGTCTCATCGGTGCTTGATTGGACGATATGTTAAAGGTCCCGGCAAAAGTTTGAAAGTATTGTTGAACAATATAAGTATGGTTTGTCATAACTTTGAAAGTTGTATTGATTTTTTTGTTTTGAAAAACTTGTTGGTATTTTGATTTTCAAATATTTGAATTTCCCGCCAAATAAGAAGCGAAAGTGCTTATTTATCATAAAAAACAACACATCATACTGTAAAATACACTATTGTCTAGATTTCATTAGATACAGTAAGTAAAGGTTACCTTATTTCAACGTTTTTATATTTTCTTACGCATATATTTAATTTTATAGCATTTTTAAAATAATTGTGATGTCATCAGGCAACGCAGTGATGTCATTTAGGGTGAACAAATTATTATTTTTAAAATTTCCCAATTTTCTAAATAAACATTTTCCAAATATGCTAACTTTGAATATGAAATAATCTTAATGACCTATATTAGTAATGAAGAAATGTTTATAATGTTGTAAATATCTCTGTGCCATTGAATTTTAAAATGTACTTTTCTCTGTCCCACTTTCCCGCGCTTTCCAACCAATCTTCTGAATAGATTAATTTAGAACGTATGCTATGCATTGATGTGAATTATTGATTATTAATAATATATATCTTTGATAACAAATAAATTATTTAAAAAAGTCCACAATTTTTCAAACAAAAAATCCTTCAAAAACAGTTTTTTTAATTAAAAAAAAGTATCATGTATCACGTTTTAGTAACGTTGGGTAAGATTATAAAATGTGCCAAAATGCTTCAAACTTTTTCATGGGCCTTTATAATTAACGAATGTTTCTATATTATGTTTTTATGATTTCATCAATTTCATCAATCATGAAAAAATATGAATCCATCTGATAGATTCAAAATGAGTGCTATACATTAGTATCATGTTGACCTGTATTGATGATTGGACCAACAAGTGCGTTACGAAATCGTACGAAATCTCTCTATTTATTTTGTATTTTTGTTTTATAACCCAATTATCAGTTATTCACGATGTGACATGTACTAAATCTCTTATCTGATATAACATCATTGGCATAGGCTATACTTTAGTACTGCACGGTTACATGCGTCGAGGGTCCCAAAAAAGGCCGCATTTTGGCAAGTATTTTCTCAACAACACGAACAAATTTTTACTTTAGGGTATCACCGACAAATCTGAAAAATGTGAAGACCATCCATCAAAAATTATTTTCGAATTGTCAAATTTAAAAAGTATGTCAAAATATCTTAATTCAATGAAAGAGTCGTCAACTCGAAGCCTTATTTCTCTAGCAGCCATATTTACAGAAATGCCATTTCTTCCAATCATATCGCAAGCCATAAAATACGTTTGTATACTGTT
The DNA here is from genome assembly GCA_903813345.2 of Owenia fusiformis. NCBI lineage: Eukaryota > Metazoa > Annelida > Polychaeta > Sabellida > Oweniidae > Owenia > Owenia fusiformis. Next base: position 11,437,659 of record CAIIXF020000012.1, read on the forward strand.
ACATCACTCAACACATTGCTAAAATTTATTCACGATTATTCTTTCACCCTATATTTTCTCCTTCAAACAATTTTCAATGGTAGCCTTTTACTATCACTTAAAGGTATAGTTAATCCTTCAAAACTAAAATGTTGGACAAAACTTATTTTGGATACAGACAACAATGAAGTAAATAAATAGAACTGACACCGGACACGACTCAGTCTGAGATGCCAACTCTGATAGCTGACATAAATATGATTAAGGCCTCATTGCGTAGCTCTGATATTGGATTTTTTGACATGCTGTTTTGAATTTGCAAGTAGTCTATTGAATACCATGCTGGCAATTTTGATTTCGATGCACAGTTTAATTAAATTCTGTTTGACGTAGATGATGTATGTCATGCATGTTTTAGCTCCGTATATCGTACAAAACTAGCTCCGTATATCCTACAAAACTAGCTTATTTAAAATATGTATCAGAAAACCAGCTATGGCAAAACTGCCCTAATTCACGTCACCATACTAGTCAATGGGCAAAAGGGCAAACGCCTGACTTTTTATCTCGAGTTATGGATTTATGTGGCCTCACTGGCCTATCTGAGGTTCTAAAGCTATGTCTAAGCTACATCTTGACACTAAACTCAATAGGGGCCAACCATCTACTTTTTGAAATAATTGGTCAATTGTGACACTACCCCCTCTCTCTGCAGACACAAATTGAAATTCACAAAAATGAAGGCAAAATTAATACGCCACTTGACTCGAAATTTTCCTTCAGATAACCCAAATAAACGCATTTTCAGAAGAAATGGCATGTTGTCATTGCAAAAAGATCACAACTGTGCCTACATACTAGCTTACTGACTCGTCATGATCACAATTGTGTTGGGACTACATTTATTTTTGAATACTACTTTTTTCTATTCAGCGGAAGTGACGTATTAGGGCATTTTGGCCTATATAACTATCAATGCCATATTTCAATCCGCGGTGTAGTCTAAGCAAATACTGAAGCTGAGCGGGTGTATATGTGTACTTTGATGCAATCCACATGAAGTCACATGTTACTTTTCAAATATGAACTCCTCCTTCCCCACATTTTATACATCTTTCAATTTTGCACAAAGAGTGCACTAATGTACTTAGAAAAGAGTGTGGACGATATTTTGTTTATAAAAAGTATGAAAAATAAGAAAATTAGTGACCTACTTTTACTTTTGTGAACCATTCCGTAGTAACACGTGGACTTGCATCGAATTTCTAAACTGTTAAAATCGTTCATTTGGAGATAAAATGATCGGCAATCCCTGCTCATTTCGTGAAGATTTCCTTCAAAGAAGGTTGGGGCCCTAAGGCTTTTTCATTCTTCTATCAAGAGGTAATAACTTATTCCTTCATAACTAAGCACTGATTTACTTGAGTCGAAGAATGATGAAAAACTGCATGATTTTAAAAGAATTTTTGGCCAGGGGGGTTCGCTCGACCCCATCGAACCCCCCCCCCTGGCTATGGGCCTGTTCTTATCATAAAAAAGGTATTTACTTATGAACTGTTATTACAAAACTAGTACAAAACCAGGTGGTGGGCCGAAACGTCCAATATCGGGAAGGAACTTGAGAATCGTGTTTTGATGTAATAGAAGAACGATTTTTCAGAGTACAGGACGTCTGTACCGTTCTCAGTAGCTTCGTATAAAATCATCGTCCTCACAAGGAAACTCTTACAGAAAGATGTTTGATTTGGCCAATGTGAGTGATGGTTTATTTTGTTCCTAGTCAAAGAATAAATTGTGCGAAATTCATAATATTTCGTAGTCTTAATGCCCGGGTTCCTTCTCAGTATAAGACATTCACATTCACACCGCGGGAAAACATGCATCGATGCCTTTATCATAAAAATATATTCCATTTGCAGTTAGGGGTGATCCAGGCGGCTCCTTAGGGGCACCCACAGGTACTGACTAACCTTACGGACTTGGTCAAGAGCCACATCTCCCCGGATTTGGTGGACTTTGGTCCGGCCCGAGGAAGTCCAAATAGAGGTTCGCCCAACCAACCCCTAATATAAACCTCTTCGTCTGTTTTTGGACAGCGTGACGAGGTCTGTTATTTATTTATTTTTTTGATTATTACCACCTTGCCTGGCCTGTTGTAGGGGTATTAGTGTTAGTTTCGAAGACTTTTATCTTACTTTATTATATTCCCCATATGTATGCTAGATGCTCAGTGGCTTATTCATGGTCACATGTTATGAAATAGTTGAACTAATTCCCTGGAAAGTCCTAAATCCCTGCTAACAGGGAAGATGAAATGTACTAATCACCGGTTAGGTCATGTGACCAGTCATTAGTACATTTTATCTTCCCTGCTAGCTTGGATTATAGGATCAATGCCACTAAGACCCTGTAAAGCATTAAATGTTGAGATTAAAATACCTCTTATTTTGTTTTTGTTTACATGTGGGGTATATAATTAAACAAATAGTGACTGCCATATTTTTTCCCTCGGGAATATCCAGCCCACTGACATGTTCCCTTGGCCTGTAGCCTCGTCGGGAACAGAATATTCCACCAGGAAGAATATTTTGCACTAATTCCCTCAATGGCAGTCACTATTTGTATAATATTGGACCCTGGGCCTTCGGCCTTCGGCCTTTAAAAAATAAAGTTGTTCATCATATAATTTTCAAATATTTTAATTTCCCGCCACTTTTTGAACAAAAGTTTAAATTAAAGACTATCAAATACAACACCTGTAAAATAGGAGAAAACAGTATTTTCTTTACTCCATTGGATAGATCAGGCAACTCATATTATTTCACCCATTCAGTCTAAGATTTTATGCATTTATGAACTTTTAAAACAATTTTATTTGGTGATGTCCCGATGATACGCTATGGTGTCACTCAGGTGGCAAAAAATGTCAATTTTTTAATTCGGTAATCTTCTATACATGCAAAATAAAGCAATATTGCTGGCCTTTATAGGTTCAATGCGATTTGTATCATAAATATTTATGTACCACTGGATTCAATGATAGCTAACATTTTAAATGCTGTTTCCCTCAGCCACTTCGCAGCGGTATCGCTTGTACCTCTCACGCAACAGGTCCTGGATTCGATCCCCGGTTCAGGCATAACGTTTTTCGTGGAATTTGGCTGAATAGTCCAAAATTCGTACAGAAGACCGTGGTGTGTCCTTGCATAACTTTGTATTAGTGCAAAAAAGAACACATGGCTCCTTCAAGGAGGGGTTCCTGTGTCTGCCCTTCCATGATTACACGCGTTAATTACGACCTTATATATATGGGATATACCCAAGAGGTACTGCTCACCTTCATTGATGGTAAACAAAATACAACACAATACAATTAGTTAATTCCTTGATTATTTTAACCAATTTTCATATAGGGAAAATCTGTGAAGAAGAAGTGGCTGCTGGTCATACTAATCTACCTAAAAAGAATGTCCCACATCCGTGTTGTTGTCCAATCCAGAAGTCACGAAATGCATTCATGAACTCTTCTCTGTTTATTTCTCCACTGTCGTCTCCGTCGATGGATTCAAATGCATTCTGGGAGAATTGGATGGGGATTCCGAACAATATGAAAAACTCATTAAATTCATCATGTGAGATTTGTTTATCTTTGTCTGTATCAATGAACCAGAAAAGAGACGCGGATATATAATCCAAAACCTGTATAAATGTTCCGATGTTTTCTGGTTTTAAATTTTCTGCAGCATTAAGGGTGAACTCCGTCAAAGACACTTTTCGATTATTTCCTATATCACCCCCTCTTGTGACAAGCTCTCCCCATAGAATTTGTAAGAAGATTCGATCAATAGTTTCAATAGCTCGTTTAGATGGTCCCTTATATCTTGTTTTGATTTTGAAGATCAATTCTTCATAGTGTGATCTCGTAAGGTATTCGCCAGTTTTTCGAGTGATTACAGCATCAAAATACGTTTTCATTTTCCGTTTCCATAGAAACGTTGCTGTTGCCTTGACAACATCACGTGCATCAGTATCACTTTGCTGATCCATTTCTGTAATGAAAAATATGAACAATCATTGTAAAATGCAACAGAACGTATCAATTCATTGTTTTAAGAATGCTTGCAGAAATGCATCCTTGATTAACAATGTTAACCATGAAAGTCCTAATATCGTAATACAGAAAAATGGACGGATGAATTCCTTAATTTAAGAATGCTTGCAGAAATGCACCCCTGATTAACAATAATTTACCATGGATGTCCTGATGTCATAATAAAGAACGTATCAATTCAATAGTTTAAGAATGCTTACAGAAGTGCACCCCTGATTAACAATGTCAACCATGGGTGTATTTATAACATAATACAGAACAATGGACGGATGAATTCCTTAATTTAAGAATGCTTACAGAAATGCATCCCTTATTAACAATGTCAACCATGGGTGTATTTATAACATAATACAGAACAATGGACGGATGGATTCATTAATTTAGGAATGCCTGCAGAAATGCACCCCTGATTAACAAAACTTTACCATGGACGCCCTGATGTCATAATAAAGAACGTATCAATTCATTAGTTTAAGAATGCTTACAGAAGTGCACCCCTGATTAACAATGTACACCATGGAAGTCCTAATATCATAATACAGAAAAATTGACGGATGAATTCCTTAATTTAAGAATGCTTACAGAAATGCACCCCTGATTAACAAAATTTTACCATGGACGCCCTGATGTCATAATAAAGAACGTATCAATTCATTAGTTTAAGAATGCTTACAGAAGTGCACCCCTGATTAACAATAATGTACCATGGATGTCCTGATGGCATCATAAAGAACGTATCAATTCATTAGTTTAAGAATGCTTGCAGAAATGCAACCCCGATTAACAATATTTTACCATGGACGTCCTGATGTCGTAATAAAGAACGTATCAATTTATAAGTTTAAAAATGCTTACAGAAATGCACCATTGATTTACAATCTTAACCATGGAAGTACTTATAAAAGAACAATGGACGTATTAATTCATTTGTTTAAGAATGCTTGCAGAAATGCACCCCTTATTAACAATTTCAACCTAAAAGTACTGATTAAAGAACAATGGACGTATGAATTCATTAATTTAAGAATGTTTACAGAAATGCACTACTGGTTAATGTGTTAACCATGGAAGTACCGATTAAAGAACAATGGACGTATGAATTCATTAATTTAAGAATGCTTGCAGAAATGCACCCCTTATTAACAATTTCAACCTAAAAGTACTGATTAAAGAACAATGGACGTATGAATTCATTAATTTAAGAATGTTTACAGAAATGCACCACTGATTAATGTGTTAACCATGGAAGTACCGATTCAAGAACAATGGACGTATGACTTCATTAATTTAAGAATGCTTACAGAAATGCACTACTGATTAATGTGTTAACCATGGAAGTACCGATTAAAGAACAATGGACGTATGAATTCATTAATTTAAGAATGCTTACAGAAATGCACCACTGATTAATGTGTTAACCATGGAAGTACTGATTAAAGAACAATGGACGTATGAATTCATTAATTTAAGAATGCTTATAGAAATGCACCACTGATTAATGTGTTAACCATGGAAGTACCGATTAAAGAACAATGGACGGATGAATTCATTAACTTAAGAATGGAGAAATGCACCCTTAATTAACAATGTAAGGCAATGTTTACTCCACATGGGACAATATCTATGCCTGTTTTTTTCCCGGTGTCTGCATCTTTAACATCTTTGATGCGTCACGTATGTCAGTCAGGTATGTTTTTGTTTTATTTATTAGTTTCCCAAATGAAGTGACAACTACAGTTTTACAGATTTGGTTGGATAAGCAATAGATAAGCAATAGATCATGTACAAGGGACTAGGCTATTTTAGAATGGGTAATTTCGAGGTACTGAGGCCAGTTATATGGTGGAATGTTGCAAGACGTTTTCCTGTTGCTTTTAATGGGTGCAAAATAATGGTGAAACTACTTATGGATGAACATTCGCTTAACTCCAAATATAGGGGTAGCGAGAATAAAACACTGTCATGTTTATTGTGCGACACCTACGAAAAAGAAGATGTGGAGCATTTTTTACTTAAATGCCCTTCAAATGAATATGTCATATTCAGAGATCAACTTAATACTCATTGTTATGAATGGGATATCCAAATGAAAGGGTTCCGATTAGCATCCCGTATAAAAACAATATGGCGGCTCCAGGCGAATCAACTGGATCAGTCCATTTTTAAGAAATAAGGGGAGTTCTGTAAAATCCAGTTTATTGAAATTGTCTTTGAGATAAAGTAATCCGTTTATAATGATTTTGAAAACGTTACCCAAAGAGTGATTGCGTTCAAAGAATACATGTACAACAGCCAATATAAATCCTTGTATTAGAAACCGGTATGTCTTGCTTTGTTTCATTTGTAGGATATTTCATATGCCAAGCTGTGTGCTATTACCTTATTGGGAAATTAAATGCCAATTTTTCCTTATTATACACAAATAGAACATCCTGAAACTTCACCCATAAATGTGGAATTGATTTGTCAAAATAAAAATCACCCTTTTATAAATGTGTGACGATCTATAATATACTTATGCTATATAACAGTTAGAGGTGTTGACACAACGACCTCGAGCCTGTGAACCCTTGAGTATTATTCCGGGATCGGGCCTTTTATACTAAACGGTGAGCAACACCAGAAACGAGCGTTCGATTTGCTAAACGATATGCGTCACCCTTTAAAAACCTCCTTGGCATTGGTACGGAAGAATGGCATTTTACAAACGAACAAACATTTGAGTGTCTAAAAGATATTGCATGTATAGTCATGCAACAATATACGTGCCGTCAGCGATATCTAACAAACGTATACACTTAATGTAACTTCATTCAGTGGAGGAGGGTGGCCCTCAAGGGAGGTACATGGGCCGACCAGGGGACTATACTCTCTCTCTGAAATTTAGTTAATATCTAACTATTATGGATGAACAGTACCAAGCTTGGGGAAGGTACAATAATAAGCAATGCTTTCTTGTTCTTTTTGTTGATTGGTAGTTGCAACGTCAACGCGGCAGCCTGACGTTTTTGCAACAAACGATTGTGTCTCTTAAGCAGCCTGTACATTTTTGGTTTTACTCGCATATTTGTATTTATATTTATGTACATTTACTATACATACTAATTTAGAATTGCACCATATAGCAACACCACCAACCTTTAATTAACATAAATTGTATATTTATTTTACTAGCCTACAACATATTGAAAGCATCTCATACTTTCATACAGTACTGCAGTACCGACCTTGGGGAAGGTACGATGATATGCTATGTCTTCTTTTTAATTTTATAGAAAATGCAGCTCCATAATGTCATTTTTTGATTAATCTCAAGAGTGGTAGGTAACAGGTCTATTTAGGCATACGGCGTCTACGCGGTAGCTAGGCGTCGTCGTCGGTTCAAAAAGAAAAACCAAAACAAACAACAAAGCAACGAGCGTTTGTAAAATATAGTTACTTTTTTATAATTGCGTTACAATTAGGTGCTAGGCCAATCTTGGTCGGCGGCGTGCGTCTACGCGCTAGCTAGGCGTCGTCGTCAGTTAAAAAGCAACGACATTGTTTGTTTGTTAATAGTGATTATTTTCAATTTAACATAATTTGTATACATGTATCTCCTTTATATAAAGGGCAATAAATATATACATACATACAATAGCACCATAACCAAAGCTAGCCACGTTTATAAAAACATGTTTTTAAAAGCATTTTTTAAATAACTGAAATATAAAAAGAATCGTTGTCCTTAAATAGCCTCTTGGTGAATGAGGTCAGTCCATTCATGAGACTTTGATTTGAATGAACAAATTATTAATAAGTACCATGGCAACAAAACCAATTTCCCTTGAAACAAATCAGTCATAAATAGTGTGTCCTCAGTTTCTTAAAATGCGATGCGATTGCGTGATTCCGTCGAATTGGGTATGGGCAGGACAAGAATGAGCGAACGGGATGGATATCAAAACCAATTTTCGACTCGAAGTTCTGTTGCACCTTCCCGTTCGATTAGGTCTATAAATTTTTTATAATGGTTTGGCAAAACTTTTCAAGAACTTAAAAGAAAATTATTTTGCAATGGGCGTATCTAGATGTTTTTTGGTTCAGAAACAGTTTTCACGATTATGCGAACAACCTTGGCGAGCACGTGCATAAGTTCACGACGGTGTCGAATGATCAACAATCGAGGAAAAAAGAAGATAATTTCGTAATGGTTTGACCCCTTCTCTTGTCCGATGGAATTTTAAAATGTTGATCTGTTTTTCACTTGAATATTTAAAAAATCAACATTTTTCGCTAATGCCTTGGTCACATATGCTCCGATATCATCGGCCGGCGCCCGGTCGATTGAGTATTCTGTTCAAAACTGAATACAATTGTGAATAGGATACTCAATCGGCCGGGCGCCGCCCGATGAATCGGAGCAAATGTGACCCAGGCATAAAGGAACCATCTTTTACTAACTCCCCCTAACGAAACTAGCTTCGTTATTCCATAACCGTTGATATTGGACAGCACACCCCTAGCCTAAATGATTAAACAAAATTTGATTTATGGGGCGCCCGCCCGTCAGCCCGTCAATCCATTCACCCATCCGCCCGCCCATGAGCAAAAGTCGACAGCAATATAGCACTTTTCAATGTGCGATAAAAAGTTCAACTATGTCCAAAAAGTTAGCAGATATTTAGCCCGTTGGGAAACACGTTTCAAGAACGTGGTGCGAAATTGTTTGGTCTGACTGGGAAGGTATAACCCTTCTACAGCCCAAGTTTGACCGATACTGATGTAAACAAACAAAACTTTTGTCTTTTCTATATGTGAATAAATTAAGCCTTTAGTATTTTAAGATCCTATTTTATCAGAATATAGGTACATAAATATATATTTACCTTTCTTAGTACTGACATTCCCTTCACTTATTGTTACACAGTGTGCCATGTTGATGGTGAATACAAATATGTGTCGTCTTTACGTTAGGTGTGCTCCTCTAGATATTGTAAGTCTTAACTTGTATTCGTGATACTATTTTATGGGCAATTATTTAAGTTTGAATAGTACCTGCCATTATTTCGTTGATGTTTTATTGAGTTTGTAAAATAGTAGGTTAATCCAGTAGTCGACAGCCGAAAGTTTGTATGAGTTTGCTCTAAAAAAGCGGTTCATCCGCCAGCCGACAGCCGGCGGTTAGATTCGCGAAATATATCTGAGTTACAGCCAAACCCTCGTATAGGGCACGTATAGAGACCTTGTACTAAACTATGTAGCTAAAGCCACGTCTGTGAAGGCCCAAGTAATCTTGGCTACCCATCTATTCTGACTCTTGCCGAAGTATACTGACCCGACCCAAGTATTCTGAGATTACTTATTTTTTCGAATACACTCGATAGATGTCCGCGTTCGTTTTTTAATCATTTGTCGATGGATTCCACGTATATTCAAAAGATGGCTCCTGAAATTAATTTGGAAACCGCTCATGTTTTTATAAATGATATAGATGACTACCTCGTGTCGGAATGTAAAAAAGAAAAATTACAAGGGCGGAGGACCCAATTTTTGAATATGCGTGTTGTATCATACATAAGGTAAAACGCAATGGCCGATCTGGCGGAAGGCCTTTGGAGGGCCCCAAAAAGTGAGGGCCGAAAAACGTAAACGGCACAAGATCTGCTTCTCTCCACATCAATTGCTTAAAATGCTTCAATTAGTTGTAAAAGTCGGAACACTTTCTTCAATTAGTTGTAAAAGTCGGAACACTTTGAGCAATTAAGGTAACAACTTGGCATTACTGGGCATTATTTATTTCAATTTTGAGTCTTTTTTATAAACTGGGCTCAAATTTTCAGATTTAGGACCCCCTACCCTTGATTTTCAGATCCGCCCCTGGAACGAATATATTTTTTACAGCCACTGTATATCGTCTGTGCGTTTTTTACTTTTTATGTAAATTTGGATCAAATTTATTCGTGTAAATAAATATGAGTGTATTCCTAAAAACAAAAATGCAATAGTAATAAAATTATTCCCTCGTTATGATGTTATGACATCTTTGCTAGCTGACAGTGACAGCAACATATTTTAACAAGGCATTAACATGCAAAATGTCACCACTGGCATTTGTTACAGACGCCGCACGCCAACCACCGAACGCCGTCCACAAAAAATTTGGAGACTATAACAATATGTCACTACTTGTAGACTACCACTCCTTGATATTTGAATTTCAGTAAAAGTAGCTACAAGAATTTTCAATATTTAAATCTTGGTCACCATATCAGCCTGCTCAGCGCTCTTCGTGTAATTTTGATTTTTCAGTACACCAGATGAACTCATCTGTATCTATGTTACAAGTCTCTTAATTAGTCTATAAATACAAACATGCCGAGATTAGAAGTAATACTATGATGTAGTACATTTAACACTTCTAAAGCATAGTTGAAAACATGTTTTTATCTGTTTAATACATCAAGATTTTTGTAACTGGAAACCTGAGACACAAGATCTAAGGTCATGTGTAATACTAGTATGTACAACCTGTGCTGCAAAGCAAGACCGAGGAGGCCGATTGTGCAAAGTCACAAACTACAATACGAGGAACAGAAATATCTTTCAGTGAGTATATGTAGTTTTGAAATAATAAAGCAAATACTAATTGAACAACATTTAAAATCAAACATTTTAATGATTGTATTGGCATTGTTTAATTATATCTCATCCAAGCCTGAGGATGCGACTTGATAAATATAACGTTGCTAGAATTCTTGTAGTAGTTGAGTAATTATAATCGAGGCTAAACGAACCTGACTTTCCACGGGTTTCAAAAAGCATAGCACCAACAACAACAACAATACCCAAAGATGTATTCGCATTTAGTACATAACTACCATGACTGAATAAAATGTCCCATTTTTCAATGATTCTAAAACTAATTGACCAAACTGAGTGCTCTAAAACGGTAGAGCATTGATTGACCCAAGAGTTAAAATTCACTTCTAGAACTGATTGACCAAAGTGGTCAGGCATTTGCAATTCTAATTGATTGATCAAAGTTTGAGTCCGACTTTTACAAGTGATTGACTACAGCTGATGGACAAAAGTGTTTTGACTTCAAAAACTGAATGAGCTAAGTGTTTCAATTGACTAAAGTGTTCTGAATTCCCAGCTGATTGATCAAAGTGTTCTAACTGACCGAACTGTTCAAACTTCTACAACTGATTGACCAAAGTGTTCCGACTTTTACACCTGATTGACCAAAGTCTTCTAATTGACTAAAGTGTTCAAACTTCTACAGCTGATTGACCAAAATGTTCCGACTTTTACAGCTGATTGACCAAAGTATTAAGACTTCTACAACTAATTGACTAAAGTGTTCCAACTTTTCCAGCTGATTGACCAAAGTGTTTCGACTTCTACAGCTGATTGAGCAAAATGTTCAGACTTCTACAACTAATTGACCAAAGTGTTCCAACTTTAACAGCTGATTGACCAAAGTGTTTCCACTTCTACAGCTGATTGACCAAAGTGTTCCGATTTTTACAACTGTTTGACCAAAGAGTTCAGATTTCTACAACTGATTGACCAAAGTGTTCTTATTGACCGAAGTGTTCAAACTTCAACAGAGGCTTGACCAAAGTGTTCCGACTTTTACAGCTGATTGACCAAAGTGTTCTAATTGACCGAAGTGTTCAGACTTCTACAACTGACTGACCGAAGTGTTCTGACATTTATAACTGATTGACCAAAGAATTCCAACTTTTATCACTGATTGACCAAAGTGTTCAGACTTTAAAAGCTAATTGACCAAAGTGTTTAAACTTCTACAACTGATTGACCAAAGTGTTCCGACTTCTACAATTGATTGACCAAAGTATTTATGCTTTTACAACTGATTGAAGAAAGTGTTCTGACTTTTAAAATTGATTGACCAAAGCGTTCTAACTATTACAATTGATTGACCAAAGCGTTCTGACTTTTACATGTAATTGGCCAAAGTGTTCTAAACATATGCTCAATCAGATTTCAAAGCCGGAACACTTTGGTCAATCAGTTGTAAAAGTTGGATTACTTTGATCAATCAGATGTAAAAGTGGGAACACTTTGGTCAATCAATTGTAAACGTAGGAACACTTTTTTCAATTAGTTGTAAAAGTCGGAACACTTTGGTTAATCAGATTTAAAAGTCGGAACACTTTGGTCAATCAATTGTATAAGTAGGAACACTTTCTTCAATTAGTTGTAAAAGTCGGAACACTTTGGTCAATCAGATTTAAAAGTTGGATTACTTTGATCAATCAGATGTAAAAGTCGGAACACTTTGGTCAATCAATATCACAAGTCGGACCACTTTGGTCAATCAGATGTAAACGTTGGAACACTTTGGTCAATCAATATTACAAGTCGGACCACTTTGGTCAATCAGATGTAAAAGTCGGAACACTTTGGTCAATCAATATTACAAGTCGGACCACTTTGGTCAATCAGATGTAAAAGTCGGAACACTTTGGTCAATCAATATTACAAGTCGGAACACTTTGGTCAATCAGATGTTAAAGTCGGAACACTTTGGTCAATCAAATGTAAAAGTTGGAACACTTTGGTCAATCAGATGTAAACCAGGAACACTTTCTTCAATTAGTTGTAAAAGTCGGAACACTTTCTTCAATTAGTTGTAAAAGTCGGATTACTTTTGATCAATCAGATGTAAAAGTCGGGACACCTTGGGTAATCAATTGTAAAAGTAGGAATACTTTCTTCAATCAGTCGTAAAAGTTGGAACACTTTTGTCAATCAGGTGTAAACGTCAGAACACTCTGGTCAATTAATTTTAGAAGTCGGAACACTTTCTTCAATCAGTTGTAACATTTTGGTCAATGAGATGGAAAAGTCGGAACACTTGCTTCAGTCAGTTGTCAAAGTCGGAACACTTACTATTACTATTCTTTGCTTTGTGGGAGTAAACAACACTGATGTAATCTTTGATATAACTATACATGCCTTCTTATACTTTGTGATTAAGGTTAGGGCTGCAACAGGAAGGAGGTGTTGAGAACTTGTCGGAGAACGAGAAGTCAAATGCAAGGTACAGAAAGTGCAAATGTAATAAACGATAGTTTCTCATTCACTGTACACTGTTCAACTCAACCAAATTTTGGAAGTAACTTGAAACTAGAAACTTTATTTTCAGCATTTTGTCCTCATACTATGTCTTTTAAACGATTGTGTTGTCTTAGTGCGCCACATTTTTTATATCAGATTCACCAATGTTCCCGTTTTTGCAAAAACATGTTGTTAATGCGAAGAATTTTATTTTTTATTATTCAGAGGATTTGCTCAACTTTTATGCGCTGCAACGCGCATTGTTGGAATCTATGATTAGTGAAAATGACAAAGAGCAGACAATGGCGGAGACAGCAGCAAACCACGGCCTTAGTGTTATAGAACATGATGGTGATGGTAATTGCCTGTTCCATGCATTGGTTAACCAACTGAAGCATCATAGTTGTTGGATTTACACCAGAGCCATAAGACGTCTTGGCTAAAACGTTTTAGGTTAAAACGTTTTACAAATGTCAACTTTACCACACTCCCTAGGCTGGTTTGTTAACCTCTAGTCCTGACTTTGATCTAGTCTGAATGACTCTCTGAGTAGGTACTGTATTATGTCTGGGTGACATAGTGGTACTGGGAACAGTAAACTGTGCACTATCTTTAGTGTCACGATACACACTTGTATTGTTTTGACTATCCATAGACACATCTACAGGTTTGTGAACTACTGGACTTGATATACCAATCTATTCTGATGGACCCTGATTTGTGTCACTGTTATGTAAAATTGGTTTTGACTTACAAAAATTGTAAATCAGATTATCATCATTATGTGGACTTGGACTTCTGGATCTGTGGTATAAGACTGGTTTGGGACTAAATGTACTGGCACTTCTGACCATAGGACCATTTATACTGGGACTTTTATGACTGGGGTTTTTGTGACTGGGACCTTTATGACTGGGACTTGGAATTGCCATTATGTGATGCCTGTTACGTCTGTAAGTTCCCTTAGGAGTCTCAACAATATATGACCTAGGTGAACTATGTTTACATTTGACAACACCTCTTGTTTTCCATCCCTTTTCCTGGTCAGTTTTCAATAAAACTTGTGAACCCGGTACTAGTTCAGTCAAAGGTCTCACTCCATGATGTTTGTCATAATTGATTTTGTACATATTCTTAGCAGTCTTGTCATTTAAGGCTACCTGTCTGAGATTAGGCCATTTCGGGTTGAGATTGCTAGGCAGTGTACTGGGACTGTAGATTTGATTTGCCTACCCATAAGCAATTGAGCTGGCGATGCTCCAGTCGCAAAGTGAGGCGTAGCGCGATAAGTTAATAAAGCTAGGTAAGGATCTTCCTGACACAAAATACACTTCAAAATCTGGACTCCCCTCTCAACCTGACCATTTGCTTGACTAAAATGTGGACTACTTGTACAGTGAATAAAATTGTACCTTTCCGCAAATTCTTTGAACTCTGCACTGGTAAATTGCGGACCGTTATCTGAAATGCATGTTTCACAAACACCGAATCTTGCAAAAATAATCTTCAATCTGTCTGTGACACTTTTTGCAGTTGTGTTTTTGTTCATTTTAGCAATTTCCGGATAACGCGAAAAATAATCTACCACTACTAGCCAGTGGCAATTTTCATACTCACATAAATCCACAGCTATCTTGGACCATGGACGCTTGGGAAGAACTGTAGGCATCAAAGGTTCCTTCCTCTGTGTACTTTTGATTGATTGGCAATGTTCACATTTTTCTATCATGCCTTTTATTTGTGAGCTCATACCTGGCCACCAAACTGATTGATTGGCTCTACTCCGGCATTTTGTAATACCAAGGTGACCATCATGAATTCGACTCAAAATCAAGTTTTGCATACCTACTGGTACGACCACTCTATTTCCATGAGTTATTAAACCATTGTATAGGCTCAAAGCACTCCGCTCGGGGAAAAATGGCTTAACAACCGGGGGAACGGACTTGATATTTTCTGGCCATCCATGCGTTACATAATCACGCACACGCAGTAATACAACGTCTAAATCTGTTTCTACTCTGATTTTCTCAAGCAAGTAATCCGCAATCGGTCTAGCACTATCTATCGACGCGAGATACTGCTCTATATCTTCATGAGATGTATCAAGAGATTTACCTACCTCTATTGGATCCCGACTAAGCATATCTGCCACATGCATGTCCTTACCTGGAACATATCTAGCAACTGCATTGAAACGCATCAGCCTGATCAACAATCTTTGACATCTAATCGGTACTCTGTCTAAGTCTTTGATATTAATCAATGGTACTAAGGGCTTGTGATCTGTCAAAACTTCAAAACGATCGAGACCAATGAGAAACCATTCAAAACGTTCAGTTGCCCACACCGACGCGAGACATTCTTTTTCTATCTGTGCGTACTTTTTCTCACTATCATTAAGACTTCTCGAAGCGTAACAGACTGGCTTGAGGCCATCTGAATGTTCCTGAAACAAACACGCTCCCATACCATAACTACTACTGTCCGCACTCACAATTGTAGGTTTATTCGGATCATAGAATGCTAACACGGGCGCACGGGTGACCAATTCCTTAATTTTGTCAAAGGATTCCTGCTGGACCAACTCCCATGTGAAACTTACCTCTTTCCGCAGTAGCGCATACAATGGGGCAGCTATCATAGCCATACCCGGGATAAACTTTGCAAGATAATTGGCTGTACCCAGAAATCTCCGTAATTCTGTGACATTTGTAGGTACAGTGAGCTTCAGTATAGCTTGCACATTGCTATCTGACGGACTAATTCCATCTTTCGTAACTGTATGTCCGAAGAAAGTAACACGCGACTGACGGAATTTACATTTCTTCTTATTAAGCTTGATTCCTACCTTCTTGAGTGTCTGCATAACACGTTCCAAACGCTCGTCATGTTCAGCTTTGTCGTTGCCATGGACTATCAAATCATCTATGATATTTTCAACACCTTCATGGTTCTCCAAAATTCCGGCAATTATTTATATCGACCAAATGGGGTCATGAAAGTTGTTAAATATGAACTTTCTTCATCTAACACTAATCCCCAAAAACTATTGGACGCATCTAGAGTTGTAAACACTGTAGAGCCCTGCATTTTGTGAAACAAATCCTCAGCAGAAGGCAACATGAATTTTTCATTTTTCACAGATTTATTCAAATTTCTGAGATCTACACATATTCTAGGTTCTGGATCTGACTTCTTCTCAACAACAACCATAGGAGCACACCATTCTGTTGGCTTTGTTACTCTTGAAATGACACCCAAATTCTCAAGTTTTTTCAATTTATCTTGTACACGCGGCATCATAGGCAAACTTACCCTTCGCGAAATACTCACACTGTACGGCTGGGCATCATCCTTCAAATTTATCTTGACAGGGTCAGTTTTAATTTTACCAATCTCACCATACATTTCAGATGATGTTTCAATTGACTGAACACGCCGAACCAATCCCATCCCGATGGCACATCCCCTGGATAAAAGACTCATGTCTGAGGTCATGTCAGCTACATGTATATCTGTCTTAAAACGTTTGTTGTCTAAGTCAATTGTCCCAGAAAACTTACCAACACAGGCTACATTACCACCTGGACTTTCAAGTTGGACCTTGGAAGGTTTTAGGACAGGGGGCTTATCAAAAGACTCAAACACACATTGGGGCATAACAGTAACATCGGCACCTGTGTCCAGTTTGAACATGATTGGTTTACCATTTACACTGAGTTCACTCACCCATGGTGGTTCCTTGTTGTTGATGTCAATCACACCGACCTCGTCAACACGAAAATCTTGTGTAGGCTCATCATCATGCTGGAATCTCGGCTTAGGAATATCACCAACCGGATACATATCGTCACAGACAATCTCGCCAATGAATGCCTGGTAATAATCGTCATCTTCATGTTGATCACTATCACAATCAAGTATTTCATGAATGTTTTTGCGCTTATCCATTGACTTTTGGTAGCGTTTGTTGCAACAACGTTTGTAGTGGTTCATGCCACCACACTGTAAACATGTTTTACCATATGCACCACACTCCCTAGGCTTGTGTGTTAACGCACACTTCTTACACTTGAATGCAGCTGATTGTGATTGTCCCTTGGACTGTGTTGTTGACCTTTTCGACCTCCTAGACCTGGTGACGTCATCCAGATTCTGCGGGGTTTCCGACTTCAGATGCACGGGTGCGACGTGCTCTCTGATCCGCGCCATTTCAATCACCTTGGCAAATGTTAATTTGCTCTAGTCCATTATCTTTACCTTTTCTGATAAATCTTTATTGTTCATGCCGTTAACAAACTGGTGCAAAAGTTCACGTTCAGTATTATCAAAAGAGCATATGTCGGCTTGATCGTATAACTTACGTATGAAACTATCTACAGTCTCCTCAGACGACTGTTTCATGTGATGAAATGTTTTCTGTTCTTCAATCACATTCACCTTTGGCGTGAAGTATCTGTCGAATTTATCCATTACAACCGTGAACGATTTCTTGTTCTCTGCTTCAGTGAACACAAATGTCTTATATATTGTCTCCGCTTTCGGTCCCATGCAATAAAGCAATGTATTTATCACTTGCGTATCGTCAATCAAATCAACACTAGCGACGCCATTTTCCAATCCAACTTTCAAATTTGCAGCTGATTGAAAACGTTCGAATCTCGACCTCCAGTGTCTCCATTCTCTGGGTTGCGTAACATCAAACGCTTGCGGAGGCTCTAGCCGAAAGGCCATCACTGTTGTTAAGAGACAAATACTCCTAGTATCGTTGTAAATCCAATTTACAAACACATCTAGACACCATGTCAACTTTACATAACAATATTTGAGTTCTAAACTGATTATTTATTCATGACGTAATCCAATGTATGAATTACACTGTACGAAATGATAACACAGTACATCAACTTGTTCCCGGGAACACTCTCACCTGTATGGAGCATTTACATATATATCAATAATATGACAACAAATGTAATGTAAATCCAGATTTTCTCAAGAGCTCTCGGCTTATAATATAAGCTAAAACGTTTCAGGACCCTAGATTTATATGTCTTTACGATGGAACAAATTCACAAGAACTCGTGTATTTGAAAAAACTAAACTCAGTAGGCAAGTAAGAAACTGGATATTGTATCTCTGGAGAATGAAAAATGGGAATTTGGAGTGATAAGAATAAATTCAAGTAGCATGTCTTATCATGTCTTATATACACTTTATCCCACCTCCATCCAATATTAATTTATTTCGATTATTTTTTGTATAACGCATGGAAATTAACTTTAAAAAGTAAGCAATGTCATTAGTATTGTGATAATAACGTCCCTTATACCTATTTATTACAGGTCGTGTAGACCATTGTTGCCCGATCTATAGGAAAAACTTTTGCACGTTGTTGATGATGCACCTTTTTTAATAGATCTCATACCTAAGAAGGGTATCAGTTCAAAAAAATACTAGATGGCCTAACATATTTTGCCATGCACTGCGCCTATTCATTTGGCAATTCAGTTGTAAATTTTATCTTGAAAAAATAAATCTTCCAAATTTTTTGAGTTTTCTGCAGAAATCGCCTAATCCCCGTCCATCCATTTTGTACGATCACCGGGTGTGTAATTGGTTATATTTCAAGCCAGGGTTGTTGAAAATTATTCTATTATATATCATTTTATTGCGAATTAAATTAAATCTTTAAAATGATATATCATTGTTGGTGTTTCTGTTAAAAGATAATATTGGCTAGGGGTGTTTTTGGCCCACCCTGTATATTATAAGATATTGTGTAACCATGTATGATATATTGTAATAAAAGTGATACATAGTATACTCGCCTATTTTATTATCATTGTATTTTATACTTAAAGGGTCAGTATCTGTATTTCTGATTCTTTTCATTCCTGACATTATTTAAAGAATTAGCTAGACCCACTCTTTCTGTTCTGTAAATATCAATACTTCAATTTTTTTCTTGTGTTTGTAGAATGGGAAATAATCGCCTATTGACATTACTATGAGATAAATAATCGGACGGTAAAAATGCTACATATTCTGAATAAATTGTGCTACTTTAAATCCATAGGGTGTGTATATTTGAAATTTATTAAATAATAAATATACACGTATTGTATACTTTCAAGATAACACGTTGATATTAATAGGAGCACCAAAGGTTTTCTCTATCAACATGGAAATAAAAGCAGCTCGTATGATGTACATGTACAGTACTGATTGTATAATCTAGAAAATGTAAATATTATGTCCATATGTTACATGTATATGTAATAAAGAAAATATCATTGAAACTATTAACTTGTATTGTGCTTTAATTGCATGACTCACATTACGAGATAGCTTTATCAATTTATTGGTGATTTAGTTTTAGCAATTGAGCCAGGCCACAGGAAAAGGGGTCTTATCACAAATATTTTCAATATTCTGATTTTTTGTTTATCTTAAAAAGCACAAGAAGACCTTTCAAATGAGCCATGGCTTGTGTTTTAACAATTTTCCCTTGCATAATACTATATGGACCAAAAAGTCGGATTTGAATTTAGCATATTTTCATCTTAAGCTTGGGCACATTTTTGGCTCTGTAGCACAATTTTAATTTTTCTGATAAGACCGGTTTTCCTATGGCCAGGCTCAATTATTGATAAGAATCAGTCATAGTAAAGAAAAAGAATTCCCAATATAATTCTGGTTAACACACAAAGAACAACATCACACACCTACCTTTAAAATGTTATTGTAACAATTCACGATTAATAAGATATTCTATTCATAGTGACCATTATATATGATATGAAACTGCCTTTTATAAAAACATATGGAAGTCGGAACCTGAAATTACTTATATAAAAATAGAAATAACAACCAGTGGTGAAGCCGTAATATGACGTAACGTTACGCATAACATAATGAAGTAAAAATATAAAACTCTACCAGAATAACAGGAGCCACCTTTTTAATAAAATAAATCCAACCACAAAAACTAACATGGACATCTATCGAGTGTATTCGAAAAAATAAGTCAACTCAGAATACTTGGGTCAGGTCAGAATACTTCGGCAAGAGTCAGAATAGATGGGTAGCCAAGAATACTTGGGCTTTGACACACGTCCTTTTCGTAGGGTAACTTTTAGTATAGAAAAAGCGTATGTACACTCCCCTCCATAAGTTTGGCAACCTAAGCTCCCCCATTGAATATACGTGTTAAAGCCTCTTTACTTTTGAATTTTTATTTACTTAACCTGCTATGAAAATACTTATACTATTGATGGAAACGTAATTTGACTTTACTTCCAATTACTCCAAATTTTCTCATTTTTTCCTCCATTACAATAAGTCGAAAATTGATGGTAGATTTGATAAATTTTGAAAATCGACATTCCCATGTTAACCAATGGGAAATGGTAGGTTTGCCGCAAGTCATGTGACAGTATATCCATCCATCCGAGTCCTTGCAAAAATACGAGTTAGACAGGCAATTGAATTTGCTAACTTTATTTAACAAAAAATTGGTTCAACAAAGTTATAGGGTTTTAAAGTCAAAATTGTTTTTCAAAAAACCTCTCCCATTGAAATAACACAGGAGACGAAAAAATATTTTCAAAAATGACTTTGAAGCTCTGTAACTTTAGTATTCATCAAATAAACTAAATACTTAGCGTACAAAAAAGTTAGACAATTCAATTTTCTATGCAAAAATATTTTTTTGCTGAATCTTTTACTGAAAAGATATCCCAATTTCTGATATGCCCCGAACCCTCCATTTCCAATTGGATTACAAGGGAATGACGATTTTCAAAAATTCATCAAATTTATCATCAATTTTCGGCCTATTGTAATTGAGGAAAAAAATTGCGAAAATTTGGAGGTATTGGAAATAAAGTCAAGTTACGTTTCCATTAATATTATAAGTTATTTCATCGCCGGTTAAGTAAATAAAAATTCAAACGTAAAGAGGCTTTAACACGTAGTTCAATGGGGGAGCTAAAGTTGCTAAACGTATGGAGGGGAGTTGTTTGTTACTTTTTGACAAGTATTATCTTGGCAACTGATTAAAAAATTCAGTGGAAACTTGCACAAAGTAGCCTAAGAGTATCACTAGCAAGTTGTAAAAATATAAAAAGATCAAGTAAATATTCTGTGACTACAAAGAAATTCAAAATAACATGTCAAAAAAGTGTCTCATTTTTGGGACACCCGATATAGTGTAGGGTGTTGTATTTGATGGTCAATAAATTTAATTTTTTTTTAAAATGACGGAAAATTCAAATATTCAAAAATTAAAATACTAATAACATTTTTTCAAAAGTCAATTTTTCAGAAAATTTCCAATACACCTTTTTAAGTCATGACAAATTATATTAAGATGGTTAAACAGTATTTTCAAACTCTGGCCGGAGCCTTTAAGGTTTTTAGTCTTTTATCTTTTGCGTTTGTGCTTAGATATCTTTATACATTGCAATTGCATATTTTGTATCATCATGTTCAACCATGTTTTTATATTGTTTTAATGATTATGGTAATGTAAGGTGTGATTGTAAGAATATATCTAACTCGAAAATGTAATAAGAAAAATACAAACTTTATTGAAACCACCCCTTTTACACAGGTTTTGAAGGAAAGAGAATGGAACGGGATAGAATTGTTCAATGCAAGACTAGATACAATCAGAAATAGTTTTATTTTATTGAATCGTATTTCTTTTTCCATTCTTTTGCTTATGGATCTCTGTTTTATGGCGAGGTCATGTATTCAAAACGATCAAAATATAATAACATATTTTAGAGAAATCACTAATTTCTGTTTATTTACACCTTTGAGGAATGATAAGCAGCCCACAATGCACGGAGTCCAGGGCTTCAACCCCGCCCATCGTCTTTCTTGAAAATTGGCCCGCTACCGCAAGCAGTACATCGCATTCCATATAGCATCGCCTTATCTATTTGAGCTTTTTCTTTAGGAATGTCCATCGGTGTAGGCTACAGTTAAACCTGTATGGATTGTGTATTTTATTTTAAAATTGTATTATAAATTCTAGTAAGCATGTATGTTAAATCAGTACTTTAAACTACTAGACTAAATGTTGAGTCTGTTGAAACAATGTCCAATCAAGATTTGTAAATATCATTTTAATTGATATTGCTAGTAAGAAGAAAATGATGTGTTTTCATAGTCGGTTCTCTCATCTGTCAGTTCTTGAGAGGGGGGGGGTCAGAATAATCTGCCTAAAAAGAATGTCCCACATCCGGGCTTTTTCTCTAATCTGTCAGTTCTTGAGAGGGGGGGGGGGGGTCAGAATAATCTGCCTAAAAAGAATGTCCCACATCCGGGCTTTTGGCCAACCCAGAAGTCACGAAATGCTTTCATGAACTCCTCTTTGTCGATATCCCCGCTGTCATTCTTATCAATGGATTCAAATGCATTCAGGGAGAACTCCTCTGGAATTCCGAACAATATAAAGAATTCGCTAAATTCATCGACTGATAACTCTTTGTCTCTATCCGTATCGATTAACTGGTATATAGATGCGGATATATAATCCAGAACCTTTGTGAAAACTTCAATATTTTCTGGTTTTAAATTCACTGCGGCGTTGCGGGTGAATTCGGTCAAGGTCACTTTCCGATTATTGCTGATATCGCCCCCTCTGGTGGCTACTTCTCCCCATAGAATTTGGATAAAGATGCGATCAACCATGTCGTATGCTTGTTGATGCAGTCCATGATATTTTGCCTTAATAAAATTGATTAACTGTTCGTAGTGCGATTTTGTGATGTAGCCAGTGTGTGCAATGTCAACACAATCAAAATAAGTTTTCATCTTCTGTCGCCATAGTAAAGTTGTTGTTGCCTTGACAACTTCATCGGTCTGGTTTTGTTCATCCATTTCTGAAATTAGAAAATAAACTACAGGTATGGTGTTCCCTGTTCTACAAAATAATTAAATAATTGTTTTTGTCTGTTTGTTTGTTTGTTTGTTTGTAAGTGTTTAGTTTAATTTTTTTTTATAAAGTTGGAGTTTGAAGTTTTTGTTATATTCCATGTCATGTTCAAGGAAATCTGATGGTTTCATTCCAGATATTAAAAACATTTTGAGTAAATACCCGTATTTATTGGAAGACTTTGAAAGTACCAAAAAGTCAAAAGTCAAAAAGTACCCAAAGATAAGTATATGGAAATTTAGAATTAAATGTAACATCCAAAAGTCGACAAATCAGTTGTATCAAAGTCAGGTTCACGAAGATTTTCGGCTCAAAAGATTTGCAAATATCCACAAAAATTTAGAACCGAGTATACATTATGTGCTAGGAAAACAATACCCAGCTTTATTGTGGCCTTTGGCAAGTCTTCTTCAACTTGCACTAATTGAAGATCACCTAGTCACTGTTAAATGTACATTATGCCAGGGTGAATACAGAGATGTCACAAAACATGCCCTTTTGGAATGTTCAGGACTAATGATGGAACGAGATCGTCTTTTTGATAATATTACGAATGCATTTGACGTGAGCTCATCCTGTCAATTATTGAATGGAGATGAAGAAGTTTTAGTTGAAACTCTCCTAGGTTCAAATACTGACATTCAGTTAAATGAAAATATATGTGAACAAATAATCATCTTGGTGGCAAAGTATGCATGCGGTAAAACATAGTCAAATTACTAATGTAAATATATTTGTTTTGTAAATAATTGTTTGTAAATAACTGCTTGTATGATTATTTAAAAAAAAAAACTCTTCTTCGAGAAGGAAATAAAGATAAACAAACAAACAAACACTTTGAATAGCATGTACATCAATATTAGCTGTCCTTAGACCGTTTAAATTGAAAAGTTCAACCGATGTTTTTAAAATTCCACTTGATTGGACAAAAAATGGAATCCTGAATATGTTTACACAAATATAATTATATTATATTTATAATTTAGTAAAAGTACAGTATTAAGTATTATTAATAGAACCCACTCCCTTTAACCAATCAGATACAAATGAACATACGAAATAAAACAGAAATAAATCGTTGTTTAATTGATGCAAGTAATGCTTTGTAAGTTAACGACAAATCAACAAAATAATAATATTAGTTGTTAATTTTCGATAAATATTTACCCACCTCTGTGTAGTAGTTGTAGTACCTCAATATTAGTGTCATTGAGCGAATACTTCGCTTTTCGTTACAGTCTTGTTAGTATACCCAATGATACACGAATGTATTGAAAGATATATTAAGCGCATAGTCATATGGAGCTAAAGCCATGTGAGTGTGACGGCAATTGAACACGATGCACATTGATCTTACCAACGTTAAACAACATCTACATGTATGTTCACTACCCTTGACCCGTACTAATGTTTTTTGATTGATTTGTTTTTGAAATAATCATATGTCCCTTTCAAAAATGTTCGATGTATCACAATTTTGTCATTTGTTGTTAAAATGGTGTATTTCCATAAAAAGTTGTTTTATCCCACGTCCAACGACTTTTTCACACAAAAACACATGCTGTTATCACCTCTATGCACACATTAAGCCTATCATTTGTGTATTAATCCTTGCAAACATACACCATACTGACCATCCTTTTAGTATATACAGGGTGGGTCAAAAAGTAGTGCATTTTTATATATTCCATACCAAAGGATAGATACAATAAATTAATTGCAAAGTAAATGCTATAGGTATTTCATGCTATTCGAATAAATTTGAACATCTTCCTTTACATTTCAAAATTGAGATTTCTGCCATTATCCGCTAGGGAAAACTGTTTTTAACACCCATTCATAACATTGAAATCTGGCTGCGAACCGATTCGCCAGCAAGTCCACGGTGCACAAATCTCCATTATATCAAAAATAATTAATCATTTTGATTGTGCTATCAATCTATTAGATATCGTAATACTGTTTTTGCACTAAAGAGAGACTCGATATAAAGTGTACTACTTTTTGACCCACCCAGTACTGTAAAATGATAATTAAATATTAACCTCATACCATATAAATAATTAAAATGATTATAAATGTAATTATTTCTATACTCTTTCGGATGCCAGTAATATCAATTTGTCATAATTTGGGCCTGCTTTCACATTATTTTGCAGTTTGTTCAGGTTATAATCAACCTTAAGAAACAATAATTGTCACTGCAATCGAACAGCTTGTGTTATTCATATTGTATTATTGTATTTTGGAGTGAGTCCAAAATGCTGGACAGCTCATGTTATAATTGTAATTTGTAATTTTGATTTCACTGTACATATTATCTGATTGGTCAAGTATTGAACGTATTACTCAACTCAGGTATTTCCACTAAGTATAAATGTTATTGAAAGCTGTTGTTCCACATCATTTCAACAACTGGTGATCGTAGTTTGGAAAGGGTCTAAACAAACCCGAACCCAGCAGCCCTGTGAGGTGTTTATGTGTTGTGTTGTTGCCTATGTGCTTATACAGAGACTGATTGAGATGCTTTTGATATCAACGTTATCGTGATGTTCTTAGTGTGACTTAGAAGACATATATCTGAGACAATGCATGTGTATTATTCAGCGTAGTGGGACTCTCACAGTACATGCAGTGGAAGCCATGCAGTGACTACATGACATCAACATAGTGCGGTGATGTTATAGTGTCACTCTGTATTCTATATGACACTGGTATTTCAATAGAGTAAAATCTAAACAATTAAAGTATTGAACCTAAAATAGAGACTCTTGAGTATATCAAGATAATGATCATAAATACCTTATATTTTTTATATTATTCTTAATTAAATATAATATATTATATTACTAAACCCAAAGCTTTATGTAACTACATTGACCGACTTCATAGAACGTTACACAATTAAATATCAGACAATGGATCCTTCTTGATACGACGTCAGATACTGTACATCGCGGCATTTTACTGCATTTTTAATACGTACTTACTTTTAAAACCGCAATATCTCGACAGCAAAATCATATTTTTCTACAATTTTTCGTCTTATGTTGAACACGTATGTCCATGAAATATTTTGCCTATCAGAATTCCAAATAACTGATTTGGGACTTTTTAAATGAGAATCACGCAAGCCGTATTATGCGACTTTCTATGCTAAAACCGGGTGTCGACTGTAACATTTTGAAGAAAAGTGATTTTAATTTTAAACGAAAAATGAAGATAACTTTTTCATTTCCCAACGGATCTTTCTCAAATTTTCACAATATTTAAATTCACCATTTTGGAAAAGACAAACAGATTCTGTGCGATGACGTCATAATATAACAATGCTAACTTAACGCTTATATTTATGCAAAAAAAGTGTCGACAGGCAGAATTTCGTACCAACAAGATATATATTTTGATCAATTAAACATTAAATCGTTTGAAAGGTGAATTATTCTTTTTTGATTCCTGAAAGGCATATCATATTCTATATTTTTATCAAAAAACTATATCATTTCGATTAAAATTCAGTCTGTAAGAAGTATAAATTGAAAGAAATATGAAGTGAAGCCATGTGAAAAATTCACAAAATTACGTTTCATTTTTTGAGTTCAAATATTTCTAATTAAGGGATAAACATTCAAAACTTTCCAATGTTTCAGCATGTTCTTTTAAATATACCCCTTACTACATACAATTAATTTCATTTAATTTGAACCAGTATATATTGAGATAGACATCGTTTTATCACCGCAACCCCAAGTGAAGCCTTTACAAAATAAGACGTTACGCCGTTAGCGTATTATATGTTCTCCTTTATTATTCATTGCTTTAAATATGTTGAATTAAACGCTGATGCGCTGTTACCCCAATTCATTCCTAACTCACGCTGCAGCTTCTGAAAACAATATGCATGAATGGTGCAAGACCGGGTGGATCCGTAAGCGTCTTCTGCTGTTAACTCCCGCCCATTATGGAACCCATAATGAGACACCATGCATGTATAAAGAGAAGCTTAGGGGTGGTCGAAATGAGATGGTAATTACTAATGGGGCAACCATGCAGCACTGCTTCGCAACCATATCCATCTGGAGCATCTCTCCGCTACTGTTGCAATCTGCATACTTGCTCGCTTCCGCTTGGTAGATGGCATTCCAAGGGACTTCAGCATCCAAGTCACTGACTTTCCAGCAAAACCCCTGCATCCTACTTCAATAGGGAAGCTGTGGGCTTTCCAGTCCTTCTGTCTTGCTTCTGTGATAATGTCATCATATTTTGTTTGTTTCAACTCATGGGAAACCTCAATTCTATCCTCCCATGGAACAGTCAGCTCGACCAAGATAACACACCTTTTGTCATTTGATCTAATGACAATGTCTGGTCTTAGTGTCGTAATAGCTATATCTTGTGGAAACACCAACTTCCTGTCCAAATCGACCATGATTTCCCAGTCTGCTGTTGTTTGGAGGATTCCTGGGAGCATGGTAGTTCTCTGCTGTTGGGGTGCTTTGCTCTGACCTTCTTTACAGAATGATATCCATGGTGTTGTATCTTTAGCTAGTGGGCAAGTTTTGGAAGCAATTATGATGTCAATTTGCCTGGCTACTTCTCTCAGGACTTGGTCGTGTCTCCAAGTATACCGATGCTCTCCTAGGGCTACACTACAGGAGCTCAGTATATGCCTTAGAGAAGCTGGTTGGTCTTTACAAAGGGAGCAGGTTGGATCATCCGTCAAGCCCCAGAGTGACAGATTAGTAGTCGTGGGAAGGGTGTTGCTTAGGGATTTAAGGAAGAAAGCAAGTGATGTTTCAGCTGTCTGCATAAGATCACTCCCTGTCACCTTTCTGCTCTCTACAGATTCCCAACTCAGCCATGCACCCTGACTGCCCATTCCAGTTGCTTTAACTAGTCTAGCTTCCTCCTCGGTTTTCCTTATTTCACTCGTTACCATCTTCCTTTTTGCTTTTGGATCTGCCTTAGACCAAGGGACCCTGCCGTAACTCCCGAGCCCTTTCCGCCCCTCTGCAACAGTACCTACGATGTCACTCTGTCTCAGTCTGCTTTCAGCATTGCTGATAGCATCCTGAGCAGACCATTTCCTTCTTTCCGGAGGTTTGACTTCAGATGCCCTGGCTGTTGGATCTTTCGAGTCTCTGAGCAACATTGCTGTTCGCACTTTCGTTACTTTGAATTCTTCAACTATGGAGGAAGTAGGAAGTGCAGCTGGAGATGAAGTGCTGTAGAGGTTGACAGAGCTGAAAGATTTAGGAACCCCTAACCATTTGCGAAGGAACTTGCCAGCTATCCTTTCCATGGCCTGCACAGAAGTTATGGAGAAGTCATACATGGTGAATGGCCAATTCAACCTAGGAATAATTCCATACTGGAAGCACCAGATCTTAAGCTTCCCAGGAAGTGGTGTCCTATCTACTGCTTTCATCCAGGTAGCTAGCTGATGAAGCGTATCTGCTGTGTGGGTCTTGTCATTGAGACTGTGGTCGAACCATTTTCCAAGGCATTTAATTGGATTCTCACTGATGGTCGGAATCATCTCTCCTTGCATTGTAAACTTGTTGTCTGATATTCCGCCTTTCTTGAGGATGAGGCTTCTGGATTTCTTGGGTTTGAAAGTTAATCTGCCCCATGTAGCCAGTTGTTCAAGTCGGGACAGAATCCATCTCATCCCAATTTCCTTGCATGTCATTACTGTTATGTCGTCCATGAACGCTCTGCAAGGGGGGTGGCGTGTTCCATCAGATGCGAGTGGCCCCCTACATTCTTTTGCTGCATCAGTCAGTAGAATGTTCATGGCTGCTACAAAAAGAATCACTGATACTGAGCATCCAGCCATGATGCCTTTCTCTAGTCGCTGCCAGTCAGAAGTGATATGTCTTGTGGAAAAGCGCATATATAGTCCGCCAAGATGTAATTTGACAAGTCCTATTACCTCAGGTGGCACATGGTAATGTTCCAGGGCAGTGTAGATAAGTTGATGAGGCACGCTTGGATAAGCTTTTGCGAGGTCAAGCCATACCACTGAAAGATCCTTCTTCTCCTTCTTGGCCTCCCCAATCAGTTTGGATATAGCTGCTGTATGTTCGACACACCCAGCAAAGCCTGTTATTCCTCCTTTCTGGACAGAGGTGTCAACATACTTGTTTTCCATGAAAAAGGTTGTAAACCGTCTGGCAATCACAGCCCAAAATATCTTGCCTTCAACACTAAGTAGGGAGATTTCTCTAAATTGGTCAAGTGAGATGGAGTTCTCCTCCTTTGGGACAAAGCAGCCCTCTGCTATGAGCCAAGGAGCAGGGAGTTCTTTCTTAATCCAAAGGACTTGCATGAGTCTCCAAAGTCTTGTGGTCAATAGTGGACAGTTCTTATATATCTTGTAGGTAAGCCCACTTGGACCAGGTGCCGAGCCTGATCTGCCTTTTCTTATAACTTGTTGAACCTCAGACAGCTTGATTGGTGTTGTATCAAACTCATGTTCAGGCAATGGAGCAGGTGATAAATTGGGCTTCTCGGCCAATGGCTCATTACGTCTAGGGTCAGTATGGGCAGCTTGCACACTTGTGTTCATTTCTTCCTTTGTACATTCCAGGTTACCAGATTTCGGTTTCCCCAAAATATCACTTACGAATTGGAATGGACTCTTGAAAAACTTGCTCCTGGTTTTCCTCTTTTCAGACCTCTTTTTTCTCAAGTTATCGGCCTTCCTGAGCAGTAACAGCCTGCGTCTAAGAGATTCTCTCAGCCGATGGAGTCCTTCTTTCTCTGAAACGTCAGCATTTAAGAAAGCTTTCCTCAAACCTCGCAAGTCTTTCCTGATGTTACCTATTTCTTTCTGTCTTCTGCTTGGCCCTTTCTCTTTCGGGATTCCATCCCCCTTCTCCTCAAGTCCAAACCTGTCCATACATACATCATACACAATAGATGTCATAGCTTCAACTTTCCTCTTAGCGTCCCCCTTCAAAGTATTATTGAGGATCTGCTGTAAGTCAGCATCCAAGTCTTTCCATTCAGAACTTGATGCTGCTGGTAGTTTCAGTTTTGGTTTCCTTTCAAAAACTGGTACTTTCACTGCTTCTTCCTGCTCTCTTGTGTTCACTTCCTCCTCTACGGAGACTACCTGGACACTGTGGTTGTTAACCGGGTCTGGGTTGTCCTGCGTCTGACGAGGGGTATTCACCTCTCTGCGTTGTGTTGGAGTTGATGAGCACTTCGTTTTACCTTGATGTATTCTTACGCCATGCCAGTTTTTGAAGATTCTTCCGCAACTTTCACATGAATCTCGTCGTCCGTTGTCATTGCGTGGGTCCTTGTCCGTTGTGTTCTGCCTATTGGATGAGTCTTCCGCCCCCCATCTCGGATCATCCTGGGGGTATTCTCTTGTTTGGTTGTCTGTAGCTGTAAAAGTGGGTGCTTCGGTCATCTGATCAAAGCATGGTTCTTAAGGGTGCTGGCCTTCAGAACCCCCAATGCTGTCTTTCCAAGCTGTCACAGTTCTATTCTCTGTCGCCATAGGGACTTTCCCCTAGGTCACTGGATAATTCCAGAACTAATGTTGAATTAAACGCTGATGCGCTGTTACCCCAATTCATTCCTAACTCACGCTGCAGCTTCTGAAAACAATATGCATGAATGGTGCAAGACCGGGTGGATCCGTAAGCGTCTTCTGCTGTTAACTCCCGCCCATTATGGAACCCATAATGAGACACCATGCATGTATAAAGAGAAGCTTAGGGGTGGTCGAAATGAGATGGTAATTACTAATGGGGCAACCATGCAGCACTGCTTCGCAACCATATCCATCTGGAGCATCTCTCCGCTACTGTTGCAATCTGCATACTTGCTCGCTTCCGCTTGGTAGATGGCATTCCAAGGGACTTCAGCATCCAAGTCACTGACTTTCCAGCAAAACCCCTGCATCCTACTTCAATAGGGAAGCTGTGGGCTTTCCAGTCCTTCTGTCTTGCTTAAATAAATAAAATAAATAAATAAAACTAAATATTCGAGTTAAAATAAATTACAAATAATGCATTTAACAATCCTTAATATCTTCCCGTCTGTGTTTATCAGTTGAATATGACAAGGGGCATTGCGAAAGAGTCTAGAAAGACGGTGCGACAACGAGAGCGCAGGGCTGAAAAGCGCGACAAAGAAGAAAACGGGTAGGGTTTGAAATGTCTACTTTCTGGTGATTCTAATTCTGTATATCGTGACACAACCTTTTTGAATATAGAATTGTATTGAAGCGCACATTTTTCTGAACAAAACTTGAAGTTTTTAAGAAGATTCCACGAATATTAAAACGTTTGCAATTACTTGGAGGAGCATTGCGCATATTTATCGCGTAAATCTTTGCATTTTGTCGGTAAAATGAACAATTACACTGTTACGCCGTGATGTACAGTATCTGACGTCGTATCTCTTACGTTTCATGAACAACATATTTGGAGACATTTTTGTAAACAATTCTGTAGTCCCTGGCCTGTACGAAGGAAAGCAAACCATTGTTAATCAAGGTTTCGTTTTTGGATCTCAACTTACAATTCCGAGGAAATCATTGTCTATTTTATGTTTATGGTGGTCAATGACTTGCGACCAAATCGTAAGTTACGACGATTCCAAAAGCAACCCCAGATTCTGAAATAATAGTTTAGTTAACTTTATTTTTCAAGGAAAGACTGTTTTCAAACCATGGTTCATTTTTGTTTGAGCATATCTAAAATTCAAAGATGATTATTGGTTTGTTCTAAAAAGAAAAAATCCAATGTCTGTTACAAGTAGGTCACCGTGACCTGTATATATTTATCAAAAATCGTATTCTTATTCGCTTACAAATTAAATTTTGAGCAATGTAATATTATGTTATCAAAATTCAATCCTGTTTCTGATAACAATTCGAGATGAACATCATTCACATCAATCAAACTAAATATAACTTTTACCCTTCAGCACAGTTCAAGATTTTGATTGACAGGTCTATATTTGGAACATGAAATTGATGGCCTGTGTTAAAACTCCAAGTTCAAGCTGATCTGGTCACTCACTAAGACAAATTAGAAACAGAATTTCATAGAAATTGATCAATTCTATCTTTATATTTCTTAGTCAAAATATATTTATAGAAACATTGACCTTCCAAACCATTCTTGGGAATGTATTAAATATCGTTTTAAGCAAGAGGTTTTAATCATGATTATTTTTGTCCGAAAGGGGATTTTTGCAATGTTTTGCAACACTGTTTTGTCAAAGAATTTCTATAAAAAGCATCTACACTTCATAAGTTCAGGGTTTCGTATGAATTTTTCGTGTGATGAAACGATAATCAGTTTCACCAGAATAGTAGTTTAAGCTTTATTTGAATATTTTGTCATGAATATATTCCTCAACTTTTTGAAAATAGAGGCCTACATGTACCGCATACACGCATTTCAATATGTATTTTCCAAATAATGCCTCTGACTTCCAACTACTGAAGTTCATAAGGTGATATGTTCATGTACTTTGTATTATTGTTCTTTGAGATGGGGGCCTAAGTATCGTTTTAGGGGACAACTCATAAGTGAAAATTTTGTTTTGGAGACCTACCTCATTAATGTATTTCCATGTGCATTTTCGATATAATCCTTCTAACTTTATATCACACAAAAACATAATATGAAGTTAATGTTCATTTACTTCGTATAATGTTAATTTGAGATAAGCATGATTTTAGGGGACAACTCATAATTAATGATTGTTTAGGAGACCTTCCTTATTTGTTTATTTCCATATTATCACACTACCCTACCACGTGACCACGTTTAAAAGGGAAACAGGGTACAGCTAAGTTGCAAATGGAGGACGTGAGTTTAATTCCATATTTCTGAGCGTAAAATACATTTTACATTTATTTCTAGTGTTCTACCAGACATAGAATTGATTCATCAAGCAGTTTGTAGAATATTGTTGGCAAAAAAACACTATAGGCAAAGATAGATAATAGTGGGCGCAGTGAAGCAAAACTCGAATGCAATACACGATACATTTCAGTAAATCTATCAACGTACAGGGAGCATGTAAGTTTCCCTTCGAAAATGTACATTGATATGTAACAAAAAACCGAGTTAACTGTTATTTAAACTGCGTGTCATCGTGTTATATGTGGATACTTTTTCTAGTATGTTATTCAACTGTATTTTTGTAAATTAATTGTTTTTCTAAAATCTTGAGATGCATAAAAAGTCGTCCCAGAAATGTATCTTGACCTTATTTGCCGCATAACATATTGTGAAACATTTTTCCTCTTGTCACAGAGAGGATAATGTTTGTTTCGAGGTGTCTTGTGATGAGCGATGAGAGATTTAATTTTGTTATTTTATTTCAATTTGATACCCTAGTAACACTTATAATCTAGCGTTCTTGTTAATTTAATGACTAAAATGCATATACGACCTAAAAGCCCGTGTCTAAATCTACAATATAATGTTTACTTTATTTGGATTAAATAACAATCACTGACATCTCAAAGCATCAACAGGCGGCCTTCTTAGCATTATTTTCACTGTGTGCAACGTAAATGTACATGAGATATGGGACAAAGTATGTCTGTATAATCAGCTTACTGTCTTGCTCCCTGTACTATTGAACAATTTACATTCCTTGTACCCTGTATTGATCAACTTTTGCAACTGTGTACCGTGTACTATGACGTATCAAATATTTTACAATTTAAAATGATATTATTTACATTCTTTCGTCAACTATCATATAACTTGGAACATGGACTTCAATATTGCACCACTGAAGTTCAGCGAATAGCAATATTGACTCACTCCGAGCATCAAACGTATTAACCTTTTGACTAAGCAGTCGATATACTCAAAAGCTACCTGGTTGAAAGCCAAAAAATTCGCGCATGCGCGATCGAGGTAGGGTAGTGTGATTATGTTTTTGCCAAATAATACTTCCGAGAAATACAACAAAAGTAGAAATACAATAGATAACTATAATCTTAATTGAGTCACATTGATGCCCTCGAGTTTTAACTCTCTGTGAAAGAAATCAAACTATTAAAAAGGTTATGGATGAATTTTCCCAACACTGGCAGATCCAGGGTGGGCCCAGAAAAATTGTAGGGCCTCAATTAGTGGGCCGTTTTGGCCATTACTTGGCCTTTTTGGGCCAAATTTTCAAAAAATGGCCGGGCATTACATTTTCAAAATTTGGGCCCAATTTTGGGATTAAGGCACCCAATTATTTTTGATTAACTATTTGATTCTTGGCAAGTTTTGTGTATATTTCATTTGTTGTCTTTTAAAGGGGGGGGGGGTGCACTGACAATTTCTGTCTTCATATGTCAAATATTGAAATACCTTTTATGGATTAAGTGTCTGCTACTATGGTAACTCGTGTTACATGTCATTTTGGGATTGATGTATATGTATTGTTTAACATTGAATTCCTTCCTGCATGACATTCAGATTAAAATATTATAAAATCATGAGTTTAGCAAATGATCACAAAAAGTTCTAACAACGTCCAATCCCAGAATCCGTTCGCTCGGAGGTTTAACCAGTTCGGAAATAGTTTCACGAACATAGTGAGAACAAATGAGCCGTGACTGAAAAAATATCATGGAAGTAGGGCTTCATTAAGAGCTGATATGCCCACTCGGGGAAGGCAGTATTTGGGCAGGGCGGTAAAAGGGTAGGTGGTTCTATTAAATTTTGGTCCTACTCTCTATTGATTTATATGGTGACCTAATTACAATTATTTTCCTTATTATTTATACACAGTCATGACCAGTAAGGGCCGTAAGGAAAGGGGACCATAAACCCCAGGGGACCATAATTTCTTTTACACCTGTTACCCAATCTAAATGCTTTGTGACTAGAACATAAAAACGCTAAGGTATACATTTTTTTTTTTTAAATTGGCTCCATCTGTATTTACATTATATTTCTGTCGACAAAATTGCAAGCAACATATACAATTGACCTACCAATGTATTTTTACCATCTCAAATACAATATATCTCTCTCCATTCATTGCCATGCCTATCTACTAAAACATCTGAATAACTGTATTTCTGTAGAGGCAGATACCTCGTCTGCTTCGTGCCTGGCTACACCTATGCAATCCATTCATTGTCATGCCTATTTACTAAAACATCTGAATAACTGTATTTCAGTAGAAGCAATTGCCTCGTCTGCCTTGCTACACCCATGCATTTCATTCCATTCTTTGTCATATTGAAGAAACCTTCATGTTTTGTCCTTATAAAATGTTATCATGGCAAGGGACCGATTAAACTTTACGAAAAGGACGATCGAAATAATTTGGATTGATACAGTCTATCAAAACTATTGACTTTTTAGCGTCATGTTGCCACTCAAGTTTAACATATCTACCATGCGATTTTGATGTAGCTAACAGATAGTATTCGTGCAAACCATCCATTAAAGATTGTAAAATGCGATTCCTTCTGACCCCAATGAGGTTATTTGAGAGAAATGCATTCCACCAGTTATTACTCCGATTTAGCTTAATATGCTGTACAATCCACACCATTGAAATGAGCATAGGTATACGATCATTTGGCGATAATCTTTGTGGTTCCCCAGGGAATATTGGATTTGGAATGAGCAGGTTAGAGTAAAACAAGTACAGGAAGTCTTCATCGCAATTGTATTCATCATCGGGTATATCGCAGGGATTGTGTTCATCATCGGGTTTTACGATCAATTCATTGATGATGGAAATTAAGCATTCGCCCAAACTGCTTGCTCGACACTTCTGTTGATGATTCAGGATAAGAGTTTTTAGAACATGTGATGAAATTTGCCATACAATTCCCAATAAACGTGTTAAATTGGAGAGATACTTCAATGTTAGAAATAACTTCCGATGGGGTGGTGTTAGTACATACTTATCTGAATTTGGTAGTTCTACCACGGATTCTAACCAAATGTCCCAGGAATTCTTTCTATCAATAATATGAACACTTGGCCCTAACTCATGAGGCTTCCACTTCAAACAGAAACACAAGTCGATGTCTGTTATACCTAAAGGCGCACCAACCCGTATTAGCAAAGCACTTGGGCCATGGATGACAACATTATCTATTTCTTTTTTGTAGGACCGGCGGTAGTTTTGGCTCCAGTAGAATTTTACAGATTTCCGAGTTTCCATTTCTTTTAATACTGCGGATATCGTATTGAGTAGCATGTTAAGTAACTCTTCAGTTCTAAGATCGGCTTCACCATCATTCTCATTGATATTTTCCAAGCACTCGGAAGGTAGAGGATAAGGGAGTTTATTAACATTGATTCTAATTTTGCGTTTTCCATCATCCTCATGGCTGTCACTTGCATTCGTTACATCTGTTACATATTGAGATAGCCCTAGTATCGGATGGTAATCATACTCATCGGGGTGAAGTATTTTTGTCCTGTCATAGTAGCTCCCTCGATTTATCAGCCCATCGGTGGCAAGCGCTGGTTCTATTTTGCCAACATTCTCGAGGATATCTTTTACAAGATTCTCCACAAATGAAGTATGCTCTTCCAACTGGCTTTCTGCATAAACATTTCTAATGTCAACTGTGTTAGCCGTTAGGTTTATGAATTTTGTTAAACGTTTCGTGTTATGTGATTTACTCAAACTGCATCCCATCTTTAACGATAGGTTTAAAATCTTTGATGTTTTTTTTTGATTCCAAATATAAAGTGAACTTTTGTAACTGTAATACGCTGTACACTGTACGTGTATTCACCGTTGCTCAAATTAAGTCCAGACTGTAAGACCCGCTGTAATATTTGTCACTCAGTGTTCCCATGATGGAACTCTCCAATAGAATAATGTATACAACAAATACCCTTGGATCAATGACGTCAGATAGAAGAACGGGTGAGATAACAAGTGTGTTTAAGAAATTAGTTACTTGTTATCAGTGTCGTTAAAGAGATTAATTACTTATAAAGAAGGCAAGGGCAAATTAAAGTTGTGTAGGCCCTATGTGATATAAACAAGTGTATTTATCATTCGACTTATTTCTAAATATTAACGCCTCTGATAAATATGGACCATAGTCTATAACAATCATAGTCTATAACCAATAAAATAGATAATGGATTAGTAACCCAGTTTTTCGAAAACGTTTTCCTCATTTAAAAAAGATCTATTTTTCCAATTTTAACAATATAATATGAAAGGTTTCTCCTGCACTATGTCAGTAACCGTTGAAAGGGTACAGCGATACAGTTAATAAAAAGGACACATCCCATGTTATTTTCCGATAGGAAAAACTCCATGCGGCCCATATTGTTTCAGGCGTATTTGGTCACCGAAATGGGATATCTTCTAAATTTGCAGCCATTGCTATACAATTCTCATCTTCCCTTACTTACGTTAAGCCGGAAAAACTTTTCCTATGGTTTAAATAAGAAAAACTAGATCTTTTTTTAAATGAGGAAAACATTTTTGAAAACCTGAGGAGATGGGCTACCAATCCATTTGTACACAGTTTAGGCCCGTTTTCGAGAACGTAGTGAGAACTAGCAGTAGTTACTAGTAGGTATGATAGTAGGGTAACACCCAGCGACACAAAAGCATGCTTTCCACGCCATCTTAAAAATCGTAAAACGGGATGTGATGATTTTCCAGTCCATGTAGATTTATGTACATGGACATTCAATAGAAGATCGTATAAAATTTGAACTACGTCCAATCCGTTCACATACACTTTAGGCCCGAGGTCAGCAAAAAATTCAAGGACGTAGTGCCAACTTGTTTGGTCTGGTGCGCGGCGTGGTCGCAGTTCGAACATATAGTTTTTTTCTTTTTACTGCACCAAAGCGCTGACGGGTGTACGTGCGTGTGTGCAGGTATCCTAAAGTGTCTCTTGTAACAACCCTAACATCAAGGCCCTAATTATAAAACTAATATTTCTTTGTACGTGCGTGTGTGCAGGTATCGTCCTAAATTGTCTCTTGTAACAGGCCCAACATCAAGGCCCTAACATAAAACTAATATTTCTTTGTACGTGCGTGTGTGCAGGTATCGTCCTAAAGTGTCTCTTGTAACAGGCCCAACATCAAGGCCCTAATTATAAAACTAATATTTCTTTGTACGTGCGTGTGTGCAGGTATCCTAAATTGTCTCTTGTAACAGGCCCAACATCAAGGCCCTAACATAAAACTAATATTTCTTTGTACGTGCGTGTGTGCAGGTATTCTATAGTGTCTCTTGTAACAGGCCCAACATCAAGGCCCTAATTATAAAACTAATATTTCTTCGGACGTGCGTGTGTGCAGGTATTCTATAGTGTCTCTTGTAACAGGCCCAACATCAAGGCCCTAACATAAAACTAATATTTCTTTGTACGTGTGTGTGTGCAGGTATCGTCCTAAAGTGTCTCTTGTAACAGGCCCAACATCAAGGCCTTAATTATAA
This sequence comes from Owenia fusiformis, assembly GCA_903813345.2. Taxonomy (NCBI): domain Eukaryota; kingdom Metazoa; phylum Annelida; class Polychaeta; order Sabellida; family Oweniidae; genus Owenia; species Owenia fusiformis. The sequence continues at coordinate 11,476,205 of CAIIXF020000012.1, forward strand.
AACTAATATTTCTTTGTACGTGCGTGTGTGCAGGTATCCTAAATTGTCTCTTGTAACAGGCCCAACATCAAGGCCCTAACATAAAACTAATATTTCTTTGTACGTGCGTGTGTGCAGGTATCGTCCTAAAGTGTCTCTTGTAACAGGCCCAACATCAAGGCCCTAATTATAAAACTAATATTTCTTTGTACGTGCGTGTGTGCAGGTATCCTAAATTGTCTCTTGTAACAGGCCCAACATCAAGGCCCTAACATAAAACTAATATTTCTTTGTACGTGCGTGTGTGCAGGTATCGTCCTAAAGTGTCTCTTGTAACAGGCCCAACATCAAGGCCCTAATTATAAAACTAATATTTCTTTGTACGTGCGTGTGTGCAGGTATCCTAAATTGTCTCTTGTAACAGGCCCAACATCAAGGCCCTAACATAAAACTAATATTTCTTTGTACGTGCGTGTGTGCAGGTATCGTCCTAAAGTGTCTCTTGTAACAGGCCCAACATCAAGGCCCTAATTATAAAACTAATATTTCTTTGTACGTGCGTGTGTACAGGTATCGTCCTAAAGTGTCTCTTGTAACAGGCCCAACATCAAGGCCCTAACATAAAACTTATATTTTCTCGAAAATTATACATTTTTTTATTTACAACAATATTTACATCATTTTCACGTCACAAAATACAGTATTTTAAATATTTAACACACAAATAATTACAATTGATAATCTCATAGTTTGTTCTGTTAATCCAGTATTTGTTATGAGTATTGAATTTTATAAAAAACGACAACATTTAAGTAAAATACATTTAAATAAATTAAATAGAATTAATAAATCCTTATAATAATCTCAAGGTCTTATTCTTTGAAATAAGTATTTGGCAGGAGTATTACATTTAATGAAAAGGTACAATGTAAATGTGTTACATACATTTTGGGATAACTTGCAACTAAATTAACTAAAGCTGTGTTTCACTAACAGAGATTCATTTAACATATAGTTAATGGATCACTTGAAGTGTTGGGTATTACATTGATAAAAGTGTTACATTTACATAAGAGTTACACTTGTAGGGTGTTACACTTACTGAGCTATTTACATGTGTACAAGAGAGTATTTAAAAGATGTACTTTCAAGAATAACATTTCATCTATTTCCTTAACACTGTAGTCTTACAGAAATATCAACAGTACTTAACACCTGCCATTCCTACAATTGACACCTGCCATTCCTACAGTTTGTAACTCATTCTCTAGGATCAGTAACTTCTGATCAAAGGAGACAACAGCAGAATGCATTATAGTACACAGGCCCGTAGCCAGGGGTGAGTGGAGGGAGGGGCCGCTCCCCCTGGGCCAGAAATTCTTTCAAAACCATGCAGTTTTCACCATTCTGAGCACTTTTGCTCCCCCTTGGCAAAAGCTGCCCCCCCTTGATTAAACCACTCCCATCCAGTAAATCCTGGCTACGGGCCTGTTACAATTATCTCAAACTCCAAAATAGAGTTCCACTTGAGAAATGTTCCATCTACAGAGGTTCAGTTAACATTAAGTGGGTCATGTTTCTTTTATGGAGGTGTTACTTAACAGATTTTATACAATAAGTCAATGTGTTTAAAAAATCGAATACATATACATGACGTATTAAAATCCCAAATATGCAAAAATATACATATAATATCACTTATATACAGCATACAAAATATAGACACTTCATGGGACAAAGTACATGTACTTGTAAATGTGAAATGATTTTATGGGAGGTACAAGCTATTTTGTAATTAAAAATCTCATTCACTGAGATATATCCAAATGCTACATGTACAAAATATACAAACATAAAGTCAGTTCATATATACATGATTTGTTGGAACATGCAAACCATTTTGTGTCAATTAATCAATCATAATTGGGGGACTTATTATTCTTAATGTGATGCAAAAATAAAGAATATTCTCTGAATTGATTATTTACATGGGATATGGAAAATACATGCAGAGTAAACCAAAACAGCATACATTCTTGAAAATACAGTTTACATTACCTCAAGAATGGGTCCAAAAATGTGTTACAACCAAACTTCGATCTAATTAGCCAAAAATAAATCATTGGATACTTTATTTTTGGACACTCTGTATCGGTTTAACAATTTTAATTATCAAATTTACGATTTCGGATTTCTTTCTGATATAGCCTCTAGTCCATATTTCATATTTTCACTATCTTTATCATCATCGTTTCTGTTATCATCATTGTTTGCCATCATCATTGATCTCATCACAACAGTCTTTATCATCATTGTTGTCGCTCCTATCATCATTGTTTTTACTTTCATCATTCTATGACTCCTCAGTCTCGATCATCATCATTTCTTTATTTGCCTCCTGGTTGGCGTTAATCTCTTTTGGCTGATCATTGGTGACTTCTAGCGCTGCAGCGTGTTTGGAGTCTGCCATTTTGCGAGTGTGTTCGATGAGTGAAGCACAGACAAAGACCCAATTGTACAAGTACTGGGCGGGAATGGAACCATGTTTTGCTACAGCATTGTGAGGCACCTCTGGAATGGAGAATATATACACATGTGTAGTTTATTAAATGAAAGGTTTAGCATTTCCTCAAAGAAGATTGGCTCCCTGGATTAAAACTTGATATATTCCAACTTGGAAAATGTCGAAATGTCGTTATTTTCTGAAATTATAACCAACTATAAATTCAAAATAAACAGTTCAAAAAATTGGAACCAATATCTTGATCATTTCTTGTGAAAATTTTTCATTAGGAATAAGACCAAAATTCACGATTCAAATGTTGAAGTGAACAAAATGGCAGCTGTTTGGATTTGAATTTTGTATCATGACATGGGACAGAATATATCGATGTTGCACTCTGGGAGCCAACCCCCCATGGCATTTCCTTCAAATTGTAATTTAAAGTAGATATACTCTCAACTTGGGAGATCCTAAGTTATAGATTTCCGCTTTGAAAAATACAAATTTATTAAAAGTTTAGTGTTTCCTAGAAATTGTATTTTAAAATATACACTCCAAATTAGGAGCTCACAGGTTAATTCAAACATGGGGCATTAAAGGCATAGTTGAATTCTATATGCAACATGCTTCAATCTATATCTTGTTTACTTTGTTTACTAGTTTGTATGTTTTTTCCACAGTAGGTAGCCTTGAATCAATGCATTTATAAATTCAATGATTATGTTGTAGATAGAAATATAATGTCAAATTTCTCACCATCAAGGTATTCATTAATTTTGTCAACATTAACACTGCGGTCATCTTCTGTAGTTGGGTCATAAGCCATGATCTTCCTGCTCAGGTCCACTGTCACATACTATAAACAAATTAACAAACAAATATACACCTTGCTTTTGCTCCTCAATTACTATACTGTGGATTTTCAACAGGCCTGTAGCCAGGCGGGGGGGGGGGGTTTGATGGGTTCAAGCAAACCCCCCCTGGCCAAAAATTCTTTCAAAAATGCATTTTTTCACCATTCTGAGCACTATGAAGTGATTTTGGCACTTTTTTGACCAAAATTGTCAAAAATGAACCCCCCTGGAATTTTCCAAAAATTTAACCCCTTCTTGGCAAATCCTGGCTATGGGCCTTTGCAATGTGTGACAAAGATGCATTTGTTAAAATTGCCAAACATAAACAGACTTTTACACAGTTGCTAAAAAGGGAACTTTCAGTTACCACACTTTTGGAGGGGCGTGTACTTGTCTCTGCAGCAAAAGTGATAAAATATAAACAGGACTACAACTGTATGTAGCAATTGCAAACAGCAATTTTTCTTATTTTTGAACAATTGAGATGCCTTTTGAATGAAAATGCATTGTTTGTACCCAATTAATCTAGGGAAATTCCAGAAAACTAAATTCATTGCAAAAATTGAAAAATTAACAAAATGTTCATACAAAAAACCTGCAATGTGATTAGAATATACCTACCACTTTGGTTTTAGCCCAGTCATCTAAATCACCACTTTCAGCCTTCTCTGAGTAAAACACAGCGAGAACAGCCTTCAATATATTATGGACAATCTTTGGTGGATCTTTGTAGCTTTTCAATTCAGCGTAAGCTCTGGCATCAAGTTTTGCGACATTACCTCTTAGATCCATTAACATCAACCGATCAAATAAAATCTCAACTCGATTATCTTCATTTCTTTCAGCCTCTAAAATACAGAATGTACATACATATTGAATATAACTTTTGCAGACCTATCAAATTCACTGACAATTAACATATTACATACATACTCATAAGAGGGTTGTTCAAAAAGTTTTGCACAAAAGTTTTACTCATAATAGTACTCTTTTACGGGCCTCATTGCACTACTTTATACGGACACTTAATCATCCCTCAATGACATTGCACTACATTTTACTTCAGCACTATTTTTGACTAAACCACTAAATTTTATTACAATTTACTAATTTAGTACTCATTTTAGTGACCTATATAGTACTGTATTACATACCTAGCGAAGCATTTGTATGGAAGTCAATGGGAAAGTTAGCGAGCTATATCCACCGATATCGCCCGATTACCCCGATATAGCCCGCTTACCTCGTTTTGATATTAGATTTCTTTAATAACCATGATAATATCATGACGTCACGTCATTGATACAAAGTAACCATGGGAACAAAGGCATGTAATACATCAGTTATGTCACTATGACGTGAAATATGTCTTCGTTCTTGCCCAAATATAGAGCCTCCCAAGGTCGGCCTATATTGGGAGAACTCAGGCATATTTCACGTCATAGTGACATAACCTCTAAATATTTTTTAGCAGCACTACTTTTTACATTAGCACTTTATTTCACTGACATTTCACTTTAATTTACTGCTAGTATTTACTCTAGTACTACAATTTACTTACCTATCACTACATTTTACATTTTACTGCAGCACTACTTTAACTCTAGAACTATATTTTAATGACACAGCACTACAATTTACTGACATAGTACTACAATTGACTGACCTAGCCCTATATTTTACATTTTACTGCAGCACTACTTTAAATCTAGCACTATATTTTATTGACATGACACTACAATTTACTGACCTAGCACTACATTTTTCTCTCCCTTTACTGCCTCCTTGGATAGTTCGCCATAAGCCTGGGTCAATAGTTTCAACATTCGCAAAACCTCTTTGTTTTCTACAGCTGGCAGCTTCTTCAAGTCCCCTATAAATGACATCAAACACATTGTATGTTGTACTGAATTATCCAGGCTTGCTCTTATGATCAGTTTCAGGGATTTTTGTCTTTATTTTAAAATCAGGAAGGCATTAACATGCAAAATGTCACCACCTGCCATTTGTTACAGATGCCAACCACCAACCGCTGAACACCATCCACAAAAAGGTTTGAAGCTATAACAATTTACCACAACTTCTGGCCGTGTTGATTAAGTATACATATTTGTGTTCTACAATAGTTAGAAAAATCTAAATCTGGGATCAAAAAAAGTGTTCACATTTGGAGGTGTTGACATGAAGATGTGTTCAGATATACAGGTTTTACGGTACTTGCATTTTTTGATCAGAAATTAGAAATTCAAGAAAGGAATTCTATTTTTAATTTTACATCAGAAACTTGACCTTGTATATGGTATTACATCAAAGTATGTACATATGTATGTACATATACTGCACAACCATTTAACAACTACACACAATATTAACAAACAATTCATTGTTCAGTTAAATCATGCAATGATATCACCCCATTGTTATACTGCTCCCAATTGTTATTGTGCTTTTAATCTTACATGTAAATTGTATTACATGTTAATCAGTTAATAACATGTATATTGCATTGCATGTTAAACAGTTAATAACATATACATTGCATTACATGTTAATCAATAAATAACATATACATTGCATTCCATGTAAATTAGTTTATAACATGTTCATTGTATTACATGTTAATCAGTGACTGACATATACAGGGTGGTCCAAAAAAAAGTGAACCCCTGCAACAGGCTACATTTTTCTTAATACATGCATGAATTGGCTCATATTATCACATGTTGTAGAGAAAGGTCTAAAATTTTGGTTGATGCCATAATTTATTCCCAGTCTTAAATTTTGAAGAAATTACAAGCGTTTAACAAACATGCCTGGAAATTAGATATTGTACAAAATTTTACAAATGTGATTCACGGAAATTGTTGAAACACATTGGATGATCTTGAACAGCTTTCAGTAAGAGATACAAGTTTAAAACCCTACCATATGACAAAAGGGACACTATCAAACAGAAAACGCATTTCACACTTTCATTGATCATTTTGAAGCATTTTTAACTGTTCAACAGTTCAGGGGTATGTTACCTACACCAACAGTTAGAGGGGGGCCTCTTATGGAAGGAAGTTGCCCCCTGTGACCAGGAATCTGATAACCCCTTCATCAAATATCTTTAAAAAATCAAAAGAAAATCCAATATTCAATGTTTTGAGCCATATATCATTAGAATTGGTCCATGATTTATGAAGATATTGACATTTCAAGATCATATAGGGGTATGCTCATGATTTCACTGGAAAATGTTTTCGTCTGTGGAAGCTTAGCACATCTCTTTGGATCACAATAACTTTGCAACTAACAAATGTAGGATGCTAGTTTAAGCCATAATGTGCAGGATTTAAAATTGAACAAAGTCAGAAAATATTAGTTCTTTAAGACTGCAGCTTAAAAAATTCTCAGGGGAAAGGTGTTTAAGGGTTGAAGAATCGCAGATATTGAAAATCACAATTTGTCCATTTTCAGTAATGTTTGGTTAGGGCTTATAATTTCTGCAAATTTCAAGACTAAGAAAAATGTATGGTACCAACATAAATTTTAGACCTTCCTCTACAACATGTGAAAATAAAAAAGAATTCCTGCAAGTAATAAGGGAAATATGGCCAGTTGCAGGGGTTCACTTTTTTTTGGACCACCCTGTACATTGTATTACATGCTAATCAGTTTATAACATGTACATTGTATTACATGTTAATCAGTGACTGGTATATACCTTGAATTCCTTGTTAATTAACTGATATCATTAAATTGAATTGAAAATCTAAATGTTATCAAATAACAAAATATGCAGACAATAATTTAGGGCAAACATTGAACACAAACCGACAAGCATGTAACATGTATTAACCGTGCATTCACAATAACAAGACATATATTAATACTTACTATCTGCAAATATGAAATGAAGATTTAAAAAATATTTAACAGCTATTATAATATGAATAAATTGAAATTATCTTTAAAGTTTAGAGGACAAGTAGTCGTTTGCCAAAATGTGACACAAAAATGTATTTATTAAAATACATGCATTGAAAAATACATCAATTGTGGCCATCTTCAAGAATATTTGAAAAATTGCATACACTTAATTAATGTTTATTGTAACTTTAAAAAAAAACATTGGCCATATCCTGCCTTATTTTGCTATTTATATAACCGAATTTCACATTTATAATACATCTTGCATATATAAAAATTTAGACTTTTTTAATATATGAAAATCTATGAACAAGTTATATTTCCAAAAAACAATATTTGAAGTAAATCTATGCTCTGAGGCCACTCACCTATACTAATATCAACGGACACTAGAGCGTGGCCCTCAGAGTCTCTCAAAGGGAACGCCATGTGGCGCTCGCCATATGCGTCTGCCATGACAGTCTCAGAGTTATCAACACATTTGAACAAATAGTCCCTGAAAAGAGAAAATTAATATATTAATTAATATAAATATTGCTTTTTCATACTGTAAATATTGAGAATCGATAATCAATCATTATTTGTATTTTCTTTATTTCATATTTTCATGTCAGTAACTTGAATTTTGTTTTATTATATATAGTTTATGTAGACATTTACAGTTACAATTTATAGTGCTGATTTGTTGATCATGTAACAAAATAAATATTCAGTGATGGTAATATTTCTAATCTCATGTAATAATAATAATGAAAATGGGGTCTACACTTATTTGGTATTTTGTACTTTACTGGTGTTATTATACAATATAAAAAATAATATGTATCCCTAGCGGATATCATGGAAAAATTAACATGTAATTTACGCAGCTTCATATTGTATAATAACAAATCGACTTATTTGGAAAATAAAATAAATCAATCTTCATGCAGTGAAACAAAAAATAAATCAGCATACATATGTAATAAATCTTTAAGAATCTGTGAAAAATAAAACTAATATTTTGTGTATTCATGTGAAATATCTTATTTCTATGTGAAATATCTTGTTTTCATGTGAAAATCATGAATTCATGTGAAAGTTATGAACTCATGTGAAAGTCATGAATCGTGTGAAATCATGGGTTCTCTTTGAACTGAAAGCCCATGGTGAAACGTGTTGTATTCATGTGAAAATCATGAATTCATGTGAAAGTTATGAACTCATGTGAAAGTCATGAATAAGGTGAAACCATGGGTTCTCTGAGAAAGACCACGGTGAAACATATTCATGTGAAAATCTAGAATTCTTTGAAACATCTTCTTTTCATATACTCATAAAACATTGTATTCATGCAGGTATAAAAAGCCTAGACTTTTACACTCACCAGTGACCAATGTGTACTTTTTATAAAAAATTAATACATTTAATATTGTCATAAAGAGTCTACTAGTTATTATTTATTTCCCAGACTTGTAGGCTTTTTAAGATTCTTTAGAAACTTTTGTTCCATTCTCTATATAAACAAAGCGAATTTAATTTAGCATTCAAAAAATAAGTTTATTTCATGTTTTAATGAAGTTTATTCAATATAAGGCCTAGAAACATTAATAATATTCATTCTGGAAGATATGTCATAATGTTGCTAAAGAGGCTTAATAAAATTACCTAAATAAGTTATCCTTTCTCTCAAGTCGAGGTGGATTTTCCATCAATTTAGCCACACCCTTCTCATCTGACATCATCATACGTCGCAGCACGTAATCTTTATTCTTTGTATCAGGCTCCACCATATAGATTGTAATGTTTCGAACACTAGGGCTACGACGGATGATCCAAGACACAGCACTTTCACAGATTCTTAGTATTTTCCTCCTGATGTCTACGTAGTGGTATGCTATACTGAACGCTTTGGTGATACCCTGGAAGTGGAAATGTGACAGGGATAAGTGGAAATGTGACAGGGGTTAGTAATAATGTGACAGGGGTTCGTGGAAATGTGACATATAAGAGGAAATACAAGTGGAAATGTAACAGGGATAAGTGAAAATATGACAAGGAGATACAGGTCAATTGAAATTTTACAGGGCTCAATGGAAATGTAAAAGGAGTAGAAATGTGACAGGATAAGTAAAGATATGACAGGGATAAGTGAAATTGTGACAAGGACAAGTGGAGATGTGACAAGGGCCAATGGAAATATGAATGGGGTTATAAAAATGTGAGAGATAAGCGAAAAAGCGAAAGGGACGTATTGTTCATTCTATCTTAACAAAAATAACTGAATGACAGTGTATACAGGACTAGCCATTGCCTCACCTGGAAGAACTGAATCTCATGTGTGATGAAAATACTCTTCTGCTGGGGGTCATTAAGTGTATCCAGTCCCAGAAGTCCAAATACACGTTTATGGTCATCCTTTAGTGGCACAACCAACAGAGAGCCATCTATTTCCTGTAATGTAAGTTAAAACATCTTCAAATAGCACATAAGCTTATCATTGTTGTTAACTTTGGAAAGTGGGAATTTGTTTTCCTAATCATTGGTTATGCTTTATTTTCTTATCCCATATTGTATGCTAAAAATGCACAAAATGGTACATGGCTCATAATACACCATTTTAAAGCTGTTGACTTTGGGATTTCAGAAATCAATTTAAAAAAAAATTGACCCATGCCCTGTTTTTTCAAAATCTGCTTGTTTCCATGGCAACCATTTTGATTTAATTTAAACTGACCCTAAATACTCTATTGGCCTTTATTGTACTTCTTGGTAACTTGGACTCTTCCTAATATAATGTGTAATAGTGCTTTGAAAATTATAATTCTCTTCAGTGAATTACACACTGTTTACTCCCATTTGTTCATCTGGATACAGAGCAGTGTCCAGATGTAAGCATATATGGAAAAACTAATTGATTTCATTTTTGTTTAACCCCCCTCACCAGACAACAACACTGTAACATGCTGATTTGCCTCCCACTTGATTTTCAAAAAATCTTCACTGACGAAAGTGTCCTTAACCCCCCCCCCCCCTGCAACAACCTTTACTTGGTTTTTCCCAATCTGCTGATATTTGGACACCATGAATCCTATAGACAAATGGGAATACATGTATGATGTATAAATCAATCAAAATACAGTCTAATAAGATGTGCCATACATGTGCAGACCACAAAACTGAAAACAACATTTAATGATGAGTACCACAGAAATTATAAAAATAAATAAACAAATAAAATGCAATGAAAGTGTATCTCAGTGGATATACAGTATACAATAAGAGCTCTTCAAAATGATATAGAAGCAGCAGTTCACAATAAGCATAATCCAAGTGTTCGTGTAATCAGTGGTAAATGCATTCAATGAAGTGAAGAACCGGCTAGTAAAACCTGTCCATGCAGTAATGTACCAGAATATGATGTGAACGTGCAGTGTACAACATACAGTGATTAAAATACAGAGATATACAATTTGAAACAAACCTTTGTATCATGAATCTGAAATGTCCAAATAATCACACATTACAAATTAAAATACCTATATTGATTTTCTAAAGAACTATGACTTAAAGTCACTCAATTGCTATTTATTTTATTCTAATCAAATTACTCTTACTAGTTACTCTACCACAGTTTCTGTGGTAGTCCCATTTTAAAAACGGAAATGGATGTCGAGGCTTGTGACTTATTAATTGTTATATAGACATTCTAGGGTAATAACAACCCTGTTGTTGTGTCATGTGTGTTGTGCCCTACCTCAGCAGGCCTTGTGTGGTTCCAGAAGTGAATTCCTCCATGGTTGCTTACTCTGGGGACGTGTATAGGCTTCCCACTGTCTACTGATGCAAAACTGAAATAAGATCGCAAACTGTATTATTCTATGTTATCATTCACTGAAGGCCTTGAAAATAAATAGTATTGCTGTAACAATTTCATTTTTTTGACAATATATGTCACAACTTCTTGGTGGCAACATAAACAAGGCATTTACATGCAAAATGTCACCACCTGCCATTTGTTACAGACACTGATCCCGAATGCCAACACCAACCACCAAACACCTTGCATAACAATATGTCACCCCACAAGTGGTGTCATAAAAATGGAAAAAGCTGACATACCTGACTCCTTTCATATCTCTGTAGAGACATTTCCCGAGTAATATGTCAGCATCATCTGGTGTGACTGCGACATATCTCAGCAAAGTCGGACCTCTATTTGGGTTAACATCGTTATTCTCAAGAATGCTAATATTAGCTGAGATCTTTTTGCCACCTCCGTGAGTTTCTGCATCCTAGAAAGATGTGAATGAAATTTGATTTTTTGTTCAATTGTATAAATTATACATATAAATTATCATTGAATGAATAACAAAGATAATGTCCCATCATGTATATTTGTGGTTTGAAATGTGTGGCCTCAGTGTGTGGGGTCACCATATACAATCATTAATCCTTATTGAAGAGTTCACTGCTTCTTATATTCAATGACATAGCTTCCTCTCTGAAATCTTAAAAGATGGTAGGCCACTTGAAAAACTACTTTAAAGTGATCTGATTTGTTTTAACAACCATGTCACAACAGCAATGGACTTGCTAGATATATTCCTTTAAAAATGTAAAATCATGTGTAGTTAAGTCATAAGGAGGAATCAAGATTTTAGAGTCTAACCTTGTAAAGTGACTGGAACACAGCCCTATAGACAGAATCCATACTTGCGCCCCCAGTCTCAGCAGCATTAATGATTTGTTTCAACCACTTCTTCCTTGCATCTCCTCTGATCCTCTCTGCATACGTTTTCTGGAAATGAAAACCTTTCATTTAAATTTTTTTTACCAAAATCACCGTTAGGTGGCTCCAAAGAAATTTGCGGAAAATATCCGAACACCCTCCTGTCAAACCCTGGCTACGCCACTGCATCACAAGTTTCATCAACTTTAACATGTACATATTGTATATATCCAGAATGTCAAACAGGAGGTGAAAATAATAGTCTTTAAATTGTTCTTACCTCAACACATGACATGAGGAACTCTACGAGGTAGTCAATAGAGTCTTCCTCCGGGATCTCCGAGGCAACCATCTCTATGTAGTCACGGAACTCACGTTTTGTGAGTCGACTGTCGTATGATTTACCTTTACGACCTCTTAGCTTCTTTTTAGCTGTGAATGAAAATGGAAATCACAATAAACAGAAAATAGATATTAAGACGAGCAAAAAAAATTACAGTAACAACAAGTACAAATGTTTGTTCTTTATGGGTTTGATTGATGTCTAAGTCATACCATTTCGAGAATCTATAAAAATGAAAGTGGTTTGAAATATTATCAACATCTGTAATTTAATATTTTTTAGTGTTTTAATATTCTTGAATATAATATATACGGTAATACAATTATTAAAATCAAATCATTAACATTTTGAAAAAGTGTAGCTTAAAGATCAGGTTTAAAGAACAAGCTATTTTCTACAAGTAATCTACAACTAGCTACACAATCAACTATTGTGATTAAGAAGATATTTGTACATTTATTTCTGTAAATGTGCAAAGGAGATAGAGGTGTGGCTCTTTACATATTCCATTTTTTCATTTTCATTCCATATTCATTTCTCTGCCATATTCCAAGGAGGATTGGCTCCCAGAGACGCAAATCAATATTTTCCAACAATGAAAATGTGAGAACTTTAGACTGTCTTACATTAATCTGGTTATAAAAACCTGTCTGTCTTTAGTTGATCTATCTTGTGTGATGCAAGAAGAGAGGGGCATGGTATTAAATGATGTCCGCAACCCCCTCTTTCACTAATATTAATCCCAATATCTTATCCTTTCAGGAAAGATAGGAAGAACTTAGTAGTTTGAGACATTATTCAATGATGGTGATCTGACTGTTGAAAAAACATTGGAACATCATCTATATAATGCCTAATATGTCATTGAATAATAAAAACATCATTCAATGATTAATTGTAAAATAGAGAAAATATTGTGCCATCGAAAGGATGTATTTCACAAGCCACAATTTTCTATATTTTAATCAAATCATTGACTTTTTCACATTATAGCTACATTAATTGACTAATTCCATGGTCACTACAACTTACTTTACATTATAGTTAAAATTGGGAGACAGTTTACAATACACAAAGTATAAATAATAAAAGGTTAAATAAGATATAAACCAGGACAAACAAATAGTAGAATAAGACTAGTTCAAAAGTATCACCTTCGAATTTTTCAATGCCTTTGAAATAAAAAAACAACAAATACACTGAATTATCATATGATCTGTTAAATGAAGCCTTCTGATTGGACAGTTCTTGTGCTGTACCAATCTGTGTTGCTACTGAGATTGTCCCCATTGATCATCTCCATCGCAATACAGAAAATATTGGTACGGAGGGGACATTCTCAGTACCAATACAGAGGATCACAAGATAAAAACATTATAGAATGATTTGAAGTGCAATACAGGATATATTCTGCTCTCGATATTCTGTATTTGCACTCGACTTCATCTCGTTCCAATACAGAATTTCTCGAGCAGAATATGTCCTGTATTGCACTTCAAATCATTCAATAACTTATAGTACAGTACAATTCAACTACATAAAAACATTTTTATTCACATTATGAGGGCCACATGGAATTTGGATTGAGCAAACATATATGTTTCAAGAGTGGCATCCATCATCATTTACAAAGTTGTTCAAAAATATGGATTGCATTTTATGTGTCGCCCTGTAATTATGAACATTTGTGACTCTGATTTGAACACTATTTTTCAAATTGTCAACTATCAAGTAACTATCAAGCTCAGTATGAAAAATGTTAGTCCAATGGAGCAAAATGCCTTTCAGGAGTGTGCAAGTATTGTTGCCCATGGGCTATTAACATGGTTACTAAACAATGCAGTCTGTTAAAAATATCACATTCGTAGAATCATGCAAACTGTCAAACATTGCAGTCTAAATTAGTCAATCTGAAAATACTACTGAGCGAGAATACTTAAGTGAATTAATCTTGGAAATTCTGATACATTGCCCTCAACACATTTCCAGACTTCATACGCACCTTTATTAATGGCATCAAGTTCCATTCCGTCCTTGTATTTCTCCATAACGATTTGCACTTCATCAAACTCGAGCAATCCAGAGCCATCGTTGTCCCACATTTCAAACAGACTGTTAAGTAAGGCCTTTCTCTTCTGGGCCAAAGCTTCCTTCCTGGCCTTGAAGAATGCAAGAAAACAAATCAACCCCTTGAATACCCAGATATGTAGATTCAAATGCTGTTAACCACAGGGCCATTAATGCTTTGGCTTAGGCCCTGTTTATGCTGTATTTATATTGTATAATTAAAGGAACCATAAAAAACTAAAAATACCCAGATACAAAAGTCACAGAATTTCTCACTAAAATGGCTGTAATTTTGACAAATTTGTTCAATTTACACAACATGTATTTACCATTCCCTTCCTGACATACTCAACAAGGTTATCATTGAATGATGGGTAATTACCTCTCTCAATCTTAGCAATTTCTCTTCATCTGTCTCCACATAACCATTCCTAACATACTGGACCAGTTTATTGAAAGACTCCATCTCTGGCAAATCTCCAAGGAATGTCTCCGTAAGTTGTACAAACTGTGACGTGTTTAGTGAACTCTCATCAAACGCTGAGGCCTGTGACTGGCTCCTTGTTGACTCCATCGTAGAAAGTACTGAAGAACACGTTTTAACCAATTTAGTCATGCTAACTCATATATACATGTACTTCATTCCCTTTTCTATTTAGTAATCGTATTCCTCTTGAACGAAACAACATTTAGATAAACAAGTATAATAAAAGTTACTAGGTTGATGGAATGCCATTTCTTTTTCACTAACTTTTACTCTGACAATCAAAAAAGGGAAATTGAGATATCAGGAGCTAGGTTAATATTCTTACAGGCTCTCTCTTTCTCGAATGTTGTGCCCTCAGCAAATGAGACACTTGTTCTGCCAGTCTGTTGTGTTCGTGGTGGCTCATCAACTTTCCCAGGAGTCTTTGGAAGTGGTAGATCTCCCTTGTCTTCAAGTTCCCCAGCAATATCTGTAAAAACGATATGTTACTAGATATCCATATTTTTTGTTTGGCTTCTAAATGTAGTTTCAGGTATGGCACCCAGGTGACGCACAGAGGAGAAACGAGTATAGAGGTTATACCTAGGGAGGGATAATACGATATCTTCCTGGTGGACTGAGAGAAGATATCATATTATATCATCTCAAAGTTTTAATGCTGTTAAGATCTTAAAAGTTGCTGTCATGGTTTTTCATAAGATGATGAATACGAAATAAAGGCCAGCTTCTTATGAAGACATAAACGTTTGTGACTGCATTCTGATTGGTTGGCTGAGTTGTGATGAATCCTTTCTGATAGGGTGAGGCAAGATCAAAGGATATTTCAAAAAGTGTATCGCTCTTTTAGAGAGATTAAGAGTAAAATGTTGGAAGCAATAATTTCTTTCAAGCAATATATAATTTCTTTCAAGCAATAATTTCTTTCAACATGTCAATAGGTCCCTAAAATACCATCCAAAATATCTTAAAAGATGAATCTTTCTAAAATATAAACAACACTAGAGGCAGTGAAGATAAACATTCATAAAAATTAATCTACATAAATAAAAAGCTAAATAAATATCAAAAGTGTCGATATTCTGGAAAGAAAATATGTCAAATTGATATAATTAAAGCATGTTAATGGAAAATCTGCAAAACACACCAAAATAGTATTACACACAACACATTAGAAGAATACAAAGAAAAAACAACAACAGTAGATGGTAACATTAAAAAGTGACAATCACACAGAATCAAATCCTTCTAAAAACAATAGAGAATAGAGTATATGGTCAAAGAAAAAATCTTACTACAACTTAGGTGGAGATACTTATTAGATATATGTGAAACCTAAAAGTGGTTTTAAAATTTATTAACTTTGTGGGGAAAATCTGAGAATCCATGATTTAAACTTATGAAAAGTGATCTTTTGTTTCACCAAACAGATAATTATATTTACTGGAAACTGGTTAGATGAAGACTGGTCCAGTGAACTATATTTTCAGTCAAATTCAAGGTGGAGTTTTCTTTATTTGAAATGTTATCCAACTTGAGATAACCATCCCTAGAGGTGAAGGCCCTAACTACTGACACCAAGGTGACTGTAAAAGCCAAGAAAACAAATGGCTGGAAAAAAGAAAAGCACACCAAATCTAGGAATAAAATGTTAGTTGTCATCACGTCTAGTCAATGAGGGGTACCTTCTTCTTCTTTCGTTTTCTCAATATCTTTGGTTGCGTCTTCGACCTTGTCTTCTTCCTTTGTTTCAGTTTCTGCGGGTTTCTCATCTTTTTCAGTTGGACTATCTGCTGCCTCATTGTTTTGTTGTTCTGAAGGAGTATCACCAACAACTTCCTTGTCTTTTTCTTGTTTACTTTTCACACTTTCAGTTTCCTCATTTGATTGGTTATCATCCTTGGATTGTGATTGGTCCTCTGGCTTAACCTCTGTTTGGTCTTTGGTTTCTGATTGGTCACTACTTTGGGCCTCTGTTTGGGCTTCACCTTTGACCTCTTCTTTAGTTTCTGATTGGTTATCTTCCTTGATCTCCTCTTTTGGAGCATCATCTGTAGACTCTGCTGGAGAGTCTTTACTTTCAGTAGCCTCCTCTTTAGATTCTATCTGGTCATCTGATTTGACCTCAGCATTCTTAACTTCTTCTTTGCCTTCTGTGTCTGTTGAAATAAAAATTAATTAACTAAAATAGAAACATTAATCATGCACAAATCATTCAAGACATTAGCATAATAAACACAAGATTTCCGACATTTATTACATACATTTTATTACATATATTTTGCATTAATTTAATATAACAAAATAAGTACAATGTAGTGTTTGTAAATGTTATGTTTTGATAATGCATTTGTCACAAAACAGCCACTGTGTTTGATTAGACTGCAATAAACAATATCTGATATCATGAAAGAAAATAGTCAGCTCATGATCATTAATTTACTTTTAGAAACACATATACAATATTTTGCAAGAAAATAGATTCCCTGCTGTGCATCATAAGTGCTGTAAAATGCTAAAAGTTAAAACCAAAAAATTAAACACACTTTAATAGAAGATTATACAATATAGAGCAGAATTAATGATTGTGTTGAATGATCAGACAATAGAATTAATGATTGTGCTGAATGATCAGACAATAGAATAAATGATTGTGCTGAATGATCAGACAATAGAATGAATGATTGTGCTGAATGATCAGACAATAGAATAAATGATAGTGCTGAATATTCAGAAATAGAACATGCGTGCATCATGATACAAGAGAATACTAGTTGTATGATTAGACAAAAGAAATGTGCTGAATGATGAGATCATAGAACACTAATGCTGAATGATCTCATATTAAATAAATATACATAATATACGAGATGATGAGACCACAGAAAACAAGCACTGCATGATCAAACAATATAACACACGTGCTGTATGAGAGTAGCATATTGGGTAAAATCAAATGTGAACATGTTAATTGTGGTTGGGTGCTGATAATGACCTGCAGATTCTGGTTCCACATTTGAGATTTCTATAGTCACATCAGCTCCAAACTGAACTAAAATTGAAATATATAAATAAATGAACAAAGAGATACATGCATACAAAACCATACTTGTAGGATTATAAGTTATATAATGGAGGCCCTTTTAAAGATGGCCTACATGTAGGTCAATGACCTTAACTTATAACCTTTGACCTCTGCAATATATTTTGATCTCTTTAGGTTCTCAGTAATCTGTTTGAAAACTTTTGATCTCATATACATGATTTGTATATATACTTTCCTAATTATTTCGAAGGTCAATTGTAAGGTCATTGAAAAGTAAAGCCTCAATTCAAGGGCTCTTATGTACCAGTACATTCCTGCTTATCTTTCAAAAATAAAAATAAAATTGCATCTTGTAAGGCTATGACTACACCAAACTAGGCCTACTCTGGTACCTTCCTGCCAAATTTTCAAGTATAAGAGAAAACCTGTCGTGTGAGACAAACTATGACTATACAAAGCAAAATCTACATTGGTACCTCCCTGCAGCGCATATTTTCATATGTAAAAGAGAAAATGCATCTTATGGGATTATGAGACTATACCACGCATACGCAAGGCCTGCAATTGTACCTTCATGCTTGTTTTTTAGAATTACAAGAGAAAACTCAACTCAAGAGACAAGCTAATTGACTACTACTACAATCAAGACAGAATAAGGCTGATAAAATTGGTACCCTCCTGCTCATTTTTCAGAAATGAAAAAGAAAGCGCATCTTGTGAGAAAGCTATAACTATACCAAAGGTCTACTATGGTACATTCTTGCAGAAATATAAAAGAAAATGCATCTTGTGAGACAATCTTTGACTACACCAAGCAAGGTCTAATATGGTACCTCTGTGCCTAATTTTCAAAAATATAAAAGAAAATGCATCTTGTGAAACAAGCTATGACTACACCAAGCAAGGTCTACTATGGTACCTCCCTATCTAATGTTCAAAAATATAAAAGAAAATGCATCTTGTGAAACAAGCTATGACTACACCAAGCAAGGTCTACTATGGTACCTCCACTGGGGTACCTCCCTGCCTAATTTTCAAAAATATAAAAGAAAAAGCATCTTGTGAAACAAGCTATGACTACACCAAACAAGGTCTACTATGGTACCTCCGTGCCTAATTTTCAAAAATATAAAAGAAACAGCATCTTGTGAAACCAGCTATGACTACACCAAGCAAGGTCTACTATGGTACCTCCACGGGGGTACCTCCCTGCCTAATTTTCAAAAATATAAAAGAAAAAGCATCTTGTGAAACAAGCTATGACTATACCAAGCAAGGTCTACTATGGTACCTTTCTGCTGCTCATTTTCCTCCAGTGGTGAAGTACTTTGAGATGGCTGCTTGGTATTGTCTTCAATTTCATTCTTATTCACTTTGCTTTCAGTTGAATCATTTACAATTTGGGTAGATGACTTTGTGTCATCTTTCATTTCCGTTTTTTTAATTGGAACAGCCTCTGTTGATGCTGCATGTATCAGTTATAGATGGGGATAAATATGCTGACTTTGGAACACATAATACTATAGGGGTGGGTATGCCATGAATAAGCATTTGTCCATATTGGTCGTTCTAAATGAATTTTTTAAGGCCAGCAGAGAGAACTGAAGCATACATAATAGCAAAAACTGATAATTTGATTTAAAAAGTAGACTTTGATGAGCAGATCTGAAATCCTGATGTCACACTCTGATAATTTACATGCGACATAATGCAGAAACTGACAAACTAGAATACAATATACACATTTAAAGTGTCATGTAGCCATGGCAACAAAACATTAGGAATTAAACAAAACTATTTGTGACAAATGAACATACAAACCTCACAAATAAAATACAAAATAAAATAAAAATGAAAAAACATTTTCACCAATATTCAGACATACCAATACAATATTTAACCACATGTTTAACAAGAAATACATGTATGTTGTTACCTTTGCTTTCGACAGGTTCATCTTTAGCTTCAGTAGGCTTGTCAACATCAGTTTTTTCCTTCTCTTTCTCCTGAAACATACATGTAAGAATCTTATTATCATTTTGATTGTATGGCTGTTTACAGTGAAAATTTCCCCAAGACTAACCTATATTATTTGTTTGGAGCTTTTGAAACACAACTCGTCCTTTCATCAGCATTTACTTCTGAAAATGGCAGGAAATTCAACTAATTTGACCGTTGACCTTGCTACATCCAGTAGGGATCTGTCAATCCTAAAACCCTCATCCAGTTCAAACTTGGTTCAAGAATGTTAATTTTGATGGCTTCCTTCACTTTCCTAGGGAAATCCTTGAAGTTCTTTTCACTCCATAAAATCTTACAATCATCCCAGTCTATAGTGTGGCCCGTATTACACGAATGTTCAACCAAAGCAGATGTCAATTCTCTGCCTTAAATCTTATGGCTGATTTTACGCATGATTGTGACATTGTTTATGTTTGCACCTTAGGTTGGGTGTAAACAGATAGAAAGCAGTACGTTTGTTTAGACCAATTTTTAGACATCGAGATAGCTAAAATATTTTTACACAGTTGGCTATTTCGGAAACTGCTTTTATTGAATTAAAATGCCGCAAAACCATGTGCATCATTGAAGAGATTTGAAATTCAAACAGGCTTTGATAGCATTTTCTTGACTCCTAGAAATATCAGAAAAATGATCATGCATTACATTGCATAACGGTATAAGGGTTTTAAAATAATTTTATTTTACACTGTACCTTTGATTCCTCTGTGACATCCACATTGTTGTCTATCAGTTTAGGTTTCTGTTCATCATCATCGTAATCACTCTCAGTTTCATCTACTTCAACAACAGGCCCTGGAGAAACAAATAACAAAGTCTAAAGCAACATGTAGCTGGCATAAAGTAGCATATACATGTATTAGACCCTAAAGTAACACATTTAAGAGACCTGAAAGGTCTTAAATTATAGCCCTTGACCTAACATATACTCGACTCTAACAGTAAGGCATCATACATGTATACCATGCCCTAAAGAAGTATTATATAAGCATACCCAAGTACATGTATGCAAAATAGTTTTCAAGCTAGTAAATGACCACTGAGGCCTTTAGATCAAGATTATTTACTCACTAAAAGTGTAACGGTTTGTTACGGAAGCTGACTCTGAATGTCAAACACAATGCAAACAATTACAATGACTTCAAATGCTCACTTCTAAATACTATATTTATGTAAGTCACCAATCATTGGCGGGGAAATAAAACCAGAACTCTGAATTCCAATAATCCAACTTACATTTACGAGGGTTCCTTAGACCGACTGAAGTTTTAGCACCAGCCCTTTCATAGAAGTTTTCAAAGAGAGCAAGTACACGATGTCTGTCCAATATTCCAATCTGAAAGATATAAGATTCACTTCATATAGTTATTTCAAGAATTTGTTTTACATACTTACAGGATATAGCTTGGATGAAGAGTTGGCATTTACAATTATTTTTGACTGTATGGTGAAAAGAAATGTTTATACAATACATTCAATTACATTTAAATTAAGTATATTGTAATTACATTCTAAGACAGAAATACTCAGAAAATTATGGATCAAAACAAGATGTACATGTATACAGTAGTAATAGTGCTGTCCCCAGGTCTGATTTCGGTGATCGGCTAGTAAAAAAGGTTTGAGGATATCATTTTGTTCTTGACACTCGCTAGAGTAAATTATCCTAACTTGAGTAAAAATGTGTGGTAAGTGAATTCGCTATGGGCAGTTAGAGAGGCGCCATCTATTCATTTTCAAACAGGGGGTAGGGGTATAAAATAATTTTTTATCACATTTTAATAGTAAAATGACATTGAAATACTAATAAAATCTTATCAAAAACATTATTTACAATCAGTATGAATTTTCTTGTGTGGATTAGGGTGAAAATAAGTGCATATTTTGAAATTCACTACAGGGGCGCCACCTATTTTCATACTTCTACCAGGTGTAATAACTTATTTTAGATTCGATTCGATTAGGTACGAAATGTACTGAAAAAAATCAATCTAAAGGACCTATATATTTTCATACCACATACTTAAAATTGGATCAATAGCTTTTGTACCGGGGGAGAAAAAAATTCTTGAAATTTAAGAATATTAATTATTTTCACCCTAATCCACACAAGAAAATTCGTACTGATTGTAAATAATGTTTTTGATAAGATTTTATTAGTATTTCAATGTCATTTTACTATTAAAATGTGTTAAAAATTATTTTATACCCCTACCCCCTGTTTGAAAATGAATAGATGGCACCTCTTTAACTGCCCATACAAATTTACTTACCACACATTTTTACTCAAGTTAGGATAATTTACTCTAGAGAGTGTCTGGAACAAAATGATACCCTCAAACCTTTTTTACTAGCCGATCACCGAAATCAGACCTGGGGACAGTATCATAATATATTTTATTAAGATAAAGTAATCTTTTTCAAATTATGAGAAAAAATTAAGTAAAATAAAGTACCTCATTTCTAAGTTTGGTATGATTTATGGATTTATTTTATTTTTCAAGGTAATTATATTATATTAATCATACTATCCTACATTATTAATAAACTTACCCCGCTGTTGTCACAGGCCACAAATAGGTTAGTGAGTATGACCCTCCTTTGTCCCCTCTCAACTTGACTCCTATAGACCAAGGCACACTTGGAAAGGTGCTGGACGAATGTGTCAAAAATCTCTGGAGGCATATCTTGGATAAATTGCCCCAAATACTGGAAATATATATATGTAGTTGTTGTAAGAGGTTTTGGATAAAGGAAATATTCCAAGGGAAATATATTATATCTACACCAGAGGGACTTCAGGGACAAAGGGTAGATATAACATATTTCCCTATAACACAGTTGTTATCCCATACATATACTGTAGTCAAATGTCAATTTTGTAAAACTGGAAAAAAATAATTCTAAAATCTTCCCCCAAGGGATTGCTTTGGTTACTGTGCTATTCACAGGATATCAATTAAAAACTAAACATTAATATCCAAAAGGTCACAACCTGCCATTTGTTACAGATGCCAAATGGAAAACTTCTGTTCACTTTTGGTGGTGACACAACAAAAGTCAAAACAGTATTTTTTCGCTAAACATCAAAGATTCAACCTTCTAATAAATAGGTACTGATTTGCAATCATACAATAATAAACTAACCAGCGCAAACTCCCGCAATCCCATAGTTTTCCCAGAGTCATCTGTTGGTTCAAGGGTGTGGCTCAAATTAGCAGCTGATCGGAGCTCCTCTGGGTAATGCTCTACGATCTCCATGAATGACATCAATGCATTTTGTAACTGAAATGACAAATAATTTAGCTTTGTTTAAAATATTTATCAACCAAGACATTTGAAACATGACAAAATGTTACCAGGCTGTTACAATTCAAAAAGTACACATGTTATTTTAGATAACATTGTAGATAGACATGGTACATCATTATGATAATTGTACATTATAAAATTAAACAAATATTGCTTTTCAACAAGTTTGTTGATTTATGTATTAAAAAGGAATGAACAGAACTTTCCAATTATTCCCAACCCATTTGGTGAACAAAGGTAGCTTGTGTATTTTATGTATGTACGACAAAGGGTAGATTTAGTGCATAATGATTTTACCAAAATATTAAAAATATAGTAATTGGCCATTAAAACATGTATGTCATTTATAAACTAAACAAGATGTTTAAATGCTTGCGAACAAAATATAAAAATCAAAAAGATTTTGGCATTTTTTTATTGCCAGTGAAACTCCATGGACTGCTCTGCCACAATGACAATTATCATTCAAAAAAAATAAAATAAAAGAAGTCATACTTGATTGAAGTAAAAAATATTTTAATCTGTATTTAGACTATCTTGATAATTATTGGAAGCCTTTGTTAAAATATGCTAAAAAGTAAGAATGGAAACAAGTAAATTCCGAGTATAGGACTTCATATTAGATCATAATTAAGCTTCTGAAAAATTTCGTGCAGATATATGATTTACATTGTCATTTTGTGTGTTGGTTCATTTTGTCTGCAAGTAAACAGCATTTGAATTAAGAAATAAATTGTGTTAAAATCTTGAAATTTCTTATAAAAATGATCTGCTCAACCCTATTGACATCCGATAGACCATTAATAAGGAACAGACAAATATAATAACTTTCTACCTAACACTTTTCTCCTTAGAAATGTGTAACTTTACAAGGAGGTCCCAATCGTAATAATAAGGCTCCTTATATGAAGGAGCTGTCTGCACATCGGGTTATTTATAAATACAAAGAATATATACTGTACAGTAAGCACATGTACATACATGTACATAGTACAATTAATACAAAGAATGTTATTTCAACTTTGTTTCTTTATCACTTCAAACAAAAAATTGGGTGTTTAATTTCCAAATTTCCAGGTTGTTGAAGATCGATACATCCAAAATGTCAGATTATACTTTTCAACTAATTGCCTGATATTTTGGAAATGTTTTAATATAGAGTTATAGTGAAGGTTTTGTTGAAAAGTGCTATTCAAAAGTGGTCAGAAATGTTTTCATTAATGGCAAGTGTTAGTTTTTAACTAAATTTGCCGATATGTAGAAAAAGTGCCGAAGAAACAAGGTAGTCTCATTAAGAATGCCATCAATGACAATTATGTAGAAGATGATCTTTTGTTTTTTAGATCCATCACAAGGTACAGAGGCAACATCTGCAACAGAAACAGCTGATCTCAGTGAGTTGATGTCTTACTTAATCTTACTTAATCAAAAGTTAAGGAACACAACCTTAGGAGGTCCCAAGGAGTTCCAAGAAGGTCCCAATCGCATTAAGGCTCATATTAATTACATGTAGTTGTCTTTATATTGGCTTTACTGGAAATGTCTATTCTTCTAGTATTGTAAGTAATCTAGAAATAAAATGTCCAAGTCTCATGACAAAAATACTACATGTAGGACATGATAAAGAATTTAGAATTTATTAAGGCACGGCCACTGTGTTATCAGGGCATGGCCAGACTACAATTATACAGACTACATTTATACAGTCACGTTAATCTACAAAGATATTGTGTTGTAATGGTTGCGATGTTATAGGTTTCTTTTCTTAAAGCACATGTCAATGAAATGCAGGACTTCCTCCATATTTGATTTGTATGACATAATGTATAAGAACTTGTTTTCCTCAGTCATGTTAGAAAAGTCCTTATTTGACGTTTGAATTTTATCTAATAATATAGTGCGCTCACTTTCGTAGATTTTGCATCTCATAACAAAGTGCAGCTCATCTTCAACACAATTGTCTGAACATTTTGTACATATGCGTTCTTCTACATTTTTATTTTTGTATCTTCCTGCTTCAACCTCTAATGAATGGTCACTGAGTCTCAGCTTTGTAAATAGTTTTCTTTTTTCAAAGTTAGTTTCAGTAGTGAGATATTCTTCAAGATGTATATTATTTTTGAATTTTACGTAGGTTCTCATTTTACTATTGTTACTTGGTTTGCTACCAGCGTTTATTTTCATCTTCCACTGGTCATTGCATTTAGTGATAAGTTTTTGTTTAACAGATTTTAAGAATGTACTTTTTGAGGATGAATCAGGAAGTTTAACATTATTTATATCAATGTCAATACTTTGCAGTGACTTTGCAATGAAATTGTACCACAGACTGTATTTTTTGTATTTCATGTGTGAAAGTAATTTGCTCATTAGAGAAGTCTTTGGCAGCATGCTTATATGCGTCCAGTATTTAATTGCACTCAAATGAATATGATATGACATTGGTAGTCTGCCAGTCTCACTCAGTATTGCAAGGTTACTGCAGTTGTGTTTGACATCAAGAATCTATCTGCAGCACTTTATTTGTATATTTTCAATTTTCTTCTTAAAATCAAACATGTTTTTTGCACTTATCTGCGTGCACCAGATTTCTGAGTTGTATAGTAATATTGGTTTTATACAGGCATCAAATAAATGAAGAGTTAATTTTACAGACCTAACATTTGCAGAGTAGAGTTGATTTTAAGCCAAACCAAGCCTTTTGTGCTTTAAGTGCCAATTCTTGGCTAGCAGTATCTAGACCCTTTTTTGAGAATACTATTCCTAAGTATGTGTATCGATTAGTGAATACTATATCTTGTTTTTTGTATCTCAGACTTTTGCTACCATTATTGCTATATTCACCACCTATAACTAGTGCTTGTGATTTCGCTACATTGACATCAATTTTCCACCTATAACAGTATTCCTCCAAATTATTTAGGTTGATAAAAGTGTCCACATTACAACAACTTATATTAACAATAAAAGCACAAGCAAAATTGTTGGTTGAAAAAGATGTTGACATTTTAAGTTTAACTTTTACCACTTAATTTACCACTTAAATTGTTTAT
Source organism: Owenia fusiformis (assembly GCA_903813345.2). Classification (NCBI taxonomy): domain Eukaryota; kingdom Metazoa; phylum Annelida; class Polychaeta; order Sabellida; family Oweniidae; genus Owenia; species Owenia fusiformis. The sequence continues at coordinate 11,502,494 of CAIIXF020000012.1, forward strand.
TTTAAAACATGTATGATACTTAATGATTAATAATACATAACCAAACTATACTATGTAAACAATGTCAAGATCAAGTATTTTCGTTTTATCAAATTTTAAAGATATATACAGGGTGGGCCAATAAAAACTGGAACATTTTTCTATTTATTCTATTCTCTTTATTTTTGCAGTTCAATCTACTTCAGATACTGGTAAAGTGATTATTTGTGAAAGTGTTAAAGATTAAAGTATGTATGTATGATTAATTTTGGCTTGTCATGGTCATGATCTGTATACTGCGTGCGTCATGAAAAATTTCCAAATTTTCTCTGCTTGAGACATTAGAGACTTAGAGAAAAATGTTCCAGTTTTTATTGGCCCACCCTGTATATATATACTGGGTGGGCCAAAAAACGCCACTTTTTTTTCAAGACACTATAACTTTTTTATTTTCCAACCTATTTATATCCCAAATTTTGCAGTTATATAATTCCAGGGGTTCTTAGTAATAATATAATGTAACAAGCCCTTCAACTTGAATTATATTTGATCTAAAAGAGGAGTTCAATTGGTCCGCCACCCTCTTTGATGATAGCTTTTAGTCTTAGTTGCCTTGCTGATATAGCAGTATCAGTGAAATGTTGGCTAAGTTTCTTTCAACCTGTCTTAATTGTCAGTTTTAGTTGGGCAATTTTTTAGATTGGGTGCCTTCATACCATCTCCTGGAGACCTTCCCTTACACTATACTCACTGGGTATTGTATCAGGACTATTAGCTTGGTGGTCATCAGGCCGTATCAGCTCAGGAACATTTTGCAAATTATGTTTATTTCTCATGGCACACCACATGTTTAAGTGAGACGCTGGTGACATATTTTATTCAAGTAAAAGTGTACAATTCATAATCCATGGCTAGATAGCATCCTCGAGTTTCATTTGGTATGCAAATTATGATTTTGTATCAAAAATTAAAAAAGTTATAGCATTTTGAAAAAAGTGGTGTTTTTTGGCCTACCCTGTATAAGTCCTCTGAGTCATTCAGTTTTTAGTTTCGTTTTGTCATTTTTGAAATTCTACCGTGGCAATGGCATCAGACAATATAAATATAGGTAAATAAAAATATATTACAAAACTTAGTATAATAATACATAGTGAATTTACTGTCTTCTTTTTATCTTTTTTACAAACAGAATTTGAATTAAGGGGAAAATTAAAGATCTTTGTAAAACAACAATATATATATCTATATCTTTTATTGACTCAATAACCATGTCATGTAAATGACATATCAGTCACTACAGTGTACAAAAAACTACAAACTACAACTACATATAACAAAACTAATTTACATCATATCATAGAGTCACAAATCTAAGTATTGCTTATATGAAACACACTGAAAAGACTTCTTTCCATACAGATCAGTGGTGGGGAAAACTATCCATTGAAATCGGTGGTAAATTGGGAACTGACTTTGATACAATTGGAATCCACCTTGGTGTTGATAATGCAGCTCTCAAAGATATCAAGAGTTCTTATCCCGGGGCAGCTAAACAATGGGGTAAGGAATTGCTGATAGAGTGGAGACAGGAACATGCTGATTGGACACATGAAAAACAGATAACAACGTTACAAAATGCTTTGGAAGATTCTGGTAGAAATGATCTTAAAGTGAAGGTGGAGAAAGCAGAAGCAAAACGTAAGAAGTTCTACTATTTAACCAATCCAGTTTATGACTATTTCTTTCATGTAAGTGATCAGTTGATCAATATAACACTCAACTCAGCAAATTTTTGAAATAAAAAAAACGAGACTCCAAGCCAATAAATATTCTGTTAAAATTTTCTGTTTTCATATTTTGATTTTCAGTTATCATTTCTATATTATATGTACACTTCCCTCCATAAGTTTGGCAACTGAGTCTTCATTTGATAACATGTTCACTGTTCCACAACTAATTACTTTGACGGAACATCAATGTAACAAAAAATGGATGAACTCCCTGGATACGACTTCTTTCGTTTTCTCGATTTAAACCTTCTTATAAGTCAAGTTGCGGATTATCATTTGACACAAACTTAGACAATATAGTCTAACTTTGTGCCAAATTATAATCGGCAACTTGACTTGTAAGTAGGTTTAAATCCAGAAAACAAAAAACTCGTAACCAGGAAGTTCATCCATTTTGTTACATTGATGTTCCGTCCAAGTAACTAGATGTGAAAAAGTGAGGTTAAAGCCTGTGAATGAGTAAATCTTTATTTTGCCCTGTGATAGTTCAGAAATTAATTATGTTATATATATTTCAGGGGTTGCAGCTCAAGAACAAGCTAAGCAACCCAAAGAAGATCAAGGTGCAAAGGATGAATTAGATTTGCCCTCACCACCTGCAGAGAATCCAAAAGATGCTCAGTTGGAGGCAAGATTGAAAAAACTTAAAAGTTAAATAATAGCAAGAATAGCAAGAGGACTATTAAAGAACTACTTGATGTTGACCCTTTGAAATGCCTATGGACTTGGAGACTGGATTTTATCTATCCCACATCATTTGAGACTGAATGCTCTATCTTGTATGAGTACTTGTATCTACAACTATTTTTGAGATTATGAGTATTGGGTATCAATTTCTAATTTTTTCTTCAACATGTATTGTAATGACTTCAGTATGAATGAAATGTCCCTTGGTGTTCTGGTCTTGGATTGTGATATCCATGCCCCTAGCCAGCTTTTTGTAAGGGGGGGGGCTCGAACACCCCCCCCCCCCCCCGAACCCCCCTGAACCACCCCCACCCCACCGAACCCCCCCCCCAAAAAAAAATTCCCATGCTAAACCAAGCCCCTTTGTATTGTAAAGGACAGTGGCGGATCCGGAAAGTAACAAGGGGGACCCACATTTCAAGTCAGGAAAAAATATCCGCCCTTGCACGGAAAAACTTTTTAGGGCCCTAAAATCAAAATTCGGCCAAATTTTAGAAAATCTATGGCACGTTTTTTGAAAATTTGGCCTAACATTGAAAAATTAAGGCCCAAAAAGGTCAAGTAATGCCCAAAAAGACCCACTAAGAGGCCCTACAATATTATTGGGCCAACATTTTTTCTGGGCCCATTCTACGGCAGCGCAGAAAATATTTTAGAACCCTAAAACCAAAATTTGGGCCAAAATTCTGACAATTTATGGCCCGTTCTTTGAAATTTGGCCCAAAATTGAAAAAAAAGTCAAGTAATGCCCAAAAAGGCCCACTATAGAGGCCCTACAATATTTCTGGACCAACATTTTTTTCTGGGCCAATCCTATAGCCGCGCAGAAAACCTTTTAGGGCCCTAGAACCAAAATTTTGAAAATCTATGGCCCGTTTTTTGAAAATGTGGCCTAAAATTGAAAAAATAAGGCCCAAAAAGGTCAAGTAAAGGCCAACTAAAGAGGCCTTTCAATATTTTTTCTGGGCCCATCCTATGGCCGCGTGGAAAACTTTTTAGGGCCTTAGAATCCACATTTGGGCCTAAATTTTGAAGATTTATGGCCCGTTTTTTGAAAATTTAGCCAAAAATTTAAAAAAATAAGGTCCAAAGGGTCGAGTAAAAAGGTCAAGTAAAGGCCAACTAAAGAATGAAAGAGGCCCTACAATATATTTTTTTCTGGGCCCATCCTAGGGCCGCGCGCAAAAATTTTTAGGGCCCTACACCCAAAATCGGGCCAAAATTTTGAAAATATATAGCCCGTTTTTTTAATTTTGGCCTGAAATTGAAAAAATAAGGCTCAAAAAGGTCAAGAAAGGCCCTAAAAGACCCATTAAAGAGGCCCTACAATATTTTTGGGCCAACATTTTTTTCCGGGCCCATCATTGGCGGGCGGCCCCATGAACCGTCAGAAGGCTATGTTTAACAAAACACAAGGACGATCCTAAAAAAACAGAGGGAAAGGGGCACAGTCCGCGAAAAAAATTGGGCCAAATTTTGAAAAATAATGCCCAAATTCGAAAAACATCGCACAGTAATGCTAGTTTTATAATCTTAATTGCCCAGTGAATGTGGGGAAGAGCAAGTTTTTCTTCAAGGAAGCAAAAAGGTAGGTCCACATTTTTTTAAAGAGATATCGGGGGGGGGGGGGGCTCGTACGAGCCTCAAGAGCCCCCCCTGGCTACGGGCCTGATATCGGTTCTTGAATGGTGGGGGAAAGGGGGTATTAGACATTGTTTCTTTTCACGTAAGATCATGGTTTTGGGCTATATGGGGTTTATTTTTCTTGACTGGTATGCACTTAGAGTTTGCTTTTTCTTGCTAAGGCCATAAGAAGTAGATTCTTTGTTTTGCGTCCCCTTGCTTGCACGATTTTGAGTAAATCAGAAAAAACAAACGCATCCAAATAGCAATCACAAGGGTCTGAAAGTACCATTGCATTTCGTTCAATCAGAATCAGACGAAATGGTGGATAATTTGATGTGCGTCAAAATTGACAGTGTTATTGATTACTTTGGCATACATTGTGTATTTTTCTTATTTTTTACCCTTGATTAATAGCTATATGTTTAAATATATTGTATAAAATGTATAGATATGTGTTTGTTATCACTACAAATTGGTATGTCATCCCTTTTTATGCCCTTGAAATGTATTCATTTCTCAGCGAACAAGTTTGTGTTTTTTCTTGAGTTTGTATTTGTTTTCCTTGTACCCTTGCATGATTTGGATTTTGCCTGGACGCAAAACCAAGAATCTACTTCTTATGGCCTAAGTTCCATTTCAACTTTTGGTCCTTTTCCTTTGGCGCTAGTGCTTATATATTCATAATTTCAGGACATGATAATAGCAGAAAATGATGTTTGGTTTGATTACCTACTCTGATCATAAAAATCATTATCTTATTCTCAATTGCTTAAGCTTTATATAAAATCACCCCCATACACAGTGTTTATAGAGTAAAAAAATAAATAAAGTCAGCTGGGCGGCCAAACCAAAATATGACGTCACGATTATCACTACGCGCCGGTGATTAAAAATTCTCGGCATACGTCCAGAATCTCCACTTCCCGAATAGATATTCTAATCCTGTAAAAACTACAGAATATTTACACTTTATACTTGGCAGGGACATAATGTATAGTTTCTTTTTACGATTTAAATAGGTTTCGATCACGCAACTTCAATATAAGTAGGGTAATTTGAACTTTCATTGCGAGAATTTTGAAGACCCCTTGGAACAATCGAATAAAAACCACTAGTTCGGTAGGTAGTTTGAACTGTTGTTTTCAACTTGTAACATGTATTTTCAGATTTCAAGGTGTAACTTTATAAGTTATGACGTGAGTGGTCTATGTCCCTTCATATAAGTGTGTCTGGATCTATACTAGACAGATTCGCTGGACATTAAGTTGAAATGAGCTGTCCTTATCGGGGCTGACTCGATTTGGAATCAGCTGAATGGCGATTTTCCTTCTGACATTCGACGAGTTTAGTGAGCTCTTCAACCGATTTGCTCTTGGTAAATCGCTTGACCAACGAGATTAAAAGAAAGTCTATATCATATAGGTACTGCACATACCTTAAAACTGCATAACACGCGCGATTATTTGTATTTAATCGGCTCTTTACCGTCTCCTGATGTCTATTCAAGAGTGAGCAACTACATGTACTTGTCAAATACATTCCACAGGAGGTCAATGATACCGGTCACTGAGTACAGTGACCCAAAAGGCAAATTATAACATACCGATTACTAGTAGTACCCGGTTACCATAGAAAATATAAATTCTATTGGTAAATGTAACTAAATCAGAAAACTCAGAAAATATAGAATAATAACGTTAATTTTGATTTTCAACTGAGTATTATATTGAAATTGGAATCTGAGAATGTTCAATGCTGGGGCATAAATAAGGAATGGCAATAATATATGGAAAAGTATATTCATAATGTACATGAATGACATTTGTATATCATTGCAAGAGGTTACATTTCTTCATTTATCACTGAAGGGGCTTAACTTGAGGCAACCATTGTCTAATTCATAAAAATATTGATCCAATCACTCCATTGTAGGCCTAAGTTTTTAATTGGTTGCTAATGGTAAAAATAGTAGCTTGAGAATGAGAATATAATTAAGAAATATAGACCGAAAAGCAGGGGTAATATTGTCGAATACACCCCGCGTGAAATGTTGACTTTGTTTACATTTTATAGAAGGCGTGAATACATTCGTGTTCGAATATAAAATTTAGCATAGAATTTATGCCTGGACTGGAATAAAAGGAGACGTCGCCGTACGGAGAACAGTCTCTTGGGCTCATAATTTTTTAATGAAAAATTTAGAAATATCACCCAAATTAAATCATGAATATTCAAAAGAACACACTTAATTCTGCAAGATGTAAAAATATCACAATTGTTCGAAGCAGGGGTAACGTGCAGTAGACCGATTCAATAAAATACAATTAGTCTAGATTTGGAGAAAGAAGTTCATCAGTTTACTGTACTCATAATTTTTTTTTTATGAAAAATTTGAAATATCACCCAAATTAAATCTTTTCAAAAGAAGACATTCAAATCTAGCCTAAATAATGTAAAAGAATTGTGCAAAGCAGGGTAACGCTAGAGTGATGAACTTCGTTCTTCAAATCGAGAATACTCATTTGTTGAAAATGTTATACCTAGCATTTGTAACAGAATTATGCCTGGTACATACTTTTGCTCTAATAATGCAATATTTAATGTTTTCATGCTGGGGATATAATTGCAAATTTTGTAAAAATTATGCTAACAACAAATATGACACAGACAGATGTTATAATTATTTTAAATATTATCAATAATTCACTTTATTTTTATGATATTCAATACAATTTATATAATATTGCATGTGTTCAATATAGCAGAACTTGATTGATACCTTCTAAACCATACTATAAGGGAACGAATTCATCATCATTCATAGGGAAGTGATTTTAAAGTGTGCCCCAATTTCAGACACAGATAGATATGATAGAAACCAGAACAACGGCAATGCCAAAGCGTAGCGAATCCCATCGAACAGAAATGGCTGGCATTTTAACAAACGAATGCAAATATCATAAAACAACACACCAGAAAGACCACCATTTTCAAAATGGTTGCTCACTAGCCAAGTTGTCATCAGGAGAAATAATATGCTTTTAAGTAGCCATCTCTAAAATTTTCGAAAAATCGCACACATACTTGTAAAATAACACACATAAAAATGGTGCCCATTTTTCAAAATGGCCGACTACTCCCCAAAGTTTAATTAGACAATGTGCCATGCTTAAGGTATTCACATATCAAATATGAACAAAATCGCTCCATTACTTTTCGAGTTATAGTAAAATACGTTAAAATGGCGGCCATTTTTCAAAATGGCCACCTTCTACCAAAAGTGTCATTAGAAATAGACAGTGTGCCATGCTTATAGTATTCACATACCAAATATGAACAAAATCGCTCTACTACTTTTCGAGTTATAGTAAAATATGTTAAAATGGCGGCCATTTTTCAAAATGGCCGCCTTCCACCAAAAGTGTCATAGGACAGTGTGCCATGCTTATAGTATTCACATACTAAATATGAACAAAATTGCTCCACTACTTTTCGAGTTATAGTAAAATACATTAAAATGGGGGCTATTTTTCAAAATGGCCGCCTTGTACCAAAAGTGTCATAGGACAGTGTGCCATGCTTATAGTTTTCACATACCAAATATGAACAAAATCGCTCCACTACTTTTCGAGTTATAGTAACGTTAAAATGGGGGCCATTTTTCAAATTTTTTTTCAAAATGGCCGCCTTCTACCAAAAATTTCATAGGACAGTGTGCCATGCTTATAGTATTCACATACCAAATATGAACAAAATCGCTCCACTACTTTTCGAGTTATAGTAAAATACGTTAAAATTGCGGCCATTTTGAAAATGGCCGCCTTCTACCAAAAGTGTCTTTAGACAGTGTGCAATGCTTATAGTATTCACATACCAAATATGAACAAAATCGCTCCACTATATTTTGAGTTACAGCAAAAATCGTAAAATGAACTTCACTAGATGGGATAATAAATGTAGATCTAGACAGACAGGAAGTGTGTAATTGAAAAATTGACCAAATGACATTAAAACTTGATACATTTGACCAAGTTTTTGGAATGAGGATATTCTCAAAATTGGCATCCATCCACCAGGTTGCATGCTGATTTAGCAGAAAATGAGAATAAAAACATGTAAAAAAAATTACAGTTAACATTTTTTTTAAAATCATAATTTCATAATTCCAGCGACATATTTCTAACCCTTTTTCTCAACACAGCCCCTGTGAGGAGGGGGGTCATGCCAAAAACTCACAGATTCAATGGATAGACAACCAAAATTTTAGATAAGCAGAAATAATCATTAATTTGGTTAAAATGAAAAACTAAGATTTTAAAAACTATTTACCAATGTACCAGTGTACAGGGTGTCCAGAAAGTATGGGACCCCCTAGGCAGACATATACCAATGCCTTCACAGTATGTATTATATAACATTTTGAAGGTTATCAAGAATTACATTGACTTGTCCAGTATCATGATTCAACTCTCAAATAGTGTTTGGCCAAGGTGAGGGTAGATACTCCATGGAAACTCTTTATTTCCTTAAAAATTTTTTAAGAGGATTTAAAATGCAACATGGCCAAGGAAAGACACACTACTACTAATTTAGTGTAAAACTGAACTTCAACTGTAGCCAGAAACTAAATTTTGAAAAATCTGTAACCTTTTTCCAATTTGGGAATTGACACATGATACTTGGCAAATCAATGTAACTTTGGATAAGCTTTAAAATTACATATGACAATGGGGGCATTGGTACATTCTGCCTATGGGGGTCCCATACTTTTGGGACAGCCTATAAATCTTTCCAGCAAATAGTATTTTCCAGAATATTTCCAATATTAGTATTTTCCAATATATCCTTTAAAATTTTGAATCATAAATCATTACCTCAACGAGTTGGAAGACAGGAGAATCAAATTGTCCCTGCTAACTGACTCTCTTTATAGTTCAATTTTCATGTCAACATCAAAGTCGTGTTATCATTCATTGTTATCATTTTGAGTATATAGTTCTTGGCATCTCGTTAACATTGCACAGTATCATTTTGTTTTCACCTTATCAATACTCTGCTGTTATGGACATGGTCTGGTCTTATAATCTCCATTGTGTTTCATCAGGAACTGAGTTTTTCAGATCAGACAAAGTTGATTTAACTGTACCATTAATAGGTGATGGTGAATGGTGTAACGTTACGCCTTCATTTTTGTTGATTGATTCATGTGAAGTTGTAAATCTGAGCTTGATATTGTTGATAAGTATCTAGTAACCTTTGAAGCCAGTCATTTTTGCACCTATGGCAGGGAACATCTTCAGCCAACACAAAAAAATCTGAAAAATTAGAAAAATACATGAATATTAATGTTATATTATAAGAAACTTGATAGGAAAAAATCATGTTTTCTGTAATCAATATGACAATATAACAATGGACTAGTTATTAGAAATAATCTTGATTTACACAATTCAAAGTTTTCAAAATTCAGTCAATGTGATATCATACTTGAAATCTACATATTACTAGTAAATAATATCTCTTCAAATGTTGCATTGTGGGTAATAATTCAAGAAGACATTCCAGTAAAAATATAATTTGTGGGAGAATGTTCACATTTATTATTGCCATAATTGTGATGAATTCCATTTTATATTAAATTATCAACATGTATGCAGATGAGATAATCATGTTTTTATTTTTGAGTTAAATCATTCATGAAAAGTACAAAATAAGATTTTTCTTGGAATGTGTACAAGAAGCATTTTCTCCAATTTTTAAACCCCAAGGCAATACTTCCCTTCTGTTGAAAGCCCATGACTAAAACTGATGAAAATTCAAGTTTATGGGGATCACTTTAGATTTTTTCAAAATTTTCAAAATCAAGCATAATCGATTCCTCGGCTAGCGAGGGGAAATGGGAATCCCCGTTGAGTCACGCAAACGCCCACGTGTGCCTTAAACCAGGCAGCCAATCAGGTTCATGATCAACAAATTCAACAACCAATCAGGTAACAGGTGGATTTTCTGGTATATTCTAACTTCAGATTAAATTAATTACTGCGAAATTAATTAGATCTGTCTGTACAATTGCAAAATTAACACTGAAAGCTGGGGATTGGGGACTTTGGTAAGTATATATCTAGTGGTTGAATATGTGGTAAATTTCAATATACCCAATAGTATAGTCTCCTTAAACTTTCAAAATAATCCAATGTTGATTAGCTTACTGTTTTAGGAAAAGAAGCAAATATTATGTTTTAAATATTGCTTCTACGAGGAATATAATTTTAAAATGCATTTTTCTCTGAAACATTTTCATGACACACATGCATAGATAGTTCACTTCTTGCTTATTTATCAATAAATTTTTTAAAATCAAAACCAAAGTTTTGTATATCTCATTTTAACAACTTTTGGTTAGACTACAAAATAAGGCTAAGTGTTTTAAACTTTATATGGGGCCTTTAAAACAGTCTGTTTAAAATTTTAGATGATATATACGGTATACCAACTTCAGTTAGTTACATGAAAACAAACAGTTTACCTAGTGTTCTCCATCAGAGGATTTGAACATAATTTCTGTTCTAGGTTGATAGGTCAAGGCATTGTTGTTGGTCCTCTATTCTACTTTTGCAAGGCATTTCCTGAAAAAGTTATATATATTTTTTATTAGGGCTGAAAAAGCTATTATGATGGTAAAGGTCATTTTGACAATAACCATTGTGATCCTGGCCATGTAAATGATATATGGGAGTACTACAACTGACTGAAGATCAAAGCAGAACTTAGTTATCTTACTTCATTCAAAAAACTTTAAAATAACATGATTATTTCATTTCCTGTTTGGTGTAAATTTCTGATAACTACCATGAGACCTTAATGTGACCATAATATAATTAATTAATCACTGGCGGATCTGGGGGGGGGGCTAAGGGCCGGGGCCTCGTCATTTGGGTGGGCTCAGAAAAAAATGGGCCAAAATAAATTTTGGTCCAAAGAAGTCTTAAGGCCCCAGAAAGTGGGCTTTTTTGGTCATAATGGGGGCTTCTAAGGCCTTATTTTTTAATTTTAGGCCAAAGTTTCAACATAATGGGCCTCAAATGTCAAAACTTGGTTGTAGGGGTCCAAACTTTTTTTTCGCTGAAGTTTTTTCTCAGACCAGAAACTTGCCCCCCCCCCCCCTGTTGGTTCCCAGGCCCCTGCAGCACTGTAAATGTTCGCTCGCCACTCAGGTCAAGAAACATTGTAAACATTTTACGGAACTACCTTGACTTTGTCGCAAACCAACAATATACACTGTTACTGTACAGCATTAATTTCTTGAATTTGCACAACACATGTAAGGTTACACCTATACTCACATAACAAGCAAATCTAGTCTTGGGAAGTCACAAATATGACTGAGGCATTGCTGTTCAGATTCAGAGAGGGAAGATGACATTGAAATCCCCTGTGAAATCCACAAATTAAATCTGGTAGGCACATCGAAGCAGAGGCAGAATCAAGGAGTTCTGGAACCTGCTTTCTGGAAATGCACAAAAGAAATAGCTATATATTTTGCGCATGCGCAATATGACCCAAAATATTGTCCCGAATTTTGAAACAACATGGGTCATTTGGAGGCGCTGACATCCAGGGCACGCCTTAAGCGTCGGACAGCTGGTCATTATCTGGTTACTTTTGATACTGACCAGTTGATTTTTTCACTAGGTATAGGAAAATAACATTGCAACTGGTCAGTAATGCCTTTTTGACCAGCAGCTCTGGAATCCTTAGGGCATACACTGCTGACATCGAGCTTAACTCCAAGACCCTGATGCTATTTACATCAAATATACAATATTTATTATCACATCAATGTGTGAGTAAATTTCTAGAATCCTATGTGCAATAAAAGATACTGAAATTTGATGAGATTGCCTCTAACTTTAAAAAATTTCAAAAATCAAAAATTACACCATCATTATTCAAATTATGTGTTTTCAAACTACGTTATCTAACAGAAATACTGAACTTACTTAAAAGCCGTGAACTCCATCGTAATCACCTGGAATCCCTGAATCCTGTAAACACTATCGGTTGATCTAAATATCCATGAATCTACTAAAATCCGTTCAAATAGGCTGAGCCAGTTCAATTTGTTTCCAGCGCCATCGATACTTTAAAATTACGAACGAAAGGGAAAGACCCCTTGGAATCAACTAAAAAATGATAAAACAGTTAGCGATTATTGTTTTGTTTGACATTCTCTCTTGATTTTAAGTACAGTAATGCCAAGTTGGTGCTCAAAGCCATCCACAAACAATTTATGAATGACCGATGTTGTTGTTTTGTGGCTGAAGTGCAAAATTTAAAAAACAGGTCACGTGACCTGAGAAGGTCTTTTGGCATTTCAGCAATTTGGCGGATTCAAGAGTAGAAACCGCTCCAGATGATGGCTTCAAATTGCCATAAGAACTTCGAATTGATGCACAATACGGCTGACTTATGCGTATTTAGATCATACGCATACGTTGAATTCAAGAATTAGTTGCAAAAAGGCTAAAAACACTGAAAACTTCGAGTCCGAAGACGACCCTCTTCAAAAGCCAGGGCTTCACCATTTTGGGTAATTTTGACACGACAATATGACTGGACCGCAATTGATTCAAGTATCCTGACAAAAGTACTTATCCAGGTATTTTTATATTTAGACACCATATGTATTTTAGACTACTTTTTATTTATCAATAGATTTTTAACCACAGATCTGTAAGAAAAAAATTTGCCCAAAACATTCTGAACAAATGTTTCCTCAGAATTGTTTTTGTCATTTAGCTGATTTTCTGATCACATATTTTTTTCGACGTGAACAAATCAATTCCCAACAAAAACTTAATGCGGGGATTGGGAACTACACGTCAATTTTATCATCTACTGGTTATTTTGTATCGGCTAACTACGGGTTTCATCCGAGATTGAGTGTTTACAACTTCAGGGGACCATGTCAAAATCGATCCCTGAGAATTAACATTTTTTTCTGAAAATCAATTACTGCTGACTAAGTGGCTGATAACTCGAGAAATATATAAGAATGGGCAATAAAACGTTCAAATCACGCCCGCGAGTTAAGGGGGGTGCGTTTTGTACTTAAATCACATAAATAACTAATCTCAGAAAAAAATGCCCAAAACATGTATACGACCCCAATTTTCAAAATTATCGAAACCCAGTTTCAAAACTTTTCTCTTTGAGGTCTTCTTTCTCACCCACCATACCTTATTTTGCTTATTATTCGTGAAATATAGTTACATCCCGATATCTCCAAACGTTTCCCGAAATATCGGCCAAAACCATTACGTTTATCGATATTAAAAGTCAATTTATGCACAGGTGTCATTTTATATGATTTTTGGAGGCGGGACTATATTCTGTAGAAAAGCACGATTTTCGCGTAGTTTTCAGGTTAATGCCGAATCACCGCGACAATTGATTTCTGGGTTTGGCTGCCCAGCTGAGTAATAAAACAGGTAGATGTACATGTTTCTTTATTCTCAAGAAAGGCTTTATAAATACCAAAAACTAAGCATCCATGACATGTATACATGAAGATTGCATTCTTAATCATACTACTTTATCCTACTGACACAATACTGATTCTTTCGCTACATAAAAACTTTCAAAAATGTATTATAAGAAAGCATGTGGTTGGTCCATATCATAAGTAAAAGTGCAGATAAGAACAGATAAGAAAATGTCTGTTCAGAAAACTAAATTCTGAAGCATTCACATTTTTCACTAGTGTCCCTTTGAAGATGATCATAACTCGGATCACTATAATTTATATAATTTAAACCATTGGCCATGGAAAGGTCCATGTGCAGTATGGCAAGTGATTTTAGACAGTCATATCTTTCACCATGAGTATTTTCTGGGTATAAATACAGTGGTTTTTATCAAAACAATATGTTTTCTTTCACATGAAGTCCCCGTGAGAGTAAAATATCAATCCAACTCTCTGATAAATTATGGATTAGGGCCTAACCTTGGCACTTTCTAAAAAATGTTAGGCTTATTTTCTAAAAAGAGGATCTTGTTTTTCTCAATTTAAACATATCGAAAGTCTCCTCTACACTATATTAACAATTTCTGAAAAGGGATGGTATTGAAATGTGTAAAGTTAAAAACCAAATATCCCATGTTATTTTCCCATAGGGAAAACTTGTACTTTCCATTGTTTTCAGCATAATTTTGGTTAAAACTAGACTTTCAATACCATTCTGTTTTTGAAGATGTTTTTGACCCCTTGTTGAATAATCTTTTCTTGCAATAAAAATCAGAAATAAGGGAGATCCTCTTTTGAGTATAAATAGGTTCAATATAATAATTTTGAAAAAAATGTTGGCAGAGGGTCCATATTCATAATTTTTCAAATTGTTCGATTGATATTTTTATCATCATGGGGACATCACTTGAAAGAAAACATACTGTCTTAATAAAAACCACTGTATTTATGACCAGAAAGTACTCATGGTGAAAGATATGACCATTTAAAATCACTGCACATGGTATTTTACAAATCAAATCTCAGTCAATCAAAAACCTGATAACAACTGCACCATTACAGATACTCGACCGCTTAGAATATAGTTCAGTCACTCACATGTCAAGTTTACTATGCGTGACATTCTATGTTCAAAACTTTGCAATGTTAGCATTAATATTACATGTATTTATTTCAGCATACCTTAAACAAATATATACAAATTCACGCAATGTCATATCAATTCATATGCAGGGAGTATATCCTGTGGGGATTTCTATTTGGCAAAATAGTTCCGTAAGAGCATGAATCAGCGATACCGTCTGTGATTAACCAGAACAACAGCAACGCCAAAGCGTAGCGAATCCCATCGAACAGAAATGGCTGGCATTTTTACAAACGAAGCGCAAATATCATAAAACAACACACCAGAAAGGCCACCATTTTCAAATCGGTTGCTCACTAGCCAAGTTGTCATCAGAAGAAATAATATGCTTTTAAATAGCCACCTCTAAAATTTTTGAAAAATCACACACATATAGGCCATCAGCCTGGGGGTTGGTCGGTATCAAATTAGGGGAATAATCGCCATAGTGATTTTTGGGAAGGTTAAGACCTCTAGAGTAAGAAAATATGTGATAGCATTGTAACAGTTGTAGCTAAATGGGTGTTATCACCCATTTTTCAAAATGGCCGCCAGTGCACATGTCACAATATAAGAGTGGGTATATCTAAGCACACTGAGATGCAAAAACGGTGATTTTAGGACCTATGTCTAGGTTTTAGGGGTTAAGGATTTCATTTATATCTAAATCTAAGTCATCAAACAATTGTTTCTTATAGAAATCCAAGATGGCCACCAAAATGGGTGCAAAAACGAATATGTAACTACTGTTAATGCTCAATAAACACTTAAAAACAGTGATTTTGGAGCCCATGTCTACGATTTAGGGGACAAGGATTTGATTTATGTCTAAATCTGAGACATCAAATAATTACTTTTCATAGAAATCCAAGATGGCCACCAAAGTGGATGCCAAATCGAATATGTAACTATTGATTTAAGCTCAAAGAACAGTTAAGAACAGTGATTTTGGAGACCATATCTAGGTCTTAAGGGCCAAGGATTTGACTTATGTCTAAATCTAAGTCATCAAACAATTACTTTAAATAAAAATTCCAAGATGGCCACCAAAATGGGTGCTAAATCGAATATGTAACTATTGATTTAAGCTCCAAGAACAGTTAAGAACAGTGATTTTGGAGACCATATCTAGGTTTTAAGGGTCAAGGATTTGACTTATGTCTAAATCTAAGTCATCAAACAATTATTTTAAATAAAAATTCCAAGATGGCCACCAAAATGGGTGCCAAAATGGATATTCAACTATTGATTTAAGCTCAAAGAACAGTTATTTTGGAGCACATGTCTGCTGATTTTGTTTATGTCTAAATCTAAGTCATCAAACAATTACTTTATATAGAAAACAAAGATGGCCACCAAAATGGGTGCCAAAATGAATATTTAACTGATTGATTTAAGCTCAAAGATCAGTTGAGAACAGTGATTGTGGAGACAATGTCTAGGTCTTAGGGGTCAAGGGTTTCATTTATGTCTAAATCCGAGTCAACAAAATGATTGCTTTTCATAGAAATCCAAGATGGTCACCAAAATGGGTGCTTACAATAACAAGCAAATGTTGATTTAAGCTCAAAGAAGTTTATAACAGTAATTTGAGACCATGTCAAGAATTTTGGCGTCAAGAATTTCAGTTACGTCTAAAACTATAAATAATTCCTTCATTTGGATCCAAGATGACTTCCAACATTGCTGCCGAAGTGAAAATAAGATTTATTATCTTAACATATAGAGGAGTTAGAACATTAATTTTTGATATTTTAAGTTTGTGTGGACAATGATTTTAATTTTGTCTTTAATAAAATTAACAAACATTTTATATATATGGATATGCAAGATGGCCTCCAAAATGCTTGCCAAAATGAATTCGTATAACCATGGGCTTTCAATGGTATAACTATCCAGTTAACCACATAGATCACCAAGAACAATAATTTTGTAAGCAATGTTTACTTTAAGGAGGTCAAGAATTTCAGTTATATAGAGCTATTCCATGAAACAATCTGTGATTAATATCAGGATTAAAGATGGATGCCAAAGTGTTAATATTATAAAAGGTCAAATAAGAAAAAACAATTACATAAACATTTGCGTAATAAAATCTTAGGTATAATCATAGCATTAGCAATGTTACTGTAAGTTGCCTTCCTTTTCCTTAGTTTTGTTGTGGCTCAGTATCATAAACATTGACTATAGAAAGAAGTTGACTGCCCATAGGAAGAAGTAGATTATTGGATGGAGAAGATCAAGCACAGAAATTCCTCAAAGACAAGTGTATCATACACCAGAAAGAGTTTGATGAAAATAAACATTTTAATCAGTCCTCAAAATCGTGACTGCAGCCATTTTGGTGGCCATCTTGGATATCAAAATAAAGGAATGCCTTAATTATAGACAAAATTGAAATTCTTGACCCTTAAAACCAAGACATGATCTCCAAAATCACTGTTCTTTGAGCTTAAATCAATAGTTACATATTCATTTCAGCACCCATTTTGGTGGCCATCTTGGATTTCTATAAAAAGTAATAATTTGATTAATTATAGATTTAGACATAAATGAAATCCTTGGCCCCTACAAAATAGACAGAGTCTCCAAAATTACTGTTCTTAACTGTTCTTTTAGCTTATTAAATCAATAGTTACATATTCATTTCAGCACCCATTTTGGTGGCCATCTTGGATTTCTATATAAAGAAATTATTTGATTACTAAAGATTTAGACATAAATGAAATCCTTGGCCCCTACAAAATAGACAGAGTCTCCAAAATTACTGTTCTTAACTGTTCTTTTAGCTTAAATCAATAGTTACATATTCATTTTGGCATTCATTTTGGTGGCCGTCTTGGATTTCTATAAAAAGTAATTGTTTGATGACTTAGATTTAGACATAAATGGAATCCTTGAACCTTAAAACCATGACACGATCTCCAAAATCACTGTTCTTTGAGCTTAAATCAATAGTCACATATTCGTTTTGGCACCCATTTTGGTGGCCATCTTGTATTTCTATGAAAAGGTAATTATTTGAAGACTCTGTTTAGACATAAATGAAGTCCTTGACTCTAGAACTATGAAATGATCTCCAAAATCACTGTTTTTAACTGTTCTTCGAGCTTAAATCAATGGTTACATACAGGTGTTCATTTTGGCACCTATTTTGGTGGCCATCTTGGATTTCTATAAGAACTAATTGCTTGATGACTTAGATTTTGGCATAAATGAAATCCTTGACCCCTAAAACCTTAACATAGACCCTAAAATCACAGTTTCTGCATCTCAGTGTGCTTAGATATACTCACTCTTATATTGTAACATGTGCACCGGCGGCCATTTTGAAAAATGGGTGATAACACCCATTTAGCTACAATTGTTGCAATGCTATCACATAGTTTCTTACTCTAGAGGTCATAACCTTCCCAAAAATCACTATGGCGATTATTCCCCTGATTTGATACCGATAACCTAAATTTTGGGGTGAAGCTGATGGCCTAATACTTGTAAAATAACACACATAAAAATGGTGGCCATTTTTCAAAATGGCAGACTACTCCCCAAAGTTTTATTAGACAATGTGCCATGCTTTAAGTATTCACATATCAAATATGAACAAAATCGCTCCACTACTTTTCGAGTTATAGTAAAATACGTTAGAATGGCGGCCATTTTTCAAAATGGCCACCTTCTACCAAAAGTGTCATTAGAAATAGACAGTGTGCCATGCTTATAGTATCCACATACCAAATATGAACAAAATTGCTCCACTACTTTTCGAGTTAATATTAGTAAAATATGTTAAAATGGCGGCCATTCTTCATATTTGTTTCAAAATGGCCGCCTTCTACCAAAAGAGTCATAGGACAGTGTGCCATGCTTATAGTATTCACATACCAAATATGAACAAAATCGCTCCACTACTTTTCGAGTTATAGTAAAATATGTTAAAATGGGGGCCATTTTTCAACTTTTTTTTCAAAATGGCCGCCTTTTACCAAAAGTGTCATAGGACAATGTGCCAAGCTTATAGTATTCATATACCAAATATGAACAAAATCGCTCCACTACTTTTCGAGTTATAGTAAAATACGTTCAAATGGGGGCCATTTTTCAAATTTTTTTTCAAAATGGCCGCCTTCTACCAAAAATGTCATAGGACAGTGTGCCATGCTTATAGTATTCACATACCAAATATGAACAAAATCGCTCCACTACTTTTCGAGTTATAGTAAAATACGTTAAAATGGCGGCCATTTTTCAAAATGGCCGCCTTCTATCAAAAGTGTCTTTAGACAGTGCGCAATGCTTATAGAATTCCCATACCAAATATGAACAAGATCGCTCCACCATTTTTTGAGTTACAGCAAAAATCGTAAAATGACGAGTAAAGGCCGCCATTTTTCAAGATGGCTGCCATGTGCTTCTTTAATATCTACATTTGTAGCATTATTAATGTCCTTTATAATTTTTTACATTTAAAACATATTGCTATTACAGTTTTACATATTGCACCTAAATTACTGTAAAATCGGCACTAAAATGGCCGCCATTTTGAAATGAGCGGCCATTTTGAAAATCGGCTTCGAGCAGAACTTCTACCCCCATAGGGTATATGTGTACAAAATATGAACAAAATCGGGCCAATTGTATTTGAGTTATTGCCCGGACGGACGGACGGACGGACGTATGTACGGACGGACGGACAGAGGCGTTCCCTATATCCCTCCGAACTTCGTTCGATGGGATAATTATTCAAGGGAAGAATCTGTGCTTAAGGTGCTATGGAAGTTAACAGGAAATGACAAAACAGGAAGTGACAATTTTTTTTGCATTTTTAGATATTTTTTGAATAAAAATAACAGAGTTCTGGTTTGACCTCCAGTCAATTTAACTATTTCCACATATCATTTACATGACCAGGATCACAATGTGCATGGTCAGAATGACCCTAAACATGATGAAATAACCTTTTTAGCCCTTTGAAAGTGTGACTGAAAAAAGCTAAGAGTAGGAGCGTAGGGATAGTCATTGAACAGAATCTTTTGAATTTTTCAGAAAATGTGCCCAATATAATGCTCTATCTAGTACAATCTTTGAAATTTTAGAAAATCGTCTTAAACAAAAATGGTGGTCATAAAAAGGAAAATAGATCGATTTTCAAATCAGTTTTTTCATTTTTTTTTCTTTTTCTATGAATGATATCAAATTTTCAAAGATTGTATCATTTAGAGCAATATATTGGGCACATTTTCTGAAAAATTCAAAAGATTCTGTTCAGTGACCTTCCCTACGCTCCTACTTTTAGCTTTTTTTCAGTCACACTTTCAAAGGGCTAAAAAGGTTATTTCATCATGTTTAGGGTCATTCTGACCATGCACATTGTGATCCTGGTCATGTAAATGATATGTGGAAATAGTTAAATTGACTGGAGGTCAAACCAGAACTCTGTTATCTTTATTCAAAAAATATCTAAAAATGCAAAAAAAATTGTCACTTCCTGTTTTGTCATTTCCTGTTAAGTTCCATAGCACCTTAACGAATAAAAGTTACATAAATTGATTTTTTCTGTTGTGGGATTAGATTTATATTGCCTGCAGTTGATAAGAACTCAAAAACTATTGTATTCTTTTTATACCACTGTTTAAATAAAAAGCAAGACTTGTATGAATGATTCAAACATGACCGTGCTCTATTCGAATTTCTCAACCAATCAGAATGCAGCATAGCCAATATAGAACGTTCTCTAATTCTCCATAGATGCACGACCATGCTCTATTCAATCTGCAATTTGCATTGTTTTGAGTGACGTCACATCTCAGCTGCACATCTGGGGCTCTGTCCGGGGATAGCTGTTCTTTTTTACTCCCTCCGTAACTACTGTAACTATTTAACTATGGCTGACTATATAATATAATAATCTAAAACGGGGAGTAAAATAGAACAGCCCAAACAAATTCTAAAATTTTTCCGGCCGACTTCAGAATCTTGACAGCATGCGTATTCTTCCTTCATGCCCGTTCCACAGACACGGCTTTTACTAATTTTTATGTTTGAATCGGAATAAATAATGATAGGCCATTCAATATGGTGAAATTCAGCACTCGTTGGACAGAATGTTAGTACAAATGCACTCACCTTCGGTTCGTGCTTTGTACAACATTCTGTCCAACTCGTGCTGAATTTCACCATATTGAATGGCCTATCATTATTTATTCCTTAATTCATTGATTTGAGTACATGTACTTTCGTTTTGATTGAATTTCTAAGATGGCCGAAGCAGAAACTAACCCAGGTAAACATTTTCACTAAAATAATATACTGCATGCAGTGACACATAATATAATGTATGGCTAACTGCCAACAGGAGAGATTTAAAAATATAGTTCAGTAAAGAGATTAAAAACACCTCTAGACAAGAGATAAAATTAGAGAGAATGATGAAATTCCCATTTATACATGTAACTATGCTGGTATGCTAGGGGATATAGTATTTTGCCTCCTTCAAGTACGAGACTATAAGACCTTAGAAAGAACAAATCTATACAATGTACATTGTACTTGTACATGAGTATTGACTTCTTTTTTTGCAGATAAATGGTATGCAAAACTCTTCCAGAAAATTGGTCCAGAAATGGGGGCTGAATTCGAAAAAATTGGAACCAACCTTGGTTTTACAAATGCAGAGCTCGATAATATCAGAGATTCTAGTCGCCATGCAAAAAACTGGGGATTCAAACTGCTTACTGAATGGAAGCAGAAACTAACAAAAGAACAAAACCCAGTAGCACTGTTAAAAGAAGCACTGACAGAAGCAAATAGAGGTGACCTTGCAACAATTGTTGAGCAAGAAGATGATAAACGTAAGTCATTTTTCCTATTGTCGCTAGCATATGCCATTGTTTTCTCTGATGTCATATTATTATACTGTACTATTCATTTCAGATATGAAAAAATCATTTTTAAGTCATCAGATTCTTATAATTACTTAGATATAGCGTCAAAATGACAGCTTGACACTCATAGCATATCTCTCTATATTGTATCATAGACCTCCAGAAGGACAGAGATAAAGATATGACTTACCACGATGATCTATTCAAATCGTTATTTTGGCTAATTCTAAACGTTCCATGTAGTTTCCCTGTTTTTTATATATTGATATTGTTTTTGAGGGACAGGGCTGTTTTCTTTGTTTATGCAAGTATTTCTTAGTTGTATTTTTCTTATCTAATATGATTTTGTTTGTTTCAGGTAATCATACTCCACTGCACCTACCATCACCACCTACAGATGATCCAAGAGATGAACCCGATAATCAGAACAATGACTACTATACTTAAATAATAAGCAAAAAAATTGTATTAAGATGACAATGAAAGATCAATAAAGGCATAGCCTTACAAAATATATTTCGTCTTTTAAAAAATTGGAAGTACTTGCTGATATTCAATTGCATGGTTCAAAAAGGACATTACGTAGCCTACATTCCTGGAAATATGATTCTGTAGTTTTACATTTTTTATTGATGTGATGCCTATATTCAAAAAACAAAATGAATTAAAATAAAAGTAACAGAGCGAAGAAAGCTTTGTAGTTGATAAGTAGAAAAGGGCTCTTAGATGCGTGTATGGATATACTGTAAGAGTCTAAAATACAAGAAATAAATTGTAAAACTATGTCTCAATATTCCAAATATACTGTTACACATAGATTTGTCTATATTATATGAAAATACTTTTAAATGTCTGTATCTCACAAACATACCCTTAGGCCTGATTTAATGAAATAAATATACTGCAGAACCTGTCTTTTCATACATGTACATGTAAAATATATTTGAGGTTTGTTTTTTCTTTTTGTGCTTTGTTATACTTGTTGACCTTTTCCCCTTTGGCATTTGTGCTTACATATTTAGCACATTAACTTAAATAAGTGTTGCACTAAAAGTATAGTTGTAATATTAATAGCAGTGAAAAAATCTATTCTTTAATTCAATAAGAAATGTAAAGTAAGGTTTATCCACTAAAACTTATATATAGTGAACTTATAGATTGCCACACCATTTTCAAATCACAGACCTTTCTCTAATCAAGTTAAGAAAAGCCCTGACAAAATACATTTTTAATTATATCAACAAAAAATTTAAAATATTGAAATAAACAAAATAACATGTTCACTTTCATGAATGATATGAGTGGTTTTCATTAAATGTTTTTTCTATTTCATCCACCTTTTCATTTTGTTGTCCAGGTTTTTTATCAACTTAAAGAGAAAATCAGATATAGCGAGCAGGCTGAACAAAAAATTGTTTCAATTTTGGAATATTTTTGGCTTGTGTCTTTCCTTGTCATGTCTATTTTCTAAAAATCACAAAAGTGCATACTTTATTCCAGGAAAACTAAAGATTTTTACAATAATGTATAATTTTTCTATAAGAATGGTTACCATTCTTATTATTTGGGAGAATTTAAACATTTTTCACTAATTTTTGCACTTTGAATCATTAATAACTTCACCAATTTATAACATATTGTGAATCTTTTGGGAGATATTGTATTTGATATTGTAAGGAATAGATTGGTAGGTCAATTATACATGTTGCTTGTAATTTTGTCACCCCCTATAGATCAGATTCTGCCTTTAAATTCCTTGACCTTTCTTAGAGTTCTAAAATTTCCACACAATTTTAACCAGTTTTAAGGAAGTTCTGAAATTCCAAGAATATTCCCTGACCATGGCAACTCTTAAGCAATGAAAATGTGTTCATCATTGGTAGGTATTCACCACAGAAATGATGTTTTACACAGAGGACAATAGAGCATATTTTGAGAAAGGATGTTCAGGCGTTGACTATGAAGCAATAAAAAAGTCTTCATCAAAGGTAAATTTTTACAATAGAAATGGTTTTTATACAGAGGGCAAAGATCATGTTCTGAGAAAGGGTTTTCAGGTGTTGACTATGAAGCAATAAAAAGGTGTTCACCAAAGGTAAATGTTTACCGTAGAAATGGTGTTTTATACAGAGGTTGATAGAGATGTTCTAAGAAAGGATGTTCAGGTGTTGACTATGGACAGGCGTTCAATACGACAAATGTTACTGTATTTACAACGATCAATATGTTAATCAATAACTATTGTACCAGAGTGCCAAAATACAATAGTCATATTTTTTATATGAGGCCGCCTGCATGCTGAAGAAATACAGGTACTCGTCACCATCCAAAATCAATCTCATACATTTCAGTTTCGTTTTGATTCCAGCATGGCAAGAGGAGGTCATTCAGGTAAGTAAAGTAACCTTTTTATTTTATTTGGTGACCAAACTTTTTCTCAAATGTTCAGACACATGCCTCCTTATGAAGTTATAAATCTCAGTATATACTTATAACATGTACATAACATTTTTGTTTTTCTACAGATTGCACTTAAAATACATACAGTACTGATTGAGTTATGATATTTATACTTTATACAGTTACCATATATGAAATTCTATATTTTTGTGAGTCTGTGTGAGTGTGTTGGTAGAGAAACAATTTTTCAATGCAACTCCGATTTTCTTTTGAATTAAGTATAATTAATAGTATGATCAAATCTAACCACATGAATTCTACACTACTATAAAATTGTGTCTGACTCAATAAAGTACACTGTACATGCATTAAAAATAAAATCAGTTATTTGTCCTTTATCGAACTACTGAATAATTTCTTTCGGATTTTTTTGTTGCAATAATTTGAAAGATGTACATGAAATTTCTTTCAGATGCTTGGTACGGAAAACTCTTCCTTAAAATAGGTCCCCAAATGGGATCTGAATTTACTGCAATAGGGATCAACCTTGACTTTAAGGACTCAGACTTGAAGAACATCAGAGATTCTCATCGTGAGGCAAAATTATGGGGCAACCAACTGTTGACCGAGTGGAAGGAGAAACAACCAATTGGAGCAAACCTGATAGCAATATTAACTAAAGCACTAAGCGACTCTGGTAGAAATGACCTCGCGGGGCAGGTGGAGAATGAACATGCTAAAAGTGAGCCATAATACCATAATACTGCACATATTCCTATATACAGGGTGTGCCAAAAAAAAAAAAAAGTTTAAAGATGAATGGTTCATACTGTATGATACAGTATATGTTAAGCCATGCCATGTATTTCATATCATTTTAAACATAAATTATTTCCTAACAAAATGATGCCATCCAATTGAAAAACTTTTGTTTTCTTGTGGAGTTAGAGACTAAAATTGACACCAGGGGTGCCGTGAGCGACCAAAAATCCAAAATTCTCAAAATTCCCTCCATATTGCAGTCACAGCTACACTCAATATAGTTGACTTAATCATCATAACTTTATTTAAGAGTAATACACAATTGATAATTAATTAAAGAATTATTGCTGAATTCTGCACTTTACTTGTATAAATGAAGGTGCCAAAGTTCAAATTTCCCTCAATTTTTCACAATTTGGAAATTTGGTTGCTCATGACATCCTTGGTGTCAATTATCAGATTATAGCCTCTTACTCCACAAGAAAACAACAGTTTTTCAATCAGATGGTGTCAAATTGTTAGGAAATGATTTATCTATTAAATGATATATAATACATGGCTAGTTTAAAGTTACATTATATAATATTCATCATTAAACTTGGGTATTGGGTTTTAGGCCCACATTGTACTTGCATAGGGTGTTTTGGACAAATCAAATATGAATAATAAATATATGCTGGGATCAGAATTCCAACCAATAATAAGATGATTCTAGGGAGGTAAAGGGAACAGCTTTCGAAGGCAATAATATTTTGGATGGGTCAAAAAGGGAGGGAGGGGGACGGAAACTTAACTCTCCAACTGGGCAGTGTTTGGTGGTTGGTGTTTGGCATTTGGCAGTTGGTGTTCAGTGGTCGGCGTCTATAACAAATGACAGGTGGTAACATTTTGCAAGTTAATGGCTTGCTATAGATTGATACAACATTTTACTTCAATATGTTCATCATTATTATTTGTATTATATTTCCAGGTGCTGGAGAAGTTCAGGTACAGCAAGTAACTCCAGCACCCCAAGTAGCCCAGGTAGACAATCCAGTATACAACAACCCACAACAACCAATGGAAGAAGATGATGATACAGATTATAGCTTAAGATAAAGAAAAGTTTTCTGACTAAGAACATTAAAATGTTGAAGGATTGAGAGCAAAGGCACCATTTGAATCTGAACTGTTGATAAGTGATTCTGACTTCTTTAAAAAGGAAATGTGCATTTTCATTGAAAATAGATATGTACTCAAACTCTTAAACCAGTGTCTTCAGTTATATGTAATATAATATGTTGATGGAGACGGATGCTACTTGACTTATTCAATAAAGTTTAATCAAGCTAGTATGGTCTTTTTAGTCCTTCATGTCCAATTTTTCAAACATCAGTTAGCGTAGACAGTGTTCCATTTCAAAAAAAATGTATAAATGCAGTGCCAAATAGGAACAACTATAAAAGAATCACAGTAACATATATAGTACTAAATACTCCCATTAACCTTAGTTTATACATGTTCACACCAAATATCAGACTCAGAGGATAGAATCAATATATTTGGCCATTATGGGGATCAAACTATTTTTGTAAAATTACTGAGAAAAAGTCAAAGTTATATATTTCCTTTTTAACTATTTAATGTTATGGTGCCTTGATAATAATTTTACACATGTTTTTATGACAGTTTTAAAGACACATAGTGACTAGACTTTATTCTCTCTGATTTTTTTTATTGATCTACATGTGCTTCAGTTTAAGTTAATATATTACAATGTCTTGTACAGTAGCCAAAACAATAAGTATATAAATAAATACTGTATATGACTCATTTAAATAAATTTCTCTTTCGTTTTGATATTTGATTATCAAGATGGCAGAGGGTAAATTTTCAGGTAAATATTTGTTTGTTTTACATTAATACAAGATACTTTTTTACATATTTCAAGATTATACTATAAGTTGCTTTAATTTGGCGCTATTTAATTTGGCATTGGGCAAATTTAGAAATTTTGACTGCTATTCAATTTAGTGTTTTCCAATTGGTAAAATATGGATATCAGAGGGTTCTTACAAAGATGCAAATATTTGCTCTCGTTTTTCAAAAGAATAACCAGCAGTGGATCTAGATCTTCAAAAATAGTTCAATATTGACATTTTAGCGGGGTATTTTCAAATGTTCTTATCCTACATGGGAATCCCAGGGGATTTATTCAAAAAACTGGCAGAGACTTAATTTGGCAGATGTCATCAATAAAATTACCGTCAAATTAAAGCAACTTACAGTATCCAAATATTATTGCCAATATTATTGCCAAAGAATGACAATTAAGGCAAAGTCTAAATCTGTTTGAAGTAAGTATTATCAGAGAAAGAAATTACTACTAAAGTCCATGCATAGGCCATGAATATTTGCATATAATTGGGTATGTCAAACAATTGCATAACATGTCTTATCAATTTATTTACCTGCAGATAATTATCTTTATAACCCTATAACCGTATCTCGGAATCTCCTTCAAAACAAAATATTCAATGTTGATTTGCATGAACTGTGGTTTCATGATTTGGGCAATACCTCATTCAAACTGAATTATAAAAAAATACCAGGCATACACAAATGCATAACAAACAAATTAGGGTTGTATCCCCAACATGCAAAATTACATTCTGTGATGGTAGATGATTATCTGGCCTCGCCCCTTATTCAGGATTTGTATAAATTCACATTCAAAATATGTTACAGCTCAGACACAGGAGCAATTAGAAAGGAAAAAGAGAGAAAAACAAGAAAAAAAAGAAGAACGTAAGTTAAAAGATGCAACAAACACCAGAGAAGAGTTTCTAAAATCACAATTTTTTAATAGTATACGACTGCAAAGGGTTGTGATTTTATCTCATAATAATCCTTTGATTTTAAGGCTGTCTATGAAGGGTGATAGAAAGAATGTTCATAAAAATGGCAGCGCAATCTGTTTGTAAATAACTATACTACTGCCATCTTTTTATCAACCTAAAACCTACATACAGGGTGTCCAAAAACAGGACTGTAAAAAAGTTGAATAACTTGGTCAATTTTGCATATTTTTCCTTGAAATTTCAGAATCATATAGTTTATTCAATGTGAATTTAGTTGTGAAAGTTTGATAATAATCTACCAATTGAGTCAAAAACTACAGCTCCTTACAAAACATAACCCAAATGTGCGCCTCTCCTCTCGATCCACAATTCAATCCGCCGAAAAAAGTTGTTGATGATCCTCCTACACACATGTCTTTCTGAATGGACAAGTTTACCCCAAGAACAATTGCTACTGGGGCTTACATCCTCCTGATAAAGTGTTACAGCATCCATTGCATTCTGAACAATGCACTCCCTGGGTGTCAATGAGGAAACATGGAATCATCAGTCCTTTTTGGTTCGAAGGTGACTGGGGACGTGCTATCACCATGAACAAGGACCAGTAAGATGTTCACTAAGTTTTGGAGGTCACTTAAGCACCAGAAGGGACATTTAAGGAGATAAGCAGTGGTTTCAACAAGCCAATACAACCCCAACACTGCAAATGATATGCTGAAATGGTTCAGGCAATACTTTGGTGGTCAGCTCAACAGTTGCAAAACGCAAACCATATGGGCAGCTCATTTGCCAGATCTAAATCCCCCAAATTTGTATCTTTGAGAATTTCACAAAGCCAATATGTATACTGACAGGCTCATAACAATCTTAAGAGGGCAATAACTACCCCAATTTGTACCATCCACATTGATGTGTGTACATGTAGGTCAGAGTCATTTACAACTTTGTCCCCATGATTCGTTTGTGCATAGAGAGGAGAAATGCCCACTTTGAGCATGTTTTGTAAAGTACTCTAGTTTTTGACACAATAAACAGATTATCATCAAACTTTCAGAACAAAATTCACATTGACTGAACTAAATAACTCTAAAATATGCAAAATTGACCGAGTTATACAACTTTCTTATGGTCCTGTTTTTTTTAACACCCTGTACAACATTATAGGAAATTCAATTTCTTGTAAACTGCATCTACATCATGTACTTCAATAAATATAACTAAAAATTCTGCCATTGGGTAGAACTGGATGATGTGTTTCTTTTTCAATTAGAGTTTAATATTTTTATGTAGAAGAATTCTTCAATGACCTGTTTACTGACATTGGGCCACAAATGGGGACCCACTTCAGCACCATTGGGCTTCATCTTGGGATGACAGATGATGAATTGAAGAATATTCAGATGACAGATCGTGATGCTAGCCAATGGGGCCTAGAATTGCTGAAAAAATGGATGAAGAATCAAGAGGAAGAAGAATCCGGTGTTCCTGTGATTGACACCTTGTGTAAAGCTTTGAGGAAAGCCAAGAGAGTAGACCTTGCTAAAAAAGTCAAAAAGGCTGAAGAAGAAAGAGGTCAGTATCAGTTGCACTTCTTTTTCTTGCTTGTCCAACAAAGCCAGGATCTTCAATACTGTATTTTTAAGGCAAATAAGCCAAAGTAGACAAAAATTTACTGCATGACTTCATATCCATAAAACTGTTAATCATACATCTATGAATAATTATCCTAAATTCCCATTCCTGGCTATGATTCTACAGATACTGATTAGCTTTTAATAATCTCTGTCATCATTTTAATATCTCCCAAATGAGATGCTCTTATTGAATACTGGATGATGTCCTATATGAAGGCATGGATAAATAGAGGAGTTATGTGGTATAATTCTTGATCTTCATACACTGTACAAGAGCAAATTAGTAAACTGTATGAGAAAATTGACCTCACATAATTAAATAAGAGTTTAATTCATTTCAATTGTGTAACCCGTGTTTTATGCATTTGTTTCAGGCAGTCAACGTTAAGCATGGCTGGTGACTATTGCATCAGGACTGACAAGGATGGATGTTACGAAGCACAATTAAATACAGAACTTTTTGCACTTAGGAACTATTGATTTTAAAATATTTTTAAATTTTTCAACACTCAACACTTTTCTGAACACCCTCGTCACTGTTCTACAACTTAAGTTACTTTGACAGAACGTCAATGTAACAAAATGAATGAACTTCCTGATTACAAGTTTTTTGTTTTATCGATTTAAACCTACCTTTAAGTCAAGTTGCCGATTATAATTTGGCAGAAACCTAGAAATATAGTCTAGCTTTAATAAGTTTCATTGATTTGGAATTTGTTTTGTAAATGAAGTTGCAATTCATATATTTAGTCCCTCGCTTTTGTTACATTGATGAAAGTCCATTATATTACCAATGTATGTTACTTTGACAACTTACATCAATGTAACAAAAGCGATGGTCTAGGTGCATGCATAACAGCTTTATTCAAAAATCAAATTCCAAACTTAGAGCATTTCTTAAAGCTAGACTACATGTATTGTTTAACTTTGTGTCAAATGATAATCCGCAACTTGACTTAAAAGAAGGTTTAAATCGAGTAAACAAAAGACTCGTATCCAGGAAGTTCATCCTATTTGTTATATTGACGTTTCCTCAAAGTAACGAGTTGTGGAACAGTGCTAGTGTTTATGCTATTTTAAATTCCATGTATACTATGAAGTAATCCTTATTAATCAGTCATGAATAGGGATAACACAGGACAAAAATATTTCAGGACGGGACGGGAAATATCCATTTTGGGATGGGACATTTTGGACAGGAAATATCCAATAAAATAGTTAATAACTTTAAAACAGTTCTACAAATTACATTTTCCGTCTACTTCCTGTTATGCTCATGCAGCGCGGATATTCTGATCGTCACAAGAGGGCTGCTCTGTTAAACATAAACTCGTTATCTGAGATTAATTTTAAGTTGTTACTTTTATTGCCAATAAAGTTCTTCTTTCAAAGGGAAACACTGTTGTCGATAAAACTACATGTTCTGTACTGAATTTTCTTTTAATAATAATCACTAAATAGAAATTGCCACTATATGGCGTTTATACATTAACGTAATCCGGCAGATAAGTTGTAAATACAAAAGAAAATTCTAGTCTAGATCATATTTAATGTGCATTTTGGAAAGTTTAAAGGTCATAGGAGAAATAGTATATCCTGAACATGGACCGAAACCTTCGGTACAAGACCAAAGTCCCGAGGGGTGGGACAATATCGGGAAACCGTGACATCCCTAGTCATGAATGTAAATACATATGTAAAATATCCTTTCAGGTAAATACTTTTGAACAATAAATAAGCATCTTTGGATAATACCATTTTGAGTTGCATATATCATATTGTTATATTACAAACAATTAATAAAACCCATATTTCATGCTGACAAGTAAATAAGCTCTTTATCCCATGATGTTCATTTATGCAGTTATTTTTGATGAACCTGAGATACATGTATTTAAATTTGATTTTTGCATTGAAAACATGTGCTGCATGGCAAATTACCATCATTAATACGTTTTTAGAGAAACGGAACAGGAAAGAATACATACACATCATCTGGATCTATAAATACATGTACAGGACATGGGATAAATACCCTACACACTAGTCGGATCAAGTCTTACTTCAGGACTCCAGACTTATATACACCAGCGACAGTTGTGGTATTATTATCAAAAATTATCTTAAATTTTCCAAAAATCTTTGTTTCCTGATTTGAAATGTGCCTCCTTTTTTAGGATCCTCCAGTGCATCATATCTCA
The DNA here is from genome assembly GCA_903813345.2 of Owenia fusiformis. Classification (NCBI taxonomy): domain Eukaryota; kingdom Metazoa; phylum Annelida; class Polychaeta; order Sabellida; family Oweniidae; genus Owenia; species Owenia fusiformis. Next base: position 11,533,946 of record CAIIXF020000012.1, read on the forward strand.
CGATCTATTCCAAGTTTATATTATATATACATGCACATTACAATAAGAGATTATACATGTAAATGATGTGAAAGCATAAAAGCAAGTTTAATTTACATGTATCAGGAGTGCTGGACGTTTAACAATTACATGGGCAGTAACCAGACATTGCACACTTACATTATTGTGAATAACAAATTCAAAAAAACATTAACCGTCTGTGCTCTAATTGAATTTCTCAACCAATTAGAATGCAGCATAGCCAATCTAGAACATTCACTAATTCTCTATAGATGCACTACCATGCTCTATTCAATCATCAGGGTATCTATATATTGTGACATCATACCTGACAGCATAAAACAGTGACAGGTTGTTACACAGGGACCACAGGATCACAGATTTTGGGGGCATGCTCTTACAGAATTATTTTTAATGAGAGGCTCGATTTGGATCTGTGTATCAGTATTCTAGTCAAATCTCAGGCAGCTATTCCAGAGATAAACAACATTTTGTAAAATTCACTGAAATTATTTTGAGGGACAGAGAGAACTACTTTTATCGATGATGCTCCATCAATGGGGAGTTATGAATACTCTGTTGAAATCTGGCCTATTATCTGAGTGGTTTTTCAGAAACACACAAGTACAATTTTTAAGGGATTTAATGAGGAGCTCGGCTCAATATACACAAATACTCAAGGGGCGAGGAGGAAAATTCTCAATAAATGGTGTATAGTTGGTTTGGCAGTATTTTCAGTTAGGGGAGAGTCTTGGATGAAATTTCCACCTAGGTGATAGCTTCGCAGAGTGGTAGGAAGTTCTTTTTTTGAGGAGTTAGCCCCCCACCCCCCAAAAACACCCTACCCTGGGGAAAAAATTGTTCACACTAAATAACCTTAGATATTTTGATGTTTGTAAGTGACATACATAGATATTATATATATGAATAATTTGCAGTATTATTGATGCTGATTACTCCTAAAGAATTTGAATATCAGTACAAAGTGTGTACCCCAGGGGGCAAATTCGTGACTCATTTTCTTACTGTTTTGATTCTAACTTTTCAATTAGACACTGTAAGAGGTTGAAAAAATTCATGTGAAGTGCCCAATAGCAGGGTTAGTAACCCTGAAAGATGCAAAGCCATGGAAGAAGTAGGAGCTGAGAAAAAAATTGTTGATTTTTCGAAAAATTTGACATTTTTGACAACTGGATTTTGTGTATGACTATAGCTGACCCCTATAGTTTCTAGATCCATCCCTCTATGATGATATTTATGGTTTTATAGTGTGGAACTAAGATGTAAAACATAATTTATATGGGTTTTAAGGAAGTCCAAAATTTGAAAAATTGTAAATATAAGGTTTCAAATTTACGAATTACAGATATAGCCATGGCTGACCCCTATAGTTTCTAGATCCATCCATCTTTGATGATATTTATGCTTTCATAGTGTGAAACTAAGATGTAAAACATAAATTAGATGGGTTTTAAGGAAGTTATAGGTTTTAAACAAGTCCAAAATTCTAAACATTGTAAATGTAAGGTTTCAAATTTACGAATTCCAGCTATAGCCATGGCTGACCCCTATAGTTTCTAGATCCATCCCTCTTTGATGATATTTATGGTTTTGTAGTATTGAACTAAAGATGTAAAACATAATTTAGATGGGTTTTAAGGAAGTTAATGATTTAAAACAAGTCCAAAATTTGAAAAATTGTAAATATAAGGTTTCAAATTTACGAATTTTAGGTATAGCCATGGATGACCCTTATGGCTTTTTCATCAATACTTCTATAATGAAACATATACTTTTAGAGTGTGAAACTAAGATGTAAAACATACCAAAGATGAATTTTAAGGAAGTTTAAGAATTTTAACAAGTGCAATATTTGAAAAATTGAGAAATATCAGGTCTCAAAGGAGCACGGAAAGTATCGCAACAGATTTCAGACAGTCATATGTTGGATTTTGTCTGTTTTCTGAGGATTTAAGCAGGTGCATATATGATAGGCCATTGCATTACCTATGGGAAAAGAACTCTTAGAGATGATAAAATAGTTTGGAGTTTGAGACAGCGAAGGTGAAAACAATCCACCCACATGTTTTTGGGGAAATGTCGTCCTGATTTTCAACCCCGTTCACCCCTGGTTTTTCAATTTTTGTTGCAACAGTATGTTGCGTTTTGAGACATAGTTAACCATTAAAAGGATAAATTTATTTTAGATAAAGCGGAAAACAATATTTTCCTGTTATTTTCCCATAGGAAACTCATGTGATCCATTGCTTTCAACTTAATTTTGGTCACCCATATTTGATATCTTTAAAATCCCTGATGGAATGAATTTTTCATTTAAAGGGGTTAACTGTATGTAAAAACACATATATTTATACATATACACACATATATTTATGCATGTGGTGGTGGGTGGGTTGTTTGCACCTTCCCTGTCTCAAAATAGAAATTATTTTATCATCTCTATGGGTGCTTTTCCTGGAGGAAATGCATTGGCCTAACATATGCACCTCCTCAAATCCTCAGAAAATAGCCAAAATCCAACATATGATTGCTGAAATCTGTTGCGATACCTTCAGTCCTCCTTTACGATTTCAGGTATAGCTTAGAAATTAGATGTTAAAAATATTGTGGTCAGGTTTGATCCATGTTACATGTATTATTAAAAGAAAAATCATTAGAGTTGAGGACTTAACCCTTGAGTTCCTAAGGGGGTGAGAGGTTAATAAATCCCCCAGTAAGTGTAACTGCTCCTAGGGATATCGTATATAGTGTAGTAATTGATTGATTAAATGGATTATAACTAATTAATTATTATTTGATGATATTTATTATGTGATGTAGCATTTTTACTTTTTCACATCAACATGTTCGATGTAATGTTCCGCATTATCAAAATACATAAAGACATGGTTAATTAAAAGAAACATGTTTTCTCTATATTTTGTTATGCCCCTTCTGTAATTAAGCAATGATCATCTCCTAATACAAAATGTTGTTATGAATTATCAAATTATAATCACTACACTCCCAATAAAACAATTTGTCATCAGGCAACAGTAATTATTTGGGAAAATAAGGATTATAAGGATCATACCCCCCCCCCCCCCCGGGCCTAGAAACTTCCGTTAGTGCAATGATATAAGGAACTCTAGGGTAAAAGGGTCTTGTCACATTAAAATCTTCATGTAGATCAAAAAGTATATATAGTGATATGATCAATATGTTTCAAACAAACAGACATTGTAGAAAATGTTTACATACTGACTTTGCAGATGACATTTTCTAGCATAGTTGAAGAATTTTTTTCATTTATTGAAATGATAGTCATAAAATTATAATATCAGTGTCATTTCATGCAAATTACTGCAGTCCCACATGTTCTGCTGAATGTAAAACAGAGTGAATAATTTTAAAATCAGCCTCTTCAGGAGTGGAATTTAACAGGAGATTTCAGTTATCACTTGCACAGATATTTGAGTTCTCTCCAATAGTTCCACTTAAAACAATCTTGACATTTGGCACACTTTTAGAATGCTGCTTTATTGAATTTCTTTGTAATCTTTGAAAATTTGTCTTATATTACTTGGACAAAGGTATTCATATTTTTAGGTAATGGTGTAATTTCTTCTATGGATTAAAGTTCAATAGGGGAAGCATCCATTATTCGCATTCTTTCAGAATCCTTTACTGATGGAGACAACTAGCTAGGAGTCTAATATGAAATCTATTCTTTGGGCTCCTTTACTAGATTTGATGGAGTAGTCAAATATAGCTTTCCAAAACTCTCCAAATTTCAACATATAAGTTAATCTTCATTTTCCCTTTGTCATAGCCATTGCATCAATCACGAAAGTTTTATCAATTTGTGGTATGGTTTCATCGATCTCCATTTCAAACCCCTTTTTAAGTTCTGATTTTACAGGATAAGATAGATGATCATTGTCAAACGAACTGTTTGTATCCATATAAGATCATAGTTTACTCACACATTTCTAGGCAAGGTGTGTCCAATTCCAGCCAATTCAATATTCCATATAACTGCATTCCAATTTACTACTCTCATAAACCCAAGGTCAATTTTAGATTCTAGAGAAACTAATGAAACTAATGATCATAGGGAATAGCTTGCCAAGTGCTTGTATTTGAATTTATGTGGATTACTCATTTGGTAGACACCTTTATCAAATGTTAAAGTGTAGTTGATTTTCAAGTTGTACAAGCACAGTGTCATGGGTGCTTTCTTTTCCTGACATAGTATAACATTGTGGTAAAAATTATGCCTGTGCATTATGAGTCAATAAGAAAAATGTGTATTTTTTTCAAATTCTTTTGGGGGTGTCAAAGTGGATGAGAGGGTGAAGTGGGGTGTGGTGCCAGTAGGGGAGCAAGGGGTTGTCCCCCAGAAACATTGACCATATCAAGTTGCTATTTGATGATGTCTGGGCACTTAAAAAATGTCTGAGACAATACATGAAATTCAGAATATTTTCTTTTGTTTTGTGGGGGATGTGAGGGGTGGCTAACTCTCCTAGAAAATTTTACAATTTAAAGATGATATTTGGTGCTTCTGGGCACTTTTAAAGTGTATTAGTCAATAAAAACATTGAAAAACAATCTCAATTTTTTTCAAATTTTGGGGGTGTCAAAGGGGGGGGGGCAGAGGGGGAGGTGGGGCTGGGGTGCCAGAGGGGGAGCAGGTGTTTGTCCCCCATATCAAAATTTACAATATCAAGGTGCTATTCGATGAAGTTGGGCTATTTAAAAGTGTCTATTTCCCAAGAAAATTTTACAATTTTAAGATGCTAATTGGTGCTTTCTGGGCACTTTAGTCAATAAAGTCAATAAAAAAATTTGAATTTTTTTTTTTGGGGGGGGTGTTAAGGGGAGGGGGCTGCCAGAGGGGGAGGTGGAGTGGGGATGCCAGAGGGCGAGTAAGTGTTAGTCTTCCAGAATCATTAACTTTATCAAGGAGCTATTTGATGATGTCTGGGCAATTTAAAAGTGTCTGAGACAATACATAAAACAAATTCAGAACTTTTCCATTGTTTCGTTTGGGGTGTGAGGGGTGGCCCACTCCCCCTAGAAAATTTTACAATTTTACAACGCTATTTGGTGCTTTCTGGGCACTTTCAAAGTGTATGAGTCAATTAAAGAATTTGAGAAAATCACAATTTTTTTTTTTGGGGGGGGGGGGGCGCCAGAGGGGGGTCTATGCAAGTGCAAGATGCAAGAGGGGGAGCAAGTCCCCCAGAAACACTAACTATATCAAGGAGCTATTTGATGATGTCTGGGCACTTTAAAAGTGTCTGAGACAAAACACTAAAATAAATTTAGAACTTTTCCATTGTTTTGTGGGGGGTGTGAGGGGTGGCTAATACCCCTAGAGAATTTTACAATTTTAAGATGCTATTTGGTGGTTTCTGGGTTCAAAGTGTATGAGTCAATGAAAAAAATTACAAAAAAAATATTTTTCAAAAAAAAAATTTCAAATTTATTTTGGGGGGTGATAAAGGGGGGTGCGGTCGCACCCATCGCACCCCCCCCATCTGACGGCCCTGATCTAGTAGCATTCAGATTAGAAAGATTTTACTGTAGTTCATGACTTTTCACTCCATCTATATGCAGCAGACTAACTGCTGCAACAGGTATATATTCTACACCTGGTCTCTAAGCTATGATATCACAGTTGTTACTATTATGCTCATAACCTTCGATTATCAGGGCTCATTCAAGGCTGTACCTGAATAACGTGAATTTGAGACCAATTTTCGAGATCAATTTTTCAAATTTTGCACTTGTTTAAAACCTTGAAATTCCTTCAAACTCATCTTATGCATCTTTTACATTTTAGGTAAATACTCTAAAAATATATATCTCATCACTGAGGTATAGATGTAAAAAGGGTCATGTTTGGCTATACCTGAAATTCATAAATTTGAAAACTTACATTTACAATTCTTCAAATTTTTGACTTGTTTAAAACCTTAAACTTTCTAAAAATTCATTTTGGGTATGTTAAATCTTAGTCCCACACTCTAAAACTGTATATTTAATCATAGAGGTATGGATGTAAAAACCATAAGGGTCAGCCATGGCTATACCTGAAATTCGTAAATTTGAAACCTTATATTTACCATTTTTCAAATTTTGAACTTGTTTAAAACCTTAAACTTCCTTAAAACCCATCTAAATTGTGTTTTACATATTAGTTCCATACAGCAATACCATAAGTATCACCATAGAGGGATGGATCTAGAAACTATAGAGGTCTGCCATGGCTCTACCTGTAATTCGTAAATTTGAAACCTTATATTTACAATTTTTCAAATTTTGGACTTGTTTAAAACCTTAAACTTCCTTAAAACCCATCTTAATTATGTTTTACATCTTAGTTTCACACTATAAAACCATATATATCATCATAGAGGGATGGATCCAGGAACTATAGGGGTCAGCTATAGTCATACACAAAATCCAGCTGGCAAAAATGTCAAATTTTTCGAAAAATCAACAATTTTTTTCTCAGCTCCTACCTCTTCCATGGCTTTGCATCTTTCAGGGTTACTAACCCTGCTATTGGGCACTTCACATGAATTTTTTCAACCTCTTACAGTGTCTTGTTGAAAAGTTAAGATCAAAATAGTAAGGAAATGGGTCACGAATTTGCCCCCTGGGGTACACACTTTGTACTAATATTCAATTTTGTTAGGAGTAATCAGCATCAATTATACTGCAAATGATACATATATATAATATCTATGTATGTCACTTACAAACATCAAAATATCTAAGGTTATTTAGTGTGAACAATTTTTTTCCCCGGGGTAGGGTGTTTTTGTGGGGTGGGGGGCTAACTCTTCAAAAAAAAGAACTTCCTACCACTCTGTGAAGCTATCACCTAGGTGGAAATTTCATCCAAGACTCTCCCCTAACTGAAAATGCTGCCAAACCAACTATACTCCTTTTATTGAGAATTTCCCTCCTCGCCCCTAGAGTAAAAGAGCACTCCCCAATTATAAAATATGCATATCATGCAGACTACTTTTCCAGACATAGGTACAACTTACAGACCCCCGCAAAATACATAAAAAACTTGGTGGAGTGATACCATGACTTTGAGCCATTTGTCAGGGGCTGTTCATTATACTGTAACAAATAAAAATAAAAAGCAATACTTACCAAAGCAAGCTCTACTCTGCCATCCTTGCCAACTCCCCATTCCATAAACTGGTCATTCAGGGAATTAGAACGACGTTCTCGTTCCCTTTGACGTGCAAGTTCAGCTGCCTCACGCTCCTCACGACGTTTCTTGGCCTCCGCCTTGATTCTGGCTAGTCTGGAGATGAAGAACAAAACACCAATGAATCTACATGGTCAATAATTGGATTTAACACAACCAAGGGGACACAGCTAAGGGGAGGCATTAAAAGATTGATGTCTGCTTAGAAAGTTAACTAAAGAAGTTTGGGGTGGGGGGTTTCAATACTAAAAAATTTGACAAAATCAATGTTTTGAAATTTCATAGAATCTGAGCTTTACTACCTTCAAAGATAGTAAAATTTAGATGTAAACCATCATTCTTGTAAAAATGTTGCTGAAACTTAAGGATTTCCATCATATATTGGACAAATTCTACTTTATAGTTTTTTCTCTGCCCCGATTTTCAACATTTTAAGAATTAAGTTTTAAGGAGGTGGGGGGGGGCAGAGGTCAAATTTAAATAGACATTGAACTTTTCATTCCTCCCCTAACCTATATAATCAATTGATTGGTTTAGCAAAACCAATTTGTTTTCTCTCCACAAGCAATTATGCTTGAATTTAATGGAGCTGTCACTTTTAGGCCTTGTAGGCTCACCATTCACCATTGTGTGAATACTTTCGGGCAGATGGTGGGACACAGCATGGATAAACATTGGGCAAAACAAATAGTTTTACAGACCCCATCACACCAAATAAAAAAATTATCAAATCATTAAACAATGAATGCCCAAAATTAGCAATATGGTGGTGAATGGTAAGTCCATCCAGCTAATGGATTAGTTCAAAACAAGCAATCCTCAAAAATGATGCTTGGACTTTACACTGTAATCAGAAAACTCTATAAAATGAATGTATAGTCTAGCTACAAGACCATGTGACCCCCCCCCTCCTTACACATTATAACCACAACTCTTGCTGATGTATATAAGGGAGGGGGGGGGGGTCCGTATCTTCAGGTTGAAAATTGCTTGCTACTCCAAAATAGAATTTTAATAATGAACAAATCGTTGATTTTCAGTGTTATGTTAGTTTTACTCATAATATGCATGATAGGAAACCCCCTCCCTCAAGCTTTTTTACTTACTTGTTATCCTCCAATGAAAATAATTGTTGTTTTAACTGGTCGGCAATCTCCCTTAATCCACGGATATATGGAGATGCTTCTGAGAAGTTACTATATCGAGGATTGTTCCTTAATAAATATTGTGCAAGGTAATTTATCGGGTTAAAATTAGCATTTGGTTCCTCAGTATCAGCAAGTTTCTTTTTGTCAACCTCTAAGAGGAGTTTCTCAAGGCCTAATATCAGAGTTGGTAAAACTTTGTCTACTAATAAAGCTCTAGTTTCAACTGTAGCATTGTTTGATGACATCCATTCTTCTGCTAGAATTTCCATAGGAATACGCCTTGCAACCTCTTTTGCTGACTGCTTAATAGCCATTGATTTTTCCTTTTTGACCCCTCGTTTATCAACTAATTTTTTCATCTGCAGTTGCTCATGGTGTCTTTGCCATCGACGTACTGCACTTTTTACTATGGGCCTTAAATAGTCTGCAGCTGGACTAAGTCTGTCCCCAGGGGTTAAAGGGGTCTCTAGGCCTTGACGTCCCTTAGTAGGTGACATAGTTATTGTCCTACCCCCTACTGGAGGTGTAGGGGGAGGTGAAAAGCAAGTACCAGTAGACTCCATGATCCTCTTCCAGTGGTTATATATCTGCAACAAAAGAAAGTTAAATTAATGACTCATTTTTCATGATTACTATTGTGCCTAGGCCGTAAGCCTTAGGCCTAGGCTATACACCTGTAGGGCAAAGGGGTGTAATGTCGACGTGTGGGGTAATGTCGACATAATAGACGGGGTAACTTCGACACTTACATATTAGAAGTAGAATTTCCGTTCCGATCTCGATCCATGCGAGAAAAAAAACATGGCTTCCCCCTAGATCGGAAATTAGAGCAAATAAAATACAAGGTGTCGAAGTTACCCCACATGTCGAAGTTACCCCAAAATGGTGTCGACGTTACACCCCTTCGCCCTAGATGTCTAGCATAATAATGGAAGAAAGCAATCTTAGATTGAATCTAATCCCGAATCTAATACGCTTGACTGTAAACTTAAAATGCAACTGTCAATGATCATGTTCAAAAAAATTTATAAGCACCCTGTTAATCTGTTAAATCTAGCAAACTATAAACATTTATGAATTTTATTATTGAAATTAAAAACAGGTGGTTTTTGGAGTTTTAAATTTTTCAAAATTTACACAATTTGAACCGATTGTATTGCAATACTTCATGGAGGAAAATTAAAAAGATTAATATTTACCTATTAAATGTATACTAATCTACAAAAGCAAAGAGAAAGCAGGTCATATTATTAAATAAACTGGTAGATATTCATCAAAACATAACAAATATTTTTGACAATTTTTTGAAAAAAATGTTTTCCAGTTGCTAGGCTTCTGCGCATGCGTGAAGGGTTTTATTTATTTCCGGGTCACGAGAGGTCAGGGCAACATGGCTGACGTTGAAAATAAATCTTCGCAATAAAATGAATTAATTCGATGCTACGGGGAGCTCTGATCTATTTGGAGGAATATCCAGCGGTTTTCAGAGAATACCAATATGGCATTAGTCACAGTCCAGCGGTCACCAAGCCCAAGTAACTCCCAGAATTCCGGCGATCTATTGGATGGTGATTTGGTGAGTAAAAAAAAGTTTCCATTTTTTTCTAAATCTTTGATGATTTTTTACATGTTTATTATTTCTTGATGCAAATTTAACAAAACATGGAAAATTGTTTAATTATAGATTTACTTTCCTAACGTATCTTCTATTTGTTTTCTTTTTCACCTGTAGATCCAGTGCATGCACCATAGATACATGTATCTGTATCAAAATCGCTGATACGCCAGCGATATCAAATCATATGACCTCTTTAGATGACTGAAGAATTATATCCCTCAGGAAATATGATATCTTACCTCGTGCCCTCCGGGCCCTCGGTAAGATATCAATATTTCCCTCGGATATACTCCATATCCAAAACCTCCCATAACATAACCCTCATATATATAACTTTGTAAATTAAGAACCCCATGGTAGATCCCAAAACATAAACCATAACGGACCAGGACTATTTTAAGGCTCCAGAATAATTAAGTAACGTTTTGATATTACAATGTCAAGTATCATTCATTGAATTGAAATTTTGAATGGGGAATCAGTTGACATACTGTATGCAGTATTAATTACAAAAGCTGCACGATATGTTATCAATTGATGAAGTTGTTTAAGTTTCAAAGCGTAAAAATTAGGAAAAGTAATAATCCCAAATAATAAATGCGGTAACGGATGATGATGATATTTAAAGAAAAATGAATTCATTATTGTTAGTTTTCCTCAAATTACATGATTGTATACTTGTTAGAATATACGGTAGATATGACATTGACAAGGAATGGGGTCTCATTAGCAGCAGGCAACAGGCGATTTTCAACGGTTGTAACATTTCACAAGATCGCCTGTTGTTTTTAGGGACTTTTTAACTTTTCCATGTTAAATTATTGATTTCCATTAATTTTGCTTCATTTATTTAGCCTGTTGTGAGAAATTCTAGTGAAACCCCTGTATGAACCTGAAATATTCTTAATTGCCTAAGTTTAGACTTACCGATATGACCTGAAATAGTTTACTTCATATACGCTATACTCAGGATTTTTAACTTATTGATATTAAAATCTTTAATCAACTTTAGTTTTAAGTGTTTCAGATTATTTTTCAATTAGTTGCTAGTTTCAATTTAGCTGGAGTTAATACTTGAGTAGAGTAGCTTGGGGGTGGGTGTGTTTGAGCTACCCCCCCCCTAGACTGTATCCTTCGTCTGAATAAATATTCAGACTGTAAGTCACCTATTGTAAAATGTGGTGTTGTATAAATGTTACAAATAAGTTTGTTTAATGATAAAATGATTACCTTATAAAGAACTTACAATATTATTTTTTCGTATATTGTCCTCTTACTGAAGATATTCATAAAATGTACAGATGCTTCTTGTAGCGAAACCATTGATTAGGTCAAGCCATTTTGGCAATGCCAATTCTCACGATAAACGAGATTTAGCCAGTGACGTCAGTCTATTTGTAAACAAATAACACCTGTTGATAAATTCCATTTGTGCGGGAATTTATTAGATCTTGTCATTTATTATCATTATCCTGATTAATCTTCGTCATTTATAGTAAATAGAGCGGAAATATTCATGAAGAAGGCCGAGGTAATCAAGTGGTCATGTGTTGTCAAAGTTCAAAAATTTGCATATCTCGTTTGGATCTCGTGAACTCAAACGTCCTTGACATTGATTTCGCGATCTACTTATGAACACATCCTGAAGTTTTGGTGAGTCTGAACATTTCATTATTTTATATCAACTTGTACCCGCCTTATACAAATATTTTTGCTTCTAGTTTAAGATGAACATCTCTTCAACATATTCACCAATTTTCAAGGTGAACATTCTTGTAATAAACGAGAAATTTATGTGCAAAAAATATCACCGCGATTTCCACAGGAAATATATCAATCATAACAGACCGAATATTATATTCGGTCTGTTGGATACATACTACCCCCCCCCCCCCGCCACCTCTGGCAAAGGGCCTGGGGTGGTATTCCAGAGATGAGATTCACAAGACAATATTTTATATATTTAATATGCAGGGTGAGCAGAGTTAGAGTGTTCCTGTTTTGAATACATATAGTTGTTTAGCCCTGGAATCAGTGCATTGTGGACTGAATCATTTCTCTGAAGGTGTTGTTTTCAAATTTTTGCAAGACTGCCGATGGAAAAGCATTTACTATAAGAGACAGTGCCTGACTTGAATGAATCAGCCACAATGTATCAAGTCTTAAGGCTTAAATTCTTTTCACACATTGCAAAATATTTTCTACAAAATCACCTAAAAGATACAAAATCACTATGCATATTTTCAATGAAACTTTTTGCAAGAGTCAAGTTGGCAAAGCATCAGTTTCAATCTGTAGAGTCAAGTTGTCACCTTGACAACCATTCAATGAATTGTCAATGAAGTGATTGATTATGTAATGCAGCGGAGATGAAATACTGTGTTCAACTTGGCTGGAACTTGACACACTTTGCCTATGTGTGAATTATAAATTACTTCAAGTATTATCTCAAAAATGATGTCCTAATTTTGATATAGGCTCTCCAACTTCCAATATTTTAGGCCATTTTTAATAGATTTCTTTCTTAAATATTTCTTTTGAATTCATCATTCAGTTCATAAGAAGGCATCTGTTGAGTTTTCACAATAGCTACACATATTTTATCAAGTGTGAGTAACATCTTTCAATGATTAATTTTTACTTTGTTCTTCTAAATTAAGCATAGCAGGGCTTTAAGATAATGATGATAGCTAATGAGATAAAGTAGATGATGACTAATCTTGTATCAAAGTGATAGATGTCAACCCTTACAAAATATTTCAGATTCATATTTTCTAGATGAAAAATCATTTGTATATGTTCAACTTTATGAGTATGGCTATAAGAATATTGTTGACTTTATTCAATTCTTAGAAACTTTATTTATTCATGTTGATTTATAATTGAGCAAAAAATATCCATGAGATTGTTGCATTGACACCAACTGCTTTCTTTGTTTCATTGTATTTTTGCTTGAATCTCGATCTACATTATCAGGGGTTTCATTAGCAGCAGGCAACAGGCGATTTTCACCGGTTGTTGTTGTTGTTCTTTTCGGGATATTTCAATTTTCCATGTTAAATTTATGATTTCCATTAATTTTGTCTGTTGTTTTCATTTATTTAGACTGTTGTGAGAAATTCAAGTGAAACCCCTGATTATATAACTGATTCTTCCACGAGGCATTTAGTAATGAAAGTAATTACATCACTGACTATATTTTGATGACTCAATTTATTCATTCGAAAGGAGGTCGCCTTTGTGTTTCTTAATAAAGTCATGTGATCATTTAGGTCCATTCATCAATGTGAATATCACATAAGGGCGAGACAAGCTAATGAATTTCATATAATCTTTCTTTGAAAAAGCTAAAATATTTATATACAAGATTTAACTATACTGTAGTAGGAAAAATATGTATTAATATGTACTAATAGTTTCATAGCTCTATGTTATTTTAACAAGTCAAAATAGATTGCTATACAAATAGTTCATTTGTCTATATGGTAATAGATTGTCATCGCATCCATCATTCTGCAAATTAAATGCTTTTTTCCTTGTCCATAATATCCGATAAATGACTATACGCAATTTACCATAATAAATACTGTGTGAATCACATAGCAAAGGATCTCAATAGTATGGTGGGATGTTTAGAATACAATACAATGGAGAGCAAAATATCTCATTGTACATACAATATTTAGAATACAATAAACAATGGTTGGTTTCACTCTCACAGAGTATAGATCTAATAGTAGGCAAGATGAATATCAAAAGGTAAGTGTTCAGCGAGTCAGAAGTGAAATTAATATTTATCTTTATTATTTGAATTTTGAGTTGTCCAACATTCCAAAAGTTGCAACAGTTTGTGTTATATTGGGTCAGGATGGAGGAAACATATCAAAAATGTAAAACAATATATGCAGTGGACAAACATGAAATTTCACTTCCTATATGCCCCCTACCAATATGGGTTAGCTAGAGACCTGGAGTTGCTGGAAGGATAGATTTGATACCCGGCATTTTAGATGAAAATTAATATGTGAAAATCACCACCACAAGCTTTGATGAGTCCATAATGAATTTTGATATATTTTTAGGAGGAGTTGGATCAACCAGAGGATGATGTTGATCTACTACCTGATATAGAAAACAGTGGCCTCATCCCACGAAGGAGTCGCAGGTAAGCCAATTGCCAACAGCTATGTATTATGTAATACTCTACAGGGGTAGCTAGCGAGTTTTTATTGGCAAGGCATATCTTAAGCCAAAGCAACTGACCAAAGTTAAAAGGATGCTATACCTGTACAGGGTATAGGGCTCAGTTTTAATTTTTACAAATATTTTTTCTCTAAACTTTTGGTTAGGCGATTGCCTCGCCTGCCTCCTAGCTCTAAGCTACACTCTTGGCAACGATATATAGTATACTGTACATGTATTGGTAGATGTATTGCTGAGGGACATTTTTGAACATTAAGCAATTTCACCAATTGTTTGAGGGAAAATATAACTTATAGAATTCCTCTTTAACTTCAATGTAAAGATTTTTAAGGTTCTATTTTTCAATCACTTCAAAAAAAAACTTCAGGCTTTCAAGCTCAAGCTCAATCGATCATACCTCACAACACTACATATGTATCACGAATTATCTATGACTGGTTAACTTTTCATATATATTTGATACAACTGGAAAGTTTTGTTTTCATTAGATAAAAACCTGGCGAATCATCAATAGTGAAAATCGTAACATGACATTGAATGTCCACATTGTTTGCAGCTAGATAAGCAATCATGTTTCTCAATGGACATATTTATTTAGTTCATATACTGTTTGCCATGGTGTTGTACTGCATTTAATTGAACCAATTCCAGAGATAAGTGTTCAAATCCATTTTAGTTTAGTTGTCTAGGATATATCAGGTCATGAAGACCCTATTTTCCAAGACTATTTTTTTTATTTTATTTAATTCGAAAAAAGTTTGCAGAATATATTTCTAATTCAACAATAATTATATTTGGTCTCACTTCAGGATTTTTGACAAATCCTCAATTTGGCCTATGAGTTTATTATCAAGAAAGTTTGTCTTGTCATATTTTACTCAATGATGACATTAAAAAGACATATGAGGATTTTAAATGAATTTCAGTCACTAATCCCCATCCCCAGGGTTAGGTTCATCTTTGTCACTGTTCTTCATGTTTTATTGTGAGATTGTGTTGCAACTATGGTAACCTAATCTCCATAGCAACACAGCTGGGAGATATTTGTGGCGTTTTCTGACCACAAAAATGTGTGTGTTGATAAAAACTAGACCAAGGTCATGCAACATGTGTTTTGAAGTCTAGGAACTCAGAATTGAGATTGTTTTGGTGCCTGGTAGAGAGGAATAATAGTTTAGCCAGTGTTTTTGATAGATGTCTTTTGTTTCTATTTTATGGGTACTTGGTACATCTTCATTCTCATTTTATTGGTTGCTGCTTGGCTGGTACAGCAAAACTTATATATTTGAACACCTCTGAATTTGAATGTTTTTTCAGTCCATTTTTTCAAAATCTGCCATAGACTTCAATGTAAGAAAACCTTGAAATGTGAAAATCTGCCAATCTGAACACTCTTGGTTAGTCTCCAGGGGCGGATCTGGGAACCAACAAGGGGGGCCCTAATTTCAGGTCTGGAAAAAAAATCTTCGGCCCAAATCTTGAAATTTTGAGGCATATTTTCTTCAAAATTGGCCTAAAATTAAAAAAATAAGGACCTTCAAGGCCCAGTAATGATCAAAAAGGCCAACTTTTTGGGGCCTAAAGGCCTTTATTGGCCCAACATTTTTTGGGCCCAATTTATTTTTCTGGGCCCATCCAAGGGGTGGACCCCCCCCAGATCCACCAGTGAGTCTCAGTAGCTTCTTGATTAGACACTAGACAGTCAAGTTTTCTATATAGAGACATGTCAAATGATAGCTTACCAGTGAATGCTAATTGTGTTTGTATTACTTCATCACAACTGCCTCAATGGCTTCTTGACTTTTTGACTTGTTTGATTATGGAATGATGTCATATTTTATTTAAAAAGTACAATACACATTCCAAGGGCAATGCGGTTCGAGGTCCTGCTTTTAAGACACACATCCTAATCTGGAAGAATGAAAAAGGGCCAAATTTAAGGCCGTAAAGTAGGCCCTATTTTTAAAATTCTTAGAAGATCTATGAATATAAGGTTAACTTCTAAGATGGTTTATAAAATCATTTGAATCGGTCCATTTTAAAAAACTAAAAAATGGGCCTAGTGTTTTTAAAAAATGAGGGCTTATATTGAGAGACTTGCCCATTTGACAGAAAAAGAGTAAAGATAATCAAAATCTAGTAAAAATGGAATCATGTTAAAAGCCAAACTATATAGCATTGTAGAAACAGGGGGGGGGTCACAGGAGATGAACATAATTTTAACATCTGATAATTAGAAAAAAAGACAAAAAAAAATTTCAACATATTTTTCAATTAGTCATACATAGTAAGGTCATCAGCGTTGCCAGTGTGAGATGAAAAATGATCTCCATGCAACAGAGAAATTGACTGAGTCCCCATGAACGAAACATCACCGTATTCAAACTTTAAAACACAAACTATGTTGAGAAAATGAGTTTCTAAAGAATCAGAAAGAACTTTATCAAGTCTTCTGAAGACATTATACAGAACTATCAAAATTAGTAAAAAATATGTAAGGGTGTTTGTGAGATAATGATCAAAAAGCATCAGCTGGATCGAAATTTTAAACACAGACATGGTTCCTGGGAAGAAAACAGAATCAAAATGTGATGAAGTTGAACTGAGAAATATAAAAGAGCATTCATTCATTAAAATCTTTGAGTATATTCTCACTGAGATTGAAATCAATTGATACTTCAGTGTCAGTATTTACAGGGATATAAGCTGATTGAAATTCCTTATCTGAGGATTCTATGTTTTTTAAGTTCAAATAAGTTCACAGGTTTAATACATGCAGGCTCCAAGAGAGAGTGAGCATTGGATATTTTTACATTAAGTTTGAAATAACATGGGAGTTAAAAGATGACACAAAAGTATGGAAGATGGATCATTTCTTATTGAACATGGCAGTATAAAGTAAGAATTTTATCTATATATAGTAAAACATGTCTGTTTCTGAACACAAATTAGACTGTCCAAAAGTATTCAGATTAGCAGGTGTTCACATATCAAGGTTTTGTGTTCACATATCAAGGTTTTGTGTTCACATATCAAGGTTTTGTGTTCACATATCAAGGTTTTGTGTTCACATATCAAGGTTTTGTGTTCACATATCAAAGTTTTGTGTTCACATATCAAGGTTTTGTGTTCATATATCAAGGTTTTGTGTTCACATATCAAGGTTTTGTGTTCATAAATCAAGGTTTTGTGTTCACATATCAAGGTTTTTTGTTCACATATCAAGGTTTTATGTGCACTTCCAAAATTTGTGACATATTATTATGGTTTCCAGAATTTTTGTGGATGGTGTTCGGCTGTTGGTGTTCCACATTTGGTGATTGGTGTTTGGCATCTGTAACAAATGGCAGGTGATGGCATTTTGCATGTTAATGCCTTGTCTACATTGAGGTCCAAGGCAGATTAAAAATGGGACTGAAAACAGTGTTTACATTTAGAGGTGTTCATATTTGAGAGGTGTTCCGTTTTACTGCTTATTAACTTACCCTGAGTAAAAAGTCTAGTTAGAAACAACAAAAAGTTCTCAAGACGAAAAGTCAAACAAATACAAAGAGTAGTATTTATTTATAATTCATTTGAAATTTTTATCTAATTTTAGTACATCTACAACAAGAGGATATTTTCGGTATAAATAAAAATATGGAGTTTAAGTTGTTTGTTGTTCCATATTGTTTGTTGTAGTTTATTGTCAAGTACTGTACGATTGTTAATTGGCTTACTACACTGATTGACTGTGATATTCACATATGTGCACATTGTTTGACTATTTCCACATTTGAAATGTTACAATATTGTAATAAGTCTATTGACTGATTGAGTGTATCATAAGCATACTTTTTTTTATTTTTTTCCTTAATTGAGTCCTTACCTCATTGTCAGCTTCTATCTGTAGAGGTCTCATTTCAGATTTTGTCATAGATGGGAAAGGGGTTACCCTTGTCTCACTGGCTATTAGCATGCTTAATTATAATGCTATACCACTATATGATTATGTATTGTAATATATTGTTGATATTATAAGTCTCGATATAAGGTACCTGAATGATGGAATAGTCTCGCATCAAGTCCCTGAATATCTACAAAACCCATACTCTTTTTAAAAGTTGAATAGAAGAAATGGGGGATGGGATACATGGTGTTAAAGATTACTGATTGAGACTAGATACAAGAATTCCCTCATTCTATAATTATATACTCCTGAAAATATGTAAAAAGGCTTGGAATTTATGATTATATTTTCAGGAATGTATAACTAAACTCTTAAAATTCACTAGAAATATCAATGCATGTATGCTCAATAAAACGTGGCTTCTCTGTTCCTTAGAAACTAAATCATCGGAGTCGGAATCTGTTTCTTAAGAATAACTTGTGACAAAAAATTTATGAAAATTAGTGATAAATCACATTTTAAATATGCATGAATTTCTTAGTTACAATAGTATCATTTTCTGAGATTTTGTCACGATTAATTCTAGAAAAGTTCTGACTTCCGTGAAAGTTTAAGTTAAGTAGGGCTATCTATCTGTTTACAGGAGTAGGACCGCACGTAGAAACTTCAAAAAGCTCGTTCATACGATCAGATTTGTCTCCAAACTTCGGTGAGGGAAGACAACCACGCATGCTTCTTGAATTCTTATATTTGAATGCTTACTAATATACTCTCTCAAGTGCCTTTCTCAGGCCTCCTAGACTTCCAACAACGCGAACATCAGTTCTGATACCGCGAACTACGTTCCTTGCACTCGAACCACGAATCTCATATCGCTTACGTGAAATCTTATATCGCTCACCACCATTTCCTTGTTTCCGAACATATTTCTTGTACCGCGCACAAAGATCCGTTACCGCGAACCACGCATCTGATCGAAAAAAGTCCGTAATTTTGTTCGTATTATTACGCATAAGTGTAATTCCAAAGAGGTGTTTTCATATGGAATGCGGAAGAAATATTATCCCAGTTTTTCATGCATGTGAATGAATATCCAATCATTGACGATAACAGTATTTTCAAGCTCTAGGAAACACAAGATATTGGGACTACCTTGCAATCACGCGCATTGACATTTTCAGTGAAAGGGCTGGGTAATAACAACAAAAACCTGACTTTTGAGTAACAACACGTATGGCCAAATTAGTGACATCCTCCGATCACAGGGCTTCAAAATCCAGAATATCTTCTTTCTCTTTACCAGCTTTTTCCAAATTTGTCCATTTGAGCCGATGATTGCATCATAATAAAGAAATGAGTTACCCTATGTACAATATTCCTGATTTTATAGAATACTTGATGTGCTATATCTGTCGCTCCAGCTACTGATAATTTGAAGATGCTACCCTTTGCCTGTCAACGTTTTAGATGAAAACTTAACTTAAATGTTGCCCCCTCCCCCATTACGGCTTGTGGGATTAACTGTTTACATACAGGAAAATAACAATCTATCATCCTGATAAAGATTTTAACACTTGGTTTTTGTTTCAAAACATATCAAATGACTACTAAATCGTAATTTTAGGGTAAGGGCTAAGAATACTTTATCTGTCTAATCTTTGACCGTCTGAAATAAATGTGTGTTGACGAGTCCTGTAGTTAATTAATCTTTTAATGTGGGCTGTTCTGCCCCACCCATGGGCCATTTTGCCCTCCTCTCAACATTATTTTCGAACACTCTGAAAAATCACAGAAAATGTGAAATAAAATCCCTTCATAAGATGGAACATGAAAGTTCGCGATGATTGACAGATTAGAAAAACCTCTGCACGGATCAAACTATTATGAGGGCCGTTTTGCCCCATGTTCCCAAAAAATTCCTGACTTCAGCAACCAGGACGATATCTGACCCAAGACATGTGGAGCGCTAAAATGTCGGACCTTTTTTTCTGGGCCCATCTCAGCGGGAGGGGCGGGCCAGTGCATCTACACAGAATACAGCCATAACTGATTACTACAATGTAGGTGTACTGTATAAAAGTAAACCTTGTAGTTAAAGGTCGCATGATGCAGTGTGACCAGGATCACACTGACCATGGTCAGAATGACCCTAGACATGATGAAATAACTTTTTCAGTTCTCTTAAAAGGTCACTGTAAATAGCTTTAAGTAGGAGCATAGGAAAGGTCAATGAACAGAGTCTTTTGAATTTTTCAGAAAATGTGCCCAATATATTGCTCTAAATGATACAATCTTTAAAGTTTTAGAAACTTGTCTGAAAAAATGGCGGTCATAAAAAGGAAAAAAATATCGCTTTTACAAATGACATCTCCTATTACACCACACCGTGCGCAGATACTCTCTGATCCCAAAAATGAATGACTGTGGGACGCATAGTTCAACAAGTTAAACCTAGTCTTGGCCTTATTTCCTATCTGACATATCTTGTGGCCCGCCCTAGGTTTAACTTCCGTACCTATTCGGCTCTTTATGCAAAATATTCAATGGTGGCCTATGGCTGCGCATGTAATTTCATGCGCGTTTACTTAATAACTGATGGTGAGAATTTGCAACGTATGAAAGCATAGCACGGAAGTTAAACCCAATCACGGCAACAAGAACATTCAGATTAATAAATGAAAGCCGTGGTATTGGGTTTAACTTGTTGAACTATGGGACGCAGTGCTTTCCTTTGACACATCATTTAAAGAACTGCCAACTCGGGGCGTGGATGTTAATCTTAAGATTACGTTTCAAAATACAGTGACGAATGGGTCATCTAATATGCAAGTGCATGCTTTTCATAGGAACGAAAGTCCGGCGAAAGCGGAGGAGAAACTGAATTTCGTTTCCTTGTTTCACTCCGTTGCATGGTATATACATGTAACTTGGAATCCCAAACACCCGGATGTATTATGTACAAATTGTTCGCAGTAACGGATCTCTGTTCGAGGTACAAGAAATATGTTCGGAAACAAGGAAATGGTGGTGCGCGATATAAGATTTCACGTTCGCGATATAAGATTCGTGGTTCGAGTGCAAGGAACGTAGTTCGCGGTATCAGAACTGATGTTCGCGTTGTTGGAAGTCTAGGAGGCCTGTTTCTTGAGTGGTTGAAAGAAACTCTTTGTTACAGTTTTGTCCAAATTTGGTCAGAACATTTTGAATTTTCAAGTTGATGCTTAGTTTTCATATCGATGGAAACCTTTTTTTAGAAATCCCTTTTGAGCACAGTATCCTGTTTCAAAATCAAAAATTGGTAAAGCGCCCTGTTCTGATTCTAGGAAGCTTACTGCATATCTTGTGAAATCTTTTATTTCTTGTCTATAACTCTGCCATTTTCATTCTTAAATACTGAAACAAAGTGGAAGAAATGGGAATATTGTGACTTTATGCAATACTTTTTTAGGATTGCGGGATCATATATGTACTAACATTTTGAATTTGTTGCACTTTTTCATTATTAAACCCTATTGTTTACATACATCATGCCTGTATCCAGAATATATATGGACCATATTCGAGGAGGATTGGCTCCCAGGATTGAAACTCGATTTTTTCCAACAATGAAAACGTCAAAATGTCATTATTTTCTTTAAATTATAACCGACTATAAATTCAAAATAAACAGTTCAAAAGATTCAAACCAATATCTCGATCAATTCTTGTGAGTTTTGGAATTTTTCATTAGGAAATAAGACCAAAATTCACGATTTGTTGAAGTGAACAAAATGGTGGCTGTTTGGATTCAAATTTTGAATCACGACATGCCCATATTTGGGACAGAATATCGATGTTCCATTCTGGGAGCCAATCCTCCTTGGACCATAAAAACTTCAGTGCATGTCAATCCAAGATTTTATTTTGATATAGCCCCCTCCCCTCATTTAAGAATAAATATCACTGCTTGTAGAAATTTTTCTGCAACTTGAAAGTTTAAGAATAGATTTGGGACTTGAACAGTTTGAAAGCTGCAATTTGGCCTGATTCTTTCTAATAGAACACCTGTGCAATTTACTACACATCTTATTAGAATATACTAACTGCTATGTGTTGTTTTTGTGTTGGCATTGCAGTGCTTTCCCCACGTTGAAATCTCTGAGGCGCAGCACAT
Organism: Owenia fusiformis; assembly: GCA_903813345.2. Lineage (NCBI taxonomy): Eukaryota > Metazoa > Annelida > Polychaeta > Sabellida > Oweniidae > Owenia > Owenia fusiformis. The sequence goes on from CAIIXF020000012.1 coordinate 11,556,197, forward strand.
CCTCCATGTATTTTATAAAACCAAAATGCTCCTCAATGCAATAGTCGTGCCACCTAAAGTGTTACAATAAAAAATGAGGATATTCTAAAATGTTGCACAAAAAAGAACAAAATTATAATATTTTGGCTTATAAAATTACCAAATCATAAAATGTTGCACAAAAAGTTATAAAATTCTAGAATGGAGCACTAAAAAATAACAAAATCTTCCACACAAAAATTTCTGGGGAGAGCAAGCATTTGGATATGAATAGTGCTTAAAGGTAGAACTTTGGGAGGACATGTGTGGATGATTATAAAAGGGGAATTTGGTGTTTTATAGGGGAAATTTTGGTACGTTTTTTATAGGAGCAGATTGAGGTGTTTTACAAGGGAGGGTAAAGTATTGACTTTTTAGGGGAGAGCTAACAAGGTCGACACAGGTGGGTGCTACTTGGGGGATGATATGATCACCAACCTAAAATATTTAGAAATTAGTAACATATCATGTAGTGGCTATAAATTGACCAGGATATGACATCTTTGGTTAAGCTTATGAGCTAAAATGCTTATACCAAAAATTTGGTCATAATTCTGACCAAAATATGGCAGTTTTCACGATTTTTCTTAAATGGGTGCAGATTGGTTTCAAGGTAGGTGAAGCGTATTTTCAGAAGCTCAATTTGGCGCTTCAGTACTGGCATGGACAAAGCCTATGAACGCTCATGTTACAGCACTGGGGTTGGTTGCTCAGATTGCATTTTTATCACATTGATGACATATTAGTTCAAATCTTTAAAGTCTTATGTTAAATTGTGTTATATACTCTACTGATAATAGGTATGGCAAGTTTTTTTTCTCCATCCCGATCCTAATTACTAGGGAGGTTATTTCACACTTTTTTTAAAAACTTGTACGTGGAATTGTCGAATTATGGTCCTGTGTGGATTAGTTCTCCCATTTATACTGTTTAATTGACCAATTGAATATAAAAGTATGTAGGAAATAATCTGGGAAAGTGAATTAAGAGCCAGTCAGTAATCCTGGGGGTCAAAATATTACAAACTTACAGGTTCTCTCAAAAAGTGTAACTTAACCTCCCTATTATATATTTTATCCAGTGTCAATTTCAAATGATCTGACAAACAATATCCAATATTTTACATATTGGGAAATAAAAGCACTGTCGTCTTACAGCATGTTGTATATGTACAGGGTGGGCATATATCTTTGTATCAGTGATTTTCTTAGATTTACTTTCAAATGAGTTCAGAACTTTGAATAACACCAAATTTGGTTCAAAATTCTCAACTGGTCCACATCAAGTTTCTATTTTGGTGCAAGGTCATTTTAGATTCTCCAGTGGTTGCAAATAGATTTTCAATGGGATGCAAGTTCATTTTGTTTATTCAATACTGCACTAATTTATTTACTTTATTTAGGCCAGTAGCCGGCATTTGCCAAGAGGGGGTGGGGGAGTACTTTCTAAAAAAATTCAGGAAGTGGGTTCATAATTGACAATTTTGGTTCAAAAATGGCCAAAATAATTTAAAAAGGATCAAGAATGCTGAAAACTGCATGATTTTGAAAGAATGTTTAGCCAGGGGATGTTCGCTCGAACAAATCAACCCCCCACCCTGGCTAAGGCCTGTTAATGATGGGGAAATCACTGAGTATATGTTTTTACCATATATTATTATTATTATTATTATTATTATTATGAGCTTTATTATACTTGTATCCCACATTTGGGCAAAGTGTACAGCTTAAACAGAAAAAAAATGAAAAAGCTTAACTAATTATCTATATAGTATGTTAACTAATCAAAGGGTGCTTGATCATTGCAAGATTTTATTGGATGCATTTCGTGTTTTTTTCTCTCTCGATAAAAATATTAGATATATATTTTGCTAGTATATTTAATATTATTCCCTCTTTAGCTGGTAATATTGCATTGTTTCGTCTTTGACTCACATTTATAATGTTCCAGATACATAGCAATATACAGGGTGAGCCAAAAATGTTACCTTTATTAATATTTATGTACAATCAGAATTGGTAACATTTTTTGCCCACCCTGTATGTAATGGTAGAAAGGTAAAGGTATTGATTCTGGAGTACAGATTATGTATTTATATTAAATATAGAAAATATTCAGATTAAATGTAAACTGTTGCACAGGTGCAACAGAAAATAAGTCCTAATCTAATATAATTGTTTGAATTGTATAAATTCTCCTTCTCTTAAATTGCTTATCTTAATTTTTTTCATCAAAACTTGATATTTAATTGCAGATTTAGTGAGAGTTACTTTGCAGTAAAGGGGGCAGCGCTTATCTTACCACAATCAGAATGTACACGTCGTATCAGCAAAAGTATTGGAGGTGGGTATCACAGACTTAATTTTAAAGAAATTGAATTTTAAAATTACGATTTAAATTTTTTAAGTTTTAAATTACCTTTTTTAGAAATACACCATCTATAAAAGTATATTTTTAAAATGTTAAACTTCTTGGAAAACCCTTGATTTAGCGCAAGCTTTTAACAAAATGTGAAATTTTGCAAAAATCTGACTAACTCTAACTGTTTTTTCCAGGGGACAACATCCAAACACATTTACAGTCAATGTTCTACCAACTTCGACCCCAGGATACAATCAAAGTTGCTGTTAAACTTGAATCTCAATTGTCACATTCAATTAGGTAACAATATATATATTTTCATGTAACTGCGAATTATTTGAAATGTTTTCATTTTTTAAATTCTCCATTTTCCCAAAGATTTTGTAAAATGTAAAAACTCGACAAACCATACCTGATTCCCGACCCAGTTCAAATGAACTCTTCAGGGTGTACAGTATCAATTAGGCTCAATTCTAAACTTTTTAACAAGATTGTTGACATTTTATTGGTAACCCTAGACTGACCAGGGTTGCATCTTAGAAAATCATCAACTTTTGATGAAATCAAAAGAATATTGTTAAATTGTTCCAATATTTTCAAAACATACAGCTCATTTACATATCTTCTTGTCTCCAATTCCAAATTTACTGAGTTTTACGAGATTTAAACTCAAATAAAACAAGAGAACTGGTTTCTATTTTGGTTCAGGTATGGTATCACCTGTGTTAGTTCTTATTGAAGAATGACTCCATTGGTTTATTTATATACAACCATATATTCCAGATATCTGGTAGTAGTGTCCTGCAATGGGAAGCAAGATACTGAGGAGAGTGTTCTTCTGGGAATGGACTGTGGCGAAGAAACAACTATAGGGATGGTCCTCCCTATTTGGGCAGATACAAAGATAGAATTGGATGGAGATGGGTATGTAGTATGTACTAACTGGTCTTATAAGTCCATAAGTTTTGTACCAGTAATTTCATGAAGCTTGTACTAGTCATTCAATAAGTTTTTACCAGTCATTTCCTGAATTGTATACAAGGCATTCAATAAGTTTTACATATACCAGTCATTTCCTGAATTGTATACAAGGCATTCAATAAGTTTTACATATACCAGTCATTTCCTGAATTGTTTACAAGGCATTCAATAAGTTTTACATATACCAGTCATTTCCTGAATTGTATACAAGGCATTCAATAAGTTTTACATATACCAGTCATTTCCTGAATTTTAAACAAGGTGTTCAATAAGCTTTGTCATTTTCAGTGTTTTATACTGATATTTCAAAATTCTAGCGATGTAGCTTCTGAATCATTGATTTAAAAACAGTGCATTTCTATTAAATATTTACTTAACAATCCTGACAAGTTCATGTTCTTATTTGGATAATTGTTTAATATTTAGGTAATAAAAGTGTCAGAAACTGTTTCATTTCCCTCAACTGCTACTACATGAATTGCTATTGTAAATCTCACAGAAATATGATATCACAGGGGTTACACTAGAATTTCTCACAACGGGCTGGAAAATTTGAAAAGTCCTTAAAAACAACAGGTGAAAATCGCATGTTGCCTGCTGCTAATGAAACCCCTGTATCACATATTTTTGTAATCTGTACAGTTAAACCTTTGCAAGTGGACCACCATTGGTTCTAACAATAAGTGTCCTACATAAGAGGTATTTCACTAAGAGAGGCTTGACTAACATAAAGTCAATGTGACATATGACTGTGGTCAAAAAAGCATATTTTGACCAATTTGTCTCAATTGTGAAAATGGGAATTTTGCGCCCCTTTGAGAAAAAATCCTCTGGAGAACACTTATTCATTGTTCTACTTATTGACAGGTTAACTGTATCTTAGTTACTGTTTAGTATATCGGAGAATTGAATGAAATTGTTTTGTTACATTTCAGTGGGTTCAAGGTATCATCCGACTACAAACAGAGGATCTTTAAGCCAGTCTCTGTCCAAGCTATGTGGTAGGGGTTACATTTTTTATTTATTCAATTATATCAAAATAAAAATTTATTTAAAAGCTCTACAGTCGCATTTCAGGTTTACAATTGTATAAAATTGGAATTCAAAGTAAATAAAAATGTGATTTTGTTTTGTCAAAGAGGTAGTACATGTACTGGTAATTATCCCAACGAACGAAGTTCGGTAGGGATATAGTGAAGCCCTCCGTCCGTCCGTCCGTCCGTCCGTCTGTCCGTCAGTCCGTCAGTCAGTCAGTCAGTCCGTCTGTCCGGAAGATAACTCAAATACTAGTAGACGGATTTTCTTCATATTTAGTGGAAAGATGTATATTGGTGAATAGTTTTACGCAAAAAAAATTTTCAAGATGGCCGCCGCTTTAAAAATGACGGGACTTTTTCGCAAAAATCATAAATTTTACATTCTAAACCAAAGTAGTTAATATTATTGTTTGAAATTTTGGTAGTATATTCACAACATTTATTTATTTCACATATATTCCGTGTTTTTCATCCTGACCCCCAGGGGCCGTGTATGGGGGGGACAGGAAAAGAAATTTTAGCTAATTTTTAGATCTTTCTGAAGTATAGCTTTATTATACTCAAATGAAAGGCAATTAAGAATAGATTGCAAATATTGTATATTTTTTCTGATTCGAGTCTCGTAAAATTCAAAATGGCCGTCTAATGTATGATTTCGCAATAATTTTTTGATCCCTTCAAAGTATGGCTATATTATACTCAAATTGAAGGAATTTTGGAGTAGATCACAATTATGGTATTATTTTTTCAGATTTGTATCTCAGAAAATTCAAAATGGCTGCTTTGCAGGAATTTGCAATTCTAAAATCCAATTTTATCAATTTTAACCAAAGTAATGAGTATAACTGATTGGAATTCGGTAATTGATATTTTGTTCGTTGGGATTTGCTACTCCGCGGAGTTGCCGTTATCTAGTTGAAGATTAATTTTGAATTCTTCAACTGTTTATAGATGCATGCTTTACTAAAACATTTGTTCATTTGTTGAAAACTATTGTAAATAACTAATAAATATGGTGATTATATAATGGTTAGTGTTTATTTAAAAGATGTCACTTTAATGCCTTCCTTATAGTCATTTTGCATCATAAATGTTTGAATTGTAAAAAATAATCCTAATATGTAGCCTACTAGATAGTACACATGTACCTGTTGAAAATCCAAATTCAAATTCCTTATATTCCCAGGTCTGCCCTGCAAAGCCTTCACCGTGCGACAGACACTGCGAGGAGTTACAACTATTTCCCAGGGGGCCTCACACACACGTGGATTGGAAACTACGAGGCACGGATATCATCAGATCGCGATAGTCTCAACGAGTGGGAACAGATGGAGGACCTGGAATCGGTGAAAAATGAGACGATGCTGATGTCAAGATCTTCCGAGAAAATTGAGAGTGTCATCAGGAATAAGTTGCGGGAAGTTATGACGACTGTGGATCTGGAGGAAGTCACTTGCAAATTTGTAAGTATTTATACATGTCCTTGAGGATAAGGTAAAATTATTGATGCTTGGCCTCAAATGGGGGGTCAAACATTTGTCATGTTTTCATAAGCAAACATTAAATTGGTGAAGCACCCTGTTTTAAAATCCCAAATAGGTGAAACACCTTGTTTCAAAATCCCTAAGTGAATGCAGCACCCTTTTTTAAACTTCTAAATGGATGCTGTACCCTGTTCAAAATCTTAAATGGGTGCTGCATCCTGTTTCAGAATCTAAAATGGGTCCTGCACCCTGTTTCAAACTCTTAATTGAGTACTACACTCTGTTTTAAAATCATAAATGGATACAGCACCATGTTTCAAACTCCTAAATGGATGCTGCATCCTGTTTCAAAATTTTAAATGGGTGTTGCACGCTGTTTCATATTATTCATATTTCATTCTCTAATGATGGGTAGAGACAGGATTCTTATATCAACGTAACATTTTATATGTCATTTACATTACTTTATTGCCTATATTTACTGTTATTGAAAATTGTATATTGGATGTACGTTTGGCCCTAAAAGGGCATCAGTACTAATAAAATCCTATTATTATTATTAGAGAGGTTTCTCATGACATTTTTAGCTCACCATATCTGAAACCATATTTATTCATTCACCAGCGTATCAGTTCAATTAAAGCGAGATGCGGTTGCGGATACATTTCGGCTATAGCCCATTGTGCAAAACCTCTTCATTGTGTAATATAAATACATTGCATGTTTCATGTATTTGTAAGATCAATATTTTGAAAGAATTATCAAAGCTCATTAAGAATGGACTACTTTGCAGAAATAGATATTCATGTAAGAACCTCTATGTACATAAACTTTGTACCTTACAAAGCCTCTCTTGCATTTGTAGATAAGGACAGAATTGGAGAAAGAGATGGCGATGGATTTGAAGCCATATAAGAGTTATATAGACCAGGAGATGTTAGTTATAATGGGACAGATGGATGCCGCATCAGAAATATTTGACTTCCTCTATCTTGGGTCAGAATGGAACGCTTCAGATCTTGAAGAACTGAAAAAGAATGGGTAAGTCAGTTTGAAATTAAATTAGTGACTTAACTCCATCTTATTTTTTCAGAGTAGATTACTTTCTGAGATTGTTGAGATAAAGAAATTTTCCAATGAAACAATATTTTTCTAGTGTAATTCTTGATACTGTATTTTTAACTTGTAAAGTTGTCTTAGTGAACAGCTCTCTACTACCTCTTGTAATAATAGGCCCGCCAGGGTTTGCCAAGGGGGGTTCAGTTTTCCAAAATTTCCAGGGGGTTCACATTTGACAATTTAAGCCCAAATATTGTGAAAATCACTTGAGAAGTGCTCAAAATGGTGAAAAACTGCATGATTTTGAAAGAATTTTTGGCCAGGGGGGGGGGGGGGGGGGGTTCGCCCGAACCCTGCAACCCCCCCTGGCTATGGGCCTGAAACACTTGTCATTAGTGAGCACCATCTCTCAGCGGTGTTCACTACACACTGGTTTTACTGTTGTTTTATATATATATGTTATGTCTTCCACAGGGTGGGTTACATTCTGAACATGACTCGGGAAATCGACAACTTCTTCCCTGGGCTGTTCCACTATATGAACGTGCGAGAGTATGACGTCCCGGAGACTGACTTGTTGAAATACTGGGACAAGACATACAGATTCATATCTAAGGCTAAGTAAGTGAACTGAGTGGATGATCTATTAGGTACTGTAAAAACTTTAAGATCTTAAGGTACCGGATTTTCTCGCATATACCCCCCCCTAAATTTAGGCCCATGGGTCAAAAATCGAATGTAGTACGCTTATACGCCCATGGGCCTAAAAAAATGACTATTTATTGATTTTTTCAATAAATTTTGTCACTGGCAGATCGTTCTGTCGTTACTTTGTTTCAACATTAAGTTCAACGCTGTGCCGTAAGTGGCAGTGGTGGATCTTTCTGTTGTTACTTTGTTTCAACATTAAGTCCAAGGTTGTAGGTGACATTTCCTTTATAATTCTTACAAAACATGCGGTAGGACTACAACAGTAGGTACGGTAGTCTTTGAGGAACCATTGTATTCATCAGCTCTTCTCACCTTTACGCCCACTGGGCCAAAAATCGAAAGTAGTGCGCCCATGGGCGAAAAATAAGAGGTTAAGTAACAGACGAAATTACCCCTTCTTTCAGTTATACGCCCAGGGCTTATATGCGAGAAAATCCGGTACTGTAAAAACTTTAAGATCTTAAGGTACTGTAAAAACTTTAAGATCTTAAGGTACTGTAAAAACTTTAAGATCTTAAGGTACTGTAAAAACTTTAAGATTTTAAAAACTGTAAAAAATTTAAGATATTAAAAACGTTAAGATCTTAAGGTACTGTAAAAACTGTAATGAGAAACACCTCAATAATTGGAACACTTTTCAGAATCCAATCCTGCAGTTGATGTAATGTTTAAATGAAACTCTGTAAGTGGAACACTTCCCAAGTGAAACACCTTTTGAGTTACAAAAGGTACCTTTGTTACAAGTATTGAAAATGTCTACAATAGTTAAAAAAGAAACTAGGTGGAAAGTTATGAGTGTTAATAAATGTGCACATTTAGAAAATAATCAAATGGTCAATATTTAAACTTCATGCCCATTAACATGTTTGAAATGAGTGTTACAATTGGTCTCTATTTGTGTAATTGCAGGCAAGCAGGGTCTAAGGTGCTGGTACATTGTAAAATGGGAGTAAGCCGCTCTGCATCCACGGTAAGAATAATACATATACACAGTAGTATACATTCATGATATTGTGGTCATATAGAAATGAGTACACTTTAATATTCAAAATCTCTTTTGAATATTTCCATTATTGGTTTCAATTGATATAACATTGGAAATTGAATTGCCCATAAAATGCCCTTGAAGCTGAAAGTGTACTAATTTTTATTGAGTCACCGTGTAGATCATAACAGCTTTGATTAACAGTGTCTTAATAACATATAAATAATTAATGAAGTACAATTCTGTTGATTTAACCTCAAAATGGTCAATTCATCACAGAACAGAACCCTTACTCCCAAATGTATTCTCAAGTTTTGACAGTTTATTCTTCTATCTAGGTGATATCATTTGCGATGAAGGAATATGGCTGGGACTTGAAAAAGGCGACAGACTTTGTGCGCTCAAAGAGAAGCTGTATCAAGCCAAATGAAGGCTTCACTGCTCAGTTACAAACATATCAAGGAATTTTAGATGCAAGGTAATGATAGGCTCAAAGTGCCAATATTTTTGAAGCACAAAGTCAAGTTGAATGGCGGCCATTTTGAATTTAGCAGCCATATTGTGGAAGTTAAGGATATCTTGAAGTGTAGTCTTTTTAACCAAATCTATTTAGAAAAGTGGTGACCATTTTGAATTGAGTAGCCATATTGAAAAGTTTGTGTGGAAAAAGAAGTAAATATTATACAAGTTTCTTGGATAACATTTGAAGATGAGGATATGGCAGTTCAAGAGCGCTCATCTTCAACAAAAGTTTGATGTAGAGACTTAGCTAAAATATAGACAACCAACAAATTGAAAAATGACTTTAATTTAATTTTGGCCGATCCTGTAATCCAAACCAAATTTCATGTACATGCATAAGTTGTTATAAGTGCTCTAAATTTTCCAATTTACGAGCTCCTTGATTTTCAGTAACCAGCGAGAACTCTGGAGGTGTAAGTCAGAATCTAACCTCCTGAGCTGTAAAGGTGGCAGCACTGCTGATGAACAAGATGAAAACTGTGAAGGAATGGACTCCTTATTCCCCGGCGATGACATGTTTTCATATGGAGGAAAACCACGTTCTTGGAGTGGCGAGGATGAAGAAATAGGAAGACTAATGATGCGTTTTGGACCCAGTACAGGTGAGGAGATTGTCTCAAAACTTATTGAACACCTCGTCATATTCACCTTTCCCAGTTATGCAATATTGCAGATTATTTAAAGTCTTGCCGCCATGAATTTTGATCTTTAATCGAAAAATTTTAATTTTTAAACTTTTGAAAAATAAGAACATTTCTGGAGTGATCATATATTTCGGCTCGTCAAAAAAGTCTTTGATATTAGCAAATTGTTCAAAAATTGTCGGTAAGATCAGCATTGTATTTTGAGCTTTTTGGAATCTTGCCTCTAACCCCTCCTCCCATTCATATGTTTTTTGAAGGTGAGAGGAGATATTAATTCATGGTGTCAAAGCAAATGACTTCAATTATATCAACCTTTCATTCAATATCCATTTTATTATGCTTTATCCAATTAATTAATGATTTTTAATTCTTTTGAGTAAGTAATGGTTTTACATTTTATGTCAGAATTTTGTTTTTGATTTTAAAATTTATTATGGATTAGTAAATGTGAAGAGAAGCATGACTGCTATGCCAATTTTGACTGTAAATTTACATGAATCAAAAAATAGAATATGACAACAAAGTGCCTCTTTATTAATGAATGATCATCCACTCATTTCAATGCAGCTGCATGGTATGCAAGGAGAGTGAAACATTCTCCATGCAGTGGAGTAACATACACTCTGCCAAGGGTAACACACTTCAACTGCACTTTACAAATGTATCATTGTGGTCATGCTTTTCAGCATCAAATTCAGACAAAAATTATGCTTTTTGTTAAAATGGTTGTTTACGGTTCTACCATTCTTCCCATCACTTGAAAATCACAATGTTTGTTTTTGGTACTTTTTATTTTGGTACTTTTTTTGGTAGAATGCCAAATAAAGCTCCAGGGCCATATGTTTTGATAATTGTCATAAATTTTTGAAATGCAAAAATTGTAGATATGTTTTGACCACCATGAAACTTGTAAATCCATGTTCATCTCTTGAAGTCACTCAAACTGTTATTAAATCCATGTTCATCTCTTGAAGTCACTCAAACTGTTGTTAAATCTATGTTCATCTCTTGAAGTCACCCAAACTGTGTTAAATCTATATTCATCACTTGAAGTAACTCAAAGTATTGATAAATCCTTGTTCATCTCTTGAAGTCACTCAATGTGTTGTTAAATTCATGTTCATCTCCTGAAGGCACTCAATGTTTTGTTAAATTCATGTTCATCTCTTGAAGTCACTCAAAGTATTGATAAATCCTTGTTCATCTCTTGAAGTCACTCAATGTGTTATTAAATTCATGTTCATCTCTTGAAGGCACTCAATGTTTTGTTAAATCCATGTTGATCTCTTGAAGTCACTTGAAGTGTTGTTAAATATGTGTTCATCTCTTGAAGGCACTCAATGTGTTGTGAAATTCATGTTTATGAAGTCACTCAATGTTTTATTAAATTCATGTTCATCTGAAGGCACTCAATGTTTTGTTAAATTCATGTTCATCTCTTGAAGTCACTCAAAGTATTGATAAATCCTTGTTCATCTCTTGAAGTCACTCAATGTGTTATTAAATTCATGTTCATCTCTTGAAGGCACTCAATGTTTTGTTAAATCCATGTTGATCTCTTGAAGTCACTTGAAGTGTTGTTAAATATGTGTTCATCTCTTGAAGGCACTCAATGTGTTGTGAAATTCATGTTTATGAAGTCACTCAATGTTTTATTAAATTCATGTCCCTCTCTTGTAGAAGCTCAATGTGTTGCTAAATTCATGTTCATCTCTTGAAGGCACTCAATGTGTTGTTAAATTCATGTTCATGAAGTCACTCAATGTGTTATTAAATTCATGTTCATCTCTTGAAGGCACTCAATGTTTTGTTAAATCCATGTTGATCTCTTGAAGTCACTTGAAGTGTTGTTAAATATGTGTTCATCTCTTGAAGGCACTCAATGTGTTGTGAAATTCATGTTTATGAAGTCACTCAATGTTTTATTAAATTCATGTTCCTCTCTTGTAGAAGCTCAATGTGTTGCTAAATTCATGTTCATCTCTTTAAGGCACTCAATGTGTTGTTGAATTCATGTTCATGAAATCACTCAATGTTTTGTTAAATTCATGTTCATCTCTTGAAGGCACTCAATGTGTTGTTAAATTCATGTTCATGAAGTCACTCAATGTTTTGTTAAATTCATGTTCATCTCTTAAAGTCACTCAATGTGTTGTTAAATTCATGTTCATCTCTTGAAGTCTCTCAGTGTATTGTTTACTCAATCAATGTTCATCCTTCGTGGTCACTTAGTAGTATTATGTGGAATGACCTTGGTGTTTTCGTCAGGAATTATCATAGATTCCAAATCTTTGCTAAACTGTGGCATGCTCGTATTTGGTTTTTTAGTTGTCAAAAAATGCCTAGGACTGTAGTCTATAGCTTGAAAACTGATGGCGTTTGGCTCTGAAAATATACTACTGTACTAATGAATTGATTATTCATAGACGAAATGTGTAATTGAAAGATATAATTGCATGAGTACAGAAGTTGTTGGTATTCAAAACGAAATGCTTATAATATCAATTTTTTCAGGTGCAGAGGAGGAAACCCAATCTTCGATCTCAGAGACGTTATCGCCGTCATACATTGTGACATCATCAAAAGGGGAGGAGCCAATAAAAATGACTGACATACCAGCGATAGTGCTCCAAGATAAGTTTGACATGGATGTAGAAATAAGTTCCCGAAGTGCCGACTCGATGGATGATGTCTTCCCTAACTTACCTAGCCCCGAAGGGACTAAACTACCCACAATTCAATCTGATTCAGTTACCATGACAACCACAGACAAGGTTGAAAGTGGTAACACAACAAATGTTGTGCTTAATCTTAACCTGATTGAATCAGACGCCTTGAAGGAAGGTTCATATTCATCTATAGACAATGCCTCTTGTATTTTATACATTGACAATACTATTTCTTCATCAGATACGGACCATATCCAACATAATGTGCCTAGAACGGACAACCTTGAAACAAAGAAAAACAATTTACAATTAGATCTTAGCGCATTTTTATCTAAAGACCCTGAAGCTGTTTCAGATATTGAAACTGAAAAAGATATTCAATTGTTGTCTTTTAAACAATTTGATAACAAATCGGAAGCAAGTTCCGTGATTTCAGACAGTGGATTATTAGCACTGGCAATAGGTGGTGCTGAAGTTGGTGAAAGTGCAGATTTCGATGATGAGTCTGATGGCGGGAATTCAGACTCAGAGCTTATGGGATATTACGATTGCAGCATGTTTGCTCAAAGTGCCGATGAAGGGGTTCCCCTAACCCCTCTGACTCCCTCAAAAACCCCCGATTTCAACTGGCGGGAACATTTAGAAATCCGTGGATTTTCTTCAGATGACGAGTTTGAATTTCAAACCAGAATAGCTCAGGAACTTTCCTTAAAACAGTATCAACAGGAGAATCATGAAGAAAACGTGCTCAATGAAGGTACACATGAAGAGAAAGCGCTGAATAATGAGCAAAGTCCTGTTCCTAAATTTTTTCAAACCCAAGTGTTACCCAGCCCCATCCAATCAGAGAAGTCCCGCCTTATATCAACATCCAGTCTTACATCAGATGGGCTAACGACACCAGAGGGGAGTGCAGATTCACTTCTCCAGATAAAAGTTCGCCCTGATACCAGCTGGATAAAATCTGAGCCTGAGTCAATTGACCCTATTTCCCCCAGCTCTACAGCCCCTGCTGATGATGCTAATGACCCCCTTGTTACCACCCATAAGGATATTGACCAGAAAACAAAGGAAGGTGGGGACCCATCTGAAGGGATGACTGCACTTATAGATGAACAAACTAGGAGTAGAAATAAAGAAATAAAGACAGAGTCTGATGAAAATCTACCGCAAACTGAAAATGAGAAAGCCAGTGTTTGTGGTGATAAAACCATGGACACTAGAGTTGAGATTGGTATACGTCAGCATTATAAGAAAGAGGATATCAAATGGAGCCCTGGGACAGTTAAGAGACAACTACAGGACATTGAATCAAGATCTGCAAAGAAGGGACACACGAGGGAACCTTCCAATGGTTCTGATAATGGATCCGTGGACTCTGACATATCTAACAAGTCAGCTCAAGAAAATCTCACTCCAAATTCCAGTGGGGAACCTCTCACAAATACTACTCCTTTTGATGTGCCGAAAGGTTCTCCAGATGGCAGTGGTAAAAACACACCCATATGGGGGTCTAGCGTTGAAGATGTCTGCCTCACTCCTGGTACAGTACGACGTACAACTCAGGAGTTTGAGGAAAAACAAAGGTAAGGAATGAAAAGTAGAGAATATACAAATATGTCTGAAAAACATGAAAATGATTAATACATGTTTATGATATATTGAAGCAATAATTCTAAAAAAAATTTGTCCAATAATAGATTTCTGCAATTGTGAGTGTTGATAATTGCGCATGTGCAATAATTAAATTTGTGATATTGTAAGTTCATTATAAAGTTTACCCATAACCATAGCAACACTCATATGACTCATAACTACTAAGACTCATACCATAATTTTCCATCCTCAATAGTATAAAAATTGAAGAATGTTTTCCTCATTGGGACATTTTTAGCCTAAATTACAAGCATTGATCTTAAATGAAATGTGTAGTGATGAGAAATTATTGCTTTAGAGTTAGAGCTGGATCCCCATTTTTAGTGTGTAAAAGTATTGGGTCATTCATAGTGCAAACCTAGGAGAATAGCTTGATTGGAGCACTTTGATGTTTTGATTTTTGGCCTACCCTAGTAAAATTGTTCACTTATTCTATTTCTTCAGATCTGTTGGTTATGAAGACATGCGACCCTCCAAGCCAGTTCACCGCTCCTCTAGCCTTAAAACCATTCGCCCGTCTAAATACAACCGTGATGACGAACGCCGAAAGACATGCATGCCAGTCATATCACGACGCAGTCCCTTAAGAAACTCTTCTTCTATCCCAAAGTCAAAATCATCAGAATTTGGCGGAAGTTCAGATCCTGTATCAACCTCATCTCCACTGTCAATTTGGAAGCGACAGAGTGATCCAGATTTGATGTCACCAGGCAATGATTCTACAGGCACTGGAGGTAGTTCAAAGGTCATCGACAAGGACGCTGGTATGGAAGATGATGCAGTGATAAAGATTTGTAACGAGGATGTTCCCCTTCAGCAAGGCATAGTGAAACGACAAACCAAAGGTAAAATACTGAACTTATGTTTCTCATTATGTCTCCACCACAAGTGGTGACATTTTGTTTCCAACTATTGTGTGGACAGTCTTCAGCTTTTGTTTTTTTTTGTTGGTTGGTGTTTAGTGTTCGGTGGTTGATGTTTGATGGTTGGAATCTGTAATAAATTGCAGGTGGTGACATTTTGCATGTTAATGCCTTGTTTTAATTGACGAGGTGAATAACTTGAGACAGCATATCTAAAATCTCATGTTGCCTTAAGTGATCTCCCCTGCGTTAAAACTGGTGGGTGCTGCGCCCTCTTGAGATTTTGAAAATTGACTTTCACCCAGTTGAAAATTTATTTACGCCCTTTTGAGGATGAGAAAAAAATCATTTAAAAATTGGCATAATTTGACCAAATTTTTAGAATTGAAAGAATTGAAATAAGTCTGTATGTACTCATTTGAGCAAAAAAAACTTTGAAGAATACTGTCCTCTGTTATAAAAACATCCTCTGATCACAGGGCTTCAAAATCCAGAATATCTTCTTTCTTTTTACACCCTGCTATAAGCAGTTAGCATTTCCCCAATTAAGAACTCACATTTGATTCGCTGTCGCAACACTGCGGCATCAATCATGTATACGTCATCGGTGCATAATTAGATCACGTGACTCAGTTTAATCGGGTGCTTCCAAATTGGTTATAGCAGGGAGGAAGAAGGTACGAATTCTGGACACCTGCTTAGGAGGATGTTATAAAAAGGGAAACAATAACATCATAAACAATGTGTCTCTTGCCTAAGAAATTGTTTCATTGTAGACAGAAAGATATAAAAAGTGTAAGAAAAATTAGATTGAAAGAATTTGATTATTAATGTTAATTCAAAAAATATAAATAATCTTGAGATCACTAAATAACTAATTTGACTAAATAACTATTTTTAGGTTGGTTTGTAATTGAGGAGTAGGACTTCTATTAATATCAGGGTAGATTAGTAGATTTTATTGAATTATGCTTTTCATGTAGATAACCCAACACTACTGTTCTATGTATTGTTCAATCATTTGAGATTTTAATGTTTGTTCTCATACATTTTCTAAAGCAGTTATTCCCTAATGCTATTCCAAATGCAATCATATTGGTTGAAGACCACAGTAGAGTTTCCCATAGGTGGCCATTATAACATTTTACCCTGTATCTTATTAACGATTAGTATCCAAGCCTAGTGCAACATACCACAGTGTTCGGGAGAGACTCACCTAGCCTGCTATAACAATCTTACCATGGGTTGTCCACCGAATTTTTGAAATAAATAAACTTGAAGACACTAACCCCCTCTATCGTCAGATTTCTCAGAGAATTCTGGTAAAATCACCAAGGTCAAAATCACTCCGCCGCCAGCTTAAAATGAGATTTCCCACTGAACTCTGACATGTTTTCAGATAAATTAGGACCTACCCTATAAATATTTAGTCCCGATTCACTTCCCAAACGCTAGATGGCACTCCAATGGGGTAGGGAAGGAGAAAATGACTTTTTATTCAGAAAACCAAATCACTAACGGTAACCGCTAATGTCCTTACTCAGGACTATATCCTAATAGTAAACTGAATTAGTTTGTTTTCTTCCAACATGGTTATATTAGCATTGTAGGCATTATCCCGATCACAATGGTATATAACAGTCCTATATTTGAGAAAATGCACGGAGGAAAATTCAATCCTTATAGACACAGGTCCTTTTAGCAAAATTCAGGAAATTTGATTTTGAGATTTCTTGAAATTTCTTTGGGGTAGGGGTACACCTTAAAGATTGCATCACAGATTGAGTACACCCAACTGAGGTGAACATGGCCATATGGGGTATCATGGGAAAGCGATTTCTACTATCTTTCAAGTGATATCCATGCCAAGGCGTTCGATTGCATCTTATGACGTCATATTGGTAGGAAGAAACAAAGGTTCATTCAAAACTGCCCCGAAAACAATTGAATGGCACGGGAGAATAGAATTCGGGGTACTTGGCACAGTGGCCTCGCCCCCAAAGCACCAAAATTGCTTCAAAATGTCACGATTTTGATAGCATTGTTCAGCTAAGATACAGCCCTTTAATATGATATGCGCTATTAGGCTTCTCAATGAACTAAAAAACCTCAAAAAGGGATAAAACCTTCAAAATGCCCCCAAAAAGCGCCTTCTATTAGGTTGAAGACCACAGTAGAGTTTCCCATAGGTGGCCATTATAACATTTTACCCTGTATCTTATTAACAATTAGTATCCAAGCCTAGTGCAACATACCACAGTGTTCGGGAGAGACTCGCCTAGCCTGCTATAACAATCTTACCATGGGTTGTCCACCGAATTTTTGAAATAAATAAACTTGAAGACACTAACCCCCTCTATCGTCAGATTTCTCAGAGAATTCTGGTAAAATCACCAAGGTCAAAATCACTCCGCCGCCAGCTTAAAATGAGATTTCCCACTGAACTCTGCGAGTTTTCAGATAAATTAGGACCTACCCTATAAATATTTAGTCCCGATTCACTTCCCAAACGCTAGATGGCGCTCCAATGGGGTAGGGAAGGAGAAAATGACTTTTTATTCAGAAAACCAAATCACTAACGGTAACCGCTAATGTCCTTACTCAGGACTATATCCTAATAGTAAACTGAATTAGTTTGTTTTCTTCCAACATGGTTATATTAGCATTGTAGGCATTATCCCGATCACAATGGTATATAACAGTCCTATATTTGAGAAAATGCACGGAGGAAAATTCAATCCTTATAGACACAGGTCCTTTTAGCAAAATTCAGGAAATTTGATTTTGAGATTTCTTGAAATTTCTTTGGGGTAGGGGTACACCTTACAGATTGCATCACAGATTGAGTACACCCAACTGAGGTGAACATGGCCATATGGGGTATCATGGGAAAGCGATTTCTACTATCTTTCAAGTGATATCCATGCCAAGGCGTTCGATTGCATCTTATGACGTCATATTGGTAGGAAGAAACAAAGGTTCATTCAAAACTGCCCCGAAAACAATTGAATGGCACGGGAGAATGGAATTCGGGGTACTTGGCACAGTGGCCTCGCCCCCAAAGCACCAAAATTGCTTCAAAATGTCACGATTTTGATAGCATTGTTCAGCTAAGATACAGCCCTTTAATATGATATGCGCTATTAGGCTTCTCAATGAACTAAAAAACCTCAAAAAGGGATAAAACCTTCAAAATGCCCCCAAAAAGCGCCTTCTATTAGGTTGAAGACCACAGTAGAGTTTCCCATAGGTGGCCATTATAACATTTTACCCTGTATCTTATTAACGATTAGTATCCAAGCCTAGTGCAACATACCACAGTGTTCGGGAGAGACTCGCCTAGCCTGCTATAACAATCTTACCATGGGTTGTCCACCGAATTTTTGAAATAAATAAACTTGAAGACACTAACCCCCTCTATCGTCAGATTTCTCAGAGAATTCTGGTAAAATCACCAAGGTCAAAATCACTCCGCCGCCAGCTTAAAATGAGATTTCCCACTGAACTCTGACATGTTTTCAGATAAATTAGGACCTACCCTATAAATATTTAGTCCCGATTCACTTCCCAAACGCTAGATGGCGCTCCAATGGGGTAGGGAAGGAGAAAATGACTTTTTATTCAGAAAACCAAATCACTAACGGTAACCGCTAATGTCCTTACTCAGGACTATATCCATTGCATGTTCAACACAAGCTCATATGCATTAACTAATACCAGTGATCTCCCCAGCATTAAAGCAAGTTGGTGCATCACCCACCTTGGAATTTAAAAATATGCTTGCACCCACCTGAAAATCCATTTGCACCCAATTGAAAATGAGTAAAATCATGAAAAATGGGCATATATTGACCAATTTTGGTCTGAATTGTAAAAATTGTGAGAATTTTGCATCCACTTGAGAAAAAGTCCTGTGGAGATCACTGTAGTACACTGTAATGCAGATCTAATACACTAGATGCTCTGTAACACAAGGGTTCTTAAATGCAGGGCCTAATGTACTGTAATGCAGGGCCTGAAACACTGTAATGCAGAGCCTGATACACTGTAACTGTAATGCAGGGCCTAATATACTATAATGCAGGGCCTTGGATACACTGTAATGTAGGGCCTAATGCATCTCCTACAAATGCCCTATTCCATAGTTTTTGTGATATGATTCATTCAGACTCGAATTCAAGTCATAATGCATTTAGTGCTACCTAACGCTATGTCATGCCTAGGAGATGTTTAAATTGTGATCAAATCGACTTTTCTGAAATGTGATTGACCTTTCAAAATCAAAAATTGTTTATACAGAGTTAGCCTATGACATATCTCTCAATCTTAAGATAGCCTATCATATTAATGTATACATGGTAACAATCATCCGCATTTCCTCACTCTCTCGTTATTTTGCAACTAACCTTTCAATTTTCATATGGAGTAAGAGATTGAACCATATTGAAATTAACTGTTTTACAACTGCCAACATATGGGCATCATTCCTTTGGCATTAGGCCATCAATGTCTGTAACAAATGGCTGGTGGTGACATTTTGCATGTTAATGCCTTGTTTATGAAGTGTAGGATTCTGCTCAGACTGCTGAAAATTTTGTTATTTATTTTCAGATTTTGAGAGTAGGACAAGTGAGTCAGAAATCTCCACACTCAGTGACAAATCAGCCAATAATCAACTTGCTACCATTAACCAATCAGAATCAAGGATAGAAAAGGGTCATAAACGACAAAAATCTGATCCGAAGTTTGGTCAAATTTCGCAGGGTGTACCAACATCTTCTCCAATGATTTCTGCCTTTCTAACTGGAACTGATGTGGTCGTAGGAAGCGTAAAGCAGCAACTTGAAGCCATTGAACAAAATAGATTTGGCATAGCAACACCGGAAGATTCTTCTGAAGACCCCTTAGCTGCAGATCGTATTAAAATGGACAGTGAGATGTTGAGTATGATCCGCCAAGTTGGAACCTGTTTTCTCGAGAGTCCAGCGAAAGAAAAAACTCCTGAACAATTAGGAAAACATAAGCCAGGGAGGGGACTAGTGCAGCGTATCACAAATGACATTGAGAATAAATCATGTGGAAACGTATTGGCAAAATCATCGTCAAAATTATCCGCTGCTAAAACACATGCTTTTGTACCTCGGAAATTATCTCTTCCACACAAACTCCCGGAAAATGATGACATTGAATTTTTGAATATTGAGAAACCATTTGCAGTAACTCCCAACACTGTACCTGTGTCTCCATCTATAGAGGCCAGGCCTTCCGTGAAGAGCGAGGTCCAGAGATGGTCCACCGAGATATGCTCACCGATCGATGTTGTATCAATTAAGGAGGATTTGTTTGTTGAAAAGAGTAAATCGGAGCCAAATTCAAAAACTGACGATGTCAAAAAATCAGATGTTGAGACTAACATGAGAAGCACCCTCAGCAGTTCTTCAACTCCCAGAATTCATAGCAATTATAGTGAATCCATGACAATCCCCAAAGTTGATCGTGACTCACCCAAAATGGGTTTATCCAAAAGTGCTCCAAATTCACCAGGAAAGGAAAACAGTGAATTAACATCAGATGGACTCGAGTGTATTGAAGATCTTATGGTCAAAAATCTTGTCAATAGATTTGAGGATCCAACTCCTTGCCCCGACACTGAAAATCCAGATCTCCCACCTCCCGAGTCAATTGACCAAGAAACTATTATTCGGTCAAAAAGTGCCTCTGATAAACTTTACGCTCAAGGTTTTCTAGACCTTAAAGACAATGGTGCTCCAACTTTAAAATCCGTGGTTCAAGGAAATACTGATTTGAAATCAGGCGCTATACCAAAATCTCCCCAGACTAAAAGTGCAGTTACTAAACCAAGTGCAGTATTGTCATCTCCTAAGGAATATATTAATGTAGCCTCAGACACTACTGTGAAAGGTGACATAAAACCATGTGACACCAAATCAAAAGATGACAGAAAGCTTAAATGTAACACCAAAGTTAAGGGTGACACCAATCCAAAATGTGACACTAAACTTAAAGGCGAAAATGAGCCCAAATGTCAAACTAAAGCAACAAGGAAAGCTCTGCAGGAAAAGAAGAAACAAGGTGATCCTCTTACAGATCAAGCCGGCACTTTACATATAGAAAAGACTCAATCGCTAGAAGAAGATAATATGAATACAGGGGACGAGTACGAGGAGATGCCCGTCAGTGCAATTAGGAAAAGTTGGTCATTACGTGAAAGTAAGGCGCAAGACATCCAATCGGTGTTACCCAATCAGGGACTTAGGTCGAAAGTTCAAGATTCATCTGTCTCAAAAATAAAATCATTCAAAGAAAAATCAGTAGAAAGGGAAAAAGAACTTGAAAAGGGGGATTCTAGTGTGAAGTCCAATCTTGTAGGCCCAGCTCAGACTATAAGCCAAAGGAAAAGTTGGCCCTCTAGGGGGACTAAAAATACTGAGGAGTCTCAGTCCCAGGACAATAATAACTGCTCCATAGAGGGTATATCCTTAAAACGCTGGTCATTACGGGAGAATCAACAACGGAGTTTTGCGCCACCTATTGAGAGTCCCATGGGATTGTACGCAGTAGAGAAAAAGCTTCATGGGAAATCACATCCTTTGGCAAAACTGCAAATGAAAAATAAAGGGCCTTTTGATACGATGTAGATACAATACACATCCACTTTTACTTACCGCCTCTTTTACTGCTTTTAAATGTCCTTTTTGAGTCAAATGTTTTTGTTGTTCATGTAAAGGAGAAAGCATTAGAAAAGTATGGTTAACTTGACCTTTTCCCTAGTTATTGGGATTCACCATTTAGCCTTCACGGTACACATTTTTCATGTCAGTTTGTTCAATGGTCTTCAACTGTACTTCGATGCAAAGGCTTATCTTTGCAATATACAAGTACATTGTACAAATAGTTGCTACTATACTATGGTGCCTTTATTACCAGTTTTGGAATCAGAGCTGTTCAAAATTTTGAATTGAAATGCTTAACACCAAACACCATCCACAAAAAAGTTGAAGGCTATAACAAAATTCTATAATATTATTTTTATCTTTGTAATTAATACCAAAATTTTCTTATCAGAATGACTTATTTATATTTAGAATCATGCAATAATGAACATGTAATGTTAACACCAACAAAAGTATTTATCGTTCTGAAATAATTTTTAGTGTACTATATCCTGAAAATATTGTTAACATAATGTATTTGCTTAATTTAAGTAGCCTCGCTGAAATAATTTGTAATCTGAGACAGGGTGATAAGTTTTATATTGGTGAGGCTTAGAGCACTAATCCTTCACCCTACCCCATTAATATGGACTAAATGTATGACCATTTTGCCTTGGAAATCTACATGTATAACAGGTATAGGTTGATCTATGAATTCTCATTTTTGTATGTCCATTTTGCCTTGGAAATCTACATGTATAACGCGTATAGGTTGATCTATGAATTCTTGTTTTTTTAATTTATTATATTACATGTTGACCTAAAAATGTAGGTTCCAATTACAATTTGCTAATTGCTATAAAGAAAATTGTGGGTTGCATATTTGGGCCACCCTGTACATTTAAAATTCAGTTTGTAATATCAATGTCAAAATGGAATGTTAAGTGGTGGAATATTGCATTTTTTGTTTCTTACATGTATTGTACTGTACTGTATTGTTAAACTGTACACTGTAATTATGAGCTTAAATAGTCTAAGGACTTTCTTTACTGTAACAGTAATAATCAAGGAAGTTCAACGATTTATTCTGATATGCTTAGTTTTTCTTCTCAGCATTGGGATTATCCGAATGCATTTATTTCTTGTATAATCCATTGGATTTTAAATTCACTGCCTTCTTTTGCATGTAAAAATAAATGAGAAACTACCTTTTAAGAAAATCATACCAGTTAACTGAACTATAAGAAACTTGGGTATATTTTTCCAAGGTTAAATATGATGTTATAGTACAGTGTTATTTTTAAATAAAAACCTAAATAAAAAATAAATGAGAAACTGCCTTTTAAGAAAATCATACCAGTTAACTGAATGAAAAGAAACTTGGGCATATTTTTCCAAGGTTAATATGATGTCATAGTAGTGTTATTTTTAAACAAAAATCTAAGGTATCATCGATTGTAAACTTAGTCTTGCGTCATCTCTGACCCCCTCCCCCTTATCTTCATTACCAACTGAGATGAGGTATTCAGTGTCACAGGGGCTTGTAGTGAGGCAATTGTATACCATGTGCTTACGAACAGAAAATATTTAGTATAAAGATCATGAAAACTTCTGATGAATCAATGTGCGATGTACATGTACGAATAATTTTAAAATCTGCCATACATTTTTTATTATTGAACTGTGCAAATGGCATCATATCAAATAGGTGGCAAATTAATTCACTTGATTTAGCTATAGAATAACATACAGTCATTGTGAGAGCTCTAAAAAATTAACCCCAAATGCTTTATTAATTAGTATAAAGTGGGCAAATTGAGTAACTTCCCATGGGTCTATATGTAACTTAAAAGTAGCCCTCTCCAAGGAGAAGATAACTTTTGTATGTATATTATGACAATGATGTATATTATTTGAAGATAATGCCTATGATCTTAAACTAGTATGTAAAAAATATCAGAACTACTTGTTTGTATTTTAACTCTTAAAATGTTGTTTGATTGCATATAATTTATTGTTCTTATTCTAAAATATGGCTACATTCTGTAATTTACAGTATCGCTGTTTATGTTAACATGGTGTTTAAAAATGAACCTTGTAGTATGCAGTAACAAATAATAAATCTTTACTAAGAAATATTAACATATTTTATGTTTATTCATCATTAATTTTTCTTGGAAAAATACTTCATTATGATTGGTCGATCGGAGGTATACAATCAAGTCCAATGAAGACTAAAAAGGTATTAAAAGAACCTTTGTATTTACATTACTCTGGACTAGTTAAGTTATAAACTTTCACTCTTAATGTACAAATACCCAATGACTTCACATTCACATTTTGATGTTATACAGTGATTTTGTATACTGTACTTCTACTTTATTTGACAGCTGTTTTGATTTGGCGATCCGCCAAATTATTGATTGCCAAATTGTTAAAGTCTACCAAATTAAGTAGCCACCAAATTCCCTGGTAATTTTAGTATAATGTAAATTAGCACTATTAGAACATTGAAATATTGCAAGTCCGTCAAATTAAATAGTCGCCAAATGTTCAAAACAGCAAATCTGCCATAATGAGTAGCACCAAATTAAGAAGTACAGCACAACCTATCCTTATCGCCTGTAGTGTTATGACATTTTGTGAGTTGAGTTCAGCAGTTGGAATCTGTAACAAACTGTTGCAATTTTGAAACGATTTACAATAACTTACCAGATGGTGACATTTTATCATTTATGGGGTCAGAGACTGAGCGCCTATCAGAACTATTCCATCGCCAAACAAAGTACTATTTAACATGATGGCAAGTAAAATGTTGTAAATCCTACATTTCCCTGAGTTAGTTAATGTTGCTATAGTAATGAACCAAATGTCATTGTTTAAACAGCATTTACATGAATATCAACAGCATTATAGCTTTTGGATATTGTTTGAGTCCATCATGCAACAAAACTACAGCTGTTTCCAGTGTTGTCATAGAAACAAATGTCACCAATAGTTAATACACACACATCATGGTTGTAATGTATTTGGCACAATGACACAATCATCTCATATCTCTATAGCCACTGTTCGTTATATTGTTACCTAGTGATGACACAATAGCACATGTTACCATAGCGATGCATCATTCTACGTAGTCAAGGTCTTCTGGTATTCCAAACTGTTTATCAATTACGCTGTCTTCCACACAAAATTTGTTCTTCACCCAGGATTTTGTTGAGAACACATTATCTGAAAACAAGAATTTATATTATATACAGGTTACAATGGAGGTGGCGTGAAAAATAGCTAAAACATTTTATTCAATATACTTACATCATGTTTGAATAAATAAAACAAATAAAAATGTAACTCTTTAATTATTTGATTTCTAAGGCTATCTACCCCCATAAATGTGTGATTTTTCAAATCAACCCCAAAACTACTTGACACTTGTGTATTGTAATCTTGTGGTTGGAAATAAGTTTGAGAAATGGTTATTTAGACAAAATTCAGCTTTGTGTGAAGTACTGACAACGTTTTACAATTGCGACATTTCAATCCACAAGTAGTTGTGAGGGTTATTTGAAAATAAACCCCACATTCACAGGGGTAAGGATTATCTTTGCAATAATTTTTTATTTCTGATAAAGGTCCATGCTCAGTATGGCAAGTGATTTTAGATGGTCATATCTTTAACCATGGGTACTTTCTAGCCATAAATACAGTGTTCTTTTTATAAAAACAATTGTTTTCTTTCAAGTGAAGTCCCCGTGGTAGTAAAATATCAATCTAACGCTCTGAAAAATAATTGATTAGGACCCCACCTTGACACTTTTTTAAAAATGATAGGCTCGAGGATTTTGTTTTTCTCAATTTAAACATATTGAGAGTTTCTTCTACACTGTATTAACAATTTCTGAAAAATGGATGTTGAAATCTGTTTAAGTTAAAAACCACATATCCCATGTTATTTTCCCATAGGGAAAACTTGTGCTATCCATTGTTTTCAGCATAATTTTGGTCATCGAAAATTGATATCTTCAAAACTAGACTTTCAATACCATTCTACTTTTGAAAAAGATTTAGACCATTTGTTGAATAATCTTTTCATGCAATAAAAACCAGAAAAAGATCCTCTTTTGAGTAAATAGCTTCAACATTTTGAAAATAAAAATGTTGACATGGGGTCCCTATTCATAATTTTTCGAATTGTTCGATTGATATTTTTATCATCATGGGTACTTCACTTGAAATAAAACACATTGTTTTATAATAATATAATGATTGTTGTAAAATTGCATGTAATGAGGAAATGTGTTCCCTCTTTTAGAGTACCACATGTTTACCCTTATGTCCACAGCATGTATCTACTTAACATAATTAAATGTTAATGCTTTGGTTAAATTAATTTAGGCTCATTCTAATCATTTGTCTGTTTAAGCTAAACTTATAACTTTTTTTTAAATATCCAAGTGAATATTTGTTTTTAATTCTAAAACTGCAAAGGTAATTCACGTAAACAGAAAAATACATTCAAAGATGTTAAAATCTTATGAATACTGTAGGTGTTTAATAATATTAAAAACATAAGTTAAGGTTTTTGAAATAACCAGAAAGGCAACACTAAACTGATATTAAATTTGAAGGCCTAACTTCTAAGAACTTCCTAACTGACTCAACATAATATATGAAATTTATTGGCCAACTTATTTTTAATCTTACGTTTTATCAATAGGTATGTAGGTTAATGCAAATGTTATCTTGACCTGTTTTGTATGAGTGTATAAAACATATGGTTTGTGATACTTCTCAGAACTGAAACCATGATTCAAAAGTTGTGCACCATTTCAAAACTGATAGACGACACTTGTAAAGTTATATTATCAAATAAGACATAATCAACTTTGAAGGATGGCAGAAAAACCTGAAGGCATAGAGGAGTGGGGGACAATCATTCAACGTTACAAGGGTCTCTTCAACAGTCAAACCATGAGTGATGTTCAGTAAGTTAAGGTACAGCTGGAAAGTAACATTTCGGTAAAAAATTGCTATACCTGCACATGTTATTTTCTGGTACAAAATAAAGTATGAAGGCATGTATCAATTTCCTTGCTTTTTTCAGGAAAGTATCATTACATTGTCTTCTTTTAGAATATCTGGTAGGCGTTCAAAGGGAACTCCAGGGAATTCTGATATTTCACACTTCCTGTTTTTCCAAATTTTCTTTCAAAGTTTCCAGACAACACAGGAGCTACCATTGACCTGTTTACAGGTTTACTAAAAGTAGACAGTGTAATGATACTTTCCTGAAAAAAGCAAGGAAATACACACATGCCTTCATACTTAATTATGTACCAGAAAATAACATGTGCAGGTATAGCAATTTTTTACCAAAATGTTACTTTCCAGCTGAACCTTAACACACCCCTCATACCTATACTCAGAAAAATCTTTTTTTCTGACTTAACTTTGATTGTGAAAAATAAGGAAATGATATGATACTCACAGGAAGTTGTATTAAGTCCTTTTTTGGTTCTTCATGGTTTTTAACTCTTGAATTTCAAAACACCAACTCTTTGTGAATTATATACCAAGGTATAAAAATTTTTGAGGGTGAATTTCATTTTATTTTAGTTTGAGTCAGAGTCAGTGATTATATGATGTCTTGTTGTTTTGCACGACTATTTTCATCATAGAAATATCAATCAATTAGGGATTCCATTGGTGTTTTGAATTCAGGACTATTTTTACGCTAAGTTGTGCAAGTTTGGTCAGAATTTTGTAGAAAATCGACTTTTGATTTCATCTATTTTTTCAGATATTTTTCTATGAGAGTCCTTTAAGAAGTATCTATACTGAGAGTGAGAACGCCAATTAAAACGTAAAGGACAAAAAATGACTTGATACAACTTCCTGTGATGATACATGCCACATATCTAAGTTACCGGTATGCAATATGTACTAAGCCCCCTAGGTTACATAATAAGCCAAACAATACATAGTATCTTGTATTTTTCTCTTAGGTTCAGTTTTGGTGCCTCTAAGGGGCCTACAGTGTATGCTCATAAGGTGATACTAGGAGCTGCAAGTGATGTGTTAAAGAGCATGTTCTATGGGGACCTCAAAGAGACAACTGATGTCATTGATATACCAGACATTTCAATGGAGATTTTTCTCGAAATCATGAGGTAAATGTATTGGAATGTCACAATAAGTTTTTGTCACCCCCTGCCATTTGTTCCAGATGCCAACCACCGAATACCAACCAACTACGGCTGAACACCATCCACATAAAAGTTGAAGACAATAACAATATGTCACAACTTCTTTTCAATCTAAATTTAGGGAGAACAGAGAATTTATAGCATATATAGGATTTTTAAATTTTTGGTCATGATATACATTGACTACAATACAAACTTATTCTTCATTGCAAAATTCTTTTTTTTGTAAGTGATATTTTTCCATTTGAAGGTTTATTTACTATGGAGAAGTTAACCTAACACCAGAAAATGTAATGGGAATTTTCTATGCCACCAAGAAGTACCTAGTTCCAGGTTTGGGTGAGAAATGTAGGAAATACCTTGATGAAAGCATAGACCCAGACAATGTTTGCACTATCCTGTATGCATCCTTGAATTTTGATGAGGAACCCCTCAAAAAGAACTGCCTTGATATGATAGCAGAAAACGCAGAAGATGTGTTAGCATCAGATGCATTCTTGAATTGTTCAAATGAGGTACTTGGATTAGTTTTAGATCAAGATAAGTTAGGCATACAGTCAGAAGTTGATGTATTCCTGGCAGTAGAAAAATGGGCGAAGGAGGCATGTAAGAAGCACGACCTTCCCGTCACTGGTGATAACATGAGGGAGATGATTGGTGATGATCTCTATAAGCTACGTCTACTTGATCTTACACCTGAAGAGCTTGGGAAGCACATTTCCCCAACTGATATACTAAAACCCCTTGAAATCAAGGATATACTGGAATGTATAACGATTGGAAAACAATGTGCAAATCCAAAGTTTAACACAAAAACAAGGGAAAAATTCAATGAAAAAGAATGTAGGCGCTTCACAATTTGTACTACATGTATTGGTACTTTTTGGAATTGCCCTGGAGATTCATGTGATGCACTTACATTCACAGCAGATAAAGCAATTATATTGACTGGACTGGGGGTCTTTGTTCCTTATCAAGCCACAACATATAAATTTACAGCTTCAGTCCAAGTACTTGACAAAACAAACAAAGTCTTATATGATGTAAAACATGCATTCACACAAGATGATGTCCTAATGGGAGATACTGTAAAGAAGATTGTTTTTGACAAGAAAATTGAAGTAAATTCTAAGGATAAATATTCCATAAAGATATGGCTAAAGCGGCCAGGAACATACAGATACAGAAGTTATAACATGTATTCTCCAGTTACAGTTGACAATGTTACTTTCACATTTTCAAATCACCCAGCTTCAGGTAATGGTACAGACGCTATACATGTATCTGGCCAACTTCCCTGTCTTTATTTTAAGCGTTAAGGTTAGGTAAAGGACGATTATACCTACTCATGAAAATTTGTTTTCATATATTACATTCCCATAGCTAAGTTACAGAGAAAGATCATGGTATGCATCTGTTTTGATCTGGAATGTGGTTTGTCCATAAATACACTGAAAGGTTTGGAGAATGCAGACATAATTTTGTGATGGAAATACCTTCATAGAATTTACCTAGTATGCCCTGAAAACTAATCAGTTCTACATTTTACAAGAAACATCCCTTAATTTCAAATTGGTAGATGAGACTTCATACACAATTTCAGGACTACATTCCAATATTGGCACTGCAAAAATCCAGTATCCACAATAGATAATCAGTAATCAGTGTTAGACTTTCATACCAAGAACCCTAAAAAATTCAGATCTGAGTCCACACTGTCAAACATGAATTTGTAGATGACATTAATGACACACAGTTATAAATATTGCACTTTGAAGATGCAAATGGTAAGCATTAATTTACCCAGCATGCCAAAAACCTGATCAGATTTTAGCTTCTAGTCTGCTCACATGTGTAGAAAATTCAAGTTGAGCAGGTTAGCAATTTTTCTGGAATTGTGATGACAAGCATGATTTGTAGTCTGGAACTTTGAAAAACTTAGATAACATCATGTGTGAACTAGTTTGATAATGTTGACCTTTGACCTTGAAAATTTTGTAATTAAGTTGACCTTAATTTGAACCTTTCAAAAGTCACTGAAGGTCAACCAAAGGTCAAATCTCAAATCTATGGTCAGATTATAGATGATTCAAAAGAAAATTGGTCAATTTGAAGCAAGTTGAAAAATTCAAAATGGCCGATTTATCAAAGAATCCAAAATGTAGCCTAATGGCTGTCATGTAATATAGCAAGCATCCAGGTTTCCTTATCAGATCTTGGTACTAGTCTATTGCATCTCTAAAAATTTCAAGCTGAACGAATGAGTGGTAAAATCATGTGAAAAGTGCTCAGACTGGTAAAAACCTGCATCACTTTGAAAGAATGTTTCGCTCGAATCCCCTAACCCCCCCCCCCTTCCCTGGCTATTGGCCTGCCTGTGTAAAATTCATGCCAAACTAACCTGTCCATCTATTGGCAGCTTCCTTGGCAACATCAACTTCTTGTTTCATAGCTTCCAACATTTCAGGGTCACATTCTTTAAACCTTTCTATATCTTTAAGGAGGTGTTCATGTTCTTCAGTTTTACTCTGCAATTCTTTGAGAATCTGATGCCTCTCATCCTAAAATGTAACATATTCATCACTTTAAAATTTACAATTCTAAGCGATCTCCCGGCAGCTTTAAAGTAAGTGGGGGCTGCACCCACTTGAAAATTTTATAATAGGCTTTCACCCACCGGAGAATCCATTTACATTGAAAACGAGAATATTCATGAAAAACAGGCATATTTTGATCAAATTTGGTCTAAATTGTGAAAATTGAGATTTGCATCAACTTGAGAAACACAGGATATAGTGCACTTTTGAGTTGTGCATTACTTTGAGCAAAAATAATTTTCCATAATTTTATTGATTGATTAATTAATTGGCTAGTGCATTTTACTTCTCTCAATATGCATTCATACAAAGTTCTTCATGAAAATGATAGCTGCTAAAAATTACTGAGGAAAGGTGTTCACATTGAGAGGTGTTTGGATATGAGGTGTTCGGATATAAAGGTTCCACTGTAGTTATAAATTATCAAATTAAATACTTCACTATTATATATTGTATGTCAAACTTAGTATCACAAACAACGGTGTATTTCAATTCAATTCAATTAAATTCAATTTATTCATTCAAAATTACATCATACAATATTTCATCAATAACATGAAAAAGACACCCCAAGGGGCGTTTTTCAAATTACATCTCTCCCCCTCCATAAAGTAACTAAGTAAGGATAAGAGATCAAACAGCCCACACGTAATTTATAAAATGTAGTAAGGATTGCATTTAGCTACATACTGTATCTTCTTTTCCTATTTTCATTTTCTGACATTTCTCCTGTGTCTCGGCATATTTTTTCTCCACTTCTTTGAGTTCTTCTTCTAGTTCATTTATCTTGCGTTTTCTCTGGAATCATACAACACAATTATGCAGCAGCAAGGTGTTAAATTCTAGTTTCACTAACTACATGCATCCTCTGATGAAAAGCTGGTGAAAATACTCTCTTTTCTTGGTGCAATTATGTTCTAATTTAAGGCAAGAAAGGGCATAGCACCCAGTACGCACAGGCGTACCATATGGTTGCAAATTCACTCTAAATACAATACTTCATAATTTTCTCCCGCCCAGACCCGCCTGAATCCGTATTTACATTTCACTCAACTCGTATTCCCCATGATGGCTTACTAGAAACTACTATAAATATAGCGCTACGTCTATGGTTGGGAGCAAGATCATAGACACAATCCCTGTTGAAGAACAAGTTAATTTTGTCGGGGATTCATAAGCCTGATTTAGATTATTTGGACACATGCCTATTGGAATATTTTGACATGATAGAAGTGTAAGGATATCTCAGATTGAAGGAGCATGGCTCTTGAAAATACATTATAGTGTATGAATTTATTAAATATATTATATCTTTTATAATGCATTATTATTTTGTACCAACAATTTGTATTATTACATTATACATGTATGTATTTGTAATGGTCCATTATCAGTGATCTCCCCAGCATTAAAATATAGCATATACAGCTGTAGTTCCCACCTGGGTCCATTAACGCCCACTTGGGAATGGGAGAAATGTCATGTCAAATGGGCATATTTTGACCAATTTTGGTCTGAATCATGAAATGAAAATTTTTGCACACAGTTAAGGAAAAAAAATCCTGTGGAGAATACTAATTTTATATTATATAACTAGGATGATGATAATGACGATGATGATGACTTAACAAGGTGATAACAAAATGCGGATGATTGAACAAGTATCAAACTGACAAGTTCAGATAACTGATAAGTTCAGCATGACATCTTTCAGTTAAAAATATCATCAAATGTACGTTTAAGTCATCATCAAAATAACTATAACAATAAAAATACATAGTTTCAATATTGTATTATAGGGAGAGTGGTTACAAATGTGGAATTTCGTTTAGAATTATAATTATATTCATTTGATATGTAATATTACACATGATCTTATCTAAATATTCATGATATCGGTATTCCTATATATAAATAAAAAAAAGTAAGAATACTATGATCATAATGAAGGTCACAGTCATTCTTATGAAATGGATTGATTATTCAGTTGTTGAATGATGAGATTTGTATATTTTATCTAACATGATAATACTATATGTTAACAATGGACTGATATTAGAGAGATTTCTTCATAAAGTTAAAGCATAACTTATGATTATGCGGATAGCTATGAATGCAAAAATATGATCTTAATATATATATAAAAAAGTATATTTCATGAATCAATGCTTTATAACTTATATTCATGGGTGATTTATAAGTATGCTATGGACAGATATGACTAGCCAACTTGCTAATTGATATTATTTTAATTATTTGATATTAAAATAAATTAATAACACCAACACGAATTGTTATGTTCTCTCCAATTAGCAACTGAGCAGATCAAGGGAAGATACACAAATGCATTCTGAAATCTCTCTAATAATGATATTTTATTATTATGAAAATTATGTATTTTGCTGAGCTTATGTATTGCTTTTGTAAAGTGTTTGGATGGATCAACACACTCTGTGCTATACAGTACCGAATGGATGAGTTGTATTTGTTCAGATTTTGAATAATTCTATTTTTGTTCCATATTTTTGTAAATGGACATG
Organism: Owenia fusiformis; assembly: GCA_903813345.2. NCBI lineage: Eukaryota > Metazoa > Annelida > Polychaeta > Sabellida > Oweniidae > Owenia > Owenia fusiformis. The sequence goes on from CAIIXF020000012.1 coordinate 11,589,207, forward strand.
CATATATTATGATTATCGATACTTTAAAATGCTGAGATTGGTCAAGTTGTAAGATAATCATTGGCAGTATAATAATAAGATTTGTTTGGTATTTTGAGTAGTACTACTTCTTTACTCAGGGTGTGTTGTTCTTATCAGTATGCGCTTGAATTTTTTTTCCTTGTTGATTATATGTCAGCCCGGAGGTCTGAGGCTAAGAGGGGGTAATGTGAGTAATAAAACATGAAATCATAACAATCATATAGTTGATTGTATGTTCGGAATATTTCTAGCGACAAAGTCTAAATTTTTCTCTTTGCCACAGATTAATATAAACAACATTATTATTGAAGACAAGGAACAAATACCTCGCATGTAAACAAACTTACTTTTCATTATTATATGAACAACTATGCCAGAATGCGACATGTGTATGCCAAAATGAGACACACTTATGCCAAATCATAAAAGTCGTCCAAGCTCTCCTTTCCTTACAATATACTATACCATATTCGCTATACTGAGCCAAGTTGATTTTGTAATATCATGTACTGTCTATTTAAGAAAAGATCATAAACAATTATACTGATGATGCATCGTCGGTCTCAGGATAGAAAGCTGGATGATTTTGCCACACCAAACTTGGCACCAGTTTTCTACTCTCTGAGATCGACGATTTAATCATCGGCTAATTTGGATAGCTAATGTTTTTAACTAATTAACAGAAATGACTATAAAACTGCAGACTGCAGACTATAAAAAGAAATGTTACATCAAATCATTAAGATTTAAGTTTTAGTTTTTGAACAAGAGCATGCTACCAAGAAAGATATCTAGACATTGAAAATCAGAAAAATTATTGTAAAAATCAAAAAAGAAAGTTAGAATAAAATGAATCAATAAGGAGATAGAGGATTTCATTTAAAAAAGACTAACAGGGGCAAAATGATGATTTCATTAAGATTGTTGAATTTTCAAATGAAAGATAATTTTGTTCAATGATGGGAGAGGAGGGATAAACGACAACAATATTTACTTTGTTTTTCCACAATTATTGTTGATGATAGAACAGCATGAATTCTGATACTCATCACATCTTTCTGACTCTGTTTCACTAAAACAAAACATGGCTCATGGCTGAGAAATGAGATGCCGTGGTTAACAGGCCCGTAGCCAGGATTTGCGATTTGCCAGGGGGGGGTTCACTTTTTGAAAAATTTCAGGGGGTGTTCACTTGTGACAATTTTCGTCCAAAAATGGCCAAAACCACTTAAAAAGTGTTCAGAATGGTGAAAAACTGCATGATTTTGAAATATTTTTTGACCAGGGAGGGTTCGCTTGAACTCATTGAACCCCCCCTGGCTATGGGCCTGGTTTATCATGATGTAAACCATGCTTTTTTCTACTTACATTTTGACTAGCTTTGCTTGGGAATGCCCAGAAGTAGATTGAAGTCCCAATCTTATCTGTATCAACCATGCCATCATCTACTAAACTCTGAACAATGTCCTTGACAGACATTGATGTGATGCCCTTCTCTTTCTGACACTGTTTCTCTAACTCCTTCAACAGGAAGAAATCTTTCTGAAATTATAAAGTGAATTTAAGAGGAGGCAGTGATCTCCCCAGGATTTTTTCTCAGGTGGGTGCAAAATTCTCATTTTCACAATTCAGATCATAATTTGTCAAAATATGCCAATTTTTCATGATTTGTCTCATCAAGTGGTTGCAAATGGATTTTCAGGTGGTGGGTGCAAGCCTATTTTCAAAATGTCAGGTGGATGCTGCACCCACTTGCTTTAATGCTGGGGAGATCACTTGGGAGAAAATACCCCACAATTTATAGATGAACCTCCATGTAAAAATGAATGTCTAAATGCTCATCTATGAATTCTGGGGACTACTGTAGACATGACTGAGAGCAATAAGTTGCGGGGCTTGCCACTAATCTCATTTCTGGGCTCAGACTGATCAACTGACTCAAATACTTGAAATATTTCTTTTTCTAAACGAAACTGTACTATCTATTATGCTATTAAATATGGGCGAACAGTATATCACAAACTTTTAATAGAGTCTTTGATTTAACATGGATGAGTACAGTCTTTCAAAAAGTTCAAGGAATTTTGACATTTTAGAAATCATGCTTGAATGAATTACCTTTTCAAAGAAGAAGTCCATCATTCTGGATCTTTTCTCTTCGACACTAAGTCCCTTGCGCTTCGACTAAAAATAAACAACACACTTAAATTATATTCTATTCAAAGGCTATCACTGTTAAATTTAAATGGGGTTATTAGCTGTTTGCAGACTACTGACACAGACATAGACAAACATACAATGTATATACTGATATAGTCTAAACAATTCAATATGGAGGCAGCCTCCTTCCGCTTCCAAAGACCAATGCTCTGCCCCTGAGCCATAAGGGCTTGCTAATACAACTGAGATAGTGTACATGTAGCAAACCTGTTCGAAGGGGCGGGGGGGGGGTGCGTTTGGGGCAATTGCCACCTCCCTTTTTCCAGACATTTTTTTCTTTAGAGATTTTTGTATGGGAAAATGACTCCAAGATATGCTCAAAAAGCACCAGAAAGGGCCTAAATTTCCAAATTTTTCCTCATTCCCTAGCTTGCGGCGCTTTGTGTCAATATCTATTTGCGTGGGCGCAATCCATCAGTACGCAAAAGTTGCCCCCTAGAGAAATCCTTTGGACAGGCCTTTGTAGAGTCCATTTCACTGCTTCATTTCGTCAGTAGAACGGTAAAAATAAGAAATTGGGAGACCATTGTGCAATAATATATGGAAAAGTATATTCATAATGTACATGAATGACATTTGTATATGTTGGATTGCTTCTAGTTTGGCTTATAAAGTGTGTGGCCTCTTATATTTGGATGTTTCTCTGCCATGTTATTTTCAATAAGATTAACATGGCTGAAATTCTTCAAATTACAAGACGGCACAGGCTTATTGCACAAAAAACTAAAAAATCTGAAATATACAAATGTCATTCATGTACATTATGAATATACTTTTCCATATATTATTGCACAATGGTCTCCCAATTTCTTATTTTTGCCGTTCTACTGACGAAATGAAGCAGTGAAATGGACTCTAGTAGCAACTTGTTATCAAGGGTCATTACATCCTTACAGGAACAGGCCCCAACCATATGTGTAACCTTACTACTATATTCCCTAGCTCAATGATAGGCCTATGCCCTATATAGATGGTGCTGACTGTGAATGTGATTCGAACATGAATAACAAAATAGAATGCAAATTCAGCAAGTTCAATTTTACATATCTTTCAAGGTAGAAGTAAATAACTCACCATGTCAGCACAAGCAACTTCGTCGGGTCGGGTTTTATTAAAATAAGATCTTAAATCAGGAAAAAATCCCTAAAATAGGGAAATTGATCTGAATTTTTAAAAATCAAAATCTGGCGGAATTTTTGTTTACCTCATTCTGTTTCTTTCAAATGATTTTTAGACTAAAAAACCTCTACTTATCTTTAATATTATGACAAATTATACATCCAGATTATCAAAATACACAGTTAAAATTGACATATATAAATAAATATCTAATATTACAAACGAAAATAAGTAAATCATAACAAAGTGACGGACTAAAAAGTAGCAGGTAAAACCTGAACTTGTTTACTTCAATTTATTTCACATTTGGCCTGCAAAGGATTCAACAATGTCCGGGACAGATAGGAAAAAGCAGTATAAACACAAGGCTCATGATGCGGCAGCGCTAAGAAGCAAGAGGCGAGAGGCAGAGGGAGGTAAATTGTTTCATATTTCAGTTTAATTGACAATTCACTGTATTATCGCCCAGTTATCCTGCTTTGACCACAGAACACTTGTCATCTATTGTCCAACCTGAAGGACAGCAAAAAAACACACCACACAACTATCCCAAAAGATTGAAAATATATTTAAACCATTGACTGTCAGCCTTTATATTCTCCCCATGTCTAGATCTCTCTACCACTTTTTTCATGGCCTGACTTAGTTCAACAAGTTAAACTAGTCTGGGCCTTATTTCTTATCTGACATTTCTTGTGGCCCGCCCTAGGTTTAACATCCGTGCCTATTCGGCCCTTGATGCAAAAAAATTTAATGATGGCCTATGGCAGCGCATAGAATTCTATGCGCGTTTTATTAATAACTGATAGTGAGAATTTGCAACCAATGAAAGCATAGCACAGAAGTTAAACCCAACCACGGCAACAAGAACACTCAGATTATAATCAGCTGTGGTATTGGGTTTAACTTGTTGAACTAGGCCTGACTGCGTCGCTAGAATTTGAAAAATAAGAATTGGCTAAAGGTTGGGAGTCGTGCCTTCTAGATAATTTCAATGTAGCCCCATCACCTTTGTTTTGTCGATGAAGAAGCATAAGTGTGAAATTAGTCATGGTGCATTGACTTTTCCTTTTTTGTTTTGACAAGAATTGCATTGCCATAAAATAATGTTTTGACCCTTGAACATAGTTTACATGTCAACCAACTCCCCAGTTTCTGATGGGTTGAACTATTGGAATTTTCACCTCGTGTCATATTGACCTTGGAAGCCCAGACATTTGAAGTGAATTTTATTTAATTTCTAGAGTTACGGAAAGAAAAGCGTGAAAAACTGGTGAATGCTAAACGTGCTCGTGTAGATGAAGCTCACCAGGATCTTGATGATGTCACAATGGAAGAGGTTAGAATATTGCCAAATACAGACAGATTTAATTTTGGATCCCGGTTTTGACAGTGATTGCTAGTTGGCTGGAGATCGGCAATTGGTGATCGGCGTCTGTACTAAATTTCTACAACTTCTAATAACTTAACAAATACTGTTTAGACTGACTTCAATTGTTTTCAAAATCATATGATCTATAAGTTTTCAGGAGTTTAAATCTGACCTTATATTTAAGATTTGACCTTCAATGATCTTCTCAAGGTCACAAAAGGTCAGAAAGTCTTTTTTTCAACTTGCTTCAAATTGAACAATTTTTTTTCAAAATCATCTACAAGTTCTCAAAAGTTCAAATCTGGCTATAGCTTTGACCTTCAATGACATTCTAAAGGTCAAAAAGATTTGACCTTCAATGACCTTCTCAAGGTCAAAAAGGTCTTTTTATGTTGCTTCAAATTGACCAATTTATCTTTTCAAAATCATCTACAAGTTCTCAGAAATTCAAAGATTGAACTCATAATATTGTGAGAACTAGGTGGTGATGTGTCCCATGGCATGTTGATGCCTTGTTATTTTTTCTATTTATTCTATTTTGAAATCAGGTAGCACTTCTGTAAATTCATGTATTTTTGTAAATATTTGCACAAACAACCCTCACACAACCCTCAAATGACCCTCATACAAAACTCATTCATATAATTATTGTCTTTTGAAGAATGAGGGTCAATTTCATAGGATGCCATACTTTTGTGTAGGGTACTGTGATCTTAATATAGAATAGGCCTACCTCACATATTATGTTTTAGTTAAATTATATCAAATTTTTCTGTTGGCTTTTTGTAAAAAGCTTTGAAATATTTCTAATTGATTTCTTAAATATAAATATTATTAATATCAATTGTGTTTCTTTTAATATGACGATTACAGAAAAAGTTTTACAATGCAAAGTGTAAAAATACCTATAGGCCTATATGCATATTTAACTTACTGACATTCGTGGAATATTTTTAGGTTACGAAAGCCACTTCCCTATTCCACAAAAGTTCAAAGACTCAGCATGAAAAGCTGACTATCTTGAAACGTGCTTTTGCTCAGGGGACTGTCTACATTGACCACTTTATGCAGTAAGTTAACACATTATGAGCTGGTTTATATATCCACAAACGTAAATACATTTGGAATAGGGGGCATAAGTCCATGACATTAAATAGTACATTTTCTTGAGGTTTATTAATTTTAGAATGAAATGACCTTGTTTTCTGAAAAATCAGTAAATGTTTTAGAACTTTTTCTGGCGGAGGGGAGTAAAATGTTTAAGGATAATATCAATAAATATTAATCTGGTCCTTTATGGGTTAGAGGATTGGGCTAAACATGTGTCGTTTGCTTCAAAGAATTTTTATAAGGGGAATGGTAAAAATAGACTTAAATGGGGAATTTACTCATAACATTGAAAAATTTATCATTGTGACCTGTTAGCAAATGAATGAAATCTTTAGTACATGTCCATTTTATATACCCTGGGTGCAAAGTCTAGGTATAAACTTCAAAGATTAAGCTCTCCTTTTAGAAGCGAAGGTGAACGATTGGAAAGGGTAGTTCACTTCAGACATTCAGTATAAAAGCTGTATATTTTTAGAGCATTTTTTCAAAAGTGAAAAAGCATCTTTTCAGTAAAAACTAAATCTTGCAATTGCAAGTAGGTCATTTCCATTTTTTCTAATGCTCATATTTGGCTAGTGTCAATGCAGAGAATCTCGTTGATTATTTGATTGGCTGATTTTTTGATTGATTATAGAACAGAGAATGCAGTTGATCAGCTGATTGGTCTGTTATCTGGCAATGATGCTGATGTACAGCTTGATGCTGCATGGTGTGTTACAAACATAGCAACAGGTATATCTTGGTTCCCATAGCAACACAAACATCCCATGCTTGTTTATACAGCAAATTTTTATTTTGGTTTCTATAGGAATACTACCCATAATTTCTTTATAAAGCAATAAATGGCCATGTAAGTTCTATATATGTTTGTTCAAGAGCAAAAGTAAAAGTTTTATTGCTAACTTATGAACTTTTGTTTTCATAGTAACACCAACATTTATTTTCTCAATCATGTGTGAGTGGTTGAATTTGGGCTTTATTTGCACCAGTGCTAATGGTTAAATATCATACCCCTCTCTTGGATGATTTCAGTTAAAACATACATTTTAACCTATTACCACAAGCGGTGACATCTTCTTTTACATCCCCAACTTTTTTGTGGATGATATTTCGTGTTTGGCTTCTGTAACAAATAGCTGGTGGTGACATTTTGCATTTGAATGGCTTTTTTTTATTCTTTTGAATATAAAGCATGAAAATCTCACAATCTCGCTGCCATAAAATGTATTTTTTCTCAGAAAGTACAGATATCATTTCATTTAGTAGGCATTAGACCCTCAGGTAGATATATACATATTATCTTCCTCTGGATTTAACCGATATCCTAAACCTCATATAACACACTGGTAATCTCATATATTTTTAGGCACAGATGATCATGCTTATGCAATGGCTAAAGTAGCAGGTCCTTATTTGGTCACATTCCTTAGTGGAAGCAACCACATGCTCCAAGTTAGTTGATTCACATGAATGTAATATTTAATATTTTAATTTATTACGTAAATAAAACAAAATATGTGTCAAGAACTTATGGTGGACTTCCGAAGTAGAAGTGCATGTATTTACATACAATGCAATTTTGGCAGGATTTATATCGAGAAACTTTTATGTTTAATTAAAATGAATTTTAAGACAAATTAAGACAAAATTGCTTTAAAGTTAATGTAAATTGTATATAGGCAAATTACTCTGAGAAGAAATCAATTTAGTAAAAGTTGTACAAAATTTTATTTTCCTGTGAATGATGTTTTGCATATATCTCAAGTGGTCAACTCCAGAATTATGTATTTCCTCTGTTTCAAGCACCTTTTGAGGCGATCCAGGGGCTTGGAGTAAAACAAATGAATTAATTTTAGAACCAAGATGGTGAATATCTTAGAATTCAAAGATGGACCTCTTGAGGTTTAACTTTACATGGAGATATGTTCATCTTTGAACTCTGGGATATTTCTTCCTTTTTCTAGGACCAGTGTGCCTGGGCTCTTGGTAATATAGCAGGGGATGGACCCAAGTGTCGAGATCTCGTGATTCAACAAGGGGCTCTCCCACCCCTGGTGCAGTTGCTTCAGGTATATGACCTTTATGAGTATGCAATAATCTTGCTCTAGACTATCTCTTGCCTCATAGACTTTGCCTTACTCTTAAATCTTAAAAGCAATTGCAGATGTTCTTCAAATCTATATTTCATTATTCAGTTGGATTTGATTGGCATTAGGGACGATTCTGTGCAGTATTTCCCATGCAAAAAATCTAAGTAGATTCCACTGTGACTCACCAAAAATGTCATTTTTAGTTATCCTATTCAACCAATTTTTAGATGTTATATATGAATCCTGAAGTAAACTTTGTATAAAAATCAAGAAATAGAGTTGGATTGAATGTTTGTTTGTTTATTTGTTTGTTGTAGGCGCCACAACCAAGCCTTGTCCAATCAGCAGCTTTTGCTCTTTCTAACATGATTCGTGGAGATGGTGCAAACACCAAGTAAGTTAACATTCAAAAATGATTACATTGTTCTTCAAAGGGGGCGAGAAGGAATAGAAACAAGATGCAAGTTTCGAAAAAATTTTACAATATTTTTTGCTCTCAAGTTGTTTTTTCTGGAAAATCCAACAATTGTGACTTCATTTCGGGAAAATCCTTAGATTTCTTATGTTACCGAGCAATACTGACTTTATATTTAAGATTTGACCTTTAATGACCTTTTCAAGGTCAAAAAAGATTAAAAAGATATTTTTTCAACTTGCTTTAAATTGACCAATTTCTTTTTTCAAATCATCTACAAGTTATCAGAAGTTCTAATCTGACTTTAGATTTGAGTTTTGACCTTCAATAAGCTTCTCAAGGTCAAAAAAGGTCAAAAAGGTCTTTTTCAAGTTGCTTCAAATTGACCAATTCTTTTTTTCAAAACCATCTACAAGTTATCAGAAGTTCAAATCTGACTTTAGATTTGACCTTCAATGACCTTCTCAAGGTCCAAAAAGGTCTTTTTTCAACTTGCTTCAATTTCATTTTTCAAAACCATCTACAAGTTATCAGAAATTTGACTTTAGATTTGACCTTCAATGACCTTCTCAAGGTCAAAAACGGTCAAATAGGTATTTTTCAACTTGCTTCAAATTGACCAGTCTTTTTTTCAAAATCATCTACTAGTTCTCAACAGTTCAAATCTGACTATAGATTTCACCTTCAATGACATTCTCAAAAAGGTCTTTTTACAACTTGCTTCAAATTGACCAATTTATTTTTTCAAAATCATAAAGTTCTAGGAAATTCAAATCTGACTAAGATTGAACTCATAATATTGTGAGCAACAAGGTAGTGACATTTTGTCATGTTAACGCCTTGTTGAAAAAATTGCTTTCAACAGTTTACGTTCACATTGCAAGATATTATTTTTTACTATTGAAATGACAGTCTACAAGTTTGGGAACTGTATATCTATTATCTTTAATATTTCCATCAGTAGAAGTGATATAAAACAAAGAGCATTTTTGTATCAAAAAATCAATTTATTTAACTGATTGATAATGACTTTATATATTATATGTCTTTTTTGACTGATGTCATGCATAACAATGAAAAATTAGTCACTTTAACAATCTACATTATACAAAACTGAACTAAAACTAGACCAATGACTATCAAATGAATAATGTATTCCAATATTCTCCAAGACTCTTCTTAGAGGCTGGCATTATAATCATAAAAACTCCAAACAACTTTGATTTTTTTATATCATTCTGTATTCTTGGCCTTGATGAACCTTTGTCAATGACTCAGGGAATTGCACTCACTATAAATGATAAAATCAATAAAATATATTGAAACAAATATGTGGAAAAACTATATCAAAATTCTGAACTACTGATTAGATCCATTGTTAAATTACTTTGAGATTCAAAATATATCAAAATGGCAAGTGTGTTGTGTTTAAAGCGGATTGTACAGCAATACAACTCATTAATTTATTTGTATTTATCTATAGAGTCTTGGTTCATCATGTTTTCTGTTCAATGCAGTACATGTACGCACCTCTGTAAATGACACCCTAGAGATCGCTTTACACACAATATACAAAATTCACACAAATGTAGACATGATATCATATTCTGTCTAATCAGAACAAGTCTCATTCTATATTTTACAACGGAGGAATGACTATTTTTAGATTCTTTGAGATTGATAACACCCATTTATAATTTCAAATTGGCACATGAAATTTAAAGGGAGAATGTTCACTTTTGTAATAACCATCTAAGTAACGTGATATAACTTTGCCTCAGCAGTTGACATCTATTTTGTTTTTTAAAACCGTTTTGCCATTTGTGAAAGATTAAAGCATATATTATATGGTTAATGAAAACATGAAATGATCTTAATATAATATTAGCATATCAATCTATTAAATTAAAAAACAGATTTTTTTATTCCTTTATTCCTGAGATTGGCAGACACACAATATAAGTAGTGCAAATTATTATGTCATCACCAGGAGTGGAAGTTGTTCAGCGTTCATCAGTCAGGATTCAGGGTTTGGCATCCGTAATAAATTCCGACAACTTCCACGTACTGGTGGTGCCATTTTGTCATGCCTTGTCCACACATAGCTAGGCGAGGTGTGTCCAATTCCAGCCAATCATAACACACGCTATTTCACTTAACTGCATTCCATTACAAGGTCACTAGTTAAACAGTTGTCATGGTGATTAGTGGACTCTACAACTTGAAATTGATACATATTGCCAGGTTGACCCTTGCAAAATTTACATTGGAAAGATGTTGTTTTAGTGATTGCATATTTTTTAGATGATTATGTAGAAAATACAGTAGAACCTGTGTAAGTGGAACACCCTCTGTTCTGCCAAAAAGCGTTCCACTTAGGAGGTGTTCCGCTTACGGAGGTTTTGGGTTGGCGGGGATTTTAAGAACATACAACATCAAATATAGGATTTATATATATCACTGGAAATATGATTCTCCCCTTCATTGCAGGGCAGGTATATAATATTAATAATCCATTTGTTTTACTCAAATAGGTATCTGACATTCATAATCCTACTCATTCTGCCAAAAATGTTTTCTGACATTCTTAATCCTCTTCATTCTGCCAAAAATGCTTTCTGAAATTCTTAATCCTCCTCATTCTGCCAAAAATGTTTTCTGACATTCCTAATCCTCCTCATTCTGCCAGTCTCAGGTACAAAGATTTTTTAATTACGTTCTTGTTCCCATTGCTAATAATACAATTGTTTTTAAATGACATTATTAATCTTACCTATAAGTTTAAAACAAACAGCAATGGTATTAATTAGTGTCCATCACTACTAGAGGTTAATCCAATTTTCTGAATGATAAGTTTATGAAATCTTAATTTGCTGATAATCAAATTAAGTTGTGTTTGCATCACATGTTGGCCTCTACAGGAGGTTAATTCTCTGAATGGTAATCTGTTAAAATCTTAATTTGCCATTATCACATTATTACCTGTTTTAACCAGATATCACTGTTGGATTTATTGAAATTTATGGAGGTTGACTGTTCCACTTAGCAGGTTAATTTTTCAATATGGGGTGTTCACTGTTCAAGTTTGGAGGTGTTCCACTTACAGAGGTTCAATTAACATTAAGTCAATGGGTTTTTAAAACGGGACTTTGAAAAAGTGTTCCACTTGCGAGGTGTTCCACTTACGGAGGTGTTCCACTTAGCAGGTTCTACTGTATTTTGCAATGTTTGAAAAGAATTTAAGCCCAAGACTTGCATGCATTCTGTGATGACCATTCCTTTCAGGCATTGTTTCCTAAAATTAACACTTGATGCTCCCCATCAAGGATTGGTCATTCCACATTGCACTGAGTTAAGGACTTAAATCCTTAATTTGATTTATGTTTTATTCCTATAGAGCTCTGGTTGATCTTGGTGCTGTTCCTCTCCTACTGAAACATATTACTCTTCAGGAAGATAACCAAGCATTGGTCTCAGAGGTTTGCTGGGTATTAACCTACTTAGCAGTAAGGTAAGTAGATATTGATGTCCCCTTTCTGTTTGTTTGTTGTTTGATTGTTTCTTTGTTTGTTTGTTTGTTTGTTCCTCTCTCTTTGTTTTTTAGCTCAGGCATCATATGGGCGTTTATTTGTTGTCACTTTGTTTGTCCATCCATTAATAATAGTATATTATACATTGGAGCTTTAACTATTCTATGTACAATACAGTTTATATTCATTAATGCAGTCTGCATTATGCGGTTAAGTATTCCAAGTATATGTTCTCAAGGTGCTTAAGCTTGAATAAGCCACTAGAATAACTTAGTGAGATAGTACTGGTCACTAGAATAACATAGTGTGATAATACTGGTCACTAGAATAACATAGTGTGATAATGCTGGTCACTAGAATAACATAGTGTGATAATGCTGGTACCATGGCCATATAACACTTCTGTGTTATTTAAATTCAGTCATCAACACAGAATACACGATCAGTTCAAATATGCCTGCAGAAATATCTTGTTGGTATCCTGCTTGGTATTTAATCCGTGAGTTGGGTTATATACTTAGCGAGCTGGGGTATATACATGTGCTCCCTCAGAATGCTCATGACTGGAAAAATATTAACATAATTTGTATAAATTGTCATAAATAATTAAGAACATACACAGCAATATTAAAGATTTAAGTAAATAATGAACAAGCATTATAGCATCATTACCAAGGAAATACCAGCAAATCCTTTTTGTCAGAAAGAACACATCTTTGCACTTAATCATAAGCATTCAAAACAATGATAAGAGAGATATTTCGGAACTCACTTATAGCATGTTTATTATTCCCGTATAACTTATGAAGCGTATGGTTACGTCATCATTTATTGCGCAGCTCTTTACGTCCATAAGTGTGATATTCTTATGAATCGTCGTCTACACATAAGAATATCACATGTATGGACGTACAAAGAAACACTGACAGTGACTGACACCCCCTACCCAATTCAGGATCTTCAGGGTGTACAAGGAAACACTGACAGTGACCGCCACTCCCTACCTAATTCAGGATCTTCAGGGTATATAAAGAAACACTGGCTTTGGCTGATACTCCCTAACCAATTCAGGATCTTCAGGGTATACAAAGAAACACTGTCAGTGGCTGCCACTCCCTTCCCAATTCAGGATCTTCAGGGTATATAAAGAAACACTGGCTTTGGCTGATACTCCCTAACCAATTCAGGATCTTCAGGGTATACAAAGAAACACTGTCAGTGGCTGCCACTCCCTTCCCAATTCAGGATCTTCAAGGTATACAAAGAAACAGTGTCATACACCCAAACCAAGTCCGAGATAACCTATTTAACCTACCTTGTATCTGGTTGAGGTGGCTGAAGTTGAGGGTCTTCATGTTGCGGATGAATATACTGTCCACGAAAATACACTGAACCATCTGAGTCATCTGGAAAACAATGCAATGTGCATTGGGTGCATATCTTTGTTAAGAAACCCATAAAGTGGCCTTAAAGCTCTAAACTACAATAATTGCAGAGAATATGATTCATTAAAACAGTTGACAAGCGGAGAACTAGTCATAAATACAGGGGATGATTTCGCTTTGGGTATTTTGTAGGGTATTCCAGAATATACCCCTGGAAGTCAATGTAGGTGACATATTATTTGGTAGTTTGTGAATGTGTTGAGTTGTTTTCTTACCTTCCGATGATTAAATTATGCCACATTTCAGGCCTCAGGTCTACTAGTACTGGGAAAGTGATAATGGGCATATCATATAATATCGTATACATATTTCATTTACACAAAAAATAAACTCATGTACATGTTTAGAGGTGTTTTTATAATCAAATTGAAATGTTCCCTTTTATTTTCAATGAAGCATTAATGATAAGTGTGGCTTACCTATAGATACATTATTATAAACATCCTCATAAGAGTCACATTGTGATTCATCAGGGTATCCCGCTCCCCCATTATCATTAAGCTCAATTGCAGCAACTGTCTGTCCATCAGCTGCAATGTTGTAAAATGTGCACTTATTGGCTACCCTTTTTCAGAGTAGTTACACATCTTTATCTACACTCTTTGAATATGTAATTTAAATTGGTAAGCTACTTACATTATGCATGTACATTGAGGAACTATTATGTATTGAGAGGTGAATGTGATTTAAATTTTTGTGTCCATTTGCAATGTACCAAGTAGTGATATTTTGTCATTTTAATGCCTTAAATTTGTATGATTTCATGTTTCAATGATTTGGAAATTCAAGCTATATCTCATACATTCAGTGAGTGTACCTTTTCTTTTCTTTCTTTTCTTTATGATAATGAGACCCACAGCTAATAACATAGCAATCAAAAACATAACCAGAAACATCACTAGGAAAGCAAGAAGTGCCTTCTGCAGTGGTTCATGGTTACTGAAATAATAGTTAAAAGTGCAAATTCTGCCTTCATGGCTTGTTTTACCAAATACATGTACATCTCTTTTGTTGTTTTACTTCTTTAGTTTTGCCAATGAAATGCCAATGGACCCTCAGGTGTGTTCACCTTTTTACCCCAAAATTAAATCCAAATTAATTTTGTATATTTCTTTGCTTCATGAGCACTCCAAATGTAAGTGCAACTTATAATAGAGATTAAATTTTCCAGATATGTGTTGAAAGTTGCAACTTGTGTTATATGATTTTTAAATAAAATGTTCATTTACCGAGTTCCAAACAGTAAATTACGTTGAGCATTTTCAGTGGTTTCATCTTTCGGGCAATCTGAGCATACATCACACTGTGAAACCACTTTCACTTCCCTCTTCAAGTCATCATAGAACTTTGCAGTTGATTTGTTATATTCTAACTTACTTTCACGGACAGAATACTTTCCAATCTTAAATAACAATGAATGAATAAATGCAAGGATCTTAATATGAGTTGAACTCACAACCTCATGACTACAGTGACAGAGCTTACTTTAATGTGTTCAGTGCTCTAAGACTGCTTGGCCAATTCAACAATCCCCAAAATAGATTTTTTAATCGGCCAATCTGACCAGAAGCTAGACTCATTTATAGTTGAAGAGGAGTTAACTTAATGATTTGCCACTTATATTAATAACACTACTTACATCTAGAACCAATTTACCTTTATCAAAGTGAAAAACATTATTGTGTATCTACACCAATTTCACATCACAAACATGAGAAGCAAGATAGTTGTATATAGCCTATCCATAATTAACTTATATCCTTTTGAAGAAGATGTTTACATAGTTCAATTCCTGATTAACTTACATGAACAAACTTCTTTTTCCTTGGATCATTAGGATCTAGTTGAAGATTATATATACCATAATCACTCATTCCATTTCCATCTTCATCAAATATACTTGTCATCTCTCCTGTAGTTTCAAATTTCAGCTTCACCTAAAGATGCATTTAAAAGTAGCTCATGAATTGTATATCAAAGCTGGGTCGATTTTATATTTACTTCCCTCTTTCGGTTCAATTGAATATATGCTTGGAAAACTCAATTTCTCGAGTGCTTTTCTTTTATGCAAGGCTTGCATAGTTTGAATAATGATACATAAAGATTTTACCTTTTTTATCTTTTCAATGACTTCTTTTGGGTGATCGACAAACTCATCACAAAGTTTTGTTGGTTCAACTGTGCAGTAACTTTTTAATGCAGAATTTATCCCAATTGCCAATGCTTGTGTAGCTTGTATAACATAATGCACCCAATTATTTTCTTTGGTACCCCTCATGTGCTCTGTGGGATCACAAAGTTGAGCTCCACTTTTATCAAAGGAATCTGGGAAATGACAATTAAATTTGCTCTGCCACCACTCTTTGAACCATTTTCTATTGGTTTTTATGTTCCATGGAGTTTTTTCAAGAAATTTCTTTCTGAATTCTTTGTTTGGTTCAGTCTCCATTTTAAATGATAAGGATCCCAGGGCAATGTTTCCCAACTCTTCGCTTTTTAGTTTATCATTTGTGTTGGTGGATTCAGACATGACAAAGGTGAAGATGCCACTTTTGGCATTATTTTTGATTTCTTTAAGGAATCTAACAACACTTTGGAGATCAGCAAGCAGAAAAACCACCTGAATGTAAAATATTTTTGAAAATATTTTTAATATTTAGAGTAGTTATTTCTTTTTCTTACTGAGCTTTGTAAAACTCTTCGGTCTTCCGCTTTTTTCATTTAATACTTACATTCTTGTACTTGTACTCTTCTATTTACTTACATATCCATAAAAATTACCTTTGCATTAGATTTCTTTGCCAAAATGGCATTACGAGCTGCTGCATCTCTCTCATTTCCCTTTCCAACATCAATCACCCTAGTAACAGCCACACAGATCTTAGCTTCCTTGGCCAAACTTTGGAATAAAGTTGCTAAGTCAGTACCATAGCGATCATCAGTATGCACAATGGAGACATATTTCCAGTTGTTTTGTACACAAACTTGGATCATCCCAGCCACCTGTTTATCATCAGGGGTGACAACACGCATAAGATATGGGTATTCCTTTCTATTACTCAACACTGGACTCGTTGAGCCATAACTGCATTGAATCTTTCCCATCTTGGTTGTGATATCAGCTAGGGCTTTTGTCTGTGAGCTGCCTAGTCCACCAAGAATAGCTGCTACCTTTGAACAAATGAGATTTATAGCTAATGGTTTCATTTGACAAAATCATAAAAGTCATATACATCTTTGAACAGATGTCATGTACAGCTCAAGGATTTCATTTTACCAAATCTTAAAATTCTTGAGTAATATGCTTCAAACTATTTGAAAAATGTTGATACTGAAAGAAGAAATGATGTAAGAGTTATCATAATATCATATTTCAAAAGCTATACTGGCATGATAGCGGGATAAATAGTGTAAAGTAATCGCCGTTTGCGGAACAAATCGTGAAACTTTCCTCAAATGATCACTGATTGCTACTCTTTAAATAAAGCAACTGTGCCAAAAAATTGCTTCATAGGAACTACCCTAATTTTACAATTCTTACCCCCCCCCCATGGTCACGGAGGGGGGGGGAGCTAAAAAAAATTGACACAATTTTTTTGGACTAAATTATGCTCATACTTCAAATTTAATATTACCTTATCATGTTAAGAAGTTAATGTTGAAGTAAAAATATGAAATACCATTGATTTTCGATTGCTATGTTAAAGGGTGGTGATGGGCGACGCCCACTTTTCTTGTATTGAATATTTTGCACCATATCACAGTAGCAGGAGTAAATCAAATAAGTGACATATGATTTTAAAATGACATCTATATCTAATGCTTCACATGAGAAGTGGTTTCTTTTGGCTTCTGAGTGCAGTTAGACTCCATATATCAACTATCTATATCTGTTTCATAGTTCCTTTAGTTTCACTTTGCACACATTTTTAAATCATAGTTTTATTAATCTTATCAAAAGAAGGATTTATACTAGTGTCTATCAGTATCATAGATACTTTTTGGTATGTTGCAGTGCCCTTATGAAGAACAATTGCCATCACACACACATAATCCTGTACAAACAAGATTTCCTTTCAGGCTCTTGCATCGCGTTGATATGCATTGGTTTTTGCAGCTACACTTTATGAGAGCCTGGCAAGCGTCTGATGCTTGGGGTAAGGTAACCCTGGTTGTCCACCTTGGTATCCATTTGATGTCTTCAAATATCCAGCCCCACTCAGCTGGAGAAGGAACTTGAGGATTTGCTGTAAGTGGTTGCCCCCAAATAAATACAGCTTGGTATATGACTCTCTTCATATGCTGTAAAAGGGCATCTGATGTTGGACGAATGTGTGATATTATTGAAGTCCTCTTTGTGAACATCTCCTTCCTCGCAGCATTGATTGATGTTTCATTGCTTGTTTTAAGTTGGAGACCAGAATAATGAACTGCTCTAAAATAGGCATCAAGCAGGGTATTGGGTCGTATTGTATTGAGATTTCTGTTAATACTGTAGTTAATTCAGGGTAGGTACTCCATTGGTTCCAGGCTGATGTCTTAGACTTTCCATTAAAGCCTGATGTGGTGTCACACCCAGTCATAGCATGGAATATTGGGAAACACATGGCTTTCTGAGGAGTCATTTCATGGGCAATTTCGTGGGCTGGAAGGTATCTATAGGACTTTCCCTTGCCAAAGGTGAGCCAGATTTGAATGTTAAGTTGTGCAGCTAGCTATACTAACTGCCAGAACAACAATGTCTGAATCAACTGGTCTAATCGTCATTTTTGTGAAGCCTTTTTTCATTGCATCATATATGTGCAGAAAGATTCGGGAATCTGCCTCTTCATGGGATGATGGTGAAATCTCAGAAACATGCTGCTTAGGATATGCCTCTGCAGAATTCCCAATTGTTGTAATCAGGATTTTATTCTCTGGTACTGGAATGGCTGAGACATTTGATGCAAGGAAGGTAAAGAGATCACTTTTCTTGTCATCCGAGAGTAGAAATTCTGGCCAATTTCCTGGCAATTTGTTTTCTGGATAAACTATTTGACGCTTTCCAGATCCATGCTTTTTCTTGTTGAAGATTTGACACTATTTGGTATATATTGATCCCATACAATATCAAGTCTTTGTACTCTATTAAGTTGATCTGCAGTATACTTTTTAAATATGTCATTTGAGTATTGTAGGAAGGTTCTTGCTTCTGGAGTTTTCAGCAGGTGGACTATTACGGCACCATCAAGAAACAGGGCTTCAACATTTGGTGTATTGATCTCTCTATTTGGAAGAAGGTCTTCCACTGGTTTTAAGATATTTGCTTTGAGTCCAGTCTTGATTGTGTCGTCTTGTGAAAGGGATGGAGGGAATGCCTGGTTCTCATGTCGGAAAAGTTCATCTAAGTTGCCGTCTCTATTCTGGCACGCTATGTATAGTTGTGAAAATAGGGCAGTGTCATTTTTCAAGCTTGCTAGCTTTGAACTTGACTTAGATTTGTTTTAAGATCTTGAAATTGTTTCTCTTGATAGGGTCTGGTGATGGCTTTTGATCTTTCAATAATTCTCTCCTTTATATATACTTTACATTGACTTTTCCCCCTTTTCTCAATTGTGTTCAATGTGTCAACTGCATTGCTTGACATAAAATCTTTAGTATCAAGTGTCCAAAGTTCCTTTGATGTTGCAATAAAGGGGTTTCCTAAATCATTGATAACCTAAGTAAGGGAATTGACATATTTGTTGAAACTGGTTTGATAACTAACACTGTGCTCATGGTTTGCAAGGACCATCATTATTCTTCATCTCATCCTCAAACTCAGTTAACATTCTTGCGATCATCGACCATCCACTTCTGTAATGCGGTTGGATTGTCGAACAACCCCACAGCTCCACCCTCACTTTTGATCACACTATTATTTTGCTCATGGGCTTGGTCTATTGACATGGAGGAGAAGCTTTTTCTTGACTTGCTGACAGTGAAATGCCCCTTCATGAAACTCTTGTGAACTTCAGGGTGGATTTCTTTGAGCTGAACCACATCACTTACATGGACAGGTACCTAGCGGGCATAATTGGTATGATCCAGGGAGACAAACCATGGCATGATTTCCATGATAGTTTCTTTGTAGAGCCTGAAGTCCCCAAGTCTCACAGCTCTAACATTTGTTAGACCCAGAACTTGTAATTGGAGTACTATGTACCAGAATTTGAATATAGGCGACCCTGTTTCTTCACTCTGCTGGGTATCTATCAAAGATTCAAAATCAAGAGGCAAAATTGTATTGATTGGTAATCTACCTGAAATCTACCCAAGTAACAAGACCCCCTCCCAATACACATAACACTCATTCTTAATTCAAAACTGCCCTTATTAGACCAACAATATCATATTTTAAAACATAACAGTTAAAGATGCATTATGCCATAGGTTTCTCCCCCAGACAATCAATGATGTCCTATTGTTATTGCTCATATAATATCTCCCATACCATAGATATATCTTGAGAATAAGTGCCTTGAACCAGGCAGCCAATCAGGTTTATGATGAACAAATTCAACGACCAATCAGATAACAGGACGACTTTCACGGTATATTCACACTTCAGATTGAATTAATTTCTTCGAAAATAATTAGATCGGCCAGCACAATCGCGAAATTAACACTGAAAGAGGGGGATTTGGGACTTCTTCTTTGGTAAGTAAATGGGTGAAACTCAATATGCAAAAAGGCCAGAGGGGTCTTGATTTTGCTATCATATGGCATAGAGCCTCTTTAATCAAAATAAGCAGAACAACTTCTTGATTATTTTTATTAATCATGTAGGTCAAAATCATACTTACAAAAACTGATCTAGAAACGTTGATGCTCATTGTCACTCAAGCATGACCTTGTCAAAAACAAGAAGTGATTTCTGTTTAAGAAAGATGCACTTTTTCCTAGATTATTCTGTATTTGCATTCAAGTCACTCATCAGATGTCACATAGTTTGTCAAACTTTATTTTCAATTAAAATTATGTTGTTTATTATGTCGAAGTACATGTAATGCCACTATGGAAAAGAGATAAAAGGAATTAATTAAAGATAAGTAAATATTCATTTTGCTAAAAATTGACTGCAATCCTACTGATTATCATGTGTATCATGGTAAAAGGTCCCAACATTGAAATTATGATACTATTTAATGATAATCCTAAAATGTTATGGATGGTCATTAAGCCTACCCCTATACATTTTAGGGGTAGGGGTAAAAATTGCGAAAAGTAGAAATAAAATGGAGGAAATTTTTGGCACAGTTGCTTTTTACACCCAGGAAGGTTGTCTGGTCATATATGGAAAGTTCCACAATTTGTTCCGTTTTCGGCGCTTTCGCCCTTTTTTATGTCACTATTTATCTCGCTATGACATTAACAAAGAAAGACATTTTATTTAGACTTTTATTTTGAAAAAAATGATTTATGTTGTTCAGACAAACATAAATAGACTTGATCTTATGCAGCAACCTTGTTAGTCTTTTGTGTCATTGTGTTAGACACTGCTGCTTTGTATGTTTGGGATGTGAGACTTACTTTTTTGATAATAAACCTATGGCACTTGGGCTTATGCTTATATTCTGGTACTTACTTTTGAAATGACATCAGATTCCAATGTTTTTCCCTCATAAGTAAGCTTGGTTTCACCAGTGAAGACTGAGTATATGAACTGTTGGCTTCTTAACTGGCTGTAGCATGTATCAAATATGATTGCCCCAATTGTCATATCCTTTGTAATATCTACAATCAAAGAATATGGGTATTACACCATTGATAGTGGCAATACAGATTGCAAATATATCATATGATGTGTATGTTGCATTGTTTGAATTCACACCCTCGAGTAATTTTCTGGCTACCATTTTGAAATAAGGTCATAATACTTATTGTCAGAATCCACACTTCGTATAGTGTATCAGATTGTAATAACCTTGAGTATGCACCTCCGATGAACTGTAGTGTAACAAGCCAGATACTGGATATGAAAGGGAGTGAGACTGTAGTAGCAATTTGTTAACAAATTTGTTAAAATATTCCATAGATTCCAAAGGTCCAAAAGATATATACTGCAAGTTTATTTTAAAACTTCTTACCTTTGAATATTCCTGTACGAGGTTGTCTATTGACTTGTTCTAGTGCAAACAAAAAAGCTTCAACAAGGTCAACTCCTGCTCCCCATCGGACTGCTCCACAAGTGAATGGTTTATCCCCTTGCACATGGATGGGGAACCCAGCCATAATCAAAATATCACCTTCAATTTTACAAAATCAATGCTATTTTACATGTGTTCATGATTTTATGCTAGTCTAGCCTGGCAGCCTCAGCTCAGTTGCCATTGTATATGGCTCATCCATTAGATTCACAAAACAGGACTTTGTGAATAATATAAGGCCTTAGCTGAAAACATCATCATTATTATGAATTTTAAGAAATGGAACAATCCCTAAATTAAAAATTATGAAAGATGACTGTTAAAAAGGAATAAAACCTTCTATGTAAATCACAGGAAACTTGTCTCTTTCTTCAATCTGTTGAATACAAGTTATGCACTTTTCTGGGCAGGTTGAAGTGTATTTTGTCATATCTGTAACTCCAGCATCAAGATAGAACTTCATTTTTGTAAGGTCAATATCCAGTGTGCCATTTTCATATTTACCAACCTTAAATAAAACAGTTTCATTAAAATGAACCTACTGTCAAATAGCTTTACAAAAGCAATCATGGTAGCTTGAAACAAATTCTATTAATGAGCTATATTGATAAATCTTCTCTGAAAATTGCAGATGTGAAAAAATGATTTTGCCTTGTACTGATATTTACAGAAAAGGTTTGCATAAAAGTATGTTGATGACAGCTCATGTTACTTCTATGTTTTAAAATTTGAGTATTTGGGGATAAGAGTAAAGGATTGAGCCAGTTCAAGTAGCTATTTATTTGCTTTCTCTCTAAACTTTCTTTGAATTAAATATTTCCGCATGTGCAGGTTTCATTTTTGTGTGAAATAATTTGTTGTTGCAAATTATTATTGAAAGACATTTATTTACCCGTTCAAGACAGTATTGTGTTCCATAATGCCCACACCTCTTGTAGTTATGTACCAAGTACTGAGGCACGCTTTTATCAGGCAGGATGTCCCCTGTAGTTGCATTGAATTGTATATTTCTTTTATTCAGGTACTTTTTTGGATGAAATGTCATTTTGTTGGTGTAGCTAATGTTAATCTTTTTGATTATGTCTGTCATGTTGCTTAATATCATTTTATTGTTCAACAGCTCTGGGCATACTCCACTTGGCTTTTTGCAGATGTTTTGGCGAACAATTTTCAATGCTTCCGTCAAAGTGACAGCTATGTGTATCACACTCTCAGTGTAACCTGATTGAGAGAATTTACGCTCAACTTCTTCTCTAGTGATTTCATCACAGGTGCGACTATAGTGCTTGAATGGCAATTCAGAAATCAAAGGATGTGTTGGGATAGTGCACTCATACTGTAACATAAACACCTCCTCTATCCAGGGATCTGTGGCAGCCAAATTTGACACCATGCTATTATTAGAAAACATTTCTACCCAAAAGTCTTTGAACTCCTCAACCTCATCTATATATGGACTTATAGTGATCGCACCCTCTGCAATATTAGCATAATCAACGAGAACATTACTGTTAATTCCTACTGAATCTGGTAGAATAAACTGAAGTTGATCACTTAAGTGACCAAAATCTTTCTCTGCCAGTCCTTTTATTCCTATGAAGACTTCTTCTACTGTGCTTGCCTGCCCAAAACACACCACGCCTATTATGCCACTGGTGGCTATCGTACCTACAATATCTTTCATAATCTTTGATAGTTTGGCTACTTCATTATGGCTTGTTTTGATCATATGTGCTTGAATGATGCATATGTTTTTTTCAAGTGCTTGTTTCTTGATTTCCTCGTATCCTTCTCGGCCATAGGTGTCATCTGAGTAGATTACAGAGATGACACTCCACTTAAGGTTGGTTATAACATCAATAATGACCTATATAAGAACAATTAACCATTTTGAAAATTTATACACTTTATAAGCAATATACTGAGATATTTACAGGGTGATCAATAAATAAGGTAAAAGTATCTGGCATTTTGTAAATATTGGTCCAAACATCCTGAAATTTGGTCAGAATATACCTTGTACATTTCTAAATTAAAACATTTAAATATATAACTTCTGCCATCTGATTGGTTAATATTATAGTTACTATGGCAACTGGAGTCGGGGGTACCCAGGGCAATTTCATTGCGTCCAATTTGAACAAAAAATGATAAAATGCACATCTTGTTCAAACAGAAAAGAAATAAACGTGGGTGCCAGCATTACTTGTTTTAATATTTTGTTTACATTGTTACATATTTTCTTGCAAATTCGATGCTTGATGTCACGGGAAAGATTAATATATAATGAAAACTGATATGATCATAGAAAGTCTATGAGACGGGTCAATGATGAAAAACAATACCCACAGAAGAGATTTGATGAGAGAAAAGAGAAAGAAGCTAAG
This sequence comes from Owenia fusiformis, assembly GCA_903813345.2. Lineage (NCBI taxonomy): Eukaryota > Metazoa > Annelida > Polychaeta > Sabellida > Oweniidae > Owenia > Owenia fusiformis. The sequence continues at coordinate 11,613,084 of CAIIXF020000012.1, forward strand.
ACTAAGAGGCCTGCAAAACGTTTCACATAACACTGGGATAATGCTCCGTCTCAAAATGCTATTCTCACGGTACAAACCATTGAAGCACTTGGTTTCCCACTGTTAGGTCATGTACTATACTCTCCTGACTTGTCCCCTTATGATTTTATTGTCATGGTAAGCTGAAGAGGGAGTTGAGAGAGTTTCTCATGGGATGACTTGAAGCCAGCTGTCTTGAAAATTTGCACGCTATGGGAAAATGGGTTTAAAAGGTGTTCAAAGACTGGAGTAGAAGACATGAACTATATGTTAAAAACAAAGGACATTAAGTAGCAGTTATGAAGCATGAAAAAATAATATGATATGCCATTTTAATTGTGATTTGAAATATATTATCAAAAGTGTTTTGACTGAAAATTTAGTTTTTTGATAGTTGCCCCGGGTCTGCATGCTTTCTGTTGCTATGGTAACTATAACTTCAACCAATCACATCACTTTGATCTGTAAGTTAATATATCAATTCAATAATGTTTGAACATTATTCTGTGCAAATTTCATAAGGATTGGGTAAACTTTGAAGAAATGCCAGATACTTTTACCTTATTTATTGATCACCCTGTTACTCTATCGTGTCAAAAAAAATGTATACTTGTAACTATTAGAAAAATATCATAGTTTTTGACAAATCTTCACTTAACTATCAGTTAGAATTAAGCCAACCAGTCATTTGGAAAGTTTGATTTGAATCATTTAAATTTCCCTCTGTGGATACAAATCATATACTTTGTTTACATTCGTAACCCTTCTCCCTGATCATTTATAGTTATGTATTTCTTAATGTCATGTTCATAAGATGTTTGATTGATGATTTTAAGGTATATTTTACTTTCATAAAATGTACTAAGCAATCTAATCAGACCAATGCAATAGAGTAGATAGACTGACTCCAATATGAATGAAATGTCCCATAGTCTTGTGGCTTTTGGATTATCATAAAGATTCGCAAATGGTAGCTGGAGTTTTGTGTTCGATATTCATTCTGTGTATGTTAAATCATTGTTTTGGTATATTGGGGATTTGTTTTCCTTTTAACTGGTTTAAACTGCAATATATCTTTTGCAAACTGTGTCTGTTATACTTTGGTCTTTCCTTTTTATTAGGAAAATGAGCTAAGTATGCATATTTATGCAATTCTAAATGGTATGTATAGGCATATGCAACATACCTTGACTTGCTCCGTGTCTGGTAGGGTTGCCCTGAAGACATTTGGAAGGCCACTGATGGATGCTGCAGTACTTGAATGTGTAAGAATGGGCACACCAGAATCTTTCAGTGCCTCTGCTACAAACACTGTAGATTCACTTAAACCTGGGCCAACTATGCCTGTAATTGTAAAACGTAAAGGACAAGTATGCCTACAATCACACAAATGATTCATACAAATGTTCTTTGAAAGCCAAAGGGCCAACTATATCTACAGTTATACAGATGTTCTGTGAAATATGCTGTAAGGAACAAACTATGCCTACAATCAGACAAATGTTCTGTGAGTCTGCTTCAAAGCAACCAGTTGAACCTAAAAAATAAGAATACTAAAGACTATTGTACTTATATTAATACTTCACCGTGATACACAGAATATTATTTTATACAGGATAAAGGAAGAACAGGCATTGACACCTTAAAACCAAGAATGCAACTGACTAACAGACACCGGTAGTGTTGTCGCGATGTGCCATAATCGTACATCGATGCATCGGCAATTTTCAGTAGTAAACATCGATGCACATCACGATGTACATCGAGAAAAAGTCCAAGAAAAGTGCACTGAAATACCGAACGCTAATGCACTAAAATACAGAACGCTGGTTCATCCGGGAACTTCTAGTAACTGTGAAATGAAAGTAAAGTAATTTTTTTAGATTAATGGTTCATTTCGACTAGCTAAAACAGTTTTAAAGCGAAATAATATCAGAAAACATTGGGAAATGAAATAAGACATGAGAAAGTTAAGCGATTTGCGTCAAAATGAGATAAGAAAGGGTGATTTTTAGCAAAATGGAATTTTTTTTAAAAACATCGATGTTTTGTTTCAGACATCGATGCATCGCCAGAATCAGCTTTGGCGATGTATATCGCGATGTATCGATTAATCGCGACAACACTAGACACCGGTCCTGCTCCTTGCTTCCGGCAAAAGTAAGTTTCTGAAAGTATTCTGTCGGGGATAATTTTTTTCAGTTTTTAAAGATTCATACATTTTTTTAAAACTTTATAAACTTGACATGCTAACCATGCCAGTGCTGCCAAAGACTTGGAGGCTTCTTATTTTACCTGCTAAAAATGCATTATCTTGATCCACTTGGCAATAAGCATCATCTGGTGTGTTGTACATCTCAGGTAGAAGGTCCAGGGCTTGTTTCACTGCTGCTTCTCTGTATCCACAGGTGTCAAACACCCTTAAGCCTTGAGATTTACAATATTTATTATTCAGACATCTGCTCAATTTATTCAATTAATTTCTGTCTCTCAGATAGTTGAGAAGTCAACTACTAGAAAACTGTATGTAAAGTAGGATCAGCAAGATAGATGTTTTTCCGACCGCTCATAGCGCCTCTAGCGGACAAGCTTTTATGACATAAATAGCCCCCGTGTGTGGTTCACTTGCTGCTACGGATAAAACTGAATAGTTAGGCCATCCCAACCCCAAGTCATGAATAAATTATATAAATAACTCAAAAAAATGTTAAGACCATATTCACCTATGTTTATTCCATCTAAATAATTGTTGTCATTCATGTGTTGAAATGTCCATCTGAGAGCAGCTAGATACATGTAACCCTGGATTGTGATTGGTCCACATTCCTTAATGTTTCTCCCATTATCGTGAATGTCCATTAACACTCCTATAGTACACAAAAGTTTCTAATTTTTAAATATATATTTCTTTTCATTTCTTCATACAAAAACTGCATCAAATGGAATAGCTCTAAATGTTACACTCAGGTCCTCTTGAAACTGGAACTGGAAAATTGAAGAAAAGTATATAATGTTGATTCACTCAAAAGTTCACAAGATTCTCTTATGGTTCCTTTATTCATAAGAGAAGTGTAAAACTTTATGCACTGACATGAACCTAAACAAAGCAGCTATATTGACGCTGTAAGTACATAAAAGTATGGGTAGCAACAAGTCCCACAAGTCATCCAAATATTTCTTTGTACCTTATTATCCCAACAAACTAAGTTCAGTAGGGATAAAGTGAAACCCTCCCTCCGTCCATCTGTCAGTTCGTCCATCAGTCCGATTGTCTGTCTGGAGCATAACTAAAATACTAGTCGATCAATTTTCTTCATTTTTGGGGAAGAGATGTATATTGGTGATTAGTTTTACACAAAACACTTTTTTCAAGATGGCCACCACTTAAAAACATTTTCATTAAATACCAAAGTAATAAATTTTATTGTTTGAAAATTTGACAGTGAATTCACAACATCTATATATTCCATGATTATTCAATGTTTTTCACCTTGACCCCCAGTGGCGGTGCATGGGGGTCAAGGAAACAGGAATTTCCATTAATGTTGAGATCTTTCTGAACTATATTATACTGAAATGAAAGGTAATTTTGAGCAGTTTGCAAATATTGTATGTTTTTTTCTGATTTTTGCCTTGCAATTGAAGGACTTTGTTTATATGATTTGTGCCTTTGAAACTCCTAAATGGTCACCCAAATGCTTCAATCTGTGGAAATTCTGATAAATCCCTTATTTATGTTTTTGAGTATCTGGCAATTTAATCAAGGGTAGAGTAGATGGTTAATATTACATTGTGACATGTACAGATTCATGGATATTGTATTCATAGGGATTTGCAACTCCATTGAATTACTTATTGCTCTATGATGACCCTAAACTGACCTTAAACCCATTGGTTAGTAGCAATTACTATCCCCTGAGTAGAATCAGCTTGACCCCCCCTCCCTCAAAATTATAGGCATGTAGACATGTTTTTAAAATGAGACCTGCCCTCATTCTGTTTAATGGTTTTTCTATTCTCCTTGAATGAAATCTAGAGATTCATAGAGTATTTCATCCCAAAAAATGATGTTTTATAAAGAGCTCAAAACATGTCTTTTAACATGTTTAGAGTTAATGGAAGTGAACCTTAAATTGACAGTGTAGTGATAACATTACAAAAATGATGTTTTGTTTACAATACTACCACTTTATGCTCCAAAAAACACAGATTAGAAAATCTTATTTTCTAGTTCATGCATTAATAATATTATTTTATTTAATTTTATTGTTGAAAGAGCAGAAATTGATACACATAGAGTGGACAATATTAGTTCAAGTGCGTATTTAGATTGGCAGAATTGAGTCTTGATGAAATGTCATTTGACAATCATGTCACGTGATGGAAAACTTCTGCTCTGAAAATGAAATCAGTTAATAATCTAAACTGAGTAATATGGCACAGGTTTAGTTCATCTTTCAGTGATACTTACCCACAATGGCATAGGTTTTATCTTGATCAACTGGTGTTGTGATGTTCTTATTTGCACAGTACATTCTGAATGTACAATCCATGCTTTCTAGGTGCATCACATAAATCACCATTAGCACAAGTTCTTTATACTTTAACATGTTGAAACCCTTGTTTATATTTGTATTCATCACTTCGTTTTATTTCTAAGTATTCACAGTATAATGTCAAACTTTTTTTATTTAAGTTTTAGCAAATGTTATTTAATTCTTATTTAATCCTAGCCAGGATGCAATATCTTATATGCTGTTTTATATCCATGACCTTTTATAACCATATTTGAATGCATGCTTTGTGTGATTTTGAATGAAGATGAGACTGTCATGAAATTATATAGGCCTACACCTCAAGTTTCCAGTTTTAAGTATGTTATTTAACGTCCTGGTTCTTAATATGCTTTTCAATATTGTTGTTTTTTTATTTGATTTACATACCAAGTTGCTATTCCATATGAATTTAAGTTCATCTGACTCGAAGGCATATCCTAATTCATTTTACCCTATGCCAAGTAGAGTTTTAGGGAGATAAGTTGGTAAGATATATTCCTTATTTTGAGGTTTCCATATGCAGAACCTCCATATCTCCCGCTTCGGTGCATATCTTCCCGCTTCGGTGCATATCTTCCCGCTTCTGATAAGTAGTGGAAATGCAATAAAATGACTTTCCATATGAATGATTTGTTTATTTTTGCACCTTGTACTATTGAAATGGCCATATGTCCCTGAAACCTCTACTTGGTATAGGATAAAGCAGTTATGTACGGTCGGTTTGGATATTGGGTTCATCCTTCGTGAGATATGCACATCTAGCTTCGGTCCCTACGGTCCCTCAGGTAGATATGCATATCTCCCTCCGGATAAACCCCATATCCAAAACCTCCCGGTACATAACCATTATTTATGTCATATCTTATGTAATATCAAAATGAAGTATAAGTTTGAATATTATCAAACATATCTTCTTAAAGTAGATGTGCAATGAAAATCTGTACAAACTATGATCCAAAGAACAGTACATTGTCAAATGAGCCCAACCATCTTCCAGATATTAGTTAATTAGTTAGATTTTAATTAGTTCATTGTTAACAGAGTAGAAACTGATGCACATAGAATAGACAATATTAGTACAAGTGCGTATTTAGATTGGCAGATTGTATAGTGGTACAAACATTACAAAAATGATAATATCTAAAATAGATAAAAATGATAATGAAAATATAATACTACTATTTTTGTAATGTTTATATCACTACATAGTCAAGTTAAGGTTCACTTCCATTAACTCTTAACAAGTTATAAGACCATTAAAAAACATTAAACAGAATGAGGGCAGGTCTCATTTTAAAAACATGTTTACATGCCTATAATTTTGAGGGGGGGGGGGGTCATATTTTGTTTGCATCTAAAATTCATCTCAAATTTAAATATTTCTTAAATCTGAACACGTCTGTTATCAGAGCGCTTCCAATTTCCAGTCACATTTCCTTCATTTGACTTCCATTTTTAAAGAGTTTGAAATGTATGCCATTGCAGTTTGTACTAGCAGGGGTTTCACTAGAATTTCTCACAACAGACTAAATAAATTAAAACAGGCAAAATTAATTGAAATCATAAATTTAACATGGAAAAGTCGTAGAGTCCCTAAAAACAATAGGCAATTTTGTGAAAACAACCAGTGAAAATCGCATGTTGCCTGCTGCTAATGAAACCCCTGACTAGCATATGGAAAAAGGATTTATTGTAAAGCCTGTATATCCAAAAATATCTGGAAGGTGATTGGGCTCATTTGTCAATTTACTGTTCTTTGGATCATAGTTTGAAATGTTGGGGGTTGTTTCTTCTTGAATTCTAGGATTTTTCTTGTAAGTGTTCTTTAAATTGCTGAAAAAGCACGCAAAAATGGTGGATGATAACCTGATTAATGATAATAATTTTATAAACAATGTGCTTAAAGTTTTGTAAATAATTTACACCATTTAATTATATCTTCTCTACATCAAACTAACAGATCTTTGTCATTAAATTCCATTATTAAGTAGTACATACATACTCCATACTCATACAAAATTACATATCATACTTATTTAATAAACTAAATCGTTGGAAATGTTGTTTTTTGAAATAACATAACTATTTTTCATTGCTATTTTATGAATTAAAAAAGTCATGATAGATGATTTGCTTGAAAGAATAACAATAAAATGACTAATAGAACTCAATTCTATTAATTCAAAACTGAAATTCTAAGTATTCACCTTTGAACAAAATGAAACTTCTATATAGTCTTTAAAAATGTAAAAGTTCCTTCAACACCATTGTCAGTTGATATAATTGTACTAGGAAGTTATATAAAAAGTTGTTTACTGTAGTAGCAGTATTAACTTTATACCTAATATTCACCTTGAAGATGGTTCCTGCAGAAGTCATTATAAGAACTGTTCACTTCTTTCCTTTCCCTCTGTTCTTAAATTAAATGGCTGCTATATGTATATGGATTGGTTTCTTGCAGATATTTTCCTCTTTAATGTTCTCAAAAATAACTCTAGAAATAGCATAGTCATAGACCTGTCTCTCAATAACTAGTCTTACAAAATTGAATTTTAAAATAAAGAGATAAATGGTATCAAATGTAGCTTTAATGCCCTTTTTTGAGTTGCAGGACCGGTGTCTGATAGGCATTCATAGCCAGAAAAGTGATGTCACAGATAGTTTTGATTCAGCAGTGGTACGATTTATCCATTGATTGGAAACATTGCAATTTATTTTTATAAATGCATTTTTGTTTAACTTCAAAAATGATAATATCACAATTACAGTCATCTATATATCTTCTTTAATTAGAAATAGTTTATTTAAGTGACCCATAAACAATTTACATAAAAACAATACCAATGAACAGTATTGTGTATATTGTATTTTATTGTATCCTTTATTACCATATTATTTCATGTGCGTACCAATTTTGGTGAAAACATATTTACATCAACATTTTGAGATTTTTGTACATAAAATAAATTGCTTTTGTCTTTAAAATCATTTTACAATCATCCTGTTCTTTGAATATCTGGAGTACATTTTTTTCTCCCATTTTAAAAAGAGCTACTCTAAATCTAAAGCGCTGCAATATCACTGGAATTACAAATAAGGCATGTTTTGTTGCCCCATTTCTTGTTTTCCATTCAATGTTTGATTTGTTATATTTGATAATTTAATATATTTTGAGAGGAGTTTCAGTGATAAGGAGTCGTTGGTGAAATGGCCACTTGCTGATAAGAGGATATATAGAACCACTGCCTTGTTTTTAGGTTCACTATTTTACACTCATTTAAGCTAGTTTCAAGTGTCATTGTAATAATTACTTAACTAAGTTAATAAAGGTGTGTTACTATTATATGATCCTGAAACTCGCTCGGTGGTGAAGTAAGACCATCTTGCCAACTCATTGGCATATGTGCATCATAAGTAAAAAGTTATTTTTATTAAGCCTTTAATCATATGAGCTGCTCACTATGCAGTGGGACTATTTAAATCAATATTCATTTTTAACTCATTCATTACATTCAATACACAAAAAGCACTATAATACTGACAATATTTTGAAAATTACCATATATGGTACCTCTGAAATAATATATATTGACAATGTATATACATGGGCATACATATATGAGCCTGGCCATAGGAAAACCAGTCTTATCACAAAAATTAAAATTGTGCTACAGAGCCAGAAATGTGCCCAAGATTAAGAGGAAAATGTGCTAAATTAAAATCCGACTTTTTGGTCTATATATGCAAGGAAAAATCGTTAAGTCATAAGTCATGGCTCATTTGAAAGGTCTTTTTGTGCTTTTTAAGATAAACTAACTATGTAATACTTTGACTTGGACGGATATGCAACGTGTCCCCTCTTCTTGCTCACTCGCCTTGGCTACATTCTTACAACGAGGTAAATTGTGCATGCAAGGTAAATTCTGAATGGCCAATCTTGGCTACATTTTCACAAGGTAAATCATGCATGCGAGGTGTCCCATTCAATTCAGTTTGAAAAAGGAAGCAAGGATCCAACTTGTTGAAAGATAAGTGAAATCATAATATCTTACACAGCCAATATAATTCGAAGTCGATAAAATTCGATGACAATTCGGCGCTATTTCGACGCCAAATTATGTTGGTGTTGATTAAGAAGTCGTTTCGACGCCTACCACTTTCAACATCGATTCGAAGTTTGATTTCGGTGCCAATTCAATTCTGTCATGAAGGTCTTATTTAGGATTCCTCCTTAGCAATTTCACACACCTTAGATCCTTGATACTCCAACTGTGTAGAATTATCCCCAACTTGCTGTATCGGTATCACTATTAATGTCAGATTCTGAATCATTTACTGGATTCAGAGCTTCAAATCGAATACTTACATCTGTAGTTGAAGGATAATGATGTTGCTTCCATTTTGGTTTTTCAATTTTTGTTTGTCCTCTGTTTTTTGTTCATGGGGTCCAATATTAAATTGTTCCAGCGGAGATAAATCATTTCCTGGCTGTAGTATGTATATATATAAATTGAAATGGTTTGGAAATGTTTTATTCCAACAACTAAAATCTACATTATTGTTGTGAAATTGAGGAGCAAGTAAAACGATGTGTCTCTATAACGTGGTGTTAATTATATATGTCACAACCATAATGATATCTTGTTGGTATCCTGCTTGGTATTTACTCAGTGAGATGGGGTATATACATGTGCTCCCTCAGAGCGCCCATGACTGGAAAAAAATTATTTGCATTTGAATAATTTGTTCAATTATCATAAATAATAAAGAAGTTATACATTCATAAATACTTAACAATGAATTAAGATATCAAATTGAAAGTTGAAACACAAAAAACGTTAATACTTGTTCAATCATATTCACAATAACACTTATTTGTGAGCAACATATAAAAGTATGAAAAATTGTCTCAAAAGTTTTGCATCAAGTTTCACATAGAATCCAATTCAGTGTACAAGTTCATTTAAATTCAGACAGAAAGGCCTCGGAAACCTGATTATAAAAATATAAGTGTTCATAGAAGAGTAAACACTAAAATGTACCAAAAGGCTAGGGAAGAAAAGACATAAATCGCAAGGACGCAAATCCCCAGCATTCCAAACAATGACATTGTGTACAAAGAAACATTGACAGTGGCTGACACCCCTTACCCAATTCAGGATCTTCAGGATATACAGAGAAACACTGACAGTGGCTGACACCCCTTACCCAATTCAGGATCTTTAGGATATACAAAGAAACACTGACAGTGGCTGACACCCCTTACCCAATTCAGGATCTTTAGGATATACAAAGAAACACTGACAGTGGCTGACACCCCTTACCCAATTTTTTTTTTTTTTTTAACATTATTTATTTCCTTCATAATCAAAAAATACACAAAATATCTACTACCAATCGCCATAGGCATTCTAGGTAGTTTAAATTACAATAGAGGATTAATTACAGTAATCATAGATGGTTTATTGGTAATGTGAGAGGTTGGGAGGGAGGGGGGGGGGTTGTCACAAGATACAAATGAGAAAAACATTAATTTGATGGAAACTTAAATGTACCAAAAGGCTAGGGAAGAAAAGACATAAATCGCAAGGACGCAAATCCCCAGCATTCCAAACAATGACATTGTGTACAAAGAAACATTGACAGTGGCTGACACCCCTTACCCAATTCAGGATCTTCAGGATATACAGAGAAACACTGACAGTGGCTGACACCCCTTACCCAATTCAGGATCTTAAGGATATACAAAGAAACAATGACAGTGGCTGACACCCCTTACCCAATTCAGGATCTTCATGATATACAGAGAAACACTGACAGTGGCTGACACCCCTTACCCAATTCAGGATCTTCAGGATATACAGAGAAACACTGACAGTGGCTGACACCCCTTACCCAATTCAGGATCTTCAGGGTATACAAAGAAACACTGACAGTGGCTGACACCCCCTACCCAATTCAGTATCTTCATGATATACAGAGAAACACTGACAGTGGCTGACACCCCTTACCCAATTCAGGATCTTCAGGATATACAGAGAAACACTGACAGTGGCTGACACCCCTTACCCAATTCAGGATCTTCAGGATATACAGAGAAACAGGGTCATACACCCATGCTGAGACTGAGACTACCTATTTAACCTACCTGGGACCTGGTTGAGGTTGCTGAAGTTGAGGGTTTATTTGTTGTGGATGAATGTATTGTCCATGAAAACTCTCTGAACCATCTGAGCCATCTGGAAACCAATGCAACATGCAACCTGTTCATATCTTCCAACTCAGGTCAATGATTCATTTTCTCTGCAATACTTGTAGTTTAGAGCTATAATGGCCCATTATAGGTTTCTTAGCTAAGATAAGTAATAAATCCTATATTACATAGCTAAGAAACCTATTATGAGCTGTAAAGCTTTAAACTACAATAATTGCAGAGAAAATGATTAATTGACACATCTGACAAGAGAACTAGTCATATATATCAAAAATTTATATTATCCTTCGTTAACATGATAAACAGATGTATTATTAGTATAGAAGTGTTTTTATTATTATAATCAAATCAAATTGTTTAGTTTTTTATCTAATACAAATTATTAAACATTGCTGAACTAGTGCCGCTTACCTATAGATATATTGTTGTATACATTCTCATCATGTCGTGATACATCAGAGTATTCCACTCCCCCATTATCATATAGCTTCCTTGCAGCAGCAGCCCGTTCATTCTCTGCAATGTTGTACAATATGTTATTTATGGCTACCCTTTTCCAAAGAATTTCACATCTCTATCTACACTCTTTCAACAAACTATTTTAGTTGAGGTATTCATTATGTGTGTACATTGAGGTACTGTATTGTATATGGAGATATATGTAACAGACTTTTACATTTCTGTATCCTCATTTAGTGGTAGTAACTTTTCCTTTCTCTCGAGTTAATGAGACCCATATCAGAAAATGAGACCAGCAACATGGCAATGTCTTAAATTTGTATAATTTCATGTTTAGAAAATTCAAGCTTTATCTCATGCATTCAGTGAGTGTACCTTTTCTTTTCTCTCTTTTCTTGGTGATGATGAGACTCACAGCTAATAACATAGCAATCAAAAACATTACAAGAAACATCACTAGAGTAGCCAGAAGTCCCTTCTGCAATGGTTCATGGTTACTGGAATAAATAATGCTTTTTTGCCAATGAATTCCAACGAACCCTGGTGTGTTCACCTTTTATACACTCCAAATGTAAGTGCAACTTATAAAATATATTGATTAAGTTTTCTGAATATGTATTGAATGTGACAACTTGTGTTATATGATTCTGAAATAGAATGTTCCTTTACCTAGTTCCAAACAGTAAATTCTGTTGAGAATTTTCACTGGTTTCATCTTTTGGGCAATCTGGGCATACATCACACTGTGAAACCACTTTCACTTCCCTTTTCAGACCATCATAGAACTTTGCAGTCAAGTTATTGTATTCTAACTTACTTTCACGGACAGAATACTTTCCAGCCTTAAATAATGAATGAATAAACATAAGGAGCTCACATGTGTCAAACTAACAACTTCATGGTTACAGTTACAGCGCCTAGCTAAACGTGTTCAGTGCTCCAGACTAATTGGCCACCTTTAAAACCCCAAATTGGTTATCAGCCAATCTGACTTTATCTAAGCCCAAGTGCCAAATGGAAGGACCAAAAGTTGTAATGGAACCTAGCAAGGAAATTTCAACTCTAAGTACTCTATATCCTGAAACCGTGATCTAAAGTGAAAGAAACCATGTCAAATACCCCTTTTCTCCTATCATTCAAGAACCAACATCACAATTCTAGACCAGAACACCAAGGGACAATTCATTCAAACGGAAGACATTACAATATATGTTTAAGAATTAATATAAATTGATAAACCAATACTCAGGACATCAAAAATAGTTGTAGATACTTGTATTCTTAAAAGATCATTTGGCATTCAATGTCAAATGATGTTGGGCAGACAAAATCCAGTCTCCTAACCCCCCTATCACACCAAACTCGTTCTTACCCGTTCTTGCCAGTCCTACGAAAACATCGTAAAACGGGCTCAATCTGGCTGGGGTCGGGAAATATGTCTGAAATAATTAGCTTCTTCGTTCTTAAAGAGTCTTCAATACGTCTTTCTCGTTCGCAGTTCGTTCAGGTCGCACCACGTCGGTGTGCAACGTAGTAGAACGCGTCCCTTAGTCTAGAAGGTCAACATGACCTGATTACAGAACGTTATGGTCGCCATCGAATTTGAATCGATTCAAAATTCTTAAATCACATTCCCATCTGAGAACGATCATAAAGTTTGTAAATAGACCTTAGAAAGTTGCAGCTACGTTCATTCCGTTCGCACACAGTTTTGAAGAAAGCAGTGGCAACTTGTTTGGTGTGATAGCTATATTTTTGCTAACTCGTTCATAAGCTGTGTTAAATACGTTCTCAATCAGTTTAAACCCGTTTGCAATTAGTTCTACCTCGTTCTCAACACGTCCTCAGACAATTCAACTCATTGTTAAAACGTCCCTAGTAGGATTGAAGTACGACGGTTCCATTCGTAGTACGTCCAGCTCGTCGTTAGTACGTTGTCACTCGTTCTAATTGTAGAACGCGACGACCACGAGAACATTTTGAGCATTGTCTAAGTTCTAGAGGACCTACCCGTTCGAGTACGTTCGATGAAGTTTGTTAATAGATCCCAAACCATTCTTAGTAGGTCCAGTCCGTTCGTACACAGTTGAAGCCAGTTTTTGAGAACGTAGTGAGAACTAGTTTGGTGTGATAGTAGGGTTAGTCCATAAATGTACCAAAGGGTCAACATTCCTCCGCGAAAGAGAAGCAAGATAGTTGTACATAGTTTATTCCATAATTAATTTATATTCAATTTCAAAAGATGGTTACTTCATTTATTTCACAATAAACTTGTACTTACTTGAACAAACTTCTTTTTCCTTGGATCTTTAGGATCTAACTGAAGATTATATATACCATAATCACTTATCCCATTTCCATCTTCATCAAATATACTTGTCATCTCTCCTGTAGTTTCGAATTTCAGTTGTACCTAAAGATGCATTTAAAAGTAGCTCTTGAATGGTATATCGCAACTGGGTTAATTTTATATTTACTTTTATCTTTGATCTTACAACAATATATGCTTTGATAACACACTTTCTTGGGTGCTATTTCTTTATATAAGTTTTTAAATAGTTTGAATTCTGATGCATAGAAATTTTACCTTTTTTATCTTTTCAATGACTTCTTTTGGGTGTTCGACAAACGCCTCACAAAGTTTTGTTGGTTCAACTGTGCAGTAACTTTTTAAGGCAGAATTTATCCCAATTGCCAATGCATGTGTAGCTTGAATAACATATGGCACCCAACTGTCTTCTTTTGTACCATTCATTTGCTCTGTCTGATCGCAAATATGTGCTCCACTTTTATCAAAAGAATCTGGGAAATGACAATTAAATTTGCTCTTCCACCACTCTTTAAACCATTTTCTATTGGTTTTCATGTTCCATGGAGTTTTCTTAAGAAATTGCTTTCTGAATTCTGTGTTTGGTTCAGTCTCCATTTTAAATGATAAGGACCCCAGCGCAATGTTTCCCAGTTCCTCGCTCTTTAGTTTATCATTTGTGTTTGTGGATTCAGACATGACAAAGGTGAAAATGCCACTTTTGGCATTATTCTTGAATTCTTTAAGGAATCTTACAGTGCTTTGGAGATCAGCAAGCAGAAAAACCACCTACAAGTAAATTATTTTTGAAAATATTTGGAATATCAAGAGTAGATGTTTCTCTTTCGGAGTTTTGTAAAATGACACATTGGTCTTCCTCTTTTCTCCATTCAATACTTGCATTCTTGTACTTGTACTTCCACTCTTCTATTTACTTATATATCCATAAAAAATTACCTTTGCATTTGACTGCTTCTCCAAAATGGCATTACGTGCTGCTGCATCTCTCTCATTTCCTTTTCCAGTGCTAATTGTCATCGTAACAGCCACGCAAATCTTAGCTTTCTCTGCCAAACTTTTGAATAGATTTGCTAAGTCAGTACCATAACGACTATCTGTATGCACAATAGAGACATATTTCCAGTTGTTTTGTACACAAAGTTGGATCATCCCAGCCACCTGTTTATCATCAGGAGTCACAACACGCATCAGGTATGGGTATTCCTTTCTATTACTCAACACTGGACTCGTGGAGCCATAACTGCACTGAACCTTCCCCATCTTTGTTGTGATATCAGCTAGGGCTTTTGTCTGTGAGCTGCCTAGTCCACCCAGAATAGCTGCTACCTTTAAACAAAGGGGTTTCATTGAGATTTGTATCTTATGACAATTACCAGGTCGTTCACAGACGATGCAGAATGTATCTGTGTAACAACCCTGCAAAAATTAAGTTTTAATTCTAATGGTCGTGAAAATGGCGGTTGTTATAGTAACATGAAAAATGGGTAGGCGGGGCAGATTATTTGACGTCATAGTGGCATATAATTCAGTTCAACATTGTGGAGAGTAACAAGTGTTTTAATGTCATGTAGTCCCATTTATCCCATGAAATAGTATGGGGTAAATGTTTCTATTCCTACTTTAAATGCTCAAAATAATGTCCATTGGATGCGACACACTTTCGATGACGTTCTACCCAATCCTGGAAGATTTTATGGAATCCATCAGGAAATCTAGCTCTGAGAGCATTTTGGACTGCATTCTGCAAATCTTCTGTCGATGCAAATCGAAAACCTCTCAGCTCATCTTTCATTCGGCCAAACACGCCAAAGTCGCATGGGGCTTCATCAGGTGAATATGGTGCCTGTGGGAGAACTTCCATTCCGAGTTCTCCTATGGTGTTCAGTACAAGTTCTGCCCGGTGACACGGGGCATTATCCTGATGAAATATTCTTGTCGCCAACTCTAGGAGGGGGCGTTTCTTTGAGAAGGCCCGTTTGAGATGCCTCTTGAGAACCTGAAATAGTCAGTAGGATAGGATACTAATGCCTTTAACATTTGTACTTAACCATTTTTATAGTTCAAATCTGATTTTAAATTTGATTTAATGTTTTTACTCTTATATTGATTAATTTATTAATAATGAATAAGCTTACCATTGCATAATAGTCCTTGTTTATTCTCTGACCATCAGGAATTGCATGCGCAAGCAGCACCCCAGAGCTATCCAAAAACACAATGAACATCACCTTGCCGTCATTTTTGGTCAGTTTTGCCAGGGTTGAAATGGGAGTAGGTGAGTTCTTAGTTCTCCAACCACTTGATGCTCTCTTCCCAAGGGGCTCATAATAGCTGACGTACACCTCGTCGCATGTGATAATTCGTTGAAGAAAACTATCCCCTTCATCTTGGTATCGTCTTAGAAATTCTTGGGAAACCTCAACTCTGCGGGCTCTCTGGTCACTAGTTAACTCCTTTGGCACCCATTTAGCACACATGAGGTTCATTTTAAGCTTCTCTTTCAGAATGAAGTGTGTTCTACCTATACTAATGTTCACATTCTCACTAAGTTCCCGTACAGAGATGCGGCGATCATCATCTAGAACTGTCTTAACTCTTTCAACAGCCTTTGGGTTGGTGACTTTTACCGGTCTGCCAGTCCGTTTTTCATCCATCACAGATTTTCTTCCCTCTGAACCAAACCTTTGATACCATTGGTATATGGTAGGTGTGCTCATTAACTCCTTTCCATAAATATCTTGAACTGCTTTTATTGTTTCTCCTCTTGATTTCTTGGATAACACACAAAATCTTATCACACTACGGATTTGAATTTGAATTTCATCTTGACTTTTCACAAGACCACAGTCAGCTGCCATCTTGGGTCTCTCTATTGAAACCTTTTCTGTGATGTCATACCTTTTTATGTGATGTCACAGTAATAACTATACTCAGAAAAGTTGCATCTTTCACACTGATGTCAAAACCTGTTTCTATGGTTGCAAATCTTTCAGATAAAACATATGACATTTCAAGATGAAATCTAACTACATCCATGGATTTTACGATCAAATAAAGTTGCCCCGCCTACCGATTTTTGACGTTACTATAGCAACCGCCATTTCCACAACCATTAGAATTAATACATAATCTTTGCAGAGTTGTTACACAGATACATTCTGCATCGTCTGTGAAATTTTCATGGAAAAATATAAAAAACTCTTAAAATGAGAGCAAAATTATGAGAACTTATTGAACGACCTGGTAATAACTCATTTTCTATGTGTATTCAAACACTTCTTGGTTAAAAACCATTTGGCACTTGTGCTTATATTCTGGTACTTACTTTTGAAATGACATCAGATTCCAATATTTTTCCCTCATAAGTAAGCTTGGTTTCACAAGTGAAGACTGAGTATATGAACTGTTGGCTTCTTAATTGGCTGTAGCATGTATCAAATATGATGGCCCCAATTGTCATATCCTTGGTAATATCTACAGTAAAAGAATATCAGTAATAAACTATTGATAGTGGCAATACATTTTGCAAACATATGATGTCTACTTTGCATTTTCTGTATTAATTGGTGTTTGACTTGCAAAGCCTGCACCCTCAAGTAATTTTTGGTTACCATTTTGAAATTAGGTCATGATATGTATTGTCAGAAACCACATTCCATACACTCTAAGGGTTTAAAAGATACATAATGCGAGTTTTCTACTTTTTATTTTAACTTTTTACCTTTGAATATTCCTGTACGAGGTTGTCTATTGACTTGTTCTAGTGCAAACAAAAAAGCTTCGACAAGGTCGACTCCTGCTCCCCATCGGACTGCTCCACAAGTGAATGGTTTATCCCCTTGCACATGGACAGGGAACCCAGCCATAATCAAAATATCACCTGCAATTTTACAAAAACAAGTATTTAATGCTGTTTTACATGCACTCATTTTTATATGCTGTAACACTGCCTTGTAACCTCAGTGAAAGGCTTATAGAACCCATTGAACCCCCCTCATTGAATCCTTGCACTTCTCCAATTTTTTTAGGCGGAATGTTCTATTTGCTTATCCAATTCAACTAAGCTGAAAGCATTCTTGAGTCTCTTGTTTAGCATAATGAACCTATATTAATGAATCTTACAATAGCTAAAATTACTTAAATGAAAGATGACCATTTAAAAGGAATATAAAACCTTCAATGTAAATCACTGGAAACTTGTCTCTTTCTTCAATCTGTTGGATACAAGTTATGCACTTTTCTGGGCAAGTTGAAGTGTATTTTGTCACATCTGTAACTCCAGCATCAAGATAGAACTTCATTTTCGTAAGGTTAATATCCAGTGCGCCATTTTCATATTTACCAACCTTAAAAAACATCCAATCCATGAAAGTGACTCCACTGTCAAATAGCACTACAAAAGAAACAGCTGATCTAATTGTTTTTAATTAAATATTTTACCATTTGCAGGTTATTGTTGAAGTTAATTATTAGCTTATTATTGACTTTATTTACCCGTTCAAGGCAGTGTTGTGTTCCATAATGCCCACACCTCTTGTAGTTATGTACCAAGTACTGAGGCACGCTTTTATCAGGCAGGATGTCCCCTGTAGTTGCATTAAATTGTATATTTCTTTTATTCAGATACTTTTTGGGATGAAATGTCATTTTGTTGGTGTAGCTAATGTTAATCTTTTTGATTATGTTTGTCATGTTGCTTAATATCATCTTGTTGTTCAACAGCTCGGTGCATACTCCATTTGGTTTTTTGCAGACCTTTTGTCGAACAATTTTCAATGCTTCCGTCAAAGTGACAGCTATGTGTATCACACTCTCAGTGTAACCTGATTGAGAGAATTTACGCTCAACTTCCTCTCTAGTGATTTCATCACAGTTGCGACTATAGTGCTTGAATGGCAATTCAGAAATCAAAGGATGTGTTGGGATAGTGCATTCGTACTGTAACATAAACACCTCTTCTATCCAGGGGTCAGTGGCAGACAAAGTAGACACCATGCTACTATTAGAAAACATATCTACCCAGAAGTCTTTGAACTCCTCAACCTCATCTATATATGGACTTATAGTGATTGCACCCTCTGCAATATTTGCATAATCAACGAGAACATTACTGTTAATTCCTACTGAATCTGGTAGAATAAACTGAAGTTGATCACTTAAGTGACCAAGGTTTTGCTCCATTAATCCTTTTACTCCTATGAAGACTTCTTCTACTGTGCTGGCCTGCCCAAAACACACCACACCCATAATGCCACTGGTGGCTATCGTACCTACAATATCCTTCATAATCTTTGATAGTTTGGCTACTTCATTATGGCTTGTTTTGATCATATGTGCTTGAATGATGCATATGTTCTTTTCAAGTGCTTGTTTCTTGATTTCCTCGTATCCTTCTCGGCCATAGGTGTCATCTGAGTAGATTACAGAGATGACACTCCACTTAAGGTTGGTTATAACATCAATAATGACCTACAAAAACAATAAACCAATTTAGAAATCCATACACTGTACTGTATATAATAAGCAATAGTTGCTGCGATATTTATTGCATATTGTGTCAAAATAAAAAAGTTATACTTGTAACCAATATAAAAATATCATAATCATAACAATTTATCAGTAAACTCTAACAGCTTGCTATACAGATGGTTAAGAGATTTTTGCAACTTGACTCAAAGTGAGGCCGACAGTAATAATAGCCAACCAGTGGTTTAGAAATTTTGATTTGAATCATTCAAATCATGCCATTTTGCTTCCTAAATGTGGTCGCTTCTGCAGGTATAAATTTCTTGAAAAAATTCATGTACTACATAAGTAAAACCCTTCTCCCTTGTCATTCAAATATATATTTGTTAATTATGTGTTCATTAGATGATTGTTAGACGCTTTTAGGGTACTTCCTCAGAAATGTACTAAGCAATCTAATCAGACCAATGCAATAGAGTAGATAGTTAAACAAGTTAAACCTAGTCTGAGCCTTATTTCTTATCTGACATATCTTGTGGCCTGCCCTAGGTTTAACATCCGTGCCTATTTGGCCCTTGATGCCAAAAAATGACTGGTGGCCTATGGCAGTGCATGGAATTCAATGCGCGTTTAATTAATAACTGATAGTGAGAATTTGGAACCAATGAAAGCATAGCACAGAAGTTAAACCCAATCACGGCAACAAGAACATTCAGATTAATAAATAAAAGCTGTGGTATTGGGTTTAACTTGTTGAACTATAGAGTAGATAGACTGACTCCCAATATGAATGAAGTGTCCCATAGTCTTGTGGCTTTTGAATTGTGATAAAGATTTGTAAAAGGTGACTGGAGATTGGTGTTAGATATTCTGTGTATGTTATATCATTGTTTGGTATATTGAGAATTTTAATTCCTTATAGCCTTTGAGACTCCAGGATATATTTTGCAAACTGTGTCTCTATGTATTACTTTGGTCTTTCTTTTTTTATATGAGCTTAGCATATAAATACATGTATTCATGGATTTCTATGGTATGTATAAGCAGACACAACATACCTTGACTTGCTCTGTGTCTGGTAGGGTTACCCTGAAGACATTTTGAAGGCCACTAATGGATGCTGCAGTACTGGAATGTGTAAGAATTGGTGCACCAGAGTCTTTCAAAGCTTCTGCTACAAACACTGTAGATTCACTTATACCTGGGCCAACTATGCCTATAATTGGAAAATGTAATGGACAACTATGCCTAGAATCACACAAAATGTTTTGTGAAATATGTCATAAGAAAGAGGCCAACTGTGCCTACGGTTATACATATGTTCTGTTAAATATGCCTTTAGGGGGCCATTTACTATGCATACAATTATATAAATGTTTTGTAAAATATGCTATAAGGGGCCAACTATGCTAACACATATACAAATCTTTTAAAAAATATGCCATAAGGGGTCAATTAGGCCTTCAATCATGAAACTTGGCTGTGAAATATTACATAAAGGACCAACTATGCCTACATTTTTACAACTATTCCTTGTCATTTTTCAAGATTTATACAATTTTTAAAAACGGTATAAACTAACATATTGTTACTGAGAAGAAAAAACAGGAAAAACAGGCTTTGACATGCTATCCATTTCAGGGTTGCCAAACACTTGGAAGCGTCTTAGTTTACCTGCTAAAAATGCATTATCTTGATCCACTTGGCAATAAGCATCATCTGGTGTGTTGTACATCTCAGGCAGAAGGTCTAGGGCATGTTTCACTGCTGCTTCTCTGTATCCACAGGTGTCAAACACCTTTATACCTATAGACAAACAAACATACAATGCACAGTCATTAAATAACTATATACAACTACAATATACAACTACCTCTACTTGTATATAACTCAATGATTGAATAATTCCCTAAGACATCATCAGGTGTAAGACAACCATGGTTTGGGATATTGACGGTTTACTTTCCTAATTGTTGTGCCTTTCTATTCACCTTTCCCCAAAGTCCAAAGTGTACTCATTTGACCGCTTCGCTGATAGGACAATGAAAATCAATGACGTCAAAGCAGGGCACATTTCGCGCCAAAACTTCAATTAGTATTAGATCGCCGATTGAGTGAAATAGATCTCATTATAAAATGATAACAAAACTCAGTGAAATATATTTTTCTGACTATTTTGTCTTAAGCTGTGTCTTAAATACACCATCCGGTAAATCAAACCATAGAAATAATTGTGATACGAGTGCTCATCTTTGAACAAAGTGAATCCAACTACGCAAACCAGATTGACAATCATTCAAACAATAATATACATTTATCATGATTATTCAATTAAATAGTTCATTATGTTTCTAATAAAAAGTATATGAGGAACAGTTTTAAATGTCAGTGTCCACTTGCATTTTTCTCATCGGGTTGACCCAATAATTTGCGATTGCTCATGGTCAAATTATATATTGAAGTAACTAATATTCATCATACTCTAGTCGTTTGCATTTTAATTGCAATTCAAAGCTTAATTACAGGCCCGTAGTCAAAAGGTTACCCCTTAGTAAAACCGCTCCCCAAAGTAAATCCTGACTACGGGCTTGAATTGCCGGAGTTTCTCTCTTGTAGGTCTACGTCCAAAAATATCCTGATAGTTCTCTTAAAGATCGATATTTATAAGAACGCCCATGGGCTTTTCAAGAGATAAATCTCTTGAAATAGACGATCGTGGGTAAAACAAGCAACTCTGGTACCTTGTCTCAAAGCATACATGAACGACTTTAACATTGTTCAGTGAAATTAGTCATCACTCTTGTAACCATTGTCAAATTCTTTGGCAGACATAAAAGTAACATTGTCATGTGGTACAATAGCTGGCTGAACGTAAGCGATAATAACGCACCGTTGGCCCAGATTTGAGAGTCGAATACTTTTTCTTCAAGGTTAAGCCGTATCCCCTTCTTCACCCCATGAGAAAATATTACACGAACTTAAGATTACCATGAGATGTTGACATTTTGACAGTCAAGAACTAAACATGGGGTTTTGTACAGTCAGCTCAATTTGAAAATGTACAGGAAACATTGGACTCTTCACATTAATATTTCTCTATTCATTTGATTTCCCAGAACAATATAAAGAAGGGGGAATATAGACGTGAGTATAATTAATTCAATTCCATGACATTTATCATAAATATTATTACTATTCAACATAATTTGACAATAAAAGTAACCCGTTTCCGTCACGATTCACATTGACTCCTAATGTGTTTAGATTTTCCCGCAAAAATCTGCCCTACTCTGACGTCAGAGATTTCAGATTTACTAATTATAATATTCATGAGCTGACTTAGGGGAAAGGTGAATAGATTTGTCTTATACATGGAGAGTTGTGTTACACCCTTGGTGTTCTTTTATATTGTTATAGTCTCTAATTTTTGTGACTGGTGTTTGGTGGTCAGAGTTCCAAAACATTTCTGCCAATAACTTTTACCATGGCAACAATTTTCAGCATGTATTATATATATATGTTATAATAAAGAGCATATTCACCTATGTTTATTCCATCTAAATAATTGTTGTCATTCATGTGTTGAAATGTCCATCTGAGAGCAGCTAGATACATGTAACTCTGGATTGTGATTGGTCCACATTCCTTAATGTTTCTCCCATTATCGTGAATGTCCATCAACACTCCTGTAGCATAAAAAAATTTCTTATATTTTATTTTTAAATGTACATGTATACCCTCTGGTCCAAAATAAGTTGCAGCGGTGATTTGTGGGGTCACAATGGTTACTGATATCTAGATTTTTCAATATTTCATATATTTATTCCAAATTCTACACACATCTGCGTTACATATTGACATGTTAGTACATACAAAAGTAGACCCTTGTGACAACAAGTTGACAAAGTCCCACTGAATTCCCACAAGTCCGACAAATCACCATCATGTTTCATTGTACCTTATTTTATTCACTTCATGATGTCCTGTTTCTACAAAATGAGCTTGTCTAAGTACAGTGACATCATTCAGTTTTTTTTTTTGAATTAAACATTTTTAAAAAGTTGGCATGTATACATAACATGTAAAAGTATATATGGGATTGAACCAACTAATTCTTTTAAATGAAGAAAAGATGTTAAGCACAGATAAGAAAATATTATTTTGTAGTTTATACTACCCTTTTCAGAATTTCATTTTCTTGACTATTAGTAATTAGTAATTATAGCAATTATTCTACTAGTAATTATAACTTTTTCTCATGGATTTTTGGATTGTAATTTTGAACAAGAGATAAAATTGATACACTTTACAAAATTAGTACATGTTTATATTTAGGTTGGCATAATAAATATCACTGAATGAACATTTGTCAAGAACAAGGTTAATTTGATTTTTATTCATCTATTGAAGAACAGTGTACCATAGTATAGGCATTAAGTTTTACTAGGTACATGGGATACACACACATAGACCAGTTTAAGTGTGATATTTATACATTTTTCATGTTTCTTGGGCTGATATTATATATTTTGCTGTTTGTATTTAATAAAGACACCTTTGAAAATAATATGAGATTAAATTGACTGAAATATTAAAGGTGGGATCAGACATAAAGAGCAATTTTGGTGAAAATTTTCTCTTATATAATAATCTTTTTCGCTTATATCTCTTGTCATGTATACATTTTCTATATTACACACACATAGACCAGTTTAAGTGTGATATTTATACATTTTTCATGTTTCTTGGGCTGATATTATATATTTTGCAGTTTGTATTTAATAAAGACACCTTTGAAAATAATATGAGATTAAATTGACTGAAATATTAAAGGTGGGATCAGACATAAAGAGCAATTTTGGTGAAAATTTTCTCTTATATAATAATCTTTTTCACTTATATCTCTTGTCATGTATACATTTTCTATATTTTTAAAAACGTCATGCCTTATTTAAGGAAATACAGCATTTAAAAAGGCCAATATGGGATGTATAGACAAACCAGAATAGTAGAACTTTTGACATAATTTTCACAGATTCACTTATACTTACCCACAATGGCATAGGTTTTGTCTTGATCAACTGGTGTTGTGATATTTTTGTTTGCACAATACATTCTGAATGTACAATCCATGCTTTCTAGGTGCATCACATAAATCACCATTAGCACAAGTTCTTTATACTTTAACATATTGAAACCCTTGTTTATATTTGTATATATCACTTCATTTCATTTCTCAGTATTCCCATTATAAAGTTTTTAACAAATGTTATTTAAGTCAATTATTTATTCCTAGCCTAGATGCAGCATCACATATCCTGTCTTATATTGATGGCCTTTCACAACTGTTTACATGTTTAAATGCTTGTTTTGTGTGATTTTGAATATTATATGAGGAAATTGACTTCACCAGCTTTGTACATCTATTGAATATTGTGAAATTGGTTTTCCAGTTTTAAGTATATTATTTTACATCCTGGTTATACTTTTCAGTTTTTATCACACTGAAAAAGTGCTATATATATTGCCATCATCTTGTGCTGATTGGCATGCATGTGTGCACCACATAAATCAATATTCGAGTAAAACTGCTTACATGTTGAACTTTAACTTTTTAGAGATGCAAGAACAGGCTTGTGCCAAGATTTGATTAGTTTTAAGGCATGCTGAGTAAATAACTTGGTGACCATTTTGAATTTTCCCATTAATCTTTTCATCAAAATTCAAAAAAAACACTATTTAATTCAACTTGAAGATTTTTCAGATGAAATGATAGACAAGTGGAAAGATCTGATTAAGTTTATGGCTAAATTACATGGCCATAATTTTGAATCTTTTGTTAAATCAACCATTATGAACTTGCTTCAAATTGCTGATTACCTTTATTTAAATCATCTTAAAGTTTTCAGTAGCTCAAATATGACCTTTGATTTGGCCTTTGGTTGAGCTACAGTGACCTTTCGAAAGGTCTAAAAAGTTGATTCTTGGTTTCAAATTTATGTCAGCTTAATTACAGTGTATACTTAGTTCTTAAAGGTGAAATTTTCAAGGTCAGAGGTCAACATTATTAAACTAGGTCACAAACGATACTATATAAGTTTCTCAAAGTTCTCAAAGACTACAAATCAGTTCAAAATTCAGAAATCAAAATTCCAGAAAAACGCTAACCTGTTCAACTTGAAATTGTGCCAAAATCTGATTAGGTTTTGGACAACTTGGTAAATAACATTGTGACCTTTTTCTTTTCAAAATGCAATATTTATCACTGGGTCTTGTTCAAACTTTTTTTGAGAGTTTCTTGTGAGTAAATATTTATGTTACCGCTGAGTTCAAAAATAGTGCTAACTTAATACTTATTTGAATGATTCACACTTGAAATACAGATATTAAATGAAAGCTGACATTGATGTCACCCTACATTGATGTCACCCTACACACAACCATGAGATAATTGAAATAAAGATTAGAAATAAAAAATCATGGCGAGGCAAATTGATACAAATAATAATCCATATATCTCAACATCAAACTGACAGATCTTAGTCATAAAATTCCGATGTATAACGTGTATATTGGTAGTGCATGCATGAGAACTTCCCCATACTTTTATAAAACTAAATTGTTTCTTGTTTTTTGAAAAACAGAACTATTTATAATTGCTGTGGTTTATGAATTGAAACATTATAAATTGCTATAAAGGTGATCGCATTAGATGATTGAGTAGACAGAACTACAATTGAATAATGGTAATAACTTTGTAAATATCTAAGCATAAGCTCCAAAGGGAGGAGACTAAAACCCTTAAAGAAACCCAGCAAGAAAAGCAAACTCTTAGTTAAAACCTGTTGTAAGAAAAATAGACCCTATATATCCCAAAACCATGATCTAACGTGAAAAGAAATGGTGTCTAACACCCCCCCCCCCTTCCACCCAAACAAGAGTCAATCCAGGACCAGAACACCAATGGACATTTCATTCATACTGAAGTTATTACAATACATGTTGGAAAGAAAATGTAAAAATTGATTGCCAATACTCATAACATCAAAAATAGTTGTAGATACTAGTACTCATAAATGATAGAGCATTTCGTTTCAAATGATGTGGGATAGATGTAACCCAGTCTTGAAGTTCAAAGAAATAGTCAGCAGTCCATGACACACTTAAGAATTATAACAGTAAAATGTTTAATAGAACACAGTTCAATTTACTCAGTACTGAAATTCTAAGTATTCACCATTTAAAGAAATGAAACTTCTATTCTTTGAAAATGTGAAAGTTCCTTCAACTCCAGTTGTCAGTTGATATCGTATAAGGAAGTGCAATGAAAAATATTGTTTACTCGTCATGATTTTCAACTGCTGTGTTATACTTTATGCCTTATTTTCAACCTGAATATGGTTACTGGCGCAGATTGTTTAAAACTGTTCAATTCTTTTCTTTCCTGTTTATGACCATCTTGGATTTCCAAGGTATGATGGAATATCAGGCTGATATTTCTGCCCAAAACCCTATTGATATGTCATAGATTGAGGATTCTGATGAATGATATATCATCTTATCCAGCCTACATTATGCTAATTCTTATGTATAAGGTAAATAAAAGCTGATCAGTCAACCTCATTAGTCAATAGTTAAGGGCCATTAACTATGGTTTAAAAGGAGTCTGACCTATGAGATCCTAGAGTAAAACAAACAAATCATCTGATCATCTGGTTTTAACATGCACCAATCAGATGGTTTGTTTGTTTTTCGGATAGAAAATACCTGATACCTGTGTGATAGAAAATCAAACTGGGAAACGAGTATGGTTTATGACATAGAAGGTGATCAAGTAATGACTCTAGGTCTCCTTAGGAATCTACATAGTGTCATTACTTAGTGATCACCCTTCTTATGTGGATTGTTTTTTGCAGTTATTTTCTTGTAATATTCTAAAAACAATAACTGTAAAAGTATCACTGTCATGCTCAGTATGACCCATCTCCAAATAACTATAGTCTTACAAAATTGTGTTCAATTGATCAAAACTCAAATTCTTACCGAGATGTAACATATTTGCTCTATATTCCAATTATGAATCACAAAGAAAGACTGATGGAAAATGCATATTATGTAAAGATAATGTAGATGACTCTATCCAACACAGACATGTTCTTTCTTTAACAAAGAAAGAACACACTTCTATTGTAAGTTACTAGACACATGCAATGAGAATGTGTTAAATTATTTTATATCCTATACTTCGGAAATGAACTCTATTTAATGTTAGGTGATGATGTTCTTAGTCAATGGGGGCATGATCAATTTTATATTGTAGATGGACTGGTAAAACCGTTTTTAACAAAGATTTTTAAACCTGACTTATAAGAACTATTTTAGATATTTTAATGATCATGAATGTATTTAGGCTGGAGACGCACCTAAATATTTTTAGTGTACCACTGATATAAAAGTGTAGGTCTAAATAATAAATGAATAAATAAATAGGGCGCTGATTTCTACAAGGAGCCTTGGAATTTTATTCGTCCATGTTTTCAATAAAAATTCACATTTGCATATGTGTTTCAAATGTAGCTTTAATGTGCTTTTGAGAGTTGAAATGTTAGGTATTTATGATCAGAAAAAATCACGGTAGTTGTAAATTTTCAAATGAAACTATTTTCCCAAGTGTAGACATTAACGCAGGGATGAGCTGTAATGTGAAGGATATTTTGAATTTATGATTAATCGTTTTACTGCATAAAATAACTAGGGTATATTTGCTTTAAGTTCATGATGACATGGATTGTAGGTAGTTATATTTACAAACAATATTATACAAATATTTAATTTGATTGTGACACTTTAACAAGATGATATTCCACTAGCCCTTTGGGCTTCATGGAATATCACTTGTGAAAAATTCACAGGTATTCACCTCAATAGAATTAAATATTTGTTTTGTTATTCCCTGTTATATATTCCTCACTCACATTAATGGAATAACAAACTGTTGATGTCTAATTAAGCATAACAATGTACTCCCGGGGATATATAAAATCAAAACTACACTAGACTAAGTTGTGAAGTCAAATATTGGATATCACTTGTTACATGTATTTCTCAGTCACGTGTAGGAATAAGACCAATCAGAGAGTGAGGAATATGACAGTGATATAATAATATAAGCTATTTTTTACAAATCATGATAAATTAATCCTTCATTGATTAGAAACATTGATGACAAAGTTTCTTGTTTTTAAATCATGGCCTCTATGCCGAATCTATTCAGCCTATATAAGTCACATTTTCAACGGAAATTAAATTCAAAGTTGATAAACAATTTTTAACACCACATTTTAGATGTAACTGTACATGTAATTTAGATTACGATATCATTTTGACTAAATTTTGAATATTTCATGATGAAAATCAAGATCATTTCTACCTGCATCTAGTCCATTGCGTCATCAATCTTTAAAATAGCCACTGTAGATTTTTGTCTGTGGCAAAGAGGGAAAGTTTTTTAAAAATTGAAAAGGTCTATATACATAGAGGTTTATATACATGTAGTTGTTGTGTATACAGTAAGATTAATATTTAGTTTTTTTTTATATATTTGTAGTGGGGACCATGAGAAAGAGCTGGTTGATGGTGGATTTCTGGAGACACTGGCCACACTTCTGGTTGCAGTCTCCAATACTCAGGAACATAACATACAGGTGATGTTACATTTGGCACTTCTGTAGTATGGGTCCTTCCTCTGATCTAGGGGTATGGTAATAATTAACTTAAGTGGTGTTTTTAACTTAATATATATTCATATACTTAGTAAGCGACTAATGCAAAGCATTGAATCTCCTAACTGCAATCCAAGATAAGTAGATGTTTGCTGTAGATGTTGCCTTTTAAGTTACAGCTAGTAGACTGTAGAATTTATTAAAGACACATAGTAATATGCATAACAGTAATTTTAGTGATACATGACAAAAGGGGAGAAATCAAATCTGGGGCAAAACAGACCATCAGCAAGCTGGAGAGGTCACATTTGTATTCTACATATTTGTTGAGATTCTTAAATGTGGGTCAGAATTACAGTCAGTCATTCAATACAGGCTGCCAGAATCGTTAGTAAAAGTGCAATTTGCAGAATCACAGGTCATGTTTGTATGAATAATTCGGTTATATTGCAGATACTCACACCTGCCTTGAGATGTCTTGGTAATGTTTGCAGCGGACCAAATGAAATTACCCAAAGAATCTGTCAAAATAAGGAGCTTGTACCAGCCCTTGGTAGATTCCTACATTCTGACCATCATCATGTAAGGAAAGAATGTCTCTGGGCCTTATCAAATATGACAGGTTAGTAAAGATTCCTACATTCTGACCACCATCATGTAAAGAAAGAATGTCTCTGGGCCTTATCTAATATGACAAGTTAGTAAAGATTCCAACATTCTGACCACTATCATGTAAGGAAAGAATGTCTCTGGGCCTTATCTAATATGACAGGTTAGTAAAGATTCCTACATTCTGACCATCATCATGTAAGGAAAGAATGTCTCTGGGCTTTATCCAATATGACAGGTTAGTGAAAATTCATACATTCTGACCACCATCATGTAAGGAAAGAATGTCTCTTTGCTTTATCCAATATGACAGGTTAGTAAAAATTCATACATTCTGACCATTCTAAGGAAAGAATGTCTCTGGGCTTTATCCAATATGACAGGTTAGTGAAGATTCATACATTCTGACCATCATCATGTAAGGAAAGAATGTCTCTGGGCCTTATCTAATATGACAGGTTAGTACAGATTCCTACATTCTGACCATCACCATGTAAGGAAAGAATGTCTCTGGGCCTTATCTAATATGACAGGTTAGTACAGATTCCTACATTCTGACCATCATCATGTAAGGAATGAATGTCTCTGGGCCTTATCTAATATGACAGGTTAGCAAAGATTCCTACATTCTGACCACTATCATGTAAGGAAAGAATGTCTCTAGGCCTTATCAAATATGACAGGTTAGTAACGATTCATACATTCTGACCATCATCATGTAAGGAAAGAATGTCTCTAGGCCTTATCAAATATGACAGGTTAGTAACGATTCATACATTCTGACTATCATTACTTAAAGAAAAAATTCCCTTGATATACAGGTATCAACCACACATATATATTATTGAAGACACAACACAACTTTGTTCATGATATCACTAATTTACATTCAAAATGGCCATTGCCTTTACACCAGTATCACTCATGGTATCTGCATTAAATGTTTTGTGTGGGCTCAATTATAGAGTGGTTACTGAAGAGTTCTACATTCTGACCATTCTTCTACAATTTATGTACCTAGTGCTTCACAATTTTATGAGTTTTTCCACTATTTTGTGATGACATACGAATTGTTATAGCAAATGTTCTTACACAGGCATTAATTTGTTGAAATTGCTCTCCAGTGGTGACATATCCAATGACATCTTCCAAGGTCGTTAAATGAAATTGAATTTGATTTTACGTTAGTATTTGCATACTTTATATTGACATTGTTTATTAACACCATGCCAACAAACACAAATATTTATACTATCTATATTTATTTAATATACTTCTAGGTGACACTAGCGTATGTCAGAGTGTGCTTGATCATGGCCTTCTTGCTCCGATCATAGCACTACTGGGGACATCTTTTGATATTAAAAGAGAAGTAAGTGTGATTGCACAATTTTAGTCATTATATTCCATATGCAATATGATTTATTCAATAGATCAATCAAGTAGCAATTAACAAGTCATGCCCCTAACACAGACAAAATGCACTGAGGGGATTGTGCCATCATGATAGCCCTGCTGACTCTTCCAAAGGGCAGATAAGAGGGGCTCTGCCACACCAGAATGAGATTGTACTATTTTTGCAAGAATATTTGAGAATTTGCAAGATTTATATTTCCATGAAAAAGTTAAATCAATTAAAAGCACTTGAAAAATAAATTACAGTGTAATTTATTGATTAATTGCTATATGAATAATCCCAAAGCATTTTCTTGCAACATCTTGTTCCTCCGCTCCACGCATTTTATTCATTTTAGGGGCATGCTACTTTCTTTTTGTTTAAAGTTATTGTAGATATACACAATCAATTGATTTTGATTTTCTAGTTTCAAAAAGAAAATTGAATTAAACAAATTGTATAATTTATGAGATACTGTACGCCCGGTATTATTCGCGTGCGATTTAGTTTCGCGCTTTACGCGAGGGTGTTAAAATCGCGAAAATTTATCACCTCGAAATTGCCAATTAAATCCCCGGGAATTTGTTTTTACCCGGGGCTCTGATGCATTTCGGTAAAGTTATTATGGGAGCCACGCACTTTTGCTTTAATATTAAAAATGACGATGCAATAGAGGTTGATATGCAGCTTGCCGATGATAAATATCCCAGTTATTGTAAATCTCATCCAAATATGAGGTAAGTGCAATTACTGTACATCTAACTTAATTTACACACGAGTAGCTCGAGAATTCCTGGAATAGTAATGATAAATAATAGTAATGAATTTCAAACTTGTGAAATTCGCGAAATTTAATAGCCGCGAAATAGTGTTTTTCGCGAAATTAAATCTCGCGAATAATACCGGGCGTACAGTATAAGTGTTACCTGCCCCTGAGATTTTTTGTTTTTTCTGATATTCTAGGCCATTTACTGTCTTTGTAATCTAGCCTATAAGGGTCATAACTAATTCACAAGCTATTTGTAGCCATTGAGAATATATTCCTTGTTATATTTTAGGCCGTTTACTGTCTTTGTAACCTAGCCTATCAGGGCCCTAACTTTAATTCACATGATATTTGTGGCCCATGTGACTGTATTTTTTATCCCATCGAACGAAGTTCGGAGGGATAAAGGGAACACTTCCGTCCGTCAGAAGAAATAAAGAAAGGAATAGATGAATATGCAATAAGTTGGACAAAAAATGAAAAAGTTTCAAAAGTATACTTAAATGAATGGAAAAATACTGTAATGGAAAAGGTTAAACAAAAGATTGAGTTACTTCAAAATACAAAATTTAGACATATTAAAAATCCAAAGCAGACACTAAAGGACCATAATGCTATGGAAGAACTCAATCAACTCAAGGAAAAATATGCCATTGTACCTATTGATAAGGCAGCAAATAATATTGGGTTTATGTGCAAACAATACTACATAAAGAAGATTAAAGAGGAAATTGGGAGTGACACCTATCAAAGGATAGAAGATAAAGGAGAAGAAGATATAGTGGAGGAAATCAAAGAGACAATGAAAACAAAATTCAAGATTGAACCGGGAGAAGAACAAAATATTATACCAAGGATTCATCTTACAATTAAAATGCATAAACAGCCAATTAAATTTAGATATATCATTGGCTCAAAGAAAAGTTCTGTAAAACCAGCTGCCAAAAAACTGACCAAAATTCTTAAACTAGTGCAATATACTAACAAAAGATACTGTGAGAAGATTAAGGATTATACAGGTGCCAATAGGATGTGGATCAGTGACAATAACCAAAATATGTTAGATAACATTAAAAGTGTAAATTTAAGGAACGGGGCAAGAAACATAGCCTCGTATGATTTCTCTACACTATACACAAAGATTAATCTAACTGACATAAAGGAAAAACTGAAATGGGTGATAGATAAAGCCTTCAGAGGAGGAACTAACCAAAAGATAACAGTAGGTGGAGATGAAGCCAAATGGGGTGGAAAGGCGGATAATAAAAAGGCATATACCAAAGGAGAGTGCAATGATCTAGTGGATTTCATCGTGGATACAGCCTACTTTAAAGCAGGGAAATCAATTCTAAGACAGAAAATTGGAATACCGATGGGAATCGATCCGGCGCCATATATGGCAAACCTATACTTATACAGTTATGAATTTCAAGCCATTGAGAAAATGTATAGGGAAGACTACTCCAAAGTACTAAAATATGCTAAAACTACAAGATTCATCGATGATTTATGTACTATAAACAACGACGGAGAAATGGAGACTGATATGAAAAACATCTATCCTGAAGAACTAGTGTTAAACAAGGAAAATGAGAAGGATACAGAAACAACTTTTCTGGACATACAAATGAAAATAGTAAATAAACAAATCACTACAAAACTATACGACAAAAGGGAAAACTTCAATTTCCAAATAGTCTCATATCCTGATCTATCTGGAAATATTCCTAGAAACCAATCTTATGGAATATTTATATCACAAATAATAAGGATTTCAAGAATCTGCAGTCAACTGGAAGATGCAACAAACAGAGTTACCAGCCTGGGAAATAAACTACAATGTCAAGGCTACAGGAGCAACATACTAAATTCGTATACTAAGAAAGCTATAACAAGAAATAAATGGATATGTACTAAATACAATATGCAGGAGAATATCATCATGAAGGACTGGAAAATTAATGAGAGAAGAGAACATTAACAAATGAATATGAAACAGTATCTTCTCCGCAAAGAGGGTAAACTAAGATGACAAATCAGCATAAGACCAACAGTAAGGGGAAGGGGAGAGTTTTCCGGCCGGATCAAAACGTTTAACCCACCTATGCGCA
The DNA here is from genome assembly GCA_903813345.2 of Owenia fusiformis. Lineage (NCBI taxonomy): Eukaryota > Metazoa > Annelida > Polychaeta > Sabellida > Oweniidae > Owenia > Owenia fusiformis. The sequence goes on from CAIIXF020000012.1 coordinate 11,646,730, forward strand.
GTCTCAAGTCTGTGGACCCTGAAGAAAGATAAGTAACATCGCAATCAAATCAAGACAAAGAAAGAAGAAAATGAATGAAGAAACCAATGCAGCAACAACAAATGACGTCCGTCCGTCCGTCTGTCCGTCCGTCCGTCTGTCCGTCCGTCCGTCCGGGCAATAACTCAAATACCGCTGGCCCGATTTTGTTCATATTTTGTATACATATACCCAATTGGGGTAGAAGTTCTGCTCGAAAACCGATTTTCAAAATAGCTGCTCAAAAAAAAATTGCAGCCATTTTAGTGCCGATTTTACAGTAATTTATGTACTGCATATAAAACTGTAATAGCAATATGTTTTAATTGTAAAAAAGTTATATGAAACATTGATTTAGCTAGAAATGTAAATATAGAAGAAATACATGGCAGCCATCTTGAAAAATGTCTGCCTTTGCACATCATTTTACGATTTTTGCTGTAACTTGAAAAGTAGTGGAGCGATTTTGTTCATATTTGGTATGTGAATACTGCATGGCACAATGTCTAATGACATTTTGGGTAGTAGGCGGCCATTTTGAAAAATGGCCGCCATTTTTACGTGTGTTATTTAACATTTTTTACTGTAAGTCAGAAAGTAGTGGAGCGATTTTGTTCATATTCGGTATGTGAATACTTTAAGCATGGCACAATGTCTAGTGACATTTTGGGTAGTAGGCGGCCATTTTGAAAAATGGCCACCATTTTTACGTGTGTTATTTTACATTTTTTATTATAACTCAAAAAGTAATAGAGCGATTTTGTTCATACTTTATATGTTAATACTATAAGCATGGCACACTGTCTAATGACACTTTGGGTATACGTTTTTTACTATAACTTGTAAAGTAGTGGAGCGATTTTGTTCATATTTGATATGTGAATACTTTTAAGCATGCCACATTGTCTAATAAAACTTTGGGGAGTAGTCGGCCATTTGGAAAAATGGCCACCCTTTTTATGTGTGTTATTTTACATTTTTTATTATAACTCAAAAAGTAATAGAGCGATTTTGTTCATATTTGATATGTGAATACTCATAAGGATTGCATACTGTCTTATGAAATTTTGGGTTGTAAGCGGCCATTTTAAAAAATGGCCAAAGAATTTAAGAATTTTATATGTGGCTACTTATAAGCATATTACTTCTTCTGATGACAACTTGGCTAGTGATCAACCATTTTGAAAATGGTGGCCTTTCTTATGGGTGTTATTTTATGATATTTGCTATTATTTCAAATGTAAAAATGCCAGCCATTTCTGTTCGATGGGATTCGCTACGCTTTGGCGTTGCCGTTGTTCTGGTTGTTATTATATTTTTAGCTGTTAATTGTATTCTTTGTTTTATTTAAGGCTGTTTACTGTCTTTGTAACTTAGCCTATCAGGGTCCTAACTTCTGTCAAGAGATGTTAAAAGCTGGTGTCGTACAAGGAGTTGTCCCTCTACTCAAGTCCACTGATATAGATGTCACTCATGTGTCTTTGTCTTTCGTTGAGATGATGCTCCGACTCACTGATAATGTAAGTCTATTTATAAACTGCCCCTTAAAGGCCCCATATAAAGTATACTATATTTTCAAACTTAACACAGGCCCTTTAAGGAGTTTTGATTTTATTCAATTTCGCTAGGTTCATTAATAGTTTTTCAGCATAATCTTTTCAGTATTGTCTTTATTTAGCTCGTTTTCAGCATAAAGAATGTCTCAAAAACTTACTTTTGGAGTTTGTATGACTAGTTAAGAAACCATTTTCAAATTTTAATGACCTTAATCTAGGTAATGATTTATTATAACAAAAAGTACAGTGAATATGAACCAGCTTTAGAATAGAAATAAGTATCTTATATTAACTTATATTATTATAGAATATTTCAGAAAAAGTTTAACTCCAAATGAATAGAATTAATTAAGCTATCAATTACTGAATATTTTTTATGTTACCACCAGAAGGGAATGCAACTTTCGGCTGTCGGCTACCGGATTAACCTACTTTTCTATGGCCAACTTATTTAGATATGAATAGTACCTGCCACTATTCCATTAATATTTAAATGAGTTGGTCTAGAAATACTAGGTTAATCTGGTAGATTACAGCCAAAACTTGCATTTCGCGAATACACTAAGTCTCCAACTTTTTTGTGGATGGTGTTTGGTGGTTGGAATTCAGCAGTTGCTGTTCGGCAGTCATCTTCTTTAACAAATAGCAGGTGGTGACATTTTGCATGTTAATACCTTGTTTTGAATTTAATGTATTCAGGCAAAGAAGATCTTTGAAGAGGCCGGAGGTATGGGAGCTTTAGAGTTGTTAGAGTACCATAGCAACGAACAACTCCGTGCACAAACAAATGATCTCTTGGAGAAATATTTCTATACACAACCCGTCGACATGCACGACAACCAATAAAACATGCGCATACAGCTAACCTCAGGTGTCCCAGCTTTCATTCAGTGATATATTTCCTCATCTCTGCTTGTACTTGATTTCATTTTTCTCTCATTCACAAGAAATGACCATACTCAACTGAAATAATTATATCTCTTTTTTACACTATTTTACGCTTTTTAATGAATTAGTGTTAAAAGTTAATTGATAATTTGATTAATTTTAATTACTGTTAATAGTTAATTGATAATTTGATTAATTTTATCGATATGAGTTAAGCTTAATGAAGCCATAGTGGTGATGTATAACTATTACCTAAAAACAAGTGTCTGCAGAGGAAAGAGAAATCATCACACTGCAAAGCTGGGAGACTGCCTCAGGAATATCATGTCTTTGCCAGGAAGGAGACGAGCAACAACATTTGGGAGCAATTAAAAGTGGACAGTTTAGATTAAAGGCCAATATCCATGTAGTTCCTATTCTTAATAACCCCAAAATATTTTATATTCATAATGATATTGTTTTTCTATAGCCTACCCTTTGATATTGACCACATCTTTTGTAGCCTAATTATCCAAATCTTAAAAATCAGTTTGGAACTTATCGTGCTTTTAACTAATAGTACAGTATTAGGTAAGCAATTTCGATTACTTTGATGATCTTAAAAAAAGAAGGTGTATGGAGGGTGTTCAAAAAAATGCAACCCAAAGAAATTGCTATATCTTGAAAATTACTAGTTCATATTTTCAGGAAAGAAAGAAGAGTCTGTGTATGTATACATTGTTGACCAAAATGCATAACATTATGAATTTGAAATATTGTGGGGTTAACTAGGATGAAGTGGTGACATATTGTTATAGTCTTAAACCTTTTTGTGAACAGAGTTTGGCTGTCGACATTTGGAGTTTGATGTCTGTAAAAAATGGCAGGTTGTGACATTTTGCATGTTAATACCCTGTAATTTTAGTGCATAATGGTTGACCAAATTTATACATTCATACAGTGTATCTGTTATGTGTGACATTAGATACGAATTCTGGCTTAACCCTTTTCACACAATCCATGACTATAGTCACACATAGTGAGACAAGGGTTAAACAGCCTCTGATATGTACATGTCTTATTTGGTCTCAATGAAAAATCTTAAGGTGCTCACGTATAGAAATGCACATTTTATTTCTTTACGAAATATGATTAGTAGATCTGTAGTATTTTAGCAATCATGCAATATAAAAATAATTCTGATTTTATGTATCAACAGTTATAAACTGAATCTTGATTTTTTACTTATAATGTATAACCTTGTGTATAGCTTAGAATAAATTTATGTATGATAAATGAATTTGAATCTTGCTGAAGATGAAATTGAAATTTTATTTATATGTTAGTATTATGAATACACACACAAACAGGATGCTTATTATTACAGGATTATTATTAATGTTGTTATTTTACCATTGATATAATTTGACATATAATAATGGTCTTACGCCATGCTATGTGAACAATGGATTAATAAGCAGGAAAATTGAATTTCATCATGTGTCAAGGGATGACATCCAAATGTTAACAGTTGCTGGAAAAATTGAGTTCCATTTGGTATAGTCTTACCCTCCCTAAATACTAAGTATAATAGGGTTAATGTTAATTTTCTAGTTACTTGAATTGCATTTGAAAATCACATTTTTGCATTGAAGAATTTTCCTTTTTTTATTAAACAATTATGGGTATTTGTTATTTTTTGCCCACCCTGTATAACCTCATTCCTCCACAACTGTTTACAATAGATACCATCCCTAAGTATTAAGCTGCATGAGCTCGGGTAGACAGCTAAAGATGTGTAGTAGATATACCATGTTAAAACCAATATTGCCAATATACTTGATTGCCAAATATAATTGTACTGTAGTATAATCCGCTAGATAAATAATCAATTAGAAATAAGCTGTGTAGAATTAAGATGGACTTTTGTAGTCATGTACATGTACATGTAGTTGTTATTGTTCTCAGAAATGCTAAACTTTGTATTTTCACATGAGCCAAGATTCCTGAATTTATAACAATGTTTAGTTTAATTTAATCTTCAGTGCCATATAATTATACAGTAAAATTAGATGTTATACAATTATTTTTTCATTCCTTAAATAGCACTGGTTGTATTTCTGTACTTCTACTTAATTAATTTGGTGGCTGTTTTAATTCTTGGCAAAAGCCCCCCCCCCCCCCCCTTGGTAAAAGCGCCCAGGTATTATATTTAAAAATTAACTCTGCAAATATCCAACAAGTTACTGTGTTTGTGAAGCATTCAAGCATAGCATTTGATCAAAAATGAATATAAGAATAAAATTCATCATCACTTTTTAATATCAAACATGCATAATGCGATATCATGTATAAACAACCAGTGCCCATTTCATAATAAATTTCACATTGTTGAACAAAAAAATCATGTTATTGTCTTACACAGCAATGCGTTTGTGAAATGATTTAGGCTATATTGTATAATGTAAATAAAATATACTGTAATGTAAAAAATTATATATTACTTGTGTTATGTCTAGTGTGATCATCTCGGGCTCTCTAGTCCCTATCTAGAACAAGTATGATGAAAGATGGTTGCCTATGGGATCGACCAGCCGTCCGTCCATCAACATTGGCCTCACAAATTAAAACTGCTATTCGGATTGAGTCATATCAAATTAACCCCCGGGTATAATAATAATACTATTAAATACTATTAACCGTAACATATGGGATAATCAGAAAAACGAACACTTTTTTATTTCAACAAATATTCATAATTTTTTGTTTATTTTATTTATTGATCATGGTGGTGGGAATGTAACGAAGCCTTGGAATACAGATCTTTCACCGTCTATCCATATTGCACCTTCTGTCTGGCCGCGTCCCCATATAGGACTGTACATTGTACACATGTTTATTGGTGGATCCATCGGTATATCAGACTGATAGAATATGCTTTCCTGAAAATTAAATAGAAAGTATTTTTAAGACAAGCATATTAGCCTTCATGTACCTGTACATGTATACTTTGGACTACGATCCCTCGAGATTCGCAACATATAGTTTAAGAATTATCCCTATGTCGAAACTCGAAATACGAATGTCGAAATCATACATGTACGTCAATTTCGACCTTGTTCATGTTGTTTCATCGGATAAAAAAATTTCACACGCATTTGCAACGTCATGAGACAGTGAACATTCACCATAACCACCGGTAAGTATCAAGCGAAGGTTACGGCCGTCACCTCCGCATTTAAGATGGCGGGCGGGAAGTGTCGATTTCGATATTTTTAGTTTTCATCGCATTATCGAAATCGAAACTTCCCGTTCGCCATTTTAAATGCAAAGGTGACGGCCGTAAACTTCGCTTGATACTGACCATTGATAACGTGGATAAATATTTTAGGAACATAACTAATATACCGCTCGTTTTGAGAGTCCACAATATTTCTTGAAGTCTATCCAAAACTGCCCAAAAACTAAAAAATGGTTCGTGTTTTTTTGCCGGAGTACGTCCCTCCATAAATCCCTTCGTCTTGAGGAGCTAGCTCATACAAAAAGTCATTAACTATTGCAGGGTTTTCAAAGAAGTTCACTTTCTCTCCAATTGTCTCAGTTATCAGCCTACAATCCTGCCCAGGAAGCCATTTTAGTACGAGGGTCCTAAATCTATAAGATTCCGTTGATGTTACATTAATGATGCGTGTCACATTACCATAGTACAGTTCATCAGTTGTCACGAGGGATCTTAGGTCAATGCCATATCTTTCATGAAAAAAATGGAGTGCTCGGAGACTTGAAATAATAGGCAACATATGCTCAAGTACACAGAGGGAAACTAAAAATCAAGTCAATTCTGCTACTCAGAAGATTCTTGTTTTGCAAAACTGAATGCTTTAATATAATGAATTTGAATTACTTTTACTCAGCTCCAATGGTCTATATTTTATGAGCCTCTGCAATTTATGCAGAAATCCACTATACGTGCCTTTTTCGAACAAACCAGCAGGCCCCCTCTCTCGGGCAAAAGATTCTTCAAAATCATGCATTTTTTCACCATTCCGAGCACTTTTCAAGTGATTTGGGCCATTTTTGGACCGTCAAAAGTGAACCACCCTTGATTTTTTTAGAAATTGAACCCCCCTTGGCATGGCAAATCCTGGCTACAGGCCTGAACCACTGACCTACCTTCGCCAATAATTTCATTCTTAGTTGTTCGCCCTGCCCAGCCTTGGACCTTATGCCACCATTCTGTCATTGGCAACTTTGGATCCATTACCGCCTTAGTCCCCTGTGCTACATAGAACAAGGTGCGGTTGTAGTGCTTGAAACCACCGTATGCTCCTCCATTTTGCTGCTTGCATTGTTTTCTTCCACCCTCTATTAACATAACTGACAGGAAACATAGCACCATCAGTAGAATTATGGAAGATTTTGAGCTGGAGTATGATGACACTTTGCTCGTTGTTCAATGTTTTGTAAAATCTAAAACACTGCACAAATCTTGTATAATGAAAAAGAGGATACATTTTCCAGTATTTCCGAAAGCACTAAATACAAAAATAACCTCGGATAATAAAAACTGAAAAATATTAATAAAAAATGAACGCGAGTGTCCTCATGGAATGTCCTAGGTAGGGATGTTTGTCGCTCGAGTTACGTAATTATGCTTATAAAGTGACTTTAATAATAACTTTTCTTATATGGGCGAAGCTAAGAAGCCCAACTAAGACAACGTAGATGGAGAGGGTTCCTGAATCTGAAAATAAAGATCTAAGTTTTTACGCTGGTTTTTATATTCTACTTACATTCACTAATTCGAAAAAATAAACGAACAGAAAATCGTCGTCAAAAAAATATTATTGTAAAAAATCTAAATAAGAAAATTTCTGACAAACCTAACCTCAACATTTTCCTCCAGTCAAATGACAGCGTCAACCTAAAAAATGTTCAGTATTTATCCTTCAGCAATGTCAATTAATCACGTTATTTAATCTTAATGTTGTAAATTATAATTTTATAGTATAAATGTATTTTGTCATATAAATGATACAATAAATATACATTTTAATAAATTAGCTTCAAAATTCAAATCAATGATTTCAATTTATTATCTTACAAAAACAGGCATACAAGTTGGTAAGGCTGTTGCTATTCAAAATATGTTTTTACGGGGTGTCAAATGATGTTAGGGGACAGTGGAGCAAGACGGACACCCTAAGAGCAGTCTTTTTTTAATAGCTTGTAAAGATATTTTGCTGGGGTTTCTGTTCTGTCTGTATTGAAACAAGGAACATCAGTGGTATTGATTAAGAGCATTTAATTATTGTTGACGTTTTAAAAGATAAAGATGCATGATAGAAAAAAGGACATATTCCAAATAAAGTGAGTATGACCATCTTTGACAGCTCAAATGGGCTGCCAGTCTAGCTGGAGGTGATCAGTTGAAGGGGCATGGAAAAGAGCGGTGTCTTTCTCTAGAGATCTCAATACTTTTTGATGTTCGTGTGCACATCTTTGGAATATCAGTTCCCAGTAGCTTTAGTTTTCATAAGTTGCTCTGTTTTATCCATTTTAAAAATGGCCCCCTTGTGATCTGCAGACTGCAGCGTTCAAGTCAGACTTGTTACTCGGGTATATATAAAGGGTGGGCCAAAAAACGCCACTTTTTTCAAGACACTACAACGTTTTTTTATTTTCCATCCTACATACCCAAAATTTGCAGTTATATAGTGCCAGGGGTTCTTGGTAATAATATAATGTAACAATTTCTTTAACGTGTTTTATATTTGATCTAAAAGAGGAGTTCAATTGGTCCTCCACCCTATTTGATGATATATTTTAGTTTTAGTCGCCTTGCTGTTATAGCAGTATCAATGGAATGTTAGCTAAGTTTTTTTCAACCGCTCTTAATAGCCAGCTTAAGTTGAGCAATTTTCTAGATTGAGTGCCTTCATACAATCTCCTGGAGACCTTCCCATACCCTATACTCACTGGGGTTTGTATCAGGGCTATTAGCTTGGCGATCATCAGGCCGTATCAGTTCAGGAACATTTTGTAAATTATGCTTATTTCTCATGGCACACCACATGTTTAAACGAGACGCTGGTGACATATTTTATTCAGGTAAAAGTGTATAATTCATGATCCATGACTAGAAAACAACCTCAAGTTTCAGTTGGTATTCAAATTATGATTTTGTATCAAAAATTAAAAAAGTAATAGCATTCTGAAAAAAGTAGCGTTTTTGGCCAACCCTGTACATCAATACCAAAAAAGTCTATGCAGGATTTCTTCAAAATCAATAAAAAGAGGACTCGATGGAGCAATATTTGACCTTGGTCATCTTTGATTTATTTTATCCAGAATTGATTACTCTTTCCAATGACATACAGAATGTATTGGTACTTCTCCTAGTTTCTACTGAAAGGGGCACAACGCTATTTGACACCCTGTATATACGCTAGGTAGCATAGAAGCAATAATTCATGTTTTAAAGTGTATATTAATAAATGATTTGAATTAATGTCATGGATCTTATCCAATAGTGACTCTTTTGTGTATTTGTGTTGCACTTCTGATTATTTAGGTCAACAAAACATGAATGTTTAATGATTTATATTTAATGAATAAAGATTCTATAATTTATGGCGCACTATATGACCGGAGTCTTTGGCAATGGCTAGAATAAAATCTGAGGTCATATATTTTACATAAATCATAGAATCGAGGTCTTTGTTACGATTCTAATATGTTAAACGAACCAGAAAAACAGCTTTTAAAACATGTGGTAATATATGCTCCAATATAGACCAATAAATCAATCCGGCAATAATTCACAAAATTATGTCAGATGAGACTATCTAGGGCTCCATCTAGGACATGATCAATGAAAGATACTTGTACAGTATCTTTATGGACTGAATATCAGTCAGGTTCACTAAGTAAGTCAACATTCGAAATTCATATGTTCATCAATATTTATGAGAATGGTGCCACAATTGAAGCTAACCTCTGGTTTATTATTTTTTAAATGTTCTGTATAATTAGGTTAATGATTTCAAAATTATCACATTCTATTTGACCTGCACATCGCTCCAAAACGCAATATGTTGACATATATTGTTTTTACATTTTCAAGCTCTAATATAAAGTTTATGTAAACAAAAATTATTTTTTTCTGCGTAATATCAAAGAACAATCATTTAGTTAAAAAAATAAAAAGGCGAATGCGGGATTCGAACCCGGGCCTCCGGGTGCTCGGCGAGGATTCTACCGCTACACCACCATATTATTATGAGTGGAGGCAGTAATTAAACGCTACTTATCTTGACTGCAATGATTCGGAAGTGACGTCACGTTCTTCATTTAGAAACCTTTTCAAAATCATATCGCCGGCTCCGATCGAAGCAAATTCAATGAAAAATCTTTGAAATGACACATTTATCGTAAGTATTTCTACACAAGATTTGCCCCATTTGTTCATCATTCTATAATCTTTCATCAAGCTCAAAATGATAAAGTTCACCCCCGAAACAACCCAAGATTGCGTTTCGGAGCGTAGTCCAGCTTTAACATCCCCGCTCCTCTCGAACTGCTAATGACATCGTCATTACTCAATCATAATGATTGTGCTCTAATTTCTTTTTCTATTTTGTCATCTATTTCTAACCAAGCAATTTTACACCCAATTTAATTAAAAGTTAAAAAAATAAGTAAAAATAGGTAGCTTTTGTTATGTTCATAGAAATAAGCTAGCACAACTATTTTGATAATATTGTGTTTTAATGTTAATGTCTGCCAATAGGTGTCAGTGCTCTGTGCACCACGCCACCTACTTCCTACTCCAAAAACGTGAAAATAAAGTTTGTCAATAAAACATCAAATATCTAGTTTATTTATCATATCCTGAACCTACAATACATATAAATATCAACAATATAACAGCTTTATATAATGTATGTTTCTACGACGAGTATCCCTTTCATACCGAATGTCACACTGACGTTGCTGAAGGAAAGCATGTATTATTGTCTTACTGTTACACAGAAGGCTTGTATTTAATTATGATTTATATTGTATAATGTATTTTAATAATAATGACAGTAATGTAAAAAATCGTATATTACCCGTGTTCAGTTAAGTGTGACCATTTAGTACATGTAGGATGAACAATGAGAGTTTTTATCTTAATTTCCTTTCGTATCTGCGCCAGAAGGGGGGGGGGGGGGGGGGTTGGGTGCGAACGTTGCTAGCCATGTGAAAAAATGCTTTTTTACCAGAAAAGAACCATTCATAGTCCTTAAAAAGACTCAGACTGCACCAAATAACGTCTTCGAATATAAATTTCCCGGGAGCATGCTCCCGGAACCCCCAGGTGCGCGACTTTCGGACACGCAATCTGTTGCCGTACCACCTATATTTTCTAGACAAATGCACGCCCCCCTTTCAAATATGGTCCGCCGCCCCTCTCATACGTATGCTTCGGTGCATAAACATATGAATACAAACATTTATACCATACATTAATAAGATACTTGGGTGAACATTAACTAACTCTAAACTAATACTAGCAATGATTTATGCTAATGTAGGTCAACTCCTATGTGTTGTGCTCTAAGGAGGTCAACTCCTATGACCTTAACACCTAACATAAATCCTAAATGAATATACTCTTGCCCGTAGCCAGGATTAACCCGGGGGATTTTTGCCATGGGGAGTTTTTACATTTTTGGCTAAAAATGCATCCGAAAAGTGCTCAGAATGGGAAAAAGTTTAGGCCGCAGCTTCCGCTTTCCCGGCTCCCCCTCTGGCTAGAATCAGCCCATGCTAGAACTTAAGCAAGTTTTGCATTCGTTCGACTTCACTTCTTAAAAGAGAGCTTCGTCTCAGTAGTTAATAACTAAATTCTGCGCGCAGGGTAGCAAAAGACAGCAAAAATCATATAAAAGTTTCATTTTTATTAAGATTAATTTGTCATATTCTAATCCCCTCTCAATTATTACATCATGGTATATTTCATACCTACGACAGAGGTTCTAGGTATATAACGAGCGGAAACGTGACGGTGTATCTAGTGAGCTGATTGTATCGCCGAGGTCCGGGACCGATAGGTTGTTTCATATTTCAAAAATGTTCTCAGATCACAACGGCCTTTTAAACACGGGGTTACAAATGGTGCTGGTAATTCACTGATTTTTTTCGATTTTTTTCGATTTTTTCAATTACTATCAATACATTTTTTATTTCATCTTTATTAAGGTGGTGGGAAAGCAATGAAATTCTGCAGCACAGCTCTTTCACCGTCTATCCATATTGCACCTTCCCCTTGACCATGCTCCCATATGGAACTGTAAACTGAACACATGTAGAGAGTTGGCTCCATTGGTATATCAGACTGATAGAATATGCTTTCCTGAAAAATATGATATTCAATTGTTTCATCTTCAAAATTTGTAGCACCAACGTGGTTGTTAATTAAGATTCGGATTACGCAGATGATTATCTAAACGTTTAAACGTCTTACAAAACTTCTCCACAATTAAAACAAAGAATATAAACTTTAAATGGGAGAAAATATTCACTTTTCGGACAACCCTTGTTAATATTTGAGAAAAACAATATTTACCGCTTTCTTTGAAAGTCCACAATATTTCCTGAAGTCTATCCAATACTGGCCAAATGCTAACACATGGTTAGTGGTTTTCTTATTGCCATCGTCCTCCATAAACTCCTTCTTCCTGAGGAACCACCACATACAAAATATCATAAATTATTGCTGGGTTTTCAAAGAAGTTCACTTTCATTCCAATTGTCTCAGTCGTCACTCTATGATGGTGGCCTGGGAGCCATTTCAGTATGAGGGTCTTAAATCTGTAGGATTCCCACCCTATGCTTAGTGAGCGGACCTAATTTCAAGGGTGATGGTAAGACGAGGCATGGCGCCCAAAAACCAAAGAATATTAGTACCATAATCTTTTAAGTCGTATTATTGCAGCATTAGGTGATGATATTGTGATATTTTATGCTGTTTTAGAAGTGAAAGATGTTAAACTATGCATACTGTTTCTTTTACATCCAATAAAACGAATAGTTAAGATGAAACAGTCGTTTAAAGATACAATTTTAATTTACCGCAAGAAATTACAACCTAATATTGTCAATATGTCAATAATTCCTGATCGATGTCACATATTAAGATATATGTACCTAGATATGTTTTATTTTTTCATATATGCGAAATAAGGCGGTCTCTAGTTATGTACATCCAATACAAAATGAATGTTTACTATTCGGCGATCAGAATTTCGATGACGAGCGATGGCGATGTAATTTGCGAAGAAAGCATCAGTGCACCTAGTTACAGGCCAGGTTTGGGCGCCATGCATCGTCTTTACCATCACCCTTGAAATTAGGTCCGCTCACTAAGCATAGGGTGATTCCGTTGATGTTAGATTGATGATGCGTGACACGTTACCATAGTACAATTCATCCGTAGTTACGAGATCCCTCAAGTCAATACCATGTCTTTTGTAGAAAAACGGAGTGCTCGGAGACCTGAAAAAGGCAATATTCGTGCTATTATTTTGATTCCAATTGAAGCCGAACAGAAGAAATTGAACAATGAAGTCTATTATATTCCGGTACTCAGAAGATCCTTGTTTGACAAAGCAACATTTTTAAATATATGACTTTTAATTATTGAAGCCAGCTCCAATGGTCAATATATGTTCTCTAAACATTGTTTGATGATGACATTGGTTTTGAAAAAGTGCACTTCTAGTTTAGTTGAATAAAAAACGAACAAGGCACAGACGTGAACAATATCGTACCTAAAACACAGCATTGTGGTCTTGTTGACCAAGAAAGCAAGATGGCCGCAGAAAAGTTAATCAGCTCTAGAACTTATCACTGTGTAACATATGTAAAAATTTGAACGGTTTGGCTGGAAACCTGTAGACAAGTCTTGAAAGTGAAGATTTTAGGACGGAAAATCCAAAATGGCCACCTTAAAATTTAACCAGAATGCCCAAAAACCAATCAGTTCTTGACGTTGATATGTAGAAACATCCCAGAAAATTTCAGATGAATCCCTCGAATGGTTTGGCTGAAAATCTGTAAACAAGTCTTGAAAGTGAAGATTTAAGGACAGAAAATCCAAAATGGCCACCTTAAAATTTAACCAGAATGCCCAAAAACTAATCAGTTCTTGACGTTGATATGTAGAAACATTTCTGAAATTTTCAGATGAATCCCTCAGAAGGTTTGGCTGGAAACCTGTAGACAAGTCTTGAAAGTAAAGATTTTAGGACGGAAAATCCAAAATGGCCACCTTCAAATTTACCCAGAATGCCCAAAAACTAATCAGTCCTTGAAGTTGATATGTAGAAACATCCCTGAAAATTTCAGATGAATCCCTCAAATGGTTTGGCTGGAAACCTGTAGACAAGTCTTGAAAGTGAAAATTTTAGGACGGAAAATCCAAAATGGCCACCTTAAGATTTACCCAGAATGCCTAAAAACTAATTAGTTCTTGACGTTGATATGTAGAAACATCCCTGAAAATTTCAGATGAATCCCTCAAATGGTTTGGCTGGAAACCTGTAGACAAGTCTTGAAAGTGAAGATTTTAGGACGGAAAATCCAAAATGGCCACCTTAAGATTTACCCAGAATGCCCAAAAACTAATCAGTTCTTGACGTTGATATGTAAAAACATCCCTGAAAATTTCAGATGAATCCCTCAAATGGTTTGGCTGGAAACCTATAGACAAGTCTTGAAAGTGAAGATTTTAGGACGGAAAATCCAAAACGGCCACCTTAAGATTTACCCAGAATGCCCAAAAACTAATCAGTTCTTGACGTTGATATGTAGAAACATCCCTGAAAATTTCAGATGAATTCCTTAAATGGTTTGGCTGGAAACCTGTAGACAAGTCTTGAAAGTGAAGATTTTAGGACGGAAAATCCAAAATGGTCACCTTAAGATTTACCCAGAATGCCCAAAAACTAATCAGTTCTTGACGTTGATATGTAGAAACATCCCTGAAAATTTCAGATGAATCCCTCTAATGGTTTGGCTGGAAACCTGTAGACAAGGTGAAAAGTGAGACGCCGCCCGCCCGCCCGCCGCCCGCCCGCCCGCCGCCCGTCAAGCTGACTACAATATCGTACCTTTTGTTAGGTACGATAAAAACGCATGCAACATCGTCAGTACAGTAACATTTCAAATGTTTGAAACTACTTTGAATTTGAAAAATAAGCAATGTACAAGTCCTAACTTTTGTATATTTCAGATAGTTATTTAAAATGTGCAGCAAGGGTGTTGCCTTTTGTAATTTAGGGAGTTTCAGTCATGTTAATCTTTTCAAAAATTACATTGCAGAGACGTGTCGCAAAAAGGTGGCGCATTTGTTTTTTAGGGGTATCGCGTGAATGTAACTTTGATTGGCCGGATTCTAAAATAATATTCTAATTAAAGTTGTATATCATTTTAAAGCGGTTTCGATGAAGTTTTTAGATCAACTACACTTCGTTCACAATTCTTGCGCGTTCTTTTTTAAAAAAGAGTTTTTTACCAAAACATCTGGCAAATATTCCCTGTTGACACGTTACATTTTGAATTATTTTTCGTCTTTAAACGCTCATAACTCAAACAATATATGACTATTATACTTATTTTTCGTCTTGATAAAGGTAGATAGAAGTTTTATTTCAAAGGATGAATTTTAGTAAGCGTCCCATATTGTGACGTCATAGAGTTTGAAAAATAGAATCTGTTGACAGCGACCTTTTCTGCTCATTTTTTTGTTCCTTCAACTTTTCAGGTGTACATTAAACAAAAAATACGAGATCAATTTTTAATAAATCATACATGATTATTTTGCTCCTAAACTCTAGTTTATTAATAAATAGTTGATTTTGTTCGCAAAAGTATGTGTTTTCTGTTGTATGTGGAAAAGTGGAGGACGAAAGGTTTTCAAAATTCATCAAAATAGGGCTAATTTACGCCATTCGCCTATTTTCAAGCACAGCAACACGTATATTTATTTCACCTAAAATATCAATTGATTCGTGTTTTATGATGCTCCTAGCCCATTAACAATATATATATGATATCAGAGTTATTCGTCTAAAATGTTTTGAGATAGAGAGGTAAATGTGGAGGACGAAAGGATTTTCATTTGTGTACATTTTTCTCAAAAACGTCACATTCTACCATGTTAAAAGCGAGGATCCTCTGGATTACGCCACAAAATGTGTAACAATGCGTGCGCGAGCTTTTTGCGATACATCAGAGATACTTCAAAATATAAAAGGCCTTACATAATAAGATAGCCAAACTACAAAACAAACTAAAATATACAAAAGTTAGGCAATGTATAAATGTTTCTATTTTTACATTATACTTTTTCAATATTGTCCATAGATTGCTTATTTTTTAGTTGATTCAAAGAAGTTTCAAATACTTAAAATGTAACTGTAAGCGAAAATAATCTCTCAAAACGAATAATGCATCAACATTCACTTTACAGGGTAATATTCTATCACATGGATGTCTACACAAACAAGTGCCTACCTTCGCCAACAATTTCATTCTTAGTTGATCGCCCTGCCCAGTTGTGGACCTTATGCCACCATTCTGTCATTGGCAACTTTGGATCTAACACTCTCTGAGACGCCTGTGCTATGAAGTGCAGGGCGCGGTTGAAGTGCTTGAAACCACCTGGAGCTCCTACAATGTCATTTTTCTGCTTGCATTGTCTTCTCCTAGCCTCTGTTAACATAATTGACAAGAGACACAACACCGTCAGGAGAATTATGAAAGGTTTTGAGCTGAAATATAATATATCAATATTATAACACTTACTGGTTTGTGTTGCTTTTTCCTAAATTTTAGGAATATTTTTGTAAAATGTTAGACTATAACATACAAAACATGAGAGGTCTCGTTTTGTGAGAGACAATAGCAAAAAATATAGAAATATAAAAATGTGATTTTGATTTTCATGAAATTAGCTGAAGTCATCAAACTTACCAGTGTGCAAAAAATCAAAATTCTGTTGTTCAGTTTTGGAACTTCTTGAATGATTTTATGCCAGAAAGTTTGTTATTCTTAAACATTTTAGTGTCGTGAATCCTTTTGTGCAGTTTAAGTTCAATCGTTATACTAGAAAAAAACATTAAAAGATAGTTTGTTGACCCCGGTGTCGTTTATTTTAGGGCACATCAATTTTATACGTAACTGACTATTTTTGCGATAAAAATACTGCTACTCGCAACTGGCTTGACAATAATTAACAATATTTAGCGTCCCAAAGCATATTTCAGTACTTCCCCCATGTCTTGAAAAATGCTAGATATTGTATGTAAAATCTCAATTAACTAGCATTAGATGCTACACCATTTGTCATTTCCCTTAGTCGTTAGTTTTAACCTTACCTCAACATTCTCCTCCAACTGAGTCTACTTAGAAAATAAGAAGTATTTATCGTTCAGCAATATTCACAATATAATTTCATTTAAACTTTTATATATTAGTGTATTATACAGTATATCTGATTTGAAGTATTATATAGATTATAACATATAATAAAATGTATGTTCTCATATAAACGAGGCAATGAATATTCAAGACAATGATGATCAAACCAATAATTACAATTTATTGTTTCGACACAAACTAGTTTTAAGGCAGTTATTCTCGCAAAACATGTATGTACAGGGTGTCCAAGAATTCTTGAGAAATTTTTGAAGGGGAGATATAAGGTGATTTTTCTTCAAATTTGGTACATTTATTAAACATACATTGGGGAATGACTAACATGAATTCCACGCACATATATTTTATATTTCAGAATTTTCAGAATTCTACCTCGCCACAAACCCCGGAGATTTGGGAAATGGTTCTTCACGATACCCCGAGAGCTACAATAAAAAGCACCATGATGACAGATACCTATATTAGTTAGAAGTCTTAAATACCGCCTGACACAAAAATCCCACCCACCCAGACTCTTTGCTACCTGTATACAAAATTTTGAAGCAAATCACTTAAATATAGTGTCAGAATCGCAAAAATAAGGAAAAACTATGAATTAAACCTAGATTTTGACCTCGGCATTTTGGTGTCCAGATTTTGAAGCTCGGTGACTTTTGAGGTCCCCTTCTTTGAAAGGCCCTCTTTATATTAAGCTGTACTCAATCTATATCTCATATTTTACACTATTTATTTGTCATCACAGGTTAAGTAAATAAAAATTCAAACGTAAAGAGGCTTTAACACGTAGTTCAATGGGAGAGCTAAGGTCGCCAAACTTGTGGAGGGGAGTGTATGTTAGGTCATTGCATTTACTCCAGAACAAGCAGTCAAAGAAATGATAATGAACTGTGGACTTTGAGCCCGACTTTGAGACAGGCAAAGTTCAAACACTCCCAACAACAGTTATATCAAAAATGTTTTCCTGATGCCAACCTTTTCCAATTTTTTCAATGCTTTATGCATCAATATGTTGCATTTGGAGACATACCTAACCTCTTGAAAGGAAAATGGATTCAAGCAAGTGTTTTGAGATATCAATCATGGGTGATCAAAATTAAGCTGAAAACAATGGATCGCATGAGTTTTCCCTATGGGAAAATAACATGGGAAGTATTGTTTTCCACTTTATACCTAATGAATCCATTTTTCCTTTCAGAGGCTAAGTGTATCTACAAATAAAAACATTGAAAAACACTAGAAAAAACATGTTGGTGGGGTGTTTGCATTTTCAATGTCGCAAAATCCAAATTATTTTATCATTTTTATACTAAACTCTTTGAGGCTTTGGTGTTGATATTGTGAATAACAGGTGGAAATCTTAAGAAGTCAGATGAACATTTCGAAAAGTTAGCAATGGTTAAAAACATTGTCTCACTAATATGACTTTTTCCTTTGAATTACGTCATAAATTTCAATAAATGCGATTATACACTGTCATAATTCATTCCCTCTATGGCTAGGATATCATTTTCTGTATGCTAAATTTTTCATACCATTGTAAAGCCCATCTCAAACTGTTCATGGCTGACAGGTTTGAAATAAACATTAACACATTGACAGTAGGTTATGGGATTGCCACAACCCATCTAAAACATGATTTTTAGATGGTTTTACCCCTTAAATAGTCGCGTGGTTTTAAGGATTGGATGTTACCATTTTGCTCAATAAACACATTAATATTCACATCTGATATAAATTTTGGTATACATAAGCTAATAAAATAGAATGTATAAACAAGTGAGAAAGATTAGGGTTGTAATTATCTTACAATTTCAAGTTTATTGTTTTACATGTTAGCCCTACCCCTAATTTTGAACTAAAGAAAGAGCTCTGAATCTGAAAGATATTACCTCGAATTCTATCACAAGATGGTTTTATTAATTAGACTTCCATTATAATATCAATTTATGACGTTAATTTATAGCAAAAAGTCACACTCACGATTTTGTGACTTGTCCTATTCAATCCGTTTTTAACTTTTCACCATATCTACGAAATTCTTTGAAATGTATACATATACAGGGTGTCCAATAAATAAGGTGAAACATATTGTAACTTTCTTAATATTGCACCAATCTTGATGAAATTTTCAGAGTTTGTAGCCCAAACCTTCTTACCTTTATTCCGTGAATTTAAAGCGTCTTCTATTTGATCTGAGTTCACACACAGCTATGCTCACTATTGAAACTATTAGGGCACTGGGGCTACCCCTACTTGCACACCCTCCATATTCCCCAGACCTTGCACCCAATGACTTTTGCTTATATGCATAACTCAAAGTGAGTGTGACTTAAGAGGAAATAAATTTGGAAGCATTGATGAAATCAGATCACATGTCTTAGCAAGACTTCAGGAAATGGGCAAGAACGGGTTTGAATATGTGTTTAGAGAGTGGGTGAACAAGCATAAGAAGTGTATAGCTAGAGATGGATGATTATGTTCAATAGCTTATTTTCATAACAATGGGACTTTAGGACTGTTTTTATTACATTGTATTTGTGGTAGTAATAGACCTGGGAGTATGAATAAAGGTATCAGAAAGAATAAATATGTTTTGGGAAGTTGTGACGTAAACAAACTTGCCCCGCCTTTTTGTTGTTTCGGTTGCTATAGCAACCACAACTCTGGCCAATCAAATAGAAGACGCTTTAAATTCACAGAATAAAGGTTAAAAGGTTTGGGCTACAAACCCTGAAATTTTTTTTCAAGATTGGTGAAATATTAAGAAAGTTACAATATCTTTCACCTTATTTATTGGACACCCTGTATTTTACCTCTGGTATGATAACAACGAAAAATAAAAAAGATATGATTGATAACACCCCAGTCACATTTGTCGCACGGCGGCCGCAAGTCGACCGCAGAACAATTAAATCGGTGAATTTCTGCGGCGAGCGTAGCCCTGCGGCCTCCGTACGGCGTATGCAGATTTTTACAGGCCGCAGGGAAGGCGTAGAAATTATAACTCGGAGTTATAATATTTGTTCATTTCTGAGGTCCCCGTAGAAATCAACTGGATCGACAAGACTGAATCATTATTTGTCAATGTTTCACGATCACTTTTCATTTGATATTACATCCTAGCACTTTGAATAACATTTATAAATTGTCCTGATGTAAATAAAATGAAAAAAACTATTATTTATCAATATAAATTTAAAATTCACCGTGCGGCTGCCGTGGGAAATGTGACTGCAAAAGTATGAGAGCGCAGAAATTCTGCGGCGAGCGTAGAAAAGCTACTGGCCGCAGAAATGATAGACCAAAGGTCGCCGTAGGAAATGTGACTGGGGTGTAAAGGACCTTGCACCTTTTTTTTGACAGAGGGTTTACATTTTATTGTAAATTATTCCCAGGCCTCTTATAAAAACTAACACTAGGCTCTCGTAATTATTTATATATTGCATCTTAAAGGGGCAACAAGGACTGAAGAGAGAAAATTTGAAATTGATAAAGGACATTGCACCTTTTTTCTTTACAGAGGGTATACATTTTATTGTAAATTATTTCCAGGCCTCTGATATTATAAAAACTAACACTAGGCTCTCGTAATTATTTATATATTGTATCTTAATTAGGGTGGTGGGAAAGTAATGAAATTCTGCAGCACAGATCTTTCACCGTCTATCCAGATTGCACCTTCACCCTGGCCATGCCCCCATATAGGACTGTATATTGAACACACGTAAAGAGGTGGGTCCATTGGTATGTCAGACTGATAGAATATGCTTTCCTGAAAAAGATAATATTCTATCGTTTCATCTACGAATGTTTAACTCCAAAGTGGTTGTTTAATAAGATTCAAGTGACGCTATCAATGATTATCTAAACGTTTAAACGTTTCTATTTTTCATTAGCAACGTCACATGAGACAAAGGAAGAAAATAACGTGCATTAACGTACAAAATAAACGAAAGAATAAGCAAAAACCTTAAAACATAGAAAATATACTTTTTGGACAACTCTTGTTCACATTTGAGAAACATAATTTTTTGTGTTTACCGCTCTCCTTGAAAGCCCACAATATCTCCTGAAGTCTATCCAATACTGCCCAAAAGCTATAAGATGATTAGTGGTTTTCTTATTGCCAGAGTTCGTCCCTCCATAAACTCCTTCTTCGTGTGGAACCACCCCGTACATAATGTCATGGATTATTGCTGGGTTTTCAAAGAAGTTCACTTTCTCTCCAATTGTCTCAGTCGTCACTCTATAATCCTGGCCAGGTAGCCATTAGGATTCCGTTGATGTTACATTGATGATCCGTGACACGTTACCATAGTACAATTCATCAGTTGTTACGAGGTCTCTCAAGTCAATACCATGTCTCTCGTAGAAAAAACGGAGTGCTCGAAGACCTGAAATAGGCAATATTCGTGATATTATTTAGATACCCATTGAAGCCGAACAGAAGAAATTTAAAAACCAAGTTAATTATATTCTGGTATTCTTGTTTTGCAAAGCAGAATGCTTTTTAGAACAACCCAGCTAGTGACATACCTTCGCCAACAATTTCAGTCTTAGTTGTTCTGCCTGCCCAGTTATGAACTTTATGCCACCATTCTATCATTGGCAACTTTGGATCTAATATTCTCTCAGACCCCTGTCCTACGTAGTGCAAGGTGCGGTTGTAGTGCTTGAAACCACCGTATGCTCCTCCATTTTGCTGCTTGCATTGTTTTCTCGCAGCCTCTGTCATAACTGACAGGAAACAGATCATCGTCAGTAGAATTATGGGAGGTTTTGAGCTGAAATAATATATACCAATACGATGACACTTTCTGGTTTGTGTTTATGGGCATGGGCTATATTTTGAGTTGGTACGCACACTCGGGGATGCCTGATTGCGTGGCCGAAGGCCGCGCATCGCGGGGGTTCCGGGGGTATGGTCCCCCGGGAATTTTTTTTCAAGGACGTTATTTGATGGAATCTAAGCGTTTTTATCAACTTTAAATGTTGACAATGGTAAAAACACAGATACGGTATGAAGCATCAATAAATTCGCAAATAAATTAATGCATTTTCACATATTTTTAATTTTTTCAAATTCATTTGGTACGCCTGTGCGTATTTTGCGTAATAGGCGCTACGCCCATGATGGGCAAAAGATTTCCAGGCCTGTGGAGTTTGAAGAATAACAATACCTGGGTGTTAATCCATAGATAATGCTTGAAAATGAGAAATATTTTTAGGATTCTATGGTGTAATCTTATAGTCAATAAAATGCTCTATAGTGTATTGATGTTTTTAGATGAAAAGCACAAGCGAAATGCATGACAAAGCTCCCGAAATTCATTCTACAAACAACTCGTGGTCCTTAACGATAATTGATATAATTTAAATCGCATGAATTCTGCTATTCTACCACATCCTGCGCCATGTGTATTGATATCTACTATATTATATATGTACTATCGTGATGTCAACACAACTGTTTACCATGGCCATGCGATATATATTGACAATATTGCTTATTATTTCTTAAAAACAGCCTTAATGGTGATTTTTTTGACAAAAATCAAATTTTGCTATGGAAATTCGAACAACATAACAAATTATGCGTTAAGTCCGCCGATAATTTCTAACTGGTTAATAAGATACGTTTCCGATCGCGACCAGCTCTCAAAAGGGGTTATTTGATATGTCATACTCATTGAAAAATAACACTTTTTACAATGTTTATATGTTTTGTATCCTCCAACACATGCTCAACATATTCATTTAACTTACAAATTAGCTATTCTTGAAAATTTATATAACAATCATTTAAATACTATATTAGATTAGTCTCATTTCTGAAAATTATTGTTTGGAATCATTTATGTGCATTAATGAAACCTTTATATTTGGAGGATACAAAATATTGGACAGCAAAACCTAAATCCACCAAAAATAACAATATTTTGTCTAATGTTTTCAATGTCTGTCATTTAAGAAGTAACCCTTAAGCCCACTTTCTGGCGAAATCTTAAACAAATGATGCATCAGCAATATTAATTCAACCGGTGTGTTGGAGGATACAAAATATAAGACAAAATGGTATATGCATAGAAAAAGTATTTCATTGCATTGGTAACACACATCTAACATAGCCCTTTTAATTTCTGATGTGAAACATATTCTTATGTAGTTTGAAAAATATTAACGCAATCGATGCTCTATATGTGCTGTAATTCGGACAAACAAAACAAAACTATATTTTGGCCAAAAAATCATCATTTAAGCTATATTTTCGTACATCGCATGATCATGATAACCAGTTGTGATGACTTTAAAACAGCACACATCAAATGTCGCTGGTGTCAACACACACGACGCTGGCTAAATAGCAGAACAATTGATTTTGAAAATATCAATTATCGTATTTACCCATATTTCATAATTCTGTATGTTGAATATATTGTATACTACTAATACAGTAAAATCTGCACGATGGAACACCTTTCTGTATCGAACACCTGTCTACGTGGAACAATTTTCAAAAGAACCAAATATTTTTTCCATTGAGTCACATGTTAACAGACCCTCTCTGTATGGAACACCTGTCAACTGGGAACAAGGAATAGTGTTTTTAAGGCAAATTTTCAAAATTCACATTTTCACATGGAAAATTTGGTTATACTGTACATCCAATTGTTTGTGAATTACTATTTGATTCTAAGGAGCTTGAATTAATATGAATGAGATTAGGATAAGCCAATTGTTAACAGCATGGAAGATCAAGGGAAAAATCAATACCCGGTGATTTCAGCGGGAAGTGGCGTTTCGTACTGTAGGCTATTAAGAACAGTGACCTACAGAGGGCGCTATCACAAACAAGTACTGCACGAACCGATAAATTCCCGGGTATTGTAACGCCCTTGGGAAGATCTTACTCAATGTTAATTACCTCGATATTATAAACTGTTTATTATTAATTGCCATGACACCAATGCTTCTTTCAACAAAGCCTGACTGCAGCTGGCCAATTGGAATAATCTAGGAATTTACACAATTATATTTTGGAGATGATAATGGCAATGTTGTATTTATGTCATGTTGTCAAAATTTTAATCCAAACTCTATATATGAAAATGTCAATAAACTTATAAAGCTTAAAGAGGCTCTATACCATAGGATAGCAGAATCAAGACCCCTCTGGACCTTTTTGCATATTGAGTTTCACCACATATACACCACATCTGCATACCAAAGAATTCCCAAATCCCCCGCTTTCAGTGTTAATTTTGCGATTGTGCTGACCGATCTAATTATTTTCACGGAAATTAAGTCAATCTGAAGTTCAAATATACCGCGAACATTCCCCTGTTGTCTGATTGGTCGTTGAATTTGTTAATCATGGACATAATTGGCTGAGCGGTTCAAGGCGCATGGGTTCGCTTGTGTGACTCAACGGGGATTCCCCTCGCTAGCCGAGGAATCGATTGTGCTTAAATCTGGAGGTTGGTTGTTCTGTTGATTATTTCAATATTTCGCAATAATGTACCCATAAGTTATGCTCAAGATATAACCATGGTATGTGAAATATTATATGAGCAATAATTATGGGACAACATTGATTGTCTGTGCGAGAAACCTATGGTATAATGCATCTTTAATTCAATCTCATGTTCTCGTTGTTTTAGTAATCGCAGAATAAAATGCTCATAGCAATAAATATATGCTTATTCAGCGTTTTGGGGTTGGCCCAGAGTATGGACCCTCTCTATATGGAACACCTGTCAATAAGGAACAGTTTTGTCCAGTTCGAAAAGTGTTCCATGTGTGCAGGTTTTTCCTGTAAATGAAAAAGGGCAATTGATAAGCTATTATATTTTAAACGCTCACGAATGTCCTTTGTTCAAAACATGTAAATCTGATACACACACTTAAAATCTCACGAAAAACGAGATTTAACAAGATTTCAAAAGCTGTTTTTTTGTAACAAATCAATATATCTGCGAAATCCAAAAACACTGTTACCCACCATGTACCTATGATTTATCCGGTAATACTATTATAATTTAAAATCTAAATACACTCCCCTCCATAAGTTTGGCAACCTTAACTACCCCCATTGAAGTACACTCCCCTCCATAAGTTTGGCAACCTTTTTCCCCCATTGAAATACGTGTTAAAGCCTCTTTACCTTTGAATTTTTATTTACTTAACCTGCGATGGAAATACTTATACTATTGATGGAAACGTTATTTGACTTTATTTCCAATACCTCCAAATTTTTTCGATTTTTTCCTCAATTACAATAGGTCGAAAATTGATGATAATTTTGATGAATTTTTGAAAATCGACATTCCCATGTTAACCAAGGGGAAATGGTAGGTTTGCCGCAAGTCATATGACAGAATATCCAACCATCCGAGTCCTTGCAAAAAATACGAGTTAGGCAGGTAATTGAATTTGCTAACTTTATTTAACAAAAAATTGATATGTTTCTTCAGGTTCAACAAAGTTATAGGGCTTTAAAGTCAAAATTGTTTTTCAAAAAACCTCTTCCATTGAAATAACACAGGAGGCGAAAAATTATTTTCAAAAATGACTTTGAAGCGCTGTAACTTTAATATTCATCAAATAAACTAAACACTTAGTGTTCAAAAAAGTTAGACAATTCAATTTTCTATATGAAAATATTTTTTGCTGAATCTTTTACTGAAAAGATATCCGGATTTCTGATTTGCCCCGAACCCTTCATTTCCCATTGGATAACATGGGAATGACGATTTTCAAAAATTCATCAAATTTATCATCAATTTTCGACCTATTGTAATTGAGGAAAAAAATGAGGAAATTTGGAGGTATTGGAAATAAAGTCAAGTTACGTTTTCATTAATATTGTAAGTTATTTCATCGCTGGTTAAGTAAATAAAAATTCAAACGTAAAGAGGCTTTAACACGTAGTTCAATGGGGGAAAAAGGTTGCCAAACTTATGGAGGGGAGTGTACGTGTTAAAGCTTGACGATTTCCAAAAATTCATCAAATTTATCATCAATTTTCGACCTATTGTAATTGAGGAAAAAAATTGAGAAAATTTGACGGTATTGGAAATAAGGTCAAATTACGTTTCACTTAATATTATAAGTTATTTCATCGCCGGTTAAGTAAATAAAAATTCAAACACAAAGAGGCTCTCACACGTAGTTCAATGGGGGAGCTAAGGTTGCCAAACTTATGGAGGGGAGTGTACATTCTCTTAATTAAAAATTTCTAGACATCTTTTTAACCATATTTTCTGTTTAATAATAAAAATTTCACTATTAATCTCTATCATGTTTTCTAATGAGCTATCTTCTCTAAAGTAAAAAAAGCATTCTATCTCTTTCAATTAAATTAATAATTTCTAAATTGTCCCATTCATTTTTGAATTTACATTCTAAAAAAGGTGTTCTTGTGATTCCTCAACATTTTTACAAACTTTACACATTCCATCAGATAATTTTTGTTTTTTAATCTTCCACCAATTTCTATTGCACCATTTATTACTTTATATATGAATTCCTTTACCTCATGATTTACATTTGTCTTAAATAGTACTTCATACACTAAATTAAATGGGATCTCACCATATTGATTTTTCCAATGGGCTTCTGAATTATTTGTCACCCCTCTTCTACTAACAATTTTCTTTCTTATATTAAATGTCTTTATCTTCTCTATATTTTCCCCTAAAAACTTATTTTATCATTCCTTTTGGTTTTATTTGGATATTTTATCAAAGCTGCTCTTATTTGTACATATTGCATATAGGCCTAAACATCTGGGCCTCTGCCTAATTTGTTAATAATTTCATTATATGTTAAACATTTACCTTCTTTTATAAAATCAGACACATAATTAATCCCCCCTCTAATCCAATTTTTGTCATAAAGAACTCTTTTTGAAAAGTTATGTCCAAATTGTTCCAAATGATGTCACAATCTAAAAGATTTTTATTTTCAGATTTTCCAAAAACTACTATTTACTTCATTAATCCCTATAAAGTTTTCCATATCTATCTTGCTTTTGAGTACATTAAAATTAACCCCTACCTTGGAAAGTTCAGCTTTTGGCATTATTTTCCATTTATCCATGCTCTCACCAATCAGTTTTGAAAACCATTTTACCAATGAGATTTGAAAGTCTATCATATTTATCATGTTTAGACCACCATTTTCCTTATCTAAATTTAAAATCTCTCTATTAATTTTTCTCCGGTTGTTTCTTCATTTCACATTCTTTAAAACCACTTTTATTCCAGATGTACTTGTAAAACAGTGTATTAAGACGGTTAATGAAATTTTCCGGTAATATGAACGCCTGTATTATATATCCAAATTGTGACATCATTAATGATTTAACCAATGTCACTTTTCCAAAAATTGTTAAATCCCTCCGTATTCAACTAACAATAATGTTTTCAATTTTATCTAATTTTGGTAATAGATTATCCATATTTTCAATCACTTTCTTTGATGCAGAAAATACTATACCTAAAATTTTAATTTTATATCAACCCTTTTTTCTTGTGAATGTTTCATTGTTCCAAGCCACATTGGCTCTGTAGCTAAAGAAAGCTATATGGAAACTGTACAATTCCTGCATTCGTCATTAATCTGGCGCTACTTCCACATTTTGGGAAATCTGACATATTGGCGTCTACTAGTATTTAATTTTTAATTTTATTTATTATTTGCGGGTTTCCACGGAGATGAATCTCATATATATCTATCATATACCCCCCCACCTAATCCAGTTCAATTGTTGAAGAACATTTAATGCTCTAAATTAATTAAACCAAGTAGAATTCCTGGGGGAAATTGAAGACAACATTGTTATACAATTGTTGACGTTGTCACGGTGATACACTCCCCTCCATAAGTTTGGCAACCTTTTTTCCCCATTGAACTATGTGTTAAAGCCTCTTTACCTTTGAATTTTTATTTACTTAACCTGCGATAAAAATACTTATACTATTGATGGAAACGTAATTTGACTTTAATTCCAATACCTCCAAATTTTCTCAATTTTTTTCCTCAATTACAATAGGTCGAAAATTGATGATAAATTTGATGAATTTTTGAAAATCGTCATTCCCATGTTAACCAATGGGAAATGGTAGGTTTGCCGCAAGTCATATGACAGAATATCCATCCATCCGAGTCCTTGCAAAAAATACAAGTTAGGCAGGCAATTGAATTTGCTAACTTTATTTAACAAAAAATTGATATGTTTTTTCAGGTTCAACAAAGTTATAGGGCTTTAAAGTCAAAATTGTTTTTCAAAAAACCTCTCCCATTGAAATAACACAGGAGGCGAAAAATTATTTTCAAAAATGACTTTGAAGCGCTGTAACTTAAATATTCATCAAATAAACTAAACGCTTAGTGTTCAAAAAAGTTAGACAATTCAATTTTCTATATGAAAATATTTTTTGCTGAATCTTTTACTGAAAAGATATCCTGATTTCTGATTTGCCCCGAACCCTCCATTTCCCATTGGATTACATGGGAATGACGATTTTTCAAAAATTCATCAAATTTATCATCAATTTTCGACCTATTGTAATTGAGGAAAAAAATTGAGAAAATGTGGAGGTATTGGAAATAAAGTCAGGTTACGTTTCCATCAATATTATAAGTTATTTCATAGGCGGTTAAGTAAATAAAAATTCAAACGTAAAGAGGCTTTAACACATAGTTCAATGGGGAAAAAAGGTTGCCAAACTTATGGAGGGGAGTGTAGCATAGACAATGGACATACGTACAAATATTAGAAAATTAAACTCACCTCAACATTTTCCTCTAGTTAACTGAGGTCTACATAGAAAATCTGAAGTATTTATCCTTCAACAATGATTATCACATCATTTATCTAAATATGTACAGGGTGAGCCAACAATACAACCCAAACAAAGCTTAATAACTCATTCATCCAGTATGGGTTTTGAGCATTTTTTCAAATGAAATTTCAAATGAATTCCGCCTTTCATTGGTCATGTTAGTCTATCACCTTTCCACAAAGTAAAGAAATTCGATAATTTCCGCTGCGCTGATTGGCTGTATGCAAATGAGCGCAATCGATGACGTCAATGGGTTGTGGTGATCTAGTAGATAAGGTATACGAATATTTAGAGATAACTGCAATCAAAATGACTATAGTTGTACAAAGCAGTAAATATTTGTAATTAATAATGAAATATGGACGGGGCACTTTCATTCCGATTCTTATATAATTTGATTTAATCAATTTTTGACAGAATTTGTGTTTTAAAGACTTATAATTCACGGATCAGCCTCACTTAACTCATGCGATTGTAAACAAACAATGTACAAATGAACAAGCAAATCAAGTTAAATTTTCTGATTGTGGCCCTATAAATGGCTGTCGTATCATAAATTTACCTGCCATTCGCACAAACTTAACTGAAATACAAAAAAGAAATATTACGGTACATTTTTTTATTCAGGATCCCATCCCAATAGTACAAATTAAAAAAACGTTTTCAAAAGCATGAATATAATACATGGTGACTATTACTTTTTTTCAGTTGCCATTCCAGTAAAACTTACAATTAGGGTTTTCTTTAATTCCTCAGTCACATTTGATCTACGGCAACCATGGGGGCCGTAGCTTACCAAAAACAGCGATGTTAACATGAAAAATTGTACATAGTATAATGATATATGATATAAGCCTTCATTATTAAATAAATACCCTACTTTTCTGAAAGCTTCTCAGTGGTAATTTTTTATAACATGAATGGCATTGTGGTTGCCTCTGCGTATTTCAAGATTTTCCAGGAAGATTCTGAATCGGAATGAAGAACATGCATATCTCTAAACTTGTAAACGCATGCAAAAAGTATAATATTGCAGAAATACAAAGGATATTTAATCGTGATTCATGAGCTGACTTTGTGGAAAGGTGAAAATGGTCAAGATTTTGTGACCAATTTACAAAACATGCTCAAGATGACGGTCTTGTCTTTAAAGGCAAACTTGAACGCATTGGGTGAATTTGTCTGACTACACGCTAACAGATATCTTGTGTGATGGCTTTTCCTTCTAATCTCTTGTTTTAAGTCTCTAATGCTTCTTAGGTTAGTGTACACAATAGCCTCAACGATAATATATTATAATCGGAGTGTATTTTGTAAAATTGCCAAAGAATCTAACCATTTGAAATCGACCAACGGAACTAACCTTTTGGCTCGCCCTGTAAATATGTGTCTTACGCGGATTATAATATATTATAAATGTATTATCTCATTTAAACGAGGCAATCAATATAAAATGCAATAATAGGCTATCAATTCAAATAATCCATATAATAGACTAGATGCGAAATTGAAATGATCTTTATTTACGTCATTAAATATTCAAAATTCAGTCAAAGTGATGTCATATTTGAAATCTACATGTAAAAATACATCTAAAAATATGGTTTCGAAAATTGTTTATCAACTTTGAAAATTTAATCTTTTTTGAAAATTTGACTTCTAGTTCGGGTTGATTCCCCATAGACCCCATATAACAAAATCACAAAAAGTGAAATATCTTTTCTTGTATTGGACATATAATATTTTCTTTCACTGGACATACTTTAATTTGCATAACTATTCGATACATAAGGGCCATATGAAAATTGAACCACTAAAACAGATGTAATTTAAGTTAAAAGGAACTTTCTACCCGCCATTCTATCTGACCCGAGCGAGCCACCTGGTGGTGAAACTGGTAGCTACCTACTCGCATTTGCATTACAATATATTTTCTAATGGCCATTTTTAGATACTTATGACACTAATTACACTGATAAGCTCATCAATTACATTATTGATTAAAAATCTAGCAAAGTGCCAGGTCAAATAATAAATATCGAATGGTGACAACTCGACCCTTGCGAAATATATTCCTTGAAAATATATTCGATAATGTAGGTAATTTCTGTATCTTTTAAGTGATTTGCATAGAATATTTTGCAATATGTGAAAACTAGAAATAAAAACGGCAACTACGGAGTGGCAAATCCGAACGAACACTATAACATATGAATCTGTCACAAAAATATAAACATCGGTAACATTAGAGATATATCAGAATTTCTACCAATTTTAAAAGCATTTGGGTGACCATTTAAGAGTTTTAAAGGCACAAATTATAAAGACAATTGGAATTTTCTGAGGCACAAATCAGGAAAACAATACCAAAATAGTGATCAGCCTTAAAATTCATTCAATTTGAGAATACTATAGCCATACTTTGAAGAGAAAATTATTGCGAAATTCCACATAAGGCGGGGCCATTTTGAATTTTACGAGGCCCAAATTACAAAACCGATACAATATTTGCAATCTACTCTAGATTGCCTTTGAGTAGTCTATAATAAAGCTATACTTTAGAAAGATCTCAAAATTAAGGTAACGGTAAAGTTAATCAAAAATACAAAAAATGGCAGCCATATTTTTGGGGTAAAGTCACCAAATTTTGTATCGGTTTTCCTTATATACGAATGCATTTCCTGACTTAAGAGATAAGTCAAAGAAAACTTCACATTTAAACGTGAAATGAGCAGTAGCCTTGCAGTAGTCACACATTTGCAAGAATCCAAAAGAAACTTTCACTATAAGTGTCAATATAAATAAGGTATAAATCCAACAATATCATGAATTTCAGGTACCCTATGTCTTTTATATTTCCGAATTTATTGACATTTGAATTCTACATCACCACAAACCCCGGAGTAGTCAGAGAAATACAAGTTACGTCAAATTTTGACAATATTTACACAACTTCTCTACTATAATAGCATGTTTTCATTAAATTATTTCAGCGTTTCAGTACATTAGGTAATAGGATCATACACATTCAGCTAACGTGTCTCTACAGAGTTATTATAGCATATTATCTGCAGTTGATATCTTTTCAGCTACGCTTTATACACATTCCCAAATCGTTCTATAGCCATTTCTGTAGGGTCCTCTGAAACAACATGACTCAATTCTTCCTCCGTTTCAGTGACATGGCCCACTAATCTTTGTTTAAGGTCCCCAAAGAAATGAAAAGTCTAGTAGAGCAAAATCTGGCAAGTATATGGAGCTACTATATACTGTAAAGTCTCAATAGAAAGTAAATTGGGTGCACTACTGGCATGCATGTAGTGACTTATTCACTGGTGCAATTGTTAATATGCAAGATCATATTGGCTAGCAAATGGGGACATTTCTTTCGTCAGTCCCTCAGGAACATTTCATTATGATCTTTCAGCAAACCAATGTACAATCCGTTGATGTATTGGGTCATTGCCGTCAGATGGGGGGGGGGTGCGATGGGTGCGACCGCACCCCCCTCTGACACCCCCCCCCCAAAAAAAAAAATTGGGAACTTTTTTTTAAATTTTAAGAAATTATGATTTTTTTCTTTATCTTTTTTTATTGACTCATACACTTTGAAAGTGTCCAGAAAGCACCAAATAGCATCTTAAAATTGTAAAATTTTCTAGGGGGAGTGGGCCACCCTCACACCTCCACAAAACAATTGAAAAGTTCTGAATTTATTTTATGTATTGTCTCAGACACTTTTAAAGTGCCCGGACATCATCAAATAGCTCCTTGATATAGTCAATGTTTCTGGGGGACTAACACTTGCCCCCCCTCTGGCATCCTCACCCCACCTCCCCCTCGGGCACCCCGCCACCTTGGACACCCCCCCAAAAATAAATTTTAAGAAATTATGATTTTTTTCTTTATCTTTTTTTATTGACTCATTCACTTTGAAAGTGTCCAGAAAGCACCAAATAGCATCTTAATATTGTAAAATTTTCTAGGGGGAGTGGGCCACCCCTCACAACCCCACAAAACAATTGAAAAGTTCTGAATATATTTTTTGTATTGTCTCAGACACTTTATGCCACCATTCTATAATTGGCAACTTTGGATCTAACACTCTCTTAGACCCCTGTCCTACGTAGTGCAAGGTGCGGTTGTAGTGCTTGAAACCACCGTATGCTCCTCCATTTTGCTGCTTGCATTGTCTTCTCGCAGCCTCTGTTAACATAACTGACAGGAAACACGTCACCGTCAGTAGAATTATGGGAGGTTTTGAGCTGAAATATTATATACCAATATGATGACACTTTCTGGTTTGTGTTTATGGGCAAAGGATTGTCAGCCCGTTTAAGTCCGTCGATAATTTATAGCTGGTTAATAAAATACGTTTCCGACCAGCTCTCAAAAGGGGTTAATTGATTTGTCATACTCATTAAAAAATAACACGTTTTACAATGTTCATATGTTTTGTATCCTCCAACACATGCTCAACATATTCAATTTACTAACAAATTAGATATTCTTGAAAATTTATATAACAATCATTTAAATACTATATTGGATTAGCCTCATTTCTGAAAATAATTGTTTGGAATCATTTATGTGCATTGATGAAATCTTAATGTTTGGAGGATACAAAATATTGGACAGCAAAACCTAAATCCACCACAAAATAACAATATTTTATGTTTTCCTTAAAGCCCCCGATAAATCGGGCTACGTATACCGCCGTGTTTACATTAGGGGATTAGAAGAGTTTATTTTTACTTAGGTATGCAAGCAGTATCAATATTAGGCCTTCATGCATGTACTCGTGTGTACAATCAGCATGCCTTTCAATATTATATAAGCCAGGCTATTCAAGTACAACATAATGTACACTATCCTTAAAACCACGCAACTTAAATAGTTGTGGTTCTAAGGATGGGATGTTACCATTTTGCTCAATAAACACATTAATATTCACATCTGATATAAATTTCGGTATACATAAGCTAATTATAGAATGTATAACAAGTGAGAAAGATTAGGAATGTATATATCTTACAATTTGAAGTCTATTGTTTTATATATAAGCCACTGCAAAAAGTCACATTCACGATTTTGATTGTGACTTTTCCTATTCAATCCTTTCTAACTTTTTACCATATCTACGAAATTCTTTAAAATGTATACAAACAATTTACCTCTTTACAGAGGGTATACATTTTATTGTAGATTATTTCCAGGCCTCTGATAATATAAAAACTAACACAAAGCTCTCGTAAATATTTATATATTGCATCTTAATTAGGGTGGTGGGAAAGTAATGAAATTCTGCAGCACAGATCTTTCACCGTCTATCCAGATTGCACCTTCACCCTGGCCATGCCCCCATATAGGACTGTATATTGAACACACGTAAAGAGGTGGATCCATTGGTATATCAGACTGATAGAATATGCTTTCCTGAAAAAGATAATATTCTATCGTTTCATCTACGAATGTTTAACTCCAAAGTGGTTGTTTAATAAGATTCAAATGACGCTATCAATGATGATCTAAACGTTTAAACGTTTCTATTTTTCATTAGCAACGTCACATGAGACGAAGGAAAATAACGTGCATTAACGTACAACATAAACGAAAGAATAAGCAAAAACGTTAAAACATAGAAAAATACTTTTTGGACAACTCTTGTTCACATTTGAGAAACATAATTCGTGTTTACCGCTCTCCTTGAAAGTCCACAATATCTCCTGAAGTCTATCCAATACTGCCCAAAAACTATAACATGGTTAGTGGTTTTCTTATTGCCAGAGTAAGTCCCTCCATAAACTCCTTCTTCCTGTGGAACCAACTCGTACATAAGGTCATGGATTATTGCTGGGTTTTCAAAGAAGTTCACTTTCTCTCCAATTGTCTCAGTTGTCACTCTATAATCCTGGCCAGGTAGCCATTTTAGTATGAGGGTCCTAAATCTGTAGGATTCCGTTGATGTTACATTGATGATCCGTGACACGTTACCATAGTACAGTTCATCAGTTGTTACGAGGTCCCTCAAGTCAATGCCATGTCTTTTGTAGAAAAACGGAGTGCTCGGAGACCTGAAATAGGCAATATTCGTGCTATTATTTTGATTCCAATTGAAGTCGAACAGAAGAAATATAAAAACCAAGTTAATTATATTCTGGTATTCTTGTTTTGCAAAGCAGAATGCTTTTTAGAACAACCCAGCTAGTGATATACCTTCGCCAACAATTTCAGTCTTAGTTGTTCTGCCTGCCCAGTTATGAACTTTATGCCACCATTCTATCATTGGCAACTTTGGATCTAACACTCTCTTAGACCCCTGTCCTACGTAGTGCAAGGTGCGGTTGTAGTGCTTGAAACCACCGTATGCTCCTCCATTTTGCTGCTTGCATTGTCTTCTCGCAGCTTCTGTTAACATAACTGACAGGAAACACGTCACCGTCAGTAGAATTATGGGAGGTTTTGAGCTGAAATATTATATACCAATATGATGACACTTTCTGGCTTGTGTTTAGAGGCAAAGGAATGCCAGCCCTCTGAAGTTTGAAAAATAACAATACCTTGGTGTTAATCCATAGATAATGCTTGAAAATGAGAAATATTTTTAGGATTCTATGGTGTAATCTTATAGTCAATAAAATGCTCTATAGTGTATTGATGTTTTTAGATGAAAAGCACAAGCGAAATGCATGAAAAAGCTCCCGAAATTCATTCTACAAACAACTCGTGGTCCTTTACGACAATTGATATAATTTAAATCCCATGAATTCTGCTATTCTACCACATCCTGCGCCATGTGTATTGATACACACTATATTAGATTAGTCTCATATCTGAAAATTATTGTTTGGAATCATTTATGTGCATTGATGAAACCTTTATATTTGGAGGATACAAAATATTGGACAGCAAAACCTAAATCCACCAAAAAATAACAATATTTTGTCTAATGTTTTCAATGTCTGTCATTTAAGAAGTAACCCTTAAGCCCACTTTCTGGCGAAATCTTAAGCAAATGATGCATCAGCAGTATTAATTCAACCGGTGTGTTTGAGGATACAAAATATAAGACAAAATGGTATATGCATGGAAAAAGTATTTCATTGCATTGGTAACACACATCTAACATAGCCCTTTTATTTTCTGATGTGAAACATATTCATATGTAGTTTGAAAAATATTAACGCAATCGATGATCTATATGTGCTGTAATTCGGACAAACAAAACAAAACTATATTTTGGCCAAAAAATCATCATTTAAGCTATTTTTGAGAAATAATAAGCAATATCGTACATCGCATGATCATGATAACCAGTTGTGATGACTTTAAAACAGCACACATCAAATGTCGCCGGTATCAACACACACGACGCTGGCTTTAGTAGAACAACGGATTTTGAAAATATCAATTATCGTAAATTTGCCCATGTTACATATTTCTGTATGTTGATTATATTGTATACTACTTATACAGTATAACCTGCATGATGGAACACCTTTCTGTATCGAACACCTGTCTACGTGGAACAATTTTCAACCAAATATTTTTTCCATTGACTTACATGTTAACAGACCCTCTCTGTATGGAATACCTGTCAATTGGGAACAAGGAAAAGTGTTTTTAAGGCAAATTTTCAAAATTCACCTGTTCACAAGGAAAATTTGGTTACACTGTACATACATGTTTTTAGAGGTGTGAATTACTAAAGCCAATATCTGATTCTAAGGAGCTTGAATTCATATGAATGAGATTAGGATAAGCCAATTGTTAGCAGCATGGAACATCTTACTCGATATTATACTGTTTATTATTAATTGCCATGACACTAATGCTTCTTTCAACAAAGCTTGACTGCAGCTGGCCAATTGGAATAATCTAGGAATTTACACAATTATATTTTGGAGATGATAATGGCAATGTTGTATTTATGTCATGTTGTCAAAATTTTAATCCAAACTCTATATATGGAAATGTCAATAAACTTATAAAGCTTAAAGATCAAAATGTTTCTTACCGTTGGCTCTAGATTTTATAATAAGAGGAGTTGGATGCTCAAACTTTTACATAAGACAGGGTCGTAAGTTTTCTTGAGACTGTCTGAGTTTCATGTAAATTGGTTTATTGGTAGTGACAAAGAGTCAATTCATATTTTCAATGATTGAATTAGGTGGAGCGGCGTTTTTTTATTAAAAATTGTGCTAAGCTGCAGTTTTGGAAATTTCTAACACTAAGTAGTGTCATCTGTCAACAGACTGTAGTTTAATCATATTTAATTAGTTTTCTGCTAATATTCATTCTCATTCAAAATATTCATCCCCAGTTGCAATGCACTTCCTATATATGCCCACTCGATCCAAAAACACATGTTTAGGCCTTCGTATGAGAGGTTTGAAACGATGTCGGTAAATTTCCAAAACCACAACTCAGCAGATATTTTATATATAACGCTGCTCCACCTAACTTTGTCATTGAAAATACGAATCGACTCTCTGTCACTACCAATGAACCAATTTATATGAAACTCATAGTTTCAAGCAAACTAACTATCCTGTCTCATGTTAAAGTTTGAGCTTCCAACTCCTCTTATTATAAAATTGAGAGCCAATGGTAAGAAACTTTTTGATCGGCCCTTGTATACCATAGGATAGCACAATCAAGACCCCTCTGGACCTTTTTGCATATTGAGTTTCACCACATAAATACCCATCTACTTACCAAAGAATTCCCCAATCCCCCGCTTTCAGTGTTAATTTTGCGATTGTGCTGACCGATCTAATTATTTTCACGGAAATTAAGTCAATCTGCAGTTCAAATATACCGCGAAAATTCCCCTGTTGTCTGATTGGTCGTTGAATTTGTTAATCATGGACATAATTGGCTGAGCGGTTCAAGGCGCATGGGTTCGCTTGTGTGACTCAACGGGGATTCCCCTCGCTAGCCGAGGAATCGATTGTGTTTAATTCTGGAGGTTGGTTGTTCTGTTGATTATTTCAATATTTCGCAATAATGTACCCATAAGTTATGCTCAAGATATAACCATGATATGTGAGATATTATATGAGCAATAATTATGGGACAACATTGATTGTCTGTGCGAGAAACCTATGGTATAATGCATCTTTAATTCAATCTCATGTTCTCGTTGTTTTAGTAATCGCAGAATAAAATTCTCATAACAATAAATATGTGTTTATTCAGCGTTTTTTGGGTTGGCCCAGAGTATGGACCCTCTCTATT
Source organism: Owenia fusiformis (assembly GCA_903813345.2). Lineage (NCBI taxonomy): Eukaryota > Metazoa > Annelida > Polychaeta > Sabellida > Oweniidae > Owenia > Owenia fusiformis. Next base: position 11,684,747 of record CAIIXF020000012.1, read on the forward strand.
AGTATGGACCCTCTCTATTAGTATGGACCCTCTCTATTAGTATGGACCCTCTCTATTAGTATGGACCCTCTCTATTAGTATGGACCCTCTCTATTAGTATGGACCATCTCTATTAGTATGGACCCTCTCTATTAGTATGGACCCTCTCTATTAGTATGGACCCTCTCTATTAGTATGGACCCTCTCTATATGAAACACCTGTTAATAAGGAACAGTTTTGTCCAGTTCGAAGAGTGTTCCATGTTTGCAGGTTTTTACTGTAAATGAAAAAGGGCAATTGATAAGCTATTTTAAACGCTCGGGAATGTCCTTTGTTAAAAACATGTAAATCTGATACACTTAAAATCTCACGAAAAACGAGATTGAACAAGATTTTTAATCTGGCGCTACTTCATTTGGGGGAATCTGACATATTGGCCTCTATTTAATTTTTAACTTTATTTATTATTTGCAGGTGAAAAATCTCATATATATCTATCATAGGGGGCCATCATATACCCCCCCCACCAAATCCAGTTCAATTGTTGATGAACAATGTAAATGCTCTAAATTAAACAATTAAAAACCAAGCAGAATTCCTGAGGAAATTAAAGACAACATTGTAATACAATTTTTGACGTTGTCACCATGATAGTGTCGGACCTGGCCAAAATGTGGTAGTGTGGAGAGGTCAAGTCACTGACAATTATTTTATTATGGGATTCTCACAGATTATCTACGTGGGCGCAGACCTGGTTTGGTGGTACTGCGGCTTAAGAAAACATACATGACAAGAATTAATGGCAACAAACACACATATATTTATACAATTACAATAAAAATTACAATAAAATATCAGTTTACGCAAATAATGTATGTCTAATGTCTTTATTTATTCTCCTATACTCAAAGAGTAATCTCAAAGTCCTTATTATTGCTCATATGCTCTAATAAAATCAAACTCAAATGTCTGTCATCCCCAAATTACTCTAAAACTAATATTAATCACAATGTCCAGAAATTATATACACTCTGCTGCTTCGTCTCTTCTAGGGTCGTTGCTCTGGTTACTCCTCACATCAAAATTAATAATACTCCTGGCTATTCTTCAGCTTACTTCAATTTACTCTTGGTTTCCTCAAGATGCTCCTCCTCTGCTAATATGATTACTCTCAATTTACTCCTCCTGCTCTCAAATTACTCCTTGATTACTCTCTCAATTACGCCTAACATCCGGTAACTCCTTAATTGCTCTAAGGATCAGATGACTCCACAATTACTCCTACGATCACTCCTTACTCCTTCTGCTCCCAGCTTACTCCGGGCTCACTCTACTCACAAGTTACTCCCAATTGCTCTTCAAATTACTCGTTCCACTCTCAGATTACTCCTGGCTTACTCTCTGTTAGTTCCGCGGAGAGTAATAATTACTCTCAGCTCACTGGTAGATTCTGTAAGGCCAATGAGTAAACCTGAATAAATTAGCTCTTACAATAAGAGTGAAACAATGCTGGAGATGAGTAATTCTAATGAGAAATGAACAATCTATATTACTCCCTGATAATCCACATGAGGAGCAAAGGCAAAAGATCAATTTACTCCACAGCTAGCAAAACTATGCAAAGTTAACTAAAGAAACGTTGGGAAAGTAAAGTAAGGAGTATTTGTTCAGACAAGCTAAATGATAATGAATTAATTTGTTACAGAGATATGGATTCCCCTTGTATTAGCAAAAGTAGGAAAATACCAAAAGCACAATTATGAAAAGGTTATTCTCGATCTCAAACTGATGTAAGCATAAAAATACTGTATAAATCAGGTTCTGATCAACAATAAACAACACTGATTCCCAGTCACTCTCTGGTAGTTCCGCGGGAAGTACCAATTACCTCCAGCTCACTTTTAGATGCCGCAACTGAGAATCAAATGTACAGGCTTAGATATCAAACACTTGGAAGACAACACTGGCAGCCAGATGGAAATATTTAGCTTGGAATTACAAAGTTAAAAGCACATAAATGCACCTTTCATAAAGTCTTATAAATAATTCACTGTTTCTCAAAATAATAGATGATCAGCACATCATCATCCTCAACATCATTTGAAGCTATGGAATACGAGCCATAGAAAAAGGTAACCTTACCACATGCGTCTTCCTGCTTCTAGATACCTTACTCCCAACTTCAGGTCATCAACAGGTAGTCACACCACACATGGCCCTGATTCTCTCCCGCTTTTCCCTCTCCAAAACGTCCAATAAACCTACTTCCGTGTAGATTAAACTGCCTCAACAACAGCACAAAATACTTCTCGAATAAATGTCACTATCCTTAATGACAGATTACACTTATCTCCTACGATATCTCCACAAGTTTCAGCATCAATCCAAAGCTAAATGGCCGCCATCTTCCTCACGCTTCTTCTTTTTCAAGCCCCAGGTTCAACTATTGTAAATCAGGGATCCCACGTGACCAATTTTAGGGGAAATACCCTTTACCTTTCGGTCCAGTGTAATTAATAACTCCCGGGAGAGTCCCTCTTATATTGTTAATGACATGTAACAATTAACTTTTAAATTTATTAAAGATTATTACAATTTAATTAAAATAACATAAAGTGGGGAATTCCTAAATTTCCCACACACCCCCCATCTTAAATCAATGCGCCCTCGCATTGCTACTCCTAACTCGAGTAATGAGTAAACGACTATCTTAATCTAAAGTTCAATTAACTACAAAAATAACATATAAGAACATTAAACATCTTACAGTCTATAATGTTCCAATTACTCATCCTTAGCTCCCATCTCTTTACATTAAATCAAAATCTCAAGTGTATCTTGGTTTTAATATATGACTTAATGTCCATAAATGAGAAAAAACATTCGGTCTCTATCTACTCATTGATCCTGTTGTTTTCACAATCCTCAGAGAGTAGTATCAACTCAAGCACATCTATGGCCTTTCTATGCACCTCCTCCAAACATCTACGCGACTCCGATGTATGGCCTGATGCTAACCCAAATGTATTTAAAACTGGTATCATCCTTTCCAGCGAGCGTTTCATTTCCATGAGTTGAGGAGTGACTGTCTCTTGAGAAACATGCTCTTTCTCTACTATAGGCTCCTCTAATGTGTTCTCATACACCTTGCTTCTCCGAGTAGGCTCTGCTCTTCCACTCCTTTGGGAACCTCCTCTTCTCCCAGACATTCCGTTAGTCTGAGTGGATTCTACCCTTCTACTCCTTAAATGGTATCCTATTGGCATTGGAGTCTCTATATTACTCCTTGGCGCATCTTCTCTCGTCGTTCAACTGGAACAATATTTGCTTCCTCCATCAATGGTAACTCATGTCTACAGGGAACTCTATTCTTCAGTTGATCATTCCTCTGATTAAACTTCTTAGCCTTACTCCTGATGAATGGCTGATTCATAATCAACTCCTTTAGTTTGCTCTCCTGTCCATCAGAGTCTTTCTCAAGTGACAATATCTTCCTCTCCTTTAATTTATTGGGAGCTACCTCCTTTTGCGCGTGGACCTTGTCCCTATTTGGCCTCTTCAATCTATTCTCTTGAGTATTATCCCAAGTGAAAGTCTCATGAGTACTCCCTGTAAGTGCTCTCTTCAGAATAGACTGTTCTCTTTGGCTCAGTGATGGTCCATTGCTCCTAGTAGATTTACTTTGTACTCGACTATCCCTCCCAGTACAGTTGTCCTTTCTACTCCCAAAATTCTGGTTATTGGGAGTTGACCTCTTCGTCTCATACTCCACCAATGTAGGGTTCTTGCCGACTTGTTTTGACTTTCTCAGTCTTCCCTTGCTGTTCACACTTTGGGTTCGCATTCCACTCTCCTGACAATACCCTTTACTCTTCAAAACAAGATTTCTAAGATCATCTGATTTATTCTCATTATTCCTCATTATTCCCCTCATAGATGAGTTTTCCTTAAGTGTAAGTCTCTGGTTCTTATGCAAGGATAGCTCATTGCTCGGAACGTCACTATTTGTATCAGGGATATCATACTGTCCTTCAGTGGATTCTTCTCCACTCTCTCCAGATTCAAACTTAGTAATATCTCTTCTTGGCTCTGGGCAGCCTTCGTCAGTATCCTCGCCATCAGGAAACTCCATCATCTCTGTGTCATCCGCATCCACATTCCTATCAAACATCGTTTTTTTCGGTCTTATATGAATCTCCCCTTATGTTGTACCTATCTATCTCAGGTTTACTCCTCTGTGAGTGGCAGGAGGAACACAGCATTATCTCTTCTGCCTTTTGTTCCTGATCCCTGAAGTAAATTCTCAAATTAGGATAATCGATAATGGCTCCGCTTGCAGATAAATACTCTGACCCAAGGATACCATCAGGGGCAATATCTGCTACCGCTATATTCATGGGCATCACTTTACCATCTAGTTCAATGTCACATGATATCACCCCAAACATAGCTAAATGGGATCCATCTGCCTGTGTGAAGAGTCGATCTAAGGGTCTCAGAGGAGGGCGATGCTCTTTTGGAATACGATTGTAGCAACCCCAGCCTATCATAGTGCTAACAGCCCCTGAATCAACAAGGAATTCCATCCCAGTGCCACAGATATCCACATCTGCTACTATCTTCCGCACCAGTTCCTCTCTATTCCCTGTAGTTATCTCCTCATAACGATCTGCCATAAACCTCACAGGAGTCACAGAATTGGTGGTTACTGTCCTGGACTGATCTTTCTCTCTTTTTGGCTTCTTAGGTAATGGACAGTCAAATGACAAATGCCCAGGTTTGTCACAATTATAACAGGTAATTGTTGGACACCATCTTACTCTATGTCCCTCCTCTCCGCACTTTTTACAACTGAATGTACGTTTAGAAGGTCCTCTGTTAGCGATATCGGCTATATCCTTACTCATCTTTCCCAGTGTCTTTTCGAGTAACTGCTCCACTGGTTTTAGTATTTGCTGCAGTTTAGTACTTATATCATCTTCCTCATCAACTTGCAAGATTTTATGATCCCTCTTAGATTTTAGGCCTCTCCTGATTCTTTCCGATTCCTGGTAGCTTTCCTCTTTGAGAGCTACCTCAATGGCCTTATCAAGTGTTTCTGGATCCTTCCTGTGAATGGCTTGTCGCAAATCATCATCTGGTATGGCTTGCTCAAAGCTCCTTCTGGCAAGCCTATCTTGAGCCATCCTGCTCATCTCAGGATAGGCTAACGAAGCTAAACGCCGAATATTCTGGCCCAAACTCTGAAGGGACTCCTTTGGCTTTCGTGTGCGACTGCACAACTCAGCCTCAAACACGTCGGCTTTCCCCCCTGGTCCAAATCTCTTTTCAAGGGCCTCTATTAAGTCCTCATAGGAATAGCCCTCTTCCAGTTCAAGCACCAATTGTTGGGCGTCTCCACGAAGATTAGTAGCCAAATACTGCCTTTTCTCCTCTGGAGTCCAGCCGTTATTCTCTACGCAAGTAGCAAAGTAAGCCCTGTAATCTTTCCAAGGTGTACTTCCATCAAATGTTTGTGTTGGCTTTATGTGTACATGTGAATTCTTGTTTGACTTTATTAACTCCGTGCACATGTCCAGAACTTTGGTAACAATCACTGACTCAGCTGCTTTCTCCTCTTTCACCTCTGGAGCTAATCCTTCTGTAGATACTCTCTGCTGGGTACCTCTACTAAGGTCTGGATTCGGAACATTACCAATGAGTTCCTTTGGTTGCCTTCTATCCTGATGATCAGGAGGGCATTCCATCGGAGGCTGAAGGGAATGTCTCCCACTTCTCCTTATCTCACTCCTGTCGAGTACTCCTGCATCATGGAATTCCCCAACCCCTTCCTGGGCCAACTGCTCACGGGAGTATTGGGAAGGTTCCTGATAAGTCTCCTCTCTGAGCAATGGAGCAGACCTTCCCTGCTCTCTCAGTTGCTCAGAGTAACCCCTTCCATATTCTTGTGACAGTGTCAACCTATCACCCCCCATCTTAGCTTCATGTGACCATCCTTTGCCAAGATGTGATGCTAATTCCTCACCAACATACCGATCCTGTCTCTGAAGTGATGGCCTCTTCATATATATGCCAGAACATACATCTCCTTGCAGCTGAGTATTTACTCTGCCTGGAGTATGTGGAGAGTCATGTCTACTCTTCTGCTCTAGCTCTTGATCTGCAGCCATTGTATTCTTGTAACTCTGCTTTTGTTTACTCCCTGACTCATCGTATGTGAAACAACTGTCACTCTTGGCAGTAGGGAGACGCTGCATTATTTCAGACAGAAAGCCCTTTACTTCCTGCTGGCCTTCATGATGACTTGTATTCAGTCTCTCTAATTCTTGATGTAACTCCCTTTTAAGATTTTCCTTACCTGAGTAGACTTCCCTTCTCAGATCCTCATACATATTTCTGTTTTGTTGGTCCAGAGCCTTCATTTGACTGTTTAAAACAGACATCTGCAATTGCTGACTCTGTAGCTCCTGTTCAATTGGCATAATTACTCCTGGAGATTTTCCATCTAGTACAGTGGATGTTAAAGGGTAACCTCTCGCTGGTGTCATCCCATAACCTTCTCCCTGTACTGTGTATTCAGTCTTAGATCTCGCTCCTGCTGGATTTTCCTCTGCTTGTCTTGCAGATTCGGTTCCACTAAATGTGTCTCTTCTGACTGGCACTGTATCATCAAGCCCAATATCCATTTGAGCATTATCTCCTTGGAAGAAGACAGTGTTATCAGCAGACTCCTCCTCCTGTCTTCTCCCTTCCGTCTGGGATTCCATGTATTCCATCCCTTCCTCTGGTTTAGTTGCCATATTCTCTTTTGGACGTCCTCCCTAAGCAAATCCCGACGCTGCCACCAATGTCGGACCTGGCCAAAATGTGGTAGTGTGGAGAGGTCAAGTCACTGACAATTATTTTATTATGGGATTCTCACAGATTATCTACGTGGGCGCAGACCTGGTTTGGTGGTACTGCGGCTTAAGAAAACATACATGACAAGAATTAATGGCAACAAACACACATATATTTATACAATTACAATAAAAATTACAATAAAATATCAGTTTACGCAAATAATGTATGTCTAATGTCTTTATTTATTCTCCTATACTCAAAGAGTAATCTCAAAGTCCTTATTATTGCTCATATGCTCTAATAAAATCAAACTCAAATGTCTGTCATCCCCAAATTACTCTAAAACTAATATTAATCACAATGTCCAGAAATTATATACACTCTGCTGCTTCGTCTCTTCTAGGGTCGTTGCTCTGGTTACTCCTCACATCAAAATTAATAATACTCCTGGCTATTCTTCAGCTTACTTCAATTTACTCTTGGTTTCCTCAAGATGCTCCTCCTCTGCTAATATGATTACTCTCAATTTACTCCTCCTGCTCTCAATTTACTCCTCCTGCTCTCAAATTACTCCTTGATTACTCTCTCAATTACGCCTAACATCCGGTAACTCCTTAATTGCTCTAAGGATCAGATGACTCCACAATTACTCCTACGATCACTCCTTACTCCTTCTGCTCCCAGCTTACTCCGGGCTCACTCTACTCACAAGTTACTCCCAATTGCTCTTCAAATTACACTTTCCACTCTCAGATTACTCCTGGCTTACTCTCTGTTAGTTCCGCGGAGAGTAATAATTACTCTCAGCTCACTGGTAGATTATGTAAGGCCAATGAGTAAACCTGAATAAATTAGCTCTTACAATAAGAGTGAAACAATGCTGGAGATGAGTAATTCTAATGAGAAATGAACAATCTATATTACTCCCTGATAATCCACATGAGGAGCAAAGGCAAAAGATCAATTTACTCCACAGCTAGCAAAACTATGCAAAGTTAACTAAAGAAACGTTGGGAAAGTAAAGTAAGGAGTATTTGTTCAGACAAGCTAAATGATAATGAATTAATTTGTTACAGAGATATGGATTCCCCTTGTATTAGCAAAAGTAGGAAAATACCAAAAGCACAATTATGAAAAGGTTATTCTCGATCTCAAACTGATGTAAGCATAAAAATACTGTATAAATCAGGTTCTGATCAACAATAAACAACACTGATTCCCAGTCACTCTCTGGTAGTTCCGCGGGAAGTACCAATTACCTCCAGCTCACTTTTAGATGCCGCAACTGAGAATCAAATGTACAGGCTTAGATATCAAACACTTGGAAGACAACACTGGCAGCCAGATGGAAATATTTAGCTTGGAATTACAAAGTTAAAAGCACATAAATGCACCTTTCATAAAGTCTTATAAATAATTCACTGTTTCTCAAAATAATAGATGATCAGCACATCATCATCCTCAACATCATTTGAAGCTATGGAATACGAGCCATAGAAAAAGGTAACCTTACCACATGCGTCTTCCTGCTTCTAGATACCTTACTCCCAACTTCAGGTCATCAACAGGTAGTCACACCACACATGGCCCTGATTCTCTCCCGCTTTTCCCTCTCCAAAACGTCCAATAAACCTACTTCCGTGTAGATTAAACTGCCTCAACAACAGCACAAAATACTTCTCGAATAAATGTCACTATCCTTAATGACAGATTACACTTATCTCCTACGATATCTCCACAAGTTTCAGCATCAATCCAAAGCTAAATGGCCGCCATCTTCCTCACGCTTCTTCTTTTTCAAGCCCCAGGTTCAACTATTGTAAATCAGGGATCCCACGTGACCAATTTTAGGGGAAATACCCTTTACCTTTCGGTCCAGTGTAATTAATAACTCCCGGGAGAGTCCCTCTTATATTGTTAATGACATGTAACAATTAACTTTTAAATTTATTAAAGATTATTACAATTTAATTAAAATAACATAAAGTGGGGAATTCCTAAATTTCCCACAATAGAATAGACAATGGACAAACGTATTAATATTAGAAAATTAAACTCACCTCAACATTTTCCTCTAGTTATCTGAGGTCTACATAGAAAATCTGAAGTATTTATCCTTCAGCAATGATTATCATATACTTTATCTAAATATCTAAAGGGTGAGCCAATAATACAACCCAAACAAATCTTAATAACTCATTCATCCAGTATGGGTTTTGAGTATTTTTTCAAATGAAATTTCAAATGAATTCCGCCTTCCATTGGTCATGTTGGTCTATCTCCTTTCCACAAAGTAAAGAAATTCGATAATTTCCGCTGCGCTGATTGGCTGTATGCAAATGAGCGCAATCGATGACGTCAATGGGTTGTGGTGATTTAGTAGATAAGGTATACGAATATTTAGAGATAATTGCAATAAAAATGACTATAGTAGTACAAAGCAGTAAATATTTGTAATTAATAAATAATGAAATATGGACGGGGCACTTTCATTCGGATTCTTATATAATTTGATTTAATCAAATTTTGACAGAATTTGTGTTTTAAAGACTTATAATTCACGGATCAGCCTCACTTAACTCATGCGATTGTAAACAAACAAAGTAAAAATGAACAAGCAAATCAAGTTAAATTTTCTGATAGTTACTTTTATGCCAGGGTTGTTACAACCTCAATAACACTTAGGATGCACCTGACCACTATACCATATTAATTAACTCATCACTAAATTCCATATTATATGTCATAATGGTTATGAATGGCCTGGGGGCATTTTTATATACTTAGTATGACGGATCCTTTCCAAAAATCATCTTACCTAACCCTACTATCACACCAAACTAGTTCTCACTACGTTCTCGAAAACGGGCTTCAACTGTGTACGAACGGACTGGACCTACTAAGAACCGTTTGGGATCTATTTACAAACGTCATCGAACGTACTCGAACGGGTAGGTCCTCTAGAACTCAGACAATGCTCAAAATGTTCTCGTGGTCGTCACGTTCTACAATTAGAACGAGTGAAAACGTACTAACGACGAGCTGGACGTACTACGAACGGAACCGTCGTACTTCAATCCTACTAGGGACGTTTTAACAACGAGTTGAACTGTCTGAGGACGTGTTTAGAACGAGGTAGAACTAATTGCAAACGGGTTTAAACTGATTAAGAACGTATTTAACACTGCTTATGAACGAGTTAGCAAAAATATAGCTATCACACCAAACAAGTTGCCACTGCGTTCTCCAAAACTGTGTGCGAACGGAATGAACGCAGCTGCAACTTTCTAAGGTCTATTTACGAACTTTATGAACGTTCTTAGACGGGAATGTGATTTTAGAATTTTGAATCGATGGCGACCATGCCGTTCTGTTATCAGGTCATGTTGACCTTCTAGACTAAGGGACGCGTTCTACTACGTTGCACACCGACGTGGTGCGACCTGAACGAACTGCGAACGAGATGGACGTATTGAAGACTGTTTAAGAACGAAGAAGCTAATTATTTCAGACATATTTCCCGACCACAGCCAGATTGAGCCCGTTTTACGTCGTTTTCGTAGGACTGGCAAGAACGGGTAAGAACTAGTTTGGTGTGATAGGGGGGTTACCAAGGAACATCGAAAGAGCATGACATGAGTACTTTTTGCATTGTTAGAGTATGATAAGGAAACTACAAAAAGAGATTATGATAGCTCCAAACAGTCACAGTACTTAAAATTCAAACACAGTTGTTATTGTGTAAACAGTCCATTAAACATTGCAATCTAATTAATTTATAATTATAGAAAACTATTTTCACTGCAAACAACAATATAATTAACCAGATGAATGGTTTCCCATTTTAGTCCATTTGTCATTTGTCATTTTCCTGAACGTTGAAATATGTAAATTTATGATGTTTTATTGTGTTATCACTTTTCGAACATTACTGTATTCACGCCTTCTATAAACTGTGAACAAAGTCAATATTTCATCCGGGTTATATTCGCGAGCAATGCCCCTGTTAATACGAGTATTGTGTGACGGCATAACGGCGGTACGTAGTAATGGCTGACCATAATGAATATTCGAAACATTTTGGTGAGTTTTCATGTTCGAATCGTAATACAGACCTCAGAGTAGGTGTAATATGTGAAGAAAAGGTTTGTGCCTAGCCATGCGGGATGTATTCGACAATATTACCCCTGCTCTTTGGTCTATATTTCTTAATTATTAGGGATTTATGAAGATTTATTCAACTGGGGTGCACAAAATCAACTCCGGGGAACAAATTATATGTGCAAATGAAGGTGGTCATTATCGAATAAGTGATTATCTTCAATATTTTGAAAACTAAGCACAGATAGGCCTACATCATAATATCGCTGTCTAAACCCAGGTTTTCAGGGCCAGGGTATAAGATGAAATTATGAAAATCAAGATTAGAACAATTATTTTATTGTTAATGCGAGACAGGGCAACCATTATCGAAATAGTGATTACCTTCAATATTTCGTAGACTAGGCATAGTAGCATCACCATATTGGTATCTAAACCTAGGTTTTGACAGTCAAAGAATAAGATACCTAAAAAAAAGATTAAAACAATATTGATTGTGATTATGCAAATTATGGCAGCCATTATCGAAATAGAAATTACTTTCAATATTTCGCAGACTTAGCATAGTAGCATCACAACACTGGTGTCTAAACCTAGGTTTTGAGAGTCAAAGAATAAGATACCTAATAAAAAAGATTAAAACAATATTGATTGTGATTATGCAAATTAGGGCAGCCATTATCGAAATAGTAATTATCTTCAATATTTCGCAGACTTAGCATAGTAGCATCACAATATTGGTGTCTAAACCTAGGTTTTGAGAGTCAAAGAATAAGATACCTTAATAAAAAAGATTAAAGCAATATTGATTGTGATTATGCAAATTAGGGCAGCCATTATCGAAATAGTAATTATCTTCAATATTTCGCAGACTTAGCATAGTGGCATCACAATATTGGTGTCTAAACCTAGGTTTTGAGAGTCAAAGAATAAGATACCTTAATAAAAAATATTAAAGCAATATTGATTGTGATTATGCAAATTAGGGCAGCCATTATCGAAATAGTAATTACCTTCATTATTTCGCAGACTTAGCATAGTGGCATCACAATATTGGTGTCTAAACCTAGGTTTTGAGAGTCAAAGAATAAGATACCTTTAAAATAAAAAAGATTAAAACAATATTGATTGTGATTATGCAAATTATGGCAGCCATTATCGAAATAGTAATTACCTTCATTATTTCGCAGACTATGCATAGTGGCATCACAATATTGGTGTATAAACGTATGTTTTGAGAGTCAAAGAATAAGATACCTTAATAAAAAAGATTAAAACAATATTGATTGTGATTATGCAAATTAGGGCAGCCATTGTCGAAATAGTAATTATCTTCAATATTTCGCAGACTTAGCATAGTAGCATCACAACACTGGTGTCTAAACCTAGATTTTTGAGAGTCAACGAATAAGATACGTTAATAAAAAAGATTAAAACAATATTGATTGTGATTATGCAAATTAGGACAGCCATTATCGAAATAGAAATTACCTTCAATATTTCGCAGACTTAGCATAGTAGCATCACAACACTGGTGTCTAAACCTAGGTTTTGAGAGTCAAAGAATAAGATACCTAATAAAAAGATTAAAACAATATTGATTGTCATTATGCAAATTAGGGCAGCCATTGTCGAAATAGTAATTATAAACCTAGGTTTTTGAGAGTCAAAGAATAAGATACCTAATAAAAAAGATTAAAACAATATTGATTGTTATTATGCAAATTAGGACAGCCATCATCGAAATAGTGATTACCTTCAAGTTCAACATTTCGCAGACTTAGTATAGTAGCATCGCAATGTCTAAACCTAGGTTTCCAGGGTGTAAGAATAAGATACCTTAATGAAAAAATTAAAATATATTGATAGTGATTATGCAAATTGGGATGGCCATTATCGAATTATTGATTGTCTTCAATATTTAAGAAAAAAACACAAGTTAGAATCACGATACTGGAGTCCTAACCCAGGTTTACAGGTTCGACTAATAAGATGAAATGTACCCTGCTCGCAGACACCCTGGGTATAGTCTGTCACGTGACTTCATGGATGACGTGTGCGCGAGTGATTCGCATTTTCTTTCGCTTGAGGTTTGTAATCACACTTTTTACATGTTTTAAGATTTTGTATCTCTGTGAAACTTGTCCCGTACCATCAATGTCTGAAGACGATCTAATTCACCAAATATCTCATCCAAGCGTGTCCCGGTTAAAGAGAAATTCGCACTTTTGTGTCTCGCAAAATGACGTGTGCGCGAGTAAATCGAATTTTACGAAGGATGGGTGCGCGAGTCTAAAATATTTTTATTCACTTGAGACAATTCTGCAAGCTAAGGCAGAATACAACTCACGTGACATTTGTTTTTGTCATCTTAAAGTAGTATGTTAAAGAATAGTTTGCTATTTTGTAGATGTTTCATGTATGGCACATACATGTCTACGTTTAATGACAATAAATGTTTTGAAATAGCTTGTAGGGCTGTCCGGCATTGCAGGTGAATTAAAATTTGAACCAAAAATTGAATTAAATTTTTGGCGGTCTCATAAAACCGGCAGCATATTCATTTATTAACATCCCATACAAGGGGGGGGGGGGGGTCAGAGTTGTTATGTGGTTACTCGGCATCCGCCACGATCAGAACCATGTAAGGAATAGTAAGGGGAAGCCCATGATACCAAGTAATATCAAATAATTATAGGAGCTTCTAACTTCTTCCGCATCCCCACCCTTGGTATACGCAGCTGACAAAATGGATCGGTACGGGTCAAAAGCTGGACCGGTACGGGTTAACGGTTTTATTTGAATTTAAAACAGCTATAACTTGCTCAATATTGACTTCTTCGTATCTAAGTTGATATATATGATCCCTCCGAATGATTTTAAGTACCCCCAAAGTTCACCCGTACAGGTCCAGCTTTTGACCCATACCGGTCCATTTTGTCAGCTGCGTATACCAAGGGTGGGGATGCGGAAGAAGTTAGAAGCTCCTATAATTATTTGATATTACTTGGTATCATGGGCTTCCCCTTACTATTCCTTACATGGTTCTGATCGTGGCGGATGCCGAGTAACCACATAACAACTCTGACCCCCCCCCCCTTGTATGGGATGTCAATAAATGAATATGCTGCCGGTTTTATGAGACCGCCAAAAATTTAATTCAATTTTTGGTTCAAATTTTAATTCACCTGCAATGCCGGACAGCCCTACAAGCTATTTCAAAACATTTATTGTCATTAAACGTAGACATGTATGTGCCATACATGAAACATCTACAAAATAGCAAACTATTCTTTAACATACTACTTTAAGATGACAAAAACAAATGTCACGTGAGTTGTATTCTGCCTTAGCTTGCAGAATTGTCTCAAGTGAATAAAAATATTTTAGACTCGCGCACCCATCCTTCGTAAAATTCGATTTACTCGCGCACACGTCATTTTGCGAGACACAAAAGTGCGAATTTCTCTTTAACCGGGACACGCTTGGATGAGATATTTGGTGAATTAGATCGTCTTCAGACATTGATGGTACGGGACAAGTTTCACAGAGATACAAAATCTTAAAACATGTAAAAAGTGTGATTACAAACCTCAAGCGAAAGAAAATGCGAATCACTCGCGCACACGTCATCCATGAAGTCACGTGACAGACTATACCCAGGGTGGCAGAGTCTAGTTAAATTTTCCTCTGCCTAGTATAGACTAAATTACAGTTTAGCAGCCCCGCCCAAACGACCGATGCCCGTGATATTTCGGGTCATAAATCATTTAACACCCATCGCGCTGATCTATTCTCAACCAATCATCGAGCTGGAAGGAGCAAGTGCTTAATGCGTGCACAATAATTATGCGATTACGTAGGAGAAATTGACCGTACATAGAAAGTCGTCCGTATTTCGACGACGAACTCTGATTCGCTCGGTGAGTTCAGGGATTTATTTCAAACTGAAGGGGTGAGGATGAAGCTCTCTTTTCAGAAGCGAAGTCGAACGAATGCAAAGGGTAGATGAAATGATGAAAAATTATAAAAACAACGATGATTGTGATTATGCAAATTAGGGCGGCCATTATCGAGTTATTGATTATCTTCAATATTTCGGAGACTAAGCCAAGTAGCATCACAATACTGGTTATTAAATTCTGGTTTTCTGGGTCAAAGAATAAGATAAATGATAAAAAATATCAAAACAATAATAATTGTGATTATTGATTATCTTCAATATTTCGGAGACTACGCAAAGTAGCGTAAGGTTACCTGGTGTCCAAAGCCAGCTTTTCAGAATCAACGAATAAGATGAAATGATAAAATAGATTAAAGCAAAGGTGATTGTTTGCTTTTATAGGGCTTTTCATTAGGGCTTTTATACTTTATTTATACTTATGACTTTTAAATATGCCAAGCTGTTACAATCTGATAGTAAAGTATTGTTAGCATTATGTAAATTTCTAAATGAGGCTGGGAAGCAATTGTAAATATGTTTGTTATTGAATACTGAATTGTTATTTACTGTATGTACTTTTGCCTAATACCCTTTATTTGGGTGACGGTAAAATAAATAAAATTGAAGAATTAAAATTGATTTATATTCAGTGAACCTGATAACAACACATTCCAAGACTTTTGAATTAAATATACTCAATCTGCATATATGCGCAATATCTTGTAAATTCTTTTATCGTATGATCTGTAAAATGAAGCCCTCTGATTGGTCAGTTCTTGTGCTGTACCGATCTGTAGTGCTACTGAGATTTTTCCCATTGTTCATCTCAGTAGCAATACCACGGTGTCCGATACTACCCAACGTAAATCGTTCTGGACTTGTTTTTCATAACCATTGGGACTTGATTTATGGAAAGAAGTAGAGGTAGGTTTGTAAATTTGGTTATGAAATTGCTTTCACTTGACTTTATGTAAATATAATACAATTAGGTAACATACCATACTATATACCCTATATTCAGGCACCCGCAAACGCCTTTTTTGTACGAACCGTTTGCTATAGTCTTGTTATTTCGGGAAGTGAGCGATTCTGCCAGTGTTTTCACCTATTTTGCTGATAATCACCAGCCTGCCTTGTACCCAATGAATACACCTATTCATAATGAAAGTAGCCATATTGTGAACGAAAATCATGATTTAAAATGGTTTAAATGAGTAGCAATTGTCGAAAGATCATTTTTTAGATTTAACCATTTGGACTTGACCTAAATATTCCAGTTAATGACGTTGACTTGTTATTGGAACGTTTCTGACTTGTGTTATTAGAACGTTTCTGACTTGTAGAACACAATGAACCATTTTTAAGTGTGGAACAGCTCCATAAACTTTATAGATTTCCAACAAATCATCATCTGAGTGGATGAGGACAGTGGAAGAAGTTGTCTGAATGATACTATCTAAATGATCATCATTAATTAAACGTATTAAGAGATATTTGTCAAGGTTGAATTAGGGAATCATTACAGATACATGTTCTTTACTTGATACTTTCAAGGGGCAAGAATGCATGTAGAGAGAAAAGTTGATTTTTACTTTTCTTGTGTTTTGCCTCTTCGCTTTTTAAGGACTTCACTCGTCGCTATTTTTAATTTGCCTATGAAAAATGTGAGCATAAGTTTGCCTCAAATAAGACTTTAAAACGCCCTTATTGGCTTTAAACTGACTTCCATGGTTATATTAATGCTAAGCAAGAAGTTAAGTGAAAGTTGAGAAGAAATAATTAGTTTTAATCGTTATTTACTGTTAAAAATCTGAAGAGGACTTGGTTCAACGTATTCTTCCTCCTTTATCGAGGTACCATCATCAAATGACAGCTTTGAGTCTAATTTATCACACATCCGGAATCCATAATCCTGTGTTTTGTAACGCCATATGCCTTTATCACGAAAAGGGACGTCAAGCCTGAATAAATCGGAGGGGTGGTCCCTCTTGAAGTGTTCAAAGAATATATTTTTATCTGCACTTTTAAAAGTGCATTCGTGGCACTTGTTTCTTGGAACTGAAATTACAAAATGTGTGAATATTTAGTACCAGAACTCCTCTAAAACATAATCATACTAAGTGCAATTTTTCCAGAAGCATAGACAATTCATCAAGCAACGAAACGTATAAATACCATTACAAGACAATTCCCAATCGTTGTTTGTATCACGTTGTGTACAATTCGCAGTCGTTCACCTAGCGATTATAAGACAAGTCCGTGTCAGAATAACGACCATTCGCCGTCGTTAACTCCAACTTTAACATTACGGTCATTTATGGAAATTTGAAGGTACAGATAGTTAAAATATTAACACAATCTTTAATGTAATGAATATTGCTCCACGTTGTAAAGTGATTTTTTTGTTTAAACATAGTTAAATGACACTAATGCAGATTTAGAGCATATTTCTGGCATTTTTGTTATTTAATGCCGATAAATATGAACTATGGTGGCACGATCGCCAAAATAGATATGTGGGAATGAAAAAGAATGTTTCAGGTAGAAGTTAGTGTATGTATTTTTCTAAACGATTGAATTATATTACCTTTTTGAGCCATTTTGATAAATGTCTCATCTCATTCTCCTACGAAATCAAGTCCAAATGGTTATGAAAAACAAGTCCGGAACGATTTACGTTGGGTAGTATCGGACACCGTGAATACAGAAAATATTGGTACGGAGGGGACAATGTCAGTAACACACACGGTCTCCGATACTACCCAACGTAAATCGTTCCGGACTTGTTTTTCATAACCATTTGGACTTGATTTATGGAAAAGAGTAGAGGTAGGTTTGTAAATTTGGTTATGAAATTGCTTTCACTTGACTTTATGTAAATATAATACAATTAGATAACTTACCATACTATATACCCTATCTTCAGGCACCCGCAAACGCCTTTTTTGTACGAACCGTTCGCTATAGTCTTGTTATTTCGGGATGCAAGCGATTCTGCCAGTGTTTTTACCTATTTTGCCTTATAATCACCAGCCTGCCTTGTATCCAATGAATACACCGATTCATAATGAAAGTAGCCGGCCAAATTGTGAACGAAAATCATGATTTAAAATGGTTTAAATGAGTAGCAATTGTCGAAAGAATATTTTTTAGATTTAACCATGTGGACGTGACCTAAATTTTCCAGTTAATGATGTTGACTTGTTATTGGAACGTTTCTGACTTGTGTTATTGGAACGTTTCTGACTTGTAGAACACAATGAACCATTTTTAAGTGTGGAACAGCTCCATAAACTTTATAGATTTCCAACAAATCATCAGAGTGGTTGAGGACAGTGGAAGAGGTTGTCTGAGTGATACTATCTAAATGATCATCATTAATTAAACGTATTAAGAGATACTTGTCAAGGTTGAACTAGATAACGGCAACTCCGCAGAGTAGCAAATCCCAACGAACAAAATATCAATTACCGAATTCCAATCAATTATACTCATTACTTTGGTTGAAAATGAAAAAATTAGATTTTAGAATTGTGAATTCCTGCAAAGCAGCCATTTTGAATTTTCTGAGGTACAAATCTGAAAAATAATACCATAATTGTGATCTACTCCAAAATCCTTCAATTTGAGTATAATATAGCCATACTTTGAAGGGATCGAAAAATTATTGCGAAATCGTACATGAGACGGCCATTTTGAATGTTACGAGGCTCGAATCAGAAAAAAGATACAATATTTGCAATCTACTCTTAATTGCCTTTCATTTGAGTATAATAAAGCTATACTTCAGAAAGATCTAAAAATTAGCGAAAATTTCTGTTTTCCTGTCCCCCCATACATGGCCCCTGGGGGTCAGGATGAGAAACACGGAATATATGTGAAATAGATAAATGTTGTGAATACACTACCAAAATTTCAAACAATAATATTAATTACTTTGGTTTAGAATGAAAAATTTATGATTTTTGCGAAAAAGTCCCGTCATTTTTAAAGCGGCGGCCATCTTGAAAAAAATTTTTTTTGCGTAAAACTATTCACCAATATACATCTTTCCACTGAATATGAAGAAAATCTGTCAACTAGTATTTGAGTTATCTTCCGGACAGACGGACGGACTGACTGACTGACTGACTGACTGACGGACAGACGGACGGACGGAGGGCTTCACTATATCCCTAACGAACTTCGTTCGTTGGGATAATTAGGGAATCATTACAGGTTTAGACTATGTGCGATGAGATTTGGTAGACACATTGTAATATATGTTCCTCTACAATCTGTAGCAATTTCATCGCGAAAATCCTAAATCTCTTGAAATTAGAGTATTTGCATCTTTACTTTCTGGACACCCTGTAATTTGCATATATTCAGTTTATATTTTTATTTTTAATCAATAAATATTATTACATCTTCGATTTCATCATATGAAAAGCTAAGCTCTCTTTTCACAGGGGTTAACGTTGTTCTCTCTGTGAATTGCATATATGCGCTTCTGAAGAGGACTGGGTTCAATGTATTCTTCCTCCTTTATCGAGGTGCCATAATCAAATGACAGCTTTGAGCCTAATTTATCACACATTCGGAATCCATAATCCTGTGTTTTGTAACGCCATATGCCTTTATCACGAAAAGGGACGTCAAGTCTGAACTAGACAACAGCAACGCCAAAGCGTAGCAAATCCAATCGAACAGCCATGGCTGGCATATTTACAAACAAAGTATATAGCAAGAATGGCAGCCATTTTCAAAATGGCCACCTTCTACCAAAAGTGTCATAAGACAGTGTGCCATGCCTATAGTACTCACATACCAAATATGAACAAAATCGCTCCACTATTTTTCGAGTTATAGTAAAATACATTAAAATGGCGGCCATTTTGAAAAATGGCTACCTTCTACCAAAAGTGTCTTTAGTCAGTGTGCCATGCTTATAGTATTCACATACCAAGTATAAACAAAATCGCTCCACTACTTTTCGAGCTATAGTAAAATACATAAGTTAAAATGGCGGCCATTTTCCAAAATGTACGTACGTACGGACGGACGGAGGTGTTCCCTATATCCCTCCGAACTTCGTTCGATGGGATAGTAAATCGGAGGGATGGTCCCTCTTGAAGTGTTCAAAGAATATATTTTTATCTGCACTTTTAAAAGTACATTTGTGGCACTTGTTTCTGGGAACTGAAATTACAAAATGTGTGAATATTTTTTGCGTAAAACTATTCACCAATATACATCTTTCCACTGAATATGAAGAAAATCTGTCAACTAGTATTTGAGTTATCTTCCGGACAGACGGACGGACTGACTGACTGACTGACTGACTGACTGACGGACAGACGGACGGACGGAGGGCTTCACTATATCCCTAACGAACTTCGTTCGTTGGGATAATTAGGGAATCATTACAGGTTTAGACTATGTGCGATGAGATTTGGTAGACACATTGTAATATATGTTCCTCTACAATCTGTAGCAATTTCATCGCGAAAATCCTAAATCTCTTGAAATTAGAGTATTTGCATCTTTACTTTCTGGACACCCTGTAATTTGCATATATTCAGTTTATATTTTTATTTTTAATCAATAAATATTATTACATCTTCGATTTCATCATATGAAAAGCTAAGCTCTCTTTTCACAGGGGTTAACGTTGTTCTCTCTGTGAATTGCATATATGCGCTTCTGAAGAGGACTGGGTTCAATGTATTCTTCCTCCTTTATCGAGGTGCCATAATCAAATGACAGCTTTGAGCCTAATTTATCACACATTCGGAATCCATAATCCTGTGTTTTGTAACGCCATATGCCTTTATCACGAAAAGGGACGTCAAGTCTGAACTAGACAACAGCAACGCCAAAGCGTAGCAAATCCAATCGAACAGCCATGGCTGGCATATTTACAAACAAAGTATATAGCAAGAATGGCAGCCATTTTCAAAATGGCCACCTTCTACCAAAAGTGTCATAAGACAGTGTGCCATGCCTATAGTACTCACATACCAAATATGAACAAAATCGCTCCACTATTTTTCGAGTTATAGTAAAATACATTAAAATGGCGGCCATTTTGAAAAATGGCTACCTTCTACCAAAAGTGTCTTTAGTCAGTGTGCCATGCTTATAGTATTCACATACCAAGTATAAACAAAATCGCTCCACTACTTTTCGAGCTATAGTAAAATACATAAGTTAAAATGGCGGCCATTTTCCAAAATGTACGTACGTACGGACGGACGGAGGTGTTCCCTATATCCCTCCGAACTTCGTTCGATGGGATAGTAAATCGGAGGGATGGTCCCTCTTGAAGTGTTCAAAGAATATATTTTTATCTGCACTTTTAAAAGTACATTTGTGGCACTTGTTTCTGGGAACTGAAATTACAAAATGTGTGAATATTTAGTACAAAAACTCCTCTAAAACATAATCATACTAAGTGCAATTTTTCCAGAAGCATAGACAATTCATCAAGTAACGGAACGTATAAATACCATTACAAGACAATTCCTAATCATTATTTTTATCACGTTGAGTACAATTCGCAGTCGTTCACCTAGGGATTATAAGACAAGTCCGTGTCAGAATAAGGACCATTCGCCGTCGTTAACTCCACTTTTTACATTACGGTCATTTATGGAAATTTGAAGGTACAGATAGTTAAAATATTAACACGATCTTTAATGTATGTGTAGTGAATATTGTTCCACGTTATAGAATGATTTTTTTTGTTTAAACATAGTTAAATGACACTAATGCAGATTTAGAGCATATTTCTGGCATTTTTGTTATTTAATGTCGATTAATATGAACTATGATGGCACGATCGCCAAAATAGATATGTTGGTATGAAAAAGAATGTTTTAGGTAGAAGTTAGTGTATGTATTTTTCTAAACGATTGAATTATATTACCTTTTTGAGCCATTCTGATGAATGTCTCATCTCATTCTCCTACGAAATGAGTCCAAATGGTTATGAAAAACAAGTCCGGAACGATTTACGTTGGGTAGTATCGGAGACCGTGACACAGAGAATACACATATATATTTCTTAGGGATTATCTCCTAAGTAAAATGTATTGGCCTAAGATCGCAGGATAAAATTTTTATTGATAATAGTCCTAATTATCATAAATTGACCATAAAACATCGTACCTTTAATAATTTCTAGGTTCACTATAGGATGTATGGGGGTGACAAATGGACTATATTGAAGTTCATGGTCTTTATGTATGTATGCTGAACCAATCAATATCCATCACTTGTGTTCTCTGCACAAACTTGAACAAACTAGTTCCACATATTTAATGGACACCAAAACAATTTTATTACTGATCATGGGTATTTTGAACAAACTAGCTGAAAAAACTAGTTCAATAGTTTTAATGGACGTCAAAACAACTTTACAACTTATAATCAATAGAAATAGACTCGCTGATAAAGCTTTGTTACGAAAACGGA
Organism: Owenia fusiformis; assembly: GCA_903813345.2. Taxonomy (NCBI): domain Eukaryota; kingdom Metazoa; phylum Annelida; class Polychaeta; order Sabellida; family Oweniidae; genus Owenia; species Owenia fusiformis. Next base: position 11,707,072 of record CAIIXF020000012.1, read on the forward strand.
TCCGTTTACGTAACTCGCTGCGAGTTACGTAAATGGATCCGTTTTCGTAACAAAATGGAGCAAACGATTTCGATACGTTTTTGTTTTTCCATGATTTCACGAGATATGAGCAGAATCACCACTACCCTTTTGCAAAAAAGTGTGTCAGAGTCTTATACATTTACCTGGGAATGGAATTAAGCATAAGTGGGTCAATGAGACCTGCAGCCCAGCATGTCAAAGACAAAGCTGAAAAGGCAAAATCTAAATTATTAAGTCTAATTTCTAATGGTAATATGAAACCATCATTATGCTTAAAACTATTTGATCAACTCATAAAGCCCATATGCCTCTATGGATCTGATATATGGGGTACGGGTATCTTAAACTCGAGTAAAATTAAAAAAGACCCACAATGGGCATTAGAAAAGGGATATGATGGAATAACATTTGAATCTCTTCATATATCATTTATGAAATCGATACTCGGTGTTAACAGAAAGGCCAGTAATGACGCTACACGAGGCGATTTAAGTCGGTCTCCTATATTTATTTCTTTGTTTTATCAACAAATGAAATATCTTAATCATATTAACAATAAAGGAACCGACTCGCTTCTACGTGAAGCCCTTGAGGTAAATAAACAACTGACAGATATGAATAAACAATCATGGCTCACGCACTTCAATGATATATGTACTTAAATATATTTACAATGGTACTTCACCAAACTATTTAAACTTAAAACCAAGAGAAATTAAGAAATTACTGGAAAATAGATACATACAATTTTGGGAAACTAAAATAAAATCAAACAATGATAAATTGAGGTTTAATAAGATAATAAAAGCAAAATGGAACAAGGAACCCTACTTGGATTTAATCAAAAATGAAATAGACAGAAATAACTTGACAAAGCTAAGAATTAGCGCACATAAATTAGAAATCGAAACAGGTCGTTACACAAAACCAATTACCCCTATTGAAGAAAGACAATGTTTAATGTGTAACAAGAAACCGGTTCAGAATGCCATTTCCTATTAGAATGCAATAAGTTAGAAGATGTTCGGTCAAGTTACATGGATAAAATAAAAAAACACTGTCAAAATTTAGAAAACATGAATAACGTGGAACATAAATTAATGTTTCTATTTAATTCAGAGGGAATAATATAAAAGTATACTAGCAAAATATATATCTAATATTTTTATCGAGAGAGAAAAAAACACGAAATGCATCCAATAAAATCTTGCAATGATCAAGCACCCTTTGATTAGTTAATATACTATATACATAATTAGTTAAGCTTTTTCATTTTTTTCTGTTTAAGCTGTACACTTTGCCCAAATGTGGGATACAAGTATAATAAAGCTCATAATAATATGTTTCAGAAAATCCAAGCTTTTGCGAACGTATTTCCTTGTAAGACTGCAAAATCATCAATATACTTCCTCAACAAATTTTTTATTGAGCAGTTATCTTGAAAGACAGAGTCCTATGTCCGTAAAGCATTAGCATGTAAAATTTGAACCAAATCTGTCAACAGTTTTTGAAGATTAGATTTGTACAAAAAAATGGCGGCTATTTTGATATTTAGCTGCAATCTTGAAAAAATCTTCTTGAGCAGAGTTCAATTGTCCCTAGGCATCAGCATTTGAAAGATATTCATTTTACAAAAATGGTTGCCATTTTGTAGTGGATGGCAATCTTAAATTTATTTAATAAACAGACTTTCTATGACCCTTTGACATGAGCAAATAAATTGATTATATTTTTAATGAAAAATTCAGAGGCCATTTTTAAGGATTACTTTTTGAGCACAGCACATTTTTAGAAATAATCGCCGTTTTGAAAATTCAACGGCGATCTAGAATATTCCTTATTGAGAAAAAGCTTCTTTTGACCCTAAGCATCACCATATGAGATTCGAACCAGATCCATTAACTGGTATTTGACTTATCAAAGGTTGCTTTACGAAAAATGGTGGCATTTTCGAATTAAGGGGCTATCGTGACAATTCCATCTTGAGCAGAGATCCTACACCAACCAGAACAACGGCAACGCCAAAGCGTAGCGAATCCCATCGAACAGAAATGGCTGGCATTCTTACATTTGAAATATATAGCAAATATCATAAAATAACACCCATAAGAAAGGCCACCATTTTCAAAATGGTTGATCACTAGCCAAGTTGTCATCAGAAGAAGTAATATGCTTTTAAGTAGCCACATATAAAATTCTTAAAAAATCGCCAATGCTGGCCATTTTTTTAAATGGCCGCTTACAATCAAAAATTTCATAAGACAGTATGCAATCCTTATGAGTATTCACATATCAAATATGAACAAAATCGCTCTATTACTTTTTGAGTTATAATAAAAAATGTAAAATAACACACATAAAAATGGTGGCCATTTTTCAAAATGGCCGACTACTCCCCAAAGTTTTATTAGACAATGTGGCATGCTTAGAGTATTCACATATCAAATATGAACAAAATCGCTCCACTACTTTACAAGTTATAGAAAAAAACGTAAAAATGGTGGTAATTTTTCAAAATGGCCGCCTTATACCCAAAATGTCATTAGACATTGTGCTATGCTTAAAGTATTCACATACCAAATATGAACAAAATCGCTCCATTACTTTTTGAGTTATAGTAAAAAATGTAAAATAACACACATAAAAATGGCGGCCATTTTTCAAAATGGCCACCTACTACCCAAAATGTCATTAGACATTGTGCCATGCTTAAAGTATTCACATACCATATATGAACAAAATGGCTCCACTACTTTTTGACTTACAGTAAAAAATGTTAAATAACACACGTAAAAATGGCGGCCATTTTTCAAAATGGCCGCCTACTACCAAAAATGCCATTAGACATTGTGCCATGCTTAAAGTATTCACATACCAAATATGAACAAAATCGCTCCACTACTTTTCAAGTTACAGCAAAAATCGTAAAATGACGTGCAAAGGCAGCTGTATTTCAAGATGGCTGCCATGTATTTCTTCTATATTTACATTTCTAGCTTAATCAATGCTTTATATAACTTTTTTACATTTAAAACATGTTGCTATTACAGTTTTATATGCAGTACCTAAATTACTGTAAAATCGGCACTAAAATGGCCGCCATTTTTTTGAGCGGCCATTTTGAAAATCGGTTTTCGAGCAGAACTTCTTCCCCCATTGGGTATATGTATACAACATATGAACAAAATCGGGCCAGCAGTATTTGAGTTATTGCCCGGACGGACGGACGGACGGACGGACGGACGGAGGCGTTCCCTATATCCCTCCGAACTTCGTTCGATGGGATAATAAATCATAAGTAGCATTTTGGATATATTCTGAAACCACGGATGGAAAGACGGCTTCTAGCTCCCTAGCTACAAACTTCTTTCGGTGGTGTAATAACATTCGCCATTAATGTGAATGAGGAATATAACAGTGAATAATGAAATAAAAATTTAATTCTATTTTCGGTGAATACCTGTGATAATTTCACAAGATTATATTCTACAAGCCCTCTGGGTTCTGTGAAAGATGCACGTACAGGTATTCCCTCGATATAATTGAATATTTGTATAATATTCAATCAGCGTAACAAGATGGAAAAACTTCCGGGCTTCGTTTTCGGTAAGATATTTTTATTTCTCGATTCTACACCACTTATGAGTCAAGTTGTGGATAATAATTTAGCTCAAAGTTAAGGAAGATAATCTAGTTTGAGAATATTCATGAAGATCGTCAACGTAACAAAAGCGAGGGACTAAAATGTAAATTGCGTCTTCGTTAATATACCGAACATAGAACTGCCTGCATATTCTCAAACTAGACTACCTTCCTTAACTTTGAGCCAAATTATTGTCCACAACTTGACCTATAACTGGTGTAGAATCAAGAAATAAAAATCGAAGAATTCAGACTGATTACGATTTTGTCAATAATACAGCTTTTCATATTTTCATACATGTTTTGTACTAGTACTAAAAATTTTCCTTTTATCCCATACAATTTTATTAATTTTAGCCATAGTCATACATAGTCGACAGGCGTGAGTTGCATTTGCGAATGCAAGGTAAGATAAGTGTGACCACTGCAATATCACGGGATATCATCAACTATTGGATGATCTGGCGGAGCAGATCGTTTTTACAAGAAAGGAGTGGTATCGATATGGAGAACTTTTTGAACACAAGTTTCTCTTAAACCAGTCATAAAAAAATCTAAAAATTTAACACATCGTCAATTCAATGGTCTTCTTTTGAATGGTAACAATATAATTTGAAAATCATATATATACTTTCATCTATATTGTTTTAGAAAACACATCAAACACTTGTTCAACATTACATAAAATACCATGTTTTTTACAGAATGTTTTCAATGATCGGTTTAAAAGAAAAATGTTGAATTCAGTTCTCAATATCGATACCACTCCTTTCAATATTTTCGCACAATTTGTTTTTTGACTGAAAAGCTGCTTATTCGCTGAGAAAATGGTTGAACCAGCAAATTAAAAATGAAATGTATAACAATATTCATATTTCTTGTAAAAACGACCTACTCCGCCACATCATCCAAATTAGTCGATGATATCCCGTGAATATTAGTATAAAATTGAAGCCATCTTAACACGGATAATAATTATGATAGACTAAGATAGCATTAGCGAATTTAACTGATGGTTGACGGATTAACCTACAATATAATTACAAATTCATTTAAAAATGAATTGAAAAGTGGCAGGTATTATTCATATTTAAATGAGTTGGCCATAAAATAACAGGTTAATCTTGTCATGTAGGTCTTCCACAGTTGATGAATGTTTGATGAAAATTTCAGTTTGAGAAGAAAACGCATATCCAATAAGCTAAGGAGCTTAAGAACCGTTTCTCAAAACATTTTGATTATCCCAGGAACTGTGGAATAACCATTTGATTGGGCATCAAAACGTTAACATACTCGTACATTTCAGGTATCGATGATGGTACATACATAGGCATACGTTGATTCATCTTACAGAAAAAATGGTGTTTTTGAAATTGCTATGTTGTATTACATTTGAACCTTATTATCATGTAGGGAAATATAAATTTCAATAGTTGTTATTAATCGAAGCCCATGTATTTTATTGAGATAATCATTTATACATTGTTGGATGAATAATTTATGGAAAAAATGATTTAAAGCGCTATTAATAATATCTCAATCAGTCAGGTTCAGTAACTAAGTCAACATTCGGAAATAAAAATCTCAAAATCGTTGATTTCCAATATGATTTGTGAGGCGGTTATTAAGATGATAATACACATTTTAACGTATTAATTTTGAGTACATCTCGAATCCATTCTCAACAAAGCGTTCGCGAAATAAGTATTCGAAATGTTTGAGTCCGGGATGATAAAAGTACGTTAAGATATATCGCTCCTTTACAAATTCCTTTGGGAACAAGATATACAAAGAGCATATTCTTCTTATTTACTTCCTGACACATGCCATTGCCAACGAATGTTATATTTTTGTACATATTTATAGGATATCCTATGTTTTGAGGAATATCATTTTTATCTACGAGTTGATCGAGAGAGCGAAGCGAACGAGTGCATATATCAATATCACCGAGTAGATTAAAATGATATTCTGAAAAAATCATAGGATGTTCTTATTATCCTACACTTACAAGGAGTGTACTGAATGTATAATATCATTGTAAAATGAATTTCATGCCAAATAGAGTCCATTTGGCGGGAAATCAACAAGCGGAGTATATCGTTACAATATCCTCCGCCTCCGCCCGGAGTATATCGTTACGATATCCTCCGGATATTCATTTTGCCAATAAATATCAAATTTATTTTTTCATGTTATCAAACTCATATGCGTGTGATATCGTTTATCTCACGCATATCCGTGTGATATCACATCTGCATTTCGCGCCACAATATTGTTGGAAATTAGGTCAGATAATTTATTCTCTTTTGAGAAAATTGGTCCGTAAATTTATTCTCTTTGAAGTGTGCGCCAAAGTTTAAAACTGCGCAGGCGCAGCGCTCTCACTAACCTATATAAAGAGATTACAAGGTACAGGCTTCAGAGGTAAGTCAGGAAGGTGAACAATCTTCGTCCCATGTTGATTTCCCGTATAATCGTAAACAGGGAAGTTTCACCATTGAAATTGAAAATTACTATTAGATATACTTTGTAGATGTTATTTATGAAGCTATTTAGTGTTTGCATCAATCAAATGGCTCATTTTGAACATATAAAAAGTATTTGTGTTTTGTTTCCCAGGGAATTGTATTTGTAGTACACACATAAATAGTGTCCATTATACAGTACTTGAATAGCCTGGTTTACATAATATTGAAGGGCATGCTGATTACATGCACAATAAAAAATAAACTCTTCTAATCCCCTAATGTAAACACGGCGGTATACGTAGCCCGATTTATCGGGGACTTTAAGTTTCATTGGTGTATTGAACTACGATTGTGTATATAATTTGATAAGAAGGCTGCTAACTAACGATTAAAAAATGGTATTTATGACGAACAATATCATGTTATTTACTTTTAATTGTTAAAATAAAGTGTTTCAAATATTCAATTGATATTCTAATTTATAGTTTATATTGTCTGTCAATGTCCTGGAAATTGGATCAGAACATCACAAGGTGATTGTAATCACGGGATAAACCCAATATCACATAATTTCTCGTGATATCATTTTATCACCTCGTAGATATCAAATATCAACACTCATTCGCTTCGCTCACTCGTGTTGATATTTGCTATCAACTCGGCGATAAAAATGATATCACTCAAAATGATGTGATATTCTGTATTTATAATACATTTGGTACACTAAGTGTAGGATAAAAGTAAATATTCCCGTTTTAAATAATTTTGTAAACGTTGTTCTCTACCGGTGCCATTTTTTATAATTGAAAAATAAAATTGAACATTTTGCATTTCTAAATTGATAGGTTTCTTGGAATACAGCATAACTGTTGACGATTTAAGTCATTGATAATATTTCCCTCAGTGATCCCATGATAAATAGACAGTAACTGAGTCAATGTTTTATGTTCAAACTTGTTTCCATAACTTTTAAACATGAGTCGACAATTATGTAGGAAATTTCACTTCCAAATGTCAGCATGTCAACAAGTGTTTTTCACAATATTTAGCCTTTTATCCTGATAGATCGCTAAAATCTGCATTTACCTCTAAATGAGGCGATATGTTTTTAATTTTAGAGATGTAAGCTATAAACTCAAACAAAAATGCAAACTACCCGTTATTATTTTGACTGCACAAGACGAAATTTCCACTCCCGAGGAGCACTTTGGTAACACTTTGAAGGAGAATTCTTGAAAAATCGTTCGAATTTTCACAAAAGGTTTCATGCAATTTCATTGTTTTGTTTAAGCCTCAACTAAAATCATACTCAAATCCGATAACATAATTCTAAATAAATCAAAGAACTAAACTGTAGATATTGATATAAATGTAAGTCGGCATGTATTCGACAGTTAATGTACACATATGATGTATGCATCAACTGTGACTTAAATACCAATTCGTGACCATAATATTTGGCTTTCAAAAATTAAGTTGGAAGTTACAGTGGCAGAGATTGCCGAAAACGTCAATCACATCCAAATAGCCGAACAACGTCAAGTATTAAAAATACACTTTTGTGCATCTCGAACAAGGCAAGGTTCTGTGATCCAGAAATGTGCATTCCGAAAGAAAACATTCACAAATATCAACAATTTTCATTGAGTAGGAGATTACATTTGAAATCACAACTTTCAAAATATTTGTTTCAACCAAGAATTGTAAGAACTTGACACAAGTTGTTAGTTTTTCAAACCGCATATCCTCATTTACGTTCTTTGACAAGTATGAATCCATTTGAAAACATGGATTTTCTTGATTATTCTTCAAAACTACCCTTGAAATATAAGTATGTAGGATATTACAGTGTAAATTGATACGCATTTGTTTGCTCCATATCATGAAAAAATAAATGCAGTACCATCCGTCAATATGCGAAAATATGGTTGGTTCATAAATTAAAAAATGACAAATAACATATATCTTTTGAAATAGGGGTATACGAGGGTTGATCATAAAGTTCTCATAATATCTTTCTAATTTCTTTATTTTTAAATATATTCTAACGAAATTTTCAAAGAATGTGCAGCATAGAATGTCTTATTAATTCAGCAAAAAATATTTAGTTTAACAGAAATATTAAATAAGAAATGGTTGCCATAGTAACTGGAAATCATGGCACTCGGGGCAAATAAAAGTAATTGAGAGAATGAGCTTAATTAACCATGTTTACATACATAATAAACTCTCATGAATTGCCAAACACGTTAAAATGTTAACTTGAATATGTTGTTAAGTGCTTTAACAATTAAATAAAATGATCATGTAAATTGTGTGATGTCATAGGGGATGCTTTCATGCTTCATTAGATATGATACCAGAGTCTGAGACTCAAAGCTAATCATCAGAAACGACTGAGTAAGAGAATGCAATAGTTACAGAGATCTTCAGAAAAATAAAATTCATACTGATAAAATGTAATGTTAAGTTTGTAAGTTCCTTTACACATGGAAATAGTTTCTCTAATTTTTCATATATCAGGCAAGCCATGTATCTCTAGATGTTTCATTATGAATTTAAGTAGTGTAACAACCATTTGGTATCAAATTAAACGTCCGTTTAGTTTTATCTCAGTGCGAAAATCCTTTTATGTAAAGGGGATTGTCGTTGGGTAACTGATCTTGAATGCTTTCATTGTTTGAATGTGGAAAATGTGTAATATTCATTCTTATGAACGCTTGGTGAGCATCAACAACAATCTTGGGGATATGGCCTTTTCTAAATTTTAACTATGTCCATGTACGAGAAAATATTTTTATGATGCTAAACCACTCTTTTCCAACACTGTTCGACTTCACATTCATTATGCAATCGTGGCAGGACAGCTCTTAGATATATACCACAATATAAAACTGGAGCCCATATATTACATTTGACAGTCAATGAATTTGCCAAATATGGGCATATCACATGATGACCCAGATTGTCCATAACTGACTGTATTCAGCTAAAATCTGATCAGGATTAAAACAACTGACTTGAATTAACCTATCATATAAATTCATTCAACAAGCAGGGCATTGTTTCCGGGTCTATTCCGTAACAGTTCAGCAGTCTGTCTTCATTCCATTGTCATTGTTTCAGAACCGTGTCTGTTCGCAAATATGGTTTAGGTTGCTGCAAAATATAAAAATAACATGACAATTAATATTATAATTTTATTTTCTGCCATGTGCGTATATGAACCATTACTAAAATAAATTGTAAAGCAAACAAGGCATTAATATGCAAAATGTCACAACCTGCCATTTGTTACAGACACTAACTGCCTGAACGCTAAAAGATGAACACCATCCACAAAAAAGGTAGAGATTATAACAATATGTCACCATTTGTGGCGTTGACATAAATACTGCACCAACCAGAAGATTGATTGACCCTTATAATAATACTGATTTACTCACGCAGCATGGTGTGGCTTGTGTCTCTGTGTTCTACAACTCTTGCCCCAATGACAGTCAGCCCTAGCTGTGACAGTGGCTGAAATGTGATTGTAACAAACTTTAAACACGTTATGAAAAGTTACTAACTATTTAATGGATTTGAGCAAAATGAAATGACTGTAAAATTATGACGAAAGAATGATTACTAGTGAATGGTTGGAATCTGTAAAACTGAAGTCATCTTGGATTAGTGAGACAATTTTAAGTGACATTGCAAGGATATATTCTCAACCTTGATTTAGCATTGATTTAATTCTAGGTTATTTATTTCAACCTAGATTCAACATTAAATCAATCCATCAGGCAATGATTCAATCAATACTTGAGAAAATCAAGGTTAAATCAAAGTTGATTATATGTTGAAATGTTTGCTGTGTATCTACACTGTAGACATATGCTTTTAATATAAAAATGGCAGTTTCCATTAATCTATAGTCAACATACAGCACATGACAGACAAAATCCATTGAAACAACAATAGCAAAATACTAATTATGAAATAAGTGAAAACTGTTCAGACTTTGTGGCAATTTCATACCTGGAAGTTCACCATTTGGAATATTTTTACGATAGTTGTAGACTAAATCTTTAAAATTCTTCAAGGCACAGCCATAGCATAAAACAGCATTAGAGTCCTTCAGCTTCAGAGGGAAATCTAATATAATAACAAAAAAAAATAATAAAAGGTGTACTAATAGCCCAAAGGACACAAAATATTTACTGCAAATTAAGATATCTAAATCATATGAAGAATGGACTGTGAAAATACTAAATGGACATAAATAATCAATAAATCAATAATCAAATAATACTTTTGAGATGCATGATTTAATTCATAATACACAAGTTCATCAGCTACATGTACTAGTACAAGGTGGTCCAAAATGTAAACAACCTGTCTACCTTTCAAAATGTAACCCTATCTACATTCTTAAGCACCTTGTATAACTATATTTTTACATCTAATTTGACTGACCTGTAGACGCCCATGCTTTGCTATCGAGTTTAGTGCAACATTCATCAAGAACCTGCTTGATGGTTAATTTCTTCTCTTTCAAATAGTCCTTAAAAACAAAAATATATTACAAAATTGGAGTTGAATTAAAAGTAGAAACACAGTTTTGAATGATCCAAATTGTGTAATTTCATATACTGGGGACTAGGAATTTATGAAACTGGAACTATTTTGGGAAAATTTGACCAAGTTTTTGAGAATTTATACTGGTACTATATTCTCAAATATCGAAACCCATCTTTTTACGTGATTTTTCTAAAAATAAAGCTTGTATGATAATGTCCAAATTAGGCCCATTTTGGGATAAAAACCACAGTTCGACTCACCTTAAGAATTGTTGATTCATATGTATTCTGCAGCAGTATTGTATTCATATCATTCTCCCCAAAATCAAAATCTGTAAATGGTTTGAACATATCAAAATGTTGATTCCCTGAGGAAATTCAAGTAGTGTTTCAGAATACTGTACTCCTGGTATTTTTCATGTATGATTTAGTTTCGTGCTTTTCGCGATTGTAAAATCGCGAAAATTAATCTTTGACAAATTGTCAATTAAATCCCAGGGGATTTGTGATATCTTTTATTACCTGGGACTTCATTGCATTTCTTGTTTTGTAAAATGTTTGTCAAGTGTTATAAGGCAATAAATGGGGTACTACGTAACAATGTCTGTTACAGTGGTTCATTTCGGTAACAAAATGTCGGAACGTCGAAGGTACGATTTTCGGTAACCAGCGTAATCGAGTGGATCACCAGTGAAAATGAAGTGGGAGTAAAGTATACATTTCCTTGCATTTACACAAAAATTACATGTCCAAAATGACAGAAAATTGTATAATTGTAACCTTGAAGTAATAATACAGGGTTTCCTTAAAGTCTAAACCTATGTTAAGTGTAAGATACTTTATGGACCCCCTGTACATGGATATTTTGAAAATACAAGGCATTAACATGCAAAATGTCACAGCCTGCCATTTGTTACAGATGCCGAACACCAAACCCTTTCCACAAAAAAGTTGGACACTATAAAAATTACCCTTAAATCTATTTTTATCCAACAAAAACCTCAAAATTTGAACACCTGCCAATTTGAACACTTTTGGCTGGTCCCATGGGCATTTGGACTACAGAAGTTTTACTGTATAATAATAATTACCTTTAAATCTAGCCATACAACCTCTACACCCAGCTCTCTTACAGCCCCAGTAGTTGTGGCAGTAAATCTTCCAGCATAAAGGACCTATAAATAGAATACATGTACATTAAAGCCATGACATGAATATGTATATGCTAAAGGGAAAGCTCCAAGAATTATCATAGAAAACAGCAAGAAAACATCTAAGAGTACACAAGTAAAACAAGCCTCAAGTATCCCAAACCATGATCTTACGTGAAAAGAGAATAACTGATATCCCCTCGCCACCCAGGGGTTTCACCAGAATTTCTCACAACAGGCTATAAATAAATGAAAACAACAGCCAAAATTAATGGAAATCATAAATTTTACATGGAAAAGTTGGCAAGTCCCTAAAACCAACAGGAGATTTGTGAAAACAATCAGTGAAAATTGCCTGTTGCCTGCTGCTAATAAAACATCTGACACCATTCCCAATTATGACAATCCAACACGAAGGGATATTTCTTTCATACTGAAGTCCTAACAAAACATGCCCTATTTCAACTTAACAAGGGTTAATGTCTGTGGTTGTTTGGAAACTTGAAACTACCAAAGCAAATTCAATTGAGTTAGAGGACTTGACACAGCACTTTATTAACAAGAACAAGCTCAAAGACTTTACAAAATGGATTACTCAAATTCTTTGAAGAGAAACTTTTCTTAACCTTTCTTTGCTAAATCATAACTTCCAAGAGTCGTGCCCCTTGTTTTCATTTGTTTTTCGATTTTCTTAAAACTCCTGAACATGTTAATATGCTTAAAGTTAGTACTTACACTGCGTAAGCGGCACAGCATCAGGATTTCTAGCTCTTTCGTTTCTTCTGTCTGGAAACGGCTGGAGGCAACACTGGCATAGACAGTGATCTTGATTCTTAGGACACACAAAGTCTGGATATTCTCTAACTAAAACATGATTAATAATGAATTATATTTTAAAAGATGTTACCCTGTATTTTACATGCACTTTAAATATAAGGAATCAGTGATTATAAATACAAGGGGCGATCCATATATTCTGATAAAAATGCTCTCATTTTGTGATTTTTTTCACATATCCCTCTTATTTTTTCAGAAAATGTAGATTATGTAATTACACATACAATGCTAAAATATTATATCTATATCTTAAATTATCAATGAGATAGGTTGCCATGGTAACCTGTATTAAGGGTAGGCAGGTCAATTAAATTATAACATATAAATATCATAATAACTTGATATTTTAATTATTTTAAAGCATGCGAAAATCATGCATTTTTCTAAAAGAGTTTGGTATTGTTACTCTTCACTCTTTGTTTGTTGCTAAACAAATGTTTATATGTGCTCACTATAACATCACAACAAATCACAATAGCATTGTAAGACAGAATGGGCCAATTGACATTACATGTTATGAGACACACCAAAAATCAAATTGTCAGATGAGGTTAATGTGGCTGATGCAGAGTGTGACATTAACGTCTACATTAGGGAATACAATAAGATTTTCTTTTCTTTTAAGAATAAGTTAGAGGACACTTTCAGAGACATACATGGACTTATTAAGTGCATGGGCAAGGTGTTATATCTGCATAAAGAATCTATAGGTAGTATTGTAAAGAGGAAGGCATGGTCACTGTTGAAGATCAACCACAATCTTGTTGCAAGAAGAGCTTGCGGACAGAGAATAATACTACGATAAATTGAGATGTTACTAATGAAAAGATTATCATAGCTATCCCATTGTATAAATTATCAAACAAGGGCAACAGGGGTATGGAACAGATCAATGAATAGTTGGCAATGACTGGAAGATGCGTTTGGTCTGCTTAAAATAGGTACCGAGGAATGATTAAATTAACATATTTATCTATTTTTGACGTTATAATTTAACCGACCTGCCTACCCTAAATACAGGTTACCATGGCAACTTCATTTCAAAATCAATTTAAGATATAGCTAAAATAGTTTAGCATCGTATGTGTAATTACATAATCTACATGTTCTGAAAAAATGAAAGGGATATGTTAAAAAACCACAAAATGAGAGCATTTTTATCAGAATATATGGATCGCCCCTTGTATATTGTAATAAAATTGTCCAAATAAAAATGAAATCTTGAAAAAACAGATTAAAAATTGTTCATGAAGAATGCATTTACAAAAACTGCTCAAGAAGACTGAACAAGACAATATGGTGACTTGAAGGTGGGGTTTGTAACTGATCAATGATGACATGGAAGATTCCAGTCGACGTTACAATATGGAGTTTAAGCTTGCAAAGTTTTTCACAACCTAATCATGAATGAAAAATATTTAAGCAATGCATTTGTATGGGTGATAGATCATACGTATGGGTTGGTGTAATGTATATGGAACTAAAAGTTTAAAGTTGATCAAAAGATGGCACTAGAGAATACTAAACTAGAATCAAAACTGAAAAGTGCAATCAGAGAAGCCAATTATAATTTTGAAAAGAACATGCAGTTCACAAAGAGAAGTCAATGTATCCACATGTAAATATTATGTGAAGATGTAAAATAAGAAATAAGAACATAACGTTGTACAAATGAACCAAGAACCAAATAAGAGCGTGAAATAAGCGACAACTATCAGACCTAGCGAGAACATCAAAGGGGCCCCTCGTCATAACGTCCAGAACCCAAGATAGGCGTCGACAAGGTAGTATATAACAAGATAATAACAACATTACAGTTGGCATTTCGATTTTATATGCAAGCTTAAACTCCCTCATATTAAATCAATACAGCGAGCAAAAATTGGAAATCATCCTGACTTACCATAGAACACATATCAGATCTATATAATATTGCTCAACCGCTTTCAGTACTATGACCATTACTATATTGCCAAGTATATTAATGATTTTGTCCTGATGAATGAATACCTTTGTTTTGTGTCCCACTTGTGGACTGCCCTGGATCTGCAGATGTTGAAGGTTCAGTGTTACATGCTCCAGCTTCCCTACTTGAACCTTCACCTGTTGCCCCTGATTTAGAATGTGTAACCCCAGATGTAGAATCAGCAACCCCTGATTTAGAATTTGTAGCCCCTGTGTTAGTATTTAAGGTACCTGGTTGATTTATGCTTGATGATGGCTCTGATGGTGATGGGTCAATGTTGTTGGTGGCCCCTGCTTTATGGGGACCTGTATACTCCTTACACTGTCTGCATACAGTTTTAGGAGGTCTAAAATAAATTGTTTAACACTTAAAAAATACTAAGATTAGTGTTTCAGTAAGTAGCAATATTCTCCAGTAAAAAAACACGCTATTACTGTTTAGTTCAATAATATTAGATCCTTTTAGATTATTTAGATTCCATTCGATTTTTAGATCCAGAGCCATGTGCTTTTATATTGCCTAATTACAGTGAAACCTGCGTATATAAAACACCTATGGAGCCACAAAAATGTGTCCACTGTAGGGTGTTTATTACAGAGAGGGTAATTTATACAGAAGTCAGTTTAGCATGTGATGAGGAGGGGTGTCCACTAGAGACATGTGTTTACCAGAGAAAGGTGTTCACTGAGACAGGTGTTCACTAGAGAAAGGTGTTCACTGAGACAGGTGTTCACTAGAGAAAGGTCTTCACTGAGTCAGGTGTTCACTAGAGAAAGGTGTTCACTGAGACAGGTGTTCACTAGAGAAAGGTGTTCACTGAGACAGGTGTTCACTAGAGAAAGGTCTTCACTGAGTCAGGTGTTCACTAGAGAAAGGTGTTCACTAGAGACAGGTGTTCACTAGAGAAAGGTGTTCACTAGAGACAGGTGTTCACTAGAGAAAGGTGTTCACTAGAGACAGGTGTTCACTAGAGACAGGAGTTCACTAGAGAAAGGTGTTCACTGAGACAGGTGTTACTGTACACACAAATAAAACATTGCAATCTTGACAACTTACTGGTAATGTTGGAATGGCTGGGCAGGTGTAAAAACTTGTGGCAATCCAAGTCCAAAGCCTCCAAGTCCTGGAGGAAAAGGAGGAGGTGCGAAGCCTCTCCTGTAATGAAGCACATACATGTACATGTAAATTCAAACAATGTGAGGCTCAAATTCTAAGTCCAAAGCCTCCAAGTCCTCAAGAAAAGGAGGAGGGATGAAGCCTTGCCTGTAATAAAGCACATACATGTAAATTCAAACAATGTGAGGCTCAAATTGTGCGTATTATAGCTGATAACTACAGCTTGCATAACGTTCTAGCATGGAGTAAACTCAATAGGTATTTCAAGATTGTTGGAACCAATATATCTATGTTATCACCACCATAACCTTTTTTGGGCCCATTCACATATTTAAGGGATTCTGGGAGATACAAGTGAAAATAGAATCATCAGACTGGATTTAAACCATGAAATCGACTCTAAAGCCTGAAAAACATGGTACTTGTTTTAATATGACACACATTGATAAATATTGCACTTTCAAGAGCAAAATGGCTGCCATGCTATTGTAATTTACCCAGCTTACCTAGCCATTAAACAAATGATCTTAGTTTACTTACCCAAATGCTACAACACCATCATTATTGTCATCACTATTCTCATCATCATCATCATTGTCATCACTATATTCATCACTTTCAGAATCATCCCGATTTCTTTTCTTCTTTGGATACAACTTTAAGAGAGTCAATATTTTACAGTTAATCCCCTCTCCGGAGAATGTTTAATTTCACATGGATATAATTACAATTTTAAGGGTTATGTGAATTATAATCATCTGAGGGTCACTATAAGGTATATACTACATGTAGTAATGTAACCTTTATTTGTATGGAATAAAATCTATATTTCCAGATCAAGACAGGTTTTCGGATTAAAACCGTATATAATATTAAATAAAATACATTAAATAAGGCATTAACATGCAGAATGTCACCACCTGCCATTTGTTAAATTAAAGACACTGCCAGCCAAATGCCCAACACCATCCACAAAAATGTTGAGAACTATAACAATATGTCACCACTTGTGGTGGTGATATGATTAAATAAAAATGGAAATGATCGAGCTACAAAGTTTACCATATCTTTTGTGATTTTGTTCTTTGCATCAAGTTCTTTAATATCCTCCTCTGGTCTTTTCCTATCAGGGTGTTCTCCAAGGTAAGCATCCACGAGGTTGTTAACGATGTGATTTTTGTTAATACGATCCACCTTTAGACGACACTGAAAGAATATATAACATAACAAATGAAAGAAAAGTTGTATCAGGGTAGATTTCATGTTTTGATTAACATCACAGAAAATCGTTTTAATGTTAATTGGCTGATAAAACAAGCTTTTTAGGGTTGCCGATTTGGGCAATCAGTCAAAAGCACCTAACAGGTGCTGTCGCTGTGACCATGGGGTAGGAGAAGGAGAGGCGTGAGCTCCTTGCGTTTGTTTACTTACAATGAGAGAAGGAGAATGTTTGGTTACTTACGGAAGGACACTCATTTGATCTTTCATGAAGAGAAAGAGAATGTTTGGGTACTTACTGAAGGACACTCAATTGATCTTTCATGAAGAGAAAGAGAATGTTTGTTTACTTACAGAAGGACACTCATTTGATCTTTCATGAAGAGAAAGAAAATGTTTGGGTACTTACGGAAGGACACTCAATTGATCTTTCATGAAGAGAAAGAGAATGTTTGGGTACTTACTGAAGGACACTCATTTGATCTTTCATGAAGAGAAAGAGAATGTTTAGGTACTTACAGAATGACACTCGTTTGATCTTTCATGAAGAGAAAGAGAATGTTTGGGTACTTATGGAAGGACACTCATTTGATCTTTCATGAAGAGAAAGAGAATGTTTAGGTACTTACAGAATGACACTCGTTTGATCTTTCATGAAGAGAAAGAGAATGTTTGGGTACTTATGGAAGGACACTCATTTGATCTTTCATGAAGAGAAAGAGTATGTTTAGGTACTTACAGAATGACACTCGTTTGATCTTTCATGAAGAGAAAGAGAATGTTTGGGTACTTATTGAAGGACACTCATTTGATCTTTCATGAAGAGAAAGAGAATGTTTAGGTACTTACGGAAGGACACTCATTTCATCTTTCATGAAGAGAAAGAGAATGTTTGGGTACTTACGGAAGGACACTCGTTTGATCTTTCATGAAGAGAAAGAGTATGTTTAGGTACTTACGGAAGGACACTCATTTGATCTTTCATGAAGAGAAAGAGTATGTTTAGGTACTTACGGAAGGACACTCATTTGATCTTTCATGAAGAGAAAGAGAATGTTTGGGTACTTACGGAAGGACACTCATTTGATCTTTCATGAAGAGAAAGAGAATGTTTAGGTACTTACGGAAGGACACTCATTTCATCTTTCATGAAGAGAAAGAGAATGTTTGGGTACTTACGGAAGGACACTCGTTTGATCTTTCATGAAGAGAAAGAGTATGTTTAGGTACTTACGGAAGGACACTCATTTGATCTTTCATGAAGAGAAAGAGAATGTTTGGGTACTTACAGAAGGACACTCATTTGATCTTTCATGAAGAGAAAGAGAATGTTTGGGTGCTTACAGAATGACACTCATTTCATCTTTCATGAAGAGAAAGAGTATGTTTAGGTACTTAGGGAAGGACACTCGTTTGATCTTTCATGAAGAGAAAGAGTATGTTTAGGTACTTACGGAAGGACACTCGTTTGATCTTTCATGAAGAGAAAGAGTATGTTTAGGTACTTACGGAAGGACACTCATTTGATCTTTCATGAAGAGAAAGAGTATGTTTAGGTACTTATGGAAGGACACTCATTTGATCTTTCATGAAGAGAAAGAGAATGTTTGGGTGCTTACAGAATGACACTCATTTCATCTTTCATGAAGAGAAAGAGTATGTTTAGGTACTTAGGGAAGGACACTCGTTTGATCTTTCATGAAGAGAAAGAGTATGTTTAGGTACTTACGGAAGGACACTCGTTTGATCTTTCATGAAGAGAAAGAGTATGTTTAGGTACTTACGGAAGGACACTCATTTGATCTTTCATGAAGAGAAAGAGTATGTTTAGGTACTTATGGAAGGACACTCATTTGATATTTCATGAAGAGAAAGAGAATGTTTGGGTACTTATGGAAGGACACTCATTTGATCTTTCATGAAGAGAAAGAGAATGTTTGGTTACTTACAGAAGGACACTCATTTGATCTTTCATGAAGAGAAAGAGAATGTTTGGGTACTTACAGAAGGACACTCATTTGATCATTCATGAAGAGAAAGAGAATGTTTGGGTACTTACGGAAGGACACTCATTTGATCTTTCATGAAGAGAAAGAGAATGTTTGGGTACTTACAGAAGGACACCCATTTAATCTTTCATGAAGAGAAGGAGAATGTTTGCATACTTACAGAAGGACACCCATTTAATCTTTCATGAAGAGAATGTTTGGGTACTTACAGAAGGACACTCATTTGATCTTTCCATCCAATCAGAGTAGCATCCAGCGCAGAAAGAATGCATACATGGCTGCAGACTGGAAAACAAAGAAGTACAGCCATATCATAAAATTGTGACCATTTGGAATAGACCATTGAGTCTTAAGGAATGAAAGTACATTGAACAAGTCGATTAAATTGTGCGAAATATGGCTTTAACTCATTTTGTTATTAACATATTTTGTTTGGGTTACTTTTTTCAGCTCACATCGTATTATACAAATAGAACACAACATAATGTCAAACCATCCACTATCTATCATTTTTTAGGCAGCATAAAAGTGTCAATGGGTTTCGCATGGACAAAATAAATAAGATGCAGAAAAATTTGGAGGTGAATCACTCTGAAAAAAAATCTGGGATGAAATTAATGGGTGTATATCCTCACCTAATACAATCATGCATGATCTCCTGACAAATTATACATAGCAATGTTTCCTCAATAGCATCAGGTTTTGCCCCCTCAGCTTTCTTACTTATTTCTGCATCTACATTCTTATTTTTAGCATTTTCTTTGCCTTTCTCAAGTTCCTTCATATTCGTGTCAGTTGATTTTTGGATGGATACATCTTGTTTAATCCCTGTAGTTTTTATAGTATCAATGTCTTTGTTTGTGCAATTTTCAGCCTCTGAACTCTGATTTTTGACTTTTTCTAAAGTCTGTTTTGTTGATTCACCAATTTTGTTCTGTTGTTTTGTATTATCCAGCTTTTGTTTCTTGCTTGGAGGGTCCTCAGTAAATTCCTAAAACAAAAATAAAACATAGTCAAGTACTCATACATGTTTCTGGAGATATCATATTGTAGTCCTTCAATATGTATTTCTCTATTTTTCTCATATTTCTCCCAAATATCAAGTGTTCAAAATAAACTTCAAATCAATCACAGTCTAACATGAATTAAAGTTTAGAGTCTGTTTAAATGACTAGATTTCACATTCAGATCTTTAGTTTCTACACTATACTCTAATTAAGATAGATGCCATTCCACGGATCAAACCTCAAACCAGAGCCACATTGACATTTGAAACATACACAGAAATCAATGAAGCTTAGAAAACCATACCATGTACATGCTGTAAAACATATCATACTTATCTTTGGGGGCATCCAAACCTAATGAGGCATTTAACTCTTAGATATGAAGTTTATCAGGCCCATAGTCAGCTTTTGTCAAGTTTAAGTGGGGGAAGGGAGTTAGCCCAAATCACTTGAAAAGTACTAAACAAGTGAGTGATAGCAAAAGC
Organism: Owenia fusiformis; assembly: GCA_903813345.2. Classification (NCBI taxonomy): domain Eukaryota; kingdom Metazoa; phylum Annelida; class Polychaeta; order Sabellida; family Oweniidae; genus Owenia; species Owenia fusiformis. The sequence continues at coordinate 11,727,560 of CAIIXF020000012.1, forward strand.
TCACCATGTGAGCTAAAAATAGTGAAAAATCAGAGGATCTTGAAAGAATTTTTAGCCAAGTACACTGTAGGGGTTCACTTGCACTTCTGAACCCCCTGGCTACGGGCCTATCTATATCATAATGTCATACTTACCACTGGATCTGTATACTCTAAGGTCCCATCAATCTCTGCATCAGAACTATACTCCTGTGTGGCATCTTGCATCTCTTGCTCCAATTTTACAAGGTCTTGAAATATATAGGCTACATCTAAAATAAATAGGCTATAATTTAAATATATGCGCTACATGTGGAACACATAGACGACATCTGAAGACAAGAGCTGAAAAATGTTATACAGGCTTGAAATGGCTTCATAGAATAATAATGGTACCAATTCCTTAACAAAAAGAGGTAAAGCAACTGAACTTACTCGTTTCTGGACTGTCTCTCCTGAACACAATATGGATTTCATCTCCATGCTCCAATAGATGGCTCTGTAAAAATCAGAATTGCATAAACCTTTTTAACATTTGTCGAAATCGCACGAAGTAAACATGTACATGCACACATATATTTTACATTGTGCATTGTTTAAAACATTATTAGACTTATTTATTTTAAAGATATTGAATAATTCCGAATAATATTTAATGGCTTCATGAAGGAATATTGCAAGTGAAATTTACAATCGTGAGTAAAGAGTACTGCCATACAATAATGATTTATATAAAAGTAGATGCTGGCATCAAAGGCTGCAATTATAATCATTGGGTGCAATGAATGAATATCAAAGGGTTATCTGAATTTACTCACTCTTTTACATATTCTCTCTTTCATGTTCAATAGGGTGCCATTTGTACTGGTATCCTTCAGTGAGACAATGCCATTTTTGTCTCTGTATATAGCACAGTGTTTGCCAGATACCATCTTGTTTGATGCCAGGCTGATATCACATCCTTTAAAAAGACATGCAAAAATAAGTACATGTAGTTTTTATTTCAAAATTCAAAGTGACCATCGAGTTATTTACCCAGCATGCCCAAAACCTAATCAGATCTTGGCTCTAGTCTGCTTTTATTTCTGCAAATATTACAAGTTTAAGAGGTACAGTTGGGGACAAAAATAAATGACAGGTCGATTTTCGATCACCATTTCCTAATTATGGTGGTCTGAAAGCCCATAATTTCCAATATTGTCTAGATACATATCCCAATTTGTATATTTTACATTTTGTATAATCTCATCCACTGATTTATGGCCTCTTGTAAATTCTCTTATTTTTAACATGGGAAATCCTCACTTCAGCAAATCCACCTGTCATTTATTTATGTCCCCAACTGTAAGCAGTTTTCTTGGAATTTAATTATATTGTGCAAGACAAACAACTTGGTATACATGACACATCAGGCTAATAGCCAGGGGGGGGGGGGGGTTCCATAAGTTTCAAAATTTAACATGGCTCTCGAAGTGAGTAACCTGGGGTAATTTCCCCTCTTGGAGTAACATGTGGGCGATAATAGGGAATTTTACATGTACCAAAGCAAAACGCATATATGTAAAAATGAAATACATATCAGAGTATTTTACCATGATTAATGGTCGAATAAAGGTTTATAATTTCATATCATATCAATTGCTGCTAGAACTAGCATAAAACTAAGCGTAAACACCCAAATTTTTATCAACAAAAAATGTGAAAAAATAGGAAAATTTTACCTTTGGCCCGTCCAATACAAAATGAGTTTTTATCGATGAAAATCGGTTCTGAATCCAAATCAGTAGTGCATACAAGCTGTGCCCACTTCTCCCCACCTTCCATACTTCTCTCTGATAAACGGCGGTTAGTGGTCGTTAGGGAATCATTCCTTCAACATTTTATTTCCGTTTCTACATGCTCTAATTGAAATACGGTATGCTCCCTGCTATGCTCCCACTTTGAAAGACCCGTATGTAAACAAAAATGATTCAAAAGACCCGTATGTAAACAAAAACAAAACCACGTGTTTTTTTGTACCTCAAATCTCTGGCATTGGGCACGACGGTTAAAATGTCGTACGGCAGTTTGGAATGTAATTAATATGGCTCCAAATTGACCATGATAAACAACATATTCATGGCTCTAAAAATAAGGACAATGGGTATGACTATTTAGACTAACTTACCTTCTACTTATAAGTCTATAGCCTTGCCCAAGTTGGTTTCTTTTGCTTATCTTGATTTATATTATGACTGCCGGTATTAATTCAAGATCAGGTACTAAGGCTTCCACTATATTGGATTTGGCTAGAGACTCAAGTAAATGCTAACTACATGTACTTGTAAACTACAGGTGCTACACTACGAAATGATTTTTTAATGTTTTTATTACACAATGATTGATATGCCTGAATTGCTCCTAGATAAGTGTTCCCCATGTTGTTTTCCCATAGAGAAAACTCATGCTATCCATTGATTTCAGCTGATTGAATTAAAGTCCCCGTCTTAAGTTTGAAAATATTTTTTTTATCATTCATTTACTATTTGTCAGGACTTAAAAAGTGATTTTAGAGATTTTTGAACAAAAAATTTTTTTTGAAAAAAAAGTTATGAGCATTTCATTTCTCAAATATTCAAATTTCCCGCCATTTTTTAAAAAAAGTTGAAATTTCTTAATCATCAAATATTTCTTAATGCATTTCAAAAAAGATTATATTTTTAACACCAATGCAAAGATTGAACAAAAGACACACTATTTCAATAACAAAATGTCATATTTAATGGGCCACTTCAATGTTTTAGCTTATCAAAAATATTTTGAAACATTAGTGATGTCACTAAGGTAACAAAAACTTTTTGAAAAAAATTGAATTTTTTTTCGATGTCAATCTTTTCTAAATATGCTAGACTTTCATAAAAAAAAACAATGTTGATTGTCTAACCAGGTTAAAAGGAAGAATAAATTATGTTTTAGATATCATTGTACCATTGGCTTCTATGAGAACTAAAATTTTGAAATGCATTTTTCTCAGAACCATTTTCATGCACTGATAAGTTCATTTCTCGCTTGTTTATCAACCGATTTTTTAAACTTTTTCGGCAAAAAACATGGAAGGATGTATGCTATGCATTGGTATGAATTGTGGCTAATTAGAAGATATGAGTGACCTCTAAAAGTTGGTTTTAAATAAATTCACAAATTTTGGAACAAAAAGTCTATCAAAAACCACTTTTTGAAATTAAAAAAAAAAGTTTCACATATCACACTTTGATAACATTGGGTAAGACTACAATATAAGCCAAAGTGGTTTAAACTTTACATGGGGCCTTTAAAAATGGTCTTGATTGCAAAAATTGTTTGTACATTTTATCAATGGGCAAGCCCATGATTTTATTTACTTGTCTATCAGTGGTGGATCCAGCAATTTACAAGGGGGTCCAAAATTGAGCCAGGAAAAAATTTTGGGGCCCTAAAACCCAAAATTGGGCCCATATATTGAAAAACTAAGGCCCATTTTTTGATAAATTGGCTCAAAAAGGCTTAATAAGGCCAAATTATGTCCTAAAAATACCCATTTTTTAAGGTCCTACTAAAACTTTGGGGCCCAAGAACTACAAAAAACTTCTGGGTCCACTAAAGGGGGGGGGGGGCGGATTTGCCAATGTCTATATATGTATATTGTGAATCAAATGTTTATGGAATGAAATAAATGGGTTACTTCATAGGATATCAATAATTTATTAAAATGAAAACAATTATCCCCATTTATAGCTCAGTGATTTTTCTGCAAAAAGGCAACCATTTGGACAAGCAATCTCTTGAAACAGGAGTTGTAACTGACAATTAACCAAAACAAGATTACAACTCACTCATGTGAACAAATAAATGAAGAAAGGGATTATGTACCAATTATTTTGACCAATGACAGTGTTCAGGACAGTTTTGAATCCTTTATATTTTATATACAGCAGTGACATCTTTACTATGAATGAATACTAAAACCATCTGCTAATTGTTGGTAAAAGGAGGACAGTTTTTAAATTCTTTTTAAGAGAGGACATAAAACGACCCTTGCAACTGACTGGTGGTGGATAGGTCATTACAAAAGCTCACAATATGAGCTAAAAAGTGGAAGCTATAACAATATTTCACCACTCAAAAATGTGACATAAAATCATTTATATTTAAAACTTATTTATTTCAATGAACATATGAAATGAATAGCATGACAATCAGACAATTGAATCTCATCATTTCCTCTTTTTAATATACCTATATTTTTCTGGATATTTACCTTCCAAAATATTCCAGTAGCTTTTCTATTTCATATCTAAAATCTACATTACTAATATAAATACTACAAAGTATAAAACGACTACATGTACAAACTGGAATAGAAGATAATTCCGTAAATAAATCAAGAGCAAATTAACACAGGTATGTTGTTTTAATTGAACATGATGACAATACATTGAACAACATCCAATGAAGACACGGAGTGATTGTTAGTAAGGAATTAAATGTTTGATGTACTTGTACTGTACTTATGGGTAACCCAAAAATAGGACCCAAAAATTAAAGATTCCCGGTCCTGCTTTTTTGAGACACCCTGTACACCTTCAGGTAAACCATATTGCTATGTCAAAGTTGACCAGAAGAAGCATAAATACATGAAACAAATAAAGTTTGTTTGTTGAAACTTATAAGATGTATAAGATCAGTTTCTATAGCAGGATTACTATTGATAATGTTTCAAAATCAACATTTCTCCAGACGTCACCATTTCAAATCTCAATTCGTTTGCTATACTCATTCATAATGGGTGACCTGGGTGTTTTAATTTAAGTTTGAAATACAAATGACCTTTATTTGAGTGCTATTAACAATAAAATGTTGGTTTATATGAGTGCTAAAAATACAATATGTTGGTTTATATGAGTGCTCTAAACAATACAATATTGCTTTATATGAGTGCTATAAAACAATACAATGTTAGTTTACATAAATGCTCTTAACAATACAATGTTTGTTTATATGAGTGCTCTTATGATATAATATGGATTTATAGGTCTGCTCCTATACAAATACAAGGGTGTGAGGGTTGCCACAACATTTTCAAATCAAAAATCCTGAATTTTTCTCGAATTTAAAAGTGAAATGCCCTCGCAAAATGCATTGTTGTTGAATTAAACTTATAAAGGCAAGGGTAGTACTGCAATTGCATGTATCCACTGCCACATTTATTTATTTATTATACAGCGCTGATAGGGGAATTTACATTCTTGAGATTTTTAAGTTTTTTATGAACATACACCTTTTTTCAGAAAGTCAAATTTTCAACTTTCAAAATATTTCCTTCTATTTCCCATATATTTTTCAGAATTCAGGACGGAATTAATCTTTTATTAGACATTTTTGGAGAGATTTCACAATTTCCTGATTGTGGCAACCCTGATACCCCAAAAATATTCATAAACAATTCTTTAACAATACAATACTGAGTGCTCTTTATAAGAATACAATATAGAATAGGGACTATACATATTGAGTGCTTGTTACAGTGCAATATTAATTTATTTACATATAATGGATGTTTTGAACATTTTAAATTCAGACTAAGTAGCGCCCCTTAAATTACTTTATTTATGTACTCCCGTGTTATTGACAATACAATAATTTTGAGAGTCCTAAGAGTGCAATGTGACTCATACACAAGTGATTTTAACAGTGCAATATTATTTATAAAAAATATTGAGAGTTCTTAGAGTGCAATGTGACTCATAGTCTCATACACAAGTGATTTTAACAGTGCAATATTATTTATAAAAAATATTGAGAGTCCTAAGAGTGCAATGTGACTCATAGTCTCATACACAAGTGATTTTAACAATGCAATATTATTTATAAATAATATTGAGTCCTAAGAGTGCAATGCGACTCATACACAAGTGATTTTAACAATGCAATATTATTTATAAATAATATTGAGAGTCCTAAGAGTGCAATGCGACTCATACACAAGTGATTTTAACAGTGCAATATTATTTATAATAAAAAAATATTGAGTCCTAAGAATGCAATGTAACTCATACAAGAGTGGTTTTAACAGTGCAATATTAACTCGCAAATAAGCACCCTTGGCAATTCATACATAATGAATGTCTTTAACATAATACAAACATACCCTTGATAATACTCAACCATTCATTTATGCATCAAGATAAACATCCTTTATTGTATTTATTTAATCTTAATTAAGATCGGTCAATCTTGTCAAACTATACCATATTAATTTTTCATCAAAACTCACATCAAAACTATAATTTTTTTCAACGTAGTGGGCGCTCTAACATATATAAATGTGGTTTATAAAATACGATTTCACCGGAATAAAATATAAGTACCTGCAGTTTTGATTTAATACTTCCTTGGTTATAATTTCATAGTACATTTATAATTACAGTAGAAGTAGGACATATCAGATTTTCTTGTAATAAAGCCTCTTTGTAATTTGATCCATGGACTTAAAAGCACTTAATAATGTCCAAAATAATCTTCAAAATACTTATCTATTTTATGTCAATCAAGAAAGACCATTCAGGAGAGCTACAAAATTTCTATGTAATATTCTGTATCAATTTACAAACTATGGCAAATGAGCTGTTAATTTATATATTACAGCTCCATCAAAAATTATGTTTCACTTTCATGAAAATATCTAGGGCCTTACTGCAAGAAGATCTGGTGCCATAACTAAATATATATAATATATTAATAACACTTAACTCAAAACTACACAGACATCACATAACAATCACTTTTAAGTGTGGCAATTTGGCAAAATATACTTTTTGAATCTCTGAGTGTGAAAAGATGTCACTGTATGCAAAGAATCTTGTTTATAATAACAGGTTTATTTTCAAACTAAACATAAATTACGAACTTTGTTATATCAAACAGGCATTTGATAACCTTGACTAGAATGATAAATCGATACTTTTAAAATTATTGCTGTGTACCTTCTGCTGTGTTATATATAACCATACTCAGAGCTTGGTGTATTATATAAGCATACGTTTAAAGGGACATTCCAGGCCAGACCAATTCTATTCTGATAAGATAGCTTTAATCATATAAATACTTTCCATATTCAGCAAAACATTGGAAAATGTTTTAACATAGTTAATGTTGATCGAGATCATTTAAAAATGTAGTATTTCCAGTTAGCTGGTAATCTTTTAAGATTTCACTCAGGAAGTGATGGCGTTGACTCTCATAACCTTGCCGTAAAAAATTCTTTCAAAATCATGTAGTTTTTTACCATAGTGATTTGGGTCATTTTTGGACCAAAATTATCAAATATGAAGCCCACCTGGAAATTTTTTTAATTCGAACCCCCCTTGGCAAATTCTGGCTACGGGCCTGTAGTTACATACAGGGTGTTCCAAAAGTAACAGGACTGGTGCTGGAATTTTGTTGAACATGCACCAATCGTCTTCAAAATTGTACATAATACACTTTCATGTATTGTTACTAAAACTGCAAAGTTTCGACAAAAATTATGAAACTGGGGTAGAGTTATGGTTGCTATGGTAACAAGACATCACAATACCCGGGGCAACATTCCACGCAGAAAGTTACAGAGACTTAAGCATTTTGTACATCCCATATCAAAGTTAGAATCCAACAACTGGTGGGAATTAGATTTGCTAAATACATCATTTGATATTCCTATGTATCCTCTACTTTGAAATGTGGGGTCCTCTTGGGTCAGTCCAAGAGTAGCACTCTGTATCCATGACTCAAACACATGAGTGAACCCATTTGAGGCATGTCACGCAGAGTCGATAGGACAACTTGGAGAAGGTCATTCTCATCTTTAACGGTCTTACCGCGCTGATTAGCATTCCATTCTCCATATAAAAGTAAAAATTAGATATTGCATGATCAGAAGAGTATGGTGTATGGTCTTAGACCTCAAGACCTAGCTCTGCTATAGTTGCAGTGGCCTTTAATGCTGACTTGCGGGCAGGCGCCTTATCAATGTGGATGACTGGCTTCAAATTGGGTCTTTTAAAAAATTCAACAGTGAATTGTGCAGACTGTTATACATAATGAAATTTCAGGAAATTGAATAAATATTATTATTATGAAATCATACTTGAATCTGAGTTGTATAGGAACACCATATCTATAAAGCAACTAATAAAATAAACAAGAAATGTTGTATTGTAATAGGTGAATAAGATACTTTCTTCAGTAATATAAAAATGTTAGATATTACATTTTCATGAAAAAGTTGCCCCGGGTATTGTGATGTCATGTTACTATAGTAACCATAACTTTACCCGCATTTTATCATTTTTTCTGAAATTTTACAATTTTAGTTGCACTATGTCAAAGTACAATTTGTGAAAATTTGAACACACTCGGTGCAGAATTGACAAAATGCCAGCTCCAGTCCTGTTACTTTTGGAACACCCTGTACAGGATTAGGTTTACTAACTGAGAACAGTCTTGTAGAAATGTGATTTGTGTTATTTACAATATTTTTTGCAAATTATTCTGGTTTAAAGATGAGGGCACACACATTGTATATAGTACATTAATACAAATCACATGCAACACTACACAAATGGCATATGGTAAGGTGACGCAACAAAAATATGAGATAACCAGTAAAGAACTACATACATGTAACTAAACCTATGATCACCTCTATTTTATATTTTTCCATATTTTACTGTAAAAGAAAATGATATGAACTTACCTAATATTGATGTAAACTGAAACAATGTTGACACAAGAATGAAATATAAATGGAAATAAAACTTCAAAAAATAAATCTTCAACTCTTGGCAAACTTGTTGCTACGCGATGATCCTTTACATATAGATACAAGCCTACAAGGCATTATTATGCAACATGTCACCACCAGCCATTTGTTACAAATGCCAACAACCGAACACCATCCGTAAAAAATGGATACTAAAACAAAATGTCACCACTAGTCATGCTTGTGGTGGTGACATAAAAATATGTGAACTTATTGGGGTTAACACTTTTGCATATACAGTAACATTATTTGCCACTTGATAAAACAATTATTTAGATTGCACAATGCACAAAAAAACTATAAATCATAGTCTACAAAACTAAAGTAAGATTTTACTAAGAGACAACTTATAAATATCACATACAATCCGAACTGTGTTCTTGAAAATAATGAAGTGCACAATCAGTGACTAAATGGCACTTTTCTATTTAAATATGGCACTATTTCACTTAACATATAGCACTGTTTCACAGTGAGAAATGGTAATGATTCAGGACTCTTTAACATTCTCCAATTTTCAAAAAACAGAAATAGCAAAACATATTTTTAGTTGCTCTCTGTTCTCTGTTACTGTTACCTATTTCCCGACATCTGTTACCTATTTCCCCATATCTGTTACCTATTTCCCCACATCTGTTACATGTTTCCCCTCATCTGTTACTCATTTAACATACATATTCTTTGAGCAAGTTACAGTAATTATAGGCACTGGAGAAAGTTAAGCCTCTGTTTACCTGTAGCATTTACGTGCTATAAAAATACAAGGCATTAACATGCAAAATGTCCACACCTGTCATTTGTTACATACGACAACCGCCAAACACCAACTGCCGAACACCATCAACAAAAAGACTATAACAATATGTCCCCACTTCTGGTGGTGACATTATAAATTATCATTACTATTACAAAAAATAGACCAAAATATCAGGGTTTAGAATGGGACTATGAAAGTTAAATTCTGAATTCAATGAAAGTTAAATTCAGAATTCTTCGGATGAGTTTCTGGTCACAATTCGGAATACTTAAACTGGATGCAACTATCTTATTGGTTAAAATATGACAAATAAACGAAGTCTCTTATATATACTTTAAGTACTTTAACCTACATAACAACTTAACTAATTATATTATGCTATAACCTTATATAGTTTCTTAACAATGGAATACCAATTTACATGTAATGAATGTTTTTAACATTATATATTCAGACAAAAGTACCACACTTGATCAAACCACATTAACATTTACTTAGTGTCAATCACCAATTTTCTGTACTCAAACTTTGACAAGCCTTTTCCATACTCCAAAGTGTTAAGTAAGTGTTACTGTTGGGGAAATCCAGAGATGTTACCATGAACGCCATAATTTATAACTGAAATGTAAGAAAAACATGGTTTGATTAAATAATTTTGAGAAACTGGATAAAGATATACGGAGGTTATTTACTGGAAGAGAATTAGAGAATCAATATAGGTTTTATTCTGAGGGACAATATGATATTTCATGAGGGCCTCGAGGGCAATATATGTCACATGTAACAAACCCAATATTTAATCCGGACCAGTAAATATGGAAAACTTTTATCCCATGATATTCAACATCTAACTCTCTTCACAAAATCAATAGTTCAAAATCCATATCTCTGTCCCCTCAGTTTTATGCAAAAAAAAATCTCAAATTATGCGATGGAAATTTTAAAATTCTGGATATTATGCAAATTGATGCGATTTTCATTTTGTTGAGTTATGCAAAAATATCCGATCGATTTAACACAAGAAATTGAATGAAATGATGGCTGGATAGTTGATGAATGTGGCAGTCGAACTCGTAGTCAGAAAAAAAGTTAGGATCAGTATCATAGTCATATCAGCAGTTCATAGATTGAAAATAAAGCTACCGTTAATAGCTGTTGTTTCGAAATGATATAATATATATTCTCGTATATAACTGAACAAAGACACGCAGTGTTCGCGTTGACGCCGTTTTTTCTCGTTTTTACGGAAATTTCAAGAGGTTGGACGGAAAAATCAGAAATAACTTACGTCCTTGGGACGCAAAGATTCTACACCACCATCAGGTAACTTTTACTGCAGCGTAGAAGTGATAAAACATGATTTTCTGAAGAATTTTCAGATCGTCTACTTCCTTGATCTCGATAATGTTTATGTCGGCAAATCTGATTGGCTACGAAGTGTCTCAGTATATTCGCGGGGTTTCTAGTCTGAAACGCAGCATTTGATTGGCTATGGTGCCCTCCGAGTCATTCCGGAGTATACCGAAGCTGGATAATCTGTTGTACGCAAACATTAGTTTCAAAATTGAGAATTGAGACTTGTTTTTCACGATAACCTAATTACTTCCACTAGGAACCGTTAGATATCGATCTAATGTTATACATCAATATAATTATTTAATGATAGATCAACGTTTTTCATCTAAAAGTCGTCAGAGAAAGGAGAAATGTTATAAAAAGAAACAAAAAGTTCACGACCTTGACACGACCTTGAAGATCGCTGGTTGGTAAAATGTGAAAACAACTCTTAATTTGAATATTTCTTTCCAGTGTTTTCAGTAGGCTTGTCCAAAATTGCGTCCCTTGGACGTAATGATTTTCAAAAAATGCGTCTCCCTTCAAAAAACTGCGTCCCTTGAAAAAATGTTCCCGGGAATTCAAAAGTCACGTTTTTACACTGGATGAAATAAATTGATGAAATTTTGTACCACTGCTTTTGCTATTTATCGGTCTGAATCAGCGTTCTTGCAAGTCTAGTATGTCATTGAATGATACAGATACCATCATAACTTATATTCTCCCATTTAAAACACCTTTTCCTTGCGAATTTCGAAACAATTTGCTATTGATTTTGCTTTAACATGTTTAGTTTAGGGGCAATCTGCGCGAGGTTCAACTTTTTAGTTCAGTTTCTTGCGCATATGCAGTCTCAAATAATGATCACGTGATCACACTTGACCAATTGAAAATGGTTTGAATCAGGTCTTAAGCTACCGGCCAATCGTAGGACTCATACTGATTACTGCTCGGAAATCGAGTATTGTATAAATTTTTGTCCTATCACATGCCTCGTACTATTTCGATCAGAAATCAACTTCCGGGAAGGAAATTTCGAAAGAAAATTTTATTTCTTTTAGAAATAGAATTTTCTTCAATTATTTATTGGATTCTGACGAAATAAAGGGACTGAAGGTAAGATCTTTATCAAATCATTCATCCAAAGTTGATTGTATGAGTATGGCTTGCACTGCGTCCACAAAACGCAATCACTTTTTATTTCCGGGTCCATGGATTTTTCATTACGTTTTTGCAATACTTGGACGGCGTTATTGAAATAGCAGCTTTCATTCATTTCGGAGAATTTTGGTATAGCATTAGTAAAGAATTGTGTGAAAAGGACCAAATGATAGATATTTATCGGGAGAATGCATAGAATTACAATACATGTCATTTTATCCGGTTTTAGCGGAAGCACTCTATTATCGCCCACTTTACTTTCACTTTAATATTAATTAATAACAAAATATGAGGGACGCAAAAAATATTAGACGGGACTCACATTTTTCAAATGTGTTGCGTCCCTGGGACTCAGAAATTTAAATGGCTAGCGCGAACACTGGACACGGCATATGTGCAGTGAGATAAACTGCCGGATCCGGACCATTATCCGCAAAATACACCCCATCGCCAAGCTTCCGCTAAAAAGTTTTGAACGTAGAACTATGATTTCTTTTAATTTTGTCATTATTTTGATAAGGAACTGTTCAAGTAACACATATTCATTCCAGGTTAATCTATAAATCAATGGCTGAGTTGGCATTTTTTGCAAGTAAGTGGGGATTTTTGTCTTTTATGCAACTTTATGCGCTTGTGTGTGGATTATGCGGGCAAAGGTAAAATATGCGGAATTATGCTGCGGGCGCGTAATCGCATAAAACTGAGGGGACAGATATCTGCTTTTTGTGAGCAGGATGTTCTGTGTTTTGATTGGATGGAATATGATATGCTTAAACAGTAATCTCAACAGGATTTTTTTCATGTGGGCGCAGAATTCTCAGTTTCACATTTCAGAGCAAAATTGGTCAAATATGCCCATTTTTCATAATTTTTCACATTTTCAAACGGGTGCAAATGGATTCTCAGGTGGGTGCAAGCCTATTATCAAAATCTCAGGTGGGTGCCACGCCCACTTGCTATAATGCTGGGGTGATCACTGCTTAAAGCTATATGTGAATAAGATTTTCTGATCAAAAGAGATTATGCAGATTTCACTAGAATTTCTCACAATAGGCTAGATAAATGAAAAGAACAGGCAAAATTAATGGAAATCATATAAATTTAACATGGAAAACTTGAAAAGTCCATAAAAACAACAGGCGATTTTGCGAAAACAACAGGTGAAAATCGCTCAATCATCACATTATTTGAAAATCACAAACATAAAAACAGCAAGTAATTACCTATCTGACATATTTGGGGATGATGCACTGGGCCATGTCCCCCACGTGGCTCTTTGTGATACATAACCCCCCTGCTCCTGCCCCTGATGAAGAATTGGTCCTGTGACCCCCGTCTGACTTAATGGAAATGGCATGCTTTCTAATGGTGCTAAAGTGAACGCTGCATTCATCATACTTCTGTCCATTGGCCTCAATTGTGGGTTGGGAGCGCTGAGTGGCATATGAGCAATAGTGTGGGGTTTCTCCAGACCAATCGGGAAGGTGTTGATATTGTTTTGTAGTATAGGTTGAGGGACTGGAACAGGGAATACTGGAGCGGGCGTAGTATCTGTTGAATGACCCAGTTTAACTGAAACACATAAAAGGTGAAATTATTATATAATACTGTTAATATATATCAAGCAACTCCAACTCCATAGGGACAGATACATGTAAACATAAAACGTAAAATGAACACCTCTATCGGGAATGAACAGAGTAGAGAATGAGGTGGTGTGATATTTCAGCACCTCTATGGGGAAAGAACTGACGTACAAGTAGAGAATGAGGTGGTGTGATATTTCAGCACCTCTATGGGGAAAGAACTGACGTAGAAGTAGAGAATGAGGTGGTGTGATATTTCAACACCTCTATGGGGAAAGAACTGAGGTACAAGTAGAGAATGAGGTGGTGTGATTTCAAAGTATAAGTAATGTGAGCTCGTGTTCAATTTTGTTTTGTTTAATTTTCAATTCTATCTAAAGATGGCAGAGTTCAATCTTCAATTCAATTCGATTCAATTTACAATACATCAGTATGGGTCAGAGATCAGTTTTACACAAGTTGACAATAGCAATGCCATTGCATAGCAAATCTTAACAAACATCTTAAGCATCTGACAAGAATGCTAGCCATCATTTCTCAAAATCACCACCATACATAGTGAATTGCTAGAGGACCATGCCTTGTAAAATATAAACTTAATCATTCCTGCTACTTTTCAATAAAGAGTTTTGAGAGCTTTTGACATTTTTGAACACTTTCAAAAAGCTTCATTTGGTATATAATACATGTACAGCAGCCCTGTCAACCCTCACGCATTAGGCGTGATTGTCACGCTTTTGCTGGAAAAATAGAAATCACACATCAATTTAGCATGAATGATCAAATATCACGCAAATTACGCATTATGTTGGTATTTTTAAAAATCGTATTTTATGAAAAGCCGATATGGTAAAAATCCGAACGGCGAAAAAAGCGAACAAATTCCGTTTGGTCTTTGCACACCATTGCCATTTATTTCACATATTTGGTCCAAAAAATGTGATTATATCATGGATTTGTTTCGAAAATATTTACACCTATCCAACCCCCCCCCCACCTGTTGAGGGACTCAAAATATTTCAGGTGTCCTACATTGACCAGTGTTCAGTCCAATATGTGAAGGAAGGTGTTCAACATTTGCAAGTCACTCATGTTAGATGGTCCCAAGTTGACAGCCCTGGTACAGTGATATACAAAAGAGATTCATGGGTGCCTACCTAGACACACAGGCGCATGCCAATTAGCAGAAGATGCCAATGATACAGCATTTTTCAGAGTATAATATAAATGACATAAAATATTCCCATGCCTAACTTTGATGAACAAATATTTCCTACACCTCCTTGCTCAATCCTTAGAATCATACTTGCATTTCATTTTTATATCTCATGTTTTTGGTTCACGCAATATAATGTTGAACAATTTTAAAATGTGATGGAGGGATAGGACAATATGGGACACGACCCATCTAATAAAAGCTCAAGATCAAATGTGACATAGGGATATTTTTGTGTGAGCATGGCGAATAAACCTTCCAATAAAATTCAAGTTAAAGATCACGTTGTGGGTTTGAACCATTGTTTACCATTATTTACTTTACAAACAACTGAATATATAAATCATGCAATATTATATTTGAATGCCAAGAACCTGTATACTGTATGTACCTTACAAACACTTATCAAGATCACTTGCTGAATATATCAAATTGCATAATATGTTTTAGTTGAGTTCAACTGTACATGTTAGAACATGTAATGCAGATTTAGATGAATTATGATTTTATCTGAATGTGCAATGTATTGTGAACTAATTTAAAAAAATAAAAAATATGAATTATTATCATTTTTGCAAGTACAGCAGTACAGAGTGCCCTGGTGAACTCTATTTGACTCAAGACCAGTTCTTTATGGAGGTAACTGCCTGTAATATTTCTATGGGAAACATATGTAACTCAATCTTTAATATTTTAGTGAATAAAGGTTATTAAACTTGTCAACCTCTGTTAAATTAAATAATCATTAAAAAATTTAACACATGTGTAGCAGTAAAGAATTTTATCCTAAAACAACTTTTAAATGATAATTTGTATTTTGTCCAAATAGTTATTAGTGCAGATATTTTTTCAGTGGTAATAAATTGTTAAATATTTCAGTCGATATTTTTTTCAAAATACTGTACTTCAACTTAATTTGGCGCTACTTGTTTTGGCGGATTTGCTGTTTCGAACATTTGGCGGCTACATAATTTGGCGGACTTGCAATATTGAAATGTATCTACTTTATATATTTCTGACTGAAGTATGAAATATTGAATTTGGCAGCTACTTAATTTGTTAATTTAGTGGACTTAAACAACATGGCATTCCGCCGAATTAAAAGGGCTGCTAAATTAAGTAGAAGTACAGTAGTTTTCAGGAGCATGAACCAAGATATATTAATCAATTCATGTAAGCCTAATTAATACAGGTGTGGCAACAATATTAATGAAAATTTGTTACCTAGAGTCCATTTCACTGTTTAACTGCGTCAGTAAAAGCTAAAAAATAAGAAATCAAAATAATATATGGAAAACTATATTCCTACTGTACATGAATGACATTTGTATATATTGGATTGCTTCTAGTTTGGCTTATAAAGTGTGTGGCCTCTTATATTTGGATGCTTCTCTGCCATGTTATTTTCAATAAGATTAACATGGCTGAAATTCTTCAAATTACAAGACGGCACAGGCTTATTGCACAAAAAACTAAAAATCTGAAATACACAAATGTCATTCATGTACATTATGAATATACTTTTCCATATATTATTGCACAATGATCTCCCAATTTCTTATTTTTGCCGTTCTACTGACGCAATGAAGCAGTGAAATGGACTCTAGGTATTTATTGTTGAATTTGAATTGAACATGGGGTAAAAGGTATGCAGCTAAGCACTGTCATAAAATGTTTATTTTTGAACATTTGAATTTCATATTTCATCTTTATATACAGCAGATTGTCATTATAGAGAATATCAAAATGTAAGGGCATCCAGCAGTCTCCCAAGATTTATTTTGATTTGGTACTTTATAACTTTAACCCCCTTCCTATGCTACTTAGTAAAGAGCATGACTGGGGAAGTTAACTAAGATATTTGATCTGTGAGTTAACTTAAATTGTAATAAAAAGTCTGCATTTCAAAGTTTTATAACTAGCAAGTTAATTGGAATGATTGAGAAGGGAACAGAAGTTGATGCTTTAATAACACTTTTAACACGAGGTTAATGTGACCTTATAGAAGTTGATTCAAAGCAAGCATAATGTAGCTATCAGTTGTATACTTTGTTGTATTATCATTTTCTAGTGAAACTGGTGATTAAACAAGTAGAAATTGCAAATCAAAAAATAGCTACATTTCTCACTAGAGTTCTTTGTTGAAGTAGCAAGCAACCCAACATGAACCCCTAGGCTTACAGTATACATGTATAGTACTACAAAATAGCAATGACAATCTACTTTCCACTTGATAGATCATTTTTTCACTTTACCTCAAGAGTATTAAACTGCAAGTTTCTACACAAGAGCCCATTTTTCACTTTGCCCACATTCATGCACTCATAAATGTAGGCTCAAGTACAAATTGCAATAACAATGTGTCCCCATAATAGCTCATTTTTCACTTGGCCACCTAACATGCAATCCTAAATGCAGGCTCAAATGCAAATTGCAAAGGCGGTGTGTTCCACATAATAGCTCATTTTTTCACTTGGCCACCTAACATGCAATCCTAAATGCAGGCTCAAATGCAAATTGCAAAGGCGATGTGTTCCACATAATAGCTCATTTTTTCACTTGGCCACCTAACATGCAATCCTAAATGCAGGCTCAAATGCAAATTGCAAAGGCGGTGTGTTCCACATAATAGCTCATTTTTTCACTTGGCCACCTAACATGCAATCCTAAATGCAGGCTCAAATGCAAATTGCAAAGGCGATGTGTTCCGCATAATAGCTCATTTTTTCACTTGGCCACCTAACATGCAATCCTAAATGCAGGCTCAAATGCAAATTGCAATAGCAATCAGTTACTTAATAGCTCATTTCTATCTTCACTTGGCCACCAAACAGGGCACAGGCACTCCTAAATTTTCACTTGGCCACCTAATAGCATGCAATCCTAAATGCAGGCTCAAGTGCAAATTGCAATGGCAATATGTCACATTTAATAGCTCATTTCTTCACTTGGCGACCCAACTCGCATTCCCAGGCTAGAATGCAAATTGCAATGTAAATGTCAATGTGTCTGACTAAAAGGTTCATTTTTCACTTGGCCAACCTATATGCACATCTATGCTTAACAAATGGATCAGAAACACTACAAAACAGTGTCACATAGACATTTGTAATGACAATTTTACCAGGTAGTTACTTGAGCTTATTACACTGCTAAGACACCCAAGCTGGATGAATAAGGCTAAGATGGTTCCAATTCAGCTTAAAAACAGACACAGAAAAATTAAACAATGTGTGTCTACAAAACTGGCAATTGCCCATCATAAAGCTTTTTTACATATGAATTATAGCTTATTTATTGGCCATGTGTCAAATCATCCATCGAGAGTTCAGCAGAATCTTGCTGCAACATGTTTCAATCTGTACGAGTAAGGAGCAAGGGGGGGGGGGGGGGGGGGGGGGGGTGCTGCGATTGGTAAAGGTTGGTCAAATTAGCATTTTTAACCAAAATTGATGTTTTTGTTAGAAATTGGCAATTTTAGCCCTCTTCGAAAAATCAAACTACCCTGACAGGCCTTGTACATGGTGAGGAACATTTACCTCACTAAGTGGGGCACATTACCGCACTCAGTGAGGCACATTACCGCACTCAGTGAGGCACATTACCGCACTCAGTTAGGCACATTACCACACTCAGTGAGGCACATTACCACACTCAGTGAGGCACATTACCGCACTCAGTGAGGCACATTACCGCACTCAGTGAGGCACATTACCGCACTCAGTGAGGCACATTACCGCACTCAGTGAGGCACATTACCGCACTCAGTGAGGCACATTACCACACTCAGTGAGGCACATTACCACACTCAGTGAGGCACATTACCACACTCAGTGAGGTACATTACCGCACTCAGTGAGGCACATTACCACACTCAGTGAGGCACATTACCACACTCAGTGAGGCACATAACCACACTCAGTGAGGCACATTACCACACTCAGTGAGGCACATTACCACACTCAGTGAGGCACATTACCACACTCAGTGAGGTACATTACCGCACTCAGTGAGGTACATTACCGCACTCAGTGAGGCATATTACAACACTGCCTTTGACATAACCACATGACAAGCATTCGGGAGCATGATAAATTTTTTCATGGTGTGACATTGTAGCGAAATGTTAAAAAGTAAAGTGCTTAATAGCCTTTCTTATCAGTCAATGAAAGGTGAGCATCTTTTTAAATTACATACTCTTAACAAATGTGAACAAAGTGCACAAGTTCAGTATGATCTTGAAGTCAGCTGCAAATAAGCATGTGTAATGTTACAGTCTAATGGGATTTATCGCAGGGATCATTTAGCAAGGATCTTATGTAGGTTTAATGATATGTGTGTTGATTACCCATTTGTTATTTAAATTAACAAGTTCAAGTAAAGTTCACACTGTAAAAAAGCGAGTACAAACTCTGTGAGTAAAGAATGTTGCTAAAATTTCCCAAAATTAATAAATACAGAATGTGTGATGTAATTTATTGGTATTTGTTAAAAGATGTTAGTCTAAACAGTAAACAGTGATCTGCTGGGTGTTGAGCTAGCATATGATAGCATATTTATAAATTGTAACTAACATCTATATTGTTGCAAACCAAAACTACATTGTTGCAATTGCCAATCCACTTTCTTTACAACTCAAACAATGAACAATTTATTGCCTTTTTGGAAAGTGAATATGTCAAAATATGCACTACTGAAAGATAAGACGGAGAGAAAACTACTCTACAAAACCTTTTGCCAAACTGAGTTCATATTTATGTCACCAACATTTTTGAGGACAGCGGTTTGTGTTTGGTGGTCGGTGTTACAGCAGTCGGTGTCTGGGAGCCTGGGAGAACATGGCACAAAATGAACAGTATTGCATGAAAAGATTCATAAGATTTATTGGAAACTGAGAGTGAAGATGAAGCTCTCTTTTAAGAATCAAAGTGGAATGAATGCAAAGGATACACCCAAAAGCTGCATTTGAAAATCACGATACCATAAATTTTCAGTTTTGTGACCAAGGGAATTCCGTTCCACTTTGACAGGTTTTACTGTATTTGCTTCCATGTCAACAGATATTGGGACTTAAACATGAAAAAATTCAACTGTGTTACCATGACAATGAATTATAATTTAGATCAGTGCTTAATATTATGCAACCAGGTAATGCCTGATTCAGTACCCTGCGTGCAGAGTCTAGTTAAACTACACTCTGCCTAGTAGAGACCATATTACAGTTTAGTAGCGCCGCCCCCATGATGGGTACCAGTGACAGTTTGGGTAAATCACTTTTGACCTACGCGCTGACCTTCCGCCAATCAGCGAGCTCGAAGAAACATACGGCAAATGCGTTCTAATTAAATATGCGCATGTCATTGGTCAATTCCGGGCTCAACGATGACGTCAGAAGGAATGACTATGTAAAGAACGTCGGTCAAATTTGGCCGACGAACACTGATTGGGGCGGTGAGTTCACAGGTTTATTTTAGTTTGAAAGAGTGAAGACGAAGCTCTCTTTTAAGAAGTGAAGTCAAACGAATGCAAAGGGTACTGATTCAGTGAAGATGTAACCTCATGAATTTTTACTTTACTGTTTATGCAATATTTTTGATTTACTGTACTCCTGGTAATTTTTGCGTGATACTATTTTTTCGCAAGTTTTGGAAAATTATATTGGAAATATAATAGCCACAAAATTCTTACAGTTCTAATTCCCAAAATATATATACACAGGCTGGTATCGAAATATTTGTCCGCTGTGACGGAGCATGCTATTTTTCATAAAAACACTAAGAATACTTCACGATTTATTTTTTAACTCATATGTTTCGTTATACCATACAAAATTACTTACTCCATGCAATGGATATATCATCTGCGGGTAACTTTCACTTCTGTTTGAAGTCCAATTACGATGGGAAGAAAAGCTATTGAAAATGGCGCCGGAGTATCATACTTCAAAATGTACCATTTCTTGTTTAACTTTCTAATGGCACGATATAGTGACACGATAATATTTACACATGGTTTCAGCATAACTATGAAGGTATAAATGAGATGTTGATGTATTTGGTCTTTTAAATTCTTTTATAAAAAATAATGTTTAATTTTTTTGTCCGCTGTGACGGAGCAGTTGCAAATGTGAACTGTGAAAATTCGGACAGCGGACAAAAAATATTAATATTATTTTTTATAAAAATATTAAAAAGACCCAATGCATTAATATCTCATTAATACATTCAGATTTATGCTGAAAACATATGTTAATATTATCGTGTCACTATATCATGCCATTAAAAAGTTAAAAAAGAAATGGTACATTTTAGAGTTTGATACTCTGGCGCCGTTTTCAATAGATTTTACTCCTAGCGTTATTGGACTTCAAACAGAAGTGAAGGTTACACGCAAATGATATATCCATTGCATGGAGTAAGTAATTATCTTTGAGATAACGAAACATATGAGTTAAAAAATAAATCGTGAAGCAGATTAGTGTTTTTATGAAAAATAGCATGCTCCGTCACAGCGGACAAATCTTTCGATACCAGCCTGTGATATAATAGTCACATAATTCCCGGGAATTTATTTCACTAGATATTGCCGATATCGCGTCGCCCACAATGTAAGTCAATGGGACGGAAAGAATGGCAGAAGGACCAGTTTTAACTTTATCTGATTTTGTTAAAAAAAAATCAGTGAACTACCAACACCATTTGTAACCCCGTGTTAAAGGGCCGTTGTAATCTGAGAACATTCCAGGGTCTTACCTTAACTTTTTTTACCAGTAGCAAGGATTTGCTACCTTCTACCAAACCAAGGAGCAAATTCCCATATTCAGGTAGCAACAAATATGCTCCAAGAAAATATTATCAGGTAGCAAATTGGTCCTCAAATTCTATTCATGTCTTATAACGAATCCCCGGTTATTTCTCGCCTTTTTGCACTGAACGAAACAACCATTTTTACATTCAAGAGTCGTCTGAGAACAATTTGTGGTTTTTCAAACCAAAATCCGAATGTTTCCATTGAAAATAGGAGAATGAATCATCTAATCCTAATAAAGGTAGTATAATCAATTGGGGGGGGGGGGACAAATTGATGAAACATGGTATCGTGCAGGCGACATTTTTTCAGCAAGAAATTCTGTTTCGCTAAAGCGAGTAAAGTCCAGTCAGTGATGTTGTCTTATTTTGTTTCATTTTGAGATCCGTATCAACCAATCAGCGTTGAGGTTGTATATCGCTATCGGAAACACAATGAAAAAATATCGGGAGTGGTAAGTTCCATTGATTCTATGCAATAGAAGGGTTGAAATACGTGAGATTCGTTGCGTAAATTTGAGGTAGCAAGCATTTGCTCCCAGCCACGAAGTTTTTGGAGCAAAATGTGAAATCAGTAGGGGTGGGACGGATAACCGAAATACCGAAAAACCGCGGTTCATAGCCTTCGGATCGGTTTTCGGATCACGGCCCTACTTTCGGATCAGCTTTTCGGATCGTTTTCGGATTAATATTTCATTGGTCAAGTATCAATAAAACAGTTAAAAACACTGTTTTACAGCAACATTTTTGATATTCCTAGTCCCTACCTTGTCTGTCTTGTCTGTTGCTAGCTCACTCGTTTACTAGATTCGTTTCGTATCCGCGTATTCGTATCCCTCGGTAATCAATCATGTGGTCCCTGGTACTATATTCTTTAGTCGTGTATTCTAAATAATATGTATTGTTCATGAAATACTATAACATAAAATTCCATCTATAGAATATTGTTATAACGTGGCATAATTGATACAAATCATGTCAATCAATACAAATCCTTAAAATGAATGAACCGAACCGAAAAAACCGAACCGACGGCTGATGATCCGAAAAACCGAACCGAACCGTCCCATCCCTAGAAATCAGGTAGCAAATTTGCTCCTTGCTACCGCTAAGATCGAACCCTGCATTCTTGAAAACTGAAACACCCTGGTATACAATCAAATATACTTACCCATTTCTTCGTCTTGTTGTCGACGTCTTCGTAATGCTATTTGAGCAGCACTTATCTTCTGTTTTTCACCAAGTAGACTACACAATCTACACTGACAGTCTCTGTGTTTACAATACGCTTTGTGATACTTCAATGGACTTATGTCTCCATGATTTTTACATCGAGCACATTTTTTAATGTTTTTATTGGTCGATGAATCTGATTGTTGGAGAGTCACTGAAAGTTACATTAAGATGCATTAGAAACATATAGAGATATCAATTTATCACTACACGAAGAGTAAGATAAGTCACAAGGGCAACCATAAGAAAACAAACCAAAACTAATCTATCCATATGTCTCAAGATACAATGAAAAGACACAAAGGGCAACATAAGAATAGGAAAACACAATTCCTCCAAATCAATACATGAAGATGCAATGAGAAAACACAATAGGCGACATACAAAAACACAACTCCTCCAAATCAATACACAAAGATGCAATGAGAAAACACAATAGGCGACATAAAAAAAAAAAAACTCCTCAAAATCAATACACAAAGATGCAATGAGAAAACACAAAAGGCGAAATACAAAAACACAACTCCAAATCAATACACAAAGATGCAATGAGAAAACACAAAGGGTGACATACAAAAACACAACTCGTCCTAATCAATACAAAAAGATACACTGAGAAAATGCAAAGGACAATATAAGAAATCAGAAGTCCAGTGACTTATATATAAAGATACAATTGCGAACCAACAAATAACAATAAATGAAAATGATAATGAAAAGGGGTAACTGAGAATTCTGAACACACTGAAAGGGCAAAAATGATTTATACCATACTTCTTTTTACTTTACATGTAGCCTTACCCAAATTGTAGATGAAATCATCCGCCAAGGCTACCGAATTTTGTCTGCGGCTTGTGTTGATCGCAGCATTAATGGTTTGTCTTTGCGTAATTAGTGTACATTTCTTACACATGCACATCCTATACGGGCAGACTCTCTTGTGCCCTTTCAAGTCTTTTATCAAGTCATGGTTTTTACACCGATTGCATTTTGGCTTGTCTTTCGACATTTTTCTTGGCAAGTACAGCCAAAAGCTGCGTCTGTCCTCAGCTTTTCAATGTCTTTCGTTTATTGCAGGCTGAAATTGAAATCATTCTGATTAGTTACAGTATAAAACAAGATAAACAGCAGTGATCTCCCCAGCATTAAAACAAGTGGGCGTGGCACCCACCTGAGATTTTGAAAACAGGCTTGCACCCACCTGAAAATCAATTTGCACTCCCCCCTTGAAAATGAGAAAAATCATGAAAACTGACATATTTTCACCAGGCCCGTAGCCATGGGGGGGGGGGGGGGGGGGGGGGGTTCAGGCGAACCCGAACCCCCCCCCTGGCCAAAATTTCTTTCAAAATCATGCAGTTTTTCACCATTCTGACTAGTTTTTGAGTGATTTTTGGCCAAATTTGCCAAAGTGACCCCCCCTAGAATTTTTTGGAAAAGTGAACCCCCCCTTGGAAAATTCTGGCTATGTGCCTGTTTTCACCAATTTTGGTTTGTATTTAGAAAATAAGAATTGTGCACCCACTTGCACTCCCCCCAGTTTTCTGCAAGTTAAAATGCTCAATTCTGCAAGTGAAATTAGTGAATTCTGCAAGAAGAAAGGGCTAATTCTGCAGAAATTCCGCGGATATTCGCGGCATTTTTTTATATAATATAAATAACTGTTATTAATTTATGTCTTTGTTTAACTTTCTGACGAGAACCGAAAGAAAAACTAATGGTTTTCGAACCAGTAAACGGGAAAATATCGTGATAGTCAGGTAGTCAGTCACTACATACATGCTGCCATCTAACGGCAGAAATCAAACGATGGCGTTTAGAATTTTCACTTCGCATAATTTGGGTTATTTCTGCAAGGGATTTGACTGAAAACGTGTCAAATTGTTACAGGTAAGACTGACTTTTTAAACTTTTGGAAAATATATGGATTCTGCGGAAAATTCCGCGGAAATTGACCAAAATAGTTGATTCTGCAATTCCGCGGGCAGAGGCAAATTCCGTCCGCGCTCTGCAAACACGGAATCCTGGGGGCAGTGCACTTGAGAAAAAATTCTGTGGAGAACACTGCAGGCATAATGATAAATATTGGAACATTTTATCTCATAATTTAAAATGGCCATCAAGTTATTTACCCAGCATGCCCAAAACCTAATAATCAAATTTTTACCTTAACAACATCAATATGGAATATATTCAGCAAAATGTACATGGATGAATTAAGAGCATTTTGGACAAATTCTATCCCAATGCCATACGACTTTCTAGATATTTATAGCACTGCATTGTACATGTATATCTTGATATTTTTATGGAATGTCAGATAAAAAAGTAAACTGATAAAACATTCACATTTTACATGTGAACTGATGACGACAATGGTAAAACTTGATTTCAATCAATCGCATCACCCAAATTTTAAATTTAGATGTATAAGTACAATAAACTAAGAAGAATTCAACTCTCATGTTCTTATACTGCTGATAGTGTTGATTGCATGAATCTGTTCCTATTACATCTCTAAGAAGTTGAGATGAACAGGTAACTTGTTTCCTTTAATTTGATGACAAGATTTATGCCTTACACCTGGGTAAGAAACACAGGAGAATTCCCAAAGCTGACATGTCACAGTGACCTTTAATGACCAACTTATAAATGGAATCTGAAACTGATCTCAGAGGGTTGAATCGGTTGATGTTGTATCATTTTAATTCAAGTGAAATATATGTCAATTGAAACATTAGCAACAGAAATTCATCATTCCATGATTCCTCCTAATTATACATTCTGAGGTTGATTCATGATTGAAACTTATTTCTAACTTCACATAAAATTTAATTAGGATGAATCTCCAATCGGATTACGGTTTATCATTGTAAATTGTGTGAAAGACTCTTATACCTCAAGACCAAAAAAACAGAATTTATAAAAATGTCTCAACTCACCAACTGTTGAGCCTCTCAAATCCATGCTGACATAAATACTGTAATTTGTTAATATTTACTTTATTAAAAAACATTGTGTCAACTTGTTGGACACTCTGACATTGTAGTTTCAACAAGAGTCACTGTATTGGTACAACAATGTAGCAAAACGTTACTCTAATTTCATGAGTTATTAAATTATAGGATAAAGTCATGCTAAAAGGCATCGTGTTTTCCGCAATCTTGTCATTGTTTTTAGCTTGTAACATAAAACTGATCAATAAAAACTAAAAATAGCACGTTAACATTTTACAATTTTTACTTCCTACCAAGAACATTTTGATCTTGTGATCATTTTGAGTGATATCATTTTCATCGAGTTGATATCAAATGTCAACATATGAGTTTAGCAAAGGGAATGAAAATTGGCTAGACACTCGGGTACTTCGGGCCATTATTTCAAAAACCAATCAAATCACTAGATTTTTAAATTGAACAGTCGAAATATAATGGCAGACCGAAATCGATCGAATTCTGTATTTCCCAAAATTTTGACCCAAATCTGGATGATGGCAAAAAAGTCGCCCATGCATATTATGGATAAGGTAATGATGCATGTTGGGATTAAAATTGGAATTTATCCAAAATTTGTGAATTTGTACGAATCAGGATAAATTTTATCCAAATCCCAATCTACCTACGTCCTACATAGGTAGATTAATTTTTGGATAAAATTAATCTGAATTCCAATGTAATTTGGATAAATCTTGGTTCCCTAGAGGATCGTATCGCCAAAATATTTATCTTGATCGATCAATAGGCCTAATCCAGAAAAATAAAATGAATTCTGATAAATTCTCAGATCGTACATTCTCAGATCGTACAAATTCACGGACCCTGATGTTAGTCACAATTAATCAAACTAAACCAGAACTGGGGCAGCCCCAGGGGGGGGGCATCCCAAGGCATCCATATTCAAAACCCAGATAAAGTTTTTTTTCATCCAGAATTTGTATTGTCAAATATTTTAGTCAATGCACTGAGTAAAATATGATAATATCTCTTTGTTATTTATCTTAGAGCTTTGTTTGCATTTGATTTTTACTGTCCACTCGAGCTGAGTGCCGGCTGAGTGACACATCAAATGACATGTGCGCGGAAAAAAATTAGAAAAAATCTTGAAACTATTTGAATGGATTTCAACGTTTACATGTCAACTTCAAATAAACGACCGCTTTCGATAGATATATTATTTACTCTTATTAACAATATTACACTTGCAGTTATTGCAAAACAATAGGATCGAGGAATAAATAACAAAATGTTCCACTTACCAAGTTTAAACACTTGCCGCTCAAAATGGCGAAATAAATGCGCCACCTATTGGCGAATAATTTATGACTATGACTTCCTGCTGAACAGAACGGACCACACGGACACAACAATGCAATTTTCCTAATTCCGAGTACTGCTCAGTACTGCTTTCATCATGGAATTCAAAGGCGCTAGAAGTCCATGATTTCATCTTCTTTAATCCGTTCAGCTACCAACTGGAGTTGTGTAAACAGGGACATAGCATTGTTCACTGGCGGATTAGGGGGGGGGGGGGGCCTGGGGGCCCGGCCCCCCCCCCTTGGGTGGGCCCAGAAAAAAAAATTGGGCCAAAAAAAAATTTTGGGCCAAAAAAGGCCTTAAGGCCCCCAAAAAGTCGGCCTTTTTGGTCATTACTAGGCCTTTTAAGGCCTTATTTTTTTAATTCAGGCCAAATTTTGAAGAAAATGGGCCTCAAAATTTCAAAATTTGGGCCCACTTTTGCGTTTTAGGGGCCCAAAATTTTTTTCCGCGCAAGCGCGGACGTTTTTTTCTCTGACCTGAAATTTGGGCCCCCCCCTCTTGTTGGTTCCCACATCCGCCCCTGTTGTTAATGTTGTTAATTAATTCAGGCCAAATTTTGAAGAAAATGGGCCTCAAAATTTCAAAATTTGGGCCCACTTTGGCGTTTTAGGGGCCCAAAATTTTTTTCCGCGCAAGCTCGGACGTTTTTTTCTCTGACACGAAATTTGGGCACCCCCCACCTTGTTGGTTCCCAGATCCGCCCCTGTTGTTAATGGTCTAGTTTAGCCTGCAATTTATAACTGGCTCATCTGTGTTGAAAATAAGTTGGCATATTTTTTGCCTAATTATGGTTCCACTAGGAGGCTACTCGTTAGGCTTTTTCAGCCGCCGTTTTTCAGGTACAGAACTCATCCCAGGGGCGGATCTGGGAACCAACAAAGGGGGGCCCAAATTTAAGGTAAGAGAAAAAAAACTTCAAAATTTGGACTGCAATTTAAAAAAAGGCCCTAAAAGACCAAATAATGACCAAAAAGGCCCATTTTTGGGCCTTGAGGCCTTTTTGCCCAGATCCGCCAGTGCATCCCACGTAAGGGAACATGGGGCAAAACGGCCCTAAAAATTTAATTTAAAGTTGTTCTGTACGGGGTATTTTCTTATCTGTCAATCATCGCGCACTCTGATGTTCCACTTTATCAATGGTTTGTGGTTTACTTTTTTCGAGTGTTTTATACTTTCCTAGGACTATCTTCTGTGATTTTTCAATGGTCAAAAATAGTGTCGAGAGTGGGGCAAAACGGCCCATGGGTGGGGCAAAACGGCCCACCCTCTGTTACATGGGTTTTAAAACCAGAATTAATCAATTACAAGACTCGTCCACACACACATTATCTCAGACGTTTAAACCTTTGACAGATAAAGTATTCTTAACCCCTACCATAATTCTATAGTCATTCGATATGTGTCGGAAGAAAATAAGGTACGAGCCAATTTGTTAAAATCGTTATATTTGGAAACCAATTGTTCTTGCACAATAAGATTTTTGTATGTTATAACATGTGTGGGCCGTTTTCCCCAAAGACTTGTGAATTTTCAAATAGACGTCATTTTAATTTGCCTAATATTTGAAGCTCGAAATTTTTACAAATAAAGAATAAATGTGTATACTCTATGTAAAATGTTAAATCAAAAAGATATTCTATTGTTGCCGGATTTTTTAGAGATTCTCGTGGGAGAGGTACTTTACAAAAAGAGTGTGAGAAGTAGAATTACCTCTTACTTAAAGCGAGACGCTGCTTGGTTAAAAATGGGCGGTCGAGAAGGTGGCAGAAATTCCAAAATTCGATTATGTGACTTTTGAAGAACCATCTTTTTAAAGTTCAAAAGATATTTCGATGGGCCACTTTGCCCAAGAGGGCCGTTTTGCCCCATGTTCCCCTATATAGATTAATTCGTTTAGAATTACTAATTTCCTACAGTGTATAAAATTGTGAAAATTCATTGACCTACTTTTTCAATGAACTAAAAAGGAGCCGTCGCTGAACTCGAGTCTTCATCTATTTTTTTATACAGCCAAAAATTGCACCCAACTGACACAGTAATAACATTTTCCATCATCGAACATTTTCAGCATTTAAAATTTCTTAACTTACTGTGAAATACATTTTAGATAACAAGAAGTAGAAGAAAACGACAATTAAAACTGGCCGCATCGGGGAAATGATCACTTGGAAAACTTGATGACAAAGATATTCATATCACTTAAATTTAGTCATATTCGGAATGCCATCTATTCATTCAAAAGTAATTTAAGAACACATTGGTGAAAAGTGCAAGCCGCAAGCGCCTCTAATAATCTCTGAACTTCTGATCACTTTTTTAGTTCCCTTTGCATTCGTTCGACTTCGCCTCTTAAAAGAGAGCTTTGTCTTGAGGTTAACTAGGTAGGGAGTTTGATTTTTCTCCTTTCAATATTTACACATGTTTTCACGTGAAAAGTAAAGGAATTATTAAGCACATAGCTCAATAAATGTGGATGATTTAAAGGCAGAATCAGATCTATAGGCAGGGGTGACAAAATTGCAAGCAAAAAGTTATATTTAACCAACCAATGCATCCATTATAAGCTGAATCATAATATCTCCCAAAAGATCCGACATCTGTTATGAAGATGGGGAAGTTGTTAGATTCAAACACAAAGTACAAAATGAGGGGAAAATGTTTAAATTCTTCCAAATAATAAAAAAATGGTAACCACGGTAAAAATCGTTTCCCTTTCCTCAAATAAACTTTACACTTTGGGCATTTTTAGAAATTATGACAAGGACTGATTTGACCTCAAAATATTCGTCAAGATCATGATGAAGATAATGATGGATCATTGCTTAATCTGATTCTGCCTGTAATGCAATCATGGCTTGTATCCTATAGCCTTTACTACCGCCCTCATTCAAATTATTGATGCAAGACTTTCGTGATTCAGTGATTCAATCATCCACAATTTATTAAGACCCAGTGGCCCGGGGATTATGGTTCCCCTTCTTAACGGCCCTTACTGGCCCTGATTGTGTATAAGATGATAAGGGAAAGAGGTCACCATATAAATCAATGGAAAGTAGGACCATATAATTTGATCACATCCTCTTCAAAGTAAGCATTGGTTGATAAAAGAATTGGGAGGGTTAAGGAGATTGATTCAGTACTAGATCTTCTTAAGAACTTGGCACTTCATTGTAATCGAAATACTACAAGGCCGCCTAATATGTACGATAGAACACAAGTAGGGTGTGAATGTATTCTTATCTTTGCAGCTCATAATTTGAAATGAAGAATCTTCGTACAAGAGTTTTTGTTAAAGCCTAACGCATCTCTCGCTTCGCGCATTCCCATACATACCCACAAAACACGTTGGATAGATCAATTTACGACGTAACAAATTAAAGGGAGGATCAGATCCATGGGGAGTGACAAAATTGCAAGCAACATGTACAGTTAACCCGGGAGTTAATATTCCAATATATTCCTTACAATCTCAAATATGGTATCTCCCCGGCGAAAGATCCACGACATGTAATGCAAAATGTCACCACACGCCGTTTGTTACAGATGCCAAACGCCGAAAACAAACTTCAGAGCGTTGACTGCCGAGCACCGTCCACCAAAAGTTGGAGAGGATAGCAATATATTACCACTTCTAGTGAAATGATTAATTCCAAAATAATGAAACTTTCAGATTTGATCAGACATTGGATTGAGGTCATTTGTTTCAAACATGAAGCACCAAAAATCTTAATAGTGCCAAATTAATAACTTTTTAGAGATCCATTTTTGTTGTACAACCTGTATTAGGGTCCTACTAACAATGTCTGATAAGAGCCTTTAACATTAGAGAACGTGTTATCAAAGATAGGACACAATGATCTCGAATATTTCAATAACATAAAACAAGCGGCAGATGTAAGTAAAACTAAGAAATATCAAGATACTTAAGTATATTGAATAATACTGAAGATGTTTCCAAAGATGTGATATATCTTCATATCTCGTATCTAGGCTACATATGGGAAGATAGGTCACTCATAAACCATATCAAAACCCTAGCCGCACGGGACATGACTTTCGATTATTTGGCTCTTCCATAAAACAGATACCACGAACAATGAGCTTTATACTTTGGATATGCATCATTGGATTCCTCGTTCAACCAGGGAAATCGCAGGATGAAGACCTCATGGATATATTATTACCGTATTCGTCTTTCGCACGCGGGCCGCATTTCTCACATAGACACGTTAGGGACTGTCAACCTGTAAAATACGGTAACGTTACTCACGAAACTACGTTACCTGGAGCAAAAAACGACTCTGTCCCTCTGATTGAAACAAAATATTTTACAACACCAAACGAGATTTCTCAGGGTCACGTGACATTTGTGCAAGATCCCGCGAGACACGTGTCTGTTTTAGAACCCGGGAAGGAAGGAGGCTGCACTGCAGAGAACGACGGAAATGTATACATATTTTGATTTTTTCCAGAATAATTTCATTTTGACCTAAGGTTTCCCGATTTTTTATATTTGCGTTGCCCATTTGTTTCAACATGGGTATTCTGGCCTACATAATAGATTAAACTGATATACACGTATACATATTATATGCATTTATCTTTCGTAGTTCAAATTAAAGATAAAAATGAAAAAAATATATTTAAAGTAATATCGTCATGCTTCTCTCTATCCTATATCGTACTTAATGATTGTATAATGAACAATTCTCACTAACATGATATTTACCAAAATGGTACCTTGCAGTACACCAGAGCAACAGTGGCTAAAAGCGGAGAAAGGAAAAAATGTCTTGTAGCTGTAAATGCGGGTTTCTTTAACACTACAACAGGAGACTGTTATGGTACGTCAAACGCCCCTCTTCTTCCCCATACGTTTGGGAACTGGAAGTCCCCGTACGTGCATAAGCAGATAAGCAGATGTGTTAAAACCATTTCATGTGGAAATCATTTTTCTTTCTCAATTTTCTCAATTACAATATTACAATACGTTGGAAGTTTGTGACGAATTAGATAGAATATGTTTAAATGGCACATTACTTTTCCGTACATCCAGCCATTATCCTTTTCAGCTCATTTAGCAATTCATAACTTTATTAATCTATATTAGTAATTATCTGTTTTATGTCACCCCCACAAGTTATGGCATATCTACACTGCGCGCAAAGTCTAGTTTTAAACTAGAAGACGAAGCTCTCTTTTGAGAAGCGAATTCAAACGAATGCAAAGGGTATGGTATATTATTATAGTCTCCAGCTTTTTTGAGGCCGGTTGGCGTTCGGTGGTCGGCGTTCGGCATCTGTAACAAATGGCTTGCATGTTTATGTCTTTTCAATTTGAGCGTCATAACATGTTAAAGGAGTAAAATCAAACCTAACGAGTAAAACCTTACTCGTATGGAGTGCCAAATCTCAAAATTTGGCGGCTGCATTAAACGTAAATCACCAAAAATACTTACTCGAAAAAAGTTTGCTTCTTAAATTAAAGGGAAAGAATCTCTTTTAAAAAATCAGTAGCTAATACACGGTTACTAATCATTTTTTCATTAAAGGCAATGTCGTATCTGATGGCAAACTGGCAAAAGATGGCAAAGGAATCCAGAACTCACATTTTGGAGTAAAGAAGAACGGTGAATTATATTTTGGGTGAGCACAAAACGATTGAAGGGAAAAATCATAAATGACATTCAAATTCAATATTCTAGCTTCGAACTAGGTTATACATGTACCTAGTATGCAGAATGTCACCGACCTAGAAAGAGTTCAAACAACCGTCTTAAATTTCTAGCGTACACAATCAGACGATATCATAAATATTCAAAACGTTTCCATTTACACCCCACTAAAAAATTGCAAACGGACCGCGTGTTATAGGCTGTTTCTACTCGGATTACGTGTTATTGATAGTTACTCATTTTCTGAACTAACTTTACGGTATCATGAACAGAAGGAAGCTGGCTTTTACATGTACCCCCATCTTAGCCTTGCCTATGTCGGTTCTCTTTTAAAAAAAAACGTACATGTATCTTTTAGGTATGTAACTGAAGAGGAAGTCCTAAGTGGTGATTTTGACCAGTTGGTTGCTGGGGTGCTGTGGCTGGTGAGAAATGGCGAGATCTACGTGAACGAGAGCGAAAAAGCTGAATGTGCTGACACGCAAGAAACTGGTACAGTCCAGCTAATAAGACCTAATAGCATTCTCCAAACGCACGGCACCTAGATTGAGAATATCCACGAGTATCTCTTGCCCTTGTAGATTCCCCTTTTCAATAGTAAAAGGCCAAGTCCCAAGACTCTCATAACCAATCAAAAACTAAAATGTATGTACAGGTTGGGCCAATCACAGCTTCCAGTTCAAAGTTTTTTTGTAAATGGCAACCACATTTTCATCTATCCTGTCAAACTGCAATCTGCAGTTTGTACCTTGGAAAGTAACTGACATTCGATATCCTCTTTCTAAACAGCAACTCCGGGAAAAGACGAATATGTTTTCTGCGCAGTTTTTTGGGGCTTCTACTTCCGGTAAAGGTCATAAAAGCTCGTTTTTGAAAGGATAATCACCGAAACTGTAAATGAACTTGTTTTTTAAGAGCGTTGCATGGTACTGCAGATGTCCTTGGGTATTGTTAATCTCTGGGTTTTTTGAGTCCCGCATTGGAGAATACTCGCCTCACTTAGGACTTAGTAACTGGACTGTACTAGTGTCTTGTTTGTCTGTTGATGAAATACTATAATAAAAAGATTCACAAATGCGGATTGTAGGTACAAGTACAGGTATCACGAGGCCGTATGGGTGAAATTAATTTGGTCAGTATTTCGTTTGTTGTAAATGATCTAATTAAGAAAATTGAAAATTATTCAGAAATAAAATTTTTATATTGTATAAAAGTATGAGGAACTTAGTTGTACTTACGTCCCTCAGTGGTATAGATTAATTTAAAGGCTGGACGTAGAGGCTGACGGTAATTCCGGTTATACGGTTTCGGTACGGAATTGAGCATTTACCGGTATTGAAATTATTTACCGGTTAACCGACGATAATCCCCGGGAAAATAAAAGACACGTCATTTTTTAATTATTTCGTTTAATTTCCACTTTCACGATGCGTACATTTACATAGACATTTAGATGTCCATGTTTGGCAGTTCAGGTGTGATTTCCATGTTTGGCAGTTCGGGTGTTGTTACGTAGCTTCATGCTCAGGCTCAGATTTGGTTGTAGTTATGTTTGGCAGTTCCGGTGTAGTTGTAGTGTCAACGTCAGATCCAGAAACTGAATTATGTTGAAGTCGTGCCCGTTTGGAAGTGATGGTGTTGCCAGTTACACTGAACTGGCGTTCACTTGACATGGATGACGCATGAATACTTGAATAGCACGATATGTTTCAGCCAAACTCGCCACATCAGGATTTCCTCCGTTTACTTTCCAGAACTCAACTAGACAGTCAATAAAATCTTTTTACCTACCCCACCCCCATGTATAATGCACGCTCTTGCTATTGATAGAGTTGAGAAATGGTTTGAAATGTGTAATACATTTAATTTAAAACTAAAAATACATCTTGATTCGTAAGATAGTTACATACTATTTCGTGAAGTTCATCAGTATGGGTTCAAATCGGTCTTGCACCATGTATACATATATACTTGAGAAGGTACGGAGAGAGTTAGGAACAAAGTGGGGGTGGCAGCGCATTGGCATTTTATCTTACATATTTTTACCGGTATTTCGGTAACGGTACGGTTATTAGCGTGACGGTTACCGGTACTGATTTTCAGTACCGTTGCGACCTCTAGCTGGACGTCTCATGGTAACACGTCTCACGTCAAAGTTAAAAGAAGAATAAGCTACACGTTTTCAAAGAACTTGTACGTGAAGATATAATAATATTTTCTAAAAGGTGTGTGCCAGATATTCATTGATGAAATGTAAACATTCTTTAAAACCTTGGTTTATTCGTTCATCAACCCAAATTTTCAGGATTAATCACTATAATTGTAACTAACATTCGAGTTTTAGACAGATTCAACCAATCCACTATTTGATAAATCATAGCATCAAGTGACTATTGCAAGTTTTTAAGAATAAAGTCTATGGCAGTCTGGCCCACCAAAACAAATAGAAACATGCTGACATCTGTTTATTTAGCTTCATTCAATTATGAACTTGGAAATATTTGCCTATGATTGCCTATTAGTCAATGGATTCAATTCCAAAATGGTAAATCGTGCCATTCATGTTTTTAACCTTAGTTGTGAACCCTGGCCAAGAGATTTTCCTAATAGCGCAAATTGCAAAATCCAGTCGCCATTTACCGTTATTACTGTCGTTGTAGGGACTCTAAACACTTTTATCAACGTCCTGTCAGCCCGAGCTGCTGTAGGGGTCGATGCAATGGGAAGATTAGTAATTGCCCACGTGGATGGTCGCACGAGGAGTAGAGGGTAACTGATACACACTTCCTTCTTTCAAATTCCCTTTACGTTAATCAAAAATCATCAAAGGCGAACACGAACTCATTTGTTTATTTTTACGACTTTTTTATCACTTTTGAACTTGTTTCAAAGCTACAGAATTTAGATTTGAATTGTTTTTAAAGATTTTTTAAGATTTGATATATGATTTTATTTTTGGCATTATTTGCTGGAATTACACCACAAAATCCGCTAAAACGTTTTAGTGGAAGGCGCTTTACAAAATCGCCATTCTGATTACATCAACATTTCTAAAGCGTCTTAGGAATTATATTTTGGAATTACACCTGTTTTTTCTAAAACGCCTTTCGTGCACTTTTAACGATGTAGTTATGGGTAATATCCAGCATACATGTATGTGTACATCTCCTGTAAATGTATTCTTTTTGCATCTAAGACAAAACTGATCTGCCATTATTTGATTAAAAATGCATGACATTGCATAATTTTTATTTATCTTTTATTAATTTTGAGAAAACATAATAAAAAGGTAAGAGAAAAATATGTACATATTCTCTGAAGATAACACCTGATTTCGATGTGACCTGGCGACCATCATCCATTTTTCAATTTAGATATAGCCAGATAGCAGCGTGAAATGAGGTCTTATTTCGTTTAGGGCAAATGTTAAAAACTAGTAAAAACCCGGGTAAGGCGTCTAACAAAAAGCGATCGGTATTACACTGCACACTTAAGCGCCTAACGACTTATGCCGTTTACTAGTGACAAGGGTTCTTGGAGTTTTAGAAAAGCGCTTTTGTAAACCGCAATCGTGATTACACCTAATTCTTAAACCTGGTTAAAACCGAAGACGCTTTTGTAAAACGCCATGTGTAATTCCAGCAATTGTCTAAAACCAAGATTAGTGAGAAATGGATCACTTCGAATTTACAACTAAAGTTTTAGTTTCGTTTGATATATTCTACGTTCATTAACAAGTCTTTCATGCATTGAAGGATGACTTTGCACGATTTTGCCCAGCTTCTGATTGACTTCGGTGTTGTTAATGCCATCAACTTAGACGGGGGTGGATCCATGACTTACGTTAGCAATGGTACTGTCATCAATTATCCATCAGACTATTGGTGAGTTTGTGGTCCAATCATTTTAAAGTTCAGTTGTCAGCATATCACGAATTTGTTATTCAAAATCGGAATTTTGTAATCTTATATGAAAAATTCATTTTTTTTGAAAATCTCACTTATTCTAAAAAATCAACACCCTTTATTTCCAAATTAGCATATTTGGTAAAATCTTGATTCTTGACATTTGAATACACTTATTTGCATGTGGGGTTGTATATATTTTAATTATTCCGAAATGTATAAAGCTCACGGGACTCCAAGCTGTATCGGTGCCCACGACGCGTCTCTACCATTGTGTGTGTCCATGACGGCGGCAACACTCCTGTGGAAACTACCGACGCTCCCAATGAGGCGACACAAACACAGTCGGGAATGGCCTTGTTAATGTAAGTACGAGGTGCATTTGAAAATGGTTTCTTCTTTCTGCAGAAAAAATCTATTCAGTAAGACTCAACGAAAATCATTTCCATATAGGATTTTGATTTTGGGTTAAGGCAACATCGTATTTTGAAAATATGTCACAGTCATCTTCGAGGGCAAAAATAAACAACTTTTCAAACGCATCTCGTATATGAGAATGTGGTGGCGATTACCCCCCTATCGTATGTATGTATGTATAATTTATTTGCCTCTTAATATAAAGAGAGTTACATTCATATTTTCCATAAAATGATTAATAAGTGAAAAGCATCACAAAAATTATTAATAGTAATGATTTGATAAAAGCAGTTGTCTCTGCTTGTGCATACTGTGATATTTCTAATAGCTTCTCATGATCACAACTAATGATACCTAATATTGACTTGAGAATAAAATTGTCATCTTGGACGTTAAAGATGCTTGTTACAATGTTAACCATCGGAACCCTTACTCCAGAAAAAGCTGGACATTTGAGTAAAAAATGTTTAACAGTTTCATTTTCATTAAGCTCGCAAAGCACACATGTTTTACACACAGGTGTATCACCCTCGCGACGTCTACTGTTTAAATCGTAAGTTCCAGTTAATAATTTTATCATAAGTTTTGTGCAGTACATATAATTGGGATTATTTCTTGCAATAATCCACCAAACATTTGGTTTCAATTCTACCAAGGAACCTGCGATCATATTGAGATTATTGTACATCAGTGCTGAGAGCACAGTGCTACGAGCATGAACATTTTTGACTCTATTGTAAATGTTCTCTCTAAATTTTGATTTACTTGGAAAATTAGCATTGAAAATCATTTCCTTCACATAGTCAGTAAGGTTATACTTCAGAACTGTTTCCCACATATAAAATGAAGGGGATTTCATGCTTTTACAGGTAACAGATGTGTACATTATTCTTATTAAGCGCTCTAAACATATGACTTTATATATACAATTCATAGGCAAACATAACAGCATGAACAAAAACATAAGTCGGTCACAATCAATCTTCGCTTGAACTGACATCCAGCCAAGCAGCCTGACTGCCACAGGATCTGGTCACACCAAACTAGTTCTTACCCGTTCTTGCCAGTCCTACGAAAACGTGGTAAAACGGGCTCAATCTGGCTGTGGTCGGGAAATATATCTAAAATAATTAGCTACTTCGTTCATAAACAGTCTTCAATACGTCCATCTCATTCGTAGTCCGTTCAGATCGCACCACGTCGGTGTGCAACGTCGTATAACGCGTCCCTTAGTCTTGAAGGTCATCATGACCTTATTGCAGAACGGTATGGTCGCCATCGAATTTTGAATCGATTCAAAATTCTAAATCACATATCCCGTCCGGGAAAGTCCATGAAGTTCGTAAACAGATCGTAGAACGTTGTAGCTACGTTCATTCAGTTCGCAAACAGTTTAAAACCGATTCGACAACGTTTTAACGATCACCAGAACATTTTGAGCATGCGCTTAGTTAGGACCTACTCGTTCTAGTAGTTTTATGAAGTTTGTAAACAGATCCCAAACGGTTCTTAGTCGGTTCTTAGTACGTCAAATCAGTTCGTGCACAGTTTAAGCCCGTTTTCGAGAACGTAGTGAGAACTAGTTTGGTGTGATAGTAGGGTTATGAATTCAATATTAAATCATTTTGAATTCGCCATTGTTTTCGTGTATCGCGCATGCACTGACTAAATATGTACGATATATTTCTTTCTAATCTTTATGGTATAACACAATTTACTTTTAAAATGAAAGATGGTTGAACTTGTTTGAATGTCTACTTTCCCTGTTTTAAAATTGTCAATCTACATCAAATAAAATAAGCCACACGGTGAACAGAATCGCACCCTTAAACAGAATACACTTTTCGGGATGGAAAATTCAAAATGGCTACCTTAACATTTACCCAGACTGCCTAAAAACTAATCAGTTCTAAACTTTCCATAGAAACATCTCAAAAAATTTTTAGGATGAATCCATGAAACCTGTAAACAACCCTCAAGAGACACGTTTTAAGGTATTACTTCACAAGGTGTATCAGCTTTTTTTATCGCACCCTCTCTAAAGAATTGTTTTAATTTAACATTGCTCTCAATGGGAAATTCTTTATTTTTACAAACAAGCCTTCACAGACACGATTTTAGGACGAAAAATCCAATATGGCCGCCTTAACATTTACCAAGAATGCCGATAAACTAATCAGTTCTAAACTTTCATAGGTAGAAACATCCTTGAAAATTTAAAATGAATCCCTCAAACGGTTTGGCTGGAAACCTGTAGACAAGCCTTGACAGACAAGATTTTGGGACGGAAAATCCAAAATGGCCGCCTTAACATTTACCCAGAATGCCGAAAAACTAATCAGTTCTAAACTTTCATAGGTAGAAACATCCCTGAGAATTTCAAATGAATCCCTCGAACGGTTTGGCTGGAAACCTGTAGACAAGCCTTGACAGACAAGATTTTAGGATGGAAAATCCAAAATGGCCGACTTAACATTTACCCAGAATGCCGAAAAACTAATCAGTTCTAAACTTTCATAGGTACAAACATCCCTAAGAATTTCAAATGAATCCCTCGAACGGTTTGGCTGGAAACCTGTAGACAAGATTATTCGGGACGCCCGCCCGCCCAACTGCCCAACCACACGCCCGGCAAACTGATTACAATATAGCACCTGAGGGTGCGATAAATATGCAAAATAGCTTGAACTCACGATGTTTTCATTTTATTTCAGAGTCATATATCTTGTGAGCTGCTTAATCAACGGTTTGTGAACATCACACTGTAAGACAGTAACAATTATGATATTATTAATCATACTCTGCGTAGGCTGGTTGCGACTAACTGCAGTAAAACCTGTATAAGTGGAATATCTTACGTGGTACCTCTAAAATAGTTCAACTTGAGATGAGGCATGCCCCCAGAAAATTTTCAAATTTAGACCCAAATAACATTCCCAATAATAAGAACAATTGTGTTTTAAAAAACGTTGATTTTTATTAAAATGTACATAGTATCATTTCTGTCATTATTACACTTTCACTTTAATTAGCTCTAGAGCTTTCAATTCTTGGCTTGGTTTCAAATCTAAAAAATCTGGAAGGGGGGGGGGGGGTCGCCCCCAACGACATCCGCCTTCCGACACCAATGTCTTATTATGAAAAAGTGTCATCATGTTGTACATATATATTATTTTGATATTATTGAATTATTTACATCGACTACATGTACCTGTTCATTGGGAAATTCGACTGTTTAAATTAACAACACATTTGATGTATCTTATTGGCATACTGTATAATAATTTGCCAACACAATGAATTATAATTATCATGTATTTAATATAGTTTGAAAGTTTGCCTTCACAGCATCCTTCGATTTAGATTCAGTTTGACTGTAACATGCAAGTGTAAAAAATAAAATTGGATTTGAATAATTTATGATCTATTTGACTGTTCAATGCGATATTATGTTCACACCAATTATATCTATCCTATGCTTTCCCTCATACACAAGCATGCAAATCATTATCGTCATAGTCCAAATAGCAACTATACAGTTCAGACAAAATCTATATTCTGTTGTTTTGTAAATTTTGGATGTCACGTTTATAGCATACAAAGAAAAGGAAAAATCCTGGGAGAAAATGGATGATTATATCAATGCCAAACTTCAATAAGATCAAAAGTTCCTGCAAGCGAAGTGCAGCCCACCCAAGGCAAATTTTTTGGCAACCCAGCTAAATCACTTCATACATCCATAATGGTAGTGATTACACAGTAAAACCTCGTACTTT
Organism: Owenia fusiformis; assembly: GCA_903813345.2. Classification (NCBI taxonomy): domain Eukaryota; kingdom Metazoa; phylum Annelida; class Polychaeta; order Sabellida; family Oweniidae; genus Owenia; species Owenia fusiformis. The sequence goes on from CAIIXF020000012.1 coordinate 11,768,538, forward strand.
TACACATTCATACGTTCAGAAAATGACAAATGGACGATAAACAGGCTTTTATAACATGCTAACCAATAGGGACCGCTCGTGCTGCTAACTTATTAAACAGTAATAGTTGTCCTTACGCTATAAGATCCCCACTTTTAGATTTGATCGCACAATTTCAACAAATTGTAATTTGATAATAATGTCTATAACCGTTAGCATTTCAATCAGAAATGCCAGTTTTACGATAAAAAATCAAAACATCAAAATTGCTAATTAATTCATAAGCTTTCTTTTCATGATAATTTTGGTACTTCGTGACCATTTACCCCTCATGATCAATTATTCATCACCGTAGCGACCCGTGTCAAGGTATAGGGACATGTACATATGTTCGCAAGTCACTATAAGTTATACAAATAGTGCAGAACGTACCAAAAAGCCGCAGAATCACCAGAAGTAAAGAAAACAGAAACCAAAAGTCATTTTGTTCATCATCACATGCATTAAAAACTTGGCCGAAGAAGGACGATATATAGAGAGTATAATCTTTGACACCTTTTGTGTCACTGAATCATACAAAAGTAACGATGGGACTTTGGCCCCAAGAAGGACCTGATCCAGCTGCCAGGGACCCTAACACTATCAACGAACATCTACAGGTAAATAGTTGCATACTATATCAAACTGGATTCCGGTCTTTGCTTGTCAAAATGGTCCCTACGGGGTGGATGGGGGGGGGGGGTAAGGGTATTGGACTAATTGTTTCTGTTCACGTTATATCATGGTTCGGAATAGTTTGGGTTTGCTTTACTTATGACTGGTGTAAACTAAGCTTGCATTCGCAAATGCAAATGCAAATAGAGGCTAGCGGCCGGCCACCGGATTAAACTACTATATCATGGGCAACTAATATGAAGAGTACCTGCCACTATTCCCTTCATATTTAAATGAGTTGGGCATAGAATAGTAGGTTAAACCGGTGGCTGACAGTCGAAAGTTGCGCATTCGGGAATACTAGCTTAGTTGTTTTTTTCTTGCTGTGCTCTGTAATAATATTTGGTCATTTCCCTAATACGTTAGTGTAAAATCGTCCTTCGGTGTTAGGGAGGACAAGCTACATTTAAGATAACTTGTACGTGAATGTGTAGAGCTACACCTACAGGGTATCCCGAAAGTATGCCCCTCCCATAGGCAGACATACCTGTACCAATGTCTCCATAGTATGTGCCATATGACATTTTAAAGCTCATCCAAAGTTACATTGATTTGCCTAGTATCATGGTTCAAATTATTTTTTTCAAAAACATATCTACAAGTTCTCAGAAGTTCAAACCTGACTTTCGATTTGAGATTTAACCTTTAATAACTTTCTCAGGGTAAAAAAAACTTGCTTCAAATTGGCCATTTTTGTCAAAATCATCTACACATCTCTCAGAAATTGAAATCTGACTAAGATTGAACTAATAATATTGTGAGCAACTTAAGGGTGACATTTTGTCATGTAAATGCCTTGTTTTTGTGATGTAATTCTTTCAGGGTGTGGTATTTGACGAGGTGATTGCAGAGCCGTCGGCGGACGTTGTTCATAGCGGCGACTGCGTCTGGGTAAACTCATTCAAGTGTTTCAGTTGTAGCCTGAAGTGCTGCTACCTTTTCCTCACGTATCTTTGCGGCATCATTCATGCGTTCAGCTGGGGCTGTACATTCGCTTGTATCAGCTTCGCGCACGTTTGGCAAGTCACGCCTTGTTATACATGCGCGGCTATGCAAGCGAGCTGTGTGAAGAGATTCTATACACTTGTTATGGATTGTATCCTTGCCCCATGTTGTGAAGCAGTTAGTATGGTCTTTAAGCCATTCGGAAAAGCTTAAACACAGGGATGGGATCAACAGTTGTCCCAAGGAAATATATGGGCCCGACTCTATTTTCCTATTAGCAAACTAACGAGGAAAATAGTTATCAGCCCGCCCTTTGGAAACAACGATCTGTACAAAGTTGGGAACATTTGCCTATATGTCATTATCCCTACCACACACGGTAATTATAGTGGAATATATCATTAACATTCAAATGGGACGTACAGATCCTGAGCTAACGATCGATAGGAAACGGATTTCAAACAATAGCAATTAACGTGATACCATATCACCATATCAAAAAACACACAGTCTCATAGAAACCAACCAAATAACCTGTACCTTTGAGTTGTATGGGTTCTCGATTGATTTTTTGGAAATAGTGCCTAATGCACCTAATCGACCAGATTTGACAAAATGGACGCAATAAGAACCAATATACAGGGTGGGCCAACTCAGCTTTTTAATTGGTACGCAAAACTATCCATTGGACACTACGTTGAAACCTGCTTATGTTTGACTTAATTTTCTTCTTTGGATATGTATCCGAAAAGATATAGCTCAACTTAGTTGATGGTAAAAATACAACGATACGATACACTACGATACGATACAATATAATACAATAAAATACAAATAGGTCACAGACGATACTTACACAGACTTCAACACATAGCGATCTATGCTACACTTTTGTACATAAACAGGCAGAGGGCTTTTCACACTGACTTCATCCTGAGCACCCTAGATCCGGGGATCGTGTCTTTTATACTAAACGGCGAGCAACACTAAATCGAGAGGCTATGAAGTGTTGCTGAAGGGGGTGGGGGAAGGGGTAAATAGAGATACGGTTGATATTTGTGAAATTCAGAAATTTTATACATACAAATGAACATGCTATATAAAATCTGTGTTCATAAGATATTTTTATTACTATCATATTGTAAATATTGTCACATTGTAAATATTGTTGCTATAACTGTATTGTAGATATAATAGAATTTGCTATACTGTGTGGGATTCACAAAATACATGCATTACAAATTGCAAAAATCTAGTTTTTACTTTACATATTTCAAGAAAAAGGGCATAACATGGTTTATCGTACGGAATTGCATAACTCAATTGCAAATGCAACTCTACATAAATGATAATGAAGCCGCAGTGCGGCATTGAAAAAAATCGCACCCCTGTGTAATCCAATGGGAAAGAACCCGGATGAAGAAATTGTATCCTGCAAGAGAGCTCTTCAGACGGGAGGTAACTGAACTGAACTAAACTAAACTTTATCGCGTTTTAGACATGTTAGAGTATTGCGATATTGAAATCAAAATCTTTGCCAATCACTTGATAGAAAGATGGCGTTGTTGTGTTCCGTGATAAAAGAAAATATAGACGTGTTCTTGATATGACTTCCATATTTCAATCAATATATCTATAATATTATATGTTATTATGTAACTAACTCTAATGCAATGTAATTTTATATAGTTTCTATTATTACGTAACATCTATTAATTAGCGAGTAACTTCTACATGTATTTGTTGTTTTGGTTAGTTTGGTACAATAAGCTATTTGACCAACTACGAGTGGTTTTGCGTCTATTTTTCTTATTTGGCATACTTTTATCGCAGTGTATACACCACTGCCTTTAGTTTGGTAAAACCAACCTTCATTGGGCAAAATGTTAATCTAATTTATAATGGCTATTTGAAAAATCAAAAAATCATCGGGGTCATAATATTTGACCTTGGCATCGCATTATTGGTCGCTCGCCTCTCATGCTATTTAGTAAAACGAGTATTAGACATCTACCACATTGTATACACCCCCGCCTTAAGTTTGGTAAAACCACACTCCATTGGACAAAATGTTAATCCAATTTATAATGGCTATTTAAAAAATCAAAAAATCATCGGGGTCATAATATTTGACCTTGGCATCGCATTATTGGTCGCTCGCCTCTCATGCTATTTAGTAAAACGAGTATTAGACATCTACCACATTGTATACACCCTCGCCTTAAGTTTGGTAAAACCAACCTTCATTGGACAAAATGTTATATTAATCTAATTTATAATGGCTATTTGAAAAATCAAAAAATCACCGGGGTCATAAATAGTTGACCTTACTAAAAATTAAACATGTAAACAGGCTTAATCAAGTCGATTATCCAAGTGGGAATTTGGATTTACAACACTTTTGAGGGATGAATGTGCTATCTACACTGTTGACGTGATACATACACCATGATGAGATAAACTGTCGACCTATGCCCAACTGTAGGATAGTTCTGTTCAATATTAATCTTGCAATATACAATAATTTATCAAACATTTACGAAGAGTCTGGCCAAATCATAAAAGAACACAGTTCCTTTTTTGAAGCACAACTGAGCTATGTGAGTATCATAGATACGATAGGTGAAAGAACTTCTGGGTGGTGATTCTAATAGAAAAATGCTAAATACGTATTTGATGAAGGTAATTAATTAATTCCACTGAATCTAAAAGTAAAATGTTCTACTGTTAAAAAGTATAGAATGCAAATTATATTAAATACTATGTTCTGATTGATCGGAATTTGATATGGTTGTATATTTTATGATATATACTTAGATATTATACACATATTGAATTCTAATCCATTGGGGTGAATACCTGTGCATCTTTCACGAAGCCTGAAGTCATAGTGGAATAACATCTTTTGAAAGTGTTGCAGGTATTCACCAAAATAAGATTAAATATTTATTTTATTATTCACTGTCATATTCATCACTCGAAATAATGGAATAACGAACTATTGATGTCTATTAAATCAATACAATGTATTCCCGGGGATAAATAAAATTAAAATTACACTGAACTAAGTCGTGACTGCTGAATATCATTTGAATATGAATTGATATTCAACGGAATGTACTTGACCTTTGTTTAATATCACCAGTTATTTTTTAGTCACATAGAACATGAACCAGTCAGAGAGTGAGGGATATTACAGTGACATAATAAATGTGAATATGCACCAAAATATGATCAGGACTGTGCAACCCTTTGAGGTTCAAGGTACATTGGTACAGTAGGTGCGGAGTAAGTAGAACCATGTGGTTATTCTAAGCTTATGTGCATCAAGCATTCAAACAAAAAACTTAAAATGTGAATTTAAACATACTGGGTACTAAGGTACATATAATAGCCCGTATGTTCAGTTTAATGGCTTCTTAATCGGAGTCCCATGTTATTATCAGGTACGCATAACTCATTCCATTTGGCCCACAGCTGTCAGTTTTGCGCAAAGTGCGTGTAAAATATAAACATAAATATATTCGTTGTATTATTAAACATACTGAATATATAAAAAGTATTGAATTTTCTCAATTGTCGATCATACCGTGTAAAAAGGCACTAACCCTCAACTGATCATCTAGCTACGCACTGTTTGCACTCTTTAACTGCAAAACTGAAGGTTGTAGACCCTGTCTGGAATTATTTTCTAGTACTTGCAAATAACACGGGACTCCAATTAGGAAGCCCTTCTGAATGCATAGAGGTTACACGTGCCAAGATAACATTGTTCAACCAATAGACGTTGATATTCAACCAAGAGTGCTATTTGATAACATAAAATGTACATCATTAAGGTGGCATATAACCCTGTTTATTTTTTCGTGAAACCACTCAGTAAAATTACGATTTATCTGCACCCTGATGTTCAATCAAGTTCATTTGAGTATCTATGTGTTCCCGACACGTTTGGGCATCCGGGAATGACAACGTCTACCCAAAGTTTGCACACCATGATATTGACGTAATCTATGAGTGAAATAGGAAAAACAAAAAGGTGTGATATTCTTCCAGGATTGCTTATAGTAATAACTATTTACAAAAATGTTCCCGAGACACAAATCTATTTAGGTAAGGGTTTGTTTTAAAGTCAGAAAGCCCCAATGAGACAATACAAACCCAGAGAAAACCCGGAAGACTGTAATTTCATGCAATGTTCTACGTTTTTGTAATCAAGTAAAGTACATCTAATCCCCATATAAAACACTGGCCTACGTGACATGTACATGTACTAACATGTTCAAACTGTATTAAATAAAATCAAATCTAGAATCTTGAATCTTATCAATTCATATGTATAGAAATATATATTATAATATTGGGGTAATTTTATGAAGGGGTACTATTATAATCATTAATAATTTCTGTTCTATAACTTCAATCACTATAAAATCTTCAGGGATCATGCATCTATGTATAGTGAGTTGTCACAACAATTTTGACATTAATTGGTCAATTGGTTACCATAGCTACACAATTTAATTGCTCAAAATCTTTAATATGTCAGGTAAATCCGAAGCTTCTTGTGAAAACAGATGCTGCCATTTCTCTTCAAATCATTTGAAAATGAACATTAATGTACCCTAAAACATATTTGGGGAGTGTTTAATAAGATAGCATGATAAATATGATGAATTATATTATATCTTTGACTCTGGACTCTATTCTACTTGGTGACCCCCTCTCTATCTACTCAAAAGTGGGCGTGGCACTTTTCAGTGATAATTTCCGAAAACAGTTAAATTTACAAAATCAGTTACAGTTATATTTATGGAGCTTATGGATACTGATGTTATTCTTTAATATGGTGAGTCTGTACATGATTGGTTAAGGGGTTGCCATAGTAACAGAGCATAATAAACGCAAATAGTGTAGTGCATATGTTCTGAAAAGACTTATTTTATAACATGGTATATGATTCAACCCACAGCGTATATGGTGCGCTTCAATACCAGAACATATCATCCAATAGCCAAACATGGTAGAAACTGAGACCATAGAATAGTTCAGAAGAGCCTAAGTTGGTCCAGCCTCCAGAGTATATAGATGGCACAGCCTCCAGAGTATAAGATTAGTGCAGTCTCAAGAATCTTATATGATACAGCCTCTAGAGTGTAATATGTATTCGGCATCCAGAGTCCAAGATGATACAACATTCAGAATCTAAGATTGCTATAGCAGTCAGAGCCTAGAATGGGTACAGCCTCCATAAGTCTAAGATGGTACAGCCTCCAGACCCTTAGATGGTACGGCCTCCAGATATAACATGGGGTCAGTCTCCAGAGTATAAGATGGCACAGCTTTCAGAGGCTATGATTATGGGCTTTCAATAGCAGGGGGCGAGTGTCCAAAATCGCCGTTTGTTTTCGATAATTCGCCGTTTGTTAGAAGTCAAATATTGTCCAAGTTTTGGGGGAAAATAAAAGCCTTCTATAGACTATCATTTATTTTATTCAGCGATCTTGTTTTGCACTTCCTTGTCTATGACTGGATTTGTACCTCAGTTTCGAACTGCAATGGAACTCACTATAATCGTAAGGATCACTTGATCTCATTATAGTAGTAAACACCGTCCAATTTTGTACCCGTTTGGGCTATGGATTTAAGATCACTATCTGACCACTATCATGTGCATGATAATTCAAATTCGAACCTTTTGTATGATCAGAGTTGGTTATTTTCCACTGGACATGCAGTTACATGTATGATTGATACAACTCTGTCCAACCAGTCACAGTACAGTCTACCCTGCGTGCAGAGTCTAGTTAAACTACTGAAGACGAAGAAGCTCTCTTTTAAGAAGTGAAGTCAAACGAATGCAAAGGGTAAGTACAGTCCTTCCAATGGGTGTAAAATTGTATTAATCAGTTAAAGGCCCCATATAAAGTTTAAACCACTTTGGCTTATATTTTTGTCTTATCTAATGTTATCAAAGCGTGAAATGTGAAACTTTTTATTGATTTCAAAATATTTTTTGAAGGACTTTTTGTTTAAAATATCGTGAATTTATTCAAAACTAACTTTAAGAGGTCACACTTATCCTTTAAAGCGATAATTCACACCGATGCATAGCAATCATCCTCACTTGTTTTTTGCCGACAAAATCAAGAAAATTGGTTGAAGGATGAGCGAGCAATGAACAGTGTTTCAGGGAAAGATGCATTTCAAAATTTTAATTCTCATAGAAACCAATGGTAAACTAATATTAAAAACATATTCATCCTTTTAACTTGGTTAGACAGTCAAAATTGGTTTATTTTTTAAGTTTAGCATATTTAGAAAAGATTGACATTGAAAAATGTTGCCACCTAAGTGATGTCACGATGTGGTCACTTAGGTTGAAAATATTTTCGATATGCTAAATCATTAAATTGGCACATTAGATATATAGGGGTTATGCACTGGGAGGTTTTGGATACAGGGAATATCCCGAGGGATATACAATATATCTTCCCGAGGGACCGAAGGGACCGAGGGAAGATGTATTGTATATCCCAAGGGATATTCCATGTATCCAAACCGACCGTGCATAACTGGTGTATCTCATACTTGAGTGGGTTTAGGGTAGATATAACCTTTTCCACCTTTTTCAGATGACAAGATATTTATATTGAACATTTTCGTAATATTCTTTTTGTTCAATACAATGAAATTGTAACATTTAAACTTAAAAAATGTTAATCTTAAAATTAAAAAATTAAAACTTTTGATATTTTAACTTTTTTAAATTTTTGAAAAATTCCCGGGAGCGGGATGGATATATTATATCTGCCCGCATTTGGCCTGGAGCGGGACATATACAATATATCCTGCCCGCTCCTCAGATACGATATATATTCCCGGGTGATATTTACCCCAAACCCACTCAAGTATGAGATACAACATTTTATTTTTAACATAGTGTGTCCGTTATATATTGGTGTTAAAAAGATGTATTAAAAGTGTATGTGTGGATGGCCCACATTTGACCCCCACACTTACCAAAAGTTGGGACATGTATACCTTTATATACTCAACCGGCCAAGTATTAACAGTACAAAAGGAAGAAAAAATCCACCAGGTCCATAATTCTACACGTTCACGTACAAGTTTAAAAAAGTGTATCTTTTTATGTAGAACTACTACGCCTTTGTACCAGCGACGCACTTTCACAGATGCGTCTTTACAATGAAACACAATAACGAGAATTGCAACTTTAGGATCTTGAAAAAAGTTGCAATATCCTTCCTGGTTAGAATAGGTTTCCACGTACAACTAGAAACACTATATAAAATAACTATCTATACACCATCAGTGCAAATATATGCTTTCTTCCATTCTGATACTCATGGCATCTTTCTGTTTCATCTGAAACACTACCCTGCGTGCAGAGTCTAGTTAAACTACACGAAGACGAAGCTCTCTTTTAAGAAGTGAAGTCAAACGAATGCAAAGGGTACTAAAACACAGGGCTGAGAAGAAATGAGATGTCATGGCTTATCATGATGGCTTTCTTCGAGAATACATAATGCGGGCCCGGGAATGCGGGGTGCCACATTCGTTGCAACACACCTTGCAACAATGTCTTATGAGGGTAATTTCTTATATTGAGAAGTTTATCATCTATTGAAATTAAATACATGTAGCTACAAAAAGCGAATTTGTTTGAGCAGTCCGGGTCCGGGAAAGTCCATCAAGTTCGTAAACAAACCGTAGAACGTTGTAGCTACGTTCATTCAGTTCGCACACAGTTTAAAACCGATTCGGCAACGTTTTGCAGAACGCAGTGACAACTGGTTCTGGTGTAATAGCTATTTTTGTTAATTCGTTCATAAGCAGTTTTTAATACGTTCATCTCGTCTTTATTCCGTCTGCAGTACGTTGGTATCAAGTTGAGATCGGGTTAAATTGTGCGTTCGTCTGGTCTACACAACGTAACCAAACAGTCCAATTACGTCCTTAATCAGTTTAAACCAGTTGACAATTAGTTGACAATTAGTTGTACCTCGTTCGTCTCAATACGTCCTAACCCTACTATCACACCAAACTAGTTCTCACTACGTTCTCGAAAACGGGCTTAAACTGTGCACGAACGGATTTGACGTACTAAGAACCAACCAAGAACCGTTTGGGATCTGTTTACAAACTTCATGAAACTACTAGAACGAGTAGGTCCTCCACAACTTAGAGCATGCTAAAAAAATTTTGGTGATCGTCAAAACGTTGCCGAATCGGTTTTTAAACTGTGTGCGAACTGAATGAACGTAGCTACAACGTTCTACGGTCTGTTTACGAACTTCATGGACTTTTCCGGACGGGGAATGTGATTTAGAATTTTGAATCGATTCAAAATTCGATAGCGACCATGCCGTTCTGTTATCAGGTCATGATGACCTTCTAGACTAAGGGACGGTTTACACTACGTTGCACTCCGACTTGGTGCGACCTGAACGAACTGCGAATGAGATGGACGTATTGAAGACTGTTCATGAACGAAGTAGCTAATTATTTTAGACATATATCCCGACCGCAGCCAGATTGAGCCCGTTTTACGACATTTTCGTAGGACTGGCAAGAACGGGTAAGAACTAGTTTGGTGTGATAGGGGGGGGGGGGGTAATATGTTACTGAATTAGCCACCAAATTTCCATACGGTTGAACTTGTTCTAAAATAGTAAACATCGTGTCCCTAATCCGTGCAGAAGGCATTTATTTTTATTCGGTCGAGTTGGGTCTGTCTACGAACAGAATGAACGAGCTACAAACGGACTAGATTGGGGAACTCACGGCTGCAATTTACGCCTGACTACACAACGTCGTGATAAGTCCCTGGTAGGATTGAAGTACGACACTTCCGTTCGTAGTGTGTCCCCAGTGCGTCCAGGTCGTCTTAAGTACGTTATCACTCGTGCTGATTGCAGAACGTGACGATCACCAGAAAATTTTGAGCATGCTCTAAGTTCTGGAGGACCTTCTCGTTCGAGTAGTTTCATGAAGTTTGTAACAGATCCCAAACGGTTCTTAGTGGGTTCTTAGTACGTCAAATCCGTTCGTGCACAGTTTAAGCCAGTTTTCGAGAACGTAGTGAGAACTAGTTTGGTGTGATAACAGGGTTAACATACTGTTTTATTCATTAGTTTTTTAGAAATCTACCGCAAAAACATATAAAATGTTTAAAAGTTCGAATCAAAATATTTACGTTTTTTGACCCCATGTGATGAAAGACATTTTTCGACCCGAAAGCCGGAAGTTTTTTCAGCAAATGGTATTTTAAAAGAATCAAGACATGAACAACTTCATAAATATTGCTTCAAATGTTGCTGCGCTATAGTGTGCTACGGATCCTTCATATTCGGAAGTCATACCATGGACTAATAGGATCCTTTATACTGAAGTGCGTATGCGTTGATTTTGTAGTGTTTTCCCTACTAGTCCATTTGTCACTCCTATGCATCCTATAGTGAACCTATGAATTGTTAAAAACACGATGTTTTTTTGGTTAATTTATGACGATGAGGGTTTCCTGAAGAGATTTAGCTGGGTTGGACAAAAAGTCAGTTTGGGGAAAAAATAATATAGGCTAATTAGTGAGGCAATTATTGAAATATTGATTGTTTTCTATATCTTGAAATGTAAAAATGAAAGCAGCATAATTAATATGTCTAAACTTGTGTTTTCAGGGTTAATGAATAAGATATTGTTAAAATATACAAGAATAACCATGGCTGTCAGATGGGGGGGGGGGGGGGGGGAGGGTGGGGGGTGCGACGCACCCCCTCTGACAACCCCGAAAAAATTAGGGGGGAGTGGGCCATCCCTCACAACTCCCACACAAACAATTGAAAAGTTCTGAATTTATTATGTATTGTCTAAGACACTTTTAAAGTGCCCAGACATCATCAAATAGCTCCTTGATATAGTCAATGTTTCTTGGGGACTAACACTTGCTCCCCCTCTGGCATCCTCACCCCACCTCCCCCTCGGGGATCCCCCTTTGACACCCCCTCAAAAAAAAATTGAAAAAAATATGATTTTTTCTTATCTTTTTTATTGACTCATACATTTAAAAGCACCAAATAGAATCTTAAAATTGTAAAATTTTCTAGGGGGAGTGGGCCATCCCTCACCCCCCCCCCCCCCCCACAAAACAATTGAAAAGTTCTGAAATTTATTTTATGTATTGTCTCAGACACTTTTAAAGTGCCCAGACATCATCAAATAGCTCCTTGATATAGTCAATGTTTCTGGGGGACTAACACTTGCGACCCCTCTGGCATCCTCACCCCACCTCCCCTTCGCCCCCCCCCAAAAGAATTATGATTTAATCTTTTTTATTGACTCATACACTTTAAAAGTTCCCAGAAAGAACCAAATAGCATCTTAAAATTATAAAATTTTCTAAGGAGGTAGGCAATCCCTCACATTCCCCACAAAACAATTGACAAAAATTCTGAATTTATTTCATGTATTGCCTCAGACACATTTCAGGTGCCCAGACTTCATCAAATAACACCTTTATATGGTCAATGTTTCTGGGGGACAGTTATGGGGGACAAACACTTGCTCCCCCCTTTGGCACCCCAACCCTACCTCCCCTTTGGCAACCCCCAGCCCCTTTGGCACCCCCACAATTTGAAAAAATTGTGATTGTTGTTCATTTCTTTTATTGACTCATACATTTTAAAAGTGAACAGAAAGCACCAAATATCATCTTAAAATTGTAAAGTTTTCTAGGAGAGTTGGGCACCCATCACATCCCCCACAAAACAATTGAAAAAATATGAATTTCATGTATTATCTCAGAGTCACTTTTAAAGTGCCTAGACATCACCAAATAGCACCTTGAAATGGTCAATGTTTCTGAGGGAAAACCCCTTGCTCCCCCTCTGGTATCCCCACCCCGCCTCACCCTTTTATCCTCTTTGACACCCCCCAAAAAACACATTTCTTATTGACTCATACACTTTGAAAGTGAAAGTAGGGGGGGGGGGGCACTCTCAGAATTAATCAGACAGCATCTTGAATTTGTAAAATTTTACTGTGCTGCCCACTCGCTCCTCTAAGAAGAAAATGATTAAAAATCAGAATTTCTTTAAATTGATTCTATTGCCTTCTAGCACACCCTCCCCCTATTCCAATCTTTCTCCAAATTGCTCATACAATATTTAGTCTAAAAACAATATGAAGACAATAAAATACTACAAAATAGGCTGCGTGGCCTTAATAGAGAGAGTAACTGACCCCCTCCCTCTGACTTACGCGCTTTGATTTACGCGGGAAAATGACAATTTTATTTTCTCTTCATTAAAAACCGCACCCCCCTTGGAGAAAAGTGTCTTACGGGCCTGATAACTTATAAGATGGAGTGCAACTTAGCATATTTTATGATTGAAATATCGCATTTATTAAGATATTTTCTATATCAAGCTTGTAATACATAGAAAATTACTGACTAATTAACTAATTAAGGGTGTCTTTATTGATTTAATTGGGTTGCCAAAAAATAACCAATTTCAGCAGAAATGATATATGTAAATAAGGGCAGCCATTATTAATGATAGCATCACAATTGTTGTGCCCTTACTATACCCATGTTTTCAGGCTCAATGAATAAGATAATATAAAAAGATACAAGAATTATGTATTATATTTTAATGTACTACATTATATGCAAATTAGCCAAAATGTTTTCAGTGTCGAGTCAGATATACGGTAATGTTAAAAAATACAATGATAACTTTTTAGATATTGTGCATATATGCAAATTAGCATATTTATTATTGGTATTTCGCATTTATTCAAAATATTTTGTTTATCAAGCTTGCAGTACAAAGGAGTGACTACTTGGTGGTTTCCTTAAATTCTCAATAATTTAATTGGGTTGCCAATTATTGAATTTCTAACATATCTTAGAAATGAAAAATTATAGCCCTGGGACCTGGAGACCCATGTTTTTAGCTTCAATGAATAAGATAGTGTTAAAATATACAAAAATAACTTATCAGATAGTGTACATATTATATAGTATGCATGTTTAGCATATTTAGAGATATCAAACGTTTTTATGATGAAATTAGATGTGTGTCATCACCAATAGTGACAAACAAATCAATACATTACTTGATTTATGCAGGTGTTTGATGTATAGAAAAATAATATAACATGAAACAGATCCCTGAATCACACCATGTGTAATTAATGAAGTATGGTTGGATGAGACAATGTGTTGGTGTTCTTAGCTATTTTGCCATGTTACCACTATTCCACAGTTGATTTCATCGTTTGTAAGTTTATTACAAAATAGTATGGTCAATTGAGTCAAAGGCTTTCAAAAATCGCTTTTATATCATGGACATCTTCATTTGCATATATAATTTTTTCCCCAAGGTTGCCATTTGTCCAACCCAGCTAAATCACTTCATAAAACCCCTATGATAGTGATTCCACAATAAAAACATCGTGTTTTTACAGATTCAAAGGTTCAGAAAATGACACATCGACTATACTGTGGTTGGAAGTTTAAGGATGCAAGAGCTGTTTTTCTAGTTTTCCTGGCTGTGGCTCTGCTCACGATTTTTGGATCTTTTCTATTTAAACGCAAACCAATTCTCACGGGATACAACTCTATCTTCACAGGTAAGTGTCACTAGAGAAATTTTATTTAAGGACTCTGTCTCTAAAGTACCATGCATTTTTAAAATCCACTTCAGCCTTATCATCAGCCTTTGATATAAATCTTTCTCGAAAAAACCACTGGCCTAGTAAGTGACAATGTGGAATGTGCCAATTATAAAAATGGAATCAATTCAATTAGCCTAGGCCAAGCTCCATATATAATGGTACAGTGTTCGTGGTTAAAGTTTTTCCAAAATTTGAATTCTGCAGTATCAAAAAATACTTTGTATTTCAAAACCATTGCTTTAAAATGGCATACACATTTTTAGTTTTCACCACTTCTACATGTCATTACATTTATTTTAATATAGGCCAGTCTCCTCCAAAGCCTAAAATATTTACAAATTTTACATCGGGGATATCAGACTCTCCAAGAATATTCTGTTGGATGCTGACAACTCCTGAGAACTTGAACACCAAAGCTAAAGCTGTCAGAGACACTTGGTCAACCCGATGTGATGGTCGTTTGTTTGTTACATCTGATTTTACCGATGACCAGTTCCCCGTTTTGGGCCTTGGTGTTCCGGAAGGCAGAGATTATTTAAGTGCAAAGTCATTCACTACATTTAAATATGCATACGCCAATTATTTGAATACTTTTGATTGGTTCTTAAAAGCAGACGACGATACTTACGTCATAATGGAGAACCTTAGACATTTTTTGATGTCTTATAAACCGTCAGAGGCGTTGTATTTCGGTCAGTATATCCCAACGAATGGAGTAAATGGTCTCCCTTGCAAACAGGGGTACAGTAGTGGTGGTGCAGGGTATGTCCTCAGCAGAGAGGCGCTCAGACGGATGGAGGAAATAGGAGCAACAGATACAAAGTACCAATGCAGTACTGCTCCTGTCACTGGCTTTGAGGACGCAGATGTGGGCATATGCTTGGAGAATCTCAATGTCACATTAGGAGAATCACGTGATAATCAAAATCATTTGACATTTCATTCATTTGACCCCGTCAATGTCTTAAACAAAGATGAAGTCCTCTCTGAATATTATCATTACAAAAAAGGAAGAACTCAGCTTGGCAACGGGGTAGGTCTTTTTCAAATTGTTGTAAAATAACAGAGAGATTTCACGTAGCGTTTTCAGCGTATCTCACCCAAAATAGGAGTTCTTATTACGTTGAAACGTGTTGCCCAACGGACGTAAAGCTGTGTACGAACTACGATCGTTTTACTAGCTTCGTGGACCTACTTTGACAGGGAGGTGCTTAAGAACTCCGAACCTGTTTTTCCTAGCGTCCATCCTCTTGGCTCATTCATTTTATTCGCAGACAGACCTAGCATCAGATCGACCAAATGACGTTTACAGTCAGTCGTGATTTTATGGGAATGCGTTCAAACCAAAATAAATACTTCTGAAGGATTTGACAACATAATTTTTAGACATTCATAAAAGTATAGGTCTCTTGAAGACTGTTTATGAACGAACTGGAATCATTTTTAGGACATACCATACAGAGCACAGTCCGTTTTGCGATTTTAAAGATTTTAGGACGTTTTGCTAACTAGTTTGTATGACTATTGGGTTAATAAGGAGTTTAAGCTTACATATAAAATCGAAACGCCAACCTATACGCATGTACAATAGCCCATACAAATGCATCGCTTAAATATCTTCCGTTCACGTTATGGTTGGAAAAACATTACACGCTTAAACTCCCTAATATTAGAGCCTAAGTGAACGTACCGAAAACATTAAAACCTCACCGTTTAAAACGTAATATTTACAATTTCAATTTTTTATAAACACGATAATATGACATCCGTTTTGAGAGAGACGTTCCACACGTGATAAAATCCATAATTGCTTATCAAGAACCTTCTGTCAGAAGAAACGCCAAGTACCTCCTATATTGACACATTATGTTTCAAATATGATATTTTGACCTCAAATTCAAATCGAGATAAGATTGCCAGATAAGAAACAGCTAATTATAATATATTAAGCATACCGTGTTTTGAGAAATAAACAACATGACACTCAACTTGTTTTAACAGGAAGCAATTTCATGATACATTCCGTCTTTTCATGATAATTTACACCAAAACTTTATCAATCTCATCTCCATATATGGCATTTCTTGGTTGAAACTATACAAGTCTTCACATTTGTTTTAATGTTATATATTTGTTCATGTTAATATTGCCTTGTATGAATTCTTTTCAAGGTTGATCGCATCCTGAGCAACACAACGATATCCTTCCATTATATAAACCCAGGCATGATGTACTTCATAGATTTTTTACTGTATGACTTGCATCAACACGCAGGTTAACCATGGTTCGACCCTACTAGGATTACAGTGCGACTTGCATCAGCACGCATGTCAATGGTTCGATCCTGCAAGGATTTCTGTACGACTTGTATTAACACGCACGTTAATGGTTCCACCCTATAAGCATTACTATACGACTTGTATTAACATGTACGTTAATGGTTCGGCCCTACTAGGATTACTGTTCGACTTGTATTTACTCACTCGTTAATGGCTTGTCCTTACAAGAATACTATACGACTGTTCGTTCTTAACACGCACATTAATGTTTCTACTCTAGAAGAATTACTGTACAATTTGTATTAAGACGCACGTTACTGGTTCGACCCTACAAGAATTACTACATACGACGTGTGCATGTTAATGGTTCGACCATACAAGGATCATTGTACCACTTGCATCAACACGCACGATACTGTTTCGGTCCTCCAAGGATTACTATACGACTTGTATTAACACGCACGTTAATGGTTCCACCCTATTAGGATTACTATACGACTTGTATTAACATGTACGTTAATGGTTCGGCCCTACTAGGATTCCTGTACGACTTGTATTAACTCGCTTGTTAACGGCTTGTCCTTACAAGGATACTATACGACTGTTCTTAACACGCACGTTAATGTTTCTATTCTAGAAGGATTATTGTACAATTTTTATTGACACGCACGTTAATGGTTCGACCCTACAAGAATTACTATATACGACTTGTGCATGTTAATGGTTCGACCATACAAGGATCATTTTACCACTTGCATTAACACGCACGATACTGTTTCGGTCCTCCAAGGATTACTATACGACTTGTATTAACACGCACGTTAATGGTTCCACCCTATTAGGATTACTATACGACTTGTATTAACATGTACGTTAATGGTTCGGTCCTCCAAGGATTACTATACGATTTGTATTAACACGCACGTTAATGGTTCGACCCTACAAGGATTACTACATACGACTTGTGCATGTTAATGGTTCGACCATACAAGGATCATTGTACCACTTGCATCAACACGCACGATGATGTTTCGGTCATACAAGGATAAAATACGATTTGTGTTAACACGCAGGTTAATGGTTCGACCCTACAAGAATTACTACATACGACTTGTGGATGTTAATGGTTCGACCATACAAGGATCATTGTACCACTTGCATCGACACGCTCGATAATGTTTCGGTCCTACAAGGATTACTATACGATTTGTATTAACACACACTTTAAAAGTTTGACCCTACAAGGATTACTGTACGACTTGTATTAACACGCACGTTAATAGTTTGACCCTACAAGGATTACTGTACGACTTGTATTAACACGCACGTTAATAGTTTGACCCTACAAGGATTACTGTACGAATTGTATTAACACGCACGTTAATAGTTTGACCCTACAAGGATTACTGTACGACTTGTATTAACACGCACGTTAATAGTTTGACCCTACAAGGATTATTGTTAGTACCTCAGTGTAAATACTCGCATCTGATTGGTCAATTAGCGGTCAACATTTTTGCCTGTACCTCACTTGTGCATCATGGGATATCATATTATTGACCGCGTATGTTACTGTACTACACTTGTGAATTATGGGAAATATGACGTCACAATGTTTACAGAAAAAAACATGGTAGTCGGACATTTTGTACACGTTGATGAAAGTGATATTTTGACTTTTCTACACGACGAGTATAGCAACAATACAAATAGAAACGCAAAATTAACATTAATTTACTAGTGAGTACGCAGTTA
This sequence comes from Owenia fusiformis, assembly GCA_903813345.2. Taxonomy (NCBI): domain Eukaryota; kingdom Metazoa; phylum Annelida; class Polychaeta; order Sabellida; family Oweniidae; genus Owenia; species Owenia fusiformis. The sequence continues at coordinate 11,786,912 of CAIIXF020000012.1, forward strand.
TGTGCCAAAAACAGAGAGTTTAGCTTCCACTGTCTTCAGATTTTCTTAAAAATTATTGCTGGCGTGGTTCGTAGAAAAGATTGTGAAATGAAGCCATGATTCAAGTTGATGACTGTCGTATATATATTATGAGTATTATTAGTTTCTTCTGACTAACAAAACAATTGTAGACCTCTCCATTCGGTCAACCGTCAAAATCATATACCTCGACTGTAAACCTTGAAACACTGTTGACCTCGACCTTCGGTCTCTGTCAACAGTAGTTTCTCGGTTTACAGTCTCGGTATACAATTTTGCCGGTTGACCTCTGGAGAGGTCAACAATTGTATACTGTACGACTTGCATTGACATGCACGTTAATAGTTTGACCCTCCAAGGATTATTGTTAGTATCTCAACGGAAATACTCAATTCTGATTGGTTGATGAGCCGTCAACAATATGTACTGTTGACTGTTACTAGGTACTGTTGATCGCTACTTTTGAAAAAATGTTTTTTAAATGTTGTTGATTTTTTTAATTTTGAAAAAAATGAAAAAATAAGTTGTGAAAAAAAATATTCGACGGTTTGGGAGTTCACGTGATATTCGATAATACATCCTTCCAATTATTATATTCTTCGGACTAGTAAAACAATGTTAACCTCTCTCTATTCGGTCAACTGGCAAAAGACCTCCGGTCTCGGTCAACAGTACCTTCAAGGTTTACAGTATCGGTATACAATCTTGCCAGTTGACCTCAAGAGAGGTCTACAACTGTATATTGTTGAATGCTAATTGACCAATCAGATGCGAGTATTTACACTTGCTGGAATTACACCTGGCGTTTTACAAAAGCTTCTTCGGTTTTAACCAGGTTTAAGAATTAGGTGTAATCACGATTGCGGTTTTACAAAAGCGCTTTTCTAAAACTCCAAGAACCCTTGTCACTAGTAAACGGCATAAGTCGTTAGGCGTTTTAAGTGTGCAGTGTAATACCGATCGGTTTTTGTAAAACGCCTTACCCGGGTTTTTACTAGTTTTTAACATTTTCCCTAAACGAAATATTTGATACATTTGAAACATTTGATACATGATGAGACATCCGGTCACGCTGCTATCTGGCTATATCTAAATTGAAAAATGGATGATGGTCGCCAGGTCACATCAAAATCAAGTGTTATCTTCAGAGAATATGTACATATTTTTCTTTCACCTTTTATTATGTTTTCTCATAATTAATAAAAGATAAAAAATATGCAATGTCATGCATTTCTAATCAAATTATGGAAGATCAGTTTTGTCTTAGATGCAAAAAGAATACATTTACAGGAGATGTACACATACATGTATGCTGGATGTTATCCATAACTACATCGTTAAAAGTGCACGAAAGGCGTTTTAGAAAAACAGGTGTAATTCCAATATATAAATCCTAAGACGCTTTAGAAATGCAGGTGTAATCAGAATGGCGATTTTGTAAAGCGTCTTCCACTAAAACGTTTTAGCGGATTTTGTGGTGTAATTCCAGCAACTGAGGTACTAACAATAAATAATGCGTTATCAACACGATTTACTGGAATGAAGTGCCCCTTCGTACAGTTTCTATGCCATTCAACCAATCAGTATTACGATTACAATAACAGTGTGAAATCGACTTTATGGAAGAATCACTGTTGTAACCTCATGGCAATGTGCTTCACTTTCCTTAAGCGATGAGTCCGAGAATAAGCAGCATTGTGAAATTATATATCGATAATCATGATCGAATAAATACTATATTGAAAGTTCTAATCTGTTGCTGAAAATATTACCCTCAAGTCAAATATTTTAGAATATATTCCAGTATTTCGAGCGTTATTGCAAGAGCTTCATACGATTGTCATACTCTTTGAAACACGGCATATCACGAACATTTGATATGGATAGATATTATGTGATATTATGGCGTTTACGCTGCAATGTTATTTACCTCTAAGGCTATAAATATAATTGATATTTTAGAACTGATAAATAACATTTTACAGAGTTCCATTTTCCCATTTCTTTCTCCTCATGTTGTACATTTCTCTAGATATGCACGACGGGGCCGTTTCCATTTTTTCAAAATATGTTAATTTCTTGGGACTCCCTGCATACATGTATGTTTTGTCTACTACTTTTAAGTATACCATTTAACTATACACTGTACGTCTTGATATTTGAAATTTTATTTTATGATCTTTATTTCGATGAATGGATTTCATGCCGTCTTATTTGCATTTTGATTTAGGAGTCTACACATTTTTGAAATTGTGATACATTCTTTCGACCTTAAGTTTCGACGTGGGTGTTTAGTATATAGGTTGAATGGTTGGCGTTTGTAATATAACAAATTGTTACATTTTTGCATCGGCTTTCAACAAGAACCATCTGCATGTATGGCATATGCATATGACGGCATTGTGAAGTAATGCAAACGCCAATAAAAAAGTACTGTATTTTTAGCATTAATCGTGTTAATTTTGACACTAATCTTTGATTTATTTGATATTTGATTTGGCAAAAGAACATATGATAACAAAGTATAGTACTTCAAAGGAGAAACATCAAATTATTGGGAATTATCTGCCTATTCAAGCTGTCTCACCCCCCTGAATAAAATATGTTATTTTTTAATTATTTAAAATTGAATTGCAATGTGTTTTATGTTATGTTAAGTTTCCGGTTGTTTCGAAAATATTGAAAAGAATAATTAGAAATAGTCAGTTGTGAAATCATAACGTTCGTTCAACTGTCAGAAAAAATTGCAAATACAAATATCGGATGTACTAGGATCACAGCTGATTGCGGAAAGAAGCGAGACGGAAGCAGAAATGCCGAGGTGAGAGTAAAACAGTTTCTTTCCATATTATTATTTTCATCTTCTAATTTTTTATGTTATTGTGAACAAAGGCCCAGTAAGAGCTTTTCAAAAAGTATAGCAATCACATATAAATATAGACTTAAGATTGAAAAAATCATCCAAAATGCTGTCTTTTGCCGAACGTGACCATATTCCATAGTACAAACGACATCAGTATTTAAAAGCAATTGGAAGCTGTAAAATAGTAACAGCATTTTTTTCAAAAATCACGCCGATATCACCCTTACAATCCTGATTATATTTTCTGAAAATATTACTGAGATTCAGACCAAATATGGACGTTTTTTAAAGATGTAAAATGCGAAAATCATGATGTAGGGTATTTATTTTGCAAAAATACAAAAAACTAGGTCATTCTAAACATTTTTTTGCATTTGAGTAATGGAAAACAAATCGGTGATGAAAAACCTTCAAAAGGTCCGATTGCAAACACAATATATGAATAAATACTCTATTTAATTTTCTAATTTTATGCTTGTATTTTGAACTTTTTCAGTATTATTAAAAAGTGACGAGATTGTAAATTTTTGGGTTTCTCGATCAAAAAGGATCTTGAAATCGAAAGCACCCACCCACTCGGTCTTTGCCATCTCTTTAGCTCAAGCTAATTGAATAAATTGCCGACATGACGACTCCACCCTCTTCCTGCCTACATACAATACCTCGAAAATCATTTATGCTTCAGCTTTAAGCGTTCCATCTTTATTTTGGTACTGCTGTTTGTGTCAGTCACGGCCAAGAGAAAAACCGAAAGAAGATGTAGGTCCGGGGGCCCCTCTACTGGTGATTTCAAGCACTATTCTCGGACCTTGCATCTCATGGGACAAGGTTATAAAGAGGTTGTTGTTCCTAAAACACCGTTGATTCAATGGTGGCACAAGCTTCACAACTGGACAGGTAGAACAACAAAAGATGCAATCATTGCCAAAGGTAAGTTCTTAACAAAAATCTGTTAAACTGTTTGCAGTTAAAATAACAATTTATTAAGATTACGGCCATTTACATATATTATAAAATATCAGGTTTTATAATCGATAGGATAGTTGACTTTAATCATGTCGTACAGGAATCCTAGTAGGGCCGAACCATTAACGTACATGATAATACAAGTCGTATAGTAATTATTAAATATACAGTGAACGACATGTGAATATAATATATTTTCGTTTTTTAGGTCTAGAAGCGCTTCAATTTTTCAATGATCGATATGGCATTGATTTGATGGATCTTGTTACAACAGATGAACTGTACTTTGGCAACGTGTCACGCATCATCAATGTCACCCCGACCGAGTCCTATAGATTCAGAACCCTCGTACTAAAATGGCTCCCGGGAAATGATTACAGAGTGACTGTAGAAACGATTGGAAAGAGGGTGAACTACTTTGAAAATCCCGCTATAGTCAACGATCTTATGTACGAGGTCGTTCCTCTGGAAATGGGCGTATATGGCGGGACATATTCTGGCAAGAAAACCACGAACCATATTATAGGTTTTGGGGAGTACTGGATTGATTTTGAAAAGTATTGTGGGCTTGAAAACAAGGCGGTAAGCATGGCAATGCTCCTTCACATTTTTAGAACGCGTATACAGTAGTTAGTAAATAGCTCGGACCAGGTTATCTTGAACCGTCGTCATCTCCCGGGCTCATTATGCCTCAGTCACATTTGATCTGCGGCAACAGTACGATGGCCGTGCTTCCCAACATAGAGAGAAATATATATAGCATAAAATATAGAGATAAGCCCTGAGATGTAGATTTTCTACAGCGATTTTGTAAAGCTACGGCCACCGTATGGCCCCCGTAGATCAAATATGATTGAGGCTACGGACTCGGTGATCTCCCCAGGATTTCTTCTCAGGTGGGTGCAAAATTCTCATTTTCATTATTCAGACCGAAATTGGTCAAAATATGCCAATTTTTCATGATTTTTCTCATTTTCAAATGGGTGCAAATAGATTTTCAAGTGGGTGTAAGCCTGTTTTGAAAATCTCAGGTGGGTGCTGCGCCCACTTGCTTTAGTGCTATGGAGATCACTGATGACTTGATTCATTTTTAAAGGAGACACATATATTGTGTGCTTATATTTAAATTCGAACTCCTTTTAGGTCACTATATTCCATTGGTCTGATGTCCCGGCGGATCCACCATTGTATGTATGTAGCGTGAACAGTTCCACCTGGGGGCTTGGTCAGGGTCAGGGAGCAATTTGGATGGACGGTGATAGATCTGTTCTCCAGGAGTTAATAACATTTCCACCTCCATAATTCAGGATTAAGATTAAATAAATACGCAGATAGGTACTGAATAATAAGTGTTCTGTTTTAATTAAAAGTCAACCGCGACATTAAGGATGATACTGAACGAGACAGATGGCATTTTTGCCAATCTATTGAATTAGCAAGAATACCTTGCACATTTAATGCCAGCGCCAGAAGTGATGTCAAAAGTTTCCAACTTCTTTTTGAACGGTGTAGGGCGGTCGGCGTTCGGCATTTGTTTATCAAATTTATTTATTTATTGCATTACCACAAATACAATGTACATGGGTATAGGGAAACAATCTACACTATGAAATGGTAAATATGTTCTACTCATACTTCACTGGTGATCCGCTCGATTACGCTGGTTACCGAAACGGTTCGTTTCTGTAACTTAAGTGAGGAATTAAATCGACGATTCTGTTGTCTTGTGAACTATGTGTTCGCAAATATACATACGTTTGTGATAAAAATGTCATCATGGGAATTCTGCCTACAACGTGTGAGAGAAAGAAAAAAGAAAAATCGTACCTTCGATGTTCCGACATTTGGTACCAAAACGAACCGTTTCGGTAACCAGCGTAATCGAGTGGATCACCAGTGTACTTAATAATACTCTTTATACAAGAACATGATGTTGGAGATGCTTTTTAAAAGCAATCCCAAGAGAATCTGAACCAAGCGTGATTAAATGTTCAATTACGAAACTACTCCATCGATTTGCTTTATGGCTATATTTCATAAAACCAATACAAGTTCAGTTCAAAATAAAGTATACAGCGATAGGTCAGTGAACCCAAAAATGATAGCACAGGGAGTCTAGTACATAACCCCTAAAGCTGGAATAATACCTACGACTTGCTTATTATTGACATTTACTTTTTGTACAATGGTTATGAGCCCCTGGCATGGCTTTATTTTCTTTGTTTTCATATTGATTTATTTTGGCCTTTGATGTGTCTTTTGGTTCTGATCTCGAAGTCATTAATATCTATGAGAGTCTTTGAGAATTAGCATATGTATCTTTTACAAATAATTATACTCTGCTCTGATGCCAAGAAGGGAATTGCCCTTTCGTTCGTTTTAAAGCTAGACTCTGCGCGTTCAGGGGAATGTTACTTTTGAAGTATGCATCTCGAATGGAACGAAATATTTGCTTGATTATCCACTGTTATGCTTCTCATATATGGTTTCTAGATCTGCAACATGGGGAAGTGGATATCAAAAATAGGAAATATTCATTCTTATCCAATGGTTACAAGGATATAGATCGAATATCAGGTGAAGATATATTTGATATGTGGATCAAGATATCATATTTTAGCCCAAAAAATCCCCAAATCATCGAATATCACTTCTCAAACCATCGAATATCACTTCTCAAAAAGTGATATTCGATGGTTTTAAAAGTGTTATTCGATAGTTTCAAAAGTGATATTCGATGGTTTAGATTTTTTGTGATTTCCCATGAGATAAACGGACAATCCTATGGTTTTTCAAAAATATCAATTACATCCACTCATGGATATCAATATCTTCACTCATTCGCTGCACTTACTCATGAAGATATCAATATCCACTCATGGATATAAATTATATTTTTTTCAAAACCATAGGATATTCCTATATTATAAATTAGGGAATATTCTGTATTCAGAACGAGACTAAGTTACATTCACATACGAAGCTCTACTATCTTTAAATGGATAGTATACACCACAGGGAAATATCATATGTTATCCCATGATTACAAGGATATAGATCTAATAACACGTGAAGATATACTTCATATGTGGATCAAGATATCATATTTTAGTTAAACATCCTCAAACAATCGAATGTAACTTCTTCAAACTGATATTCGATAGTTTCAAAGTGATATTCGATGGTTCCTAAGGTGATATTCGATGGTTTCGATTTTTTCAATTTTCTTTCATATTTTCAATTGATTAAAAATTATACATATTTACATTTTTTCAAAACTTTTTTTTCAATATTAGTTTTTGCTCGATAATGAAACGGACAATCCTCTTTTTTATTCCATGGATATCAGAAATGATATTTTTCAAAACCATAGATTACTCTTTTAGTATTTGATGCCATATGTTGAGAGTTCAATCAACTATAGAACGAGAAACATGATAGTGAGATGATAATTAAAAATGTGTTTTTGTAGAGCAGGAGAAATTGATATCCTTGATTTCCTCTAGCATTTAAACAGCCTGGGCTCTTTCTCTAAATATATATTAAAAAAGTAAAACGAAGCAGAGTCGCATACATCTACAATAAGTAACAAAACCATAGATTATTCCTTTAGTATTTGATGTCATACGATGAGATTTGAATCAACTATAAAACGAGAAACATGATAGTGAGATGATAATTAAAATTGTGTTTTTGTAGAGCAGGAGAAAAGTCCTTGGAGAAATCCTTGATTTCCTCTAGCATTTAAACAGCCTGAACTCCTTCTCTAAAAATATATCAAAAAAGTAAAACAAAGCAGAGGCGCATACATCTAAAATAATGTATTGTTTTCGTCGATATCTAGACGATCGATTTCGGTTATTAATAAATCTGAGATATGATCGTGTAATCATGGTAAAAGTTATAATGGGAAAATGAATTTAAAATTAAACGGTATTTTTTGCAATGTAAGACGTGTGCCGTTTTCAATAACTTTGATCACAACTGGCTTCAGGTATGCTTCCAGCAGAAAAAATATTTCTAAGCAATGCATGGGTTGAGTGGTTAATTTTGTCCGAGAATAGGAATATTAAAAAACGTACTCATCGATTGGATCTAAAGGTTTACATGTTTTTAAAAATTGTGAAGCTAAACTCACAAGGGAAAATTAATAAAATAACAGATGTATTTACAATATAAAGGGAAATTACCGAATACATTTTTACCAATTCTACGGAAAACGTAATAATATGTTTATCTTACAGCATCTTATTCCACATATAATAGAAAATGGTTTAATTCAAAATGTTTTCTTGCATCTATCCACATACAATGTGATATAAACTGTTTCTGATATTACAGTATGAATTAATACTGCAGTATGTTAATATTGAATGTAGACACGATATCAGATTACTAGTATACTTATTTATTCTTATGACATTCGTATATCCGTTCATCAAAACCACTGGCAACATTAGAAATCAGACTCTCCATACAGTGGTTTAATTGAACTCATTAAGTTCTTGATCTGTTTGAAAGGATTTCTTCTTATTATCTCCCGTATAGTTGGTTTCTGATGCTTGAATGTTATCCCACCTTCAATTTTAATATGACACTCGCGCGGCCGCATATCAACGGTAAAGTCATGTTCACTAACATGTTCACCGTTACTTGAACTTTCGTTTCTGTTAGGATGGATTATGACTTGATCAAACAGTTCATCTTCAATTGGTGAATTGTCGTCAAGTATAAAATTCATTTCATTACGATATGAACATGATGTTGTGATCTGCTTTTCATCTTCATCATTTATTCTATATTGCGCAGCTCTCATATTTCCAATCTCCTCAGTTGTCGATTCAATATTGTCGTCTGTATGAGTAACCGTAGGCTTTACCCTCCTTGACCTACAACAGAGCATTTTCAATTCTTTATAAAATACGGTCACAACGATGATAAGCAGTTGGTCACAGCTCAAACCATCTCCCGTATGCGAGTTCGATTTTTCCAGATGTTTTTTATATTTGCTCAAAACAAAACTCAGCTTTGGGCCACGCTTTTTGGATTTCCATTTTACGCGTGGCTCAGGCGTACACCAACAAGACTGACATATTTCCTTGAGAGTTAAATTTTTACAATTCACAATACTATCTTTACATTTAAGTTGTTTGATGTGACGTCTTGTAGTGATGATATCACTAAGAACTATCAATCCAATTAATGTTATAAGTACAATCAAAGCAAGAGTACCAAATGCCTTAGCAGATGTCCTATTATCAGATTCAGTATAATCTGATTCCTGAGAGTAGGGTGTAGTGTAGGCAGAATAGATTTTGGTGGTTGTTGAAGAGTCTGAAGGTGTTATACGCGCACTACTTGTTGAAGAGGCAGTAGATGACGACACGGTGCTTTCTGATGCAATGCCTGTCATACTCGATGAAGAAGTATACGACTGGACGGTACTTTCTGATGGTTTGGTTTCAGGTTCTGTTGCTGTAAAATTAACATCAAAAAAGCATATAGTTACCAAACATAATCATAGCCAAGCATGTTGCATTGACTTGAACAAATAGACGTTTTATCAACTAAAAGCGGTTAAAATTGAAGTCGATAAGGTAGTATTAAATTTCTTAAGCCCAACTTTGCCTCGCATATTTATTGTTAACTCATCAATTGTTTGATCCTGGCTACTCCAATGTGACAAAAAATACATCTGAACAGAAACCCTTTTAAATATTTAGTTTCAAAATTTAAATACATTTCAGTACCTTTGCTACGCCACTGTGACCAAAAATTCACCTGAACAGAAAACCTTTTTAATATTTAATTTCAAAGTTTAAATATTATACATTTAAATACCTTCGCTTTGACAGTTAACACCTGTCCATCCTGGCTTGCATGTGCAACTCCATTTCTCGACGTCACTTGTACATTCCCCGCCGTTATGACAAGGTTCACTGATGCAATGCCAACCTACGACTTTATTCACAAGATAAATATATAAAATTGTTTTCAAAACAAGGTTCCATATCGGAATTCGAGCTGTGTTCATATTTTTATTCTCCGATTCAATGACAGACTAGCATTGAAATCCTAGTTTTCTGATATTTTCGATATATAGTCAAAACTTTAACGATTTTGATTATGCAACTTGTTACCATGGCAAAAAACGACTCCCTTCTATGAATTTCACTAGTCTGACTGCTATTCATGATCAGATATACTTCTATGATTTCAAAACGAAATTAAACCCTAAAGAAGATGATAACTGATTCAGCAATAGTTAAATTATAATACTGTCAACATGAAGTTAAACATGATCTATTTTATTGTTTCTATATTTTTAGTTTTAAGCGCAGCATAATACATTTCTTGTAAAAGCAAAGTGATTTTGATACCCTGTCGCATAAACGTTCCTGGCAATTTGTTCGAATTCCTTGACTCTACTTCCACTGAATGATCGTGACATCGATCAAAGAGGTCGTTGAGTTTCACCTGTTCCTTTGGCGATTGCATCTTATGAATCGATTTTGCGCTAAATCACGTACAATTTTAGAAGAAAATAAATACAATCTGCTCAATTCTCCGATTTAAGTATACCGTTTGGGAAATGGTTGGATTCTCTGTTATATTGGTGTCTTAGCTTGTATCCGCGAAAGTAACTTTTGGCTGTCGGCTGCCGGATTAACCTACTATTTTATTATCAACACATTTAGATATGAATAGCCCGAGGGGGATACTCCCATATATTGGCTATATGGGGACGTGCCGCTAAAGTGGGTCACTTTCTCGCCGAAAAATCTCTAGATGTGGGTCCCATTTTGAAGAAAAAACTAGATATGGGTCCCATTTGATGAAAAAATCCCTAGAACTCGGTCTACTTTTTAAAAATCCTAAAACTGGGTACTGTTTTTGAAAAAAATCGGCAAAAGTGGGTCTTGTTTTTTTAAAATTACATTGAAGTGGGTCTATTTTTGAAAGAAAAACCCTAGAAGTGGGTCCATTTTTAAAGAAAAAATCCCTAGATGTGGGTAAATATTTGAGTCTCAGCGGCACCCCCCCTGTACAAAACTTTGACCAGTACACCCCCGGGATGAATAGTACCTGGCACTATTCTGTTTATATTTAAATGAGCTGGTCATAAAATGGTAGATTAATCCGGTATATACTAACAGAGGAAAATATAAGCTTAATCGAATCTTAATACGCAACCAAGTAGCTATATTTTTGCGAACTCGTTCAGAAGCAGTCTTTAATACGTCCTTAAACAGTTTTAACCCGTTTGCAATTAGTTCTACCTCGTTCTCAATAGTCCTCAGACAACTCGTTGTACATGTAAAACGTCCCTAGTCCGATTACGACGGTTCCGTTCGTAGTACTTCCAGCTCGTCGTTAGTACTTTGTCACTCGTTCTAATTGTAGAACGTGACGACCACGAGATATATTATATTATGTTACATGTAGTTGTTTATCATTTTGTGCATGTTTGTATCCATATAAAAAATAATGATTGTAATAATTAATTCGGAGTTCTTTTGACATGAAATATAATTTACAAACAGCTTTGCTTATAAAAGGAAAAAACCCTCAAATGTTTGAGAGATGATGTTTTTACAACTGGATATTTCTCTCGATTTTGGAAAGCTACGGCAGCCGTACAGTTGTAGTAGATCAAATATGTCCAAGGCATTAGTTATTAGAAAGTCTTATTATCCACGTGAATTTGACTAGTTTATTAAGATTACTTTTAGATTTTCATTTCACAGAATTTCCGGGATCACATATTTTGAATCACAATTTTTTAAAGAAATACATGATAATCCAGATATCACAACCGATTAACTATGTTTTAGTAACTCACCCGCGGTTTGGCAGCTTTAATCAACGATTTGCTCAACCACTCCTGATTATTCAGATCAATTTAATTTGCCATTTGATTTGCAACAAGACATCCATAATAAGGCTTATGTTAAATCGAATTTCAAATGTTGCTGTTTATGCTTTTCAATGTGGAATTTCTAGATATCGATTCTGCATTGGTAATTTCATACCCAATACCCGAATACAATAGGATCATTCTTTGCAATGAATTCAAAATTAACGGAAACTGTCTTTAGACGGCGCTTTTGTATTTTATGAGATACCAATCAAAGAAACGATATGCAATATCTGCAATATACTCTAAAATATCTCTAATGTGCGCATAATAACAGTTATTTCATTCCTATCTGCAATTACCATTTTCTTTGAGAAAAGTAAAATCTATACATCGGAGAGATCCCAAAACTAACGTAAATTCCTTCATCCGATGCGACATATTTGCGACATACTCGCCCAATGGAGGTCAGTCCAAAACACCTCAGAATAAACGTACAATAGAACCTGTATATCTGAACACATGGCTTATCCGAACACCTCCCAATCTGAACAAATTTTTCGGTGCCATTTTTCCTCCCATTAACTCCCATGTTAAAAAGACCTTGAAATGTGAACGCCTCCCAATTTGAGCAGTAAACAGTCATATTTGAAAAATTAATTAATCTTAAGTCTAATCTGAACACTTTTCATAAATTTTCACTTGTTTAATACAAAATTGCTATGATACCCGATAATTCAGTCTTCAGTGCTTCATTTGCTTTCATTTTATATTTCCGAGAGGACTACGCTCTGCTAGGAGAGTTACTACATATAATGGGTAATTCGTAAACGGGAAATGTCTTTATTTTCCCCAAAATATAACCGTGTACTTTGTTTTTTTCCTTATGAGAGTGATAACACTCCGATCTTGTATTGATATTATTATTCAGAAATAAGGCTAGATATCATCTATCCATTGTGTCATTTATTGGTGTAGAGGATTGAGGCTAATTTGCTGTGCACCTACGGGTGACAATTTAAATATATCACCCGTGTACATATTTTCACAAAATCTGAAGAAAATCGGTCCACTTGTACACTATTTGAGTCACGCTCCTGGAACTCCGGGAAGATGGACAAATGGACGGATGGCTTTACTGTATCCCAATCGAATTTCGCTCCTACGTAAAATTATTCGTAAATTACCAAAATTAGAAAGAGGAGGTTCAGGTCGACATATTCACACTAGTTTTATTTAGTTTGAAAAATGTTTTGAATGCAAAATGGCGATTCATAACAATTCATGGCTTCTGATGTCGGCCGACCATTTTGCCGTTATATGAGCAATTCAAAATATAAAATTTCCATAATAGTTTCTTAAGTATCACCACAATATTAATATCATTATATCAATATATCAATTAACTGTTAACGTCTTCAGTTTATTGAGCTTATTTATCCGCACCATATGTTAATATTGAGTTTATATCTCGTAATTGTTTTATAAAGTTACAGAGAAAACAACTTTATTGTTAAGTTATTCAACATTAGCCATGTCACTATTGGCCGCGCCGGTTGTTTTGATGTCGATCATTGTCATTCCCCCATGACAAACACGACCCACGGGAGCTTTAAGACTCGATGCACCGAGCCTATCCCTATATAAATGTGATTTCTCCTTTCCCTTGTATGGGTCAACGGTTGTAACTGTTGGGTCTCGTGGAACCATTTGAAATCCAATTTGCTTTTGAGGCGACGTATTAAATAAACTAACTGTTGAAGCGTGTGCATCGTTTTCATCTTCATCATCTAGTTTATAGCGGTCAGATGAGCTATCTTTTGCTAGATTCATACGTACAGCAAGTTTCCTTCGCGACCTACTTGGACTCTGAAAATTAAAGACCCGAGGGTCATTGGTTTAAACTAAGCTTGTATTTGAAATTTGCAATTGCAACTTTCGGCTGTCAGCTACGTGATTAACCTACTATGAATAGCTAGGTAGCAAGGTTTGTAATTAGGCGTTTTACAAAATTAGTACCTGTCACTATTCTATTCATATTTAACTGAGTTGGTCATAAAATAGAAGGTTAATCCGATAGCCGACAGCCGAAATTGCATTAGCGAATACAAGCAATTTTGATTCATAATTACTACGTAATTCCATTGCTCGTATAAAATCACAAGAACACAATACATACACTTCGAGTTCCAGAGAGTACCCCATGGATAGATGAGATAGTCGGAAGATTTCCTTCTCTTTTGCCAAAAATCCACCATAACACATCGTGTTTCACTATATTTCTAAACCTACGGACTATCAGGTAGTATATAATAGGATTACACAACGTGTTCGACTTAGCAAATAACGTTGGTATAACTTTTAGCGCAGCAGGAATATGGTGAGTTCCATTGCACGCCTCGATCACGCTGAAAGTCGCGTATGGTCCCCACGTCACAAGAAAGCAAACCGCTGCACTGATTCCGACCTGTCAAAAATAGTGTTTTTCAGAAAATTGTGATACTTTATAATGATAATGTCCAACAGAAATATTTAGTATAGCTGTTTACGTGGAATCTGGCATTTACTGCTTTCGCTATAAATAAACGTTTCCAATAATTATTAACACATAGCTAGGCAAGGTGTGTCTGATTCCAGCCAATCCGACGAACACAGTATTTCACTGCGCGGTCATGCAAAGATTTGGAAACAACACCTTCATGGTATGATTCAGCAAACAACTGAGTCAAGGACTTAAATCCTTAAACCACGTCCCCTTTTCACAAATCAAAGAACCGGGAGCCTTTTTTCCGAACCGTCGTTACCTAGACAACGGTATTCCAGGAATCGTTATTTGAGAAATGGAATTCGGTATTAGTTTTTTAAAGATTTGCAATATCAAAGGATGTAGCAATAGGTAACAAAGTTTGCAGTGAGGCGTTTTACACAACTTATACCTGGATTTAGGTGGCATGGTTGTAACTGAAATTGCGTATACAAATATACCAAGCTCACCTACCTTTGTCAGTCGCCTTTCTGCAAATCTGGACGTATTGCCGACAATCGTACTATCGCTGTTGATTTTACTGATTATGCGTGAATATCCAAATACAATGGCCACTAACGGAAGAACAAAGTTAAATAAAAACGTGCATATAACATATGAACTGTCCCCGGTGTCATACCACTTTAATGTGCAGCTCGTGCCGCAAGGTTCAAGGTCGTATTCACCCCATCCAATCACAGGCGAAATACTCCAAAGGAATGATACAAAGAAGGCAATACAGACAGATCTCTTGATATTAGTTTTGTTTGGAACAAAGCAAGCAATTACCTCTGAAAAATAAATAGATAAATAGCAATCATTCGGGCCATCATTATGTTACAACATCGTTTGAGAGTGTAAGCCTATGTTACATTAGTTCCTATAGTTCTAAAAACACTTCGTTGGATATTTAAACAGGATCATTGATGTAAAATCGTTTATTGCTAGAATTTTCCCTTTTTGCTCCCCCTTGTCACGAAGATACAGAATATGTCTTTACAGGGAAAATTGACACACATTTATTACATATTTTATTATTTTGCGTGAATTGACAAATATCCATCAATTTTGGTATTCAAGGGGGTATTATACTTACCACTTCCACTGTGACATGTTTTCAAGTAGCGCACAGCGGCAATCATCCCAAGGGTATAGATATTTGAATACGCCAATAGAGAGCCCATAAAGCCATACCATATGCACCCTACAAATAGCACGATTTTTACGTTATATGTTACAGTAATAGTTTGCTAAGATATGAGGCCCTTTTCTTTATTTTTGGCGAAATCTTTTTGAATTTTCAAGTGTATATTTCACGTCCAATACAGCGATTGGTGGTATTACACGTATTGTGTCTACGACTTAGCTTGTATTCGCAATTATTGAACAGACGAACAACTATAGCTCACGCCAACTGGCATGTCACGTTTTTTGGCACACATTAACTGTTCCGTACATGTTAATTAATTTCACTTAATGATATAAACATGTAAACATGGCATACTTTGACATGTTTCGTGGCCAAATCGCATCTTTTTATATTTTGCTTTTAGTGTCACACTATGTGGCAATATAGCATTTCAATAATAGTAAAACCTGAAAGATGAATATGATGTACAAAGTGTCCCGTTTTCGAATTTAACGCAAACAACTTGTCCACTATCAGAACTAATCTACCAGAGGCGGTAATATAAATGATAAGAAAGTGGAACAATTTAAAGTACAATTACTTCAATCAATTTTAAATTTTCAAAATGGTCTTAAAATGTTGTTTCAATCTCAAGAATTGCCATAACCTGACTGAGGCTGGTTATAAACAAATGATTGCCATTTATATTCTTAAAAATCGTCATTTACCACTAGATAAGTGAAACTAATATTACACTGTATCTTAGCAACCTATATCACTTGCGATACACACATCAAATTGCGAAGCATTTTCAAAAATTCGTAATCATAACGTAAATATATCAATTGTTTCTGTTATAAATCTCTTTATAAATGAGCTAAACGTTCAACGTGAAAGTAATGTTTGTCTTTTTATCTAAGAATTGCCATGTTCAAAACATTTTCCCATTTCAAACCCAAAGAAAATGTTTCACACGTATCACATTTTTACAACATTTAATAAGACGACAATATTGGCCAAGCAGTTTAAACTTATGATAGGACCTTTAAGTACACATTTCAAATAAACAAGAATATACTACTTATTGTATTTTACACAGTTAAATTACTAATTCTTAATTTAATATTCGTAGACTGTGCTCACTGCTTCCACTATGAAACGTGGCATTTGCGATATAGATATTACAGAATAAAACTGTAGGAGAAAAATTAGCTTTTCTTAACTGTAGAGGGCTATAAAATCACATTGAAGATCGTATTGTTAAAACTGGAGGGTTCGTATATATGTGCATGGATTTATTGAAAGTATATCAGTCATTGCTTTAAAACTCACCGGTCATTCCGAATTGCCATCTAAATGAGAACTGAGAAGCGACGACGAAGGGGTACGCCAAAACGCACATGCAAAGGTCTATGAATGCCAAAAACACTATGTACATCTCCATGGGTCTCATTCCATGGCGTTTGATAAAACAGGCAGCCAGAACACATACGTTAAGCGTTATGCTTAGAATGCCTGAAAATAAATAATATTTACTATTCTAATGGTTCAGGTAAGAGAAGGGAAAACCTCAAAGCTCAAAGATGGCATTAAATTATGTCTGTTTCATACCAGCTTCGTTTTTCCGAACTTCTGCTCTGCTACCTCATATAGTTGAGGTAAACATATTCCTTATATCTTTCTTTTATCCCGTTCGTGAAATAACAAACCATAATATTGTTAAATAAGCTAGAAATTAAGATTATCTCATTTGAAGCATTGTTTGAACATTTTGTTTTCGTATATTTATAAAATCCTATGTCTTTTGACCAATCAGCATTTAGTGTCATATCTCTATAAACCAATGAAGTTCATCTTTGAACTCTGGGTTTTCCCTCCTCTTGATTCAAATTAATATAATTTTACATTGCAATGTTTTGCATATATGTGAAAAACAGAAAGTCATTACCTTTTTCTCATAATCTATTATCGACCAAGTAAATATGTATTTACAGTGGCACAATTCACACTCAATTTTCTGCGCCCATTATGCCATGTATAACCATTATGCGATCGACAGCTAACTACAATATTTTACAAAGGGTGATGTTGAGGAATTAACTTTCATGTGTCATTATTTATTTCCTTATAAAAGCAATGCGAAGGTAGTCAATAAACACCGGATCTTTAATCCACGGATTCAATAAAAACCGGATTATAATGCAGAAATGCCGGATCACAGATTTTCGCAGTTAGGGACCTGTCATTCTTTGAAACTTTTGTCATTTTACGTACTAGAAGACCTCAGAATGAGCCCTATTCTCATTTGCAGTCATATATGCTAGTTTTTGTCAATTGAAAAGCAAACTTTCTATTAGTAAACGCAAATACTATTACAATTTGTTTGAGAAGTTTTCATTCGTAACTAATTTGGACACACTTCGTGATCATATAAATGGTGTATCTAATTATGATGTTGATATACAAGTCCTGTTTGCGTCCTCCTTGCTGTCCTGACAATGTTATTTACAATTATAACTCTGTGTCAAGAATTACTACTCATTCTTGACATTCCTTTGGGAATGAGTACATTGAGGTTTCTGCCAGGGACAAATATGAAATAGGTACGAAACAAAGTTTCTATTTTTCAAAATTTGCGAAATTATTTAGTGAAATATAGCGTGAAATATAGCGGGTTTACAGTATCATTATGAAAATTGCATATCTTAGCATGGGAAACAGCATATGTTTGCATTCTACGTGGAACGTTTAGCATGTTGTGATCAGATGATAGATCGATCAGTGCCAAAATCTAGCAAAATGAACTAAAATGATAATTCAAACCCATTTGATAACCCTCCTCTTATTTCTATTCTGTAGAGTAAATCATGGTAATGGACTTTTTTTACATGATGAAATGATATTTTAATGATGCTTCACATAAGAGAAATGGTTCTTTCCCTAAAATCATTTATTGAAACAACACTATTATAAAATTAATGTAAAACAACGACAGGTCCCTCACTGGAAAAATCTGTGATCCTGCATTTCTGCATTTTAATCCGGGTTTTATAAAACCCGCGTATGAATCCGCGAATTAAAGATCCAGTTTTTATTGACTACCCAATATGAATGCCCTCTCAGGCATTAGATAAATACAGCAAGTGAACGCGAATACGAAAGGAATGGCATATATGCAAATGCTACTTCTAATCTTTGTCATTGAGTGTCGTATACAGGGTGACACAAAAATGCCACTCGCATGATGTTAAATATTTTTTTTGTCTGCATGATATTTGAATTGTTTGAATTACCTGAATTGTTCAGCAATTCCGCCGGAAGACGCAGATGACTAGCTTGACTAGATGCACCAACTTTATCAGTTTGAGCGTTTCAAGATGTGCTCTAAATATCGTTTCATTCTTTTGTAGACACACCTGGATCCTACTACAGTAAAATTTTAAATGTTAGGAACTACTTTGAATTTAAAAAATAAGCAATCAAATGACCAAATTGAAACAGTATATGTAAAAATAGAAACATTTATATTTATCCTAACTTTTGTATATTTCAGATAGTAATGTATAATGTGCAGCAAAGCTGTGGCCTTTTGTAATTTAGGGAGTTTCAGCCATGTTAATTTTTCCGAAATAGCATGGCAGAGAAGTATCAAAATATAAGAGGACACAGATATGATAGCTAGATTACAAAACAAACTAAAATATACAAAAGTTAGGATAAATATAAATGTTTCTATTTTTACATAAACAGTTTCAATTTGGTCATTTGATTGCTTATTTTTTAAATTCAAAGTAGTCACAAACATTTAAAATTTTACTGTAAGAATGTTACTAAGCTGTTGTAATACAACTTTGTAAATACTAATAATTTTGCTTGTACTTTCAGGGAGAGAAAGTAATTAAGCATAATATGATAAAATAATCTTACAAAAGGTGGGTGGCATTTTTAGTAGAATCAATGTGTGTCTATATAAGAATGGACGACATTTAGAGCATATCTTGCAATGCTCATACATCATGTGCATCTAGTTGCTTAAGATTCAAAATGCAAAAATGGGGAAAAATGTTTAAATTCTCCCAAATAACATAATGTGGTAACCAACTACTAGAAATAAACACATTATTGAAAACATCTTTAGTTAACCTCAAACAAAGTATGCACTTTTAGAAAAAAGACATGACTATGAATGATGTGAAAAAAAGTATTCCAGAATTAAAACAATTTTCGTCATGGATGCTTGCTAGATCTGGCACTATAAATAATTCTATATCTGTGTGTAGGATTATTCTAATTTTATAAAGGACGATTCTCGAGTTGGAGAACAGTCTCCTGGGCTAATAATTTTTTTCATGAAAACTATAGAAATATTACCCAAATTAAACTATGAATATTCAAAAGAGGACATCAAAATCTACAAGATGTAAAAATAAGAAATTGGTCTGAAGCAGGGGTAACGCTCAATTAGACCGATTTAATAAGATACAAGTCTCGATTTGGGGAAAGAAGTTCATCAGTGTACTGCGCTGGTGTAGTAATCTAGAAATATTACCCAAATTAAATTATGACTATTCAAAAGAAAACATTCAAATCTATGTTATGTAAAAAATCAAGTTTGTCCAAAGCAGGATATCGATAATGCTCATTTAGATTGATGAACTTCGTTCTCCAAACCGAGAATCGTCCTTTAGTACAATGTGTTACTTTAAGATAGTGGATAACAAAAAAGTTTTTAGCACATGGCATGGCCAGTATCCAAAATAAAAAATAATTATTAATGGATCTGGCTCATTTTCTCACCGAATGTTGATCTACTGATTAATCATACACAAAATAAATGTTCAGATGTTACATGTAATATTCTGTGTTCTATGATAACCATGGCAACCCAAGTAAAGGGTACTATGAGTAGTCAAAAAAGAAAGATGTGTTGAA
The DNA here is from genome assembly GCA_903813345.2 of Owenia fusiformis. Taxonomy (NCBI): domain Eukaryota; kingdom Metazoa; phylum Annelida; class Polychaeta; order Sabellida; family Oweniidae; genus Owenia; species Owenia fusiformis. Next base: position 11,807,202 of record CAIIXF020000012.1, read on the forward strand.
CTTAATGGGAAATACTTAGAATGAACATCTGAGAAAATAATAATATAGAAGAATACATTGAATGTAACAAAATATGTTTGTATTCGCATGGTATAAAACCATTAAGAAAGAAAACATTGCAATATTTTCTTTTTTTGACTGCTCCGAGTACCCTTGAAAAGGGTTGCCATGATTACCATAGAACGCACAATATTAAATGTAACACATTGAAATTTATTTTGTGTATGTATAATTAGTAGATCAACATAGCATACTCACCAACAATAGTAAGATACAATCCTGATACAATATCTACAGCCGTTGGAACATTTGATTTGAAATAATCCTCGGTATTCTCCATGACTTTGATATTAAAAACGATGCACAAAATCAATCAAAATCGATCTGACGTTTAAGAAAAAACTAAAATAATAGAGCGTGTTCTGATTACACAAAGCGCACATTTACCAGCCTCGGTGTCAGATCAACAGAGTGAATATAATATGCGTATACAATGAGTTTTAGAATCTCTCGTCTGAGAAAATTAGCTGCTAATAGAGATCTCACTTATGAGTAATTTGACACAATATGTAACTTGTCACTTAGGAGGACATTTGTCCGCGTTTGTAGCTAGGAAGGCAAATTAAATAAAAACCCTTCGAAACACAACCAAATGGACTTGTCATCGGAGTTATCAAATGACTGACCCGGTGTTAAATAACCATAACTTTCGATCGATCTATAATATCTATCTAATATATGAAAGAACATTATATTCCCTACTACACGGTGTTATAGCATGACGGTTACGACAAGGCGATTTGCAAATTTTTGCGGTAACGATAACAAAAAATGGCGGATTTGAAAGACAGCATGTCCTCTTTCTCGCATGTAGGCAAGATTCACAGATAAGATTTCCTTTTCAACTAGTTCCATTCGGTGACGTATATATGGATGGTTATAAAGACTGGGTCAAATCTGCCAGGTGGTTTACTAGAAGCGGAATATATGATATAAACTTACCGACTGAGATGTCAAAGTTCATATTTTTTAGTCCATTCTCGTGATTTCTCAGTATATGTTCCTCAGAGCCACTCGAACTATTAACAGTAAGTAAACTGTGTATAAACAAGCCATAAAATGACAAATCCAGAACAGGAACATGGTCATATTTTTTTATATTTTTTATTATTATTAAAATCATATAAACATAATATATACATATAAGTGATAATGACACCCTAGTGGGTGTATGTCTTATCACAAGCTAAAATATTTAAAAATGGCATATTGTTAGTTACATTTATTATTGATGTTACAAAGTGTCTCAAAGTATAAATTATGTAAGCCAAACTGGGAAACAAATAAAAATAAAAATGATGTACATTATAAAAGATGTAATAAAACATTTTAATGATGTAGAATAGCTAAATGGAAAAAGGTGCATCTGTTAAAAATTCGTACAGGGTGCTAATCATAGAGACTAATTACATGTCTTTTGAAGGCTCGCTTAAAAATAAAAATTGTTTTTGAATTTTTGATAACATCTGGAGTTGAATTCCAGATTATTCCCCCTTGAGTTTTAATACTTCGTTTGCCATAGTTGGTTCTAAATTTGGAAAAATGAAGATTGTCAGTCTGTCTTGTATTGTGGTCGTGTACCTGCTTATTTGCTTGAAAATAATTGCAAAATAAGTCATTCGGAAAATTGTATGGACGTTTGATGCATTTGTAAGTAAAGATAAGAACATTGAGTTTATAAATATCATTTATTTTCAGTATATTTAGTTGTTGAAATAAAGGTGATGATGGTGCTTTGTTATATTCACTATTAGTAACTAAGCGGGCAAATCTTTTCTGCAGCTTTAATAAGATATCAATATGTGTTTTTCCTGTCCCACCCCAAGCTGGGATGCAATATTGTAAGTGTGAATAAATAAATGAGTAATAGATATTCAATAATGATTTGATACTGAGTTTGTGTTTTATTCGAAATAGAGTACCTATGGTTTTTGAAATTTTTAGTGCAATTTTTCGAATATTTTCTTTCCAATTTAAATGGTCAATTATAACGCCAAGAAAATTTGTTGAAAAACACGAATAATGTAAGAGTCTCTAATTTTGATTGAAATATTATCTGGTACCCTATTTTGTGAAGTTGTAAAGACCATAAAGTTGGTTTTATCAATGTTCAATGAGAGTTTATTAGCACAGAACCAATCATCTACAGTTTTTAATTCATTATTCACTATATCAATTAAGGAATAAATATTTTTGTCAGAGCAAAGAATATTTGTATCATCAGCAAAAATTACATATTTGAATAAATTGCTAGAAGAGATTAGGTCATTTATGTAAAGGATGAAAAGTACGGGGCCTAAAATGGATCCCTGAGGGAACATTGATGTAAATAATAAGGTTTCAAACGCAATGTCGTTAGACGACTACGTATGAATTCTATAGACGGTAACGTATTGTATTAGATGTACATTAGATATTTAGCGGACGGTTACGTGCTCGTTCATCTTTCAAGTTAAGGTTGCTAGTTCTGATTACCTCTTTCCATGTTATTGTTATAATGGGTAAGAAATAGAATATTGAATTGCTAATATTTGTTTTCAGGACTCGCAAGAGACGCTCTTGTTTGAGCCTCTATAGGGCAAGGAGAAAATTGTTTCTTGCTTTATTTATGTAATCAATTCAAGTAAAAATGATAGCAATGAAGAGGCACAAGAAGAATTAGCATCAAGTACTGATGAATATGACAAAATTAATAACAATGAATCTTGGATACATATTTGAACGAGGTTCGCGTAACCGTCAATCAATTTTTGCGTAACCGCAAATTAAAAATAGAATATTATGGCTGAAGTAGAACATATTAGGTGGTTTCCAATGCTCAATTGGCTTTTTATGATCGTATGTAGGTTACATCTACATACCCCGAGGTCGTTAGGCAATGTAGACCATGGCCTAACGATAAAAATAAACAAATTACTAAATTTTGTGTAGTTTTGAATTTCAAACTCAACAGTTTTTCGCTTATTTCATGTTATCCGAGGGCATCAATTTGCAAAGAATACGTTCAAAATATACATTATTAAGTGCATCACCGAATGCGATGCCTACAAAATCGTTCATCCTTTCATTGATACACAGTAGAAGAAAATATACACCAACCTTAGTTTTCTGTTCCATCGCGGCCATTTTATTGGATAAATCAGTGATCGTAGTCGTCTAATCTCGTTTCCAGAGGTGTCGTAACCGTCATGCTATAACACCGTGTACTATATAAAACATCATTGAGTCCCTTCACGCTCCCAAAGAAGAAAAAGCACAATAACATTATAACATTTCTCAACTTCAAGGAGGTACACGGGGAGATATGCTAAGTACTAAAATAGTACAAAATTAGTACTAAATTAGCAATCGTAATATTTAACATTTTAACCGTCGCGTAAAGTATTTATCGCATTATCTAAACATTTTGGAGCCTCCATTTTGGAGCCTCCTGGAGCTGCGATCTGGTTAACACAGTGAACTGGAAACGCTGCGGTAGTCTAGATCTGTTTAGGAAATATATCACTTGGCTCTCCTCTTCAGGAGAGAAAGAAAAGATCTATTATACCCATTGGCATCAAAAGAAGAACGATTAATTCACATAAAAACCTTTTGTTTTTTGTCATTAGTTTTATGTTTTAGCACACATCATCTAATGAAGGCTTAAGTCGGCTTATTGCACGTGTAGGACCACCAGGTTGGAACGTTTCAATTTGCCTAACAAGTACAACACGTTTTTGAGAGATAGATTCGATTCCGAACTCTTATCTAATAATCTGAAAATAATATCAAAACAAAATGGTAAGAGCGTTTCTAAAATTGTGCCCTTAATCGACGGAGCGTTTCGAGGAAAACAAGCAATTTCTCGATAATTAGTAATGGATTTGGACTGGGATTTTAGGAAATGAGAATATACGAGTTTGTTATCTCCTACGTTGACAGAAATATTGACGTTTTCATGTAAATACTTGACATAATAAGTTTAAGTCGTAATTTGTGGTCAATTTGTCAACTTGAGATTCGTTCGATCTACACTACGGAGCTTTGATCAAGCAAATAACAGTTTATAACCAGAAGTAGAATAAATAAGATCTTTGCTCAGGGTATTGTTCATCGAATGGTACATAATACACCCTATGCAGACAGAGCCTGTGGGAAATATTGGGTGGGGAGCAAATGAGCGGAGGGTGCGGAGCTAACGGTGATTTTTGAATTTAAATTTGGGATATTTCTGGAACTAAGCCGTTTTGGGACTTCAAATATACCAAAATATGTGTATTTGACATCAAATATCAATACAATTGTGAAAATAGCGCAATTCATTCTATAGCGACGCAGTGTGCCTTAAACCTTTCCCAGACCTATATATTTTGAAATTATCCTTTTAATACTGAGTCCCCAGCATTCATAAAAAATGGTGCTATATCTCTAGTAATGATTCAAGTCAGGGAATCGAGTGCAATTATGCATGACAATATGCTCACCTATTCTAATATAAGTTATTTAAAATATTATATACTTCAAATGGGACTATACTGCCCAGTTTTTATAGTCTCTAGACAAATGTAAGTAGACAACATAGTCTCCCTGGACATACCACGTATAACTAGAAAAATAAGGATAAGTTGTCTCTGGGACAGAGGCAACCAGAAAATATAGTCCACTTGGACGTGTACATCTCGAAAATTAAGAATAAATTGTCTCAGGGGCAGAACTAACTAGAAACGATAATCTCCTGTATGTGCATTACTATCAAAAATAATTCCATGAAAACGAGGAAACGAATATGCCAAAGCATTTTAGTTCCATTTTATGCAGAATATGTGAAAGAAAAAAAGGATATACAGGGTGTCAAATAAGTCCTGTCCCCCCTCTACAGCCAAAACCAAGATACTTGGTACCAAGTGTGATATATCATTGGAAAGGTATTCCGAAGTTACGTTGATTGGCATATATCTGACACATGTCAATCAATCTCACAAATTTTTACATTGTATCAATTGAGGTGACCATAGGCCTAGAAACATGGCAATTTGGCGTATTTGGCAGAATTTTAAGAATCTGGTATAAGAAAGGTCAAAGGACCAAAAGATGGCTCAATATGTATATGGCAATGAATTCAACCAATTGCTGGATAGGGTTAGATGTGTAGCAAATAGAGGTGCAAGGAAAGTGGTGAATACCTTTTTATGTAACAAGTGGAATACGAAAAAGATTAACTTTTTGACATGTTTCTTAGGTCATATCCTTGTCATTTTGACGCAAAAAGCTGCTTAAAGGGAGGGCACGTTAACTATAAAGGACATCATGAAAATATAGGTAAATTTCATCCAAAATACTTGAGAGTTGGTGAATTAACATAACTTTGGATGATCTTTTCAATGGTATATCACACAAGGTATCGTATATTAAGGTTTTAGCTGTAGCAGGGGGGCGGGACTTATTTGACACCCTGTAGAGTGGAATTGCAGTCGATTCACTTTATATCAGCCAGAAGACTGTTATAACCACTATACTAACGTTGATAGGATACAATCAGTGTTTTTAATTCATTGATATATCAAATAAATTACAATACTACTATAGAACAACATCTATACATTTAACAATAAAGATATACAGGTATGTCCAGGGAAACTTTATTTACTCTGACACTGGAGAAAGTGTAATGTTTGCTGAGATATTAATAAAGTATCGAATGAATTTATCCTGAAATGCAATAAGGAAATGGTATTGACGCCAAGACATGAACGCTGGGAGTATCATCATGAGAATAACATTTCAAAATATTGGCTATCTGATATGTTTTGGACAGTATCAGGTTTAAAATTTTAGCGCAGATAAGTACATGAAGAAACGAACGACCTCGATGAAGGATGTTTTTCTTGTCATTTTCTAAATTAGAAAAGCATGAACCTGACAAAATATCTCCATCTAATTTTACAAACAAAACAGAACATTTTTTACTACTGTACTCCCCTCTAAAAGTTAAGCAACCTTAACTCCCTCATTGAACTACGTGTTAAAGCCTATTTATACTTTATTACATAACATGCGAGAAAATAACTTAATGTTATATTGATGGAAATGTAACTTGACTTCATTTCTAATGTTCCTTATTTTCCCATTTTTCCCCTTAAGTACAAGAGGTCCAAAATTGATGATAAATCTGTTAAATATTTGAAAATCGACATTCAAATGTATACCTATGGGAAATGGTAGGTTTTTCGCAAGTCATATGACAGAATATCCATCTATCCGAGTTCTTGCAAAAATACAAGTTAGGTAGTCAATTGAATTTGCCGACTTTATTAAAAAAAATGATACTTTTCTCCAGGTTTAAAAAAGCAATAGGTCTTCACAGTCAAAATTATTTTTCAAAAAACTCCTCCCATTGAAATAACACAAGAGGCGAAAAATATTTTCAAAAATGACTTTATAGCTCTGTAACTTTAGTATTCATGAAGTAAACTGAACACTCAGCGTGCGAAAAAGTTAGACAATTCAATTTTTTACATAAAAATATTTTTAGTAAATCTTTTACTGGATAGATATCCTAAAATCAGATTTGCCCAGAACCCACCATTTTCTATTGGTTTACATGGGAATAACGATTTACAAAAATTCATCAAATTTATCATCATTGTTCGATCTATTGTAATTGAGGAAAAAAATTTGGAGGCATTGGAAATATTCACCAATATTATAAGTATTTTACACACTGGTTGTGTTAATAACAATTCAAACATAAAGAGCCCTTTACACATACTGGAGTTGAGGTTGCTGAACTTTTGGAGGGGAGTGTAGTGATATAATGTACTGTTTTGTTCGTAAAACTAGATGGAGATGTTTTTGTCAGGTTCATTCTTTCCTGATTTAGATTATGTTCAATCAACTGACGTCATAAAATCCGAAATATTTAGAGGTTATGTCACTATCGTGGCATATATGCCCGAGGTCTCAGTGATATATGGCCCGACCTTAGGAGGGACATTGATCTCTGAGAACCGAGGGCATATGTGCCACGATAGTGACATAAACGATTTATAACATACCTATGATGATGTAGACTGGTCAGAGAGTACCGTTTTCTTATAGAATTGACAAACAAATGGTTTGAAAATGATTGAAATGAGTTTAGAAAAATTGCTCGCGCAGTTTTATCTTCGATTGATTGGTTATGACGTCAGCGCCTTGACCAATCAGAAAGTTAGCGGGCGCGGGCTTTTCAAAACTTATATTGGCCTGCTGTCCTGCTTACACTTTGCACTATTCATCATCATAGGTATGTTATAATTAATATTATATAACCTGATACTGTCCAAAACATATAAGAAAACCACAAGAAAAGATTAAAGATTGGTTGTGAGACATTAACCTCTTCTGATCAATAGCTACAAGAAAAACAAATCACAAATAACAATCTTTGACATTAGCTTCCCAATTTGCATAAAGTAGGTCTTAATCTATATTTGGAATATAAGCCTACAGTATCTCGTTTCACTAAATTAACCTGACATGGAACATTGAATATGATTTTCTGTTCCTTACAGTTACTTTTAACTGTTTTTCCCATGCACTTTATTTTGTCCACCTGAATTAGTTTTCACAATTTATATAAATGCTGACATAGTAATTTGAACATATAATCGTTTTCGGTCATCTTTACACATTCACTTATTGTCCATCCTTCTTTATACTTCAATGTAAATGCTATATCCACCACTGCAATTGCTGCAAGTTTCCTCGAGCTCTCAGCTAGACTGACACACTTAGGGAATTCATGCTTACCCCAAGCAAGTGTTGAGAACGAGGCAGAACTAATTGCAAATGGGTTTAAACTGATTAAGAACGTATTCAATACTGCTTATGAACGAGTTAGCAAAAATATAGCTATCACACCAAACAAGTTGCCACTGCGTTCTTCAAAACTGGTTTGAAACTGTGTGCGAATGGAATGAACGTAGCTGCAACTTTCTAAGGTCTATTTACGAACTTTATGAACGTTCTCAGACGGGAATGTGATTTTAGAATTTTGAATCGATTCAAAATTCGATGGCGACCATGCCGTTCTGTAATCAGGTCATGTTGACCTTCTAGACTAAGGGACGCGTTCTACGACGTTGCACACCGACATGGTGCGACCTGAACGAACTGCGAACGAGATGGACGTATTGAAGACTGTTTAAGGACGAAGAAGCTAATTATTTCAGACATATTTCCCGACCACAGCCAGATTGAGCCCGTTTGACGACGTTTTCGTAGGACTGGCAAGAACGGGTAAGAACTAGTTTGGTGTGATAGGGGGGTTACATGTAGTATGCTTCTCCTTTAGTTACTCCGTCCCTAATACATATTTTCTTTTGTATTTTTTATTAATAGATATTTATTTCAACAATCGTTTGTCCATACGTTTGTACGTGTTTAGTTATCCTTGTGAAAATAAAAGGCAAAACAATTCCTGTTTATGAATACGTTGTATATTTGTAATACCTAACCCCTCTATCACATCAAACTCGTTCTCAACCGTTCTTTCCAGTCCTACGAAAAAGTCGTGAAACGGGCTAAATCTGGCTGTGGTCGGGAAATATGTCTAAAATAATTAGCTACTTCGTTCATAAACAGACTTCAATACGTCCATCTCATTCGCAGTTCGTTCAGATCGCACCACGTCGGTGTGCACACGTATTTCAATTGATATCCGATTGCACAACGTAGTATAACGCGTCTCTTGTAGGGTTGAAGTACGGCAATTACGTTCCTGGTCTAGTAGGTCATCTCGTTTGAAGTACGTTGTCAGACGATCTGGTAATAGAACGGTATTGTCGCCATCGAATTTTGAATCACTTCAGAATTCTAAATCACCTTCCCGTCTGTGAACGTTCATGAAGTTCGGAAATAGACCTTAGGAAGTTGCAGCTACGTTCATTCCGTTCGCTCACAGTTTAAAACCAGTTTTGAAGAACACAGTGGCAACTTGTTTGGTGTGATAGCTATAGCTACCCGTTCGAGTACGTTCGATGAAGTTTGTAAATAGACCCCAAACGGTTTAAAGTACTTCCAGTCTGTAGAAGTTCAAATCTGACTATACATTGTAGATTTGACCTTCAATGACATTCTCAAGGTCAAAAAAGAGTTGACCTTCAATGACCTTCTCAAGGTCAAAAATGTATTTTTAAACTTGCTTCAAAGGTCCATGTGCAAAATGGCAAGTGATTTTAGGCGTTCTTATCTTTCACCAGGAGTACTTTTAATTTCTGGCCATAAATACAGTGGACTTTATTAAAACAATATGTTTTCTTTCAATTGAAGTCCCCATGATGATAAAAATATCAATCGAACAACTCGAAAAATTATAAATAGGAACCCCACGTCAACATTTTTTCAAAATGTTGAACTTATTTGCTCAAAAGAGGATCTTCTTTTCCGATTTTTATTGCATGAAAAGATTATTCAACAAGGGGTCTAAAACATCATCAAAAGTAGAATGGTATTGAAAGTCTAGTTTGAAGATATCAATTTTCGATGACAAAAATCTTGCTGAAAATAATGGATAGCATGAGTTTTCCTTAAGGGAAAATAACATGGGAAATGTATTTTTTAACTTTATTGCATTTCAATGCCTATCAACTTTTCAGAATTTATTAATAAAGTGTAGGGGAAACTTTTGATATATTTAAATTGTGAAAAACAAGATCCTCTTTTTAGAAAATAAGACTTACATTTTTTAAAAAGTGACAAGATTGGGTCCTAATCCATAATTTTCAGAGAGTTGGATTGATATTTTACTATCATGGGGACTTCTCTTTAAAGAAAACATAATATTTTTTCATAAAAAACCACTGTCTTTATACCCAGAAAGTACTTATGGTGAAAGATATGACTGTCTAAAATCACTTGCCTAACTAATTATATTGTGAGCAACTAGTTGATGACATTTTGTCATGTTCATGTATCGTTTCCTTTTCATTAAGATCGCTTTTAATGTCTCTACATTTTTGTTTAATGTTTTCCTTTTGTTCTTCCGTTTTTTTCTTTACCAATAATCGCGATTTCAGTTTTTTCTTCATTTATTTGTAATACATAATACATGGTTGCTATTATGATATCATATTTATAGTCCTGCAACATCGGCTAAACTGTACAACACGACTGTATGGTCTCTATCTTTTCACTTTAATCGATTATTCTAGGTGTTCTCTACACTACTTTAAACACAAGGTTCATTTCAGTGAAACAACTCTAACTTTTGGATACGTAAACAATTGATTATAATTTAACAACGAACAAACCTATTTACACCCCAGTCACATTTGTCGTACGGAGGGCGTGCGTCGACCGCAGATCAATTAAATCAGTGTATTTCTGCGGAAAACTACGCTCGCCTTGCGGTCTCCGTACGGCGTATCCAGTTTTTTACAGGCCGCAGGGTCGCCGTAGAAATTATAACTCGGAGTTATAATATTTGTTCATTTCTGAGGCCCCCGTAGAAATCAACTGGCTCAACAAGATTGAATCATTATTTGTCAATGTTTCACGATCACTTTTCATTTGATATTACATCCAGCACTATGAATAACATTTTATAAATTGTCTTGAAGTAAATCAAATGAAAAAATATTATTTATCAACAGAAATTTAAAATTCACCGTGCGGCTGCCGTGGGAAATGTGACTGCAAAAGTATGAGAGCGCAGAAATTCTACGGCGAGCGTAGAAAAGCTACTGGCCGGAGAAATGATAGACCGCATGGCGGCCGTGGGAAATGTGACTGGGGTGTTACTACCAATTGACCTCAATTGTAGGTAAATTAATTAGAAGAAAATCGTGTTACAAAACTACATATTAATTAACATAGCTTATATGATTTGTGTGTCCTAAAAAGGTGGCGTACCAAGTGTACTGTGTTGCACTGGAGAAAATACAATACATGCACCTGCTCCGTGACTAAGAAAAAATGTTCAATTCCCTGATAATCTATTTGAAATCTAAATGAATATCTGGATTGACTATAAGTAACTATTTATACCATATGATAAAGGTGCAAAATGTTAACGCAATTTCGCTCAAAGTCCGCAAAGTAGTGAAGGTTTTCACTTGCAATGATATCAGATACTATGTCCGTACACCCGAAAGTCCCCCCACATTTCTTGCGTTTATGTTGTCTGGCTCACATCGGACGTGGACAATGCTGACCTGGATGTCGCGAGTGATGCTCTGTAGTCCTTAAGAAGGTTTCTTCTCCGTCTCGATCCGCAGAACACATCCACCAGCGAAGAGCGAAACTTCTTACCACTTACACAGTAAAGAATAAAATTGATAGCGTTGTTTGTATACATCAGACAGAAGACTATCGCACTGTTCAGATGAGTTTTGGCACGTTCGTGGGGTCCAGCTGGGCCATTAAGCGATTTATCTACGATAAAATGCACAACAACCGGGCCTGTTAGGATGAGGAAAGTTATTGATAGGCAAATCAGCATTATCGTAAGAGAGCGGGTTTGGTTATCAGATGACGAGCTTGACACAGCCTGCATGGTTTGTCTGCGACGTTGAGATGCCCTGATGAGTTGGATAATAATCATTACATTCGAAATCGTAAGAAGAGAGAAGGGGACCAAAGAAGCGACAAATGCATCAATCCAAAACCAATACTTTGTATGAAATGTCTTTGTACCGTCCACGAAGTAACAGTTACCCTCAAATCTGACCCTACCGTTGTCTATCTTGATGAAGTAGCCAACTGTAAACAGGTAATGTCCGTTGATAAGCATAAGTGTGATTAGGATACACAGCGACACAATAACTGCCCGTATCCTCGTGCACACCAACTTGGCCCGTAGCGGCATATACACTGTGATAACGCGGTCCACGCTAAGTGCAACCAACAACCAGGCGGAGAAATCCAGCAGGGTATAGATTGAAAAATGATGTAATTTACATACCCATTCATGGGTCGCACGTATATTTATGCCCCAAGCCCTTATAAGCCAAACTCGACCACCTCCTAATATCAACGCAAATGTATCAGAAATCGCCAATGCTATAAGGTAAACGCTTGATGGATTCAAGAACATACTTGAACACCGTAATACCACAATCGACGTAGTATTGCCTACAAGACCGAAGACCATGATTCCAAACAGTACATAGGTGAGAAGAATCTGTCCAATTTTATACTCAGTATAATCTTCTTTTCGTATAATTGCAATCATCTCATTTTCAGACTCGGGAGTACTTGTAGCTTTCATGACAGCGATTGCTGCAGTAGCGTTGTTCATATCTTGTGTGACATCATCCGATACTCTGTCAGACGTTACGGTGATTATAGCATGCGACATACTTGTAAACATCATGGTCATATTTGTAAAAGCCATGATTGTCTTAAAGAAGCGTTAGTTATGACTGTTGTCCAATGTGACTTGTGATTTGTGTTTGGTCCGCACTAGAGTTGTCTTCCAAGTCTTGTGTGTAGCGAATTTGCGATTACCCTGAGTCTCTAGTAACTATTCACACATCCCTCTAACTACACCGAATGATTGAACAGCGCCAACACGATCTTAATTATTTCAAATGCAACTTTAATGGCCATTTCTGGGTTTTACATGAACATTAAATACCATGCTATCCTATACAATAACACAAAGTATTTTTTGATTATCTGACTTCATAATGTGATTAGATCGCTATGCAAAATATTTTTTCTAATTAAAAGAGTATCGATAGTGACAGTAATTATATCTTCTGATGGGTGTCTATCTATCTGTCCATTGCCATCAATCTTGATTAGTACAAATGGAATTATGTATCGATCAACAACACATCAAACAATATTATTTACCGCTATTGATTTCTAAATTAACACATTGTGATTTGTGCAAATACAACCAAATTAGTATTGAAACATTTGTAACACGTACATTATATAGCCATGTATATATTATGTACATAGTGTATAGTACGCATATCCGTTATCCTTGGAGTATACGTAATACTCGAAACATTTTAAACAATTGCAAAGTTAGCGATTTTGAATAATATGATCGATACATTTTATTACCCTAATTGCTTTAATATTATTTATTTTGTAGCATACTAATTTGCATTACTTACCTATTTAATTGCCAAGAATATGATTATTATGTCATCGTATCGATAAACACAATCAATAAACACTCCCATCACAATGACGCACGTACCTTACTCATAATCGGTATAAATAACATTGCCCATGTCTTTGAATATCAAAAGGTTTATGACCGAGCTTTGTTCTTTTGCGATACCTTGCTGTAATTATTTTGGAGATATCCACTTATTTAACCTTGAGTATCAGAGCTAAGTACATTAATTTGACGAGGCCCTCTTTTAAAGTAAACGAAATCAAACTATTTTGAAGTCACGGCGTTTTTTAAGATCTAGCCGAACGGGCTGCGTGCGAATGACAACGGTCAAGATTGCCCGTATTTACTCATAAAAAGGTGTTCAAATGTGTGGATGTTCTAAGACGAGAACATGTTAAAACTTGGATCCTTATCATAATAGCTACCCGTTCGATTGGGTCGTCCAGGGTCACAGCCGCCCCTACATAGCAGCAGCCCCATAAAATGTTGCATATTACGTATATACCTGTCGTCTGACCTTGACCAATTCTTGAATTGAGGTGAACTACATTTGACCTCGAGATGAACTTGGCCCATAAACATTGATGTTGACCTCAGGTCACCTAATCATAGTACCACAGTATCCTTCAAGGTCCTGAAAATGCCAAATACTTAGATACTGACCTTTGACCTTGCGATGATTTTGACCCATAAACATTGGGCGTGACCCTAGGTCACCTAATCATGGATCGCCAGTTAAGGGTCACAACAGTCCCAAGGGTCTTGAAATGCTTAGATATTGATCTTTGACCTTGGAATTGACTTTATTGACCCATAAAGTTGACCTTGATCTCAGGCCACCTGACATTCTTTATTTTCAACACATGAATGATAATTTTAGAGCATAGGTGAGTAGAGCATGTCAGTGATATGTGACAGTGTTACATAATAGAGAAAATGTTTTTTAAAAGGTATTTATTGTGAAATTAGATATAACTTCAAGATTCGCAACTAGGATACTTAAAAAGCAAGTCTATACTTGAGGAACAGGTGAATTCCAGGTAATACCTTTCCGCACATTTATTTTCATTTGTTGAATATGACAAGTACAGTATTATATATGAGAAAATGTCAGTACAACGGCACATTAAAAACCAATTGCTGTCTACCACACTTCACAGTTATATGGTTTAGCAATTTGTGACGTCATCGCACCGTTTGTTTTTGGTTCATTTTCTGCCATCTTAATGAGGTCTATTGAAACTGCAAACATTTAAAAATTTAAATATGAGATATGAACTTGTAATATGAAGTTGACGGTTACAGAATTGATTCATTTTGAACATTCAAATCATTCATTTCCCTAACAGTGCTGTGGATTATTTCACACACATCTAATGGCTGGTTGATTGTGATTGGCAAAGGTACAAAAGATGGTTTCATAAGGTAACAGGCTCTTACTAAATACGATTTCAAAATATGGAAGTTGTGAGGCCCGTAGACAGGATTTGCCAAGGAGGGTGTTCACATTTTGAAAAATTCCAGGGGGGTTCACTTATGACAATTTTGGTCCAAAAATGGCCAAATTAAAATCACTTAAAAAGTGCTCAGAATGGTGAAAAACTGCATGGTTTTGAAAGATATTTTGGCCAGGGGGGGAGGGGATTCGCACCCATCGACCCCCCTGGCTACGGGCCTAGTTGCTCACACTTTGTGCAGTATGTACATACTCTACCTTAGATAATAGAGTGAGTTCAAAATACTCAAAAGTACATGTTTCTACTTTGAAAATGCGAATAGTAACATATTTTATTATGCACCTCATTAAAATACTCAAATCTGATTGGTTAAGAGCTGCGGGGTCTATTGCCATACGTGGCAGCAAGATCTCGTTCTATCCAGTATTGAAGCAACGAGATCACAAACCATCTTGTATGTAATACCTATCCTCGAAAAATACCAGACTCGGATTCTTTTTTTAGTAGACACATTCTTTAAAGTATTTCTTGACAATTTAACACCATCTTCTATTTATTTACAGTAAATTAATGGTAGGAATATGATATTAACCAAGGGAGGTGCATAAACAAATAAATACTGAATGACCATGAGGTGGATATGCCAGAATACGTATCCGAGGAAAAAATACATTAAATGTCCGATTTACATTAACAAGGCATAAACATGATTGAATCTCACCACCTCACATTATTATGACTTTAGATTTGAAATATGACCTTCAATGACGTTTTCAAGGTGAAAAAACGATCAAAAAGGTATTTTTCAACTTGCTTCAAATTGACCATTTTTCAAAATCATGTACAAGTTCTCAGGAGTTCAAATCTGACTTAAGATTTGAGACTTGACCTGATGTTACCTTCTCAAGATAAAGCGGTCAAAAAGGTATTTTCAACTTGCTTGAAATTGGCCATTTTTCAAATTCATATACAAGTTTCCTGAAATTCAAATCTGATTTTTAGATTTAAAACTCGACCTTCAATGACCTTTTTGATGTAAAAAGGGTAGATGATATTGAAAAAAAGTTATCAGTGTAAACAGTATTTCCTAAGTTATTGGAAGTTGTTAGAATTTATTACAGACGCTGACAACAAACCACCACCATTTTCATGTCAAAAAATGATTATAATTAGACTGTTTCGGTTGAGCATGCATTTTTAAATGTAAAGAGGTAATTCAATGCACTATCCCTGCAAATTTCAAATAAAATTACTAAAAACGCATGTGTACAAAAATCCCACAATTTTGTATGTCTACACTGAAAAAAAACTTGAAATTCTCCCACTGTAAAGGTATGGTTCTATACAGAATTACACGTCATAAAACTGATGCGCTAAGTCAGTGTGCCGCCCCACTGTGAGCACACAGAACATGACGTCAGATTAGTCTACTTGCTACACGTCAACCCAGGGGTTGAGGTTTACCGCAGATAAGAGCTACATTTGATAACAAATTTTATAAGTAGGCCTAATTTCTATAAAAAATTGATCTTAAAATGTTAGTTGTTGTTTTATGATTATTATCTACAAATTAGGATGGATGAACTTATGGCATTTTACTAATGGTGTAAACTAAGGTCAAATAAATCACCTCATCAGCACTAAAGTTTAAATACACCGTATGAAAGCTGTGAGTGTCAGAATATTTAAGAGTTTGAACCCAGATATGCTGAGATAGGGGTCATTAAGTGCAGTGACCCCTATGCTACATAAATTAGATTTGATATTTAAAAATAGAGTTTACATTTGAGTATTTAGGAACGCAGAATACAATTTACTAATTTTCCAGTGGGAATATTCAGATTGCAGCAAGTGTGCATTTACTTTAAATGAGAACATGCAATTTTAACTTAACAGTGGGTATTTTCAGATCCCTTTTGACCTCAATATCTTTTTAAATCCTTATAAGTATAGTTATTATTCTACAATATTCCAAATAAGCATACGCAATCTAAACAAATGGTATAGGTGATTCACTACATATCAAGGTAATGCCGTGGTCACATTTGCCCCGATTTTTACTACGGCGCCCTGCCGATGAGTATTTCTCAATTTTGAACAAGATACTCAATCGGCCCGGCGCCGTTGTAAAAATCGGGGCAAATGGGACCACACATTTTGGAATCCATCAAGCCAAGAATATTTGACCTTTGACAATCTATTGTCACACCTATTTCCAGCAATCTCGAAGTCCATAGGCAATTCAAAGGGTCAATATCCTTCCATCGTATTGTGGGAAATATTTCCTTTATTCAGATTTCAAAATGATGCCTACACACTGTACCTATTCAAGTAATTATAAATCTAGTGAACAAAATACGAAAGGCCATAAAATACACGGTGTACTATGTGGAATAAACTGATTCACCGTTCATAAATGGCCACAGTAAAATGCTTGTTTTGGTGTGGGTTAGGTTACATTTTAATGAACTGTTAAATATTATAGAGCATTTAAAACTTCCTGACGAGGTGTATTGAAATCTCAAAATAGGTCAAATGAGATCAAAGGTATGTCATATATAGTAACCTAAGATTATTATGAACATCTGAAATTAAACCAGATATACACGGCGCTCAATAAGTACTGATAAAAATACTGTAACTTTTTAAATCTTTTATATTTCTGACTAACTTTTCTACAGTATATTGTTGAGTATTGTACTGATGTACTGTGAGAGATACAAGAATTTTTTTAACAGAAAGGCGGTACTGGGTTGAGCCTAAGGTGGTTCGTGGTGGTCAGGTCTGCACGAAAAAATTTCAAAATAACCGACTTAAAATGTGAACATTTTCGTACATGATTTTATTTTTGAAACCATTGTGATAGTTTGTAAATAAACAGTTGTACTAAGATACCGTTGCAACACCTATTGATGACATCAAAGAGCAGATTGTAAGGTGGAAATGACATCAAGGAGCAATTCATAAGAATACAATTACACCACACAGCACTTTAAGATTGACCAGATGACATATGACATCATTGAAAAATATACATCCCATGAACTCTTCAGAAATTTTGTCATCAACAACATGGCTGCTGAACAGAATATCAATAATATTCACCATCAAATTAGAAGCAGCATCAAGTTCTATACACCCTTAGGTAAATCAAAACAGGATACAATATAGGACATTCATGAAGCTTATGGGAAGGACAATATATCTACCCCTGGCATGTATCGTCCGTTCTGCTATTTCAAAGAGGGTATGAACCCAGACAGGGCGGGGTGACCAAAAGCTGTAACTTCCCATAGTCGGATTGATGCAATAAAAGAAATATTGAATGAATTCCTATCAGAAACATTACAGACATGACTGATTCAAGTGTTGGTCATGAAAACCATGTTATTCATAAATATTTAGAAATGACATTGATGTGGGACAAATTGGCCGCGGTGCTTAAGCAATTGACTGACGAGCAATATTCACATTTTAAGTCATTTTGAAACTTTTTGTCGTGCAGACCTGATCCACCACTTACCACCTTACTAAACCCAGCACCACCTTCCTGTTAGAGCACATTCATGTAACTTTCACACTATATCAGTATAATTACAAGACTATTGCAAGATGGCCGAAAGTGGTGGTTGTGTTTTAGGGAGCTCCCAAAATATTGTTACCTTGGATGTATTGGAAACAAATATCAGAACAATATTGGATACATGTGATTCTGTACCAAAAAGTACAGTAGTGGAGAATCTTATATACGAAATCGATAATGAAGAGGACCTAAAATCTGCCAGAGAAAGATTATTCTCTTTGTCTAAGAGAAAACTAAAGGAACAGTATATAGCCCTATATGAAATAAAAGATGAGGAATATAGGCAGCCAGATTTGAAACTAGTGAATAGAACTGGAGATGGAAAGATGGCTAATATTGCTGTGGATATCTATGATATGTTTACATATATATCAGATAACTGTGATAATGATGATTTCCCCAAAACTATATTATCTAGTAAAAGTCTGTCAACATTGCCAAGTTTGAAGGATGATATTATGAAGCCTCTCAGATCAAAGGTCACGGAATTATACGCTAAACTAGCAATGGCTATGAATACTATTGTTGAACTAAAAGATAAAATGGATAAGATTGAGGAGAAACACAATGAAGAAATGGATGATATGAGACAACAGATGGAATCTATACAGCGAACTTTGTTGAAAGGGCCAACACTACAAGTAGGTAGCCCTATTTCTTCACCTTCAATACCTGACCTCAATGAACCACAAAGGACCTTAAATGCGCTAATTAACCCTAATATTGTTAGCACTCCAAAAGTTATTTCAACTTATAATACTTCGTTTGGCAGAGGCCGAGGTCGTAGAGATGCCCTAACAATAACAAAGCTCATTTTGAACTCAGATACAAACAACTCAGTGGTGCCTGTTAGTGGACAGTTTGACAATGGAGTTATCAGCCATGCAAGCGGAAAAACCAAAACAGTGTCAAAAACTGTGCCAGGTCAAAGTGTACAGTGTGATCCTAATACAGTCAAACCTGTTGTGGTTGAGCAGGAAAATCCTGAATCCAAATGTGATGAAAATGATAAAACACTTGAAAATGATGAATCCATATGTGACATGTATGACACAATCAGCACCAATGGAAAAACATGGGCACAAATAATAAATGAGCATGATGACAAGGAACCAAAACAAAACACCCGTATGAGTACAACATGGGAAACAGCACAGACACGAAAACAAAAACTTCGATCGAGGAGACAATCTAAACCTGAAAAAAAAGCCACAGTTAAAAGGTGTAAAACATGAGCAATCAATACATATGTACGTCGACAATGTTGCTGTAAGTAATGATGTGACACCTGACATAGCAATGGGCCTAGTAAAGCAGCACCTGATCGACAACGGTATTCGAGTGATGAGATGTAACATTATTCGAAAAAAGATGTTCGACGATAGCATTGGGGTGAAAGTAGTAGTACCGTTATTGTCAATTGTAGAAATGAAAGATCCTTATTTTTGGCCCGATTCAAACATTCAGTGTCGAGAATGGCAGCGATATCCATCACGTTCTAATAATAAAGACAAAGGACAACATCAGACTCGCTACACCAGACTAGTTACACCACCCCGCTTTGACAGTAACGGATGGGACAGGCGTTATGGAAATGATAATGTTGATTAGCTACATGTTAATGTTGAATTTATACATACAAAATGATGACTATCACTTACATAATTATTCTATCGATGAGTCTGTCCATTATAGGGTATAATGTAAATGGCATTAGAACTGGAGAGAACTATGTTCGATATTTAATGCAAAGTGCTGATGTAATTGCTTTGTCTGAACACATGCTATTTCCAGATAATGCAAATGATCTTAAAATGATTAACAGTGAATTTGAAGTTTTACCCATGTGCAGTAGTGAACTAAACCCTATGCATAAAGGCATGATTTTTGGTCAAGGGGGAGTTGCTATTGGGTACAGAAAAACTCTTAAAAATGTATCGCATATTAAGATGAAAACTGATAGAATAGTAGGTATATCTATTGGCATTAATACAATTAATCTGCATATATTATCTGTTTATTTACCCCAACCACAGTGTCGGAGTCAATGTTTCGATAGTGTATTAGAACAATTGCATGAAATAGTACAAACACTTTCTGCTACTGGTAATATTGTCATTATAGGTGATATGAATGGATGCCTAGGGAATCTTGCTGGGACAAGAGGCAGTGATCATATAGCATCTCCCAATGGTAAAAAGTTGTTTAAATTTTCACAGGAAAATTCATTAACATGTGTTGATATGTTAAACGTTACTACAGGTCCAAGATATACTTTTGTCTTAATAAAGATGATCATAGGGGCATAACATTGATGATACAGTTTAGTAAGTTGTTTGAAAGATTATTACTTATGCGCTCTATGCAAAACATGCGAGTAAAGGATATACATGAACTTCAAGGTGGTAATAAACTACACTGTTCGTGTTTACAAACATCTGTCACTCTCCGAGAGACAATTGCCTACAATCTTGAAAGAGGGGGGAAGTGTTACGTTACAGCAGTGGACGTGAGGAAAGCGTTCGATTCTGTCTGGATACAGGGTCTCATGTATATTCTTTACAAGCAGGGTATACATGGAAAAATGTGGAGAATTATCAATATATGGTATAATAATTACAGATGTGTCATCAGAATAGGAGATAAATTATCACAACCATTTAATGTATTACAGGGAGTCCATCAGGGCGGGGTCCTGTCGATGTACCTCTATATGCGATTCACATCTGGCCTATTGGAGGATCTAGCTGCTTCTGGACTAGGAGCTGGAATTGGGGACTTGAAGCTTACATGCCCAGCATATGCTGATGACATGACCCTGGTAGCTATAGATGCTAATAACATGCAAAAATTGCTGAATATTATATTTAACCATAGTAAAAAATGGAGATATAGGTACCACCCAAATAAAACACAAGTTCTTTACTTCCCACCCACCAATACTCATGAAACACAAAAGCCTAAGGAACTAACACTATCAGGGACTGTATTGGAAATAACCAATGTGTGTAAACATGTTGGAGTCGACTTGTCATCAACTGGAGATAATACACCATATGTCAATGAAAAATGTAGGACTGGACGCATGACAATGAATGCAGGGATTGGACTAGTATCCATGGACACTGTAAGGTATAATCCCCTCACTGCATCAAACATATATTGGAGTATTGTAGTGCCATCAGTGACATATGGAGTAGAAGCGATTGTTCTGACTGAAAAAGAAATGAATATCTATGAAAACACACATATTAAAATAGCGAAACAACTGCAGGGTCTTCCTATTAATACGGCAAACAGTGCATGTTTAGCACCATTAGGGTGGAATAATATTACAACTATAATCATACAAAGAAAGCTCATGTTTTTATGGCAGTTACTCATGTTACCAGTGGATGTAGTCTATAAGAAAATTGCCATCATAAGAGTGTGTCAATGGGTGAACAGCACGCTTACCCACAAAAAGAACAATTGTCATTCTCCTATCTGGGATATTCTTAACATAGCTGAAAGGTTCAACTTAATAGATCATGTAATGCAATGGCTTTTCTATGGAGTATCTGTCTCGAAATCACAGTGGAAAAGTATTGTTAAGGATGTGTTGCACAGACATGAGTTGGAAAAATGGAGGTCTAGTTGTATGATGTACAGGTCTCTCAGTACGTTCAGAAATGTTGTTAAGGTTATCAAACCCATTAAGTGGTGGATATTGGCAAAAAATGACCCATACCTAATTAGACCATGTATAACCCTGGTGAGACTTTTGTGTGGAAACTCATCACTCATTTGCGAAAAATATAAAGATAGTGAGACATGTCCACTTTGTCATAGGGCAGTGCAGACACTGCAACACTTATTATTTCACTGCCAGGCAGTTGAGCATTTAAGTCATCAATTAAACAATATTATTGAGAACAGTAACCTATATGGCACTGATTTAGAAAAGATAAGACTTATCCTGGACAGTAGTCAGTTTGGAGATAGGGACTGTCTATTAATATTGAGGACAATACATGCTATTTATGAAATGCACAGGGATGCATTAAAGCAATTATCAAACCCAGGGGGCATATAATTACATGTTCTGTACACCACCACCAACCTTTACTATCACTGTAAAATTGTAATATTATTTTATTTTACTTAATATATACCAGTATGTATTTGTATGATCAATTTATGGTCCAAATAAAGAAACATAAACATAAACATAATACTCAAAAATGCCCCCTGGGAAAATTAGTCAGATATATGAAAAAATGTTTATCAGTACTTATTGAACGCCCTGTAGTTGTTCTATCTAGTTTTAGAGAGCACCAGCACCACGTAATCAATCGCGTGTGAGTTGTGACGTTACTTGTACATGCGTGGTATTTCAAATATACAACTTGGTCTTCGCTAGAACTACTGTCAAGTACTTGTTACCTAGCACATCTACATCCTTTCATAGTTTTGATGAATCCTTTGCTTCATAGATGGCAGTCAAGTATTGATAGCTAGATAAATATATAATCGTAAACAAGCATCTTTCCACGGCCACAGTAACATTCATATTGAAGAAACGTCGGTCAATGTCGTAAATAGACCGTGGAAGGTTGCAGCTAAATACGTCAATTCTGTTCACACACACACTTCTAGCTAAACCAACGTTTTGAAGAATGCACTGAGACAACGAGCTTGGTGTGATAGCTATTTTTGCTAATTCATTCATAAGCAGTCTTTATCCCGTCTACACAACCTATCTCACGGCCTTATCACACAAAATTAGTTCTCGACCATTCTTTTCACCCCTAGAAAAAATCCGGCTGAATCTGGCTGCAGGCGGAAATATGTTTAGAATGATTTGCTTCGCCGTTCATAAACAGTCTTCAAAACGTGGAGGCCCTACACATTTAATTATGTTCATGAAGTTCATAATTATAAATAAGAGTCAAATGGTTCGTAAGTACGCCCCAATCCGTTCATTCGTATGTATAGTTTAAACCCGTTTTCGAGAACGTAGTGGGAACTAGTTTGGACGTGATAGTAGGGTTAGGATCACATCCAGCCAATTTGCGAACGTTCCGGGTATTACGTTCGCCCTTGCATAAGCCATGAATTTCAATAATATATCTATAGATAGATAGAGATGCATAATACATTTATACAATTATTTACATAATTAAAAAAATTAGATTTATACTATAACGAGAACAGTTTGGACACAAGTGTGAATACTTTATAGTGATAGGATAATATTTCATGAAATAATTTTACAGTGATTTTACCCCTTCCTCTGATCGTATAATATTAAATTACCTTACAGTAAAGATCACACAAAATGTCAAAAAAAGAATTAAAATTAATTCCACATTGCACTTTTATGAACATTTCAATCTCAAGTATATTATAAATACAGTTTAGCGAGTAATGAGAATTTCATGATCACTCCTCGTTTGAATTCTGCGTATCTCGAGGGAGAGAGGGAAATGTATATCTAAAGCCAACCACACAGAACAGATATTTCACGTAATGAGGTTCTAATAGGTACATTATTATAATTAAATTCATAGATCCTATGGAAAGTCCTCCAAAGTTCATTGACCCTACATTGATACAAAATCGATGATTTGATTGTCATGTTGTTCACATGGTCTGGCTCACATCAGATGCGGACAATACTGATCTTGATGTCGAAAGTGATGTTCGGGAGTCCTTTAGCATGTTCCTTCTCCGTCTTGATCCGCAGAACACGTCCACCAGCGAAGAGCGAAACTTCTTACCACTTACACAGTAAAGAATAAAATTGATGGCGTTGTTTGTATACATCAGACAGAAGACTATCACACTATACATATGCGACTTAACACGGTCGTAGGATGCTTCTTCTTTTGGATCAACATTCAACCTATCCAAAAGAAAAAACACAACAACTGGCCCCGTAAGGATGAGAAAAGTTATCGACAGGCAAATCAGCATGATCGTAAGAGAGCGTGTTTGGTTATCAGA
This sequence comes from Owenia fusiformis, assembly GCA_903813345.2. Lineage (NCBI taxonomy): Eukaryota > Metazoa > Annelida > Polychaeta > Sabellida > Oweniidae > Owenia > Owenia fusiformis. The sequence continues at coordinate 11,831,389 of CAIIXF020000012.1, forward strand.
TGACGACGAACTGGATACAGCCTGCATGGTTTGTCTGCGACGTTGTGAGGCCCTAATAATTACGACAACAATCGTAATATTCGAAATCATAAGTAGAGTAAATGGGAGGAAAGAAGCAAAAACCGCATCGATCCAAAACCAATATTCTGTGTGAAATGTTTCCAAACCTTCAACGATGTAGCAATTGCTCTCATAAACGACCTCATTGTCAATGATCACGGCGAAATAGCCGACAGTAAACAGGTAGTGTCCGTTGATAAGGATAAGTGTGATTAGGATACACAGCGACACAATAACTGCCCGTATCCTCGTGCACACCAACTTGGCCCGTAGCGGCATATACACTGTGATAACGCGGTCCACGCTAAGTGCAACCAACAACCAGGCGGAGAAATCCAGCAGGGTATAAATTGCCACATGATGTATCTTGCAGACCCATTCATGTAACTCACGTATATCTATGTCCCATAAACTTATAACCCAAACTCTCCCACCTCCCAATATCAATGCGAATGAATCAGATATCGCCAATGCTATGAGGTAAACGCTTGGTGGATTCAAGAACATACTTGAACAACGTAATACTACTATCGACGTCACATTGCCAACAAGCCCGACGATGATGATACCAAACAACACATACGTGTTAAGGATATCTGCAATTTTGAACTCGATATATTCTTCATAGTCTTCATACATGTAGTCATACATAGTTTCTGTTATCTCTGTTCCTGGTTCGAATGTAGCATTCACGGCATTAATAGTTGCAGAAACGTTGTAAATGCCGCGCTGTGTGACATCATCTGATATTGTGTCAGACGCTACGGTGCTTTTATACGACATACTTGAAAAAGCCATGCTAGTGTTTGTAAAAAACATGATTGTCTCCAAATAAGAGTTGTGTTTAAGAATGATGTTTTGTCTGCCCTAGGGGTTTCTTCCAGCTTACATCTCTTGCGATAATTAATCTAAATATCAGTCAACTAGCCACATAGGCTACCCAATGTCCACTAAAATGAACTCCACGGCACTTTTGAGATAGAATGATCTCAGATGTTCTGAGATCTGGTTTTCTGGTGGTTAATTAACAATAGAAAGCCTAATGTATTCATTTTGGGGTGTACATTGGTAAATCACACATACTCATAACAATTATTACAAACAACATTGATTTCTAAATGGATGCTTAAGAATTTGTACAAATACAAAATTACTATTAAATCATTTGTAATAAGTACAGTAGGTATGTACTTATTATCTTATCAATATGTATACGGTCAGACTTAAGATGGTTATAATTAATCGTGGGGTAATTAACCCCGGTTATGTTTACCTTAATATTAGTTGGAAACATTTTAGATTAATTTTCAGAACAAACACAGCAAATTTCAATACACGATTAACTCACAACTTAAAACTAATAACTTCATCATTTACTTTGCAGCATCCATTGTATACTTTCCATTTACTTTGTTTACTGGCGTACTTACCGCAATTCGTATCAACGTTTGATATATACAAAACGTTTATCACTAATTTCAAATGGTGTCCTCGGGTCTTACCTTGCTTGTTTACTTTTTTTGGTGAAATGCTTCCAAAATCTAGAAAAATAAAGGCATTGTGACCTTTTTTTTATTTTCAATGGAACTAATTTGACATAATTAATCATTTACTTTCTGAATATCACCCAGCTATTCTCATCGTGGGCCAATAAAAACGTCCATATTTTTATTTTTGTAATATCTTCGCTGGTATGGTAGAAATATCCAACAATTATATATCACTTGAAAGATACTTCCATTTCTAACAAGATGAGGTATGATTCATAAAATATGAATGGTTATTGGTGACTCCATGATAATTTCCATATCATGGGATAGTAATCGTCGAAAACAACATTTTGCTATATGTTTTGAGCTGCATTGCTTAATCAACACTTTTAGGCTTCAACATATGACGAAAAGATATTGGAGTTGAGGTTTATTGTTTTTGAATCATTTTGTAGCTCTAAAGTTATCATGGAACCTATTTTTATGTAGTGTTAGTTTGTTATATAAAGTAAGATTGTTAGATAAATTGATATTTGCTTCAAACATGTTTTGCATAGAAACTCTGTCGAAATTTTGCCATAATCCTTGATATGGAATACATTTCCATAATGTCCTCTTCTTGTGTCTATTATTGCATTGTTTACCATTCAGAGTGTCAGTTAAGTTAAGTTATATAAGTACAACATCATTATTCATCAGTTCATGATAATTTGAGCTCATAATATACATTATTTTCATTTTTTCATTTCATTTGAGTTACATATCTCACACAGACACCATAGGGCATATATGTGTGGTAGGATAATGTAACTTGATATCCTAAGGTAGAAACAGGTCCCCGTTTTAATCTGACAGGAGCTGGTATCTTTACCCTTGCTAGAACCATAGACAGTTCAAGCCAGCACAGGCCTTTTATCGAGTTAGTATCACTCTAGTAATGAACTTCTCTGGTGTATTAGTTAGCATGAGCTGGCTCCTGTCGCCGCAAGCTGGGATTGAACCCAGGATCTTGGCATCAGAAGTCCAGAGTGCTAACCTTTACACCACAGAACCGAAGACTATCTCCAAAATATCTTGAAATGAGTAAATATGTATTCAGCTATTTGATGCAGATTTCTCCAGGTAACGTAGGCTATAATATTACAAATACCTATCAAAAACAACTCAATAATTTTGTATTTGTAAATTAATTTGCTTTCATTTGATACATAAATCAACAATTTTGACATTCTGTAATTAGACTTATATCCCCAAAGCTGACATAGGGGTTATATCTGTCTGGTCAGTTTTTAGCATTCTGTCTTCAGCAATCGGTAAATCATGATTTTGACCCCCTGTGGTAATCAACACGTTATTTTAAAACAAATACTCATTTATGTGAAGTAAATTATATATCATTTTGTTGGAAATCGAATTGACTTTCCAATGATCTATGATCTTAACATTTGTCTGTAATATTAAAAATGTTGTAGCAAAACAAAAATATGGACGTTTTTGGCCCACCTTGTACACTATATATAGTGTTTTTATCGAATTTGTTATGTATGGCCGATTTGCATTGTCTTATATATGAAATTTTCTCGGTAAGAGTAGCAGATCAGTTGTTTAGGCTCTGTACTAAGGAATATTTATAACATTTTTTCATAATAAAAAATAAACATCCTATAGATGTCTACGTTGTGGTTTTTTTCAATCTGTCACTGAATTCCATGTAACTTCAAAAGATGACTGTTGGATTTACCCTTTGCATTTGTTCGACTACGCTTCTAAAAGAAAGCTTCGTCGGTGGTTTATAACTAGACTCTGCGAGCAGGGTAGTTGCACTAAACGGTAGCATTAGACTAGCAAGCTGGTAAGTAGTCATCAGAGACAAAAAATAATTTCTTGAAACCACTTAGTTGGGTTTAGTGTCTGTCCATACATTCATTCTTACCTGCAGATATACTAAGTATATTCGTTAGGGAGTAGCTTTTGCCATGTCCACCCCTCCCCAATCTGCGGATATTGAACCCTTAGAAATGGCTTGAGTAATTGGGATAACCCCTTAACGTCAAAAATCCCCACAGCGTGTTTGATAAAAAGGTGAACCGCCTCACAACGTCGCACTCGTAAGTGCAATACTATCTCGAGACATGATATATTAATTTGATATGTTTATATATAGTATCTCCGTCCTCAGTCCGCCAAAAGGAATAAAAAGTAAGGTATCTCCCTACTGATATGAAACGGATTTGCCAAAATTAATAACTACAGTAGTATGTACAATGTTTTCAAAAAAATGTCAATTGAAATGCAAATGCAGTTGCATGCAAAAGTGCAGCTGTAATATAGCCGTGCGTACATGTAGCTCACAAGTTATGAAGGTAATGATTCTGAAGACATCAAATTAAAGCATTAATTTAAAGCAAGACATCAATCACGTACAGTTTGTTAACGTCGCACCTGTAATTACAGAAGCTTTGATCGTGTTTCAGATAATATGTTTTACAGTACAAAACCAAAGCTCGCTCTGTCCTGTTACATCCTATTTTTGTTTGTGCAACTCTGTGATCATGTCTCTTATGGATGTTTCATTCCAGATAAATCGAGATGTAACGAATAAGGTAGATCTAAAAACAAACACCCGGTGTGAAAGAAAGTATGGTCCCCTGAGGATTATGGTCCCCTTTCCTTACGGCCCTTACTGGCCCTGACTGTGTATAAATAATAATGAAAATAATTGTAATTAGGTCACCATATAAATCAATAGAGAGTAGGACCAAATTTAATATGACCACCTACCCTTTTACACCGGGTCACAACAAATACTTTTATACGCCATTTATTCTATAATACATGGAATACATTACATAAAATGAGTTTCTAATTATCAAGAATATAGCTTATTTGTGATATTATGAAATTATGACTGTTTTTTGTAGTCGAATTGTATACTTGAATTTCTAGCCATTACATGCGTACATATGTTAGCGCATAAGTATTCGGACTTTGCATGCACTATCCTTAACTTTTATAAACTTTTTTTTTGTAGTCGAATTGTATACTTGAATTTCTAGCCATTACATGCGTACATATGTTAGCGCATAAGTATTCGGACTTTACATGCACTATCCTTATTGTAAGAACTTTTATAAACCGTTCAATATTCTACACATAGGGTTACAATGCAAGATGTTACACTTGGTTCCACACGGCGTTACAAGGTGTCACACATAGTTTGATAATGATGTTTTGTTTGATGTTGTTTGATGATGAATGTCACGTTGATGGATATTTGTATTCTTTATGAGGTATGGACACGACGATTCAAAATCATAGCGGAAGTTCGGCGTGTAATGGAGTCCAGTCTCTATCTATAAATGTTGTGATATATTTGAGCGTATAAACAATATAATTCACGAATATTACACATTCGTTCCTTGGTCCATAAAAGAGGTCGTTCATACGAATGACGTCATAAACCTAACCTGCGCCACCTATATTGCAGATCTGTTCCAAAAATAGCCTGCGCCACCTATATACAGATCTATTCCAGAAATACTTGTTAAGCCCCTTTATAAAGGGAAATACGGATGTGGTATGCCATAGTTTACATATCATGTCTCATCCAAAAATGCAAAATGCATTAAGACCTTGAGATCGGGTATTTGTGACTCATTGTAAATAGGCTATTCAAGTACACGTTTTCCTAGCACGACGATGACATCATCAGGAGATCATCTCGTTCAGTTTAGCTTGTCGTTCTGCGGCGTCCATGGTATTACGCCTATCGTCTGCGATTGCTTCCCGACAGTCGCTTCTAGAAGTCACGTGATACTGAAACATTTCCAAACATATTATGGACATGATAACATAACTTGATATAATATAAATACAGGACGAATCCGCTCCCCGCTTAATTTTGCCATTCAATATACAGCCTTCCATACCTGATGAGGTTTCAGGGACATATCAACCGGGAATATATTCCATATCCGGGCAAATATTTTTCGTATGTCCCGCTCCAACGGAGCTCCGGGACATATAAATCGTATGTCCCGCTCAAAAAAAAATTTTGAAAAAAAAAAAATAAATTCGGGGAAAAAAATTTGAGAATAAAAATTTGAAAAAAATTGTGGAAAAAATTTATGTAAAAAAAGTTTTGAAAAAAATGTTGAAAAAAAGAAATTGAATTTTTTATTTTTTGAAAATTATAACCTATTTTGCAAGTAAACACACCAGAGCATATGGGATACATGCTTATTATTTCAAACCTCATCAGGTATGGAATACAACAGTTATGCACGGTCGGTTTGGATACAGGGAATATCCCTTGGGATATACAATATATCTTCCCTTGGTCCCTTCGGTCCCTCGGGAAGATATATTGTATATCCCTCGGGATATTCCCTGTATCCAAAACCTCCCAGTGCATAACCCCTATATATGAACGGCGAAATATTAAGCACTAAACACATTTGGATTATCTAAAAATTATTTTTGACGTATCATCAAGGGTAATTAATACACGGCCCTTTGTCTCAATTACATCTAATTCTTGAACTTGGGACAAGATCCCAATGCAAGTCAAATTAAGGAAGATGACACGAGACCCCAGACTATGCGATTCGTTCAAACTGACCATTGTTAAAATCCTTGGTAGTAGAGAATAGAACCGTGAACGATTTGAGTTGGAACATGAAACTTAAAACCTTTATTGGCCATATGGCGCTATTAAAGAAATAACTCCGATACTAATGATTCCGCATTGATAGATCCTTCACAAGTTTCTGTGCCCGACTTTGATTCATTTCATTTGTTTTCATGTTTTCTACTAGTAATAAAAAAGTATCGACAAATAATCCCCAAATTTTTGTACGCTGTAGTGTTGTACTGTATATTTTTCATCAATATTTGGTATCTATTTTGTTAAATTACGTTTCTACATGAAGACAATATAATGATAGAAACTGTTCCGATCGATTGATAGGGAAGAATAGTTCAACGTATGCAATGTTTGAAACATTATTTGACCTTGACCCCATAGGCCTACAAATAGTCTATTTTTATTACAGCCTACATTATAGAACTGGTTCACCACAGATCTTGAATTTCTGGATTAATTTTTAATAAATGGACATGAGAATCTATCTTTATGGATATACGAGATTTGGCATATTGATACTGAAATTTGCAATCTTGTTTCATAATAGCTGAAAAATAAACAAAATATCAAACGGACGATATAATGAAACATGTGTTTTTATGGATTCGTTAGATTTGATATATGCATCGTTGAATACAAGATCGTTGTAACCCCTCAATGATGTCGATGATAAATTCACCAACTCTATATCACGTGACTATAAAATAAAAAGGGATATTCCCAGCTGTATTAAATAGCAATACAGCTGTGTTATTCCATTTTTGAGAGTGAGCAATATTAGCAGCGAATAACAAAACAAATATTTATTTCTATTGTCGGTGAATACATTTGGCACTTACACAGTGTGACAGTCCACCGGCCCCCAGGGCTTCGGGGAATATTGCTTGTAAAAGATTCACAGATATTTACCGATGTTAATGGGGCGAGGCCACGTAGAAACATCTCATGGTTTATAATTTGACGGATGTAGGGCACGATATAAGTCCAATGATATTGCAAAACTGATCTTGCCAAGCGGATCTTGATTACCGTTCTGTCAAGTCATTACTCATTCGTGACAGCTTTTCAGAAATACGATTTAGCATTGACGTCGAAAGTACATTTTTAATCTAGCTCAATAAGGATTGGATCCCAGGCTTCCACCTCGATATTCTGCCATATATGGAGATGTCGTAATTGCAAAACTAGAATTCAAACAACCACCTTGATCACTTCAGAATCTGAATCGCGAGTTTTGGTCTTATTTCCAAACAAAAGATTTCCAAACATCCAAGAATGATCGAGATATTGGTGGTTCGAATCTTATGGACTGTTGATTATGCATTTTATAGTCAGTTATAATGTCAGAAAATAACGACATTTCAAAGTTGATATCGATCAAGGTCAAGGTCGAATATCGAGTTGCGTCCCTGGGATCCAATGCTCCTTGATTAAGATAGTACAGCATTTGTTATGATGTAAAAGGACGAACGTGATGATAAATATAGTGCTGCAGATCAAAGCTGTATGACGTAATTGGTATCATAAGTTATTGAATGATTTGAAATACAATACAGGATATATTCTGCTCGAGAAATTCCGTATTGGAACGAGACAAAGTCGAGTGCCAATACAGAATATCGAGAGCAGAATATATCCGCACTGCACTTCAAATCATTTTATAACGTTTTTTTATCGTGTGATCCTCTGTATTGCTACTGAGAATGTCCCCTCCGTACCAATATTTTCTGTATTGCGACGAAGATGATCAATGGGGACCATCTCAGTAGCAATACAGCACAAGAACTGACCAATCAGAAGGCTTCATTTTACAGATCATACGATAAGAATAGATGACGCACACATTGATTTTTATTTTTATGGGTAAGATAAACTTCTGTAGTGTAAACTGTCAAGGGCTTTGCGATCCTGTAAAATGAGCGGATGTCTTTAATTACTTGAGACAAAAACGCATAGATATATTATGTTTAACGTGTAAACTGTCAAGTGCTTTGCGATCCTGTAAAACGAGCGGATGTCTTTAATTACTTGAAACAAAAACGCATAGATTATGTTTCAAGTGTAAACTGTCAAGGGCTTTGCGATCCTGTAAAACGAGCGGATGTCTTTAATTACTTGAAACAAAAACGCATAGATTATGTTTAAAGTGCAAACTGTCGAGGGCTTTGCGATCCTGTAAAACGAGCGGGTGTCTTTAATTACTTGAAGCAAAAACGCATAGATATATTATGTTTACAGGATATTCATTCGTCAAAGCAATCTGAAATGAAATTTGAACACGATTGGGGGAAGCAAGGCCTTTATCAGTTCATACAAAAGTATCAGCAGAGGTGTAGGCGTTTTTATTAGGGAAAATCTCACATATAAAGTGTACAACAGCGAAATTGATGCAAATGGTAATTTTGCAATTCTAAATATTCAGATAGGAGATTCTCATTGGTCTCACTTTATGGACCAAATACTGACTCACCTGTCTTTTATACTGACCTTAAGACTCGAAATTATTGAGAATGCTTCTATATTAGTTATATGGGAGATTGGAATTTATATTCTATGCTAATACCAACACTTAAAGGTTTAAGTAATGTGAAGGAATATTTTATCATGGACAAACGGGTTGGCAGAGGCGATAAGTGGAAGATCATGGAAGCAAAATTAGACAAATGATACTGATGATTTTTTCCTTTAAAAAAATTTTGCCAACGGGATAAAATTTCTTAAAGACTAACGTTTAACCAATACTGTATTGTAAAATTGTAAAATGTATGTTTACCATGTAACTGTATTGTAATTGTTTTTTGCAATTGCTTTAACATGTCTTTTCTTTGAAATAAAAAAAGATCTTCATTTTATCCCAAAAAGTTTGTGTTGGTGTATAAAGAAGCGGCTTTGAAAAAGGAGGAGTCAATCAACAAACTACCCAATTCTGTTTTCCTCTACAACATGGTCTCCTGAAACATCGAATTTTCTAGTCAAATAACCCATTTCTTTATTCAAATAATTAACTTATTTCGTCCAGTGTAATTGCATATCCAGGGTCTTCTGATTTGATTTGAATTGACAAGAATTGAGAGCTTGAGGCTTTGGACGGTTCAACGACATTTTGATTAGATCAGTTTTGATCGAATAAATAGAATGTACCTTAGGAGTTCCTCTGCCTAAGTTAGGATGACGTATGCTGATGAAAATTGTCAACATGGTGACGATGAATCCTACAACTAGTACTATAGATCCTCCTATTATATAGCTGAAAATAAAACACACCAAGATTAAGGAAGACACTTACTCATCTAACACTTGCGTTGCGTGTCAGATCTATTTGAAGATAACAACCTTATTAACGATTTTTACATTCTTATGAATTTAATAGCAGTTTGTAACCTTAGGCTGAAAATTGAAGAATATTGAAGAACGTTAGAGTACATGTATATAGTGCATTACTTCTGGGACAACCTTCGTACATGCAGTGGCAATGCCCCTGTGTACTGTACGAAAGGAAAGACATATTTTGCAATTCAATCGATCAACAAGTATTACGTATTAATATTTGCCGGATAGAAGTCATATACTTAGCTTTTGCAAAAAAAGATAAATCAAAATAAGACCCGAAAGAGCATACACTCCCCTCAAAAGTTAAACAACCAGATGTCGCCTTTACGACCGGATGTAAAGCAAATATGGGTTGCCGATCCGGGGATTAAAATATCACAGGTTGTCGTTTCCGATCTATTGGTAACTGACGAATATAAACAGCCTTTTATACGTCCAATGAGAACATCTAGGTAACAAACTTATTGAGGGGGGGGGGTGTATATGATAATAGGGAGATTAAGCCACACGACTTCAAGATAACCTGTACGTGAACGTGTAGAGTTATGGTCCTCTGGAGATTTTTTTCCCTACATGACATATATTTGTATCGTGTTTACTGCGTAACACGTAGTACTAGTATTCACTTGTCCGCTTGATCATAATAAAGAAAATAGCTGTAATAAGGTCCCTAGAAAAAATGAGAGGGGTGACAGTAATCCATGGGTGTCATAATATTCCACGTTCACGTACAGCTTAAATTAATTAACCTCCATATTTTGTGCCTTGAAACGTCACATCAATCAATGGCACGTACATATTTCGTTCGCTGGTAATTAGCGACTGACCGTTCTGGACGTTCACGCTGGTGATCCACTCGATCACGCTGGTTACCGAAACGGTTCGTTTTGGTAACAAAACATCGAAGGTACGATTTTTTTTCCTTATTTAACACGTTGTAGGCAGAATTCCCACTACATTTCTTACACAAACGTGTATTAGTATCATATGTTTAAGAAAATGTACATATTTGCAAACAAATAGTACAGAAGACAACAGAATCGTCGATTTAATTCCTCACTATATAGCTGAAAATAAAACACACCAAGATTAAGGAAGACACTTACTCATCCAACCAAAACCGTTTATGTAACTTAAGTGAGGAATTAAATCGACGATTCTGTTGTCTTCTGAGCTATTTTTTCGCAAACATGTACATTTTCTAAAACATATAATACTGATACACGTTTGTGAGAAAAAAACGTCGTTGGGATTCTGTCTACAACGCGTGAAATAAGGAAAAGAGAAAAATCGTACCTTCGACGTTCTGACATTTTGTTACCAAAACGAACCGTGTCGGTAACCAGCGTAATCGAGCGGATCACCAGTGGTAGAGAGATCCAGCTCGGAGCAAATAACGTTACAAGACTAATCTTATGCTCTAAGCTCTCGGAAGCTTAAATCGGCTATAAAAAATCAAAGTGCTGAGTATAGGATATTGGGAATAAGGTTAAGAAAGTCTATAGATAGATAGAACTTATCTGACTTATTAGCTATGGATGCCATAGAATGATACTTAGCGTTGATTAATGGTAAATGTTGATAAATAAAAGAGGCGTCTTTTCTTATAACCTGGAAGGTAGGCTTGCCTAATATATTAGGAGTATCACATCTGGGCATATCCATTAATTATTTGATTAACTTATTGAGGGGAATATATGTCATAAATAGCACTTATTTTTATAAGGTAATAAGAGTAACGATCGCATTTAATAGTTTGAAGAGGTCTCCGCTTAATTTGAAACAAGAATGTGATATATTTGTTGATTCTGTGTTTATAGCCCCTATTTGTAAACATCTGGTAATTTGATTGTGAAACTCAGCTTTTTATGGGATTTTCAAAATTATTATCTGGTGATCGTATCCAATTCGCAGTGGTGAAGTAAAGAGGCGTCTTTATACTAATAACCTGGAAGGCAGGTTTGTCTAATATACAGTAGTGTGACATCTATCAATTAATTGTTGAATTGTGATAATATTTTGACCATTACATTTCTTTATAAGTAACCCTTGACATTATAATGGAAAATTATATATTAATTTTTTTTTTCTCGACACCATTAAATCTGCAGTTCCTCGACCCAAAACACCCTGATTTAAAGCGAGTGGAATTAACAGCAAGTGATTACACAGTGGCCACAAACCGACCCCCCCTGCAGACCCGCCCCTGCAGACATTAGGGCCCAGGGATAAGAGCACTGAATTCGAAGGGAGGCTCTGTAATTTAATTTTAAAAAATTCATTCATTCATTCAAGAAATATTTCTCCTGAAAAGTGAGTACTTAGAAGATTGGCTATAAAATGCATTTGGGAATTCCTAGATACAATCAGACAAATTAGCACATCAATGAAAACGAGATCATAAGGGCAAAATGGATAATGTTTCGGTGAATATCGGTGTATCAAAGTGATACTTTTAGGAGAAAAAAGTGTTCAAAAAATCAGAATGCAACCATATCGCTACTTGATAGAAATTATTATATTGGGAAACGCTGTTCGAATTCTGACTAAGTGATATAAATAAATGGAAAATAACGATATGCGGGACGTTTGTGGTTCTTTATCGGCCTCAAAAAGAATCCGTAATAGCTAAATGTACCAAGAGGGTAATAGCATTAAACAAAGTGAGTGAATTGTGAACAGATTCGAATCAATCCTGCGCGATAATCAAAGGCGCTTATCTCATATCGTAGAAAACACTTTCGCTGAAGTACGGTGATATTGATACTGAAGCCATTCCACAGGGAAATAATAAAAGGGTGATGATGTGCACGTTATTTCATTTGACAGAACATGATCTCACAAAAAGATACACACAAACAGACAATCAAACAAGTATTTATGATAGTGGACACCCGTACTGTAACTTGAAAAGGTTGAAACTCTAGTTTCATCTAGATTTTACTTTACTCTCAAAAGATCGATTTTTCAAGCTATATTCGTGTTGAAAATAGCATTCACGAATTCACCCATTGGCTGACAGATCAACCTACTGTTTTATGCCCAACTCATTATAGCTTCCACTTAATTCCATTCATATTTGAAATGGATTGTCCATAAAAGTAGGCAGGTACTATTCACGTTTAAATGGATTGGCCATAAAATAGTAGGTTAAACAGTCAACCGACAGTTGAATTCGCAAATGCTGTCTGATTTCAATATTGTTTGTATTGTTGTACTAACAATATTGAAATCACAAAAGTAATAAAAAAAATCGCAGATAGTGGGGAGGGGTCCAAACGACCCCCCCCCCCCCTTCAAGGTCTTCAATATAGACTAGCAGAAAATCAAACAAATGAGTGAATAGAATAACAGATCCAAACAATACGACAACAAACATCAATAAGAAAACACCCAGAACCGACTTACATATGTTTTTCTTCTGGATTGCTTTTGTTTTCACTGATCCCCAGCACTAGCCCTCCCGCGACTATAAGTACAAGTCCGGTAAAACAGCAGCAAAGGATTGTGGGACATGAGAGACTCCCTCGCTCGAGTTGACTAGCCTGTTGATGGACTGACCCCCCTCGAATGACGTACATTATTCAGTCCGTGACAGTTATTTTTAATGATGTCATTCTGTTAATTACTTCCTGTCGTCATTAAGCCATTGTTATCCATGGTATACAGTGTATTTTCAATAAATTCCAGCGAGTGTCATTTATCATGTAAGACGTACATAGTGTAATGTCAATTGCTAATTCAACCAAAACTATTGACAACCCGATTTTAATATTCCCTCTGATGAGGCGCATTATTGACACGATACCTTAGATCCATCATTTTAGCGTTGTCCATTTGACTTCTATCTGTCCATAAATTGATATGGCCGCTCCTATGTTTCCATTATAGCATTACAAGGATCTCAGATTGCTGTACTGAGAGCTCGCTGAGTGGCGATCTCATTTCATCTCATATTCCTTGCTCCCTGAAAAACAATCGATAGAGTTAGTAAAAGTACCTTAGAAAATAAACCAATCTCATTGGGCTCGTTTTACAGATTTTCCTTCTGTTGTTTTAGCTTAATTGCTGATACTTAAGTATAGAAATGTTCTATGAATTCTAGACTTATAATTCATAGCCTGCATGTATTCTTCCCGGGTGCTTTGATTTTTCGTTTAAACAGATAGAGGCGAAATTAGTGGATTACTAAGTCTAACTGACATCTACAAGAAATGGCAAGATTGTATTCAATGATATACTCAGTTGTTATTGCGTTTTGTGGTGCTGTGCGTTATACTAATCACTCCTAAGAAAGGGGTTAGGATGATTTAACTCGTTATTATAGTTCATAACCCTGATGGATTAGATCATTACGTATCAATTATGAATTATAGAATTGTGTAATTGCGTTATTATTGGGGTCTTATTCCCCTGAGCTATTCATACCGTGATTTCTCTGCGATGTCGTCGCTGATTTGTAACTTCCTATAGATTCAAGTCGTACTAAGCTCTCTCCATAATAAACCCTGCTACGCATTAATTTGTCTATGAAGTTATTAAAATACCTTGACGTTCTTTCTACTCGTTAGTCTAGCGCACAGACCAGGAACATTGCTCAATTTGAGGCAAGCACACGTAAGGGATGGTATACGTTTTTTCCTTGAACTGTACTTCTAACCATCAACAATTTCTCTTTGGGAGACACTGGGTATCCATCGTTATTCGAGCCTCGCCATAGCGGGAAAACCGGTCTTACCACAACAATTTAAAATGTGCTACAGAGCCAAAAATGTGCCCAAGATTAAGAGGAAAATGTGCTAAATTCAAATTCGTCTTTTTGGTCTGTATCTGTATGGAAAAAGTGTTAAGACACAAGCAATGGCTCATTTGAAAGGTTTCTTTCCGCTTTTTAAGAAAAACAAAAAATCAAAACATTGAAAAATCCGTGATAAGACCCCTTTTTCTGTGGCCTGGCTCATTTAACACATTTTATAATCAGAATCATGCATTGATTCTTAATTATTGGATGTGCTCTACCAAGTGACCTTTTAGAAGATATTGCATTTAACCACTGAAGCAAAGCGAGAATTCTAAACTTGACAGTGCTTGTAATTTCAGATAAGTCCAACGCTTACAGATTAACCAAATGGACGGCGCACTTGATTCTGGGATTAGTCAGGAAATACTGTATCGGTAATAAATTAAAGAGAGAATCATCTATAGCGAGCAAGCTAAACACAAATTGTTTCAATTTTAGAATATTTTGGGCTCATGTCATTCCTTGTCATGTCTATTTTCTAAAAATCACAAAAGTGCGTACTTTATTCCAGGGAAACTAAAGATTTTTACAATAATGAATTATTTTTTTAGAAGAATGATTACCATTTTTATTATTTGGGAGAATTTAAACATTTTCACCCATTTTTGTACTTAACATATTGTGAATCTTTTGGGAGATATTGTATTTGATATTGCAAGGAATAGATTGGTAGGTCAATTATACATGTTGCTTGTAATTCTGTCACCCCTATAGATCAGATTTTGCCTTTAAACATCGTGTGACAAAACATTTTGTTGACTAGAACTTTAAGTTTAATGCTGCTTCGTCGATTTTGTTTGGTGTATTTTGATACACGTTTAAATTATTCCCTGCTCATTTCTCGAAAGGCTACATTTTTACACAACCCAATGCGCATGCTCCCAAAAGACGAAAAGGAAATCCAAGGGGGGTTTACCCCAGGGGTCAAAGAGATATAATGTAAATCTGCATTGAGAAGACATATCGTCGCTGATTGGTCAAATCGACAGACAAGCAATGGAGGACGTTTCAAAATTTTTGAAACACGCTTCGAATAATATTACGTTAATTTCAAACGTGTTGATAAAAATCATATGCTACATCGATTAAAACATCACAACGACGTGTTCTATTCTAATTTTAGCCGATGAAAATTCTGACAAACGAAGGTGGTAAGCAAGAGACGTAATGATGTCTGTCATCGCTAACGCTATGGGGCCTTCCCCCCGCTTCGCAAATCCTGTGGAATACATTAGCCCAAAGGCGAAGAAGTGAAACAGTCATAATAATTAATAGGAACTCCGCCTTTTGGCAATATTGACGCATCATATCCAAAAACGTATCGATCATGCCATAAATCACTGTCGGCCACCGCTTAGACTTAGGCTGGGTTAACTTGTCGTAATTCTTAAGTGGATTCCGATTGAAAAATGATACATACGAGGAACACCATAATTAGGACGCGCCTGCCTTACTGGTTCACTTCATTCTATTCAAATCGCATACATATCCGAACCAAGTTACTCCAAGCTATACATACATTTTATACAAGTATAGCGAAACGTTATATTTTTACAGTCGCCATTTTGTTTCTTAAACAAAACGTTTACCGCTGTTCGGGTAAGCGTTGCAGTAGAGTAAAATACAATAAATGTATATTTACAGACTGCATATATATATATGGTATGAATCAAGCGGTATATAGTCAAATGCAATTTACTCCAAGTCAATTTACATTGATTCTTTTTTTAATTAGTACATTGTATATGCAATCGATAACATATGTTCATTATTGAGACCTGTTTTGTTCTTGAATACAGATCGATTTCAGGTAACCTTTATGTGAAAAATTAAACAGGGAAATTAAGTGATTGATGATTTTTATCTTGTTTAATCAGGACATTATTTTATTTAGGTTTGTATCAATGGAGCAATGTAAATTTAACAATGATTTTTATCTTGACTCTCATATCAATACACGAGGACGCAATCTGAGATTGTTATAAGCATTTTTTAACAATTGTTAATTTTAGAATTTTATTGTATCATACCACTGATTCCTGGCTTGTCATGCATATTTTCAAAATTCCAAACGAACATTTCGTATCATCTTAAAGGGGGTACATAGTTACCTTCTTCTAAGGTCAATTAATATTGTTTCACATTTATAAAACCTCGAAATCGCACATCTATAGTCTAACTATAAATGCAGCAATTCGAAGCATTTTCGACATTTTGAACCTGGTGTTCGTTTTTCCACTGAATCAAAAATGTAATCATCACTCAAGCGTGTAGGATCAGCGCCTCTGATTAATTTCATTTTACCAAGTTTACACTCATGTGATTGTACTGTATCATATCATCTAGATTCAAATCAAATTGACTTTCTCGAAGAATGATAAATGTTCCCTATGGAAACACCGATGTAGAAAATTACAAGGCATAATCTGTGCGGCTGTGTCAATTTGATATATTTTTGAAACGTTTCACCCATTATTAACCAAATAAAGGGAACGCCACTGCTACATTGGCATCATCAACAGCTGTTTAGCTCATCCAAACAACAAAAGCAACAACAAGGAGATCATAACAACAAAATAAATAAATCAACAACAACAAAAACAAAAACAGCAGCAGCAAAAGCCATAGCCAAACAAACAAAAACTGACAAAAACACAATAGATTTTAAGGTCTAGGTCTAGCTGCAAACTAATTTGGCTTATATTATAATTTTACCGAATGTTATCAAATTGTGGTATGTGTACTTTTTCAATTTCATTTCGATTTTGAAGGACTTTTGTTTGAAAAACTGTAATTTTATATTTTAAAAAAATGTCTAAACATGTCGTGAAAAGTAACATTAATCGTATGATTAAACTATATTTTCAAACTTTACACGGGGCCTTTCGTCTCTCGGAGAAAACAATTCATCGCCAAAAAGAAAATATAGCATTTTGAATCACCATTACTTCTGACCATGATGGTGGTAATAACCTAACGGTCTGAAACGGAGCGTGCCTGGACTTGTCGATTATTTTAATGAAAAGTGCAGAAATGCAGGAATGACATCATGATAAACCATGACATCTCAAATCTTCTCAGCCCTGAGGTGAAACAGAAAGATGCTATGAGTATCAGAATGCAGGAATGAAGGCTCGTGATTTTCCGAAGACATTTAAAGCAGGAGTAGATCAAAAATTTATATTACCTCTCATTCAGAGTGAAATCGAATCCAAAATGTTACAAATGGTATGCACATATTATATATGTGGCACTTCATCTTTCGACCAAAGTACTTCCATTTCATTAACTAGAGTCTAATGAGGTAGAACGAAAGAACATTTATTATGACGTGCTAACCTCACAAGCTCCATTAATTCAAGAGAAAGTAGATTTTGAAAATGTCATCTGACAATTTCACTTAAAATTGCGGCTGTTACTTAACATTACCCAAAACTCATTTAACTAGTCTAGAATTCATCCTTCAAAGGACTTCATTTTGCTTGAATTTAGAAATACTATATACGCTTGAAGCAAGGATGTCAACATTGCAAGAACTATGTACAATTAGCTAACCGATGTGTGTCATTTACAATCCCAAAATAATATCTCAGAACCAGTTTATCTAGTCGTGGTTTTTGAAATGTATGCTAGACAGTTGATCGATGATTGTTTGAACGGTCAATGTAATTCTGACCTTAATGCCTCGGTCACATTTGGTCTACGGCAGCCGTACAGCGGTCGTAGCTTCCCAAATTCGAAAGAATGTGCAGCATAAAATACAGAGATAAGCAGTACGATGAAGACTTTCTATATTGATTTTGTGAAGGTACGGCCGTCGTAGGGCAAATGTGACCGAGGCCTTCATAACCTTTCAATTATTTTTGATTAACATTGATTTGTAAATTCCACCAACATGCTTTGAATTCGATATCCAATGCTGATCCACCATTGCTTGTAATAGACAACATGAACATCGGAAACTGTCTTATTCACAAAACTTGAAACATGGATAATAGGAAGCGTCTACAAATCCCCATATTACTTACTTAATCATGTCTAATAACGCAGAGAAATTCATGAAACAAAGAGATGTATTTATTCATATCTATCGAACAAAATGCAGCTTCGTGTTTTCTGATTCATTTATTAAAGCATCTTGATTCACAAGGTTAGTTCAAACTTCATCCAAGATCTGTTATAAAGGCTATAAGTTCCATGGAAGTCGACGATTTATTAAAGACTACCATCGGGTGTTATTTGTGTGAACTGATATATTCAGGGTTAAATTAAGCATTATCGAACAAATGAATGTCGTTTTAGAACATTCCAAATACGCATCATTCAATGTTCTATTATTGTCACATCCGGCATTTCCAAAACTTAAGCACAGATGGATTACGTTCAACACGCAATCCTTTATCAAACAATGCAAATCGATGTTAAAAGGGCAAAGACGTTGTAAAACATCAGTCAATCTTATTCCTAAAAATATTCACAAATCTTGTTTGCTTGAAAGTCCAAGACAATATTGCAAGATGCGGGGTAAGCCAAAAAGGTAACCCGAACAAGGGTTAATACCCCAGTCATTCAGCATGGTTGTAAAATTATATATATTGGGGCAATTAAACCATGTAGTCTTCCATTCTACTATTGTGGGCACCGAACTCACAATTGTTTAATTGTCACCTTTTCGATAAATTCCGCATGGGCTTTCAATTATATCTAGTTGAAAGCCCATGATTCCGGCTAAGGCATTACTGGTTGGAAAATAGGGATCGAAACCAGTCACAGTTTTCTCCTGCTGATGACCCTTGTGAAATATTGTGTTTTTTGTTTATGACGACGGGTTTGCGGATGGATGTTGAGTCGATGACCATTTCATATGCTTATAGACTTCGGAATTTGATTTTGTCTATCCCACATCATTTGTAACTGAATGCCCTATCTTGTATGAATGCCATTTTAGTATTTAGTGTACAACTACACGTACTTCAGCTTTGGATGTTTTGATTATTTGCTATCAATTTTTGATTTATTCTTTAAGTTGTATTGTAATGACTTCAGTATTATTGAATTAATGAAATGTCTCTTAGTTTTATGGTTTCTGATTGTAATATTGATACTTGAATGGCGGGGGAGAGGAATTTGAAGCTGCATCTTTTCCCGTTGAAATGTGATTTGGGATAGTTGGGATCTAATTTCTTTGCGACTTGTGTGCTTTTAGATGTTTTCATTTTCTTGCTGTGTTCCGTAACCATTTTTGATAATTTTTCCTGTTGGCGCTTGCGCATCTATATTTATATTCAAAGTTGTGGTTTTTAGTTGTTGAGGGTTTGCCCCACTCGGGGCTGTTAAGCAACTGCCTGCCAGCAACTAAAGAAAATACAGCTAATAACGAAAATGTTTCAAAGAGGGGGGGGTCTTAGGACATTAAGAATGAAATGTGCTTAGTGTACTGTAAACATTATCTTTGAAATAGTCCCAAAGATAAAATTCTGGGGGTTCATATTGGACGAGTTTGGTATTTTTCGGCATTTGGAGCTTGTTTTATAAAATGTGAGAACATTGAATAAGGTACAATTGTGTCAAATATGACTGGATAAATAAGTTATTAACTTTGTTTGGGTTACTTTTTTGACTCACCCTGTAGAAGATATTTGCTTTAGCATTCAAATTGAATTCTATTCCTTTAATAAAACCTCTCCTTTGAAGGTGATAAAACTGTTGTTTTGTTACTTGGAGGTCGTCGCAGGGCGCCCCGACTTCAATATGCGATCCCAGACGCTCAATTTGGTACGTCGGAGCAATATGTCAAAAATGATTGGGATTTACTATTTCCCATCAAAAATACATTATGTTTTGACATGAACAAAAACAATTAAGCCGCGCCATAAGTTTGACAATGTACGGTTATTTCATACTGCAGCGAGTTAATTTTACATGTTTCTATTCCACGAAAACTTTATCAGTTGGGCCTGTGAAAAATATTAGGGGGAATTAAATTCATTGTCAATTATATAGAAACATCCAAAATGCAAATCAATCATAAAAATGGCAAATACAGAATTAGAAAACAGTATAAGTACAGATGGACTCTTAGTTAGATCATCACCCGACATTACCAAGTCTCCCTTACTTTTGCCCCCGCTATCTATCTTATATTCCCCTTCTTTCATCTTATTTAGTAAAATATGTTTTGACGTTTTGTAAATGACGTTTTAAGTTGGACCAGTGAAAAATATCACGAGAATTACATGAAATTCTTATAACTTAAATTCCGACCTTGAGAAAGTTGCAGGAGAGCAATCTTACGCAAATGACAAATGTTGCTAACCTTGATCTTTTACGTTTTTAGGTTCCCATAAAAAATGATTTGTTTTTGCCTCAATAACTGCCTATGTGGCTTTTGATCCTTTCTGATCTGATCAATATCTTAATTTGGATCCAAAGTACAATTTGAAAAATTGACACTTTTATGTAGTTCGAATATCGTTGAATAAATAGTCAAAAAAAATTCGATTTAATATTTGCTTTTACCCTTGCCTAAGAAAAAGATACCGAGCAGATTCTGCTTAGGTCCCGAGGAGGACGTTACTTGCAGATTATACCCCGTCAGAACGGAATGGCGTCCTTAGTGCGCTGCTACAGCGACAAGATTGTGTAAAGATCGCGATGGGATCGAGAAGGTCAGACATGCGTGGCAACATCCCCATGCACAGTTTCGGCAACGGCACGATGTCAGGCTTTATTATCACGCTTATGGCGATCTTGACGCATTCTGAGACCGTTACTATTCCGTTGCCGTAGTAAGGACGCCAATCTGGTCTGACCGAGGTTTCTCGTTTGCCGATCGACGGCCTTGTGCATTTTCTGGTCGCCGTAGTAAGGACGCCGACCCGGTCTGACGGAGCCCCTACGAGACCTTTTGGCATGTAGAAAAACTTGTTAGAATAATAAATCTACATTGGAGCTTGGCGGGCCATGTCTAAATAAACCAGGACTGCCATTGCTCATATAATACGATTTTATTTGAACTAATGCCCTTTTAGGGCCAAACGTATATACAATTTTCAATAACTGCTATGCTAATATGTCACGTTATTATTATGTAATCACAAGGATCTTAAGATTTCAAAAAATTGGAACACCATCGTGGAACGTGATTCCTACGTAACATTAGTGCTGTTTTGGTCACGTGTGACAAGTTTTACACGTATGATTCGATCTTAGTTGAGGACTTGAGGTCATGGTACACGTTGCTTTTGACTCTAAATTAGTATACGAGTATATGAGCAAACTAGGAAATGTTTAGACACGAATGACTTGAAAAGCGGATCCCTTTAATGTAAACTTTTGCTAGATAAGTATACTCTAGTCACTATTTGATTGCTTCTTTCTCATAAATTACGTAGCGTTGTACCATTATCACGATTTGTCTACTCTAATTTATTATATGAATATATTATCTGAATAACGCAGATGCGAGTAGGTAGTTACCAGTTTCACCACCAGGTGGCTCGTTCGGGTCAGATAGCATGGCGAGTATAGGAGAAAGTTCCATTTAACTTAAATTACATCTGTTTTAGTGGTTCAATTTTCATATAACCCTTATGTATCTAATAGTTATGCAAATTAAAATATGTCCAGTAAAAGAAAATGTTATCCGTCCAATACAAGAAAAAATATTTCACTTTTAGTGATTTTGTAACATGGGCTCTATGGGGAATCAACCCGAACAAGAAGTCACATTTTCAAAAAAAAAACAAAATTTCAAAGTTGATAAACAACTTTCGAAACCATATTTTTAGATGTACTTTTACATGTAGATTTCAAATATGCCATCACGTTGACTGAATTTTGAATATTTAATGACGTAAATCAAGATTATTTCTACTCGCATCTAGTCTATTAAATTACGGTTCTTCATCAATGTAGTTAAATATTGTATTTGGCACACATTGCACGTAACTATTCTGATAATATAGACCAAACCTTCTGAAACAACGAACTACGGAGTCCTTTCATTCCTTTCATCATACATACATATACTTTAATTTGAATTTTTAACTTAAGTATGTGATAACCTTAACCCTCTAAACTCAAAATGAAAGCCCCGAGCTTCATCAGAGAATTATTGTTTCCTAAAGCCTTTATATCTCAGTCACATTTGCTCTACGGCGACCGCAAGTCGACTGTAGTTCCCTGAAATCAGTTAATTTCTGCGGCAACTACGATCGCCTTGTTGTCCGTGCGGCGTAACCAGTTTTTACAGGCCGTAGTGTGGCCGTAGAAGTTATACCTCTGGTATCAGCGTAGAAATCAACAGGCCGCGGCCGAAACGTAGAAAGGTTCCTTAGAGGATGTACGTTGGGTGTACGCTCGACTTGCGACTGGCCTTGGATTTTATGGGTTACAATTGACCTTTGCGAACCGTAGTATCGCCGTAAGACCCCACTGCGGCTGGCTTGCGTCTACCCCGTTTTTGTGAGGAAAAACAAAGTCCGCCATAGGGGGCAGTCCTACACTGACCGTGTGCCATCATTTATCAGTCGTACGGCAACCATAGATTTATGTCTCCTCAAAATCAAATTACGCCGTACGGCTGCCGTAGCAAATGTGACTGCTAAATTATCTGACCGCAGAACTGCTATTGCAACCGTAGAAATGTAACTGAAGGCAGAAATGTCAGACCGCATGCATGGTCGCCGTATGAAATGTGACTCGGGCTAAACGATTGGTCGTTCTTTGAGTAATTGTTTTATTTTTACTATAGATGTTACGTTACGCACGTGATATACGTGTTTTTACACCAAGGCTTATTATCTGCTGCCGAAGAACACATCATGTTTAATAATCGTGCACGTGTACGCGAAGATTGGCGTGGGAGTGAGATACTACGTAAATATCTTTATCTTATGCCAAGTAGAGTTTTAGGGAGATAAGTTGGTAAGATATATCCCGCATCCTGATTTTGAGGTTTCCATATCCAGAACCTCCATATCTCCCGCTTCGGTGCATATCTTCCCGCTTCCGGTGCATATCTTCCCGCTTCTGGTAATGCAATAAAAGACTTTGCATATGAATGATTTGTATATTTTTACACCTTGTACTATTGAAATGGCCATATATGCCCCTGAAAACTCAACTTGGTATAGGATAAAGCAGTTGTGTACGGTACGGTCCCTCAGGTAGATATGCATATATCCCTCTGGATAAACCCCATATCCAAAACCTCCCAGTACATAACCCTTATTTATTGGCATTGTAAAAAGTGACTCGTTAATTCTAAGAATTCAAATTCCATTGTCAGTTTACCATTCAAGACGTTTACATGATTCGAACTTGATCGTGATCATTGCAAACAGATACAAGGTATTAGCATGCAAAATGTCATCACCTGCCATTTGTTACAGACGCCGAGCGTTTTTGCATGATGAACATGTACACAATAGATTATTAATGTCTCCCATATATAATTCTAAGAATGTACTTAAATACTTCGGTGCAATTCGATGCAACAATCTGATGCACAGTTCTATTTGAGGAAGTAAATCCTCCTCAAATATTAGTAGTTTTCTTACAATATTGCCTTCTAAAATATGAGCTTACCCCTTATCGCTATTATAACAGTAGCGCAGTTCCTGACTTCGTCCGTAACCGATGTCGATAACGATACTTAGGAATGTTTCAATATTGAAGTAGAGGCAGTGTTCCACTAATTACTCTTACAAGATAAATTAAAGATAATAGTTATCCTGCTGTATATGGCCGAGATGTTTTATGAATTTCCTTTACGCCGTTAAGCATTCCTTAAGAAAGCAGACTTCGTTAACGACAAGTTAAGTGAAAGAAACGATTCTTTTTATATTCCCGTGATTCCGTCGATATGAAGATCACTTATTCGTTGTTTACCAGAAATCAAATAGCGTCTTTGCCGACTTAATTTTGTAATTAATCCTTTGATGAACCGCAGTGCCGTACAAAAGCCATCTTACAAAACCAGATTCTTAAAGGTAGATTCTGTGATGCATGGAATAGGCAAATTGTAAATTGGCTAACATTTTACAACTGGCTAACCGATAATGGTGCTTTAAGTGTGAATATTGTACCGCATCAAAGACAATATGTATCTAATCAAATGGTAAAATATTCAAAGTTAGAATACAGAAATTGCACCGAGAAAAAAGCATTAATAAGCAAGATTTCTTGAAAATATTGAAATTGCCGTTCTTGTTTACTGACACAAGAATCGCTGATCCAATGAAATATATATCATGAAGGGAATAGTTCTTAATTATTTTCAAAATAAGCATGCCAAAGAGTAATACGGAATAATGTCTTTAAGGGATTTTTAAATGCCAAGTCTGGCAAGGGCTAGGGAGACTATATATCTGCTAACCCCTTTAACAGATCATTTGTAAGTTATTTGCATGCTCGATACGAGAACATCTTAGGAATAATATATTATCTAATAATTGGATACCTCGAGCGAGATGGGAGAAATCACTGAATATAATCATGTAATATTTCATTCAGGATCATTTGCACTTGGCATCGTTTGATATAGAATCGAAGAAAGAATGGATAATATTCCCTTGTTTTGACAATTTCCGATCGAAGGCCACTGCTATCCTTTTGATGTTATGTTTTATGGTTAGTATCTTTGACGTTTGGTATTTCATATTTGATTTGTGCTATCGTTAATCACATTCGTATTCACGCCATTAGGGATTAGCTGTCCTATTTTGTTGCCAGCTTGTGTTCAAGACCATCGTCTGATGCATTTTTCATATTGCAAGTAACGATGGAACATGAGCTCGGGTCAAGGACGTAACTCAAAATGACCTTCAACTTGGGTGACGTGCGTGCGCATTAATTCAAAGTTCCAAAGGACAGCTATCAATAAGTTTCATATTATCCTGTGCAAGAGACTTCTTGCCTAAAGGTGACTGTACATAATATCTCCAACTATCATTTCATTATCTTATAAATAAAGCGTAGCTAACATAAAATGATATCCTATTATGACAAATATACAATTGCGGATGCATCTGTGATATTGGGATTCTGAAGTTCATATGACATTTATCAATTTGGGAACACACGTCTACCACGACCAATAGAATAATACAAAAAATATCAGGTCAGATCAGATCATTAACCCGTCAATACCCACAGTAATGGATATGTCAGCCACAGAATTCTCACCTCAATGGGTCTAACAAATGTCGTTCAATTAACCACACACCTGATCGTGGTTCGCGAGCACGGATCTCTGTGCGAGAGTGGAGAAATATGTTCGGGAGCAAGGAAATGGTGGTGCGAGACTAAAGATTTCACTTCCGCGATGTAAGAATCGTGGTTCGAATGCAAGGAATGTAGTTCGCGTGGTCAGAACTGATGTTCGCGTTGACGATAGTCTAGGAGGCCTGAAATGGGAAAACAAGTATGAAAACTGATACTACAAGTAGTATGTCACATAAACACATGGCTCGAATATAAGTCTTTCCTACAACATACTCATAAGACATAAATAGCAAAGCATTTACGTGCAAAATGTCACCACCTGCCATTGTTAAAGACACCGAACTCACACCACCGAATGTCGACTGACGTCCACAAAAGAGTGGGAGACTATAACAGTATGTCACCTTTTGTGGTGGTGACAAAACAACAAAAAGTTGTGACCCCTTTATCAACACGTGTATAATATTGATCGGGATTTTCATTTTGATTGAAATAATACCCGGTTTGTCCAGCAATATCTTCGTGATGAAAATGTTATTTTAAAGAAACATTCCGGAAATCTATTTTCTATTATTTCTGTGTCTACTTTTGTTTTACAGAGAGGGAGTTTGCTTGCGTACAGAACCGATTCTGCTATCAATTTTCTGATCAGTGATAGCAATTAAAGTTGTTAAAGCAGCAATACCATGATATTCATATTATATATATTTTATATGTATGTAGAAATTAACCTTTTATAGACGTTCGTTATGTATATAGGTCTTTTCATATTTACATTTGCATAAAATTGCGGCAAAAAGCCGCTGTGCCCAATCTCCCCCTTCTATAATAATATCAGTTATTACATTTCTGAGATAGAATATTTGAGACAATGTAAATAATCATATAATATAGTCACATAATCACGTTATATACAGGGTGGGGCAAAATACGCCACTTTTTACATGTAGTGAATGCTTAACTCCCTAAGAATGAAGTTTTAAGAATATATAAGCACAAGTGCCAAAGGGAAAGGACCAAAAGTTGTAATTGAACTTAGCAAGAAAAAGCAAACTCTAAGTGCATACCAGTCAAGAAAAACAAACCCCATATAGCCCAAAACCATGATCTAACGTGAAAAGAAACAATGTCTAATACCCCCTTTCCCCCACCATTCAAGAACCAATATCACAATCCAAGACCAGAAGACCAAGGGACATTTCATTCATACTGAAGTCATTACAATACATGTTGAAGAAAAAATTAGAAATTAGAAAAAAGAAGAAATTTTGAATTGTGCACGTGAATTTAGTGAACGCTTTTGTTTGAATACTTCATTAGTTCATTTTTCATTCGACAGTGCTTCAACTATAACACACCCCGAACGACGACCTGTGTTATTCTTCACGCTACGAAACGCTGTGACGTATAAGGTAAATTACTATGCTTTATTTCTTTAATAATGTCAATTTCTCTGTTAACACACAGCCCACTGAACATCAACCTTGCAGCTATATTTCGAGTGAGAAACAAAAATTTTGCTCTTTTCCCCGGGGAAATCGACTGGATGACACCATCTCCTGGCTTATTTACTGTGTGATGAAATGATTGACCACATGGACAAAACAACAAGTTTGAGTGTCATGTTTTTCATGTGATATAGCGATGATTTGTTCGTTCAGTGCAGTTTACGCAAGGGAGTAATGATTGCTAAAGAAGACAATTAAGAATCACGCAATGTTCTCAAAGCATGTTTCTTTTAACAACTTCTGAAATTACTCAACTCAGATAGCTAATACTGAAATAACATTCAGTGTCGCTGCAACGTGATGTCAGTTTTCTCAGAGAAAGACAAATGCAATATCTGAGTTTTCCTAAATTAGATGCACAGAAAAGGTCTCTTTAATTGTACGTCTTTAAATATAATTTCCCCCCTTTACCTCAAAAAGCCCCACAATGCATTCTGTTTGACCTGTTTGGATTTTTCCGTTGAAACACAGACTGAAAATAAAAGCATTTTATTTCCCAATTTAGTTGATTTACAAATATTGCTTTTTGATTCTAAGAATTTTCATAAACATCAAAGTAATAAATGCGCCTGGTGTTATTTGTTATTAGTACTTTATGTGAATATAAAAACATTTTTATAGTGTAATCTTTGAAAAATACCTGACCAGTTCTAGTACATTCTCCTTGAATGGGCTTTATTTTGCCGTGTCTCTAGTATACATAATACTATATACTTGGAAAATTCAGAATTTCAGATCGGGATAGCCGTGCGTTTAATACAGAGCTAGAATCATATTCAAAGGAAACTAAATATTTTTCAACACTTTATTTTAACAATACACTCTGAAAACTCTCTGTGTAGACATCACATTCACTTCGAATCTTGTTCCAAATCGATTACGTTATTTCCGCACTTTAGATGTTCGGCGAGGCTTAGATTACCAAACGGAAGTGTTCAGACGTTGACGAATTAGATCCGTCTTTTGTTCCTGGATCTGTCAGGAAATATCAACGAGAGAAAATAGAGCTTTGGTTAAGCTGAATGACCTTCACCTGTGTCACACGCATGCGCGATTCCAGACTCCAGTGCAAAGAGGAGGGAAGACCCCAAAGAATGCACACCACAATTATTTTGCCCTAGGCCGTAATGTTAACTTCCAATGTCCTCAAGAAAAAACAGATCGAATTTATGCTCAATCATCACCCTTACTTCAAAGCACAATGTCTTATGTACCCACCAGAAAAAATAATTAAAATCGGTACATTGCATTTTTTCTTGAGTCATGGTTTTATATCCTCCACCATGAAGAGCTTCATAGTTAGTGACCGAATCACTCAAAATTAAGCAGTGTATAAATGCGCTGTTTTTCTGCAGTGAAAACGAAATGAACTTCAAGCTGCCCATGTCAACTTGTTCCATCAACTTACTGTACTAAATGACCCACAAGGCCCATCAAATCCCAAATACACTGTATGCAGAGACATCTATTCATGTATATAGCATTTATTTTATAGAACTATAAAGCCATGAATGCGGACTAATAGTGGTGTTCATTCAAAACAAGATATGTTTACGTCTCCTGCTTACCACTTTCACTCGCTAGTTTCCGGGTACCACGCGTCGTTTAGATGTTTAATCCTAGCATATTCCTGCCATCTTTCTCTATCTTGATGTGACGAAATAACAAGCTATGATGTTGATTAACTCGTCAGACATAAACATAAAATTATTCGCAGCGTTTTTAGAAAATTTTGAAACCGCCATTGAATGACGTCACTTGCCCGTCGGTTTGACCAATCAGGACAATATGACTTCTCGATTCATAAGACATTTACATTATAGACATATTTCTTCTCTAAAATTCTGGGTTTCCCCCATCTTCCAGTGCACTTGTAATTACTGATGATACCAAATAAGCAGCCTGTTGTCAACGGCGGCTACATTAAATCAGGGTCAGCTGTCACAATGCTCAATAGGTGAGGTAAAAACACCCTATGCAGACGGAGCCTGTGAGAAATTTTGGTGCCACGTGAATGAGAGTTTAGAAAGATATTTTATTTCATTCTCAAGAATTGGTAGAAAGGAACAAAAAAACAATTGCACTAAAAATCAAAAAATGTTAACAAAAACATTAAAGGCCCACTATACTTAATTAATATAGAATTTCGAAGTAGATAGAAGGAAAAAAAGAATAATTGAAACATGTTACATGATACAAAGCTTGATTTGCATTAATATTGAACCAAGAAAAAATAAGTCATGTAGAAAACAGCATTTGAAGTTAAAGTGGGAGTATCGATTGCCGAGTCGTATCCAATGATCCTGGGCCTATCGTAAAATGAAAGCTTTGAATATGTTGTTGCCTTTAAAAATGTATCTATTTTCCATGTATGCTACTAGAATTTGTGCACATACCTTATAACGATCGATAATGGCAAAGGAAAATCCTCTAATTCTTCGTCATAATTTCTCCTTCGACGTCCGCCATTTTTTATTAAACCGGAAGTTTGTTCTCTGACGTCGGCGCAATGTTTTTTCACTTTTATTTCAGATTACGCTTCGGATTCAACATTTAATGCTTTCTAATATTAATTAAGTGTTTTCTATCAGAAAGATTTCATAAAAAGACCCACACTATCAGAGATTTTATCGATTCGAGCAGCCAGAAAAATTAGTTTCAATTTCACCCGCTAGGTGTTTCGACGTCGACTTGGAAAGAATTTGAAAAATCTATGAGTGGGACTCCTTGTATGGAATTGTAGATTCTAAACGATTTGCCAGTTCTACTGGTTGATGAATATTGCCATATGCATACATTTTTATAAAATAGGAATAAGGAAGAAGATGTTGGACCAAACTTCACCCCGATAGCTCAGAAAAGGTAAAATTTCTCCATTTTTCTCTCCACAGACCTTAGAGCCGCTTTAAGAGATGTTTAGTAGTGTACAGTATACGTATCTAAACCTTCTTTTTATATAGAATCATTCCACTGGAATCACATATAAAAATATTCAAATATCAATGAGCTGCCAGCAGAGAGAATTAAATACAAGAGAGAGCTGCATCATATCTGACATCTATTTAATATGTAAATAAGCTCAGAAATGATTATCAGAATGTTTTAAATCCCATTCCATTAATTCACTCTGACCGTCAGACGGGTGCAAAATGGAAAACCTTTTAAATTTTAGATGG
Organism: Owenia fusiformis; assembly: GCA_903813345.2. Classification (NCBI taxonomy): domain Eukaryota; kingdom Metazoa; phylum Annelida; class Polychaeta; order Sabellida; family Oweniidae; genus Owenia; species Owenia fusiformis. The sequence goes on from CAIIXF020000012.1 coordinate 11,861,628, forward strand.
CTGTTTTTGTGTCCATGCACAAAACGGTACTATTTAAACTTATTGATATAGCATTTTATGGTCATTACATTTTGGTAGCAGAGACATTTCTTCATAGTTGGCCCATATGCGTTATTTATTTCCATATACATGTACATTGCCCCACTCTGTCGATCCACATTTGATCTACAGTACGGACAAAACAGTTTTGTTTCGGCCCTAAAGTTAGTAACAGCATTATTGTGAAGCCGGGTGACTTCGTAATCTGAGAAAGTTTTCAAGCTGATTCCGATCATTTGAAAAATATCTCACAACAATTTTTTCAGACATCAAATCCATATACAAAATTTAGTTTAATGTTATAGAATGACCAAAAATAATGACTTTGATCTTTACAATTTTGATTGCATACTTATTTTTAGATTTTAGAACCCTTGCTTCAACATATTTTATACAGGTTGCCAATTGGAAAGATTACACTTTGAATTGCAAGACATTCGTCGGCAATTGGCATTCAATACAACGAATTTGCACAAGGTGGCCAAAAATTAATGAAGTACTTTGATATTTAACGTTTTCCAATTCTTGTGAAATCTTCTTTTGTATTTTCAAAATTGAACGATGATGCATTAGCATGTGATTTCAATTCTAAGTGTAAATCATACAATTCTGTAAAAATTGCATTAACACAAAATTAAAAAGTTGCATTAGGCTCAAAGTTAAGCTGAAGCCAAAGTTGAGTCTACAATACCGTAGGGCACCATATTTTACAGTTCCGGAACTGAAACGTGACCGTACGGTACTGTTGGAAAATGGTTGTGGTGTAGTTTTGATAGAATATCCATCACATCTTCCATGTCCTGCTTAAACAACATAAACGATTCCATCTTAGACGGTAAGTGTCCATTTTCAATCAAATTCCTAATAATTCTGATATAACCATGTTTATTTGTCATTCGAATGAGACAGATGGCATGCCTTGCTCTGTGTTGCAATGAGAGTTTTGATTCCTTACGCAATGTGTCTAGCTGACGAGATGCTTCATTTTGTTGATATTTGGTCGTGTTATCATTTAATGACATAAGTTTCTCATAACGCTCATCTTTTGCACCGTATATTGTAAGGGTACAATACAATTCCATGTTTGAAGGATTGGATATCAAAGAAAGGGCTGTATTTCCAGAATAATCGTTAACGTTGACGTCTGCACCATGGTGAATGAGAGTACGACAGCATGCCTCGCTTTTGTTCTCAACAGCGCACATTAATGCAGTTTTCCCGTATTTGTCACAAACATTGACGTTTGCACCATAGTCAATAAGAGTACGCCAACATTCCTCACTATTGTTCCGTGCAGTGTACATCAATGCAGTCTCCCCGACCTTGTCACTAGCGTTGACGTTTGCACCATAGTCAATAAGAGTACGCCAACATTTCTCACGATTGTTCCGTACTGCGTACATCAATGCAGTCCTTCCGTACTTGTCACTAACATTGACATTTGTACCATGACCAATAAGAATTCGACAACATTCTTCACTTTTGTTTTCAACAGCGTATATCAATGCAGTCTTTCCGTACTTGTCACTAACATTGACATTTGCACCATGACCAATAAAAATTCGACAACATTCCTCGCTCTTAATCTCTTCACTCTTGTTTTCAACAGCGTATATCAATGCAGTCTTTCCGTACTTGTCACTAACATTGACATTTGCACCATGACCAATAAGAATTCGACAACATTCTTCACTTTTGTTTTCAACAGCGTATATCAATGCAGTCTTTCCGTACTTGTCACTAACATTGACATTTGCACCATGACTAATAAGAGTTCGACAACATTCCTCGCTCTTAATCTCAACAGCGTGCATCAATGCAGTATTCCCGACCTTGTCACTAGCGTTGACGTCTGCACCATGTTCAATAAGAGTACGACAACATTTCTCACTATTGTTCCGTACAGCGTACATCAATGCAGTCTTCCCGACCTTGTCACTAGCGTTGACGTCTGCACCATGTTCAATAAGAGTACGACAACATTCTTCATTGTCGTTCTCAACAGAGAACATCAATACTGTCTTACTGTACGTGTCACCAGTATTGACGTCTGCACCATGTTCAATAAGAGTTCGACAACATTCCTCGCTCTTAATATCAACAGCGTGCATCAATGCAGTATTCCCGACCTTGTCACTAGCGTTGACGTCTGCACCATGTTCAATAAGAGTACGACAACATTTCTCACTATTGTTCCGTACAGCGTACATCAATGCAGTCTTCCCGACCTTGTCACTAGCGTTGACGTCTGCACCATGTTCAATAAGAGTACGACAACATTCTTCATTGTCGTTCTCAACAGAGAACATCAATACTGTCTTACTGTACGTGTCACCAGCATTGACGTCTGCACCATGTTCAATAAGAGTACGACAACATTTCTCACTATTGTTCCGTACAGCGTACATCAATGCAGTCTTCCCGACCTTGTCACTAGCGTTGACGTCTGCACCATGTTCAAAAGGAGTACGACAACATTTCTCACTATTGTTCCGTTCAGCGTACATCAATGCAGTCTTCCCAGACTTGTCACAAGCGTTGACGTCTAAATCATGGTCAATAAGAGTACGACAACATTTCTCACTATTGTACTGTCTAGGGTACCTCAATGCAGTCCAACCCATGCCATCAACATAGACCTTTGCACCATAGTCAATAAGAGTACGCCAACATTTCTCACGATTGTTCCGTACTGCGTACATCAATGCAGTCTTCCCGACCTTGTCACGAACATTGACATATGCACCATGTTCAAGAAGAATTTGACAGCATTCTTCACTATTGTTCTGCACAGCGTACAATAATGCAGTCATCCCGTACTTGTCATTAGCATTGACGTTTGCACCATAGTCAATAAGAGTATGAGTACAATCTTTACTATTGTTCTCTACAGCGAACATCAATGCAGTCGTCTTGGACTTGTCACAAGCGTTGACGTCTGCACCATAAGCTATAAGAGTACGACAACATTCTTCATTGTCGTTCTCAACAGAGAACATCAATACTGTCTTACTGTACGTGTCACCAGCATTGACGTCTGCACCATACTCAATAAGAATACTGCAACATTCTTCACTATTTTTCTCTACAGCGTACAGAAATGAAATTTTCCCGTATTTGTCATTAATCTTGACGTTTGCACCATAGTCAGTAAGGATACGCCAACATTCTTCACTATTTTTTTCTACAGCGTACATCAGTGCAGTCTTTCCGTACTCGTCGCGTACATTGACGGCTGCACAATGGTTCATAAGAATTCGCGATAAGACCTCCCTTCTGTTCTCTAGCGCATCCATCAATGGAGTCTCCCCTTTTGCACCATGGCCGCTCAGAATACGCCGTAATTCCTGTCTTACATTGACGTCGACACGATGGCCAATAAGAGAATACCAACTTTTATTTTGCATTTTCTCTACCTCAACAATCAATGCAGTCTTCTTGATGTTATTGTCCAACAATGCGCTGACACACGAATTGTTATTTTTTGCAGTAGCCACAATCAGTGCAGATTGTCCATTTTTATTAACAGCATTAACATCCGCACCATTCTTTTGTAACAACTGGACTATCTCTCTGTGTAAATCGATATTGTTTTCGACAGCCCAAAGTATTACATTCTTGAGACAACTGCATGCTGCTGAATGGAATGATGAATTCACTAGAGTTGCTCTTAAATTTCTATATTCAGCACCTTTAATTAACGCATCTTTAATATCCCGTTCGAGCCGACTGTGATATGGATCCATTGTCGTGATTTTGATGTCAAAACGTTTGTCGATGTCAAAGGCATTGAATGCACGTTCGATTTGTCATCATCTATAAATAAATGTGTAATACACAATAACCAGATTATTATTGGAATAAGTACGTGAATAGTTCGTTTTCAATCAAAGAATAACAAGGCACAGGGTGAACAATATCGACCCACAAAGCTACAGTTCTTGAACATCTCACCATGTCAGTCATACCTTTTAGTGATTTTCCTGAAATCGTGATGACACAATTTATCTAAAAATTACCGAAATGGCCATCAGAATGCAAGATGGCCACGGAAAAGTTAATCAGCTATAGAACTTCTTACCATGTGTAAAAATTTGAAGTTATTATGTCAAGTGATTTTCCTGGAATCTCGATGACAAAATTTATCTAAAAACCTCCAAAATGGCCGCCAGAATGCAGATGGCCGCCGAAAAGTTAATCAGCTCTAGCACTTCTTACCATGTAACGTGTGTAAAAGTTTATTCCGTTAAGCTGTTTTCCTGAAGCTCTAGCACTTCTTACCATGTAACATGGCTAAAAATTTGAAGTGGTTTTCCTGGAATCGCGACATAATGACAAGATTTATCTAAAAACTTCCAAAATGGCCGCCAGAATGCAAACTGGTCACCGAAAAGTTAATCAGCTCTAGACCTTCCTACCATGTAAAATGTGTAAAAATTTGTAGTAATTCTGGTAAGTGGTTTTCCTGGAATCGCGATGACAATTAAAGTGAGACGCCGCCACCGCCCGCCCCCCTACCCGTCAAACCAACGACGAAATCTCAATCCAACCTAACACGTAGAATATGTATGTGATGTTTACTTTCCACCTCAAAACTCTAATTATCTGATTTTAAAATCAGCTGTAGAAAATCAAATAAAAAATTATGATACTCTGGAGAAATTATAACTATTGGAGATTTCAGCGCTCGAACTTCTAATTTAGATCTAGATATTTTTTAAGATTATTATTTCCATGTCGTGATACTCGTTCTCTCGATCATTGGTCAATTAGATACCATGTGACTAAAATATATAGAGGTATTCCTTGTATCCCTGCTTAGAAAACGTGTGAAGAGTGTATTCACTAAAAATGACGTCATTTTAATTGAATAAATAGTGGTATTCACTAGAAATGACGTCACATCACTGAATTCCCGGGAATTTAGTAAAAAGTATTTTTATCCGATAGGCTATCACAGACGGTGACGTTGTATCACGAAGTCGTCCCAAGAAAAGGTTCAATACTGTGTCACAAACGCGGGATCAAAATGTCAACTAATGAAAGCACGAAGATTATGGACTTTAACATGGAAGATCCAAATCTAATTGTTATAGTTAATGAAAACACAGAATGAAATCCTGCGCTTATATATTATATACATTTATATAAATGGTGTGACAGAGATCGGGCTGTGGTGAATACACCTTCAGAAATATATACAGATATTCAACTCCACAGAATTCAATATTTGTATATGATTATAACAACCACTTATCAGCAATTGATATTCAGTTAAAGAAAGACTCAAAATTAATCGGCATGAAATATTTTCAATACAATTATGCGATACTGCCAACTTTACTGAATGGTAGGAAATCAAGAGATTATTAATGTGAACAAAACAACTATAATTTTATATTTATTGGATCAAGTTCTGTTTTACCATCAGTCTGTTATTTCTGCTGAATCTTAGTCGATAGCATATGAAGCGACAAAGATAGAAGCAGGGGCGGATCTGGGAATCAACAAGGGGGGGGGGGGGCAAATTTCCGGTCAGAGAAAAAAAGTTCCGCGCTTAAACCCAAAAGTGGGCCCTTTCGAGGCCCATTTTCTTCAAATTTTGGCCTGAAATAAAAAATAAGGCCTAAAAAGGCCCAGTTACGACCAAAAAGGCCCACTTTTGGGGTCTTTATGCCTTTTTTTGGCCCAATTGTTTTTCTGGGGGCGCCCCCCAGATCCGCCAGTGAGAAGTATTTATGAGACTAAGTTATTCAACAACTTACCGAACAAGTGCGAACAGACGATTGTACTTGTGTTCCACAAAATTGTTTTGTTCCTTATCTCGTGGTTCAATCCGAGATTACATTATTAACTCAAATATGTTCGAAAACCACCGGTTATATCATTTTAAATATGATATACGTAATAACATGTCCTGAATAACTCTGGTCAATATGATATTTTCCTTGGCCAATATAATATTTTCTGTAAGAATAGAATTGATATCCTTCCCTCATAAATAACCTCTATTTATCCTCCATTCCAGTCTCTGGTATAGCTAATTTGAATATTAATTTTCTGTTGATTAATTTTTTTATGAATTGCATCATTACCAATTGCATCATCTGAAGCACTTTTCATAGAAGTTAACTGTGACTAAGTATATCAGGAATGTGATATAGTAACCGTCATACTTTGCTACTCACGTAAGAATATATGATATACTGGAGTCACATGATAAGAAAGTGTCGGAATTGTGGGACATGTCCTCCTCTTAGAGGATCGAATGTTGATATTTTAAATGATGGTACGAAGTGATGACACCACTCACTATCCTACTTGAAATTCATGAATAGCCTAATCAACTCTAACCGCACTGGGGAGATCTATTTGCCCAACCTTTGGAGAGGTGTAAATATAGAGTTTTTTTAAAGATAAGATCAAAGGTTGAATGGTTAATTCTACTGGCGAGATCACATATAAATTATCATTAATTACAACGGTTTAAAAATTATCTGAGTACAAAATTCTTCGAAGGAGGTGGAGGTGACTTCATTTCCAATTCTGTGTATCAGTCCTAACCATAGCCAAATAAGGCGTGTAACTCTTTTTTCTCATAGTTTGTGCATTTTGATCGAAAAAATCGTGTAATAAGAACAGGTAGAGTAGCGGACTCGTTCCTAAAATAGCACAGGGGCGGATCTGGGAACAAAATTTACTAAAACATATTTACGCGAAAAATATATTTGGGCCCCTAAAACCCCAAATGGACACGAAGTATGAAAATTCCAGGCCAATTTTTTGAAAATTTAGCCTAAGATTAAAAAATAAGGCCCAAAGCAATGCCCAATTTAACATAGAGACAAGCCTGAAATACTTTAAATAGCATATGGCCCTTAGACGAATGCACAGTATGAGGTTGTTTTCCCAATGAACAAAAAACGAAATGGTAAATTGTCATGAATTTTGGGTTTTCGTTTTTGCAATAATTCTTTTAAAATCGTGCAACGTTTTTCCAAATTTGTTATATATTTTTCATTTAACTCCATTCTAAACATCTTTCAAAAGTACACTTCCATTCTAAAACAGTCAAAAGTTGCATGATCGGTTGTAGGTTCATGCTACGACGTTTTAAATATGATTCACATGAGTACAAAAGACATGTCCTTGCAGATTTTTAAAAGACTGTAAATGTAGGTAATTTTTTTCATTAAATTGTTATTTGTTTTTAAATTCAAAGTATCTACGCTATGCTACATATTTGTTTTTTTCAAATTTCCGGCTCCACCCTGCTCTATTACAAGTACAGGACCTATCTTTTAAGAGTTATAATGACTTATTTTCAAAAATATGACACTACGAGTTCAATGCAACAAAATAAATAGCCCTTTCTAAAAACTATTTCCGATTGAATGAAGTTCTCGATCACGAATATTAAGTAATTAACTCTAGCTGATACTTGACAGGGGCAGAACTAAAAATCAACATTGAAAACTACATGCAAAATGTCACAAATAGCTATTTGGCACAGACGCCGACCTCCAAACACCGTCCACAAAAAAGTTGGAGACAATATCAATGTTCTTCAACAAAATTAAAGTGTGCCAAAATGAGAAGTTCCTCCTTTTATTACTTGTGCTCACTAATGGAATTTTTGGGTCAGTTTTTAAGAAAACGAAGGTCCATTTTATAAGAGAAACGCTGTATGTTCTGTATAAGAGGACAATATCAGTCTATCAGATTCCATATGATTAGTGTCCCACGTTGTGATCTGAAGTAACACGTGTAAAGATAAAAGACAATGGATAGTACTATGGAACAGTATTCAATGAAGTTCTTCAAAATAAGCTCTGTGATTTATTATTTACTTACATGTACACACTTCATCGTTCAGTGTTATTATTGCATAATATATAATCATTGGTCCTCATTCCAAGGTCATATTCAAAAATGAATACCATATTTTATTTACTGACACCCGTACCCCCCTCGGTCCTAGTCCTCTATAGCTGCAAATAAATGTGCTCTCATTTATACTATAAAATAAATAATAGACAAGGCATTCACATATGTGTCACTATCTGCCATATGTTACAGATGCCGAACTCCAAACGCCGACCGCCGCCTGCCGAAGACCGTCTACAAAAAAGTGGCACATCAATATCTTTGAATCAGTCCATATAAACTAGTGGGTGCTGGCATATATGTTAACTCAGATTTTTAATGAGCTTGAATAAGAAGTGACGTGTCATTGTGTTGTTTTCATCCATATGCCTGTCATTATATTATGAGAATTTGATTTAAACCTCCAATGTACATCTTCGTTTATTTTGCTCCCTTCTGTCGCTAAACGTTATGGAGACTGAGCATGCGAAGATCCCAATGTAATCGACTTTCCTTTTTTTGCCACTCCGGCCATTATATTTTTGTAACAACTCTTGCTGTACGTTGCAACTACTCACCCAGGACCATGTTACTTTTCCCAATTGTCAATGTATGGATTTACCATGATCCACTTTTCAATTTTCGTCACTATGGCAATAACGCAGATGCGAGTAGGTAGTTACCAGATTCACCACCAGGTGGCTCGTTCGTGTCAGATAGCATGGCGGGTATAGGAGAAAGTTCCCTTAAACTTAAATCACATCTGTTTTAATGATTCAATTTTCATATAACCCTTATGTATCTAATAGTTATGCAAACTGAAATATGTCCAGTAAAAGAAAATGTTATCTATCCAATACAAGAAAAGATATTTCACTTTTTGTGATTTTGTATCATGGGGTATATGGGGAATCAACCCGAACAAGAAGTCACATTTTCAAAAAAAATTAAATTTTCAAAGTTGATAAACAATTTTCGAAACCATATTTCTAGATGTACTTTTACATGCAGATTTCAAATATGACATCACTTTGACTGAATTTTGAATATTTAATGACGTAAATCAAGATTATTTCTACTCGCACCTAGTCTATTATATATTGTTACTCTTGCTGTAAATTGCAACTCCTCTCGCTGAACCATGTCACTTTTTCCACTTGTCATTATTGCTATTCAGTCTAATCAGTATATGGATTTGCCATGATCCACTTTTTGATTTTTATCACTGAGACTGGCTACTAGATAGTATTGTTGATGCCTTTGCAGAACCATATCGATTTTCCCACTTGATAATGTTCCTAATTTGTCTTCTCTTCAACGGGGTTCTCTCTCTTCTAGCATTCGTTTGATAACACTCATAAGTTGGTCAGCTTTCTCTTGGCGCTCCTCTTCAGTAAGAGATTCAAACTCCCCACTTCTCAATGGGTGTCCAAATACCTCCATCTGAAAGAACAACAGTGCAGTAAATAATTAATAAATAGCAGTTACAATATTGAACATTCACACATCCATATAGCTACAAGCTAGGCAAGGTGTGTCCAAATCAACCAACTGCATTCCGTTATATATCCATATGTTATATACGCATTTGTTGTATGGTTGTTAAGGTGAAGAGAATGAAATTGATGATTTGCCAACCTGACCTTTGCAAAAAAAATTCATTGAAAATATGTTATTTTAATGATTTCGTATCTTTTAGGTGATTTTGTAGAAAATATTTTGCAATGTGTGAAAAGAATTTAAGCCCAAGACTCAATGCATTATGGCTCCTGTATTCCACTCATGCTTTGTTTCCTTTACTTTGCATTCCCGATGCATAGTCGTTCAATGAATTGAAAAAACACCTTCAATGGAATGATTCAACACGCAAGGCACTGAGTTCAGGGCTTAAATCCTTAAATCATGCATTCAGTATCCAGCATATGTTAACAGGATAAGTACAGAATCCATTACTTGAACAATTCATCATAGGACAACAGGGCAAGTTATGCATTCATGACAGTATTTGAACATTGGGTAAGTGATTTATTCATTAATTGAACCATCTAATATAGACCTAAACAACCTAACATAGACACATAACTTACCTCAGCAGCTTTAACATCTCTCTGATGTGCTTTAATTTGACGTTTTGTCTCTGAATCTAGATGCCTCCTATCAGCACCATCAGCATGACATACTGAAAATATAGCAAAACAGTAAGCATTTTGGTTAACACTTACTTTTTACTTTGACATGACCTAATTCTTTTAAACACAATATACGCTCTGCGTCAAATCATTATATAACTTGTCTGTTAATATTTTGAAAGTAACAATAAATAGTTAACAAGAAAAAACAAATACATTAAAACGACTGACTGAGATTTTGTGACAAATGGCACAGTACAAAACCACCATTAGGCCTATATCATTAATGTTAAAAAGTAGTCATTTCGATTCTTATGAAATATTGAGCAAGAAAACAGTTGTTTATGAATAAGTATATACAGTACAATATCAATTTAGTCTTTCTTTACCTTTATTTACACTAACAGCTATCCTCTTAAGGAAGTCGAGTACAACATCTGCTGTTTGCTCTTTCTTGGGTTTTGTTGGCGTTGGTGTTTTTAGCCTCTCATTGGCCCATGCCTGAACAGGCGTGACAGCAAAGTTGGATGCAGGGGAGGGAGGAGGGGGGATCAAATAGCGACTGAAATATTTAAATAAATTTTCAACATCATTTCTTTATATATAAAAGAAGTAGGATACCTATTAAGAGAGGCGTGTGACCTTTGCCTCCAATACCTCTAAGTTCTTCTAATTGTGCAAATATGTAATACTCAGATTATAGTACTGTTATCTTTGACAGTTTGACCTTTTAATGCTTTGAGCTTAGGTAACCTTAGAATGGGTGTATATATTTTCAGAGTGCCTTAATATGCTGACCCATGATATTTTAGATTAGCTTGATCGAGAAATTGATATTCTGTGGCCTTTGTAGTTTTGGGTGACGTGATCCTTGAAGTGAAAATTATGGTTATTAAATTATTATTATGACTTGAAGGCAACCTTTGACCTTGGTGCCCCATCCTATACATTGAATTAGCCAGTGTCCCTTCAATTTTTAAGCATGACCTTGAAGCAACCATTGACCTCTAATGACAGAATGCAAGTTTATTTAACAGCTGAGTAATCACAGTCATGCTCCATCATATTTGATAAAAACTGATTGTTCCTCACCTGTAAGTGGACTGTACGCTGTATATAGATGGATTGGGAGATTTCTGAAAGTAAATTAAAAGTACCATTTGCATTTCACTATATTCGTTTTCTTCAAAGAGTGAGTTTTGCTTACATTCCGTTATCTCTTTTGTCGTACAGTACAATGCAATACAGTACACTAGACTACAGTACACTGTAGTGTGCAAAAATTAAATCAAACATTTAACTTTTTTATTGCTTCTTGTATACACTGGAATATTATTCAAAATACAAAAAATAAATACAATGCAAAGAAAGCAAACTTTCAACCAAGGAGGGGGATAACATCAAAGTAAAATAAGCGGGTCCAAAACATAAGGTACCATGGTATGAAAAAAAGTATTGGAAATTAATAAACATCCATGTACTGTACTGTACTTGATCATGTCAGGCCCCTAGCCAGGGGGGGGCTCTCTTTTCAAAGAATTCCAGGGGGGTTCACATTGAAGCAAAATCACTTGAAAATTGCTCAGAATTGTCAAAAAATGACAAAACATCTCAAATCCCCCCTGGCTATGGGCCTGCATGTACATGTGTCATACATTACCATTTTCTTTGGCAAATCAGCTGTTTTTCTATTCTTCAGGTCATTAATTTCTCTTTGAAGGTCTTCTATCTTTTGAGCTGCTACCCTTTCTGCCTCTTGTCTTCTGCGTCGCTCCTGAAAAAGGATGTCAGAAGTGTCAGGAGCATAGCCAAGATTTTTTATGAAAGTATTCAAGTGAAAGAAATTAATGTTTTCCAAAGCATTTAATTTTACTCATTTTTGCACCTAATATGAATATATTTTCAAATATTTACCACTGGAAAGAGGAAAGATTTTTTCAGACACTAAACTGCACTATGAATGTATGCATTATGAATGTATGCACTATGAATGTACCTGATCAATGAGATCTTCTAGATGCATTCGCTCCTTGGCTGCAATTCTCCTTGCATCAGCTCCTGATCCATCTCTAAAAACAGTAAACAATTCTTTAAATCGTATTCCCATAAGGTCCCATCTAACAATATATATATAATATAACTCTTGAAAGCAATATTTCTTAAACTTTAGGTTGTCATTGAACACCTTTGGTACCTCTAAAAGTGTTCCACCTAGGAAGTGTTCCACTTATAGAGGTTCATTTAACATTTAGTCAGTTGGACGTGGGACTCTGAAAAGTGATCCACTATCATTCCATGTTTCACTTATAGTTTTCATTGCAAAAAACCATGCAGCCCATCCTGTGTAAACATCATTAATTCAATTTCTGAAAAATATTCAAAATCCACAATAACTTTGAGACTGATACCCTCTTAAATAACGAATGTGGACAGTACATGTATATCCTATTACCTGTTGGTATCTACCAGCCTCTGTTGTTCATCTTGTAATCTTTGCTGTCTTTGTCTGAAAGAAATGACAATAACACACTATCACAGTCAGAGCACTTCATTCATGTAACTTGGATACTTTTGTATGGAAACTGTTTATTAAGCACATCTGATTAGCATTAGATTATCTACTCCTGATGTCCTAGAGCTGCATTGGACATCGTTTAGGCCAGATCTATGATATTTCAGATTCATGGAGTTGAGATACATTGTAACTAGACAAGTTTGTTTATACTTAAACCTCCCAGTCTTTATGTATGCTTACTGTACCTGTCTCTCTCCTGATCTCTCTCTTCTCTGTTTCTCCTTCTATCCTGGGCTTTAGTTCTATCAAAGTCATCCAGTCTGCGAGTGTAATTCCAGGCAGGAACCTCACCTACAATTAACACAGTGACATGAGTGATAAACAAAGAGAACTAAGATATACCTCAAAGATCACAGTCTACTGGATTTCCCTAAGAAACGAGTAAGTTAATGTATGAAGATTAGTCATTTCTTGAGGCAGTGCATTGGACTGATTACTATATCAATAATCAAGTCACTTACAAAATGAAACAAGGTTCTCATAAAAGCCACCTTCAGACTGGCACATTTAACAACAAAAACGACAGTACTCACTAAAATAGAATTTTCCTAGTAAACTAGTACAAGGTGTACAGCAGGTTATTAACTGATCAAGCTGCACAATTCAAGTGATGCATGTACACAATACATGTATACAATAAAACCTGAGTATAGTGCACACCCATGGAGCCACAAAAATGTGTTCATTGCAGGTAGGTGTTCACTGCAGAGAGGCAATCCAGTGGAGTATGTACCCAGAAGGGGTGTTCACTAGAGAGAGGTGTTCACTAACACAGGTTTAGCTGTATTTCATAGAAGTCAGCTTCACTTACTTTTAGTTGGGTCCAATATAGGCAGAGAGCCCACGGAATTCTGACTTAGATAGCTGAAAAGATCTCTGTAGAAGTGACGGTTTATCTGAAAACATACAATTCATATTACTTAAACAAATTAAGAGTACTGAAACTAAGTGGCAGCTTAACTTTTTAACAGATGCCTTTGTAACTTACTAGCACTATTTGATTTTAATATGATGCGAGTTAAGCACATTTACATATAATTAATAATGTAATAAATTTTTGATGGGGAATGTCCCATATATTGGTGCTGCCTCTATTAGAAGATAAAACATAACTTATAAATTTCTTACAGCAATTACAGGGTGACCCAAAAAACAACAAATATATGATTAAAGGTTATGTTTTTTTGGGGTCACTCTGTAAATAATTATATGATGTTAATTTACCATATACTGGAACTGTGAGGGTTGAAGCTTTACACCTTCTTTGCAGAGAACCTCATCCACCTCGGAAGCCTGTGAAATATGTAAGGAAACATAGACTTAGATTTAATTACAAATTATTAATATTTATAGATGGCAGTATATGTACTTGTTGACTCTAGAGCTCAGCAGTAAGACCTCAGCAGTAAGAGAACTTCATCCACCTCTGAAGCCTGTGAAATATGTAAGGAAACATAGACTTAGATTTGATTACAAATTATTAATATTTATAGATGGCAGTATATGTACTTGTTGACTCTAGAGCTCAGCAGTAAGACCTTCTTTGCAGAGAACCTCATCCACCTCCGAAACCTGTGAAATATGTAAGGACACAATTATTAGATCTTAAAACTAAACACAGACAGGTTTTTAGATGTGATGTGTATCAGTATGGTTCTTAGATTTAATTACAAATTATTAATATTTATAGATGTCACTACATGGACTTATTGACTCTGAGCTCAGTATTGTCAACGCCTGTTCAAACATAATGATTGATTTAATGCGTTGTAAATACATATCAAGGTCTTTAAAGGACATATCATGTGTACTCGGATGAAAGCTGTGCACACATAAAGTCAACTATTTTAGATTATATATATTGAACAAACAAAAAAGGAAAAGGATTGTACACTGACTGTAGATTAACATGTATACACAAATGCAGTGATCTCCACAGGATTTTTTCTCAAGTGGGTGCAAAATTCTCATTTTCACAATTCAGACCAAAATTGGTCAAAATATGCCCATTTTTTATGATTTTTCTCATTTTCAAGTGGGTTGAAAATGGATTTTCAGGTGGGCGCAAGTCTATTTTCGAAACCCCAGATGGGTGCTGCGCCACTTGCTTTAATGCTGGGGAGATCGCTGAAATGAAAGAAAAAAAGTAAAAGTGGTGCACATACATTGGTGCATGGCTTTAGGCTGTCTCTTAAAAGCATCAGAAATGTGGCCATGATGGCAGGCAGATACTCATTGTTGAATCCTGGGACATCTAACCCTATCATGTATTGATCCCATATGAAGCCCACAACCTCCATACTGGTGTAACCTACGATAAAAATTATAGATCGTGTTGTAAAACTTGATTAAATTTAGTGCAAAATGTCATTGTGCATTATTATTGATTGACCATTTTTTGAATTTCAGATTTTTAAATGTACTGTACAGTGTACTCTACTTTAAGGATGTGATTTCGTTTTTATAGGGAAGGGGGTTAAATGAAAACAATTGGAGACAGTGTACTCTACTTTAAGGATGTGATTTCATTTTTATAGGGAAGGGGGTTAAATGAAAACAATTTGAGACAGACATTAACATTTTTGACCCAACTTGCCAACCCCAAAATATTGTTTCTAAAAATAAACATAATAAAAAGGCATAAAAATACTCTAAACATCAATAAGAAAAATTGGTGTTCAATTTTCAAACAACAGACACGCCATGTACATGTACCAAGCACCGGCCAAATGAGTTAAAATAAACTTACCTGTAAAGAAAGCCCTGAGTAGCGGTTGCACCAGGGGGGTGAGTTGGTCTACTAATAACTGATTCATACTCAATTCTGTCTCAACCATATGCTCTACAAAAAAACAAAAAAAATATATTCATAATCACTGCATACTACAGGGGCGGATCCAGGAACCAACAAGGGGGGGGGCCCAAATTTCAGGTCAGAGAAAAAACGTCCGCGCTTGCGCGTAAAAAAATTTTGGGCCCCTAAAATCCAAAAGTGGGCCCAAATTTTGAAATTTCGTGGCCCATTTTCTTCAAAATTTGGCCTGAAATTAACAAATAAGGCCTTAAAAGGCCCAGTAATGACCAAAAAGGCCCACTTTTTGGGGCCTGAAGGCCTTGTTTGGCCCAAAAATTTTTTTGGGCCCAATTTTTTTTTTCTGGGCCCACCCAAGGGCAGGCCTGTCAACTGTCCCGCAATTTGCGTATTTGTCACGCATTTGCTGAAGAATTTGAAGTCACGCCAGTTTTTTTTGCGTGACAGAAAATGTCACGCAAATACGCATTTTACCTGGTAATTGTCACGCAAAAATATTTCTGTAGAAAATTTTTCAAAATATGTTGACGATACGGTAAAAATACGAACGTCGGAAAAAACCGAACGCAATTTGTTCGGATTTGTCACGCGAATCCCGTATGTGTCACGCATGTTAATTAGAAATTTTCGTACCTACCCCCCCCCCCCCCCCCCCGCTGATAGATCGCGAGTGTAGCGAGCGCGAAAAATTGAGGTGTCCAAAATTTGATTAAATCGCAATAAAATTGAAAACAAGGTGCTCAAATTGTGGCCAAGATGTTCAGATTTGGACCAAGGTGTCCAAAGTTTGAACAAAGGTGTTCAACATTTGCAAGTCACTCATGTTAGGTGTCCCCAAGTTGACAGGCCTGCAAGGGGGGGGGCCCGGGCCCCTGGGCCCCCCCCCCCCTAATCCGCCAGTGTACTAATCTCTGATCTAAAGAACCTCAATTGTAGCTTTCGTGGCATTTTATTTGATTTTGAATGTGAAATGATGGCTACTCCAAAGCAGAATATTGAATTATAATGATTTTCAGTCATTACAGGTGATTACATTTAAAGAAACATTTAATTGTATAAGTTAGAAATTCTTTGAGTTCATAGTTCTCTAACTATTCCATAAGTGATTACATATACAAAAACACTGTAAAGTTAGAAATTCCTTAAGTTCACATTTCTCTAACATGACATCATATCGTATCTATGGTAACAATGAACTGATTTTAGGAATTTTCAACTTTATGAAGTATGTCAGACTGACAGATTTCCACCATTAAGAGCTCTTGTCAAGTGATTTTCGGACATTGTCAGTCAAGTGCCCATTGACTTCATGTTAATTGAGCCTCTAATTGTGGAACACCCAAGTGGAACTGGGGGTTTCCATTTACAGAGTTTGTACCTTTATTTTTATTGAGTGCTTCTGAGAGTATCTTTGCTGTGTCAGGGTCAGCAAGTTGAAGATATTGACACACCCGGGACATGAAGCTGGACATCTCATCAGGACGATCCTGCATAATAGACACACTTTGTAATATTCATTCTGTATACATTCTCCAAACGTGAGGTTTGGGGATGCGGAAAAATAATTGACAATTTCATTTACCTATTTTGATGGCTTGGGGCTCATTTTATTGTAAAATGGGCCTGTGAATTTGAAACAATTCCCCAAATTTTCCCCTAAAAAACTGGTACAGGCCTGATTGTTAACATCATGAAATGTAATTGAATGTCAACTACAGTGCATACATGCAAATATACATGTGCATGCAACAATTCTCTAGCTATATACCAACCTGTGAACCATCCAACATGTAACTTGGCCTCGATTCCATGAATGTTTCAAACTCCTCCACAAGTAGGGCCACTACACGATCCGTTCCTGGCTCCCTCCTAATAAATTCAATGCATAACGCGTTAACGTTTTAAGAGTTTACATACAGCATAACATACAGGACTATTGTATGTTTGATCCATTCTATTTAAGTAACCTAATATTTTTCTGTACATCTACTTAAAATAGATTTCAAAAATGATGTACAAAAATGATTTTCTGGGATAATAAGACATACATTTAAGTAGTTACATGTAAAATTAAAAATAATTTCATAATTGTCCAAAACCTCAACTGAGTGAACATGTTTTCTATCAGGATACAAGGTAATGTTCAATTAAAAATGGATTTTGATTGTCCAAGTTGCATGGTCGGCTCAAAGCCAGGGGTTTCAGGGGTTCTTCAAAATCATGCAGTTTTCACACCCGTGTCAAGTGATTTTGGGCCAAAATTGTCAAAATTTAACCCACCCTTGAATAAATCAAAAAGTGACCCCCTCCCCATTGCCAAAAATTGGCTAAAGGGCCTACATGGACACTTTACCTTGGAATGTTGTCTCCAGCCACCTGCATGAACG
The DNA here is from genome assembly GCA_903813345.2 of Owenia fusiformis. Classification (NCBI taxonomy): domain Eukaryota; kingdom Metazoa; phylum Annelida; class Polychaeta; order Sabellida; family Oweniidae; genus Owenia; species Owenia fusiformis. The sequence goes on from CAIIXF020000012.1 coordinate 11,879,436, forward strand.
GCACCATCAGCATGTAATCTATGTCTAGCAGTGTACTCCCACTAGGTAGCTGGGAATGGTAGTAGGAAAGCACAGCTTTCATGGCATAGAACGCACCTACATATACAGTGTATAGGTACAGTTAAAAATTTATATTTGAATCAATCACTTATTATAGCACTTCTCATTTATGATTTCATATTGTGTTGTTTTATTGCTATTTATGAGGTGATTTATACAGAATAGAGGTGTGTCCAAAATATTGATGTCTCTTTGGAATGGTCAAATATACATAAACATATATACTAGTACATGGACGGGTCCTCCAGTGGGGAATAAGATCAGAGTGTAAGAGGGGTTTTATTTGGGTACATCCCCGCAGATTTAATCCTCGCTCAAGGAGTTTGGGATATCATAGAATAAGACAAGGCATTAACATGCAAAATGTCACCACCTGCCATTTGTTAAAGATGCCGAATGCCAACTGCCAATCACTGACCACTGAACATAATATAATTGATGACCATAACAATGTCACTATTTATATGTCACCAATTATAACAATGTCACCACTTGTGCTGTACCTACTGATCCCTTGAACTGCTGGAATGTTGGCTCAGAGTTGAGGAGTTGCTCACACTTGTGGGAAATTTCAAGGTCAAGGTCAGATATTGCCATCCTTGGGTTACTTGTCAGAAGATCAACATATTTCCTTCTGGCTAGAAATATAAAGAAAATCCTTGATAATCTTACAGTATGATTCCTAACAGTTGCTAGAATACTATTCAGTGATCTCCCAGGATTTTTTCTCAGGAGGGTGCAAAATTCTCATTTTCTCAATGTCATTCATGTGCAATATGAATATATTTTTCTATATATTATGGCACAATAGTCTTTAGATTTCATATCTTTCAGGTTCAACTGCTTGCCTTTGAAGCAGTTTAACTGACTGTATGGTACATACTGTATTAACATGGGCTTCCATTCTAGTTGAAAGCCCATGATATTATGAACAATCCCATTAAATGAGCCAGGCCACAGGAAAAGGGGTCTTATCACATATTTTTCAATATTTTGATTTTTTGTTTATCTTAAAAAGCACAAAGAGACCTTTCAAATGAGCCATGGCTTATGGCTTAACAATTTTTTCATGCAGATATAGACCAAAAGACAGATTTGAATTTAGCACATTTTTCTCTTAATCTTGAGCACATTTTTGGCTCTGTAGCACAATTTTAATTTTTATGATAAGACCGGTTTTCCCATGGCCAGGCTCAAATGCGTATTTACCCTTTGTATTATTCAAAAACAGTCTCCATGTTATCTGCCTCAGTGGCATTGGCAAAAGCCTGTTAAGGCAAACATGAAGCTTCATTTTCAAATCTGGCCATTTCTTCAAGAGGCTCACAGCGCCCTCTTGGGAGTGTTCGAGTAGTACATCAGTCTTTGTGACGGCAGATGAATCATCCAATAGCTTCTGGTTGACCTCCTTGTTGACCTCTGTTTCCATGGTATTGTTCAGTTTAACTGCCAGTTGTCTTGCTGCATTCCCTATAAACAATATAAATATTTACATGTGTATTGTATAATTCTGGGTAAAAGCCAGAAACATTGTTGGCATTTTCCAAACTTGTTCTAGAGCTGCAATATACATTATAGGGCTCCCCAAGAGGGGGCAGTGAGGTCGCTTCAGTCACTTTTAAATTTTCAAAATTGTCATTTGTCATATTTCAAATTTACTTCTCATATTTTGTCAGTTTCATTCCTTTTTAGTCAGTCAACGAATATAATGCAACAAATGGCTTGTTATGTTCCATTGTTTGATTACTGGTTAAAATAAGTCACATTTACTAACTTGCATATACATGTATTTACATTCAGAACAAATTTTTGTTACTCTCAAAACACACGTTTTTAAATACCCCAAAGTCACATTTAGTCACATCTTTAGGGGTCAGGTCGCCTTATCACATACCCCATGAGGAGTCCCTAACGTGTAAGCTTGGTTTCAGCACTCTTTCAGGCATGCATGCTTGACAATATAACCCCCTCATATTATTTGTAATTGTGTAATTGTAATTTGTCATATGTGACCTCATATCATCAAACAAGATGATTATATGATTAAACAATGCATTACCAAGCAAAATGTCACCACCTGCCATTTGGCCCAGATGCTGAATGCTGAACACAAATCGCTGCCACAAAAAAGTTGACAACCATAACAAGTAACCACTTCTCGTGGTGACATAACAAGGCATTACATGCAAAATATCACCATCTGAGATTTGTTATAGACACTTACCCCCATAAATGTGGGGTTATTTTGAGGATTTTTGATATTTATTATTTTGAGAAACAAATGTCCTAAGTATCAAAAAAACTGAAAATAACCCCACAGTTATGGGGGTATCTTAGACACTGGACACCAACCACCATCACAAAAAAGTTGACTTTAAGGTACAGCTGGAAAGTAACATTTTGGTAAAAAATTGCTATACCTGCACATGTTATTTTCTGGTACAAAATAAAGTATGAAGGCATGTGTCAATTTCCTTGCTTTTTTCAGGAAAGTATCATTACATTGTCTTCTTTTAGAATATCTGGTAGGGGTTCAATGGAAACTCCAGGAAATTCTGATATTTCACACTTTCTATTTTTCCAAATTTTCTTTCAAAATTTCCAGACAACACAGGAGCTACCATTGACCTGTTTCCAGATATTATAAAAGTAAACAGTGTAATGATACTTTCCTGAAAAAAGCAAGGAAATACACACATGACTTCATACTTAATTCTGTACCAGAAAATAACATTTTGATTGACCTCTAAAACCAAAACATCATTGCTTTGAGATTAATGGGTCAGTAGCAAAAAACCTTTATCACTGTCCTGCCATCTTTCAATGGATACTATTATTAACAATTAGCCTACACATAAACTTGACAACAAACTGTTTATTAATTAATACAATTGATCTTTTTGGCATTATCTTACATCATAGTGAGAAAGCACAAAGGGCAACATTTGAAAACAAATAAAATATTACAAGTCAAAAATACATATCAAACTATTGAATGTTGATCTTTATATTTCATTGAGATTGATAATGTGTCAGAAAGGAATATTGAGTTTATTAATTTACATCAGAGTGAGGAGGAACAAGGGGCAACATTGAAAAACAAAGTAATTAAGAAATAATTAATTACAATCAATTATGTATTATAAATATTATAAATATTATTATTGGAAATTTTTTGCCGAGATATGCCAGAATGCACCAGAGAGGGTCTAAATTACAAAATTGTCTGAGCTAGTATGTACCTACAGTACATGTATGTGTATTATTTGAACAGATTTAGATAAAAAGAGGAAAAATTGAATTATCATTACATCCTTCATGTATTGACAATGATGATAATGAACATTTTGAAATGTTACAATAAATATGTTTATGTAGTTGTAAGTTTAGTAAATATAAAATCACTCCATAAGACTACATGGTAAAAAAGACAAAAATGCCTTACATTTGTGCTACTTTAGAAAAAAACGAGTACTTGAATTTGCTTTATCCAATTTTTTCATTTTTAATTAGTTTCAGGCCTTTAATTTTTCGGACCCACTTTTTTTGGTTTGGACTCCATTTTTTTTTACCGTGGGGTCCATTGGACCCACTTTTTGGTAACACTAAATAAAACGCTGTCACCACTTGTGAAAATGACATAACAAAAATAACTTGCAGTTGTACTAACTGCACATATAATGTTCAGTATGTTAAAGAAGTGAGCAAGTACCTGTGTGCAAAGCTTGTGAAGCCCTGTCCATGAATAGCATTTTCTCTGGCTGCGAGAGGTCAGTGAAATGCTGTACATGGCTCTCAGTAAGCTGCTGTTGTATGACATCATGGAGTTCCCCTACATACTCATTCCACTCCTGAAACAAAACAGATCATTATTAAGCAGATTAGAAATACATTGATTGTACTTACAGGGCAAGACAACTGAGACTCATTGAACTGTCCAGGAACAGAAATGGCAAAGAAAAATTATTGTTGACCTACTATTTGCTCATAATCGACTGTACTGATGTAGCCTTGTTAAGTGCAATAAACTGAAGAAGAATTACTTTATACATCTATCTTACAAATACCTTTGAATTCGTGACGAGAGACTTGGAATTCAGCAGCCAAGAAGGACAACTTCCGTACACCGCCATGTCTAAACATTTTTCATCACTATGAGCCATCAACCAATCAAAAGCCTTGTTACAAATCTTGCAATGGCGGTCGGAGTAAAATGCAACACGTATAAGATTGCCGTAATTTTGGCAGTTTTAGGTAAGTTTTACGATGGTAAGGGTATTGTTAGCTATACACAACATAGTTTATATATTCAATATCATATCTAATGCACTTTTAAAAGTTTTGAACCGTAGTGTATGAAGTTATTCCACTTTTAGGTGCAGTATTTCTTGAAATCCGGTCCGGAAATGCTGAAACGAAAACCAAAATTGAATGGGGTAAGTTTTAAATTCATATACACAAATGCGGAACGGGTGAACAGTACAGCACACAAAAGTTTTATTGTACACCTCCACCCTCTTTCCAAACATTCTGCATTATTGGTTGAATCCTGGTTTACCTCTCCCGAAGGCTCGTGCTCAGTAGGCCCATGGACATTCAACTAGAGTTGAATGCCCATGGTAGGCCCTGAAGTTTGCCATTGGCATTCAATATAAACGTGAAGGCTGAAACTGATACTAATACTAAAGGCGGCTTTTATTAATTCATGAATTTTGTTTCAAGAATATGATTTAAATATAAAATACATTGAAGAATTGCCGGTTGAATTAGACTCACAGTTGCCGTGTCTTAATTTTGCATCAATCGATGCATTCCTGGATCAACCGATGCACATTGGACGATGCATCGAGGAATGTGTCGAGATGCACTTCGGCGCGCCGATGTTGCATCGATCGTTGCACCAGTCGGCGCGTCGTTCGGTGCATCTATTGTCGCTCCGAGGTGTGAGTTGATATTTTAGCGAGAAATTTTCTGCTCAAAAAGGAATTTTCAATATGGCCACAATTCAAAATGGCCATCATTTTTTGTAAAAAATGTTATCTTTGATAACTCAAATAGTAGTTGATGGATTTGTTCCAAATTGTATATGCTGGTGCCTTGGGACACAGTTGCTCTGTTTGGGAAAGAATTTTCAAGACCGCAGCTGAATTTCATAATGCCAGCCATTTTTTGTAAAAAAATGTAAACTTCGATAACTCAAATACCAGTGGGCAGATTTGGCCACCATTTTTCTTAAAAAAAGTAATCTTTGATGATTCAAATATCAGTGAACATATGTTATCTTTGATAAATCAGTTTAATATACTGTCGGATTGATTTGGTCCAAACTTTATATGCTGATATTTAAAGATGAAGGAGGTCTGTTCAAGAAATGGTGGCCATTTGTCGTTAAAAATGTTATCTTTGATAACTGAAATACAAGTTGACAGATTTTGTTCAAATTTTGTATGTTGATATGCTTTGTTCAAGAAGAAACTTTCAAGATGGCCACTAATTATAAAAATGTTTTGTTCGATGGAAGTTGCTACTCTGTGGAGTTGCTGTTTTTCTAGTTATGAATTTATAACCAGTTTGATGTCAAACGACACTCTGACATTTTCATAATTGGAAAATATTGAGATTGCATTCTGGGCACCAATCCTCCTTGGATCAAGCCAAATAAATAATTCATAGAGCATGTCTGGTAATCATTTGAAATTCAAATCAACATTAATTAATGAACAATGCTGTATTGTGCAATTTGATGCTTAATCAATCCCTATTATTTGCATACAGGGCGACACCAAAAAAAAAACAGAAACCTTCAAAAATAAAATAATTTCTTATTTAATACATATGTAATCTGCAGCTTCATTTTCATGAACAGAAACTACAATCTATAAAGATTCAATATTTTTCTTGTTATTTAAAAATGCACCCGCTTTCAACAAAAAAGAAAATGTAAGGTTTTTGTGTCAACCAAAGGGTTACACATCATTTGTTTAAACAAATAACATTCTTTTGGCTTCTTGTTAAGCTGCATTTTGTGAGTATAGAGGTTGAAATCATTAATGAGAAAGCTTCCTAGCAACCTTTAAGCCATCTTTTGGTATGGCTTTACCGTCTGAGTGATGTTTTTGGAACTGCGTTCAATGCAATCACATACAGGGCTTTCAGGAGTTCTCATACCCCCATTCTTAGAACCCTCTCTGTAAGTTGATCATTTTTTCTATTCAGGTGTTTAACAGTTCTCCTTTCTCCCTCTTCCAACTCATTTTTATGTCCCCACCATATAGTGTGGGGCTATATTGTTGGCCTAACATTCAAGTTACTAAAGATTACAGATTACGTTGATTACTAAATTCAAGCTTAAAGTTCAGTTTCTCCTGAAATGAAGTCTGACAAGGAATGACGAGAGAAAGATATATTATAATGTGACAATTTTTCTGAAACATCTTTTAACTTATCTCAGTCTCCCTTTTAGGTGCCTTCAGCTTGAATCTGTTGTGTATCTGTTTTAACCATTTGATGACCTGGAGTAACGAGATATGGTCACCTCAGATATGACCTTGAACCCAGAGTAACGAGAAAATAGGTCACAAAATTTTTCACTAAAATAGCTCTTATTTCAAAATTTTTTTTTACCCAATTTACACAAAAAAGTTTTAAGATGTGTAAAAATGATCTCTGTCATCTAATTTTACTAAATCATCTATATGTATGTAGTAAAATGTGAAAAGCTGGCAAAAGTGAAAATTTCTCTGGTTTCAACCAATTTTAGGGCCTGGGATTCAAGAGGTTAAAATCTAGATAACTGGTCTTATTAACATGGTATTTGTGGGAAATAAGCTGACATATATTGTATTCATTATCTTTTTTACAGACAGTTTATTTTTAAATCATTCTTGGCAAAAATTTTACACTTATTTATGTAAGAATATGCAAGTCAATATCCTTTCTTAATACAAAATACTAAAGCTAGATTTACAATACTTTCTTAATTTTAAAACCATGCAGCTGGGGCCTTATCATAGATACTCTGGCTCTGTAATTAATCAATCTCAGTAAAATTGCAATGTGAAAGAGATGAAATATTTATACTGCTGCGTGCAAATTAGACATATCAATCAATGTAATAAGATCCATTTGCACACAGAGGGATCATTTGGAATAGTGAATGTTTGTTGTTTGCATTTTATTTAAACTATTCTGTACTTTACTGTTTGTTTATGGATTTATTGTAAGCATGTATTGCTGTATTAATTGAAGACATTTTGAATAGTACATTTATTGAAGTGTAATTAAATACAGAGTGGACCAAAAACTGTTCAACACAAATTATTTAATATTTTAATAATGGTTTATTTATTCATGGAAATTTTCTTTACCAGAGTTACATAATTTTTTGTAAACTTTTATATTATACTGTTTTTGAGCTCAAAATACATCAGGATAAAGTAGGAATTTGTTCATATTCACCAATAGTAGTATATAGTAACAAATTTTCCACAAATGGCAGTCTTAAACAGTGTCATTTAAAGTTTTGAAGATATGATAAAAGATTGGAGATAAGATTAATTCTTCCAAAATTTTATAAGGGACATGTCTAGCATTCCCAATATAATATAATAGCAACTTGTTCATAAATAAAATATTGGGGAGATTTTTTGTCTCACCCTGTGTATTGGATTTAATTAACAATATAGGGAATTTCTGGTGAGCATACACTTTGAACTTTACAGATTGGTATTTCTTTAAATCAATTCATCATGTACATCAAACAATGATACAGATATCAAAACGGATCAACTGCATTAAAAAAATAAAAAATAATTTAATATTAGACATAAATCACACCAGTAAATGGGGAAAATGCAGTACACGTTGTATGTGTATTGTATGACAATTTCAGTAACTTCAGTAAATTTCAGTAATTCGCTATAATATGAAATGACAGGTTTCTGTTAATAACAATTGATTGAATTATTCATGAAGCAGATTGTTATGGCATAAATAATATGCATGACATGGAAACTACATTTTTGAAAAGCATATGTTTTTTAATTAACTATCCAGCTTTTTGTGAAGTTTAAGTCAACAAAAGATATTCATTTCTTAGGGTCATTTCAATGCACAACCTCTTTCATGTTTTACATTTATAGTTTCAATGAGGGTAATATCCCTGAAGTTTTACTGCTAAATAAGTTATTAAGTTCATTTTTACTTGACTAAATTACCAAAAAGTCCCTTGGCAATGGGATTGAAAGTATCCCAACCACATTGCAGAAAAGTTATCTACAAATATGTTATCTAAAAATAAGTAGCAGTTTTAAATTATGGGATTTTTCAAAAATGTTGATATTCAATATACATAAATAAAATTTGCTCAATCTATTTTAGATGCTGCCAGTTCTAAATTGCTCATCAATACAGTTTTTGTTGTGCTCAGTCAAGAGTCATCCTACCATGAACAGAGGTCCCAAATCTTCAAGGAGCACTTAAAGGAGCAACACCCTGATGTAAGTACATGGAACAGTGATCTCCCTAAAATATATTTTAACAATGGGCTTGAACCAACCTGAGAAACCATTTCCCTCCACTAAATGAAAATGAGAAAAATCATGAAAAAATGGCATATTTTGACCAAATTTTGTCTTGATTATTGTGGAAGTAAAAATTTTGCACCTAAAAAATCACAAATAAGAATCAGCCACACCTTTTTAAAAAATATATATATCTTTGCCTTTCACTATAATTGTACAAAGGTTGTGAAAATCTCAATAATAGGCACTATTTAGTGTGAAAATATACATAAAAAACAGCTGGTAGATTTTGCTTTGCAGGTAGTCAAATTCATAAAAAAACAATAATGTTAAATTGAACTTCATGAACTTGACACATAACTGGCTCAATAGGATAGTCCAATAAAACCTCTCTAAGTGGAACACCTTTGGTACTTCTAAAATTTGCTCCACTTGGGAGGTGTTCCACTTAAAGAGGTTCATTTAACATTATAGGTCAGTTCGCTTGGGACTCTGAAAAGTGGGGGTTCCGCTTCTAGACTCTAGAGGTGTTTCACTTTACAGGTTTCACTGTTGATACAAGTTATTGCAGTAATTTCTATGTGTAAAATTTAGTATTTAGTATGAGAGAGATAAATCACAAAACTGAACAATAGTGTTAAAGCCATAAATTATTTGTTTCTTTCGCGAATTTATGATTTCCTGAATTCGCAAGTACCTCAAATTGTGTCAGGTATTCAATTTTAAATGAACACCATTCCAGATTTGTAATTTTACACTCCGAATATTCACAAATTTATGATGTTCACTAATTTAATCACATGTTTTGCAGTTTGAGTTTTGTATCACTTTATTTGAACATAACTGCTACAATATTACTAAAATTACAACTTTTCTTCAGGCTGAGGTGTTATTCCTACACAAAGATTGGTCTCATGTAACTGGAGGATGGACCATTCTTCCCCTGTTGCCAAGGTAACATTTATATTTTACAAAGCACAACAGTTGTACTTGCAATATGATTGTACTCCTAAAATGATTGTGTTTGTAATAATGATTGTAATGAAATTGTACTCATATTGTGATTGTACTTGTAATATGATTGTACTTGTAATATTGTTTGATATTTACTTGCAATATGGTACTTACAGTAGAAAGATTTAAAACATTTTCACAAAGACATTTCAAATCACGATTTAACATTATACAAATTGGATATGATTGAAAAAAGCTGGATTTATTTTTAAATCCTCTTTTTACTCTGACAAACTGTTTTTGGAATAGTTCTTAATTGAAAACCTTGTGATTTCAAACATTGATTTCCAAAGGATATGTGGCAGTGTCTAAAATCTCAGATTTGGTCTTTGAAATAATGACATATTATCCATTCCTGACACGATTCACAAGTTCTTCACTCATACTGGAATTTCAGCCCAATTTTGTCCAACCTTGATCCAAGGAATGCATCAATTCTTTCACTTTGTGCCATTGTCAGCTTGGTTTTCCAGTCATCTATGACACCTGCAAATGTACAATTCTTTTCTAACTGCTGTATCCTATATTATGTGTCCAAATTATCACCCTATGCAGACGGAGCCTTTAGGAAATATTTGGGGCGGCAGTAAATGAATGTTTGGTTAGGAATTAATGGATATTTTTAGCTCACATGGTGAGCTTTTGCAATCACTCACTTGTCCGTCTGTCTGTCCGTCCGTCCGTCTGTCTGTCCGTCTGTCTGTCTGTCTGTCCGTCCGTCCGTCCGTCAACAATAGTGGCACGTTTTAAAACCTCTGTCGATAGGATTCCTGTTTTAAGTTATTTCTGTTCAAGATCAATACAGAAAACTCCCCTATGACTCCTGGTTCAAAAGCTCGCCTATTTTCAAAATGGCCGTCACTTTTGTCTCGCGAAATTCACTTTTGACCCATTTCCTAGCTTCACAAATAATTTCAGGTGTCCTACACTGTAAAAATCCATGTCAATGTAAAGGGTAGATATATGTTATAATATTGTTACAAAAAATCAGCGAAAAATTATATGCATTTTTTTATTTTCAGCCATTTTAGTTAACATTGATTTGTCTATCTTACTCGCTAAATCCACTTTTCGACAATAACAGTGGCACGTTTTAAAACCTCTGTCGATAGGATTCCTGTTTTAAGTTATTTCTGTTCAACATCAATACAGAAAACTCCCCTATGACTCCTGGTTCAAAAGCTGGCCTATTTTCAAAATGGCCGCCATTTTTGTCTCGCGAAATTCACTTTTGACCCATTTCCTAGCTTTACAAATAATTTCAAGTGTCCTACATTGTAAAAATCCATGTCAATGTAAAGAGAAGATGTATGAAATAATTTTGCTACGAGAAATCAGCGAAAAATTATATCCATTTTTTATTTTCAGCCATTTTAGTTAACATTGATTTGTCCATCTGTCTCGCAAAATCCACTTTTGGACCATTTACCTTAAACCCTCTGTCGATAGGATTCTCGTTTTAAGTTAATTTTGTTCAACATCAATGCAAAAAACTCTCGTATGACTCTTGGTTCAAAAGCTCGCCTATTTTCAAAATGGTCGCCATTCTTGTTTCGCGAAATTCACTTTTTGCCCATTTCCTAGCTTTACAAATAATTTCAGCTGTCCTGCATTGTAAAAAGCCATGTCACTGTAAAGAGTAGTTGTATGAAATAATTTTGTTACAAAAAATCGGCAAAATATTATATCTGTTTTTTTTTATTTTCAGCCATTTTAGTTAACATTGATTTGTCTATCTTACTCGCGAAATCCACTTTTCGTCAATAACAGTGGCACGTTTTAAAACCTCTGTCGATATGATTCCTGTTTTAAGTTATTTCTGTTCAACATCAATACAGAAAACTCCCCTATGACTCCTGGTTCAAAAGCTCGCCTATTTTCAAAATGGCCGCCATTTTTGTCTTGCGAAATTCACTTTTGACCCATTTCCTAGCTTTACAAATAATTTCAAGTGTCCTACATTGTAAAAATCCATGTCAATGTAAAGAGAAGATGTATGAAATAATTTTGTTACGAGAAATCAGCGAAAAATTATATCCATTTTTTTATTTTGAGCCATCTATGACTCTTGGTTCAAAAGCTCGCCTATTTTCAAAATGGTCGCCATTCTTGTTTCGCGAAATTCACTTTTTGCCCATTTCCTAGCTTTACAAATAATTTCAGCTGTCCTGCATTGTAAAAAGCCATGTCACTGTAAAGAGTAGTTGTATGAAATAATTTTGTTACAAAAAATCGGCAAAATATTATATCTGTTTTTTTTATTTTCAGCCATTTTAGCTAACATTGATTTGTTCATCTGTCTCGCGAAATCCTCTTTTGGACCATTTACTTAAAACCTCTGTCGATAGGATTCCAGTTTCACGTTATTTTTGTTCAACATCAATACAAAAAAACTCCCCTTTGACTCCTGCTTCAAAAGCTTGCCTGATTTCAAAATGGTCATCATTTTTGTCTCGCGAAATTCAATTTTGGCCCGTTTCCTAGCTTTACAAATAATTTCAGGTGTCTTGCAATGCAAAAAGCCATGTCATTGTAAAGAGTAGTTGTATGAAATAATTTTGTTCCAAATAATTGAAAAAAAATTATATCCGTTTTTTTTTCAGCAATTTTACTTAACATCGATTTGTCCATCTGTCTCTCCGTCAGTCCAAAATAGTGGCAAGTGGCTTGAAATAATTTTGTTACAAAAAATCAGCAAAAAATTATATCCGTTTTTTTCTGTCACCATGTGAGCCCAGTACCCACGGTACTAATTTTATTTAATTTTAATTTGAGATATTTTTTAAACTAGGCTGTTTTGGGTCTCCAAATAAATCCATATGTGTGACGTTGACACCTAATATTATATTTATAAAATTGTGAAAATAGTAGTGAAATTATACAGCAACGCAACATGTATTAAACTTTTTGCCAACCTATATATTTTGAAATGTTTATATACTAATGCTGAGAGATAAAAGAACTCTGCTCCAGAGGAAAATTCCAAGATGGCCACTTTTTATCAAAAATGGCGACTATTTGTTGAAAAATGTAATCTTTGATACCCAAATACCAGTTGATGAATTTGGTTCAAATTTTATATGCTTGTGTCTAGTGACAAAGGAGCTCTGCTCAAGAAGAAATTCTCAAGATGGCGACTGAATTTCAAAATCTTTTATAACTCACAAAACAGTGGACTGATCTGGTTCAAAATTCATATGCTGAAAATGGCAGTTGAATTTCACACCTTGAAACAGAGCTTTGTTCATGGAGAAATTTTCAAGATGGCCGCTATTTATGAAAACATGTTTTGTTTGGTGGGATTTCATGGAAGATTGGCTCCCAGAGTGCAACATCGATATTCTGTCCCATATATGGGCATGTCGTGATACAAAATTCTAATTCAAACAGCCGCAATTTTATTCACTTCAACATTTGAATCATGAATCATATTTATTTTGAATTTATAGTCAGTTATAATTTTAGAAAATAGCGACATTTCGATATTTTCATTGTTGGAACTTAATATCGAGTTTCGAATCTGGGAGCCAATCCTCCTTGGTAGTGCTACTCTGTGGAGTTGTTGTTTTTCAAGTTTACAATACACTCTTTGTTGCTATGACAAATATCATGATTGAGTCTTTTGTTGCCGTGGTATTACTAACCTTTCCTCATATGTAGATCTTTGAATGCATCTGTTTCCATCAAGTCCAAGGATTCAGCATCTATTTTAATGTTCTCGAATGCTTTGCCAGTTTTTGGATTTTTTAACATTTGATCAAATTGAAGATGTTCTGCCATTTTCTCAATGTTTTCATCCGGTATGCTTTTGTTCAAGAATTTTGCAAGGCCTTTGATAACTTCTCCCATGTTCTGAAAATGCATTTGTTGAATACATGTGACAGTCTGTCATGTAGCATGATAATATGCACCTCAAAGCATGAATTTTCAACAGTAACTGTAACTGTTTCTACAGATAGTATCAGTTGGAATTGCCTTCTAAACCAAGTGAAACTAACAAACAGATAACTGATCAAATACAGTACATTAAAACCTGTTATGTGCAACACCTTTTGAAGTGAAACACCTCCCAGGTGGAACACATTTAGAGGTACTAAAGGTGTTCCACTTTGACAGTTTTTATTGTAATTACCTTTTTCATATCCTCATAGAAGACAAAGTGAATATTTCCCTTCAGTTTGTCTTTGTTCAGCCACCATCTACTAACATGATTGAACCAACTCCCATATATCACTGGAAACATTCAATCACACTTAAAATCACAATGGTCTAAAAGCCTTGTTTAAAACAATGGAATCAGCAAGGAATATGGAAAAGAGATATTCCTTATTCAGCAGTTTTTTTTATTTACAAATGTTATGTGAAATGATAATATATATTTGTTAAATGGATGACTTTACACTGTAAGCTTACTGTATTATATCCTAAATATTTTTGTTATACAGCTACAGTGTATCATAAAGCATTATTTTTTAGAAAAATCGGGCCTTTAAGACATCAATATTATTTTGGCTATTATGTAGTAGTAGATCTATTATAAGCTATTTACTCTGATCTTGAGCATCTGTTAACATTGCATCAATGGTTTGGTCAATAGTTGGTGCCACGTCATAATACTCTGGTATATCATTCAAAAAATGATGACTCACTACAACTGACTTGGGGTTTCTGAGGATAATCACAACCTAGTGGGAGAGAAAGGAACATTTATAAGTCTGGTATATAGTTACTGACTTTTAAGAAATCTTGTGTCCCAAAGAGAATCGAAAAATTCAAAATATTCTGGGGGTTGGTTCACTTGTGACAACTTTGATCCAAAAAAGGCCAAAATCACTGCATGATTTTGAAAGAACTTTTGGCCTGTGGCCCGGGGTTCCCAAACTCCCCCTCTGGCTACTTGCCTGGAGTCCTTGAGACTCCTATTTGGTCATTTGAAGTCCTCTTGAAACTAGTATTTAAAAGAGTTATGAACATGAAAATTCATGCCAGTCATTTTAGTTTGACCCCTCTCAAACCTCATAAGATCATATGCCTTCAGAGTCCCGTCATGCATACCTTGACATGCATACCTTTATATTCATACCTTGACATGCATACCTTGACATGCATACCTTGACATGCATACCTTGACATGCATACCTTTATATGCATACCTTTATATGCATACCTTGACATACATACCTTGACATGCGTACCTTGACATGCGTACCTTGACATGCATACCTTTATATGCGTACCTTGACATGCGTACCTTGACATGCGTACCTTGACATGCGTACCTTGACATGCGTGCCTTGACATGCGTACCTTGACATGCGTACCTTGGCATACATATCTTGACATGCATATCTTGACATGTATACCTTGACATGCATATCTTGACATGCATACCTTAACATGCATACCTTAACATGCAACCTTAACATGCATACCTTGACATGCATACCTTGACATGCATACCTTGACATGCATACCTTGACATGCATACCTTGATATGCATACCTTGACATGCATACCTTGACATGCATACCTTGACATGCATACCTTGACATGCATACCTTAACATGCATACCTTGACATGCATACCTTGACATGCATACCTTGACATGCATACCTTGACATGCATACCTTGACATGCATACCTTAACATGCATACCTTGACATGCATACCTTGACATGCATACCTTGACATGTATACCTTGACATGCATACCTTGACGCAGTGGTTTCAGTGACTTTGTGTACAAGAGGCAGATGGAAAATACAAGAGGCGACATTCAAAATAACCAATTTTACGCTCCCGACAATGCAAATTCTTGTTATTTTAGAGTCCATGGACTGAAAGAAAGATGTCCAAGGTTTGTCAAAGTCATTTCCACGTGTGATGTGGCAAGACATGGGCTCCACAAAATAACACCTGGAACGTTAACTGTGGAATGACTAGGGCAACTTATATAGAATGTCAGTTACCTTTTTTAAGATTTCACAAATCCAAATGCACTTGTTGAATTGAGCACTTTTGATATAAATCAAAATCTAGAATTGTCATTATTAAAATGAGAGTGATGTATTAATAGATGATTCACTTGTGATTATGTGTATATCAGATTCATTTTAGTTTTTTTACCACCTCCAGAGGGTACAGGGTGTTCCAAAAGTAACAGGACTGGTGCTGGTATTTTGTTAAATATACACCAATTGTCTTCAAAATTTTACATAATGTACCTTCATGTTTTGTAACTAAAATTGCAGAATTACATACTTTTTGTCGAAATTGCATGATTTAGAAATCGGCCGATGAGTAGCGGCGCCTGGCGCATATGTGGCCTAGGCATTAGAGAGAGCATTATTAAGGAAAACATATCTACACATTTTGCGCATTTAACCATTTGATAACATATTGTGGATCTTATCTTAATTTGTTAATGTGAATTCGCACCTCCATTTGCATGGAAGACTTGTATGCTACTTGCATATCTACAAGTATTTAATTTCAATAGATGATAAACTTCTCAATATAAGAAATTACCCTCATAAGACATTGTTGCAAGGTGTGTTGCAATGAATGTGACATCCCACATTCTCAGACCCGCATTATGTATTCTCCTCTTATGTAACCATGACATCTCATTTCTTCTCAGCCCTGAGATGATTCAGGTGAAACAGAAAGATGCTATGAGTATCAGAATGGAAGAAAGCATATATTTGCATTGATGGTGTATAGATAGTTAATTTATATAGTGTTTTTACTTGTACGTGGAAACCTATTCTAACCAGGAAGGTATTGCAACTTTTTTCAAGATCCTAAAGTTGCAATTTTCGTTATTGTGTTTCATTGTAAAGACGCACCTGTGAAAGTGTGTCGCTGGTACAAAGGCGTAGTTCTAAATACATTTAAGATTTTTAATCTTCAGTATGTGAACGTGTAGAATTATGGAGCTGATGGATTTTTTCTCCCTTTTGTACTGTTAATACTTGGCCGGTTGAGTATATAAAAGTATACATGTATACAAGTGGGGGTTCAAACCTCCCCCCATCCACGTTTTATCATGCTTAAGTAACTTCGCATTGTAATTACAAGGGTGTTATAAACGAGACACCAGGATGATAAGGTAGGGGTACAATATAGGGCCCAAATCTTGAGAAAGAGTCGAAGGCATGCGAGGCAAATCCTGGAAACTCGGGTTCGGGAAAGCGGGGTTCACTGTTTGGTTCCGTTGACACCTGTGCGAAACTACATTCATAATTTATCCGACAGTCGCTTTGATAATGTTTCTTTATCTCGTCTGCGACTCGATAAAGAAGAATTATGAAAGCTCATCAAGAATGGACGATCTTGCACAGGTACTCATATAAGAACCTCTATATCTTTTTAACACCAATATAAAGATTGAACAATGGACAAACTATGTTAAAAATAAAATGTTATATCTAATGTGCCAATTCAATGATTTAGCATATCGAAAATATTTTCAACCTAAGTGACCACATCGTGACATCACTTAGGTGGCAACATTTTTCAATGCCAATCTTTTTAAATATGCTAAACTTAAAAAATAAACCAATTTTGACTGTCTAACCAGGTTAAAAGGATGAATATACAGGGTGGGCCAAAAAAAACCACCCCCCTAGCCAATATTCCTTATAAATATTTATTTTTTAACAATCACACCAAAAATGATATATCATATTAAAGATAATTTAATTTGCAACAAAATGATATATAATAGCACCATTTTCAACAACCCCATATAGAAATATGACCAGTTATGTGGCATGGGGGTCAAAAAACACCTTTTCAATTTTCGTTGATTTTGCGAACAATTGCCCATTTCTAACAAATTTTAGTAAATAACAACATTGTCATGAGTCTTTCATAATTGGATATTATATATTGTTTTCATTCAGGTTTTGAACCACACATGCTCAATATACATGTGTATGCTTATAAAACTAATTCATTTCTTCTTCAGTCTGTCCAAAAATAGCTCAATAGACCCACCCCTGGACCCATCCTCTGATTGGATTATTCGCTTAAGACGTGGAAGCCATTGGTTGATGGCATAATTGATGAATGTATGCGGAAGTACCATTCAACTACTAGTTATTCTTTCTTTTAGTTCCTCTACATCCCTGATAGGCTGGGTATATTTAAATACCAACTGTTCTAGATGCCCCCAGGTATGGTAATCAACATTATTAGCAACTGGACTGCCAGTAAGCCATTTTTCTGGGCTAGAGATGGTGACATTTCGAATCTCCAAAAACTCCAGGGCAGCATTGGACCTGTGTGATGGAGTACTGTTCTATCAGAAAATGAAATTTCTTTCACATGTTTTTTATATTCTTGAGGAGTCCTTTTTTACCACCTCATGTCATTAACATTCAGAGTATATTTTTGCTCCTGGTTCAAAAACAGGGCCTGTATGGTCTTTCCTTTTTGGGAAACACCGAGTGGACACCACCTACCTTTCAGAAAAATGTCATCTCAATTTGAGTAGCCTTTTATCACAAATGTCACTATTCTTGCTTACTGATATAGAGTATAGCCTTTTGATTACATGTATAGTACTTGGGGCATTTAGAACAGTTGGCCTATGGAAATCCCTAGAACATCAGGGGTGTAGACAAACAGAAAGAATGAATAATTAGGTGTTGGATGGTACTTCTGCAGAGGTCCATCAATAATACCAATGGCTTTCGCGTTTTAAGCGAGAAATCAAATCAGAAGTTGGGTCCGGGGGTGAGTCTATTGAGCCATATTTGGACAGACTGAAGAAGAAATGAATTAGTTTTGTAAGCATACACATGTATATTGAGCATGCAAGGTTCAAAAACTTAATGAAAACAATATATAATATCCAATTATGAAAGACTCATGACAATGTTGTAATTTACTAAAATTCGGTAGAAATAGGCAATTGTTGGCAAAATCGGCGGAAATTGAAAAGGTGTTTTTTGACCCCCATGTCACATAAATGGTTATATCTCGAGCCAGAGTTGTTGAAAATTGTTCTATTATATATCATTTTGTTGCAAATTAAATTATCTTTAAAATGATTCATTGTTGGTGTGCATGTTAAAAATTGAATATTTATCAGAAATATTGGCTAGGGGGGTGGTTTTTTTTGGCCCACCCTGTATTATGTTTTTAATATTATTTTACCATTGGTTTCAATGAGAATTAAAATTTTGAAATGCATCTTTCCCTGAACCACTTTCATGCATGGATGAGTTCATTGCTCGCTCATCTATCAACCAATTTTCTTGATTTTTTCGGCAAAAAAACAAGTGAGGATGATTGCTATGCATCGGTGTGAATTATCGCTTTAAAGGATAAGTGTGACATCTTAAAGTTAGTTTTAAATAAATTCACGATATTTTGAACAAAAAGTCCTTCAAAAACATTTTTGAAATTAATAAAAAGTTTCACATTTCACACTTTTATAACATTGGATAAGACAACAATATAAGCCAAAGTAGTTTGAGATTGTTACTCAAAAAGTAAAATGGTCCCAATTGTACAAAAAGCAGCAGCATTATAAATTCAAGATGAAAATGAATCTGATACTCATGTGAGGTGCTTATGTGTTGAATACTAGATGCTAGTGCCTAGTTGCCTATGTGCTTATACAGAGACTGAATGAGATGGCGTTCATGCTTTTGATATCAAGTGGCGTTCTTAATGTGACCTAGGGGACATATATCTGAGACAATGCCGTTATTCAGCAATGTGTATTATTCAGCAAAGTGGGACAACGTCGTTATTCAGTAATGTGTATTATTCAGCGAAGTGGGACTCTCACAGTACATGCAGTGACAACATGCCATCAACATAGTGTGGTGATGTTATAGTGGCACTCAGTATTTTATATGACACTGGTATTTTGATAGAGTAAAATATGTACAATTAAGATATTAAACCTTAAATAGAGACTCTTGAGTTGTAAACATATCAAGATAATGATCATATACGTATATCTTATATTTGTCTTGATTGAATATATATTATATTACTAAACCCAAAGCTTTATATAACTACATTAATCGACTTTATAGAACGTTACATTGGTGACTGGTTGGACAGATTTGTATCAATAATACATGTTGCTGGTCTTTACGTTTATAGTGAGTTCCCTTGCAGTTCGAAACTGAGGTACAAATCATAGACAAGGAAGTGCAAAACAAGATGGCTGAATAAGATAAAGGATAGTCTATAGACGACTTTTAATTTTCCCCCAAAACTTAGACAATATTTGACTTCTAACAAGCGGCGGATTATCGAAAACAAACGGCGATTTCAGACACTCGCCCCCTGCTATTGAAAGCCCTGTGACGTGCATACCTTGATATGCATACCTTGATATGCATACCTTGACATGCATACCTTGACATGCATACCTTAACACGCATACCTTGACACGCATACCTTGACACGCATACCTTGATACGCATACCTTGACACGCATACCTTGACACGCATACCTTGACACGCATACCTTGACACGCATACCTTGCATTTTCCTTGTTTTACCGATTCTGGCATAAAGTCATAGGTGAGATGGGTTGAGAAGAGGCGAGGTGATGGTGTACTCTCCGCAGCAACCATGGGGTTTTCTTGTTTCTTAATACTGTCTATGCTCATCTCGGCCTTTCCTGTTATATCTAGGGAGGAACAATTAATACCTTTTGACTAATTATTATTCCATATTTTTATCTCATCAGAGGGATATAGAGAATGGATCTGTCCATCTATACATCCGCCCATCTGGGCAATAACTCAAATATAGTTGGACAAATATTGTTTATACTTTATGTACAGTATATGTCTCATGGGAATACAAGTTCTGCTCACAAATTGATTTTCAAAAGAGCTGCTAGTTTCAAAATGGCCTCCATTTTAGTGCCAATTTTACAGTTTTTTGGTGAGGCCCAACAATTAAAGAAAGATTTATTATATTGTTCCTTAGAATACTCACTTGGCATTGGAATATCCATCCAGATGCTTCTCTCATGAATATGTCTATCTTTGACAGTTTCTATATCCCCACCATGCATCACTAGGTCTACCAAGGCTATGCTCCAATGAGTTCCTGTAAATCATACAGTATTTTTCAATGGT
Source organism: Owenia fusiformis (assembly GCA_903813345.2). NCBI lineage: Eukaryota > Metazoa > Annelida > Polychaeta > Sabellida > Oweniidae > Owenia > Owenia fusiformis. The sequence goes on from CAIIXF020000012.1 coordinate 11,900,153, forward strand.
GTTTCTATATCCCCATAATATATTGTTCCAAGGAGTTGTATATGATTCTCAAGCAAACACTATCATTTAATGATTTAAAGTACCAGGTATGATATTGAACAAATATTTCACTCTATTGAGGTGAATACCTGTACATCTTTCACAAGTGATATTCCACGAAGCCTGAAGGGCAAGTGGAATATCACCTTGTGAAAGTGCTACAGGTATTCACCGAAAATAGAGTGAAATATTTGTTTTATTATATCACTGTCAGCTAAACATCCCTAATATTATTAAGTCATAGGTTAACATTGAAATACATTGAATCTACTCGGTTCGTCTGCCATTTTGACTTACACTGAACTGAATTATTTACACTGAACGAAAACAAATTCTTTGAAAATTCCCGGGAGCGTGGGATATCGCTAGATATCTCACGGTTGTCTTATCTGATTAGCATTGCCATTGAATATCGCCAGATATCCCACAACATGTGACCCGGTTTTGACCAATCATACTGTCGCTAGCTAGATAGTGATATAATAATGCAAATTATTTTCGATGGGAATATTTGACTATGAGTAATTTCTCATAATAAATTCAATATGACTTATCAAAATGACTGTACTGGAATAGATAGAGAATATTAAATGGGAGGGGTAGAATATGAATTTTATTCCGTGGGAAAATATGATATTGGCCAAGGAAAATATCATATTGATAGAGGCCAATATAAAAAAATTCATATTCCATCATGACCATCAATAACCTATTTATTCTATAATAATTTCCTGGGGAAAACATGTTATTGTGGAATAAATATAGGTTATTTACTGGGAGGGATTGAATATGGGTTTTATTCCGAGGGACAGTATGATATTGACCAAAGGGTAATATGATTTTTACCGAGGGAGCGATTTCTTCCCAGGGACAATAAGATTTTTTCATGTAATATGATTCAATACAATTTTTATTCTTTCATATTTCCCTGGGAAAACAGTAGTATTATGGAATCATATTAGATATTAACAGTAAGAATTTTTATAATTACCATATTATAGTGAGTAGATTTGTTTATATTATCATTGAGAGTCAATATTTAAATTATTTAAATTTTACTAACCAGACCTCGGATAGGATGATACTATGACATCATCATCTCGCATCTTGTCATATGCGTTCATACTTTTTACAGCTTCAATGTGCGTTGCCTCTGGGCTAAAGCTCATGCCATTCACAATTCTGAACTTTTCTTCTGCTTTAAATTCAGCTTTGAAACAATCCCATAACTTCATTGGTTTTGTCATTTTTCTTTTTTGACGAGACTGTATAATATGCAAAGTGTATGATCGTTTTAATTTTTATGCTGTAACACTATCGCAAGCAAATAATATTGCCAAATATGATATGATTAAAGATTTACACTACAGTACTCAAGTAATACGATTGCAAGGTTAGTCATTTATACTTGACCTTCAGAGAGATGTCTTTTTTATAAACAATGTTAATAATTAATTTTCAGATGTCAAGTTCATCTAGAATGATTATTCAGTCTAATGTGTGTTTTGTTAAATTAATATGGCCTTTTAGAGAAGATTTTTGCCACGCCTTTTATATAGTTTGAATAAATATTGGAGAAATGTGTCATGTTTTACTTGACTTTAGAACTTGAACTGAGAATAAATTTACACTGCTTGGCAAGGTGTGTCCAATTCCAGCCAATCATAACACACTATTTACATGACAATTATGTTTACTACTATTTTTTTCAAGGCCTGTCTGCGTCGCTAACATGCTAAATATAAGAGTTAGCTGACGTTTGGGAGTCTGACTTACCTTCTAAAGGTTAGAATCCGAATCTTAATGAAACCATATCACCTTTGTTCCGTCTACCATGGAGCATTTGCCACAACATCCAAGAGGTAAATCATGGATCGAGAAAATGAATGATTTCCTTGTAAGTTCCGGAAGTTTCAATACGAAAAATTACCGAACATATGTGAAAACCGAATATTTGTTCGTTGTTTTCACGATTTACAGGTTCGTTTGTTCTTCAATGTTTTGGTCTAAATTATAAAGCATCACCAACAGGTCTTTCTCTATTAATCGACTAATACAGCAGACGGCTCATATTTCTACGTAGCATTTCATTCAGACCAATAGTGGGAGTGTAGATCACGCAGTTTCGTTCGTTGCGTACTTCACTTGAAATTGGTAATTTTTAATATTGACTACTTCACTTAGCTTGGCGGATGTAGAACATTGCTTAATATTCTTTTAATTTTCACACCAGACATGCTTGGTTGACACGTCAACAAAGTAAAGTTCAAGGGTCAATGCGTTATTTCGTGATAACTACAACGCCTTCCCGGAAGTCAACATTGATGAAAAATGAAAAAGTCGGAAAAGCATTTACGCTAATTTCTATCAAATGCTATGTTTATGCATCATCATCGACGCAACAAAGGTGATATAGTTTCATTAAGATTCGGGTTCTAACCTTTAGAAGGTAAGTCAGACTCCCAAACGTCAGCTAACTCTTATATTTAGCATGTTAGCGACGCAGACAGGCCTTGAAAAAAATAGTAAGTTCCCTCCAACCTGGACTTTAGGTAAAAAAGACGTTCAAATGGTCATATCTATGCAATAAAACATACCCAGCTCCTGATCTTGCACTGCAACTTGTTTCTACAATTCTAGATATCTTAGTTTACAGCAGTGACTTCACATCAAGTCAGCTTGTGTATCTGGATTAGAAGCTGACTTAATATCAACCACATTTATTAGTGAATTTCGAGAAATATGTCGAATTTAGCCATATTTGGCATATCTTTCTATGGAACTACTTAAAGTTTTGCAAATTAATCCCTAAAATTCTGGAGACGACGATCTAAATTCTGCTGAGTCAGCAATTTTCATTTTTGCATTGAAAACAGTACTTTTCAGCCTAAATTGCTACATTTCTGCTCTTTTATCAAGTAATTTGACGCAGTTCTTGCCAAATTATAGGAAACATACCCCAAACGTTCCACAGTGTGCGAAGTTCCAACATTTTGACCCTTTAAACCCACGAAAGACCCAATTTTAAAGGGACGTATTCAGTAAACCTGCACAAAAGACAATGCTACTTGAACTAGCCATCGGAACTTCATGAAAAACGAAAAATCAATGATGTTCAGTTTAGTAAAGTAGCAAATAGTCATACTCATGAGAGAATATAAATCATTTGTGCAATTTGCACAACTTTAAACAGCTGTTTAAAGTAGATTAGTATCGTTGGGGGCAAAAATCCCCCAAAATAGCCCAAAAGCTGTCCAAAAAATAAAAATTTTCATGCTCAAGGCTGAATTATTTTGCCTTTTTTGCTACATTTATCAGTGCAGTGACAAGAAGTCTTGTGGATAGCGCAACTTTTCCTGAACGTTTCTCTAATAAGATATTTTAATGACAAAATAACTACATTTAGTCTGGAATAAATTGTCACAAAATATAATGACCCTAGGGGTCAAGAGAACCCTATAAAATCAAAAGTGCTGAGGGGATTTGAGCAAAAATGTACATATCACTTCATAAAACCCTGAACTTTAAAATTAATATTGAACAAAATGTACATTTAGTCAACCATGACACTAATAGGGTAAATACAACCCACGTGGGATTTGTTTTGGTCATGGTATGACCGCTGACAGATTATAATTTTGAACCAAAAAATTGAATTATATTTTTGGCGGTCTCAGTAAATCAATTGGGTAATGAGGTCCTACGTGCGTTTTACAGGCCCAGAAATCAATGCTCGCTTATAAATGTAGCAAAATCTTTTTTCGTTCGTGGGATATTTTTTTCACCATAAAACCGAACGGGAAGTTTTTGAATAGGACTACATGATCTGAATGGATGCGAGGATTCGATGGGCTGGGATTTGAGAAATTATGATTTGAACTTTGCCAATTTTACATGTATTCCAATGGGTGAAAAAGTAAGTTGCTTTCTACCTATGCCAGTTAAAAGGTGCTTAAAATTACCAAATATGATCACATATTTCTTTTTTTTTTAAAATGGCACCTTAAAACTATTATTATTAGCACAAATCTGAAAAGACAAAAATCTCAGGGGCCATATCTTTAGTTTTCATGCAATATTAGCTTACATCAACTCTATCCATGCTGTCATGTATTGATGTATATGTTATGAGTGATAAAAGAGAAATGAAGTGTTTGTTTCAGTTGTTTTGTGTGTTGTTTGAGTTAAACAATACTTAGTTACATATGAAAGTAAAAATGGTGTAATTTTTTTTTCAATTTGTATTGCCTTCATTCTTAGAAAATGTGTGACTGAAATGAATCGGCTTGTGGGTGTTGTTGTATAACTGGAGTTATAAAAATATGGCCCCCAAGGTTTTGACATCATATTGAAGCTGAGACTTGTCTCTTTATAACCGTACCAAACTTGAACACTTTTGTAAGCCCAAATTTTCAGAAATGAAGAAAGTCTATCAATCTTGTCACTAGGTTCTGGGTGTTCTGTCAGGGAACCCATTACTTGATACATTAACAGTTACTTATCAGTGCCATTTTCAACCCAAATATTTTTTGGACATCAACATGTTATATAAAGCCAGATTTAACATGAAACATCATGCACTGATTTGGGTGAAGGCAATTTCACTTTAGCAAGTAAATCTGCTAAGTACAGAGTTAGTGCTACTGCATATATGTGACTGAGGTGTTATCTGAGGTCACCAAAACCAGCTGTTCAACTAAGATATCTGAAATGTAACTGAATTGGGTTGCAGTGCTTGACCAAGCCTCCAATACAGCCCACTTGTCTATTTCAGTAAATATGATGGCTACAGAGACACAATACAGTGGGTAGTTTTCTGTGAGGAGTAATAGTTGATGTTTATTTCAGCATATATGATGGCTACAGAGATACAATACAGTAAGTAGTTGTCTATGAGGAGTAATATTGATGTTTATTTCAGCATATATGATGGCTACAAAGATACAATACAGTGGGTAGTCTTCTGTGAGAAGTAATAGTTGATGTTTATTTCAGCATATATGATGGCTACAAAGATACAATACAGTGGGTAGTCTTCTGTGAGGAGTAATAGTTGATGTTTATTTCAGCATATATGATGGCTACAAAGATACAATACAGTGGGAAGTCCTCTGTAAGGAGTAATAGTTGATGTTTATTTCAGCATATATAATGGCTACAAAGATACAATACAGTAGGTAGTCTTCTGTGAGGAGTAATAGTTGATGTTTAAATTCAGCATATATGATGGCTACAAAGATACAATACAGTGGGTAGTCTTCTGTGAGGAGTAATATTTGATGTTTATGTCAGCATATATAATGGCTACAAAGATACAATACAGTGGGTAGTCTTCTGTGAGGAGTAATAGTTGATGTTTATTTCAGCATATATAATGGCTACAAAGATACAATACAGTGGGTAGTCTTCTGTGAGGAGTAATAGTTGATGTTTATTTCAGCATATATAATGGCTACAAAGATACAATACAGTGGGTAGTCTTCTGTGAGGAGTAATAGTTGATGTTTAAATTCAGCATATATGATGGCTACAGAGATACAATACAGTGGGTAGTCTTCTGTGAGGAGTAATAGTTGATGTTTATTTCAGCATATATGATGGCTACAAAGATACAATACAGTGGGTAGTCTTCTGTGAGGAGTAATAGTTGATGTTTATTTCAGCATATATAATGGCTACAGAGATACAATACAGTGGGTAGTCTTCTGTGAGGAGTAATAGTTGATGTTTATTTCAGCATATATGATGGCTACAGAGATAAAATACAGTGGGTAGTCTTCTGTGAGGAGTAATAGTTGATGTTTATTTCAGCATATATGATGGCTACAAAGATACAATACAGTGGGTAGTCTTCTGTGAGGAGTAATAGTTGATGTTTATTTCAGCATATATAATGGCTACAGAGATACAATACAGTGGGTAGTCTTCTGTGAGGAGTAATAGTTGATGTTTATTTCAGCATATATGATGGCTACAGAGATACAATACAGTGGGTAGTCTTCTATGAGGAGTAATAGTTGATGTTTATTTCAGCATATACGATGGCTACAAAGATACAATACAGTGGGTAGTCTTCTGTGAGGAGTAACAGTTGATGTTTATTTCAGCATATATGATGGCTACAAAGATACAATACAGTGGGTACTCTTCTGTGAGGAGTAATAGTTGATGTTTATTTCAGCATATACAGGGTGTCAAATAAGTCCCGTCCCCCCTGCTACAGCTAAAACCTTAATAGACGGTACCTAGTGTGATATACCATTGGAAAGATCATCCAAAGTTATGTTAACTCACCAACTCTCAAGTATTTTGGATGAAATTCACCTATATTTTTATGATGTATTTTATGATTAGCGTGCCCTCCTTTAAGTAAGTATATATGATGGCTACAAAGATACAATACAGTGGATAGTCTTCTGTGAGGAGTAATAGTTGATGTTTATTTCAGCATATATGATGGCTACAAAGATACAATACAGTGGGTAGTATTCTATGAGGAGTAATAGTTGATGTTTATTTCAGCATATATAATGGCTACAAAGATGCAATACAGTGGATAGTCTTCTGTGAGGAGTAATAGTTGATGTTTATTTCAGCATATATAATGGCTACAAAGATGCAATACAGTGGATAGTCTTCTATGAGGAGTAATAGTTGATGTTTATTTCAGCATATATAATGGCTACAAAGATGCAATACAGTGGGTAGTCTTCTGTGAGGAGTAATAGTTGATGTTTATTTCAGCATATATGATGGCTACAAAGATACAATACAGTGGGTAGTCTTCTGTGAGGAGTAATAGTTGATGTTTATTTCAGCATATATAATGGCTACAAAGATGCAATACAGTGGGTAGTCTTCTGTGAGGAGTAATAGTTGATGTTTATTTCAGCATATATGATGGCTACAAAGATACAATACAGTGGGTAGTGTATTGTGAAGAGTAATAGTTGATGTTTATTTCAGCATATATGATGGCTACAGAGATACAATACAGTGGGTAGTCTTCTGTGAGGAGTAATAGTTGATGTTTATTTCAGCATATATGATGGCTACAAAGATACAATACAGTGGGTACTCTTCTGTGAGGAGTAACAGTTGATGTTTATTTCAGCATATATGATGACTACAAAGATGCAATACAGTGGATAGTCTTCTGTGAGGAGTAATAGTTGATGTTTATTTCAGCATATATGATGGCTACAAAGATACAATACAGTGGATAGTCTTCTGTGAGGAGTAATAGTTGATGTTTATTTCAGCATAAATGATGGCTACAAAGATACAATACAGTGGGTAGTCTTCTGTGAGGAGTAATAGTTGATGTTTATTTCAGCATATATGATGGCTACAAAGATATAATACAGTGGGTAGTCTTCTGTGAGGAGTAATAGTTGATGTTTATTTCAGCATATATGATGGCTACAAAGATACAATACAGTGGATAGTCTTCTGTGAGGAGTAATAGTTGATGTTTATTTCAGCATAAATGATGGCTACAAAGATACAATACAGTGGTAGTCTTTTGTGAGGAGTAATAGTTGATGTTTATTTCAGCATATATGATGGCTACAAAGATACAATACAGTGGGTAGTCTTCTGTGAGGAGTAATAGTTGATGTTTATTTCAGCATATATGATGGCTACAAAGATACAATACAATGGGTAGTCTTCTGTGAGGAGTAATAGTTGATGTTTATTTCAGCATATATGATGGCTACAAAGATACAATACAATGGGTAGTCTTCTGTGAGGAGTAATAGTTGATGTTTATTTCAGCATATATAATGGCTACAAAGATACAATACAGTGGGTAGTCTTCTGTGAGGAGTAATAGTTGATGTTTATTTCAGCACATATGATGGCTACAAAGATACAATACAGTGGGTAGTCTTCTGTGAGGAGTAATAGTTGATGTTTATTTCAGCATATATGATGGCTACAGAGATACAATACAGTGGGTAGTCTTCTCTGAGGAGTAATAGTTGATGTTTATTTCAGCATATATGATGGCTACAAAGATACAATACAGTGGGTAGTCTTCTGTGAGGAGTAATATTGATGTTTATTTCAGCATATATGATGGCTACAGAGATACAATACAGTGGGTAGTCTTCTGTGAGGAGTAATAGTTGATGTTTATTTCAGCATATATGATGGCTACAGAGATACAATACAGTGGGTAGTCTTCTCTGAGGAGTAATAGTTGATGTTTATTTCAGCATATATGATGGCTACAGAGATACAATACAGTGGGTAGTCTTCTCTGAGGAGTAATAGTTGATGTTTATTTCAGCATATATGATGGCTACAAAGATACAATACAGTGGGTAGTCTTCTGTGAGGAGTAATAGTTGATGTTTATTTCAGCATATATGATGGCTACAAAGATACAATACAGTGGGTAGTCTTCTGTGAGGAGTAATAGTTGATGTTTATTTCAGCATATATGATGGCTACAGAGATACAATACAGTGGGTAGTCTTTTGTGAGGAGTAATAGTTGATGTTTATTTCAGAATATATGATGGCAACAAAGATACAATATAGTGGGTAGTCTTCTGTGAGGAGTAATAGTTGATGTTTATTTCAGCATATATGATGGCTACAAAGATACAATACAGTGGGTAGTTGTCTATGAGGAGTAATAGTTGATGTTTATTTCAGCATATACGATGGCTACAAAGATACAATACAGTGGGTAGTCTTCTGTGAGGAGTAATAGTTGATGTTTATTTCAGCATATAGTTTAGTTTTTAGTTTAGTGGTAGGTTCAATACAATGCAATACAATACAATACAAAAGAAAAGTAATAAAAAGCAACCCAGCCCACTTGGGCTTATCAACCACTAATGTTAAAAATTACAATTAGATTCATAACAAACAATTTTAAAAATACTAGCATGAATTTCTTAGACACATACATGCAATTAAATTCAATTTACATTATAAATGGCATTTCTTCTTTTAAAATAACAAAGTTTAACAAAATGAGCAGCTTGCCTAGGCATTTTTTCAAATAAATACTGAAACTTTTGATTCGTAGTTGATTCTGTTTCTTCAAAAATTTGGTGATTTTGTAAATATGTTTTCCTTATTTCCTTATAAAATGTACAATTAAAAATAAAATGTTCCTCATCCTCAATGTTGCCAGATTTACATAAAGTACATTTTCTATTTTCCAATTTTTCATTTCTAAATCTGCCTGTTTCAATTTCCAGTGGTAAAATTCCCATACGTAATTGTGCAATTAAAGATCGTTCCAACTTAGATAAATTTAGCAATAAATATGACTCAGTTTTGTATGAGGTTTTGAATTTGACATATGTTCTTAATTTTGGTTTCTTGTGTACTAAATCATTCCAAGTTGTTTCATATGTAAGCAGTAGTTTCTTTTTGACTTTTTCTATATAACAATACTCTAAATTCTCAAAATTATCTTGACAATCACATCTATTTAAAATTTTTTGGAGCTCTTGACTCCATTTACTATTTACAGTTTTATCCCATTTAAATATTTGTTTGGTAATTCTATTATCTGGCATCATTATCATTCTATTAAAGGTTCGAATAATCTCCAGATCTTTTTCAATTTCTAAGGGAGTCCAAGCAAAATCGCCATGCAATGCATCAAGTGGTACAAATTTATGAACTCCAGCAAAATATCTTTGAGCTCTGTTAAATACATTATTGCAAACTGTTGAACAATCGTATGCTCCCCAAACACCTACTCCATAATGGAGAACAGGCAAAACACATACATTAAATAATTTAGTGAATGTTTTATATCCAAGATCCTTATTCCATTTACATTTGTTAATTAATGACCCAAGTGCTCTTCCAGCTGAGTCTGATAAGGTTCTTACAATTTCATCAAATTTACCATGTTGAGTAAATGTTATACCACGATACGTATATTTATCTGTATATTCTACAAGGGCATTCCCAATTTGAAATTTGAAATTACTTCTCTCAACATTGACTTTTCTGAAGTGCATAATTTTCGTTTTTGAAATATTTACATTCAGTCGCCATTTATAGCACCATCTATTTACAATATTTAATTGTTCTTGCATGTCATTCTCTGATTCTGCAAGTAAAACTAAATCATCGGCATATGCTAAAACAGAAATATTTACAGAGTCATTAATATTTACACCATACTGTCTACTTTGCAAGTCTTTCAGAAGACTATCTATAAATAATGCAAAGAGACTTGGAGATAAGCTATCCCCCTGCCTTACACCTGATCTAGTGTCAAACCAGTCTGTAATCAATCTATTAATCTTAACAGCTGATTCAGTACCTACCAAAAACAGTTTAATGGCTTTATACATTTTTCCTTTAACTCCACATTTTAATAATCGATATAATAAAAGATTTCTATTTACATAGTCAAAGGCTTTCTTTAAATCAATAAAACATGCAAATAGTTCCTACCATCTCTTATCTTGTTCTTTACAACACTGTTTAATGTAAAAATATGGTCTATACAAGATCTGCCATTCCTATACCCATTTTGGGTGTCATCTAAAAGATTATTATCCTCACAGAAAAGCTTAAATCGTTTATTAATAATACTACTATAAACTTTTGAAATACATGATAAAATACTCAGACCTCTATAATTGAGAGGAATTCTTGGATCCTTATCACCCCCTTTAGGTATGGGAAATATTATTGCTTTCAACCATATGCTTGGAATTTTACTCATTTGATAACACTTATTAAAAAATATATGTAAGGCTTGTTTCACAATGTTAAATTTCAGAACTTCATTAGGAATCATGTCATGACCAATAGTTTTAAAATCTTTGGCACATTTTATTGCTAAATCAACTTCATCAATTGATAAGGAGGTGTCAATTGAAGGATCAACATTAGTATTTTCCAACAAAACTGTTTCATCCATAGCATCCCTATAAAATATATCATCATAGTCATCACTCTGGGCATTATACAAGTCAGCATATTCATTTTGCCAATGTTTCAATACAGCATCAATATTATAATTTACATTACCATCTTTATCTATAACCTCTGATGGAATGACATTTTTACGTTTTGGACCTGTATTTTTTATAAAATTCCAAAACTCATTTGGATTTTTATCACTTGTTTTATCTATGTTTTCTAAAATAGTTTGATTATATTTTCTTTTTGATGATCTTAATAACCTATCAAATTGCCTTGCAGCTACCTTAAAATTGTGTCTATACATACTCTTTAAGTGACAGTTATTTCTACATTGCAAAAATGTTTTCTCTTTTTCATGCATGCTTTTCCAAAGTTTAGTTAATTCATCAGTCCAATATGACTTTGACTTTTGATATCTTTTTTTTACAAAAAACAGTAAATTTCTTAAGCTTGTTATTCATTTCCTGTAAAATAATTGTACATAAATTATGATATTCATTATCTAGAACATCTTGTTCACTTCTATCCTTTTCTATTGTTGCTATCCAATTTAAGACAATATCAATCAATTCTGGTGATGACATAAAATTCGGGGGAATAGTGCGAGTGTTATATTTAGTAGGTTTGTATTCATTACAATTAACATCATTTTTCATTTTTTCCGAACCTTCAAAATGTGACTCATTTTTAATGTCATTTACTAATTTGAAATGTAGCACTAATAATGAATGATCAGGAGATCTGCATTTATCATTTAACATTTGTTGGATACCAAGCTCATTTATTATATCTGTGCAAAGTTTCACTTCAAATTTCGAACAATTAATTAAATTATCATGTGGCAATATAAAATAATCCACCACTGATCTACCTTGGGTTCTACAACATGTGAAATTATTGAATTCTCTTGTCACTCTGCCATTTATGATACACATCTTTGAGTCTTTTAAGAATTCCAGTAAACTATTTCCATGACTATTTACATTAGTTTCTAAATTAATACGCTTAAGATCATTAGCAACACCATCTATATCACCAATAAAATCAACTTTATGACCAGTACGTGCATTCAAATCTCCAGTCAAAAAATAAGCATCACTATCTTGTGAATATAAATATATCAAAGAAAGCAAATGATTAAAAAAGGCATCAGCATTTCTTCCATAAAGAGATTCTTCTGGAGGTAAGTAGGCACAATATACAATAAATGTGTAATTAGAAATCTTATCAATAAATTGTAAGGCTAAAATGCCATCATACTGTTTATCCAACACTTCAATCCTGTAATCATTAAATAATCTCACTTTTACAAAAATTCCCACACCACCAAATGTTCTATGGGCTTTCTTGTTAACTGTTTTTCTATGATGTCCAAACCATTTGTATTCTCCATCAAATGCATCCTTTATCAACCTGTCATTAGCCAGATGTGTTTCATTTAAGCATATAATGTCACTGTCTGAATAGGTAATTATCTGTTTTCTAAGTTCACTATTCTGTGCAGTCCAACCATTGATATTTATGCTAGCAATGTTAATTGTGGGCTGGTATATTTCCTATGTACTATAGTTTCTAAATCCGCAGCCTCTACCTCTTCCTCTAGCTGGGAAAGACCTGTTTGGCATAGGAGGCTTTGTAGTTCCCCATCCATCATCACCGGTAGCAGTTCCATTTTCTCTGTCAGATCTATAAGTGCTTCCCTGACCATGTGTCGTATCACGTTTAACAAGACGACCACTTCCAGTAAACGTGTACTTATCACCATCTGGTACGCATCTCAACAACTCTTTTGTATTCAATTCTATCAAGCGTTCTTCATGTGACTTTGCCCCATGTATAAATACATTGTGGAATTTTGGCTTTGGCTGTAACTGTTTCTTTCTTCGCAGTGCTTCAATCTTGTTCTCTACGGTATTAAATTGTATCTTAACCACCCCTGGTCTGTCGTTTCTTGATCTTGTTCTTTCAGCACATATAACTGTATTCTTATTCATTCCCAGGCCCTCTGATACTAACACACCAGCCTTAAGTGTGACATCTTCACCAGTAGTAAATGGAACATTTCTGACTATGATGCTGGTTGCAGGAGGGTAACTCTTTTCAGCTGACTGATTCATCTGTGGTCGGTCTTCTAGGGACTTCAATCTACTTTCAATTTCAAATGGTCGTTCCTCGAGAGATTTCAGTCTATTTTCGATTTCCAATGCTTGCTTGTTAACTTTATGTTCAAAGTTAAGAGCGCCCTCTTTAAATGATGTCAGTTCACTTTTTACATTTATCTCAATGCTCAGAAGACGTGCATTCATTTTTGTCATTTCATGGGAAAGTTCTTGTTTCACTGTCTTAATGAGATCAGTCTTTATAGCACATATAAGTTCATCCTTAACCAATGTTATGAGGTCATTTTTTACTGCCTCAATTAAGCCAGATTTGATATCCTTCAACATCTCGGCTTGTAGTGTCTTACGAGGTGGAGAATGTGTAACTGTATCTGCCGGTGCAGATGATGGGATATCGTGATCTGATTGTTGATCACAATCAGATAGGATTGTGTTTAGAGAGGGTCTTGCAGGCATGCTAGGTCTTACGGGGCTAGCTATTGGTGTAGAGAATGTCTCACGATCAACATCTTGATTTAAGTCCAGACGTTTATTAGGCGGAGATGTAACACTGCCGGAAGTGTCATCTTCATCATCATCCCAAGACGATGGTGTAGATTGATACGCTGGCTTAGACCTTCGTGTTTTGTTGCGACGTCTCTTCCTTAGATTCCCGGAACCCCCCATATTTGAACCTTTGGAGGCCTCACTCTCATTGGTGTAGGGTTCGTTTATTCAGAAGTCACATAGAAGGACTTTGGGGGCATACAAAGCCAACCATCAGTTCACAGTTTTTTGCGAAATATTATTGTGTTGAAAAATACATGCAATATATTTTTCTGACCGAACAACTCATAAAAGCTGATGGCATGATGGCTACAAAGATACAATACAGCGGGTAGTCTTCTGTGAGGAGTAATAGTTGATGTTTATTTCAGCATATATGATGGCTACAAAGATACAATACAGTGGGTAGTCTTCTGTGAGGAGTAATAGTTGATGTTTATTTCAGCATATATGATGGCTACAAAGATACAATACAGTGGGTAGTCTTCTATGAGGAGTAATAGTTGATGTTTATTTCAGCATATATGATGGCTACAAAGATACAATACAGTGGGTAGTCTTCTGTGAGGAGTAATAGTTGATGTTTATTTCAGCATATATGATGGCTACAAAGATACAATACAGTGGGTAGTCTTCTGTGAGGAGTAATAGTTGATGTTTATTTCAGCATATATAATGGCTACAAAGATACAATACAGTGGGTAGTCTTCTATGAGGAGTAATAGTTGATGTTTATTTCAACATATATGATGGCTACACAGATACAATATAGGGGGTAGTCTTCTGTGAGGAGTAATAGTTGAGGTTTATTTTAGCATATATGATGGCTACAGAGATACAATACAGTTGGTAGTCTTCTGTGAGGAGTAATAGTTGATGTTTATTTAAGCATATATGATGGCTACAGAGATACAATACAGTGGGTAGTCTTCTGTGAGGAGTAATAGTTGATGTTTATTACAGCATATATGATGGCTACAAAGATACAATACAGTGGGTAGTCCTCTGTGAGGAGTAATAGTTGATGTTAATTTCAGCATATATGATGGCTACAAAGATACAATACAGTGGGTAGTCTTCTGTGAGGAGTAATAGTTGATGTTTATTACAGCATATATGATGGCTACAAAGATACAATATAGTGGGTAGTCTTCTGTGAGGAGTAATAGTTGATGTTTATTTCAGCATATATGATGGCTACAAAGATACAATATAGTGGGTAGTCTTCTGTGAGGAGTAATAGTTGATGTTTATTTCAGCATATATGATGGCTACAAAGATACAATATAGTGGGTAGTCTTCTGTGAGGAGTAATAGTTGATGTTTATTTCAGAATATATGATGGCTACAAAGATAAAATACAGTGGGTAGTCTTCTGTGAGGAGTAATAGTTGATGTTTATTTCAGCATATATGATGGCTACAAAGATACAATACAGTGGGTAGTCTTCTATGAGGAGTAATAGTTGATGTTTATTTCAGCATATATGATGGCTACAAAGATACAATACAGTGGGTAGTTTTCTGTGAGGAGGAGACACGTATAGATCTGAAAAAACTGATTAATATACTCAGTAAATATGACCAAAATGAGGTAAGGATTTTGTCCTGATTACTCACAAAGTTACTGTATGTGTAGATAATGACAGAAATCCCAAATTTTTTCACATTGTTCAACAATATACATAGAAGTATTATATTTTGAAACTATAAATATGTCTTCTATTAATTATATTACACAAAACATATACTGTACATGTGTTTAGACATAGTTAGTATTTTGCACAGCCTAAAGTTGTCACTGTCACAGTACTTTCTCAAAGAGTTTACTCTGAATTATAGTGCCTCAGGCCCATAGCCAGGATTTACCAAGGGGGTTCACTTTTTGAAAAATTCCAGGGGGGGTTCACTTGTTACAATTTTGGTTCAAAAATAGCCAAAATCACTTAAAAAGAGCTCAGAATGGTGAAAAACTGCATGATTTTGAAAGATTTTTTGGCCAGGGGGAGTTCGCTCGGACCCATCGACGCCCCCCCCCCTGGCTACGGGCCTGTACCTCATTCAATGTTTCACTAAAATCTAAGTTTTGTAGAACACTCAGAAAGCTACATGTACATGGCTTTTAGTATTCTACTTCATCTTTACATTGCTGATCTTTGTTTTTTGTTTGTTTTAATTTCAGCCACACTTTCTAGGAAAGGCTCTCAGAGATAAAGAAGCAACTATTATACATCATTTCAAATTCATAGAAAATCCATCCAAGTTTGCCTTCCCTGACTTTGCAGCTGGGTTTGCAATAAGCAGAGATTTATTAATCAGGTATAACGAGGATCCATATTTGGCTCACACAGTGAGCCTATGGGATCGACCAGGCATCCATTGGTCCGTCCGTCCATTGGTCTGTCCGTCCATTGGTCCATCCATCCGTCATTTTTATATTATTATCATTGAGATTACAAACATTAAATAATCAGCTTCGAGAAAAAGAAAAAAATTCATTGATTAAAAATAAATACAATACGTACATGTAGTTATATGTAGTAACAGTGATGTTTCAAAAGTGCTGAAAAATACCTGAATATACAGAAAGATGGTTGTATGAAACAAAAAACCTAAAGATCTTGAAATGAATGAATTAAATTAAATTAGTATAATACTGTGACCTACAAAAGAAAAGGGACATTAAAATGTTTTATAAAATGAAAAATCAAATTGATGTATGAAACTAAAAATCAAAAGTGACTTGTAAAAATATTGAAATGAATAATTTAAAGCCTTTTATTATACTATTTTTATTCCAGTTTACAGAAGAAAATAAGATCTGAAGTGTTGGACAATAATTTTTCAATTGATCCAAAACACGAGGCAAGTAAAGTATTCCAATGTATCTCAATAAAATAATTTAAGGAAAAATCTTTTGACTATTTAAAATTGGGACTTAATATATTGTACCAGATTAAGTATATATGTATTAATTGACATCTCTGATATTCATGTTGCAAGTTCTATGTAAATATTACCATCATCCAATTTGACGTTTAATATTTGGCTTTTGACAAAATTTTGTCTTTTAATGACTAGCAATACAAATACTGCAGTGTCTAATCAGGTATGACTGAGAACAAACTAAATGCAGTTGCCTGGGGAAATGTTAGAAATGAGAGGATTTAAATATTTTTAATACAAAAATTATTTGAATTGAAACCATTTGCACAGTAGCTTGTTTATTTCAAAATTGTGATTTTACCATTATTGTTTCAGCATTGATAATACAAACTATTGATTAAATGAAATAAAAAAAAGTATGAATATTCAAAATATGTTTGTTTAGAATTATTTAAACAACATATTGATTGATTCTTGTTTTGTAGCTTGCTTTGTATATATGGAAAGATGGGGAGGGACATGAGTTAACTGAACAGCCAGGGTTTTGTACAGCCAATCCTGGGCCAGAGTGTGCCACTTTATATACTACCTCCCTCCCACAATGTGTAAGTATAATTCATTTTCAGTTCAATGTTTAACACAAGTCAGGCCCGTAGCCAGAATTTTCCAAGGGGGGTTCACTTTTCAAAAAAATTCTAGGGGGGTTCACTTTGGCAAATTTGGCCAAAAATCACTTTAAAAATAGTCAGAATGGTGAAAAACTGCATAATTTTGAAAGAAATTTTGGTCAGGGGGGGTTCGCCCGAAAACCCCCACCCCCCTGGCTACGGGCCTGCAAGTGTTTCACTCAGAAAGTTGTCATTTCAGAAAAGTTAGAACAAAAACAAAATATGATTCCCAAAGCTGACAAACATAGTTACAATTTTTCAGGAAACCACTTAGATGGTAAAAATATCAGGCATGCTCGTTTTAGTTTGTTTCACTCTTGGCAGTACCTGTTTAGTTGTGCTTTGGCATAACACAGAGAAAACAGTTTCTGACTATTGGGAAAGATATCTAAAAGCATTGGTAATTCAGGGAAGTGCATGAAATGGTAAAAAAAACAATTTTATTAGGGCGTACTGCTTTAAGTGAACTTATATTTGAGCATTTTAGCTACCAATGATGAATAAATATTTAACTTGGAAAATTAAGAGTATATCCAAACAAATCAGTACTGCCATCTATTATTAGAAAGATCTAATAAATACAAATGTATATTTTCCAGGGTTCTCCAGTTGACAAGGATGACATCTATATTGCAGTGAAGACATGTGAGAAGTTCCATAAAGACAGGGGTATGTTCAAAAAGGATGATATAATTTCTGAAAACTATATACACTTATGTATACACTGTATGTGTGCTCGAGAGTAAGAGTTGACAGTTTTGTAGAGATTCAATGAAAAAGGGTTTAAAGGACCCTTCCAAATTTTCTTATGCGAAGGGGCTAAAATTGTCAATTTTGCCTGAAACATTTTAAGAAAGACCTCAAATGTTTTACACAGACATATATTTTGTTTCTCCTCTTCCCATAATTATACACTTTGGTACAATTAATGTTCTCTGATTTGATTTGATTTCAGTACCAATTGTTTTAAAGACCTGGGGTAAACATGTTCCTCATATAGAGTACATCAGTGAGACCCTAGATAATGACATACCCACTGTGGAAACTGGACTTCCAAACACAGAATCTGGTAAGTCTCACTTTATCATCTAGAACAGTTTGATAAAGTGACAGAGGAGGAAATACCCAGAACAGTTTGATTAAGTGAAAGGGGAGGAAATACCCAGAACAGTTTGATTAAGTGAAATGGGAGGAAATACCCAGAACAGTTTGATTAAGTGAAATGGGAGGAAATACCCAGAACAGTTTGATTAAGTGAAAGGGGAGGAAATACCCAGAACAGTTTGATTAAGTGAAATGGGAGGAAATACCCAGAACAGTTTGATTAAGTGAAAGGGGAGGAAATACCCAGAACAGTTTGATTAAGTGAAAGAGGAGGAAATACCCAGAACAGTTTGATTAAGTGAAAGAGGAGGAAATACCCAGAACAGTTTGATTAAGTGAAAGAGGAGGAAATACCCAGGACAGTTTGATTAAGTGAAAGGGGAGGAAATACCCAGAACAGTTTGATTAAGTGAAATGGGAGGAAATACCCAGAACAGTTTGATTAAGTGAAAGGGGAGGAAATACCCAGAACAGTTTGATTAAGTGAAATGGGAGGAAATACCCAGAACAGTTTGATTAAGTGAAACGGGAGGAAATACCCAGAACAGTTTGATTAAGTGAAAGAGGAGGAAATACCCAGAACAGTTTGATTAAGTGAAAGAGGAGGAAATACCCAGAACAGTTTGATTAAGTGAAAGAGGAGGAAATACCCAGGACAGTTTGATTAAGTGAAAGGGGAGGAAATACCCAGAACAGTTTGATTAAGTGAAAGGGGAGGGAATACCCAGAACAGTTTGATTAAGTGAAATGGGAGGAAATACCCAGAACAGTTTGATTAAGTGAAAGGGGAGGAAATACCCAGAACAGTTTGATTAAGTGAAAGAGGAGGAAATACCCAGAACAGTTTGATTAAGTGAAAGAGGAGGAAATACCCAGAACAGTTTGATTAAGTGAAAGAGGAGGAAATACCCAGGACAGTTTGATTAAGTGAAAGGGGAGGAAATACCCAGAACAGTTTGATTAAGTGAAAGAGGAGGAAATACCCAGAATTCAAAGATGAATCTATCCCTATATGAAGATACCCATCCTCCTAAGCAGGTATCCAGAATCTGTACCTCCTTCTTCCCCCTATCTGCACTTCCTTCTTCCCCCTGCTTTAACTCATTGGCGCGCTGTTTAATTATTTTTAAAAGCTACTGAGCGTTAGTTAATTTATTAAAGTGTCTTTCTAAGACTTAGAAGGAGAAATTTGAGATTTCGAGCCATATGTCTCAAGAAAATGCTCTTACCTTTATAGTAGGATGAGTTCAGGTGCCAAAAACGGCTGATCAAAGGATATATATCATTTTCTAATTGAAAATTTTTGTTGAGCCCTGCATTTTTAACACTGTTTTGACAGGAAGTCATACCCAAAATGAAAACTGAATAAAACAATGTTTATTCTAAATGTAGATCATAATACTTACTCAGACATGCAAAATGTTGTTATTAGTAGTAATGCTGATCATTTTTAAGAAATTAAAGCATGTAAATAAGCCTTTTTTCGTCCATGATTATATAGTTAAAGAATTTCTTCTCTCAAAAAGCTTTGGCATTGTGGTGTAGTGGTTAGAGCTTAGGCTTCATCAGACTTTTATTCCACAAGATCTGGGTTCAAATCCCATGGGTGGAATATGTTTTTATTCTTTTTTTTTTTTTTTTTCATTTTGATCCACAATATTTCTGAAATACATTTTATATATGGCACTTAAACCATATTTAGTATTTCCAAGGGTTTTAATTTTTAGATGAAATCATTGAAAGTTACTTTAAGGATTAGGATTTTCATGCCTGCCAATTTGAAAGTGACATAAAATCTAAACCAACAGAGATAACACCACCAAATTTTTACTCATGATTAGAAACATATGTATAAATCATATGTTAATGTATGAACTCATCACAATGAGAGGCACTGATGATAAAAAATCCTAAACATGTATATTACAAAAAAACATAAGAACCCTACTAAATATTACCTTGGTGTACCCCAGCAGCTTCCCTGGCCTGTCCCCCAGCCACAGAGTTGTCAGGCCCAACATCGTTTTGAAATTTCATTTTCTGAAGCTTCAAATATTAGGCTTCACTTCAAGAATCGCTGAATATAGCAGCGATTTGATCATCATTACCCAGTCTAAATCAAGCGCTTTTTAAATACCACAATGTCTGATCACTTCCAGATTCGTATTTATTTCGAAATAAAGCAATAAGTGACCAAAATAATTTTTTTCAATCATTCTTCGCCGAATTAATTTTAAATCACTTCCGGTCAATGTGAGTACCGAACATTGGCACTGCAATACTAGGGTGACATCTTTCTAAGTCTGTTAAAACTTCCCCTATATAGCCTGTCGACCTGAATTCGACATCCGCCATGAAGCGTATTGGCGAAAAAAGTCGACTGAGCGCGCGAATGAGTTAACTAATTTGGAAGGGACCGATTAAATTGAATCACGTGATCCAATTATGCGCAATGACTTATACATGATTTCTGTCGCACTGTTGCGACAGCCAATCAGATTGCGAGTTCTCAATCGGGGAAATGCTAACTGCTTATCGCAGGGGGTAAAAAGAAAGAATATATTCTGGATTTTGAAGCCCTGTGATCGGAGGATGGAAGATATCTCTTTAGGGACTTAATTATGTGGAGATATCAATGAATTCTTGTCTCTTATTCAGTATTATTATATATTGTATTGAAGCAAATAGGAGACGCTGCTTGAAAATGAGAAAAACATGAAATCTTGCATGGGGAGATCACTATTAATAACCTATTCAGAATTCTGACAATATCTACACTAGAATTAGTCTTATGAATACAAGTTTATTGATGTATTTATTTTAGGACACTGTGGTAAACTTGAGTTTATTTTAAAGAGGGCAGCTACTCACCCAGAGCTCATCTCCAAACCTTGGATAGTCGTTGCAGATGACGACACAGTACTAAGGTACAATATATGTAATTTTAGTTACTTATGGTGTAAATACTCCACTGATATTACTTACCCAATTGGTATCTAATATCTTAATGTTTGACTCTGATTGGTCAGAAATGATCAAATGGTTACAATGCTTATGGGTAAGTATTATATGATGGCAATTAAATTCATAGTTACAAATATATTTGTTTGCAGTTTTAACAGGCTACGCAGGTTCCTGTCATGCTATGATCCAAATGAGCGAATTGTCATAGGAGAACGCTATGGTTACGGTGTTGCTAAGGGTTATGGCTACAACTACCCCACAGGAGGCGGAGGGTATGTACATGTGGATTAAAAAAATGTGGAAAAACAGAATAGTTATTGGTTTTTAAAAATTGACACTTTTGATTTCCAGAAGTATTCATTATAAATCCAGGAAGAGCAATGCAATGTCTTGGTGTAAAATTATTTTTTCCTCTGAAGATTAACGTCCCCTTTTATATGATACATGATTGTCCTGATGATGAATAAAATGATGAATAATGTACATGGTGAGGAAAAAAATGATTACTAGGGACAATCAATCTCACAAGAGGTTGAAATTACCGTTTAAACTTGAATTACACATATTGTCTTGTTCCATTGACTACTATATGATGCTTATTCCATTTCAGCATGGTATTCAGTCGTGCAGCCATTGAGAAGTTAATGTTTGATGGCGACCGTCCATTCAACTGTCCATCGTTAGATACTCCAGATGATATGATTCTTGGATCTTTCTGTAGAGGTCTAAATATTCCATTAGTACATTCC
This sequence comes from Owenia fusiformis, assembly GCA_903813345.2. Lineage (NCBI taxonomy): Eukaryota > Metazoa > Annelida > Polychaeta > Sabellida > Oweniidae > Owenia > Owenia fusiformis. The sequence goes on from CAIIXF020000012.1 coordinate 11,922,144, forward strand.
CCTCTTTTTCACCAGGTATGTGTTCTTAACATCTTAAAGACAGCTGATTCTTAAAGACAGCTGATTTATTGGGTCACCCCATGTAGTAGGAACCATTTCTTGTGAAGGGAATCTGTAACAGCTGTTAAACTTTTGTCATTGCAATCGGGCTGTGATATTTTATCATATTATAATGCATGAACTTACATGGAGAAACATTTCTTTGTAATCTGTTCAAGCTATTATGTTGTATATGCTACTTTCTAAAATCAAATAATGTATAGATTCAGGCCCGTAGCCAGAGGGGGAGCTGGGGGAGCAGAAGCTCCCCCCCTGGCCAGAAATTCTTTCAAAATCATGCAGTTTTTCACCATTCTGAGAATTTTTCGCATGATTTTTAGTCAAAATTGTGAAAAAGCTCCCCCCCTGGAAAAAAGCTCCCCCTCCTGGTAAAAGCTGGCTACGGGCAAGAGATTTATACTGTGTACATCCTCTAGGGAGTCATGCGTAATAACTTGTACATAATACTTCATATTATTACCACCTTGCCGGGCCAGTTCTAGGGGTTTTAGTGCTAGTTTAGAAGGCATTAATTTTTTTATTTATTATATCGACCTGAGCAATATGTGACGTCATAGTGGTGGTCAAGAATGCATTAACGACTGGTCGAGAATGCATGCAATGCATTTAACGACCGACAATTTTCCCCGGGAAATTAGATATCATTCAGTGCAGGCAATATAGTGAAATATTGGACCTTGGGCCTTCAGCCCTCGGTCCAATATTTCACTATATTACCCTTTGAAATGACGTTATTGTACTTTTAGAAAATAAAGGTGAGATTAAATTGACATTGTCTGGATTTGAATATATATTTCCAGGCCAGACCGGATGATTATTCTGAAGGTTACCTCAGCTGGCAAAGTCCAATCTCATTCCACAAACATTGGAACAATGATCCAATCAAAGTCTATGACACATGGTTCAAAGAGGCTGATCTTGAAGACATTGATGGCAAGGAATATAATGATAATGCACAACAAAATAAAGACAAGGATGAGCTATAGCAGAATTTGAATAATCAACTTCTTATACAGTAAAACCTGTCTAATTCAAACTCCTCTTGAACCAGCCAAAAATGTTTGGGTTCTAATTTCAAGGTTTTATAAACATATTAGGCAATGGGAGAAAATGAGACCAAGAAAAAGTGTTCACAAAACAGCAGGCGAGAATTTTAAACTACGCGCCATCCGTTAGGTGCGCTATTTCATTATACACTGGACGAAAATAAAGTATGACGTCATTCCTGATATAATATATGACGTCATATATAACATATGACGTTATATAATATATATTTGACATCATATAATATATATTTATAGAGCGAGACATCTATCGGCCAGATCAGGAATGAAAAGCATGAACCAATTTGACTCGTCAGAACAGCAATTCGTCCGCTGTGCATTGAGATTTAGGAGGTGTTCAGATTAGACAGGTGTTCAGATACTCATGTTTTGCTGTACAATGTACATCCTCAATCTGCACTCTAAAAACATTGTACCGCATAGAGCCATTGTCAATTTGCATGTTTACCTTGTAGATTGGCTTCAGATCTGAATGGAAAAATTCATTGTCATTTGTTTCTATTACATATTGTTTATTTTAAATTATTGTAGCTAGAGAGAGAGCTAATAGCTCTTGTCTCATGTAATGTTTCATTGTGGATTATTTCTTTCTGAAGCTGTGATTGGATTCAACACTTGATTTTCTCATAAGACCAATTTTAATAGTATCCAATATGCCAGTAAATATATACGTTACTATTCTTAAACATGTTATTCAGGTTGGTTATGAAATCACAAAAACACTTTTCTTCTACACAACCTTTAAGCTAAGTTCACACTAACGGCGTACAAAGCGGCTTTGCACGTCACATCCTGAGAAAAACCTGCGTTTACGTTGTAAAAAGTAGGGTTGCCTAACCTAACCTCTCTATTATTTGAAATCACAGAATGTGTCGAATCCTATATGGATCCTTACCAACTGTATTGAAATTGAGCTTGATTAAAAACTAAAATTTAAGCTTTCAATAAAAAGATCATCTAACTCGAGAGGTATGTCACTTCAGTTCAGTTTTAATACAGTTTATAAAAGATCCAGATAGGATTCAAAACATTCTGTGTTTATTTAACTAGTCTGAAGGTCAGTTTTGACCATTATGTTTGAAATCCTAATTATAATGTATTTTGTGTTTCATATTTGATATTTTCTTTAAGCAGGTCATTGCCAATGTCTATTCTGAATAAGGATTGGGACTATATCATGCCTTGTTTTGGAAGCTGTTAACCTTGTCAACTGAATTTATTTTTGATCATTTAAAGTTGGCTCATTTTAGATACACATGAAAGAGAACCTTCATGCTGTATCTATTTTTTAGTTTATTCAGCTAGATTTACGAGGGCTTTGTGTTTATCTTTAGAGTGACCTTGTAATGTACCGTACATGCCCATATATCACCTTATTTAGAGTACTTGTTGGGAAATGATTCCAATGGACTGGGGATTTTTCTAATGATGCATATATGGGTATATTATATATATTTGTAAGGACTTTATTTATACAACTAGTCAGAAGTAAATGTAAAAACAGAAATAAAATGTTATAGCATATTAAAATTGCATAATTATTGCAAATGCATAATAACTGTCTTTGAAGAATTGTCACAAGGTGTAAGCAATCCAATGATTTGAGTCACCAACCAATCAGAATTAGAATTAACAGTGATTTTTTTTGTGGAATGAAATCTATTATTAACTTGTCAAAAATTTTTATTTTTAGTAGATGTAGACTCAAATTGAGTTTAAAATCTAAAACATATGTAAGAACTTGCCAAATACATATTTTGCCACGTTTTACAACATTATATCTGTACACTTTGGTTTTTGTTGAATTATTGTTGACTCACGTATGTATACTGTCATGCTCTGTAGCACATCTACATTTAGTTTAGTTTTCACCATAATGGTTATGGGATGTACTTAAAATGTAGAGTAAAAATATTTATTGCAGATGAAACAGATAGATTTTATATTCGATGTCAACGTATGAAACATAATATTTATTTCTCCGGGCAGAGGTCCATTGTTGGCTTTAAGGTAAATGGGGGATTGATCCATTTGGAGAATTCAAATCAAGAAAATGGTTTAAAAACATCAACAATGCATAAATATATACAGAAACACGGAACTGGAATATGTTGCGTTTGCTTGAGTTCAACATGACCAGGGAATGACGTCATGAATATTTGCTAAATTATTTTGAGTCCTGAATTTGAAAATGAATAATGCACAAGTGTTTATTATTGGATATAAAAAACAAACATGTGAATAAACAATCTGGTTGGATTAGTACAGGGTGACACAAAAAATACCCTGACTTTTTTGTCTACGTGATTTCTGACTATTTATTCGACATTGTGTGTGCGGCACTTTTTTGTGTCACCCTGTATTAAGCCATGATTGATTACAAAATAAATTCCCAATTGCCTTCCCCAGTCTTAAGTGTATGCAAATATTTAGATTGTAGTAAATTGCAACGTTGACGTTGAAGTGCATTTATAACCATGAAAAAAGATTTTATGGAATAATTTAATTAGAAAACATCATATTGTAATTAATTAATCATATGATTCAAATAGACTTTAGGAAGATATGAAGTAGTTTTTTATTTTGATCACCATGATTTTTACACATTGTGCTGTTAATAAAGATGAACTTGGAAACAAAGGAAAAATTCCTTTCATACTTTGGATATATAATTTATGAACCGTCAAATAATAATGATGGCTGTTTTGAGAAATTAATGATAGAAACATATGCAATTAATACTTTTTACCATTTATATCACTACTAAGAAGCTGTGACTAATAATAGACCAGACATCGTTTTTGTGACTGGCGTCGGTGTTTGGCATTAAGCGTCTCAAACAAATGATTACTCGTTTAAAGTATTGTACAAACTATCTGTTCATTAGGTTATTGTTACTCATAATACGCCTTTTAAGTGGAACACTCCTGTAGATGAACACTCTCATAAGTGGAACACTTTTCAAAGTTATGTTTTGTTATTATGTTTCTAAGTTAAAAGTTATGTCAAAGATGTAAAATGAATATCTTTTCTCTGTTGAACACCTCCCGAGATGAGCACTTTTAAAATACCAAAGTGTTCCACTTACACAGGTTTTGATGTAACTATAGTCTCAATCTGAAGGCAAACTTTTATCTGCTGTTTTAGTGTTATGATATTCTTCATTGTGTGTTAATAATAACAACGATTGTTTATGGAGGATACAATTGCACAAGAGAAACATTACTATATCATAATCACTACCATTAAGCTGATACAATACCTCATTAGTTGGGTTTTGAGCTCCTAAATTATCATTTCATATACTATCACAATAAGATGTATTACCAACAGGGAACTCTAAATAGGTTTAGAATAGTATTAAGTTTTGTTTTATTATGTTTTGGGGTCACCCTATAGTAATTTGTAATGAGTATTTATTTTTTACTATATACGCTTGTGTACGGTATCATCAGCTCTCACCGACACTGTCAATAGCTCTCAACTATTCGTCTTATGTATTTCCAACGGAGTGGTAATATACTGTAAATTCCTTTGAAGGAAGAACGAGAAATAAATCCATAAAGTCTAAAAGTTTTATTGTTGCTTTAATAAACAAAAATTAGTTGTATTTGTTACAAAAGTCAATTATATCAACACTTGGTAGCAGTTTTCCAGTTCACACATATTTCTAATTTGTTATTGTGTCCTTGCTTTATTTTAACTATATATTATGCTAATCATGGTCTCGAACTGTATCGTATGCCTCTTATCACGCATCACATGATTTAGCTAAGGTCATATCAGTGTCGTTAGTCTTGCATGGTTTCTTATCAGATTCATGTCATCGGCAAGAAATCGTGACACTGTTATAGTTGGCGTTTTGGTGTCGGATCGTTACAGTTTTGTTATTCCAACACAACCAAGTGCTGACATTTTGTCATTTTATACCCATTTTCCTCCGTTGTGAAAAATCATGTTCTGTTCCCACGGTACGGCTACGATACTATGCGATGCCGTAAAATAATGGTACCGTACGGTACCCTGGATAGAGTGGGCCAAGATATTGGAACACTTTTCCATCCATTGTCACTTTTTTGTTAGTAATGTATTTTCTTCAATACATTAGGAAATTGAAAAACAATTCATTGTCAAATGCAGCTTGTATAAATATGAATATGCAAGCTCAACATTTACTTACTCATCGCAAGGGTTTCCTAAACATATTGTGCCAGTTTTGAAAAGACTGTGGTCAGTTAAGCTATACTATCCAAGGCAGGCATCTCTTGCCTTTGCTAGAGATAACTACATTATATGTTTTTAATGATGGAAATTGTGTAATAGACCATTTAAAGGGTATATTTTCAGCAGTGATGTCTCAAGCTGAGAAAATTTGGAGATTTTTCACGACATACGCAGTACAAAGATTATAAAAATAATTATATATACTATATTCATCTTAAACATTTTCAGAAATAATCGTTTACCTTTTTCTGAATTTTTGTAGATTGAACTGCAATAATAAAAGAAATTGAATATATACAAAAAATCTTCCAATTTTTATTTGCCAACCCTGTATATACCGTACTGTACCGTGAAATCTGTATGAAACCATGCTTGAACGGTACCATACGGTACCATTCTCTTAATGTACCATACGTGATTTCAGAGTGCGGATTGGGGGTGTACACTATTCTTCAAAAGTTTAGCAACCCCATCTTCCAATTGACCACGGGTTAAAAGTTCTTTTTTTCATAATCTGGAACGAGACTTGTAATAAGTTTACGGGTGCAGGATGCCTATTCAATAAAAGATTTACAAATATATTTTCATATAGAAAAAATAAGTTGTCTAACCATGCATTATTTTACACCGTTTTAGCTTTTATGAACAAAAATGGAAGAGCTTTCTTGAAAAATAATGGATCTTTTAGACTTTTTGATTCGGAATATATTTGATTCAAATGGTCATACAGTGTTATCAATATTCTGTGTTAACGCCTAGATACGTAATTCATTGCGCAGGGTTTCCAAAATTATAATCGGTAGTGTAACACTGCGTAAAAAACTTCACCTATTTATATAATTCTTTGTACAGATAGCAGAAAAACTCCCTCCCATTAAAAAACTTATTATAGCAAATAAATGATGGCCACGGTTGATTTACGACGGAGTCTCATTGAGCGCTAGAGTATGTTATCTCACAAAAGAGATAACACATGAAATATCCTACGTAAGCTTCGACCAGAACGGATCTTTAATTCAGAATGTAGCGAATGCAAAAAAGCTCTAGGAAACTACACAGGATCGGAATAATACTAAAACAACGATTAAACTCAATAAACATAAAAACATAATTCAATTATGATGGAATACTTGACTGATATATGAAGTGAAATCATTGATGCAGAACCGATTAAATATGTAAAGGGGTTTTCTACAATAGTATAAAACAAGAGGTAAGTTTAAAAGGTTTATTTTGTTTTATTGAATACAAAAAGTTTTTATTATGTCACCAACATATCGTTATATCAAGCGATTTTTGTACATGGCGTTTGGTATCGGTGTTTGGCGTTGGGCGCCTGTAACATTTGGTGACATGAAGGACGTCCTTGGTGACATCATGTTAAGGGAATTAGAAAAGACAGAGTGACTCATTTTGAAATGTTATTTTAGATGTTTTCCTTACAATTGTAATTTCATTTTCTGTAAGTGAGATTTAATGATTAGATATAAATTCAAGATTAAATAATGGAATTGTCCAATTTTGTTAGAATTGAAGAGAGGGGGGGGGGCGTCCCGTTTTCAACTCTCTGCACTCATCTTTTAGAATTGAAGGATCATCCTTAATCCGAGCTGTTTGATTTCTTTTAAAAATAGGCATGACGATACATATTGACATGGCATGACATGACATGACATGACATGACATGAAATGATGACAGCAATTTTTTTTATATATTTGTGACAATTTTTACAATCGTACTCCTAACTCATCTTTATCCCTTTAGTCCTTGCTTATTTCTGTTTTGCATTTTGATTTATTTCTATTATATTCATTTATTTATAATTTATAGGATTCTGGTATATCAAATCATCTTTAATGCAGCTCTTTAGCCATGCTGTCTATGTAATCATGAAATCAAATTGTTTATCAATAGATTGTGTTTAAATCAAGAAGCATTAGGAGATTAAGAATCTAGCAGTTAATCATTTTTAGGATGAGAATAAGGCACTGTCTCACAGGTTGTTCGTTAAGATAGAAAAATCCCTTACGAGTTCCTAGTAAGACATTCATGTGCCATAAGGGACACTAAAAGTTCCATGTTTTAAGCGAACTTGTACGCGAACGTGTAGAACTGTACTGTACTCCTCTCACAAGTTTCTCGTTAAGATGGGAAAATCCCTTACGAGTCCGTAACACGTTGGGTATAAGGGACAATAAGCTACACGGCTTAATAGAACTTGTACGTGAACGACGTGTAGAATTGTGCCCCTGTGGTGCCTAGTTCTCTCACAAGTTGTTGGTTAAGATGGGAAAATCCCTTACGAGTCCGTAACACGTTAGGTATTTTCATGTCATAAGGGATAATAAGCTACACGGTTTAATAGAACTTTTACGTGAACGTGTAGAATTGTGCCCCTGTAGAGCCTAGTTCTCTCACAAGTTGTTGGTTTTAAAGATGGGAAAATTCCTTACGAGTTCGTAACACGTTAGGTATTTTCATGTCATAAGGGACGATAAGCTACACGGTTTAATAGAACTTTTACGTGAACGTGTGGAATTGTACTCCTCTGGTGCTTAGTTCTCTCACAAGCTGTTCATTAAGATAGAAAAATCCCTTACGAATTCCCAGTTAGGCATTCTCTTGGCATTAGGAACTTTAAGCTACACGTTTTAAGAGAACTTGTACGTGAACGCGTGGAACTGTACTTCTCTGGTGCTTAGTTCTCTTACAGGTTTTTCGTTGAGCTGGGAAAGTCCCTTACGAGTGCGTAACACGTTAGACATTCTCATGTCATAAGAGACGGTAAGCTACACGTTTTAAGAGAACTTGTACGTGAACGCGTGGAACTGTACTCCTCTGGTGCGTAGTTCTCTCACAAGTTGTTCGTTAAGATATAAAAATCCCTTACGAGTTCCTACTTAGGCATTCTTGTGCCATAAGGGACACTAAAAGCTCCATGTTTTAAGCTAACTTGTACGTGAACGTGTAGAACTGTACTCCTCTCACAAGTTCATCCTTAAGATGGGAAAATCCCTTACGAGTCCGTAACACGTTAAGACATTCTCATGTCATAAGAGACGGTAAGCTACACGTTTTAAGAGAACTTGTACGTAAACGTGTAGGATTGTGGCCATCTGGTGATTAGTTCTACCCTTTGTTTAATTTAAATGACCCAGTGAGAAAATTCTATTTCATACATTATTCAATGGACATGTGCACACAAAGTATGAAATGCAATCTTGTATACACGGATTAGAAAATGATCTAGTTTAATTTGTTTTCATCATCATCATATCAAGGAAATGATAAAATGAAACGTGCAAAGAGTCAATTAAATACACCAGAAACGCAAAATAACTATAAGCTGTATTTAGCTAATAACTCTCCATTCATAACTTAAACTATAGAGCCATTTATGCTATCCTGTATACACTACCCTCAAAAAGTTTAGTAACACTAACTCTCCATTTGATAACGTGTGGAAAACCCTGGCGGACTGGGCCTTCCCACCCCCTTTGATGGGTCCAGAATCTTTTTTTGTAGGGCCTCAATTAGTGGGCCTTTTAGGCATTACTTGGCCTTTTGGGCCTTTTAAGGCCAAATTATCAAAAATGGGCCTTAAATTGTAAAATGATTGGTATCGATATGGTGAACATTTTAAACACACGTTTCTCTTAAACCAGTAATCAAAAAATTCTAAAAATCGTACACATCGTCAATTTAATGGTCATCATTTAAATGGTTGCAATATAATTTGGAAAAAGTATTTACTTTTCTCTGTATTGTTTCAGACACTTCTTTTGTTCTTGGAATCATATGTTTTGAATGAAATGAAACATCTCAATATTGTAATTGTACAAAGGAAATTGTTAATGAAATAAAAGGTTTATCTTAATTTTTATCTAGTTTGTGGGGTTTTGTTTTATTCATTTTTGAATACATTTTGTTAAATCAACCAAAATTTCCTTTGTGTAACTATAATATTTAGAAGTCTAAGAAAATGTTTCATATGCTATTTGTTCCAAAAAGGTTCGGAAAGACATTTTATTTCATTCTCGAGAATTGTAGAAAGGAACAAAAAACAATTGCACTAAAAAAACGAAAAATGTTAACAAAAACAGTTATATAAAATATATATAAATAATTTTGGCATTAAATTGTTGTCAATCAGTCAACATTACAAGGACCGTGTTTTAGTACAGAATGTTTTCAATAATTGGTTTAAGAGAAAAACATTGTTGAATTCAGTTTCCCATATCGATACCTATCATTCGGGCCCAATATTTGGATTTAGGGGCCCTAAAAGCGTATATGTTTGCATCTGTTTTTCCACTACGTATAACACCCTGTCTATTTTTTTACTTTGACGAACCTTCGGATATCACTTAGCAAAATTAGACTTTAAATATTCTCCAATATGGGTGTATTAAATCGCCAAACATTTGGAAGGGAGTGTATTGTTTTTGTTCTGTTACATAAACAAACCCCAGGGTTTAACAATAAAGACTTCTTAATGGAGTTATGCGATTGCGATAAATCATTGTAACGTTGTCATAATATATGGATTATTTAAAAGGGGTTTTGCTTAATTCTCCTTAATTTTGAAGTGACGTAATAGCTAGGTTTTAATGCGGAGTGGAACTCATTATTTTGTACTAAATTAAGCTTTCGTATTCCCCTTTGTGGGTATAAAAAATGTATATTTTCATATAATGATGCTATTTAACATTGGTTGTAAGAGATGCCATTTGAAGAATTAGATACGACAAAGAATGTAAAACGTTGGGAACAATCTTATCAAAAATCATGCCAATTTTCCCCAGTTTCAATCCTCATTTTCTGAAAACCTGAATTGTGGTATATATCTGCTAATCAAGTAGCGATCCCATGGAAGATCTAAAATAAGCAGTGTCCGACTTCATAATTCACTATAATTGAAAAGGGTCTATCCATCTTTCAATGACTAGCAAAATGAGGATATGAAGATATTTGATGGGCAAGCCGTCCCAAAGTCATTTCAAACTATATTTCAATTTTCGGATACGAAAATATTTTCGGACGTTTTGTGATAACGACTTCTAGGGGATGTAACCATGGTAACTTTATCAATTTAAGTTATTGCAATATGCTGTTCATCAGCTACATGTATTTATGGTCTTTAGTGATATAAGATCAAATAGTACTAAGTGCCAGTTTATGCCCTTCCAAGAGGAAGCTGAAGCCAGGAATTCTTTCAAAACCATGCAGTTTTTCACATTCCGAGCACTTTTCGCATGCATTTTTAGCCAAAAGTGTAAAAACCTCCCCCTGGCAAAGCCCCCCCCCCGGTCAATCCTGGCTACGGGCAAGAGTAGTACCCGTGTATTGCACTACTTTAGAAAAAAGCAACATGCTAAATATTTACGTTTAGGGAGGGGGACTCGCCCTAAATGGGATTGTGTTGTTGTTTTGCCGCACGAGTGCATAAAGTACAAGTGCATACCATTTCCATACTTACATAGAGGATGCTGTCCGAAAGGCACACGGACATACTGTAAGTATCGAAGATGCTCTCATAACTTTCACTAGCTACTTGATTTTTTTATGATAAGGTCTGACCTGATTCTTGACTCATTACGCTCTAACAAGATAAAACTCATCCCGTTTACTTGATGTTTTAAACGCCGGTGTAAAAGGGTAGGAGGTCCTATCAGTTTATGGTCCTACTCTCTATTGATTTAAATGGTGACACCTTTCCCTTATTATCTTATACACAATCAGGGCCAGTAAGGGCCGTTAAGAAGGGGGACCATAATCCCTGGGGGACCATAATTTCTTTAACACCGGTTTGCCCTTTTGATGGCAGGGAGTAGGACTTTGTTTTTTTAATCTTCTTAAAATGGAGAGTATGTGGAAATCATATTCATTGGATCGAGTTATTTGAATTTTAAGTCCATTGAGTAAATTCATTTTCTGTACACACCTATCTCTGCCATCCTCCTCCGAATGTCAAGATTTCGTCTTAGATTCCGTAAGTCATATTCAAGAACTCAGTAAATAAATATCCAGGAATTCGCTATCTCTGGAAGATATATTCATGCTATCTATGGGTAGACCGATAACTGATAATCATATGTTATGATTCTATGTCTACGCAACACGTAATGGAGATTTCGATCTCTGTATACTCTTTATGTTTTTGCTCAATGGTATATCTGATTTTGTCATATATTTCGTAATTTTGACGCATTCATGAGAACATACAGTATGCACGTTGTCGTAATTCAGTCCTTGTCGTTTCCCGATCGTTCGGAATTCTCCTGCATCTATGGAAAAATCTCTGCAACGAGAATCATACATTTTATTTCTGGGATAGCGATAACTGTAAACAAATGCGGGGGCGATGAAGTCTACCTGAATCAGTCGGCTCTGTGTTATCTTCTCCAAACCAATTATACAGTAATTCATTACATCTATCTACTTAACCGATACTAGAGTGCAAGTGGTTTCGTCCGGTGCTGCATCATGGAATACCCTCTCTTGCATCCTAAACACAGAGTGGTTTTTGATGCGATGTGTATCAGAATGCGGCTGCCGGAGCTACCTCAAACCAATGTAAAGATGTGCGAAAAGTTAGCTAAAACTTGGGAATTCAATAGAAAATCAAAGTAAAGCGTTTTATTTGTTTGCATCATTTTAGCGTCTCGTCTGGTTCCCTTCCCCTTGCGACAATTCAACTTTTGTTTTTAATTACCCTCCATACCAAAATACCACAACATATCTTCCAATTTTATTGAATTCCTGCTGGATTCCTCATCAACCAGGTTACCTCCAAACTATAACAATTATTCACTTATTATACAAAAAAACACATCTGGGCTGGAAATCTAAATAAATGTTTTCAACGCTCATTACGGTAATATTTACAATATCATAGGCCATTTTTAGTTTATTTGATTAGTTATCTATAAAACCTTTCCCTTCAACTATATATGCATCCAGGATATCCCTGACCCAGACAGTAGTGACAAAAAAGGTACATTGACAATTATTTGTCTTTCAATTTTTCAATTTCAATTCAATTTACTAGTATTTTATAATTCTATGTAATATACAAGTTATAATACCAGCCTCTCGCCGCCCAGAAGCAATGTGGCGTGCGCTGTGTTTTAACGTAAATTAATATAAACTACATCTGGACTGAATTTAACATAAAGTACTTATCTATTGTGTTTTGTCAAAATGGTATTTACAATTCTTTAGGATGAACAATATTAAAATAAAAAATGCATTATTCAGTGTGAATTCTTAAATGGTATGTACATACGTTTAGTATGCATCGATTCAAGTAAATATAGTAAGGCACACATCCACGGATTGGCGGTTTTTATATGGAGATTTAAATATATTGAAAGTGAGGCCTTTTTAGTATTATCTGGCTGCGGATTCCAAATATTAGGACCCAAATCAGGCCCGTAGTCAGGATTCACTAAGGGGGGGGGGGGGGGGGGTGACTTTGACCCTCCTGGCTATGGGGCTGCGAATAATGAATATATTTATATGAGTCTAACGCAGGGCGCTATGCATCTTCCCTGACTGTGACTCGCAAAATGTTAGTTAAATATGGAAATAAATCATTTGTAAAAAAACTCGCAAAATATGGATATTGGATCTTTTCTCAATGTACTTCTTATTCTAAAGGAAAATAAGGCAGTGTTTAAGTGACACATTAATCTTGGTAAAGTTATCATATACTTTTTAGCCTATCCACACTCATTAATTACTAGTGAGTTATTGCGACCTTAGGCGGACGAATATCCGTCCCTATAACATTACTTCTACACCCTGTCTTTGAATTGAAATATGATAAAGACGAAGCAAACGTGATCAAACCGAATATGTCTTGGTTGTACTTAATAATTACATCATTGCGTTTTGAAAACTAATCCATTAAAGTGTCAGTATACTTATTGAAATTAAATGTATCTTGATTAATAGTTTAATTAATAGGAAATAATAAACCCTGACCGTACATTATTTAGTTCAGCTAGTAAACCGAAAATGTATACGACGTTAACTAGCGAATCCAGAAGCTACCAAGGAGGAGGGGGCACATTTCAAGAAAAATAATTTTGAAAATCTAAGGCCCATTTTTTAAATTTTGGCCTAAAATAAAAAAAGCCCCAAAAAAGCCAAGTTATGCAAAAAGGCCTATTTTAGGTCAGTGACATATACGTAACGAATTCACAGACACAAACTTCTCGGTAACGTGTTAGATCTACTCAGAGACTCAGAGCCTTGTACACTGGATGTACATGTAGATCAAGCTTTACAAGATCAAAATATTGAGAAGCATATGTTAGGTCTAGCAGAGACATATACACTCTGGTGATTAGCAACACAAGCGGTTCAAAGGACTCTTCTCCCTCGAAGAGCGCCTAAAAGTTTTACACACAAAAAGAAAATTCCCACTTAGGGAACACAGGCCAGAGTTCCATTCAAGTGAGTTCAAAGGAGTCCGACTTTTCAAGAAATGTTTTGCTTCTGAATTTCCCGGTTCAAACTCGAGCGATGTATGTACAGGGTGATCAAAGAAAGTGGGCTCAAAATGATCTCTAAAAACCTATGATATGACGTCAACCTATTTTTTCGGGTGTTATCTACTCATGGTGACAAGTAAAGCAAGGGAAAGATCAATACCCGGTGATTTCATCGGGAAGTGGCGTTTCGTTCAGTGGATGAGCTGCGCGCGCACGCATAAATGTGATTATCCAATATAATTAGGGGAGGGCTCTTTGAAATAGTTTTTGGTTTCAGGCGCGACCCAGGGCTGTTGTCTTAAGGACATTTCGTTGAAAATGAGCCATTCGGCTGATAATTGGTAAGAGTTTGCGATCTTATAATGTATAACTGTTACTCAGACACATATTTTGACTTGATTCTGTTGGAAATAAGCTTTGAACCGAGAGATATTCACGATTGATATGCACATTTTTGATTGTGCCATTGCTTTTCCATTGCACAATCCATGTATTGATAGAAGAAACATTAATAATGCAGATTGGTTTACCTTCAATACATGGCAGACACTACATATCGGTCTATTAATACCAGTTTGTGCCTTAAATAGTTTTATATTTCCATCCACGGCCTGGAGCCTGGGTGTGTTTGTCTCTTATGTGTATGCTTGTGCATGGACTTCTAATCACTAGCAGAATTTAACATGATGCAAACTCGACATTATAACTCATGCTGTAACATTTTGACTTCGCTGGAAAACAATAGGAATTATTTTTCTTGCCAATCAATCATGAATCACAATCAAAATTTCAGAATGAGCAATCAGGCAATGATCCAAATCAAGTTATAACATTATATGATATTCAGCAAGAAGTCCGGTAGAAATACAGAATATTTAAACATCAAAGCTGAAAGTTAAAAGCTAATCTGTCAATTTTCTGTCTGCAAAAGAGCGTTTACATTTGACACAATAACAGACTGAGGCTTTGAAATCTAGGATTCCCTAGGAAAATATGACGTCATACTAATTAGCATAAGGATTTCCCTATTGGTTTGGGTCGAGCCTTGTTCGAAAACACAATCCATAAATACATGCTAATTTCTAAGGAGATAGGAAGTGTATAACGTGTTTATCGATTTTGTTTAAATATTTAATCAATTATCAAATTGTTTAAGTGGATAAAGTGGTCACACTTGCTTCAATTCATAGCGAAATCGACGGATAGAAACTGACCGAATTCCCGATATCCTACCCCGTATTACTGTAGGCTATAAGCACAGTGACCTACAGAGGGCGCTATCACAAACAAGTACTGCACGAACCGATAAATTCCCGGGTATTGTAACGCCCTTGAGTAAAGGGGTTTAACTATAATTGCATGACGTCATGGACAATTCAAAATAAAATTACACATATTGTGCAAAATTACGTGAAAGCAGAACTGCTGAAAACATACCAAGTCAGCGTTTATTGTCCACCTGTCACATCTTTTTGAAATGCCCGGAAATGGTCATGTGTTTAGTGAAGTTACCATAGTAAAGTTCAATCTATCAAGGATCATATTAATAAAAATGAAGAGTTTTACAGCATCGTGAAAACTACAATAAGTAGATTCGAGAAAAAGCAGATAAATAGAAAAAAATAGATAGCATAAAAAGCAGAAAAATAGAATAAAAAGCATATATAATTTCAATAGATGTTATTTAAGACAATTATTTCTGGCCCACGAGCACTGGGTTAGAATTGATGAACTCGATTACAACTTCTTTACATGGTAAAACGCGAACCTTGAAAAAACAAAGATTTTGCAGTATTAATTACACAAAGCAGATTTACAGCTAATAAACAATAGGGATCTAATCGAAATTTGAAATATGGAAATGAGGTCTACAACATAGATTTTCTTTCTAGGAGACCCCAGAGTCGAGTTTCCTACCATTATAGCAGTTAGTAGTCAAATCAATCCTCTCTCTCGTGACTTGGAACACATTCTTTATCACAATCGGTATAATATAGGGCAATATATGGCACCAGAGTTAACGTTAACAACTGAGATATGGCCTATATGGACACCTTACTTTTAATTGAGATTTGGCTAATGTGGACACCTAACTTTTAATTGACAATTCCGTTGACGCCATACATCTAGTAACATAAGGCATATGTTATAACTTAATACACTCCTCACTTTCAGGCTATCTGGGGGTGTAGTGATGTTGGGATCATGATTTTAATATCTATATTCTAATATCACAGTTATCTAATCATACAAGGTCCCAACTCTAAACTTCATATCCAATGGAGAGACAGATAAAATTGACGAGTTTCTAGTGACATTTTGGTCACAAAACTGGTCACAAACAAACAAAAACAAAACAAAACAAACAAACAAACATTAGCATCCCAAACGATAATCTATTGTACAGAGAAACCCTTCACAAATACTAAAAATTTGTTTGCTTCATAAATGGTACAGACCATGCTTTTTAATGATATATATAATATATCTTGTTCATATATAGAATAGGCCTAAATTCCGCTTGAATCTTATATATTTTGCTTCATACATTGCATAGGCCTAAATACCTAACTTGAATCTAATATATTGAATGCAACCTATATATATTTTCCTTTGGTACTCGACATGATAGGAAATGATTTTACTTATCGTTCCATTTCAGCTGATTTCCCTTATTCGGCTTAGGTCAAAATAACTTGTAGCATAAAAAGACCCCGAATGGAGATTCTAAATACATTCCGTTGATTGAAATGAAAAACCGAAATCAAAGCGATACACACGATTAGCCAATAACTATAAATATTTTACGTGTATGAGTAATGCCTTGGCCACATTTGCTCCGATTTTCACAACGGCGCCCGGCTGATTGAGTATTTTGTTCAGAGATGTATTCAATTTTGAACAAACTACTCAATCGGCCGGGCGCCGGCCGATGAACTGGGTCATATTTGCTGCGATTTATCGGCCGGAGCACTGCCGATTGAGTATTTTGTTCAAAATTGAATACATTTCTGAACAGAATACTAAATCGGTCGGCCGGCCGGGCGCCGTAGTGAAAATCGGAGCAAATGTGACCAAGGCATTAAGGAAGTAACCATTTATGCCGGAATTAATTCAGACAAGTTGATGAACAGGGTTAACCACAGAAAAGAAACATTTCACATTTTTGAATGAAATTGTCAATAATGATGAGGTCTCTTGATTTTACCGTATATCATCAGCCGCCTGTGTTAAAGATCAATGTTGCCTTTTCAGTTTGGTTCATCTTTCTTTGCCATTATTTGCCATATTAGTTGCCATTTCTGGATTATTTTGATTCACATTATCCCTGAAATAACCTTTAATCATACGCCAACTATATTGCAGATTCAATATGAAGGGTGTTCGTGATACAAAGTAGAATTGTAGAGATATGGCGTATTTTCCTAATCAGGTGAAAGTGTAACTTTCTTAAATTCTTCAAAAATAAAGCACATGTTTGATACTTGCTATTTCAGACAATTATCAACCGAAGTTCAAAACTTCTGAATTTCATGTCATTCCAACAATTGATTTTGTACTGCCAATCACAATTCTGGTGTCATGTTTTGAAATTGCGTAACTTTCTCTAGATTAGTAACATTCGTGGCTGGTAGATGATCAAGACAAGTAAACTGATACACTGACGTTCGTTTGCGAGTTTCATGTAGTTCTCATTATATTAAATGAAAATAATGGGCATTTTATTCATTCATGGGCTGCATCTTTGTAATAAAATCAAAATCATATCACTGCCTTCGTACTCATATCAAAAATATTTTCCCAAATTCCCATTAAGTATTGACATTCGAATGTCAAAAATGAGCTTCATTCAAGTCAAGTCATGACGCTCTTTTTCCCTTACCAGGATCTTGTTATCAATGATGACAAATCGAATTTGAAAATCAAGCTTGTGTGGTTTCATATGATGTCACATAAATAAAATGGTATGATATCATATACTCAACCATTCACCTGACTGTCTAAACTGTTTCTTTTAATCAGTGCAGTGACTGGTGCACAGAAATTATTGCTGGCGTGATTAAAATCTCAAATTATGTAATTTCACCAGCAATAAGACATATCAATGTTACCATGAGATATAGGGGGCTGTTTTGGCAAAATCTGTGAGAAATCATCTCAAGATCACTATCGTACCTTGAATAGGATAACTTCAACTCAAATTGCTGAGAGATACTGGAGATTTCTTATATTGAAGGGGATTACTTCAGAGCATATCTGATTACTTGAATATGTGTTTTGAATTCTTCTATGTGGGGACTGTGTATTGACCTGGATGACATCATCAAAACATGTCTAGGAATTCCCCCATTATTTTCTTCTATTGATATCGTAGGCCAATGAAGGTCTTACACAATTCAAATCATAAATCAGAGGCATATAAAGCATTTCTCTGCTTAAACCATTGTGATTGTACACAAACATGTAGTGCTTTGGGAGTGTAAATTTTACATCTTCTTTATGGCTTTTAATTGAATTAACGAAGCAATTGATTCGTAATCGAGGAAACACTCGAATAATCCTAAATTCGTAATTAAATCTAAACATGCGTTATTCTCCACTCTAATTTCTTTTCAACGTCTCAGTAAATCTCATCAAACTCTTACTACTTCTTTGGCAAGCTCACAGTAACAATACAAAATACTTTAATTCTATTTACTTCCCAGGCATAACGTTAAATTTGCCATTCCTGAAGGACAGCGCTCATTCATCTTTTTTGCCGGGAGTTTTAGAAATCTGAGAATCTTGATGAGCTTCTACGTGAGTTATGGATATGTAACATTGAGCAATGTTCTTGAAACGATAGGTGTCTGTTTTTCACAACGTAATTAGGAACATCGACATTTACCACGAATGACTGGTTTTGCCAATCGAGTAAATGTATTTAAAACATTTATTTCTACAACACTCAATATCCTTAGTTCAACAATAGAAACAACCCTGGATTAATCACTGACAAGGCATATGCCCATATACAAGCGTATTGCTAATTGCATCCAATCAGCAGTAGCTTTTTTAGGAAGAGACACTCTCTAATCATGATTTCCCGAGTCGTATCCAAAAAGTGCATAGTTTGTTTGCTAGTGATAGGCTAGTACTAGGCCGTTCAATAAATTCACGGAAAATGCTCTTATTTCAAATTGGATATTTTTTCCATAAAATTTTCACATAACATTCAAAAGATATCTTGTTATTAATTTCTAAAATATCAGTGATATCTGTAATGTGATTGGTCAAAAACAATGGTTACTATGGTAACTTGACTCTTTGTAGGCGGGGCACATTTCAATAGAGAAATATATTAACAAAGTAGTACGTAGGCAAAGTTATAAGTGAATCTCATGCATCTCCTCTTATCTGCTTTACATGTGTACATGTACATGTATACAACTCTACGGATCAACTCTGGTGGTGAAACTGTGTTCTGAAGTGTTGAGGAACTTTTTCGAAGGGCCATTTGAACTGCTGTTGAAAGTTCTTGTTTTAAACCCTACATGTCTTTAACTCAACCTTCATCCTGTTCGATTCAAAACAGCAAAATCAAGGATTGTTTAAATAATTGTGTGACATAAAGTGCCCCGCCTACCCAAAAATCTAGTCACCATAGTAACCGTCATTTCTGATCAATCAAATTAGAGATGCTGATATTTTACAAATCAATAACCAAGAGAACAATGGATTTTATGAATTCTCAACTTACAGAAGGTTCTGTTAATGGGCCCCAGATGTTTGTTGATGTTGTGTGAAAATGTCATGGAAAAATATTAAAAACATTTGGAATAAGAGATTTTCCGTGAACTTATTGAGCGACCTGGTTTAAAATATGTTGAGTTGGGCCATTGGGGCTTGTTTGTCTTATAGCAGGAATTAGTCTTAGGTATCCCCTTGTCATGTAGCTGTCCAGTGTACCGACTGATACACTAACTATTAAGTTCATCTTAAGATTTCTTAATGTAACAAATCCGGCTATTGTACAGTCTGTAATGGCAGACGCGCCTTAAAAACAATGTAGTATCTCGGCAAACTAATTTAGCAATCTACGATTGTCATAATTCAAACAGACTCAGTCGATCACAAATTAAAGGGAAAGGCTACTAAAGTATTTGACTTTATTTAGATTGACACGATGAAGACATTTTTATAATGAAAATGTCAGAGGAGCTACGCGGAATAACGTATTGGTCAAGCTTTTAATTAAAATGTGCAATATATGGGAGTGGGAATGACATAATATCTCAGCGTCAAGTAGAAATGTCAACCTTGATCGATGTCAATGATATTGGTTCATTCGTTTACTCTTCACAAGAATCATGTGACTTAAGATGAAAAGTCGACCTTCCTTAGCACTTAAGTAGTTTACTAATGTATTATCAGGTGATATTCATTGCGGGATCCACAGCCTTTACTATCCCTTTGGAATAGTTCTCTCAAAAGCGTTAGGTAAAGAGCAAGGACGTCAACCGTTGACGTCCTTGGTAAAGAGGGACTCTGATAAATCAGAATGGGTGATATTTGGTCCGTTCGTTTGCTCTACGTACAAAGATCATGTGACTTTAGATTATAAGGAGTCGGCCTTCCGTAGCACTTAAGTAAATCACTGAAGTATTATTATCAGGTGATATTTGGTCTGTTCGTTTGCTCTACACAAAGATCATGTGACTTTAGATAAGGAGTCGGCCTTCCTTAGCACTTAAGTAAATCACTGAAGTATTATAATCAGGTGATCTTTGGTCTGCTCGTTTGCTCTATACAAAGATCATGTGACTTTAGATAAATAGACGGCACTCAACTATAAATTGAAATGTTTCTTTTGGTCCGTCCGTAGATCTACACAAAATCATGTGACTTTTGAAAGATAGATAGGCGGCCTTCCCTTGTCACTTAACTATTAACTGAAGTAGCAAAGGGTAGATCGCCTCAATCCGGCCCATCATGCAAGCTTAATTGATTTTCATCATTAAGACATTGTCCCTACCGTTATCTGAAAATGCAAAATAGTTAAATGACTTTGTAGATGAAATATGGGATGTACATTCAGCACTACAGTGCATGACGTGCATGCTCATGCATCAAAAGGAACAAACTACACTGGCGTATCCAGAAGCTAATAGGGGCACATCAGAAAAAATTTCCGCGTGCACGTGCGCGTAAAAAAATGTTGGGACCCTAAATCCAAAAATTGAGCCCAAATTTTCAAATGTCAGAATTAAGGCCGTACAATTTTTTTTTCTAAGCCCACTCAAGGAGGGGGGGGGGGCATGAGTCCGCCAGTGATCTACACTCAGAAGACTACTGGTGAACATGACCGAAATTCTCCTCAGGTCATTCACCGGGTCCATTTTGAAGCTCTTTGGAATCTGCTTTTCCAAGTATCATTTTCACGAGCTATCGTCAACCTTCTTATCTGAACAGCTGAATTCTAATTAGCTAACATATGTGATGTTCAATATGGATGTTAACAGATGTTAACATTTAAAAAGGTAATTAAAAGATATTTATAACAAAAATAACTATGTTTTTATTTTTTTGCATTTAGTCATTGTGGCACATGTGCTGATATATCTACGTCGGTACCAGAGACCTAGAAATGCAGTATTAAAATTCTTATTATGTTATGTCAATCATTCGTCCATCTTTTTTACCCCCTTTACCCCCTTTCCTGTTTAATTATCGCATCTAGATAGATAATTGATATTTCATTCTACAGGCTAAATATAAACAACTAAGTACACCGAGGCATGAATTTCTGAGGTATAATATAAATTCGAACATGACTGTATTCACGCCTTCTATAAACTGTAAACAAAGTCAATGCTTCAGCTGGGTTATATTCGAGATCAATAACCCAGTTAATACGTGTTATGTGTGACGTCATAACGATGGGTCGTAGTAATGGCGGACCATGATGAATATTCGAAACAATTTGGTGAGTTTTCATGTTCGAATCGTAATATAGACCTCAGATCAGGGGTAATATCGTCAAATACACTTCCTTCGGTCGTTCGTGGTACAGAAAACGTTTGTGCCTAGCCCTGCGGGTTGTATTCGACGACGCGATATAACCTCCTGCTTTTCGGTCTATATTTCTTAAATTTAGTGACTCCAGAGCATAGAGAAGGTTGAAAAAAAGTGAAGCAGATGACGCTGAATCCTTTTCCCCAGTCGAGATGTCAAGATATCAGAATCACGAGGCATCTTAATTAATATAATTGGAACTCTGAGAATTCGCCATCTTGGGATTTATAAGTGCAATTTGCAGGTAGTGGAAATATTTACGCTATCTATGGACATAAAGATGAATGATAATCAGATGTTTTGACTGCAGGTGAGTCTGCCAATGCAACATTCATTTATAACAGATAACGCTGAGATAAGCCCGTGTTTATGTCTCTTAATACCTAATCCTAATATGGCAGCCTGACATTTATGTAATTGGGACGATGATCTATGTCTGGTAATGTAGTTCTCGAATGCAGTTCCTCAGCATCTATGACGTAAGATCAGCTTAGTTGTTATGGTATTTGTATTGTATGGTGGTTAAAACACGTTAATTGTGGATTCACAATGCACTTTAGAAAGAACTCCTTAGTTTTTATGGTATTTGTGCTTGGTTTTGTATTGTATGGTGATTAAAAACACGTTAAATGGTTAATTGCGGACGCGCAATGCACCTTAAAAAGATCTCTTTAGTTTTTCGGTATTTGTATCTGGTGGTAAAAATACGTGAAGTGGTTAATTGCGGATGCGCAATGCACCTTAGAAAAATCTTAGTTTTCATGGTATTTGTATTTGTTTGTAAAAACACATCAAATGCTTATTTCGGATGCGCCATACATCCTAAAAAGATCTCCTTAGTTTTTATGGTATTTGTATTTGGTGGTGGGCTGATGCGCATTGCACTTTGGGTAGTGAGCTCGCCCTCACGTCACCACAATTTTCGAAATGTCGCAATGTCCGATCAGGGCGAACAGAAAAGGTTAGATTGTATCGTTATATTATAAGCAATTGCTTAATGTCATGGAATCGGAACATATGCGACGGCTCTAACACTTTAAATGTGAAAAGAACCCATTTAATCGTTAAAAAAACTAAAACATTTTATTTTCAACCACTTTAAATCGGAGTAATAAATAATCTCTACAAAGGGTATCGTCCGCCTGCTCGTTTAGCCAAAACTATTGCCTATGAGTTGTAGGCATCGAGTTGTCTAGGCCAAATCGGAAAAATAAAAGTAAACTTCTACTGAAAGCCCCCGTTAACATGTGTAAGAGAAAGGGGGTGCTTAATTGACACATTAATCTGGTGATGTTATCATAAACTTTTTAGCCTATCCACACTCATCAATTACTGTTGAGGTACTGCCAATTTAGGCGGACGAACATCCGTACTTTTAATATTACTATCTACACGGTCTTTAAATTGCAATCTTAAATATGATAAAGATCACGTGCTCATCCTGATAAAATGAGCATTTTTTAGTATTTACCTAATAATTTTATCGTGTTATTATGAAAAACAAATCAATTAGGTATGCTTCACTGAAACAAGATAACTCATGGAAGTTCCAAAGCATCCTCTCTTTACCAGTAAATTATCAGAGAGAACACCTGTCTGCTTGCTTTGAAATCAACATCACTTAACCTATCAAATGTAGCGCTAAATCATTACGCTATCAAATCATGAACTTTTCACCAAAAATCAGCAATAGATATCATGAAAGGAACGAACATGCTGTGGAAGATATTGAATCAAAATGTTACGTGATTTATAGGAACACTTCTGAAAAATGATAGGCTTGTAACGTCAAGCTAAAGCCCCTTAATTCTCGATCTCGTTTGATATTTCATATCGTAAACTTATATTAATTACACACTCACTTGCAAGTAAAAACCTAGAAAAGTAAGCTATTTGAACATCTGTTTTGATATATTTTATATCAATTTGACGTATATGGCCCCGATACTTACTCGATTTTCATACATACTAGCATAGATGTTACTAACTTAGGTAGTTAACCTCGAAGGCTGGGGGAAACATAAAAATGAATTCATTGATGAAGAAAGTATTGTTTCTATAATCGAAACAACTACTGCCTCGAGAGATAACAGTATGTAAGTTCCTTCAAAAAGGAAATTTGATATAAATTGATAAAGAATTGAAAACAGAAATGTTTTATGAGTATCAGAATGGGCACATTCAGCCACAAAGGCAAGTACTCTATCCCGAATGGAATAACGGCAAATGGAAATGACTTACAGAGTGTTCCACCGGCCTCGAGTCAATAAATCTCTTACCTATTTCACCTCATTTATGTTATAGCTTTTTTGCCTTATCTAAATTCATCCAAATTACTCAAGAAGGGAAGTTATAAATTCTGGTACCTTACAAAAATGATAACCATAAAATTACGTTGATAAACAAATAAAACTTAAGGGGTCTTTTTATATCACATGTTTTCTTCACTTCTCTCGTACGCCAGCTTCATGCTAACCATATGCTAATGTTTGTGTAAATATGCATTATGTTTTCGATGTTTACAGTGTAAAAGTCATGTCATGGTATCTGTGCTCCCGTTCGAAGAGATTTATCTTTGATAATGCCATTGGGATATGATTGGAAAATAAGTAGCTTCGGAGAAAAGCAACATTGAAAAACATCTGTTTTAATAATGCTGCATCCTCTAATGTTGCCTAATCGTTGTTGAACACGTTAATCATTACTGTAATGTGATCACTTTTAGTTTTCCCAATTTTCACTTTTCTTTCACAATTTAATCCAAAATAGAAACGACTTCAGGCTTGTATACAACTTTCGCGAAGGGGAGGGGGGTTCCGTACAGATATAATCCCCTCACTGTACGTTGTCGATGGTTAGGCATGATATATAGTGATGGATGAAAGCGGGCTATATGGGTTTGTATAGCCCACCTACTTTTTCCATTGATAACAATACAATGTCATAGATAGGCACGATTTCAGTTGGGCGTTCGCTATAATCAAATATCTGAAATATCATTTATCTTGACGAATACAGACAGCAAAGTGTCAGAACACGACATGAATCTACGTCTAATAGGATCTAAAACATCTCCAAATGCAATACGTTTTACTTATCGTCTCATTTCAGTTGATTTCACATATTTGATTTAGATCGAAATAACTTATGGCGTAATCCTCTAAATAATATCGCTGTGAATAATCCTATAACATTCCATCGGCTGGAAAGACATACAGAAGTCTAGCCAGTGCATGATTAGCCATTCAATTACCATAATTGTACTATTCTAATAAAATAGATATATATCCGTGTTTCCTTTAAAAATGAATATGTGTTCATCCTATTATATATCATTTTGAAAGGGAATATCGCAGCTTGTAACTGATTGATCAAGATAAAAAGATAAGATGTCTCATTTTCAATAGGATTGTCAGAAGACATTCCTCGTGTTTCCCATCGGGATTTTATAAACGACGGGGGACTAGAATATCGATCCAAAATGCGGTTCTTGATAACGAATTTTGAAAGAATAACGTTTTCTCTAAATATTACTCTGTATCAAACCAACCATTTCACTAAGAAATCCACCTCATATTTTTACAAACCAAGGAACGCAACCGCATTGTTATTATTTTGACGCCATGCCAATTTTGGAAAAATGCGAAGATTCGCAAAATCAAATACAATGCAATTAATATGTATATAGTTGTATAACTTGCAATTAATTGTATAACTTGCATTACTTGCATGACATGTACATGTATTACTTGTTTAGCTTGCATTTATTGTATGACATGTATTGTATTACTTGTTTAATTTATATTAATTCTATAACTAGTATTACTTGTATAACTTGTATTACTTGTATAACTAGTATTACTTGTATAAGTTATATTACTTGTAAAACTTGTACCACTTGTAATACTTGTATTACTTGTAAAAATTGTTATACTTGAATTACTTTGTATAACTTGTTATACTTGTATTACATGTATAACTTGCATTACTCGTTTTATTCATTGAAAAAAAAAACGTTTGAAAGCAGTTACATCAACATATACAATATACATAATATCATAGGAGTCACACAATTATCCATCATATTCTTTTTTTAATATGTTTAACTTTTATAACTTGTATTATTTGTATAACTTGCAATACTTATTTACTTGTATAACTTGTATTTCTTGCATAGCATGTATTACTTGTAGAACGTGTATTACTTTTATTACTTGTATTACTTCTATTACTTGTATAACTTGTGATACTTGTATTATTTGTATAACTTGCAATACTTATTAACTTGTATTTCTTGCATAGCATGCATTACTTGTAGAACGTGTATTACTTTTATTACTTGTATTACTTCTGTTACTTGTATAACTTGTGATACTTGTATTATTTGTATAACTTGCAATACTTATTTACTTGTATAACTTGTATTTCTTGCATAGCATGTATTACTTGTAGACCGTGTATTACTTTTATTACTTGTATAACTTGTGATACTTGTATTATTTGTATACCTTGTATTTCTTGTAGAACTTGACGTGATACTTGTGATACTTGTAGAACTTGTATTATTTTTATAACTTTATAACTTGTAATACTTGTATTACTTGTATACCAGTAACATGTACTAACAGTATTGTAATCTTCTAAGCGAAGATGCAGACGTGAAGTATGGTTAAGTAAAGTTTTACTATTATTGCAAACTTATTTGGCATTCTTGATCGGAAGTGTTTATCTGACGTTCAACTGGAAGCATTTATAAGCTGCAGTTATTGATGGGTAACGGCATTCTGATACTCATAACATCTTTCTGTTTCATCATTCAGGGCTGAGAAGAAATGAGATGACATGGTTTATCATGATGGGGTAACGGTGTTAGAGTAAACGATGGGGCAATGAGTTATGCGTGAATTATAAAAAGCAATACATGCGTTACAACAAAATTATGTGGAATAGGGAATATTGAGTCTTACTATCTGCTGATAAATGGGATCGGTTGAGACATTTGCTGGTCAAGAAAAAAGAGTAATGGTTTGTAACAAGATTACTCATATTTTACTCTGTGTTACGCACTTTCTAACTGTTTGTTCACGTCTTTGTCGCGAAAGTAATACGTGCAATTAATGATAATCCTTTGAACTAAGTAATTTGTTCTAATTCGACATTAAACTACACATAACTAAATAAAAACTGATTGGACGGCGTTAAGAAACTAAACTCTACACAAAAGTACTGATTTACTATTCCACTGCCATGTTTTGAAATGAAGAAAACGCGAGTGACGACATTATAAAAGTCACATATTCCAATATCATTTCCAATATCAAATTACTATATGATGATGATGTGAATGTAAGGAATGCTTTGAAGTTTATCCAATAAATATTTCATGAAACGTTACTGAGAATTGACAATGTTATTTGGTAAGAGAGCGGTGACTTGTTCTGTCCCGGCTACTATATTAATTGCCATATGAGCGTTGACGGGCGAGGCAAAAACTGTGGAAATGAATTCTCTATGAATATGTTACTTATCCTAAATGCCTCGCCCATTCAGATTAGCCTCGACTATTATCATAAGATCCTGGATACACCCCTGTATATCATCTCAGTTTGATATTATGTCATTACAATAATATGCCACCCGGGAGTCAATCTTAAGAATACTTCCAGCATTTTAATGGATGGACTAAGTCAAGGCAACCTAGCGATCAAATCAAAATACCGTAACATCACTCTTGGTGCTCTAATTCAGACATAAATGTGGATGTATGGAAATAATCTTACCCGGAATACAATCAGAGAAAGACATCTTTCAATATGCTGTTTTATTCATTATTCTTGAAGAGATATGATCAGTTGTACCTCTGGGCCTTACAACATATGTAATGCTTACAAGAAACGTGAACGCTTGAATAAGAATATACCGTAAGATGAATGACTTAAAGTGTTTATTGTACGGTATATATAAA
The DNA here is from genome assembly GCA_903813345.2 of Owenia fusiformis. Taxonomy (NCBI): domain Eukaryota; kingdom Metazoa; phylum Annelida; class Polychaeta; order Sabellida; family Oweniidae; genus Owenia; species Owenia fusiformis. Next base: position 11,950,017 of record CAIIXF020000012.1, read on the forward strand.
TAATTGCGACTCTCGTTGAACAAACTTCATCATAGCATAAGGAAATGAATTAGAATATAAAAATACAAATAATCGTTTGTTGTTCTTAATAAATCACACTTCAGTGAACGTGTTGTTTCGGTTTCGATCAATTGAACTCTATATTCATGAGCCTACGATGACGTCTACATAGGCACATTAGACTACATGAATATAGAGCTGGTAACGTTCACTCCTGTAATTATGAATAAATAGTTCACAATGTTTGGGCCCCCTGATTGTGTTCACTAAGAATACATTTTGAGTAGAGCTTATCACACTCACTCCTGTAATTGTGAATAAATAGTTCACAATGTTTGGGCCCCCTGATTGTGTTCACTCGGAATAGGTTTGAAGTAGGCTAAAACCAATTTGAATTTGAATCGTGTCCCCTCTATTCACCGTGACAGAGCTGCGATTATTACAACACCTGAGTGAACACGCCCAATAATACCTCGCTTACATAAGGTCAGATTCACACTGTATCGGGGCCTTGGCGATGGGAGTATTATGTGGATTTAATTTTTAACACAATGCTAATCCCCGGCGCCCTTGTGATTTAAACTGAGCTTATTTTGATCACACAACAACTTCATGATCATGACAGAAATTTGAAAGTTCGCGTGGCTTGCGCAAATTATATATATATTGATATTATTATTATCATTTTTGTTTAAAACACTTCCTTTTACTCAATTTAGAAATATGCTTGTTTTACAATATTTCGATTGATTGGTGCAATACGGGATGTACAATTAGATTATTCTTGTACATCAGAAATACATTGCACGTAGGCTTGCTTCAGATCGCGCGTGCAATCTAGGTTCAAGGCCATTTTCTCTCTTTCCAAGGAGAATAAATATAACAAAATTCAGATGGGCATTTTTATACTTCTTTATTCGTCCATTATAGTGAAGTCTTGGGGTTCTTACGCCTGTGGAGCATCTATATTGATTCAGGGGAGCACGTTTTATATAATTTCGATAGGAAAAGAAAATTGAAATACAGTGCAATAAACTCTTTAAGCTTTTTTGGCAAACAGAATTTGGTAGTCAATTAAACAAAAGACGTTACATCAAATACAGTAGAAACGAAAACACACTGCATTATTTGAAAAACAAACAAAACAAACATCAATGATATTAAGTCTATACAGTCAATATGGTAATGACACAAAGTAACTTCTCTGAGTGGACCAACATATTATAAAATGTATAGCATTTGTTTCTAAAGCTGACCATGGTTAATATCTATACAATTTAGTCTGTGCAGTCAGAGTCTCTGGTGCAGTATAGCATGTTTTAAGCAAAAGCTAAGTGATCAAATCAGCAATTTAGACAGTTATATCTATAGGAGCACAACCATTGATAAATAAACAAAACCCCAATACCCCAAAAGTATGCGCCAAGACATAACATCTAACATCCATCCCGATCATACACCTTCAGAATGAGGAATGAAAAATAGGCAATCGAAATTAGAACTTCTCGAATTCTAAGAAAATGGGTAAACATTGTGATCGGAACGTATGGACTTCGAGACTGTTGTTTGTCCCGCATCATTTGAGACTGAATGCTGCCATCTTGTGCGAATACTAGATTTGTATCTAAAACTATTTTTGATGTCATATAAGAATTGGCCATCACCTTTTTATTCTTCAACATATTTTGTAATGACTTCATTAGGAATGAAGTGTCCCTTTGTGATGTGGTTTCGACATACATTGTTTTTCTTAACGTTAGATCAGTCATGTTTTTGGATATATGGGGTTTGTTTTTGATAACTGCTGTACTTTTAGATGTTTTCCCTTTCTTTCTTTGTTCAATTTGGCACTTATACATATATGTATACATATTCTCAAATTAATCTCCACAGTATGCATCAATTGAGCATGTCCAAAGAGCTTCAATCCGACCTTATAATAAAGCATAACTGATTGATTTATTCTCACTGAACGTTCAACTGATGGCTCTTGGGTTAATAAACATAAAGAGTAGGAACTATATGGACACAAACAACTTAGTAATATAGATATGCCTACATTTGCTTTGCACGATTTGCTAGCTTGATTGGCTATTCATTGCTGTGGGATGATGGACTGCTCAATGCTCATCAAAACAAAGTGGAGTCGGTGTCCCCCATTCTGATATTTCAAACTCAGTCTATTTCCGTTTTATAAATAGTAGTCTTTTTCTCAAGAGAAAGTTGCGATTCCAACTATTGTGTCCCTCTTCAATATTTGAAAGATATTGAAATATGGGGAGACGAATTAGTTGCTCATACACTCCCGATGGTACACGGACTAAACAATTATGATTCTTTGGATCGAAGTGAAATAAAACGAAAAATAAATCAAAGATTAGATCGTTTTGTGCAACACTGAATTCTTGTATATCACTTGAATTCTTGTGGCATACTTTAAAGGCTAAAATTGATGTCATGAGTTATCCCGTTCCAGGAACAATTTGTTTAGAGGATGTGAAGGTTCAATACAATGCCACATTATCAAATATACAACACATTTCTTAGATAAAAAATTGCCATTGCAAAATATTTGCCTGCTGATTGAAAATTAAGCGGATTGGCAAGGGCTTTCCATCTAATGGATGGCTTTTTGTGCTTCCAAAGTAAATCCGATTATGTTTTTTGAGCCTACACGTTCCATAACAGACTATAATTCATTGTAACCCCCTGATCCCAAGTGTTCACACTGATACCGGATTCCAATCTTGACGACAGACTACGGAATATATTGTTACGAGCTCTTCAAACTTGATGAGATGCGTCATGGTCTATGTGGCAATTGCTTCTTAGTTCAAAATGTCAATTTCAATTTCGGTACTAATGTTGCGTACCGCAGCTTACGGCTGTCGGCTAGCGGATTAACCTATTATTAACTAAAATATTTGAGTCCACTGTCTTACGAATTTCAACTCGAATAATTTATTTTTGGTTTTATTTAAACAATATTACTGAATTTTTTTTACTAATAGAACTTTTCGTTCACTCAACCTCAGCAGAATAAAAGTGTTTCTTCTTTTCACACTCCTCGCATGCAGCAGCCAGAGACATACAGATCGATACCCAAGACCCTACTTATCCACCCTAAACCCTGTAAGAAGCAGTCTTCTTTGTCGTCAAACAAATAGAAAAGGGACAACCATTCAATACAGATTCAATGCTGCAAGGTGTTTCAAGACTCTGCCAATGTAAAACCCATTTCTACAGTATAAAAGACAAGTATTTCCATTTATTCAGCTCTCATAACAAAATGAGAATATTTAATTGAAAAATAACGACCAGCCGTCCGCAGATTTCACGTATTAACCGAACGTGCTGACAAAGTTGGGGGATTGATCTAAATATAAGTAATGTTCTGTCAATTTACGCTTTTAAATTGAATGAGCTCACTGATTCTCTTTTGCAGAACATAGCACTCCTTCAAATTAAATCATAACATGTATCGTAATGGATAATACTCAGCCAGGGGAAGTACAAGTTGTATCTACCAGACAATTATCATCCAGGGGGTATCATATTGTGACATTGTGTCTAAGAAAATATATGAGGCTCCTTGTACAAGTGTCCAAGGGGAGTGATCTCGTCCCTGTTTGGACAAGAGTGGACTTGCAAATGATAACGTTTGAAAAGTGTCACACTCCTCAATACAAATCTTTCTGCTATGTGCATTATTATGCCTATTTTCGGAAAATAACTAATGATTTTACTTCATGAACATAATGGTTAATGCTTCATAAATTCTTAAAAGTTCTGCATCTTGAATCTTCCATTTTCCATAGATACAGGGTTTGCCCAAAAATGTTGCAACTTTTTAGAAGGCTAGAAAAGTATCGTAACATTACGGTATTGACATTATTTTTTACAGAAACTTAAGGAAAATTGGTAAATCTCGGACACATAAATAGTTTAGCATTAATGTTCAAACATCTTACAAAAAATTTGAAGTCAGTATTAGCAATAAGTATTTGAATGGTAAGATATGCCTATCCTTAAATTTCTGTAAAAATGTTTTCATGTCAATACCATAATGTTACGATACTCTTCTAGCTTTCTAAAAAAGTTGTAAAATATTTTGGCACAACCTGTAGATACATATCATATAGTCCGAAAGTGTAAGGCCTTAAAGAGGACATTGCTTCCAAACGTTTACACATTGTATCCTTTGGTACCACTTAAAGTGGTATATTAACCCCATATGCGCTCCGTGATTCGATCAAAATGTCTTCAATCTACGCACGGTCCTTAAATGGCCCTCTTTAATATAATATCTATAACAAATTTCTTCTTCAAATGATAAATGATGTTGAACAATATTACTAGTTTTTCTTATCATACCTTTATTAGTCTCGTGTCGGTGATTAAAGTCGAAGCTAATATATCATACATACAAGGCCCAAGCTGAAGTCATTAATCAGGACATGATTAGGGTGATTTCGGAAAAAAGTTTTGTGTCGCAGAATAGAGGTCAATTACCATTTGGACATTGACATTAAAGAGGATGTTAACATCAAATATTGTATTGGAGGATAATTAAAGCATTTGGATAATGATTACATGTCTTTTCTCATGCTGTTAAATAAGTGTATTCTCAAACTATTTATATTTCAAGTTGAGGGTTGTTGGTGAAAGGATCAAGAACCGGTGTAAAAAGAGTAGGATGTCATAATAATTTATGGTCCTACTCTCCATTGATTTATATGGTGACCTCTTTCCCTTATTATCTTATACACAACCAGGGCCAGTAAGGGCTTTCAAAAAGGGGGACCATAATCCCTGAGGGACCATAATTTCTTTCACACCGGGCATGCTGGGACTGGGTAAATGTCGGGGCAGCCATTTTGGAATTTCAGTCCCAAAATGTTTATTGTCTCCGCACTTTCTGTCAAACCAGTAGACTGATTTCAAATTCTTTCTTATAAGGCACAGATTGAAACCCATGGTAATAATATCATTGTGGGATTAGTGTAGGATCAAGGATACAAAGCCAGTGATTATAGTAGATTAGCATTCACTATAAACAAGGCCAATTGAATCATTTGTGAGGATTTTTAATTCTATTTAGTATTGCGCAATAATAATTTTGTGGATTGCATCATTTACAGGGTGACATTTAGAATGCAACACATCTTCAGATTCAAATCTTTTTGAGCTAAATATTATTTTAATTACGAACTAACCTTTGAACTTTTATGTGAAATATTTAGAAATTCTATCCAGCACATTCATTGATTTTCCATATTAATGTCATATCATGGTGTGCCCAAATGAAAGTTAAACAATTGATTTATACTATACACTGTACTTATATGCAGAAGTACATTACATTACAATACTTATAACAACTTAATACTATATATTTAAAACATTTTATATTGTATTTATGAGCATCGTCTTTGGGATCTGGGACGAAATTCCAAGTCATGTGTACAAATAGTCATTACACTAAACTGAAGTATACTTCAGAGTATATGTTCGTTAATTACATCCCATATAGATTTTGTATCCTTTTGAAATTAGTTAGATTTCTAAAAGTGCATCCCCGTAGTTCTGAAACTGAATTATATCTTGTCGTTCTCTGAAGATTTGATAAATGACTTTCAAAGCCTTGTAAAGTAGCCTTTTGAAGCTGGGACTACGTCGCTGTGGAAAGCTTTTTACCATTTTATCTGATAAGTCTTATATTTGTTCTTTCTCTCTATAGATTGTACAGGCGGTTTTGAAGTCACAATGGCTTTTGTAATTCGGCAAACATTGTAAATTGTAAAGAATAAAGATTTTACATAAGTGAGCATAGTTAGAGAACACTTAAAGTTGTCTAATAAGAAAAACCCTTCAGGCGTATCTACATTTCCAATAAGTTGCCAACTTATTTTGTTTAAACAACTGTTTATTATATCAATCGGCGAACAGAGTTTTTTTCAAGAGCAGGGCGACATGACTTGCGAATAACGATCTAAAAAGTATCATTTATTTGCGCTATTGTTTCATTTGGGTTATCTTAAGAAGTCTATTATAAAGGAACCAGTTATTGATTGATTTTTGAAATCTTGGAGCAATTGTCATTGTGTAGTAGAAATCGACAGAAAGATATGCTGAAGAGCTATGTCTGCGCTGTTTGATAAATACAATTCTTCTTTTTGAGAGGATATGCATTTCTTAAATCGAGTAACAGACGAAGTGTTAACAGTTTTTAGGAATAAAAAGTAATAAAAAACGATTTTGAGCAATTTGAAAAGACAGATGTATTATGAATAAGTTTAAACAATTGATCTTATACTTAGAAATGTCACTTTGCCATCTACCACATCTTAATGAAAGGAATTGCTATTTCCACTGCCCCTGGGGATCATTATGAAATAAGTGTATTTGTAAACGTTGACTTAACGTATATTCAGATTATACAAATATACTTTAATCGGATCATTAATCATATTAATTACTTTTATTTATCTCAATTATTAAGTTCCAGATACAATAATCATCAATACTAAGCTATCAATACAAGGTGTTGTTATGATTTGAATGTGGAACTATTTTAATTTTGTTCAATGTCAAATATTGCCCTTTGCGTTTTTGATAGATCGAGAATATCACGCAAATAGAGGTATAAGGACAAAATTCGTTCTTTGTTTTACAAAAACGTATCATGCAATAAGGTGTTTCACCATTGTTGTGAGTTCTCTTTATTATATTCAATAGCACTGCTAGAAGTTTCTACTATCTTAAAAATGCATCAGCTACTTTTATACTGCTGGTCCATTTGGACTGTTCAATACTTTTTTCAGTACATACTGGCTTTCAAACATTTTATGAGACAAAACCATTGGTGCAAACAATAAACGTATTCATATACATGATTGTAGATTATTAGCCAAATTGGTCGTTCATGAAAACCTATGTGAAGGTGTCTTAGTGTGACAATATACTTTGAATGACCAAAATGGATATTGTATATGCGTACTGTCACTAGAATCGTATTTCACAAGATGTATGCTACTTGTTCCTATTGAGACTGATATCTTCAATTATCTAATACTCATGTGTGATTATCAAGTTTTGATCGATCGAATATGACGACGAACTATTGAAAGTTCAGAAAATAAGCGTTTGATTTGGCGGATTCATAGCATTGGAACTCACATTATTAGTAGTAGATATTGTAAATTAGATTAACAAACGATTAGACAAACTCACGCACAGCGCCTCAGTCACCGTCATGTTCACAAATCATTGATCTAGGACTAGTTTGATTATAAATATTTCAACATTAGTGTCTGCTATAATATACAAAAATGTTTTGCAACCGGAAGTGCTTTTGTTGTCCAATAAAGACTTCCGGAAACCAGACTGTTGTTTGAGCTGCAGCTAATTGAAAATAGAATATATATTACCAGAGTCACAATCACACGAGCGCATGTAATTTTATCATTGATACATTTCAACAGTAAGTCTGTATTTTGATATGCAAGGAGTACGAGTCTGAGACCAAATATTCAAAGTAGTCTTAGTCGATCTGGGATCGCGCCCGGCATATTTTCTAAATTGAGATGAAAGGTTTTTATATATTTTAAGTCTGTTCCTTATATTATGACATTGTATTTTTGTGACTGGATAAGAATGGAACAAAGCAATCACACTTCAACCCACGATTGCTTCACAAGTATGTTTGCAACCCACAACCCGCGTTATGCATTGTCCAAAAGACGCATAGGTTCATTGGACTCCATTTGGACTCATATTTGTATGGAAAGCGGACCTGCTATTTCAAATTTGGTAGTCTTACTGAAGCATCCTTTGTACAGAAACTTCGAAACCCATGATTATAATACAGAGGTCACTTTATTACGTCGAGGAGGATTATACGCTCGGAATAAATTTAAATGCAACTTTCTAAAACCCTTAATATCGAAAGAATTAAAGAAGACATACACGACATCCATCCATTTGCAATAATACAAATTGTTTCATTTGTGTACTTGGATCAAACATTATGTTAAATCTTATGCTCCTTCCATCGTATTAAGTACTCAATTGAGTGGCTGTTTCAGAATTCAAAGGATTCTTACTATTTTCCTTTTTTCTGTTTCTTTTGTAACAGGAAATTTTCAGTTCCGATAAATTGCATCATATATATGACTATTGTGACAATGTATACGATGTATACGGCTGATGCAGTTATGTTCATATTTTGTACTATTCGCAGGAATTTGAAGTTTTATTATGGCACCGTTACATGTATGTTTGTAACACAAGCTTTAAGAAAAATTGGTCAAAACTTCTGATCAAGCCTAGAATTTTTATCACCTATAGTACCACTTCATCTCGGAGGCAAGAGCCTTGTTAAAGAACCAATGAATTAGTGAGATCCTGTTAATAGTTCGAAATTGTCATATAATTCTGGGATAAAGTAGTTTAAACAACTTATATAAAACCCCAATGATAACTTTTGACTGACATCGTATTCAATTCGTCATTAGTCATCCAGGTAGCGTTCAATCGTGTGTCAATTGCCAATAAAACGAACTAATAATTTCGTTCATAGAAATAAGTCAACACTTCACCAACTTCAAAAGTGATTATATCATGTCTCCTTTAGAAGATTTGATGAATGAGTTTCAAAGCGTTGTAAAGTAGCCTTTGGTTCTTCTTTGTTCTTGCTCTCTACAGATTCGACATGCAATATAGAAGTCACAATGGTCTCAGGAATGGTGGTTATAATGTTTATAGCAAAGAATAAAGACCTCGAACAAAGTGAACATTCCAATCGTACTATGAAGAGGACTATCAATATGTCACATAACATCTAAAACTAATTTTATCTTCACAATAACTTGCTATGTAAGCCAAGTGGCAATAATGTAAAGACCAAAAAGCATTAAAAAGTAAAACCATTTTAAGGGACATTTAATAGTACAACTGGTCATAAAACAAGCCCTAGTATGCCAAATAATGATGTGACGTACAAAACAGAACTGTTTAACATGAATCAGTGGCGTAGGAACAATGTACGCCAAAACGCCAGTGCGTAGTGTTGAAAAGTGAGAATAAAAAAGAATTTTCCTATGTTCTTTAGTCATATTTTCTCATTGTTCATAAATTGTAAAAGTAATCTCGAGCACACTAGCCTAAAGAAATGTTTTGTGGATACCATATCATTATTGGTCTGTCTGGAAAATATCATTTAACAGATTGAATTCCCTTACCAACATGCTTTATTTCATGAAAATCGAGCCACTATTGAATGTCTTATGAACACAATTTTGCCAAATATTCGTGAATCGCGTTCTCTTCACGAATTTGAGAGGAAAACTGTTTTTTTCAAAAACTACTTGATGAATACCTTTGACATTTTTTCTGCATTTTCCGTAATGCTTATGCAAACTATTGTATCATATAATTATAATGATGAACCTCTTTAAATTTAGATGTACATTTTTTTTATTCTCCCCTACCCCAATTTTTCAATTTCACTATCGATTTATATTCCGTTGCTATGCAAAATCATAGACACGAAATTATAGTTAAGTCAACAATTATCTATTTTCTTACTAAATTATAATTGTTATTGGTAGTACTTTTTGAAATATGGATGTTAAAGACAAAAACAACTTGAAAATGCTGATTATTCAATTACACGTTCCATTGATTTCAGTTCTAGAAAAGCGATTACCTATTTTTTTTTCATTTGAAAAATAATAGCTTCTTGTTTTATAACATTTTTGGCACCCCCTAAGTCACGTTGACCTCGATTTGACCTTTGTGGTGGGTGTGTTTATTTGTTTCATTGATCACGAATGCGTTTCTTTATATCAATTGATCAAACTAGTTTCTTTAATCTGTACGTATTGTATTGCACGGTACACGATGGAATCAGACAATACTATATATCTTAATTCAATTATTCGAAAATGATTAAAAAATCTCTAATTGTTTTCTGGAAATTGGTCGTCTCAATCGTTCGAGACATTAGCAAAGTGAGAATGATTTGTGTCGAGATTTAAAAGATAGGCTTTCCAAGGTGATTTTAAATGATGAAAATCATTCGAACATTTTAAAGCACATTAAAAAGGTATCAGGGATTTAAAGCTTGCATATAAAATCGAAACGCCAACCTATACGTATGACCAATCGCCCATATAAATGCATCGCTTAAGTATTTCCGTTCACATTTAGGTTGTGAAAAATATTGCAAGCTTAAAATCTCTGTTACCATAAAATGACGTTTTACAAGCATAATATAGGCGTTTTGATATAGAATATTGACACAATTGTTTCATATTTTTTGGCGGGATTTTTGGCGTAGTGTTGCATTTACACCTTCCTACGCCCCTGTGAATGATGTTCGACAAGTATGCAATTATATATTGGAATTAATTTTGAACTTATCTTAAGAACATGGAGAAGTTAGGATTTGAACGATGTTAAAAATGACATTTTCAATCAGAAATTACCCATCCTCTCCTGTTTTCACTCAGAGGACTATCACATTACCATGATAGTTTGTAGTCAACGAAGCGCTTGTTTTAGCTCACACGGTGAGCTTTTGCAATCGCTCACTTGTCCGTCTGTCTGTCTGTCCGTCCGTCTGTCTGTCTGTCCGTCAACAATAGTGGCACGTTTTAAAACCTCTGTCGATAGGATTCCTGTTTTAAGTTATTTCTGTTCAACATCAATACACAAAACTCCCCTATTACTCCTGGTTCAAAAGCTCGCCTATTTTCAAAATGGCCGCCATTTTTGTCTCGCGAAATTCACTTTTGACCCATTTCCTAGCTTTGCAAATAATTTCAGGTGTCCTACATTGTAAAAATCTGTGGCAATGTAAAGAGTAGATATATGAAATAATTTTGTTACAAAAAATCAGCGAAAAATTATGTCTATTTTTTAATTTTCAGCCATTTTAGTTAACAATGATTTGTCCATCTGACTTGTGAAATCCACTTTTCCGTCAACAACAGTGGCACGTTTTAAAACCTCTGTCGATAGGATTCCTGTTTTAAGTTATTTCTGTTCAACATCAATACAGAAAACTCCCCTATGACTCCTGGCTCAAAAGCTCGCCTATTTTCAAAATGGCCGCCATTTTTGTCTCGCGAAATTCACTTTTGACCTATTTCCTAGCTTTACAAATAATTTCAAGTGTCCTACATTGTAAAAATCCATGTCAATGTAAAGAGTAGATGTATGAAATAATTTCGTTACGAAAAATCAGCAAAAAATTATATCCATTTTTTTTATTTTCAGCCATTTTAGTTAACATTGATTTGTCCATCTGTCTCGCAAAATCCACTTTTGGACCATTTGCCTTAAACCCTCTGTCGACAGGATTCCTGTTTTAAGTTAATTTTGTTCAACATCAATACAAAAAACTCTCCTATGACTCTTGGTTCAAAAGCTCGCCTATTTTCAAAATGGTCACCATTCTTGTCTCGCGAAATTCACTTTTGGCCCATTTCCTAGCTTTACAAATAATTTCAGCTGTCCTGCATTGTAAAAAGCCATGTCACTGTAAAGAGTCGTTGTATGAAATAATTTTGTTCGGCAAAATATTATATCAGTTTGTTTTTTTTCATCCATTTTAGTTAACATTGATTCGTCCATCTGCCTCTCAGTCAGTCCAAAAAAGTGCCAAGTTTTAAACCTCTGTTAACACTTTTTAAATCCTCTGTAGATAGGATTCCCGATTTAAAATAATTTTGTTCAACATCAATAAAGAAAAAAAACCGTGACTCCTGCTTCAAAATCTCGCCTAATTTCAAAATGGCCACCATTTTTTGTCTCGGGAAATTCACTTTTGGCCCATTTCCTAGCTTTACAAATAAGTTCAGGTGTCCTGCATTGTAAAAAGCCATGTCTTTGTTAAGAGTAGTTGTATGAAATAATTTTGTCACAAAAAATCTGCAAAACATTATACCCGTCTTTTTTTATTTTCACTTTTGAGCAACACCATGTGAGCCCAGTGCCCACGGTACTAATTTTTTAATAATTATGTCATCTGATTTATATTTGCATTTCATATCCTACAAAGTTTACGAGAAGGTTACTGTGTATGTAAAGTCAAAGGAATTTCAGGACTGCCCAACAATGGTTTTGGGGTGACATCGACGGAAACGAAAGGATGGTCATGAAATCATCATGCCATTTGTCACAGTGAGGCTGTTAACAAGTGGTCTTGAATGGTTTCTGACACGCCAAGGCTCGGACAAGCTTTCCCGTGAATGAAACACATCGGTGTCATTCTATAACAAGGGAGTGAGTGAATAGAAACTCCACGAGTCAGTCAACAATCATAAAGTCTGAATTGTATAGACACTAGACAGTCAAGGAGTCGGAATAAAAATGGAAAGACCGCGATGAATAAATAACTTTCGATTGAGATTTGAAGCATAGGTGATGTTATGAAAATAGTAGTTATTCATGTTAACTGTCATTGTCGATATATAATCGATGGCTTCACGTCGTGTTTGATGAAATTAAAACAAAGGCCAGCGTTGATGAGTATTAGTATTATTTCAATGATCGCGCTCATCTTGTCTTAAAGGAACAACAGAACTAGAAACGAGTTAAGAGCAAATTTCTTAAACGTTGTCACAATTTTACAATATTTTGTTTGCAGACAACATAGGCGAGTAGAACCAATGCCTAAATGTGCCAGGGAAGTACTTTTAAAATACATGATGGGTAAAAGGACAAATGAGGTACCGTTGAAAACCTAAGGACTCCACCTTTTCAACATACCATGCCATGCTTGTTTTCCAATATGTCCAAACGTTCTAAGTTTATCTCACGATCATGATTATCAGCATTTGATACGTTTATCTGACCTCCTATTTTGCAATTCTAATGATTGGTCATTCCCTCCGGCATCCTGAACCTTCGATAACTTCCATATTTCATCGACAATTTTTGACAGGTAATAACTTTGAATATAAGGAACAATGTGTCATACTTTTGAAAAGCAGTTTTTTTCTAATATATTACTCTTTCTATTCTTCACTTCAACTTTTAAGTTATTACGATAAAAAACGCAGCAAACACAGACATCGTATATAAATCAACAAAACCAGTGATGACTGTGTCGGTCTTTTCTTCATCAGAGGTCGGCTTCATTCAAAGTACTCTGAAGCTACAGGTACATGGCCCCTCTTTGCAATGATATGTCATTCATTTACACGCGATCATGGTTCGTTGATCATGAATAATCATTGCCTTTGCACATTGGGTCAAAGTCGCCTCGGGACTAAGTTTAAGACATTGCAAAAAGTGTTCTGGCCTGGTGCTATGTTGATCTAGTCAAGTGTGTATTTGAAGTGTTGCCGTTTATGATTAATGGTTAAGAGCAAACCATTCAAGCCCAAACATTAGTTCGTGGGCTATTTTTTACTTTTCCTTATTAGGGCCATTTATGTTATTTGTATTTCATCTGATTATTAGTTCGTTTCATTAGTTCATACTTTCCTTAATGGCTGTTAGGACGTCGTCGCAATGTTCTACCATTCTGATTTATTGTCCTATTCCAAACATGATCGACGTTATTAATCTAATATAATTGAACCCACTTTTTGTTACTTTATGATTATAATTTAGAATGACAGCAATTGAACGATAACTACGAAGCTTTAAAAGGGACATATTTTTCAAATTAAAAAAAAATCAATTTTAATTTTTCAAATCTCAAAAAAACTTATAAAAATTCACAAAGTACTTATATAAAATCTAAAAACTTTAATAAAACACAATTTTAGTTTTGTAATATATCAAAATATTAAATGAAAAATCGATTTTTCTGTTTTAAATCTAAAAAACTTATAAAAATTCACAAAATACTTATCTAAAATCTAAAAACTTGAATGAAACAGGATTTGATTTTTGTAATTTCGAAATTCATTTTTCAATTTATTTATTTTTTATATTTATGGAAAAATACCTAGATTACTTTAAAGAAATCAAATTAGTTTACAGATTTTAAAAATAGTTTTATAAAATACGATGGGACTTTTGCAATTCAAAATATTATTTTCAAAATAATTTTCCAAAAGTATAGAATTATAAAAATAATTTTGCAAAATAAAAAATAATTTTACAAAACTAATATTGAAAATGCATAAGTATTTTAATTTTACAAAAGTCTTCTGTAAAGGAGATTTTGTAGAATCTAGATGCGGCGTGTCATGACTTATAATCGAAGAAGAAATGGAGTCAGATCGAGATGAATGTATAGCCACATACTTTGAAGACGGTTTTACGTACAAGGAGATCGGCATGTTGTTAAAGTTCCGTCATGGAATTACACTTTCGGAGAGACAGATCAAGAGGGATTTAAAGAAGATGGGGCTCTCAAGAAAATTCGATAAAACTGCCATTGGCACAGTTGCTGACGCTATCATTCAAGAGATAGATCATGGCAGTGGGTCAGCAATGGGATACCGGAGTATGCATGGCAAAATCACAAAAGTCCATGGGTAAGTCAATTGATTGATCAATCTCCACAATTTTACCATCGGGGAAGTATCAATGTCCTGATTCCGGAATCGAGAATAGTATCTGGTACCCCGAATCCCGATTGTAAAATTGTGGAGATTGGATTTGAAAAATCAGCCCCACATTTATGAGGTACATGTATGGGAAGGCATAGGCTGGAATGTGATTCCGCCAATCAGATCACTTTAAGGCCAGCAACTATTCTGCCGTCAACTGAATACTTTTCTTGAAAATACCTACTGTATGCTGCCCATCAAGTCAGTTCAACATACACCAGTACTCAATACATGTTACCTAGGTCATCTCAGTACCTGTACCTGTCGCTTAGTTTTCATTGAAGGCAAACTCAATTATTAAAAAGATGTCATCATGACGTTTGAAACCGTTGCCACTTGTGGCATAAGTTAAAAAAGTTGTGTCGTATCTTAATCTCAGTACATGTATTTTCCCCTTTTTGGTCCTCGTCATCTCATTTTCTGGTATATGTCACCTCAGAGTGCTGTTGTTTCATTTTCTGTTACCCATCAATTCAGTTGTTCCCGTCAACTCAGTTTTGTACCTGTCATCCCGCCCAATAAGATACTCATAAAGTTCTTTACCATTATACTGTATTTCACTATTTTATCTCCCCTTTTTCTGGCATAAAATAAAGTATGACAGCTTTTGTGAATTGCAGGCTGAAAACAGATCATGAAACAATTCGCCGTTTGCTCTCAGTTCTTGACCCAGAAGGTGTACACAAACGATCAACGAGACGCTTACAAAGGCGACAATATACATCTGAAGGGAGCAACTATATATGGCATATTGATGGCTGGGATAAACTAACTCCATATGGTTTAACTGTCCATGGATGCTTGGATGGATTCAGTAGAAGAATATTGTGGCTCAAAGCAGGATCTTCAAATAAAAACTCTATGTTAATTTGCAAATACTTTTGCGATTGTGTTAAAAATGTAAATGGTATTCCAAAGATTGTTCGCGCAGATCGGGGGACTGAGAATGTCAAGGTTGAACTGCTTCAAACTGTTCTACGCTCTGTAAATGATGACTGTTCATGTAAAGTTGCATTTCTGTATGGAAAATCAACTGCAAACCAGAGAATAGAAAGTTTCTGGAGTAAATTTCCAATATATGGAGCAGCAATGTGGATATCTCACTGCCGCCAGCTGTTAGATGTTGGCATTATTGACAATTCAAACATACTAGACATTGAGTGTATGAGATATTGTTACATGGATCTACTGCAAAGAGAACTTGACACAACGCAAAGAATGTGGAATACACACCATATTCAAAAATCAAAATCTGTCAGTTCAGTTAATGGGAAACCAGATATTCTGTACTTTGCCCCTGAAGAATTTGGACATAAGGATGTGTTGCAAAAGATTGACCAAGAAATATTTGCTCAGTTAGAATCTGACAATACTTGTGTTGTAGAAACTAACAAGGAACACTTCAAAGAATTATTCCAAATGCTTATGGAGGAAAGTGGAAAATCAACCCCTAACACATTAGAGGAGGCAAGAGAGTTGCTGGTTTTTCTGTTAGATAAAATTAATCATGAACTGCAACAATAATCCATTGAATAAGCTTATTCACATCAGTAGGCTTTCAGATTTTTTGAATCAAGCCTGAAGTGTTGATGTTTTACAATTCTGTATAATTTGGTCGTAAAGCTGTTAATTGTAATGATTTTTCAAGTGGTTGGAAGTTTTCAGGTAGTTTGTCGGTGCAAGGGTTTTTTCAAAATATCACCAAATGGCTAACTCCTACTTTGAATTGCAATTCTTTCATTTCTATGTCAGTGCATCCATCTGTTTTTTTGTTGAAAATACAAGAGGTGAGTGAGTGAACAGCCAATTTGAAATTGTTAAATGGATGTTATAAAAAATGACTTTGGGTGCATTAGACTAGTATTATGCAATGCAATTATATGAAATACTGTGTAATTAGCTAGAATTGGACACCTTTCCTTGCATAACATGAGCTCCTCTTTCGGTGGGATAATAATCGTATTGAATATATTGATAATGTTCATTCATTTCCAGTTTTTATGTCACCACCAAAAGTGGTGACATATTGTTATGGTCTCGTGGTCTGTTTTTTGTTACGGCGGTTGGTGTCTGGTATCTGGTCTGTAACAAATTCTTACAACTTTCAATAACTTTACAAATACTGTTTAGACTGACTTCAATTTTTTTCTGAAGCATCTACAAGGTCTTAGAAGTGCATATCTGACTTAAAATATGAGATTTGACCTTCAATGACCTTCTCAAGATCAACAAAAAAAGGTCAAAAAGGTCTTTTTTCAACTTGCTTCAAATTGACAAAATTTTTTTCCAAATCATCTACAAGTTCTCAGGAATTCAAATCTGACTTTAGATTTACGATTTGACCTTTAATGACCTTCTCAAGGTCAAAACGGTCTTTTTTACTCTGCTTCAAATTGCACAATTTTTTTTTCAAAATCATCTACAAGTTTTCTGAAGTTCAAATCAGACTTTAGATTTAAGGTTTGACGTGCTTTAAATTGACCAAATTGTTTTAGGTGGTGACATTTTGTCATGTTAATGCCTTGTTCTTATTCCAGTCTATTGGGATGCACTGGAGTTTTACTTTTCCACTGTGGCCACCCTGTACAATATGCCATTATACTTGTGGGACAAATAAAATGAAATAAAAACACTTAGCATTTTAGTATCTCATTATATTTCTCATAACTAATATTACACAGAATAAGGTATTTCTGAATTATACACACCAAGATGCACTAGGACTCAGTATTCCTTAAAAAGTAACATCATTATTTAATTCTTTGCAACTGCAAATATTGTTCTTCTTCGTTCTTTGGGATAATGAATGCATCTTAAGAAATTTAACTTATAAACTAAAAAGTACTTGTTATTTTGATACAAGTGTCAGATACTCTAGTTTACAATTATAAATCAGAGATTTAAAGAAAATTTGCTTCATTCTTTCTAAATATGGTATAAAAATGACATGGTATAATGATGTTTGGCATGTTCAAAATATTGGCAATATTTTACATGCTTCGAAGAGTAATTCTTAACATGATGTAACAGCAATCAATTTACAACAGATAAACTTCAGCTTAAATTATGCACAAATCAAGTACTGAACCGATTTCTTAATTGGCAATACAACTTACAGAAATCTCCACATTCTATCCACAATTCACACTTACATGTAAATTCACATTTTCAGCATCTAGTAGTATTACATCACACAATCCATAGCAACAATAATCAACATCTTAAATTATTCAGGAATGTATATGATATACCTAATAACAGCTCTCATACAGTCATCAAAATTTAGTAATCAAAGTTTGTATAGAATCGTCTAATTGTTAATACTAAGTACTGTACAGGAACACTTAAAAATATCTTAAAACAAACTTTCTCAAGTACCTTTTTCATAGGCAAGCTAATGCTATAGGTATATTGATCATGACTAAATAAATATTTTTAAAAAGCTTTCAGAATCAGACTACAAGTGGTCCCACAATGTGTTGGACATGCATCCATTTTAGCTATAAAAATAGCAATCACATTTGAGTATTCATAGTCAATAACATATGTCACAATTTTGATTGCATTTCTCTTCTTAGGAATGATAAATACAGGGCGACTCAAAAAAAAATGACACCCACCTTTCGTTGCATAACTTGTTGGTCTATGGTCATACAGACTTGTCATTTAGCACATTTAAAGAAGACATAATGTGTAAAGACCTCAAGACATTTCAGATGTGTAGCTCAAATGGATCAAATTTTATGAGCGTTACAAGATTTGTTCCATATGACATATATGACGTACATTCCTTTGTAGGCGAACATGAATTCTACAGGCAAAGTTGTTGATTACCCTTACACATTGAGATATGGCCCTGATCTTCCTTGTAATTTCTCTCTTTAAGTCAGCTGTTTTGGGGATGTTTTGTCTCATACATATGGTCCTTTAAATACCCCGAGGTAAAAATTTGGTGGGTTAATATCAGGGGAATGGGGTGCCCACTCAATCTCAGATCTGCGGCTAATGAGAAAGTCTCCAAAGTGAGAATTTATTGTAATGCTCATAAAATTTAAACCACTTGAGCTACATATCTGAAATTTCTCGAGGTGCTTACGCATTATGTCTACTTCAAATGTGCTAAAGGACAAGTCTATATGGTAATGGACAAATAAATTATGCAGCATAAGGTGGGTGTCATTTTTTGCGTCACCCTTGTACATGATGAACGTCATCCAAATATATCCTATTTTAAGAAAATACACAAATTAACAATGTTTGGTCATCAACTGTTTCAATTTTGCTGGAGTTCTAATGAGATTGTGTGAGACTGGACCCAAAGCTATCCTATTTACACTGTAGAACTACTCCATAGTCAACTTTATTAGACCACAAGAATAATATTACGTCATAGTCAGTGCTCTCTCATGTTAAATCTTTTTGACACTATGCCTGACACATATTCACTGTACCCTCCACTGTCCACTATTCACAAAACAGCCCCATTTTAATCCACTATGTTATAGAAGCGTCTGCAGTCTCCTTTGCCTTCAAACTAATCATCAAACTAGACAACACTGAGCAACGCCGAAGCGTAGCAAATCCCATCGAACAGCCATTTTACAAAATCCTTCTTCTTTTTCAGTTATAGCAAAAATTCATCATTTTAAAAATGGTCGCTCACTAGCCAAGAGTAATATATGTTTCTAAGTAGGCACATATACAATTTCAGCAAAATCACACACACAAACATGTAAATGGTGGCCATTTTTCAAAATGGCTGCCTACTACCTAAAGTGTCATAAAACAGTGTGCCATGCTTATGAGTATTCACATATCAAATATGAACAAAATCGCTCCACTACTTTTGAAGTTACAGCAAAAATTGTAAAGTAGCGTGTAAAAGCCGCCATTTTTCAAGATGGCTGCCATGTGTTTCTTAAATATCTACATTTCTTGCTTTATCAATGTCCTATATAATTTTTTTACATTTTAAACACATTGCTATTACAGTTTTATATATTGTACCTAAATTACTGTAAAATCGGCACTAAAATGACCGCCATTTTGAAACGAGTGGCCATTTTGAAAATCGGCTTTCGAGCAGAACTTCTACTCTCAAAACAAAATCGGGCAAACGGTATTTGAGTTATCCCCCGGACAGACGGATGTACGGAAGGAAGGACGTACGGACGGAGGCGTTCCCTATATCCCTCCGAATTAGAGAAATGAATTCTCAGATGATAGCTTTAAAATGCTAATGCTAAAGAAATCTTAAGCTTCAGGCAATGTCCACTAAAAAATGTAAATCCTGACAGTGCGCCAGGAAACATGTACAGTATGTAGACAAGACTTTTAATGTTTGCCAAAGTACTTATTACTAAATGCATAATCAAATTTTGCAAATACACTATCTTGTTTGATCCCATCATAATATGGAAGGCGGAAAGTATTTGTGCATGTAGAAGATGTTGGGATATCATCATTGTTGTCATAGAATTCAATGGTTAATCCCGGGTCGAACCCTGTTATGGGTTCCGTTTCAGAGCCTGTTATGAATTTAAGTATCATTGGGATATCAACTGGCCTGTTGCCATCTGAAAATACAAAATATGAAAAGTGAAACACATGTTTATTTTCATTCCAAAAGAGACTTACTTGTAATTCATAAGTTACTATACTAGTAGTAGCAATATTATGTGAAAAGCAAATAAAGTAAATAATTGAGTGAGTACAGTTAACCTGTATTGATAAATAGAGGACACTTTGATAATTTTGTTTAAACGAGACCTCTTTAAAGCACTTATATTTATTCCATATACTGTAATCAGAAGATGTAAGTCAGACTTAGTGTTTTATACTTCTAATTAGCATTACTTGCGCTTGCATGTACAACAAGGCATTAACATGCAAAATGTCACCACCTGCCATTCAGCTATTTGTGATAGACACAAACTGCCGAACACTGAACACCAACCACCGAACACCATCCACAAAAAAGTTGGAGACCATAACAATATGTCATCACTTTGGGTGCTGACATAAAAATGAAAAATAGAAGATAATTATCAAAAATTGTTATTTACGCTGTACTTCTATTAAGTATTTGTTGAACATTCGAAATATTTTCTCTTCTTTTATTTTACTGTTGGTTCCCGCTTCGGAAAACACAGGTTTTACGAGACTCTTCAACTTGCGCATTGTCATGACTGCCTGGGTTCCTGGGCGAAGCAGATACCGCATAACGGGCTTCTTCCTTACAAGCTAAAACAAAATGATTGAAGTACAGTTAGAGGTTTCAATGAATGCAAGTGGCAAATTAATATAACATTTGGATTTGTAAGAAAAGTTTTTATCTTATGCTACAAGTGCATGCAACCATATTGTAATATATCCTTACGATTCTCAGAAAACCCATCTGACATTGTAATCAAAGTCTAGCTACAGATGCTGCCGTTTTAACATTTTTGAGAACAAGTTCCTGAATTATTGCACAAACACACAAATACATGTAGATGAAAAAATAGATGGATTGATGGGTACTCAAATAAATGGATTGATGGGTACTCTCTCTGAACTTTGTTGGGTTTAAATATATATTTACCTCAAGCACACCATACATGTTCATTCCTCTTGAAAACTCTCGCTCTCCTCCATTTAGTTCTAAGCTTTCCTTATTTAAGAGTCTATCCATCTGCCCCTCTGCCAGGAAGTTGACAGGTGGTCCCTCAAAAAGCAATGCCATAGCTTAAATTAAAAAAAATATTTCATTTATTTTCTTCAAAGAAAACATTTATGACCCCTACATATTTTTAGCTTTCATTTGAATCTAATGGAAAGTACAAAGGCTACTTCATATCAAAGATCAGAGTGACGAAATGACGAAAACTATTCAACTTATTTTGAAGCGGAAGTCAATACTCTAAAACGTTTTTAGAAAAGTTTTTCCATTTAAAATGTCTTTGGAAATTTGAAAATGCCTGGTGAAAAAAATTATGTCCAGCCAAAATGTCTGACAACGGATTAGTCCTTAAGGCAAGCACTGGATGGGATAATTAACTTTAGAAGCAAAAATTAAAGAGCCCATAGGCCTAATATTAGTTTAGACAGCTACTCACCAACAGCAACACCAGCAGCAAAATATCCTATGTGTTCTCTTTCACTAGTACTGATCCAGCACTCATTGTTGATCACATTTAGGAATGGTGAATCATCGCCTTTGATGTACCTGCAATAATTTATCTTCGTGAATCTTCAATAAGTTTAAATAATGCATTATGTACCATTCAAATGTTTGCATGAGACACCCCACAAAAGGGTAGAAAATTATCACAGTAGCATCCAAGGAGGTGGGATACTGCCATCATACTGTTTCCTGGGAGTAGGAACTTCTGAAATGTGAATTCCTCCTGGGTATTTCATGTATTTCAACTATATTTGACCAGCTATTATTGTTACCAGGATGGGGAATTTAACTCACTTGATTGCTACATAGATGGGGAATTTGGCAGCCCATTTTCTATTTTGTTGAAATCAAGTCTCAGTAAAACCTTTAAATATTACATTATCTAATTCTATATTACAGTATGCTCAATCCACTGTTGTTTTTCAGAAAACCCAAAACAAACAAAATAGTCTGGGAACATAACTTGTACTGGTCTCACCTCCCATATACATCTTAATCCAAGATTTTCTTGGAGGAACATTCATACATACAGCTTTTTGTTTGACCAATTTTATATCTGCATTGAAACTGAATGAAAATCAGATATCATAAAAAATATTATACAGTAGCAAAAAGAAACAAGACACTAGGAAAACAATACTGCACTCTTGAATAGAATAGACAGTTTTTGGAATGAAAAGTCCAAAATGGCTATATTAACATTTACTCAGAATGACCAAAAACTAATCATTACTAGACTTTCAATAAATAATTGAGCTAAAAAATTTAGGTCAAATGGTTTGGCTTGAAACATACAGACAAGACTTTTCAGACGAGATTTTAAGAATGAAAATCCAACCCCTTATGAAAAATCTTGCAAAGGTTACAATATTAATTCCTTCATAATATTTTCACTTGCTCCAAGTTACATAATATAATATAATAATAGTTTAATAATACATAATAGTTTATTCCAATTTTAACATGTTACATACATATAATCATATACAATTTGACGCAAAGCGTATATTGTAGTTCAAAGATCAAAAGTCAATATTTGTAAATACAATTATTTTAATGGAGTGTAGGAATGCAGGAAAAGTGAGATGGTAGAGTCTGCTAGAGTTACATATAATAAATTAATAAGTTGATATAATATGATGTTTAAGTGCTGCCTTGAACATAACTGTACTGACACTGTGCTTAATTTCATTAGGTAGTTTATTATAATATGATGGTCCAATATATTTAAGTGAGTCCCAACCAAACTTAATGCGGTATTTAGGTTGGACTAAAAGGTGTTTAGATCTTGTGTCATGGCCATGTTGGGAAATTTTAAAATAATCTTTAAAAATGTATATAGGAAAGCCAGATGGTATGTTTAAGCATTTATATACAAATGTAGCAACATTTAAATGATAAATATCAAAAATTGTCAAAATGTTTTCTTTTTTGAATAAAGGGGCAGTGTGCTCTCTAAAATGTGAATTTGTAATCAATCTGATACATTTCTTTTGAATAAGATGTATTGGTGTAAGTATGTTCTTTTTTACATGACCCCAAATAATATTGCAATAGTTAATTTGAGAAAGGATTAATGAATGATATACTTTAAGTTTAGAGTCATGATCAAGGATGTCTCTTACTTTATAGAGAATGCCTGTTATTCTTGATATCTTATTAGTAATATGCTGAATGTGCTTTTTCCAATTCAACTTTTCGTCAATAAATACTCCAAGAAAGTTAACACTACTTTCTCTTTTTATTGGCACATTGTCAATATGTATATTTATGTCATGGATTAAATTTCTGCCTGGAGTAAAAATTATGAAATTAGTTTTATCTAAGTTGAGAGATAGTTTGTTAGCTTTAAACCATTGATTAATTGTTTGCAGTTCTTTGTTTAATAGTCTAACTAGTTCATCCATATTACGATTAGATATAAGTAAATTAGTATCATCTGCATATAATACAAATTTGATGAGATTTGAGGTTGAAGTAATATCATTAATGTACATTAAAAACAAAGTCGGTCCAAGTATAGACCCTTGAGGTACACCACATTTAATAATATCTTGATTTGAAAAAGTGTTATTGTAGCAAGTGATCTGTTTTCTGTTTTCTAAGTAGGAAGTGAACCAATTTTTTACATTTCCCCTTAACCCATAAAAATCAATTTTTTCAAGTAGAATTTTGTGATCAACAGTGTCAAATGCCTTGGATAAGTCAAGAAACAGTCCTATGTTAAGTTATTATCATCGAGAGATGTTCTGAGGTTTTCAAGAAAAGTTAAAATTGCCATATAAGTTGATTTGTTTGGTAAAAAACCAAACTGACTTGAGGTCAGTATTTTCTGCTTTATTATGAAATCTATGAGTCTTTTATGCATGAGTTTCTCTAGCACTTTTGAAAAGATGCTAAGAAGAGAAATAGGCCTGTAGTTTGAGAATAAACTAGGTTTTCCCTTTTTGAAAATTGGTGTAATTTTAGCTGTTTTTAGAATATCTGGGAAAATGCCATTTACAAAAGATAAATTGCACAGGTGACTAAGAAGTGGAGCTAATATATGTTTACAATATTTCAAAGCACAGGCCTTAAACCCATCTATTCCCGGAGCCCCATCCTTAAGGTTAGAAATTATCAAGGACATTTCATCTGGATTTATTGGATTTAAAAACATTGAGGTAGGAATGCGATTATTTTTCCTAAGGAACTCATTATGTGAAGTACTACATGAGATTTTACTTGCAAGCCTAGGACCGATATTTGTAAAATATTTATTAAAATTTTCAGCAATTGATTGATTGTCTCTATGAAATACGCCATCATTTTCAAAGAAATCAGTTGAAGAAGCTTTAGTATTTTTTCTTTTTAATATTGAATCAATGACCTTCCATGTGTGCTTTAAATTACCCTTGGCATCATCAATTTGTCGATTAAAATGGGTCTTTTCCGAATTGCGTATCATTGTAGTAAGTGTGTTTTTATAAATTTTATACCTTGTTTTATTTTCTTCTGAAGGATTTTTTAAGAAGGCTTTGTATAATGTACCTTTATGCTTAACTGAAGTAAGGATAGCTGGGGTTAGCCATGGTTTATCAGTATTAATTATACATTTTGTTTTAAGTGTTTTAAGTGGAAAAGTGTCAATATATATTCCTTTGAAAATTCCAAAGAAATGCTCAAAAGCAGAATTAGTATCTTCAATTGAACAAGTGTTTGACCAATCAATTAAAGCCATCTTGTTTTTAAAAATGTTCAAATTATCAGAATTTATGACTCTATAAGTATTGGTTTTTTGAACAAGTGTGTGCAATTGCTTATTTGTAGTAAAAAAGATGGGAAAATGGTCAGAGATGTCAGAAATAATGATTCCAGATTGTTTAATGTTGTCAATTTTGTTGGTGAATATATTGTCAATTAAAGTCGCTGATGTAGCTGTGACTCTAGTTGGTTTAAAAATAAGTGGATTAAGACCATGTGTTGTTATTATGTTTAGAAAACGTTCAGATTGAGTATGATTCTCCAATTTTAAAAGATCAATGTTAAAGTCTCCCATTAAATAAACATCTTTGTTCTCACTGGTTAAGTTGGTCATAAAAACTTCAAGAGAGTTATTAAAATCAATCATGTTAATATTTGGAGGTTTATAGCATACTGAGACGATGATATTTCTAGCATTATCCTGTGGTAATTCAACTGACAAAATATCACAGTTTGGCATAATAAATGATAAATCAGGTCTCTCAATATACATAGAAGAAGCAGAAACATATAATGCCACGCCCCTTCCTCGAACTTCTCTTGATTTAAAAAGGCCAGTATATCCATTAATTGGATAGAAAGTTTCATCTTGCTTAGAGAGCCAAGTTTCACTTAATGCAATAATTTTGAATTTATGTGACATGAGGGCTAATAAATTATCTAACTTCCAGTTATTTTTTTTTCATACTTCTCATGTTAAGATGGATACAAGAGAGATTGGGATCATTTGGCGTGTCGGAATTAATATTTTCCAGTGTCTTATAATTACAGTGCTCAACTAATGATGACACATTATCATTGGTAGGAATATTATTGAACTTGTCTTCTTCTTGGGGATCAAAAAGCATATTTTCAAAGTCATAAGTTGTCACATACATTATATCTATTGAGAGAATATTACCTTATTAAATCTGTAAGAAGTTCTCGACGTGGCCCACCAAGATCTTTGGCATTTTCACCATCGTACATCACCTCTATTCTCTGCCTAAAGTGTGTAGGAGGCCATGTTCGCACTTGCTCATCAAAATCATCAAAAATGATTTTCCCATCATCTCCAGTCAATCTAGTCACACATATTAGAGCATCTGTCTCTTTGCCTCTATCGAATCCATTGTCATCCATATTGTTCATTTCATCTCCCTTGAGAATCATGATACGGTACGATTTCAACACAATCACTGGATTTATTTCATTTTTCCTGAAATAAAGCATTATTGAATGTTATTAAAGAGATTTTGCAACTCACTTATAGCATGTTTATTATTCCCAAATAACGTATAACTTTTGATGCGTTTTATTATGTCATCATTTATTGGGCAGCTCTATACGTCCATAAGTGTGATATTCTTACATAGACAACGATTTATAAGAATATCACACTATGTACTTACAGACCTGCGCAATTCATGTAAATGATGACGTAATCAAACGCTTCATAAGTTATACACAAGGCATTAACATGACAAAATGTGACCACCTAAAAAAATTTGGTAAATTTAAAACAAGTTGGAAGGCCTTTTTGCCCTTGAGAAGGTCAATGAAGGTCAGATCTAAAATCTTAAATCAGATTTGAGCTTCTGAGATCTTGTAGATGATTTTGAAAACAAAATTTAGTCAAATGCTGATTTTGAAAACAAAATTTAGTCAATTTGAAGCAAGTTGAAAAAAGACCTTTTTGACCTTTTTTGACCTAGAGAAGGTCATTGAAGGTCAAATCTAAAATCAGATATGAACTTCTGAGAACTTGTAGATGATTCAGAAAAAATTGAAGTCAGTCTAAACAGTACCGGAGTTTCTTGCGAATAGGCCCATGGGCGTTTATTTGAAAGAGGGGTGAATGAAAAAGTTTTTTTCCCTCTTTATAAAGGCCCATGGGCGTTTATTAAAAATGATTTCAAATAAACGCCCAGTGGGCGAATTATTCGAGAAAAGGAATGAAATTGCGAACAGTACATATGTAAGGTAATAGGTGATTACTGTCATTCTAGTACAAATAATTAATAAAAATATGACAAGAGGTTACATATTGGTCAACGTTCTTGCCCGCGTTCATGATACTAGTGCATGAGTATGAAGGACATGTGTCATATTTGCGATCTATAATATCCCTCGACATAAACGCCCACTGGCTTGGGAGAGCTATTTTCCCTCTAAATAAACGCCCACCCCCCTTGGAAAAATGTTTTTTCCCTCTTAATAAAGGCCCATGTGCGTTTATTAAAAATTCTTTCAAATAAACGCCCAGTGCAAAATAAACGCCCGTGGGCCTATTCGCGAGAAACTCCGGTATTTGTTAAGTTATTGGAAGTTGTAAGAATCTGTTACAGACTCCAACCACCAACCGCCATCACAAAAAAACGGAGACCATAACAATATGTCACCCCTTTTTGGTGGTGACATAATTAGACGGGAATAATATAAGTGAGTTATAAGTGAGTTGCGAAATCTCTATTATCATGGCAGTTCCATTATAGATATTATAAGAGGCAGTGAAAATGTCTTTCATCAATCATTTTATTTAAAAAATCAACAATGTTGATAGAATGACTGACCAATCAATGTATAGTCAATCCCATGGGCTTGTTTTGTCAGCCAAAAGTGATATAATGGTCTTCTCGAAATGCTGCCTAAATATGGGTTATTGGATTTTAATCTCACCTTGACTGAAAGCACATTCACTTAACTCCTATAGATGTAAATGATGGGAACTACTGCCATTTTTATGCCCTATACTGTCAACCTGATAAACACTAACCTCATTGTGAAACCATGGCCATAGCCACTACTAGCCAGGCATAAGGCAGGTGAGGCAACTGCCTCGCCAAAATTTAATAGAAAAATATCAATTCAGACATTTGTTTTGAATTGAAGTTGTGAAAATGAACTCTTTTTATCTTTATAGTGTTATTTCGCTAGTGCCTCAAATTTGCCTCGCCAAATAAAATTTGCCTCGTCAAATTTAAGATCCTGGCTATGCCTCTGAAAAGCTCCAATATGTTCATCTTTTTATGTTTAAATGAGAATCATGGTTTTGTGATCATACTGTATATTAAATATACAAAACACAAAATCCATGGTCATTCTTGCTCTGTGGGGCTTTATTTCCTCAAATATACAAACTAGAAAACAGCAACTTCACCGAGTAGCAAATCCCACCAAACAAAACATGTCTCGATAAATAGCAGCCCTCTTGAACAGAGCTCCCTTATCCCCATGCATCAACCAGTATTTGAGTTATCTCCTGGACAAACAGATGGACGGACGGACAGACGGCTTTCCTATATCCCCTCGAACTTTGTTCGGTGGGATAATTACCAAATATATTTCTGTCTTTAAAGGAAGTCTGCTCTACTTACATGTTGAATATAAAATCCTCCATCTCTTCTTTTGAAAGGCAATAGTCCATCCTACAAGGTAAAAAGTTATAAATGTTACTGATTGTATTGTATAGTATTCTTATAAGACTCTAACTGTCTAATATAAGACAGTTACAATACAATGTTGTTCGAAATGCTTGTATAATGTTGTATCTTTCAAATTGTTTTCAGTACCAAGCCTATAAGGGGACCTTTTTTGGTTAAGTCTAGGTTTGCTAAATCCATACTGAAATTACATTTTTGGTTCACCATTCTGAGCACTTTTCAAGTGATTTTGGGCATTTTTGGGCCAAAGTTGTCAAAAGTGAACCCCCCTTGAATTTTTAAAAAGCAACCCCCCCCTTTGGCAAATCCTGGCTACGGGCCTGTACATGTATGTATATGTGGGTTAATCTAAGGTAATGCTCATCATAAACCTACTGCCACTCATCAGAATACATGTATTTGTGGATTTGTTTTAAGTGAAGATTCATATGAGGGTCCTGTTGAGAGGTTCACTCCTAAATAATACTTTCTAATGACACTGAATGAACTTACTGTATATCACTGGCACCTTCAACTGCCTTTCTGATGGTATCCTCATTCCTGAAAATTCAACAAATGCTTCATTAAATAACAGCTTTTCTACAACTGTTTCATTTTTTAAAAATCTTTCTAATCAAGAGATGTACACATTATGGCTGGATAACTGAGAGAGTCGAAGATGTGCTTGGCAAATCCAGTAAACCCAGCTTCAGGAAACCAGGTTTACTGTTTGTTTCTGTTGACACCTGTGCAAAACTGCATTCGTAATCCATACCACAATGAACAGGAGGTTAACAGTCAAACCCAGGTTTGCTAGTCCCTTATTAGATTTTCGTATCACAGACCAGGGTTCGAGGCTATTCCAGGCCATAAAATATAAAAGAATCGCTTAATCAGAAAATTGTTTGTGTTATCTACCAAGACATTAAACAAATATGAAATAGTACTTATTATGAGTGGTCTAAAATAGGCAGAGTTAGAAGACCCCTTATACTCATTCTGTCTCTATTTCTACATTAGATAATGGAAGAGGAGTCCCCTTTGCATTTGTTCGACTTCGCCTCTTAAAAGAGAGCTTTGTCTTTGGAATTTATAACAAGACTCTGCACGCAGGGGAGAAGTCGAAAAATCCCAGAATTCAAGATTGGACCCTGTTTTCATATAAAGATGACATGGTTTTTTGCAAAGGTAAATTTGGAGAGCAGCAAACCTGGTTTTGAGGGTGCAATCTATGCCAATGAGTGCTTCTGGGATAAATGGACAAAAATTGGATGGATCAAATACTGTACGATTGAATGGACCGATTACTTTTAAAATCTTATTCAAATCTTTGCTCCTAACTATTTCTGTTAGATAACAATGCTTTCTAATGAACTTACTGTATTTCACTGGCAGCTTCAACTGTCTTTCTGATGGTATCCCCTTTCCTGAAAATTCAAACAAATGCTTAAATATTTTCTGCCACGTTTTGTTAACATATCTACAGGTAAACTAAAATTAATTAATACTTTTTACCAATGGTTCTGGGTTTATTATTCTAGACCTGATTACTTTTGGGCATGCTTTGTAAACTGTAAGATGACTGGCTAAATGTGGAAATTTGCATTGGATTACAGATTTTTCTAGTTGATCTTACTCCATCCCATAATAATAAAGTGGCTCAGCCTGTAACACAATATACACCTGAACTGAAAACACCAAAATTAACTGAAACTTTTCACAATATTCTCTCAAAATTGCACCATCAAGTTCTAACAAGGCATTAACATGACAAAATGTCACCACCTTGTTGCTCACAATATTATGTGTTCAAGTCTTTTTGGCGGTGACTAAAAACATTCTTTTCTGTAAATGTCTGAAAAATTGGTATAACAATAAAAGAAAAAGGCAAATATGTATTCAGGCAGTTAGAGCATTTAGACATATGGAGTTCTAAGTATGGATTATTACTTTTGATACTGCATGCGCATATAGTGCATGTATGTACTTACGATGTCGTAATGTCTGCACTCGAACCATTGAGATCCTCTTCATCAGTCATTGCTGAGCTAAAATGAAAATTTAAAGAGGTGTCATTTTTATACCAATTCTCATATTCTTTGATGTTAGGGTACTATTCTTTGTTTTATACCATTCTAAGTGTCTTCTTTGCACCTCAATTTAATTTTCAAAAATTGGGAAAATCTAATTTAGCACTAAAATTGTCAAATTCAAGATCCACCCCTGCAAATCACTCTGTTATGTCTCTTTTGAGACTTAATATTAATGAAGAGTCTCATCTGAATTCCCCATGGAAAAAATGACTATTTTAGAGGGAATCTGCATTGGCATTAATTTTATCCATGTAGTTTTGATCAGGGAGGTGGTACTCTTTAAATTCTGAAGGATATGGAGTGAAGCATTCCACGTTTAAAATGCCTCATTCCTCATTTCTTGGATTGCTCCCATGACATATTTCCTTCATCAGAAGTTTGAAAACTGATTCCACTGAGCTTTTGGTTATGAGGATGGCCTTATGTCCTAGGGCATTTTCCCAGTGAAGGCTGTAAGAAT
Organism: Owenia fusiformis; assembly: GCA_903813345.2. Taxonomy (NCBI): domain Eukaryota; kingdom Metazoa; phylum Annelida; class Polychaeta; order Sabellida; family Oweniidae; genus Owenia; species Owenia fusiformis. Next base: position 11,980,955 of record CAIIXF020000012.1, read on the forward strand.
CATCTATCCCAGTCATGTAATTGCTACTGTGGTGCTTTCTCAGAAAATAAAATAATTGACTAAATATTGTCTGAGATTATATATGATCCTACATTGAATCACTGACATTAGATTCCCATGGTAAAATGAAATAAATAGATAATTATATTGAATTATCAAGTCCAGAACCAATCAAATAGTAGAAGCTTTAATCTTGAGGTATTAACTAAATAATGTTTGGGGAACATCTGTGCCAAGTTTCAAGAAGATTGGTCTAGTAGTGACATTACTTCTGGATCACCTTGTATGTTGTTATTTATAGAATATTAATTACCTGAATGGGTAGCGAGTCTTCATCACTTCAATATCACTATTGCTGTCACTGTCACTTTCTTCATCATTCACTGGAATACACTTGCAAAAAAGTCTTATCTGTCCTGGTATTAATTTAGCATCCAGATATTTTCGTAATGAAAAAACACCATCCACTGCATCCTCTACACTTCGCCCAGTAATGTCTGTCAGTGTTAGATTATAACAGTTTACATTTCCAATCATTATATTTAGACCCTTGGGAAATAATGCAGCTTTCACCTGTTGAAGAATATCATGGTAAGAGTCTTGTGTTCCACAAGTTAGCTGAATAAAGTTTTTATCTCCTAATGGAGACTTCACTAATGTAAGCTTTGACTTTTCTGATGCGGAGGCTACATAAAGACCAAACTGTACCACTCTCGAACTTTTCAACGGTCTTCCCATTTTTTCAGTTTTGGATTGTGTGCTGCTCATCATCATCTTCAGCAACTTTTGTCGCCTATCATCTGGAAAGTAGGATACATACTTTTACCACAAAGAATAACTTATTTTAGCTTTATTAAAGGTCATTTATTCTTTACTAGTTATGAATACTATGGGGACGGTTAGGGGACAATGACCCATGAATTAAACATTAATTTACATGATCAGTTCACTTTCACAAGTAATGGTGATTTAAAGTACTGACCCTCAGAACCCTAAATACTCCAAACTTATTGGTGCAAAATAATTCAAGTATAAAACATTAATGTTCATGACCAGTTCACTTTTGGATGCTTGTAACCTAATTCAAGTGCAGCATAATGTTTTACTTATTCTCTTTATTTGATTGATATTAAGTAAATAGCAGGAGCACTTGGCCATGTAAATAGTGTTGTTGGGTTAGGTCAATATTTCACTGTTCGTCAAAAAACGTAATTGATTTAGCAAGGTTTTAACCCCCCTCGAGCCTCCCCCTTCTCACAAAAGTCAAAATGTTGTTTCGTGTACAGTGTTAAAGAATCAAAATGTTGATTTGCATGCAGTGTACAAGTACAACCCCAGCACACAATATCTGCTTCTGCTATAAACACATATCAAATTCTCTATCATATCTGTTGTATATTAAATGATCATACCATTGCAGAAGATGAAACTCTGAAATCAATGTCTGTCACCTAATTAAACAAGGCATTAACATGGCAAAATGTCACCACCTAAAAAATTGGTTAATTTAAAGCAAGTTGAAAAAAGACCGTTTTGACCTTGGGAAGGTCATTGAAGGTCAAATCTGAAATCTTAAGTCAGATTTGAGCTTCTGAGGTCTTGTAGATGACTTTGAAATTTTGAAGCAAGTTAAAAAAAGACCTTTTTGACATTAAGAACTTTATTGAAGGTCAAATCTCAAATCTAAAGTCAGATTTGAACTTCTGAGAACTTGTATATGATTTAGAAAACAATTTAAGTCAGTCTAAACAGTATTTGTTAAGTTATTGGAAGTTGTAAGAATCTGTTACAGACTCCAACCACCAACCGCCATCACAAAAAAACGGAGACCATAACAATATGTCAACACTTTTTGGTGGTGTCATAACAGGGATTTACACCCTCCCCCCTTACATAATTAATTACGTTTTTTGACGCACACTGAAACATTGACCTGACCTCTTAAGCAATTTAAAGTACTCGCAACCTTGAATACTCCAAACTGGTGCAAAATACTTCTTGTATTTAAAACATACATGATCAGTTCACTTTGGTATGCATAACAATTTTTAAATCATAGGGTTGAAGGATTGTATCAGATTAGCCATTGGTATATTCGCTAGAAAATCAACTAGTATTGATGTAATATTGTAAACATATACATGTTGGTAATAGCACAATCAGTTCAAGTTATTACCTGATTACAGCAGTAATATATTTTAAAGATCTCAAATGAAATGATTTAAAGTAAACACTCAGAAACCTAAATACTCCATACTGGTGCAAAATAGATCACATATTTTAACATTTGTTTACATGATCAGTTCACTTTTGGAAGCATGTAATCTAATTTCAGAGCAGTTTAATGTGTTACCAATGATCATTAGTCTTATGATGGTAACAGATATCTATCATATCTGGAGCGTGTGGCAATGTACAGAGTATCTAAGTGATGGTGAATTGAAGTACTCACAACCCTCAAGTTCCGAACTGGTGCAAAATATTTCACATCAATTTACATGATCAGTTTCCCTTTCAATATGTAACACTAGATCTGATTATATCTCTTAAACATCTCAAACATACTCAGAACCCTAAATACTCCATACTGGTGCAAAATAATTCAAATATTTAACATTAATTTACATGACCAGTTCACTTTTGGAAGCATGTAACCCAATTTCAGAGCAGCTGTTGCAGCATGTTGATAAATAGATAGCTGGAGCACATTTCTTGAATTTAACATGTAATATAAATAAGTAAGAAAATCTATTGCAAGGGCGGAATTGCTTGATTGCTATGTTATTTCAAGGATACACGTTTTTAAAAAGGGCTAACTATGCTACAGAAGCCAAATAGCTGGCAGTTGAGCCCAAGTTTTTATAGAATGAACATCAAAGTTATGAATTGATGCTATGGTATTTTATGAAATTATAACTCAGATAGAATTTAGTTCTTTTCAAAGGATATGATATAGATTCAGTCAATGTGCACATTTAAATATAGGTCATAAGTTAGTTAGGATAAGTTAAAAAGCATTACAAAAGTCCAAACAAAGATAGAAGAATTCAAAACACAGACAAAGGAATTTACCTTGTCCCAGTTCTACTACAAGGAGACAACATAGATGGTACAGGTAATATTACATATATGTAACACCACTTTACATGTTGATCAGTAGGTGTAATGTGATATATTTTAAACATCTCAAACACACAGATTTAAAGTACATACTCAAAATCCTAAATACTCCATACTGGTGCAAAATATGTAATAGTCATGTAATTCAGTATTTGTTAATATGACTAGTCCACTTTCGGAAGCATGTAACCTATTAGCCTACATGCAAGTAGAAATAATCTTGATTTACATCATTAAATATTCAAAATTCAGTCGATGTGATACCATATTGAAATCTACATGTGGTAACAAAAACAGTTAATCAACTTTCAAAATTTAATTTTCTTTGAAAATGTGACTTCTAGGTCGGGGAGATTCCCCATAGAGCCCATGTTATAAAATCACAAAAAGTGAATGATGTCTTTTCATTTAGTGGACAGATAGTGGACAGATAATATTTTGCTTTACTTGACATTTTTTTCATTTGTATAACTATCAGATACATAAGGGTTATATGAAAATTATTCGACCAGAACAGATGGATATTTAAGTTTAAGGGCACTTTCTGCTATACCTGCCATGCTATTTACGCCGAATTAGCCACCTGGTGGTGAAACTGGTTACTAGTTATTACTACCTACTTGCATCTGGGTAATTCCAGTGCAGCATAATGTGAAACTAATACTCCATTAGTTTAATTATGGTAAATAATTACACAGAGTACACAGCCATTTAAAAAGTACTTGAGCAAAGATGGTTCAAAGTACCCAAACCCCCAATTACTCCAAACTGGTGAATGGTGCAAAATAATACACTCATTTGACATTGATTATAAACAAATACTTCTATACAAATTATAAAAGTGCTACTGTTAAAAGTGTACAGTGTACCTGTATATCCAAATAAATAATAAATACCTGAAGACACACTACCACTACTAGTGCCTGGACTGGTATTTGGTGTTGGTTGGCATTTTACACCACAGTGACAGCAAAAGTTTCCCACAGCTGGTTTCCCACAGCCAGTGCAAAACATGTCTGTAAAACAAAAATTTCATTAATCTGAGAATAGTGGTAGTTTAGAAAATACATCACCAATAAAATGCATGATGGGGCTCCCGTAGGATAATTGCAGCATGCACAATTTACCTATTTCTAATCACATTTCCACATATATGCGAATATGCTCACTATTTCTTTGCATTATTTAGGACCATAGACGAGAAAACCCTGTTTCGAAATCTGAGGGGGCCCCCGATTGAAATCGTGAAAAACTTTGCAAATTTAATCACTTATTCTGGACGTTTTAATTCAAACGGTTTAATATCTTAAAATAAAATAATGTCAGCAGATGTGGTTGTCACAAATCGAGCTAATTTAAAGTTTAAATGTCATTGGAGATAAAGTTTCTTATTTGTGTCATGGAAAATCCTGAACTTCCAGATTGGGATTTACCAAATTAAATAAACGGCTTTATTAGATTCTAGCCACATTTACAATTTTACCGGCAATCATCTAAATGATTGATTTAACTTCTGGTATCAGTAAAACCCTAAATCATTCGAAATTCAAATGTAATTGGTCGTAATTGGCATCCATGGTATTGCCAAAACAAGATGGCTGCAGGTCCAGATAGAATTCAAAATGGAGGGAGTTTGTATTAATTCACGGTATTTGTTTGTGAATTAAAGCTAATGATGGTCTGTGTAAAATTTAATTAATGTGTATACAGTATGCACAAAAGTTGAACAAAGGGTCGATCAGACTCAATCTTACTTGAGTGTGATAATTGGTTACGTAACAAAGCTTTACTGCATGGTCATGGTGTATTCTACTCTATTTTTATGCATGCTTCCAGGCCTATGCTGCTTATACTGCATGTTTACTAGTATTTTAGAAAATGTGAATAAAAATTGGTAATTTAAAATTGTATATGTTGTATTTACCCTTCAGGAACCCCAAAATGCATTTTATTAGTGATGTATTTTCTAAACTACCGAGAATGGTACATCCTTCCAAGCATGTATTAGTACCATAAATTAAAGTATAAATGTCATTGGTCATTTCAAAATATATGGTACATTGTCATCATAGCCAGTCAATTATACTTTACATGGCAAATGTAAATTTTGCCTAATCACCGGTAAATTATATCAATTCATTCAACTCACTTAATCATCAATTCACACATAGCTAGGCAAAGTGTGTCAGATTCCAGCCAATCCGAACAGAGTATTTTTACATGACAGCAGTGCATGAAATAATCAACAATAACGCATTTGTTGTGTATAGGTCACCAGTATGATATTCACCCGGTCCTGGGGTAACACCTACTGGTGCACTGATATGCTGCATGGTGAAATGTGTCTATAGGCAAAGGCAACGCAAGACAAAATATTTTGGAAAATATTCAATCAGACATTCTTTTTTCAGACCCAATGTCATATTTGGATAAGATTTACAATTCCTGTGATCGTGCCACATATAACGCCACGCGATTACGTGTTGATTTTAAACTGAATTTGCAATGAAAACGATCGAAGATCTTTTTTTTTTTTTTTTTTTTTTTTTTTTTTTTCGAAGATCTGGTACTTTCATTTCTCACATGTTTGATAGCGGGTCATTAACTCTTAGCCTATTATCCATGTCTTATTTTTCACAAAAAAAACTCAGAGGAACCCCGCAGAATTCCAGCAGAATTGGCTTTTTTCTTTGCAGAATTCACTAATTTCACTTGCAGAATTCAGTATTTTAACTCACGGAAAACTGGGGGGAGTGCCCTAGGCCCGGGAGGTTCACTGTATACAAAATTCAGCGGGTTCCTAGGCTGAACCCTCAAATATGATCAATATGTTCCCATACCAATCTGTTAAATTTCAATGTGTTCCCATACTGACAAAAATAATGCCCCAAAGCACACCAAATGTCCAAATATAAGACCATTGCCATACCACATGTCCAGATGTAAGACTAAGGCCATTTAAAATGTCTAAAGCCCCGAGAAGAAGGCAGATCTTTGAGGAAAACGATCCAAAACAACCTCAAACTAGAAAACTGCAACTCCGCGAAGTAGCAAATCCCAACGAACAATATATCAATTACCAAATTAATTCCAATCAGTCATAGAATTGAAAAATTTAGATTTTATGATTGCGAATTCCTGAAAGGCAGCCATTTTGAATTTTCTGAGGTACAAATCTGAAAAATAATACCATAATTGTGATCTACTCTAAAATTCCTTCAATTTGAGTATAATATAGGCATACTTTGAAGGGATCGCAAAATTATTGCGAAATCCAACATTAGGCGGCCATTTTGAATTTCACGAGGTCTGAATCTGAAAAAAGATACAATCAACTCTAAATTGCCTTTCATTTGAGTATAATAAAGCTATACTTCAGAAATACCTCAAAATTAACGAATATTTCTGTTTTCCTGACCCCCCATACACGGCCCCAGGGGGTCAGCATGAAAAACAAGGAATATATGTGAAATAAATAGATGTTGTGAATATACTACCAAAATTTCAAACAAAAATATTTATTACTTTGGTTTCGAATGAAAAATTCATGATTTTTACGAAAAAGTCTAGTCATTTTTAAAGCGGCGGCCATCATGGAAAATTTTTTTTTGGGTAAAACTATTCACCAATATACATCGTTCCACCAAATATGAAGAAAATCCGTCAACTGGTATTTGAGTTATCTTCCGGACGGACGGACGGACGGACTGACAGACGGAGGGCTTCACTATATCCCTACAGAACTTCGTTCGTTGGGATAATTAAGGATATGTGTAACTACTAGACCAATGCCATACACAAGTGAGAGGCAATGTATTTTCCATGACCATTCTCATACCAGGAGTGGAAAAATCTGACCATTGCCATACCTCAAATCATAATTTAGGGGGCATTCTCATTCCAGATCCTAAAAATTGGGTCCATTGCCATACCAAATGTCAAAAAAGGGACCCCACATGAGCCGAGGATCCCCCCCGTCAAGGTTTATATACAGTCAACACCCCAGGCTAGGAGCCCTGGCCCTGTGTCTAGTATTCAGTCAGTGAAACCCCTGCTCTAGCTAACCATCCCATTAAAAAAAATCAGGGTGATCAACTTTGGCCAAAAATCACTTGAACTGAGTTCTAAATTGTTGAAAAACTGCATGATTTTGAATGAATTTTTGTCCAGGCCGGTCTGAGGGGGGGTGATGCACACGTGGTTCACGTCATGTCTGGCTTTTGAATGGTTTATCTGTAAAGTGCAACATCTACGTTATTTTGAACAAACAGATTGCCTTACAAAGGTAAAATATATAAAAGATAGTCCACTAGTATAGACAACTAGGCCTACATATACTCACTTTTCTGCTTGACAATTCCCGCTTCCTTCACTTCCGTTAATTTCAACCGTGACACGCCACATAAAGTTTTCCTTTACAGAAGACTTTTAAAAAATTTCAGACTTATCTAAAAATCTGAACTGACTTATGAATTTCCAAAATCAGTTTTGCAAAAAAAAATTGCAAAAATATTTCTAAAAAATTATTATAATTTCTATAAATCATTTTACATTTACATATTTGATTTTTGAAATCCTAAAATAGAGTCTAAAGTTTTAAGGATTTTCTAAAAGTGTTTTTAAATCTTTAAATTGATTTTTAAATCAATTTATTTAATTTTTTTATATATATTTTGAAATTAAAAAATTAAATTTTCAAATTACAAAAGTTACTTCAATTTTTATTAAAGTTTTTGAATTTTAAATAAGTGTTTTGCGAGTTTTCAAAAGTTATTTATGATTTTAAAAAACTATTTACATTTTTATTTAAGTTTTTAAATTTTCAATAAGTATTATGTGAGTTTTTATAAGTTAATTATGATTTTAAAAAACTATTTTTATTTTTATTAAAGTTTTTAAATTTTCAATAAGTATTTTGTGAGTTTTTAAAAGTTAATTATGATTTTCAAAAATAGAAATGAAAAAATGTCCCTTTTAAAGCTTCGTAGATAACAGTCATTGTCGTTTGAAAATTGCAACACTGCAAAAATTGCGTTTATTTCGATTCTACACTTTACACGCTAAATAATAGATACAGGGTGGGCCAAAAACGTCCAGATATTATATTTTGATACGAAATTTTTGAAAATGTTTGAATATGCATCAATTTCAATGAAAATTTCGCAGGATATGTTGGAATAAATTCCACAATCTTTCCTAAAATGGGGTAAATGGATCTCTATTGGTTTTCGAATAATAAAAACAACTTACAGAGACACTAAGGGTCTATCAAAAAATTCGGGATGTTATCGAAGCAACAATTACAATTACAATTGAAACAAATTGATTCCATAATGTGGTACAGAAAAAGATAACAAGCCGTTGTTACTCAAGTGCTCTGTCCATGTATTGTGCCAATGATTCGTAATCAGAGCCGCTAATGGTAGTAAAGAAATAATACATTGAAGTCCATGAAAAATAAAAAGTTACTACTAACATACATGGTTTCAGTTAAACCAACATTTTTACCTCACTGAAAGAGCCCATTTCCTTCCGTCGACCGGTAAAGAGTATAATTTGGGCCTCGGGGCTAATAACAAAGCTCCATCGGATATCCAGTTTAATGTAAATGGTATTAAAATTACGGCTATTGGGACGAGTGGTTAAAGATAATGAAGTTCGATATGTTTTATCAAACTTTATTTGCATTTACATCATGTTACGTCTAAAATTACATACAACTAAACTGACAGTTACTCAATATATACTTTATTCATAAAGTAGCCAATCAAAACACTCATTAAAAAAGTTATGTCACATGTTATTCTTTTTCTTAACAATCTATGGCTATTTTTGGAGTTTGGACAATTCTAACGGCAAGTTTCTATACCTAGATATTAGATGATTCACAGTGGCTGTCTTGGGTATTTATATCATTATGCGATCGCGACTTGGAAGAGTTTCCATTATTAAATAGTTAACTCTTCTAATATCATTATGTAAATATTTGTTGAAGATTTGAATCGATTTGAATAAACTCTTATATTATTTGACAGATCTATTGTAATTTAGTTTACGCGATTAATTTACTCATAAATGTCACTGCGTTCTATAACAATACTACTTTTAATTAATTGGTGTAATGTTATGAGACTAGAGTTGACATTGAATTACCCCTTGGATCATTTGTCTTGTAAGTTTATTTGTGTATGACTTTTGAAATACCATGTCAAATAAGATAAATATTTCGTACTCCTTTAGCAACCAAAGTGATTAACTATTTATATCAATTTATCATTATACATGGTTTCGCTATTCTTGCTGCTATTATACATCACGACATGCACGAAGTGAGTATTAAGGTGGTAAGAAAGTCACGAAGAAGGGATGGAAAGATATTTGGTTGAGCAGATGACTGGATAACCGACTTCTCAAACCGAATAAAACCGCACAGTAACTGCAGGTTACGGACATTTTTGTTTGTTTTGGAGCACACGATACTGCATATACCTAATTACTCAGAGTAGGTAGTTACCAGTTTCGCCACCAGGTGGCTGCCTCGGGGGAAAACTCTTTTCTATATGTACTTTTACATGTAGATTCGAAATATGACATCAGTTTGACTATCAAATTGATTTTAGAGGTATTTAATATGTACAGACAGGGAATACGGCAAATTTCATGTCAAACCACAAGGAGGATTGGCTCCCAGAATGCAACATCGATATTCTGTCCCATTTGTGGGCATGTTGTAATTCGTGAATTTTCTTATTTCCTTACGAAAAATTCCAAAACTCACAAGAAATAATCGAGACGAATCTATTGGACTATTTATTTTGAATTTATCGTCGGTTATAATTTCAGAAAATAACTTCATTAAGACGTTTTCATTGTTGGAAAATATCAATTTTCAATCCTATGAGCCAATCCTCCTTGGTCAAACAGTAAACTCTGCAAGTTTTGCACTTTGATTTATTGATTGAAACTTGGCACTGGAAATTATTCAAAAATCCCCGATTATTTGCACAACGTCCGTATTCTAGATTCGAAGTACTGTATGCGGGAATGTATGTGACATACTGACTATCAGAGATTGAATCTGAGAGGTTAATTACATTATCGCAGATATACAATGGCGATGAAACATAATGCAAAATCTTTAAAAACTCCAAAGCAAATATTATCTGAATACACACGAGATACCGTTCCGATAGAGCCTTATCCTTGTCTACACGAAACTCAATGAAATGTCACGTTCCACGTTTCAATCAAAATTGTTTTCTTAGGCCTTCTTTCTTGACTAAACATATGAAAACGATTAGCTCAATCATCGACTCACGGGGCTATAATTTCGATGTTGAACTTGGCGGCACTAACAGATTTTCAAACCACACCCCTGGGACAAATAAATCGCAGGCTGTAGAATCACTAATGTAACATATTTTTTGTTTTGTTATACCCCTTTCTAATAGTTCCCTCCAACCGGATCTTTATAAAAGTAAAGTTAATGGTCGGGTGTCTCGGAGTACTTCAATTCATAAGTGAATGCACAAATCACAAAGGGCAGCATTTGAAAAACATGTAATATTAATATGAGGTCCCTAGCGAGGATTAACACTTCTCTATAGATGAAAGGGACCCTTGGCGGTATCCATTGAATCCTTCCTGTACCTATGCACAAAGGGCAATATTTAATATACGTTAACATGAGAATATAATTTATAAGAGAAATCCAGGATTTATGAGTATCCATAGCTTTTATGCTATACCTCAGCATAGCTAAGAAAGAGTCTGCCAGAACAAAACGATGATCTGAACCAAGTGAAACCAGTGTCAAACGTCAACTAGGGCTATATATCACACGAAAACATATTAAAAATACTAAAGAATCCATCATTTCCTAGTTGGATACAGGTGTAGATCGGAATCACCATATTGGAACACAAAAATGCTCAGTTTTAACGAAAAAAATGTTTTCATATCCCATTATTCCCATATTTAGTTTCAGTTGATTATTTTATGACCTATTAAATTTAATTATCAGTTTTATCTTAATCACTTTGGTATATCTTTTCAGTTTCATATTTAATGAATTCAATGGTCCGTGACAAATGGCGGTGACTGAACTGTATGTACACTCCCCTTAATAAAATTGGCAATATGAAGTCTGCTTTTGGATCACTTATCACTGTTTGTATTTGGTGGTTCAAAAAAACTCCATTGTAACAAATTCTCTAACTACTAGTATTGCAATTTATTGCAAAATTAAGAATCAAACATTTTATGTTACAGGCTTTTTGGTATGTTATCAAATAAAATCTTACGGTTACCAAACTTATAAAGGGGGGTGTACATAAAGCAGTCCTAAATGGGTGTCGACTTTTGCCAATCAACCGAAGATACCTCAAGAAAAGCCGGAGATTGCCGAAGATTGCCGAAGCTTTTCTTTGCAAACGAAGTTGGCCGAGGGAACCACGAATGTGAAGAGGACGTCTCTAATTGGTCAAAAATAGGGGCTCGGCATTCTCCGTCAGATTGAATCGGCAAAATTCGGTTGTATGGCTTACCTTCGGTTGTATGGCTTACCTTCGGCTGCATGGCCTAACCTCGGTTGATTGGAAAAGATGCTGTCCCGTCCTAAATAATCATGATAAGGTATCTCAACTCATTTCCTCTCATTAGTCACGACATGACATGATGTTTTTATTAGATATTGTAATTCACTAAGGAGTTTTTTTAGATCTTTCATCTCAGCTTTAATTACATCTAATTTGGGGTCGTTAATCTTGTGGCTATCATATCACCCGGCCTGGGTTAATATGTAATAAAAGTGACAATTCATCATGATTCCCATTATGTATTGTATGGACTTCAAAAGACACGATAATCATATTTTTCAAATTCAATATTTATTTCTTACATAATAAATTTACATACATGCAATTACAATGATATAATATACTGTACATATTAAAGATAATATAAAGGTATATAATAAGAATATATAAATAATATGAAGGTACAACTGCAGTTACACGATGTCCTTTAATTGCCATACAGCCAAAGAGTAAAATCTTTACAATAGGGAGTTTTAGCTTGCAATGTTTTTTATAATATAAACGCGAACGGAAAATATTTAGCGGTGCATTTGTATGGGCGATTGGTCATACGCATAGGTTGACGTTTCGTTTTTTATGCAAGCTTAAACTCTCTATTACATATTGTATAGGTAGCAGTATTAATACTACGTTTACAAAAATACATTGTTAATTTAATTTAATTTTGGGTATTTCTAATTTGTTCAGGATTGAGTTATATTTTCTAATAAAAAGTGGCCTTGTTTGGTTTCTGTTGAGATTCTTAATTCATCTTTAATTTTGTTTCTTAAAGTGTTGTTAATCGTGGTTTACAATTTTGGAAGAGTGAATATAGTTTTTCGCGTATAGTTAACAATAATTTAGAATAGGACTGAAAACGAGATTTAGTGAGATTTCAAAAGCTTTATGGAAACTGTAGTACTACTGCAACACCTTTACTGTTATTCGTAGCATGTGCAGAGTAATTTATTTCGCTACCCCAACTTTGCTGCCATACTTCTTTTTTAATTTTTTTTATTTCAAAGAAAAAACATGTTAAAGCAACTGCAAAAACAATTACAATTACAATACAGGTACATGATAAACATACATTTTACAATTTTACAATATTCAGTATTGGTTAAAAATTAGTCTTTAAGAAATGTTATACCATTGGCAATTTCTTAAAGGAAAAAAATCATCAGTATCATTTGTTTAATTTTGCTTCCATGATTTTCCACTTATCGCCTCTGCCAACCCGTTTGTCCATAATACAATATTCCTTCGCATTACTTATAAAACCTTTAAGTGTTGGTTTTAGCATAGAATATTTGCACAAATAAACATACCTTTTAAAAATACATAGCATATTATTTAGGATGATTGTTTTTTCATTTACCATACTTTTTTTGTCCGATTCATTCAGTGAGTTTCTTGTAACATATAAATACATTGTTTCTTTAGTGACAGGTGTTGGAAAGTTGATTGCCTATTGGAGTCTTTTCTAAGGCCATGGACATTAAAGTATGTTAATTGCAGTTCATTAATTTTAATATTTTTCCGGAGTAGTATAGTGGATGACGGTAACATGTGCCAGTTGCTAATTAGTTCAATTGTATTCCATGTATAAAAATTATAAGGTGTTTATGTTATGTACGTGCGTATGTATGTAATTGTACAGGGTGGTCAAAAACGGAAACCCTACATTTTCTTCATATCTGTGTAATTTTAAGAAATTACTCCCTGATATTTGAGACGTTTGTACATCATTCAATTTCCTACTGGCCAAAAATGTTTCATGTACAAAGTGCTGTAACAATGTTACAGCATTTTGAACAGCATTCGTCAGGTGTGGCCATCATCGCGGTATAGGCAATCTTGCACAAGTTGTCAATGACTGACTGCATTCCTCAGCAGGTATGGCCTGAATGACACGGATTGTCACCCTTTTGAAGCCTGCAATTGTCCTGAGATCATTCCCATACACTCTATCTTTGGCGTATCCCACAGGTAGAAGTCAGGTAGGGACACGGCAGGGTTTCCAATTTTGACCACCCTGTACCAGCGTTCGCAATCTAATCTGAATATTATCTCTCGGGATTTTATAAAAAAACATGAAAAACATTTAAGAGGTGTCCTCTTTTAGCATTGATAACGATGATCATCAGCCTTATATTTTCCTCGTATCAGATGAGAGTTTCGATATCGCAGCATGTTGCTTATAAACAGAAAATGTGCCGAATATCAGGAAAGGGCAATTAACACTACCCTCCATAAGTTTGGCAATTGAAATTCTACTTCTGTATCGTGTGTTAAAGCCTTCCTGTTGCCTTATGTAGGGGAGTGTACAATCCTGGAATTGATGTGAACGCTCTCCACGGGAAGATCCTACACCTTTATCAAAATGATATTACATGAGATATTACATTGATGCACTGGCACGTACAATTAAAATACATTAGGATAACGGATTTAACAAGGATACAATCAGAATGATACGACGTGTATTTTCTTAAATATAACTTATCAATCCGGTTTTCTGGGCACTCAAGGTTAGACACATCAAACAATTCAAGTAAATTCATTCTGTTACAAGAATCGTAAGAAAAAGGAGAGGAGACACCCACGTGTATTAAGACCCCCGCCGATATACTCAAGTTCAAGAACCAGCAAAAATCATTGGAAACTAAGGTTTATCTCTGAGTATTTTGAGTGACCCCATAAGCAAAAAGATGAAGCCAATTCATCCGGGTTTATTTTTTAATTTCAGAAATGCCCGGATGAAGATCAAAGTGAAACATAGAAGCAAGAAGCTAACAACTCGTAAATGACTTTATGCACAGTCGTCCTTGTCCAAAGTCTTTTTGAGTTATCCTTGTTTGAACTACTCTTATTATCGGAATAATCTATCCCCAATGCTACCACAAAGTACTTTGTTTCTCATTTATATGGCTTTCCAACCCCCCGATAATATTATTTACTCAGGTGTAGGATCTCCATTAATACATGTCTAATGATAACTTATCTGGGATCCATCATGCATTTTGAATCAATAAGAAGGATTCAATAAATCGCAACTGTTCAGTCTTCAATAGTGAGTACATTCAGTTCCAGATTCGGAACCTCGTTTCGTAAACCATTGATTATCGCGGCTCCAGTAATCTAAAGGGCCATTTAACAACACGATCGGAAATCACGGGCACAAGACATTAAACGTTCGTGATTTTACTGTATTACAACAATTTTTCTGCGGTTGGGATTAAACTCCGGGAGATCCTTGATAGATATTGATAACATTCGGGTATAAATGATTTATCAAGTCCAGACAATGAAGAGAAAATTATTCCTGACTTTGAGATATTACATTGATGCACAAGCACAATTAAAATACATTAGGGTTACGGAATTAACAAGGATACAATCAGAATGACAATTTGATGAGCCATCACGCAGGTATTTATGGCAATTCATGCTACAGACATCCTTGTCTGGAAGCTAATCAACGTTGCATTATTTATAATTATTCGGTTGTCGTAGTTCATTTTTACATGAAAATTCAAAGGAAATGTCTAGGTTTATTTATGATCATTAAAAATGGTGAATGGAATTTGGTTTTACACCGGAATTATTCTGTTGTAAATGTCATCATGTCAATTGCATGGAAATGACATGTATCTTTACGATCATGCAAAGTTAGAACGCTTTAAAATGATATACTACTTTTTGTTAGCGTTTGAATAATAAAGTTTGGATTTATTCATGAAAATTGAACTTCAAAAGGTAAATTCCTCCAATCAATTTCTTTTTAAAATTATTGTGATGAACGTATTGAAGAAATGTGAAATCAAATCTAATATAAAAAGGAATAATATCCTAGTCTGCTACGCTTAGTCACTGACTAATAACGGTAGACTTTCAGGAACAATCGACTGAGTTTGTAACTTTCGAATTAAGTGCAGATGTCAAAGATGTTACGTTAATGGATTCAATACTACCATGTACCATTATCTCAACGAATCATAACCAAACCCATGCCTAAATGCTATCTCTGATTACGTCTCATCTCTCTGGCATTCAATTCTTTTTACCCGACCTTTAATTTTCCATATCATTTTCATACTATTTTGGGTGCCGATTACACACCTCTTCGCATTACTCCTCGTCAGTTCCACACTTTTCAAGTTCATTTCTTGTTTTAATCATGACAACTATGATATTTCCTCGCGGGGAAATTCTTTGAATGGAATGGTCTACAGGTATATGCTTATTACATTTGGAATAAATATATCTCGCTCTGATTCGACTAGCGATTGAGAAGCTAAAGTCGATACGAAGACGTGTTTGAACATAAGGACTCCAAGAGAATAGGCATTCGGCGTATTCATGTATTGAACACTGCCAACAATGCAGTACTATCAAGGATAAGTTGCAGTATATTCATAATTCAAAGTTTGGAGATCATGGATTTTTTAAAAATACCAAAATAACGGAAATATAATTTAAGGAGTAACAACACAAATAGGTATGTCGAAAATAGTTTTTATGTATTCGAACTCTGAGTTATATCACAATGATTTAAGTAGTGATAATGATAATATTGATGATAGTGATAATGATAATGATGATGTTTCGCGATCGGTCTTAAAAAATACCAACGTTAATAAATTAAAGTAAACTTCATTTATCGTATATATTTTGGCTCAATCTTTACACAAAAATATTTTTTCATATTTTCGTTTCCCATTACTAATGTCTATACTGTCGTTGCATCATAAATCGTCATTCGATTTAAGGAGAGAATTAAACAGGGATGTTTTGGTATTATGCAAGTGGGGAGAGATCTCTACTAAATTAATAGTTTTTAACTACAAAGTTCGTCACGGTCTAACCGACGACAAAGTGGTTCCGGTATTTCGCACTGGCAAATAGAATATACTACTTTATGTCAGAGTTCCGATATTAATCGTTTTTATGGATTATAGAGAATGAAATATTAGAAGAACCCTCAGTATAACGCATGGCCTTGAAAAGGCTGTATTTGATATCATTGATTTACAGGGTGTTCAATAAATATGATGAATTTTGCCATAATCAATTAAAGATTTTTGTATGATCGGTTGGTCACATTGCCACCTTGTAAACAACACCTCAAGTTTACTAGAGAAGAATTTTGAACAAATACGTACGGTAAAGAATAAGTTAAAGTATTTTTACCAGCTATTATCGAAAGCCCGAATACGAATCCTTCGCCCTAATGACTCCAGAAGCTCCAGGCTGATATTACATGTATTAGGGAGTTTAAGCTTGCAATGTTTTTCACAACCTAAAAGTGAACGGAAAATATTGAAGTGATGCATTTGTATGGGCGATTGATCATGCGTATAGGTTGGCGTTTCGATTTTATATGCAAGCTTAAACTCCCTATTAAATGTAGACACATTCGGATCAATGTCAGTCATTAGTAAATGATATATTATTTTACGTATCTGAAGGCCATTCTTCAAATATTAATACTGTGATTAGTTCTCACACTATCATATATCGGAAAAGTGTCAACTGGAGGCATGATTTCCATCGAACATATCTCCATTTTATTGGGTATCATTCTTGGTCGTGATTTTTCATCCATTAAACATCAATACTATGTAATATATCCTGTCAGTGAGACTACTGGAATTTGGAACATCCCAATACCACTGTGGATACGTTCATAAATGGCCGAACTCAAATATATTAATATCAGTTACCGCAAGGACCAATCCACAAAGCGGTCAGAAGTCCGTTATTTATTTGCCACACGTTCATATTTTCAACTCTTTGTTCAATAATTTGTCAAAAATTGTAAAATGAAAACAAATATAATTTCTTCTCAGAATATCCTTAACTAATTCCTTTGAGCAAACATGGTTCTTTCCGAAGTTGTCCTCTCTTCGTGTTACACCCTCTTGCACATACGTTTGGTAACTGGTATTTTTTTGGATTGCATGTTCAAGCTAGTTCATGAATCGGATTTTAATCTGATTGCATCTTGAAGGTTAATTATATCAGTAGGCTGAAGAAATAAACTGGTTTAAAACAGTATGCACTTACACGAATCAGGAATTTGATAAAGTTGCCAGGCTTTTAACAAGTAGTCCGAAAGAAAAAAGTCCGAAAGGAACTGGTCAGAAAGTAAACTTTCGGTTGCCGAACTTCCGGGAGGGAGTGTACACGTATACTCGTCATACGAGTGAATTTCATATATAATCCACTCGACTTTGTTTCTTTGGATCATTTTCGCCCTTTCCATCTATTGAATACACGCATTTAGATTTGTTTGCAAACGCTAATAATAAAACTCCCAGAGTGCAACATCAACATTCTGTCCCATATATGGAGCTGTCGTATGTATTTGTGTTTGGCGTATTGATTTGTATTTGCACTATATTTTAAAACCGTGTTACATCTTTTCTAAATATTAACAATTCATGGTTCTCTGACTCTCATCAGTTCACTAATATCCACCTGACAAATCCCACCAATCCCACCAGTAGCATGAAAGGGTAATCCTCGTGGCGTTTCCCAGGGATAATCCGGGATCAGATAGAGATAATTAGCTCTGCTGTTTTTTATTCTGTTTTGAAATGAAGCGTAGCCTTGGAATACAAAGAACTAATTTGTTTCGGCCGTACGCGCATTAGTATTTCGCATTGATTATATCTGGTAGAGAAATGGGTCAAAAGAGGCTTAACTGGATAAAGGGATGACTCCTCCGGGAGACAAATGATGAATTGATGTGGGCACTGAACTTTCGTCTTTCCGTCTACCTTACAAAAAGCAGACATTTTTAAAACCATTAAATGAACTAGTATACATGATTGGGCAATATGGAGGTTAATTGCTTTACGTTTTTAATAACTTGTGAATGAACGTGTAATATTCCCAGGGAAAACGTTCACTGTCTCAATTGCCTTTTCGGGGACCCGATTGCAACTTCTTTTCTTTGAAGTTTTTACACAGTTGGAAAGTAGATAGTATGAGGGACATGTACTAATCCCTAGATGATCATTATTTTACACGTCAACGTAAAAGTTCTCTTTAAAACCTGTACATTTACATTTCTATCGCTAATACATTAAAACGTGTCAGACAAAAAGATGCAAATCATCACCATGCAAAATGTCACTACCTGCCATTTTTACAGATGCCGAATGCTGACCGCCGACACCGTCCACAGAAAACTTGGAGACTAGAACAATATGTCAACGATTGTGTCAACAAAAACGCAAATACGAATCGACCGACTTAAGACCTTCTTTGATATCGACGAAATGCTTAAGTGACTCTACATAAGCACCCTATTTTGTTACGAAAGACTCTGTGGCCATATTTTGACAAACCTAGACAAGTGAACTTGACACACGTGTAGACATTAGGCGAATAGACACGTCAATCAATGATATCGTGTTTACAGAAAAAACAGTTCATATAATAACACCTCAATATTTAAAGTGATCAATTCACTTTGAATAAATAAATTGAAATTAATCCAAGCAATAGATAAATTATTACCATGAATAAACAAATTCAAATTGATATTATGATTGGAGTTTGTATACAAACATTGTACATGTTGACACTAGTAAGTAGAAACGCCATAATCCCCGAAAATATTAAGCTGTCATGTAAGGTTGCATCTGTTATCAATTGGACACGAAATGAATAGAGATTTATACTTTAGATTACACAACTCTCATCCGAGGCTTTATCGGGATTAAAGCGTAAATAAGAAGGAAAAGGCCAATATATCAAAACAAAACAGCACAACCGCCTAAACATCCTTCTTCAAAGAACTTCATTTATGCTTAAATTATACTTATAAAATATACTTGTAAAATACCTTTGCAGCAAGGATGGCCTATAAAGCAAAATCACATTCAAGCTGCTATATGCAGCCTTGGACAGGCCGTTTTAATTTTTAACTCAATCATGCGGGTCGACAAGAATTCTCTTTCTCTTTTTCTCTTTTACCTTTTTAAGAAGGTATGCTGTGTCCCCTAAACTGACAGCTCAACCCTTTCATTTTTCATACAGAATATGCGATAAGATAAATGTTAGTGAGAAGAACTTAAGAGGACTAGAAGTTCGCTAGTGATTTAGAGCGACGTGGAGATATTGTTTTAGGATAGTAATACGTCATTGTAGACAAATATTAACACATTGCATATTCAATCAATTAATCAAGTGTATTATATAATACAATTGAACCTGTCTATATCGCATTTACGATTATCCGGCCTGGGATTCAGCCTAGTGCTATTCTATAATCCCTGGAGAGCCCTTCATGGACATATAGTTAAAGGCAGAATTAGATTAGAGGTCGCAACGGTACTGAAAACCAGTACCGGTAACCGTCACGCTAATAACCGTACCGTTACCGAAATACCGGTAAAAATATGTAAAATAATATGCCAATGCGCTGCCATCCCCACTTTGTTCCTAACTCTCTCCGTAGCTTCTCAAGTATATGCATACATGGTGCAAGACCGATTTGAACACATACTGATTACTGATGAACTTCACGAAATAGTATGTAACTATCTTACGAATCAATAAATGTATTTTTAGTTTTAAATTAAATGTATTACACATTTCAAACCATTCTCAACTGTAATCAATAGCAAACGACGTGCAGTATATATGGGGGTGGGGTAGGTATAATAGATTTAATTGACTGTCTTGAGTTCTGGAAAGTAAACGGAGGAAAACATCCTGATGTGGCGAGTTTGGCTGAAACATATCATGCTATTCCTGCGTCATCCATGTCAAATGGACGCCAGTTCAGTGCAGCAGGCAACACCCTCATTTAAAAACGGGCACGACTTCAACCTGAGGTTGTCAATGCCTTGTTGTTCGTAAATGACTATTACAAATATAATCCAGTTTCTGGATCTGACGTTGACACTACAACTACACCGGAACTGCCAAACATAACTACCAACCAAATCTGAGCCTGAGCATGAAGCTACTACACCCGAACTGCCAAACATGGACATCACACCTGAACTGCCAAACATGGAAATCACATCTGAACTGCCAAACATGGACATCTAAATGTCTATGTAAATGTACGCATATTGAAAGTGGAAATTTAACGAAATAATTAAAAAAACGACGCGTCTTATATTTCCCCGGGGATTATCGTCGGTTAACCGGTTAATAATTTCAATACCGGTAAATGCTCAATTCCGTACCGAAACCGTATAACCGGAATTACCGTCAGCCTCTAAATTAGATATAAAGGGTGTGAAAAATTACATCTCAAAAATATTTCCAATAAGATCCAAGAATGGGAGGGGGGCGGGGTGGGCAAACCCAAAACTAGATATATTTAGTTTCCTTTCATACATTGAACTTTTGATGCTTCCCCTTATCTATTTAGTTTGAAAACGCAATTCAAAACAGAAAAATGCAGAAAATAGCACACATTTCTAGAAATAATTTCATCAATATCAACGACGCAGTTTATATGAATGGGCGCATGGCGCAATGGACAACGCGTCTGCCTACGGAGCAGAAGATTCCAGGTTCGAGTCCTGGTGCGCTCGTATCGTTTGATTATTTTCTTCATTGCCCTTGAATTCGGACTACAGCCCTCATTCAAACTCTTGAAATAATACATGCACGTTTTAGAAAAGTCATCCAAAAGTGAGCCCACCCTTTCATAAATAGAGACCAAAGAGATAAAAGTGGTTCATTGTGGTGTTTTGCTTCTTTATTCATTAAATTCAAATATATTCGATATATGAAATATTAATATTCGCTAAATCATTTTTCCATTCGGTAAAAACGTTTATATGTTTGTTACAGCAAATTAAGTTTTCAAAATAACATATTTCACTCGCTAAATGATATGTTTTTTTGCGTAAATTGTCATGGTATTCCTTAAGGGTAACACATTATATGCACAATATTGAATTTCTATTTGAACTCTACCGAAATAAGTTTGCCTATATTTACCAAATGGTTTATTTTTCTACGACATAGTTTATGCATTTTACCGAAAGCTAATTTGCTATTTACCGAATGCAATGAAGTAATATTCGATAACTTTCGTTGTTGTTTGATATTTTGTCACGTGACCTCGAGATTTGCAAAATGGCCGCGCAGCTATTCTACATCGTTCAAATATATCACGTGACTGAAAGTCTCGTAGTATGAATAGAATATTGTTCTTAAATTGTGCGATGACTTGGATCCATCTATAATGACCATTCAACCACAAATGATCTCAACAGAAGTGAAACCTAAATCCTTTGATTTGACCTAGAATACAATCAGGTTAGGTTGAGCACATCACGTGAACCCGCAAATTGATCAAAAGTACTAAAGAAGTATGAAACAATGCGCGCTTGCTTGAATACGCGTCTAAGTGCCATGGGAGAATATTTATTTGAACATGGGACCACTTCTAGTAAGGCTTCCGAGAAGGTCTTCATCTTCTTAATCTAGCCCCATAAAGAAAACATAGCTAGCTCAAGTAAATGAACGTAAAATGTCTAAATCTTGCGAGTTAGAATGTATGGAGGTAGTACCTACACTATAGAAACAACGGTAAACAACCTAAAGATTACTATATTTCAATATTATAAATATGTATGTAAATGCTAAAGAAGGACGTAATTAGAGTTTCATGAAAGAAAGACATGATAGGATCGTCTAGTAACGGCACAGACCTTCTCAATTACAGCGACGCATTACACTAATAGATAAACACACATGTTTGTGGAGTGATGTTGCAGTTAGATAGCTGGATATAACTAGATAAATGGCTAGAAATCTATCTATGAAATATTTCTACGTAAAATTGCAATATTTCCCAGAATAAGATGTGATATATCAATTATTTGGTATCGTTTGCTGAACTCGTTTCTCAATGGTTGCTAAACTCGGTTAGGAATATCAACAGAAACTTCGGGTTTATGGAAAGTCTTTTTAGGTGGACTTTTCGTTGTGAATTTAATTGACTAGCGAAGTTATAACATCACAGCGTAAAATTATGCTAATAAACATTTTGCATTAAGCATTAAACAAATAGTTAAGTGCTCTATTTCTACAACTTATTTGAGCGAAAATAATCATCTTTAATCATGACAAAGAAAAACATATTTTCTAACGTGCCATAATATGAACTCAGAAATATTACTCATTAGTATTTCAGACATCGTTACA
The DNA here is from genome assembly GCA_903813345.2 of Owenia fusiformis. Taxonomy (NCBI): domain Eukaryota; kingdom Metazoa; phylum Annelida; class Polychaeta; order Sabellida; family Oweniidae; genus Owenia; species Owenia fusiformis. Next base: position 12,003,841 of record CAIIXF020000012.1, read on the forward strand.
CTGTTATTTAAATCTTAGTTTTGGATATTGGATTTGTTTCATGGTGACAGATTTCGTTTTTTGGTATTCTTATCTGTCCATTCCGTAAAAAGTACATATTTATGTTCCAATTTAATATACGATATCCTTTTAGAACCCAACTTCTTCGGATTCATATACAGGTCCAGTTGTTTAAAAATACATACGTCTACATTTTGATAAACGTACAGTCTAATAATTAACTAATTCTCACTCCCCATTGATCTGGACATAACGTATTGAGATCTACAGCAATATCACAGTTCTACACATAAGTTCACCAGAAACGAGGAACTAATTACGAATTTGACACATTAGTTCCGGTAATGTGGCACAAACAGCCCCTTAGTGCAATTACGAATGCGGTGGACAACGGATGGTGTAATGATATATTTAGTAATCGCTCTTGTCTTAAATAAAACTTAAATTAGCAGTAGACCCCGCCATTTTGATCGTCTGTTTAGCAAAATTACATCTTATAAATGACGTGCAAGGAGGCTTATGGGCTTCAGTCTTTTTATGTTCGAAATTCACAATTGTTTCTGAACAATTTCAATCTGAGAGAAATGCATCTTCAAATTAATTTGACCAGGGAGGGCTCGCGGAAGATTATGATCAGTTCCTTGGTAGTTTGAATACAGAGCGATGTAATGACAAAGCAGGCACCGTTAAACATATTTTTGATTTGAACAAGGCCAACCGACAATGTGTTGTGTCAGTTGTAAGGGATGTACTAGATGTCTATACTCTAGGGATACTACTGACAATGCCTTTGGATGTTACATTTGACAGCTTCTAATTGGGCCAACTAATTAGTCTTTTGAGAGTTGAGAACTTTGTGTGGTACTTACTTATTTTAATTGACTTGTGTCATGTTTGCCGTTTTTTACATGTAAATCGTACATCTGATCGAGAGGGTGATCTGATTTGTCTTAGGTTTTCATTTGTTCATAGAGTCGCAAGTTAGGTTGCTCTTTTTATGTCACCAAAAACAGTGGGGACAAGTGGGGACATTTTCAACATTTTTGTGGACGGTGCTCGGCGGTTGGCGTTCAAATCTGACTAAATATTTGAAAGTTGACTTTTGGTTGACCTTCACCTGTAACAATTGTTTCACTTTTGTAACACTTTGCATGTGATGACAGTGTCATTTTAATGCATTGTTTTATTTAATTCTACCTCGCATGTAATCTAATATCTACTTGGACTTGACTTTTGGTTGTCAGCGGTGCCAATAAACTGATTTAAAAAAATAAAAGTTTAATTATATCATAAACATGCACGATATTTTTCAATGTCTTGAATAACTTTTAAGACTAACTTGTCTCTGTGACTACCAAGAATGTTAAACACATCTGTTTATTTAGACTTGTCGCAGAACTTCGAGCACCGTCCTTGATTTTTTTAAATAACTCGTATTTGGTTATAAGAAGTCTTCCCATTGGTGTACGGCTAGCTTTAGACTACTTAAACGTGTTCTTGATTGGTTTTCTGACGTCTTAAACTTTCAGGACTTAAAGTTAGATTCAGAGTACTTAACTATACTTCAGGACGACTTTAAACAGTAAACAGTCAAAATACATACGAAGACTTACATTTGGTTATCAAATTAATTAAAGCGTGATTTTGTGCTGTTTACACATGATTTGGCATCCACTTACCAAAGAATCAATGAGTGTACGAAAGTGCTAGTTTGTTGGAATCGGACGTGATTTATCACCACGATGGGGTCAATAGGCCGGCAATGGAATAAAGAGGCAAATCATTTAATCATATAAAAGTGTAGTCGCGTATATTGCCGTCTAGTGGATATACTTATTCTTGAGATTGATCGGGCAATTCAAATTCATAAATGTGGCACCAGAAAAACAGTTTGTCAAACTGTTTCCCTGTTTGGCACCTTATGAGCAGTCATACAGGCCGATTAGAGCTGTTTATACCACCACGGGTTTTCTATTGCTGATCAAGTCGAGATACAAATGAGAAAAATATCTCTTTCGATCCTCAATGGTCATATTTAGAAACACGTTGCTTTGATGAGGACGATTTGTATTTAATTTAGTGTGTTTTCAGGATCCTTATAGCGGCCGGTTGCGTAATCCCCGGGGATCATGTAACGTCCAATTGAGGGTTGGTAATGTATCTAAAGCTGTTTTACATTGACATAACTAGATTAATCACGGTAGTTTGAGGCATTTAAGGTTTTTATTCTCAAATCAGCTTGCAATGTGCATTTTTACTAATATCGATAAAAATGTTATTTTTCTGTTTTGCGCAGATTACGGTTAGTGGGACATGATTCTGCAAGTGGATGCTATCTCAACAGAATCCGATATCTCATCAATGTGTATCAACCGTTTACTAAGCTGTCACGAGTAGAGTAGAGATACGCCCGTTGTCATACCACAGGAATAATTTAGAATCAATCGGATCCGTTGCGTGAATATGCCTAAAATATCATATAACATTGAAATTAGATAACGACTTCGAAAACATTTAAAGGAAGATATCCAATCACGTTGTTATTTACATACTAAAGGATTTCATTTTTAAAACAAGAATTGCCCAGTTGGTCTGAATTTTCTACCCTGCGCGCAGAGTCTAATCATAAACTAAAGTGTACAATTAAAGGGACGAACTTTTCACGCCTTTTATTTCAAAATCCCGACTTCGATACTCGAAATAAACCCATGCTAAAATATGTAATTTGATATGAAGTATGCAGGGCTAGAATATGAGAAAACCCAGGCTGGAATTCCGATTACATAATAAAGGAATTTTGATCTTTGATTACACAGATACAAAGCGTAAGGAATGCAGCATGTCATAATCCAACGATGAAAAATGTGAAGAAAGTCATAATTTAACCGATCATCCTCATAAATCGGAATCTTCTTTCCGATCAGATCAAGTTAATATCCGCATAGGAAGCTATTCTCTTTAGGTTAGCGTGATCTTTTCAACAGTTTGAAACAATAGGGCGAGGTATTCCCAAGCAAACACTTTTTTCTTTATCATTATTTTTTCTTTATTAATTATTTATTGTCAATTATCGGAAACAATTTTGACTCCTCTTGATATTTTTACATTTTGTATTTGTGATTATGTTTCGTTTTTTATTTAAACCTATACTATCTTTAAAAAGCAAAGTTTTTCATGTATTCCATGGAACTTAGATTTTTTCCCATTTTTCTATAAACTTGGTAATCATATATTGTTTGAGAGATTTTCTACCGATTTTGCCCTATGAATCTTTACATTTGATAGATATGCATTGGAGAGAGTGTATTTCCGATCATGGCAAAGAATGCATCGTTATATCAATTGTGCGTTTTGGAAATATTCATTGTAATTGTTTGAATTGTTCACTGCAACTTTGCCTTTTTCTTGGAATAATTTTATACTATACTTACTGTATAAAGTACATGTGTATCACTAAACTATGAAAGCTGACTAGACGTTCAAATGCATCAAGGGGAACATGTAGCTTTAGAAATAGGTTATGGTGATCCAGTTTGTTTTGTTGATGCCTTGTTTATTTATAGCGTGTCAATGCGGTTGTCAGTACAGGTATTTTATTGTTCAATTGTTATGAATATATTTATAATTTATCATGGGATATAGGCATCAATGATTTATGGCAAAGCTTTGAGATTTGACAGCTTACACGGCAGAAGGTGTCAACAATTTATCCTCATACTGAAACAGTCCTGGAGTGGCAATTATCTAAAATGTTACAAAAACCCTACTCAAACGAACAGGTATTAAAACATGAATTGAAGTCTAAATCGCCTTATCAAACTATTTCCAGATAGTGGTGACTGATGGGTAACAAGAGCAGTTCATGCCGGGAACGCTCGAGGTGCTGTGCCTGCTGTCGCAATGTACCACCTGACGACACTCCCACACATGCATTGGATAAGAACTTGGAGAACCCGGATGTTGATGACCCCGGGGAAGAAGACCCGGATGAAACAACTCCGGCAATGGCGCAAACAATATCAGACAAATCAGCAACGCGGATCCGTCGATCTAGACAATGTAAAACATGCTGCAAAAAATTCACAGCATTTCTATTCTCTCATATCGGACTTATGTGCTTAGTAGTCGCCTACTCAATATTTGGCGGCTTCATTTTCATGTCACTAGAATCTCCCCAGGAAGAACTTGTAAGCCATGGGGTACATAAAACTCGAAAACTATATGTCGAGAGACTATGGAATTTGACAGAACGATTAAATATATTATATAAGAAAAACTGGAGTCTAATGGCAGATGATGTTATGAAGGACTTCCAAGAAGAGATTAGGGTAGCAGTGAAATATGATGGCTGGGACGGGCAGTCAGATGGAAAGGACAGTGGGGAAAGACAGTGGACTTTTGCTGGCGCCCTGTTATATTCTATCACCGTGATAACCACCATAGGTATGTACCAGTATAGTCCTGCTTGCGTTTGATCTTTGGTTAATCCGCATGGTGCTGCAATAACAGGAAAAAATGAAAGGCAGCACCGGATATCTAAATTCTATTTCAATTTAATGCTTGAATGTCATACTTTGAATGTTCATTGTCTAAAAATTACCCAGTGGCATTCTTCTCAGCTCATCTTGTACACGCGACTCCTTTCAGATCACATGCAACTTTTCCACACATTGATAACTCACAGTGGGAAGTCATTACAATCAATGGAACTGATATAAAGCCATCGCAATTTGAAGAGTCTGTCGAAAAAGCCCCCTATAAAAGCTCCCCAAAGCTTCTTCCACTTTGCCCTATTTGCATGACAATGGGTCGACAATTCCATATCAATAATTTAAAATACGGAACTTGGAGAAGGAACTTGTCTACTGTTCGGTCTTTTGGGCTCTTTTGAAACTTAACATATCAATCAATTATAAATCAAAAGATTTGCGCAAGAAATTATTAATCGCAAAACGATAGCTGTAATATCACACTCGTGTCTGATAGGTTATTAATCTATTTTTGAATTGCGTAATTCTTTCATGTACAAAGCCTGCTCTTATCAAGAGTACTTTTTATCATGAAAGTTTCAATCCACAGAGCAATATTTCCTAATAACCAAGGCTTTTTGACTTACGATCAAACTAACAAACTTCTTCGGTTTATGGCAGTCAATTCGTTTCAACTCTCGTAAGCGCTACCAGTAAATCTTTTGGAACCTGTTCTCAGATTACTTAAGTTCACATTTAATGGACACAAGAAACATAGCAAAGGAAAGAGTTAATAGAGTCCTTGCAATAAATGTTCAAGACACCTGACTTTGGCGCATTAATATGTCGGAACTTGTTGCTTTATTTCTTCCAGAGCTAGTAACTCATTCACAAATGTTTCACTTTTCGTATCCACTTTACTATGTTCGCTAGTTTCGAATTCCTCATATATTAGACTTTCATAAAGCACACTTACGGAGATTCGAAGCGTATAAAATAATGTGTGATTTCAGAAGGAAATTCTGCTTATTTTTAGGAGAATTGAGTGACGTATTTCTACCTATATTAGCTCTTCAACAAGAACGGCCCTCGTATTGTAGTTGGCAAATGTCAAAGCTGACATTGTTTCCCCAATAAATATTGAATCCCTAATCAAGCTTTGTTGCCAAATCTAACTTAATTGCTCATTTCATCAAGCGTTGATACTTCAAAAATCATGAACCCATATTCAAGTCTTGTTATAAACGCACTCTATGTTGTTACTTTAATCAAACTTCGTCACTCAAATCAAGTTTAGTTACTTAATAATCCAGCTCCGAGGAAATCCAATAAATCAAGCAGAATCTGATTTACTTGAGATAAATCTTTCAGCTTGGGTATTCCATCAATCATGGACTTAGCAAGGGTGACAAGAATTACTACAGAAAGTGTCAACACAGAAATGGACTTTTTGATCCTAACACAGTTTAATTAGGGTTGTCACTAATTCACATGGCATCTTGAATACTACATGATTGAATACTACTCTCCCAAACGATCAAATGGCGAAGCTAATTTGTCTAAAATGTTCTCAAAATCGTCTTGAATAATTAAAGTGGTATGGTCACTGCGAAGTATTTCATGCACTATTGAAACTCGATCAAAGAAATCAGTTCTAAACTCATGAATGTTGTGCGGTAATGTTATACAAGTATAGCCAGAGATTATTCCGAGCCATTCAAAATTTGACCAGGGGCTAATGAAAATGGGGTAATTTGACATTGCTTGTTTCATCACTGGTTAGGATTTTATGATGTGTTTTATAAAAAACAAGTGATATCATGTTTCGTGATAATAGCTAATAGGGGGTTTAAGCTGCATATAAAATCGAAACTTTTACGCATGACCAATCGCGCCCATACGAATGCATCGTTTAAATATTTTCCGTTCACGTTTAGGATGTGAAAAACATTGCAAGCTTAAACTCCCTATTCTGCATTGTGTAAGACTTTCACTCACTGCATTTTTAACTGAAGGAAAATATTCTGATTTCTAAAATTTGATTTAATGATTTTCCATTTATAAGTCATGTGATCTATATTCAGATTGTGACTGTTCCAAAGATTGTGATTGTTCAAAAGATTCGAACCAATATCCCGATAATTTCTTGTGAGTTTTAGAATTTGTCGTTAAAAAACGAGACCAAAATTCACGATTCAAATGTTGAAGTGAACAAAATGGCGGCTGTTTGAATTCGAATTTTGAATCACGACATACCCATATATGGGACGGAATATCGATGTTGCACTCTGGGAGCCAATCCTCCTTGGAATGAGACTTTGACCTCTTTATGTAAACAGTGAATTTGTGATTCTACACACTTTTTGATGATGTCATCCAGGTCAGTTCACATTCCTAACTCTGTACTGTAAAATATCACAGTTGGGACTAAAGGCTTCACAATGAGATATTTCCGATATCATTAAGTTATATCGAGTATAAATTTATCCTAGTACAGAATCAAGGTAAAAAATGATAATGATGATAATGATAATTCTTAGATTTTGACAAATCTACCTTATAGCATTTGTTCTATATGGATTAAACATTAATTGGCGACCTGAAACAAGGTTTGCGTCAATGTCCTGATTTATATACATTTATGATCGTGCTAAATGGATCCTTGAAAGAAGGCCAATAACTGCAGTGATGTCGGATGATGACAATATCTTAGTTTGATTTGTTATTCTAATTCCTGGCATTTCTCTGTCATCTTACTTAAATGCCATCCATGTATTGGATTTATTTCTGTAATAGCCATTGCGAATTCACATTTATTTCCGAGATGTCTACTTGAAACTGTCTTGCTCAACGACTTGCTGATCTTGAGAAATCTTTTATTGACACGTCTGGACATGCCAAGTCGTGCAGAACGGGCCAAGGAGCTTATGTTTCAATGACCTGTCTAGTGTTATGATGTTATCATGACACGCTTGGCAGGCGTCGAATATGCTACCCTTGTTAGGATGGATATGACCCACGAATAGTACATTGGTGTCCGTCATTATATTAGAAGCAGAAACTGCGCCTTAACGTTGTCCTTGAAGCTGTCTCTGCAAATGGACTTGTTTGAATTTATTTGTCTCGTCTTGTTGAACCTTGTCACAGGATATTAAATTTGTCGAACTTTGTCTGATCTTGCAAAGATCTTGCAGATTTTCTGTGTTTTTGTAAATTGTCAGCCAGATCTTGCCTGATCTTGTCAACTTGTCCTCTCATATTATCCGATAATTATGCAACTCGATCTTTTTATTTTGTTGCGTTGTTCTGTATTATCATATTCGAAGTCTTGACTGCAACAGTTTTAGTCCTGTCGTGTCTTGTTTGACATCGCTTGGACATGTCTGGTCTTGCACAAACTTATCTAGATCTCATTTTGCCCATTCTTACATATCTGATTTTATCATCAACTACATGTACATGATTTTGAGCCGTCATATCTGTAGCTTCATGCGGAACATCATATTTCCTTGTTAATCATTGTCTTGGCTGATCTTACATTATTACCTTAACCTTCTCGGTTGGTTTCGCCCTGTCGTGCCTGGTCTTGTCAGAACTTCATATGTCAATCACCGTGACAAGTTTGGACACGCTCAGACAAGCATATTATATCATCTTAAGAGAATACCTCAACAGACATGCAAACTCAATACGTTGTCTTGAGTTTTACATATTTAGAATCTGCATCTTCTGTTTAGGTTTTAATACTCATTTTATTTGTCAGTACATGAACATATAATCATAGGCCTTCTTTGTGTGATGGTTCACGTTTTGGTGTGTTTGCATTGTTAGTCAAAGAACCCAAATAGTAAACATCTTGACCCATCAATTGCAAGGTATTACATACTATGTTTGAAGGAATATAGCACACTGGTTTTAAAAGTACAATCATGTATAGATCATAAAATAAGGTATTTTCTCAAGTGTACAATTGATTGTTTGCTACATGACAAGCGAATTCTTATTTATAATTGGATTTCCAATCACTCTGAAGTTAAACTCATGATCACTCGTAGAAAACTACTATCACGTACCATTAAAGCACGCCATAATGCATTTATTACCATTGTTTACGTTGACATTTTGTACTACTTTGGGAATATACAGTAAACTACCGGTAATAATACGTTCAGAACTAGCACCTTTCATCTCTCCCGATGGATTTTATCTTTGATTAAAAACAGCAAACTGGTTATTTTCTTTTTTTTGCAATGTAAGTGAACTTGAGGTTAAATCAACCAAGTCATTGTAGATGCTGGGTTTGAAATAGAACCTCACTCGAAAGTGTTTCGTTTGGGCTATATCTGCAATGTTATTCCATAGATTCATGTGAATAGTGTGAGTTTTGGCTTTGCTTTCGAGCTCTTAGAACCTCAACATGTGGTTGGCGATTGCCATTCTGGTTTATTTACAAGCTCTTTGTAATTCTACCTCCAAACGAAGCTGTAAGGTTGACTTGCCGAAGTGAAACTTGAAATGAGAAACCCATCCTTCGAACTCGGAAAAAGAAGGCCGGGGGAGAAAGAACACGTGTGGATGATGTTTGGAGCCCTGTGTTTGAAGGATGGAAAAACCGCAGAGGGCCGAGATTTTCGGATAACACAAAGCAACTTCATTGTGACGTGAGAGCACAGGTGCACCATAACCGAAAATGTTTAAGTCACGAAGATAGCCGAAGATGCTTTGAGGAACCAATCAAATTGCTTAAAGGTTTACGGTAAGATCTTCACTCATCTTCGGCCATCTTCGACTGCTGTCATCCCTACTGTAAGAACCAAATATGTGTACTCCAAACCACGAGAGACGACAATTAGTGAGAAAACACAAGGAGCAATAATTTTTGCGTCTTGAACTCACGATATCTAGGTTACGAGGTCTTTTACGACGTCCTCTCGCGTAGCTTGACGTACCACGTGACCTAGACTGTTCGGCCATTTCGATAACCCCAAAAGAGTGATACAGCATTTTTACTAATCTTTCTCGTAAAATCGAAACCTATGTCAACTCTAGATTAGAAAATAAAACATCCCAAAACTCATCTAGTGAATACACAAAAGACACTTTCCCTAATTCTGATGCAAGCGACAAGCATCTTGAATAAATCTATCTCAAAAATCGCAATATCTATCATCCCTACTGAACAATATAGCCTAAAGCTGCAGATTATAGCATATCTGGGCACAGTGTTTTAACAACTTTACCCAATTCTTAGCTTACAATGGATCAATCTTACAGATAGGAAAAGCGAGATAATCCAACCGGCTCGATATTTGGCTGGAGACGATAACTGGTAATGAAATGCATTGATATATATTGTTATAATGCAGGAATTAGTTTTCTGACATTGGTCCTATTACTCGTATACGTTAAGATAATTCGGTTAATAAATTATATTTGAAACGTGAACAGAAGCAGTGACCGAATCGGATTGTTACGCTCTCTCTGATAGACTGTAATTTACATGTAGGCAGTTCCTGCATTACAATAGAGAACACAATTTGGAAATCGGAGAGAATCACATCCCCTTGCACGATTAAAATTGAGTCGATTGGCTAAGATATGTCCTTAAATCAGACCCCCTTCTGTTTTAAGAAATGGCGTGTGATTAGTATCAGAATGAAATATTCTGGACAATTATGTTTCTACAAATGTCACAATAACTGCACGTATGTGTATGTGAGGTCCTCGTGATAAAAGATCAGGGAAAGTATTAACACTCCACAAAATGAGATTGTCAGTTCTTTTTAAATTTGTGATAAACGAAGAAAGTGAAAGTGTTTTTTCTCTTTGAGAAGATGAACGATATTGTATAATTATAAGTGATAAGTAATGATAGAGCTTTGGTTAATATATCACCATGGGAACCCTGCGTTAATTGGGAAAACAAATATTCATATTGGAAAACGATGATACTTTTGCAGTAATCTTCTAAACACTCCCAAAAGACACAAATTAGTTTAAATTACATTGGATTCAATCTTTGCCAGACTATATGATAATGACGTTCACAACTACGGCTATAGGCTTAATGCTATACTTTATGTTGACATCACTTATTGCACAATGCTAACTAAAGTTTTATGACGACATAACTCACTGGAATGATCTCTACTCTTTGCCTTTGCATTGGATGCTTCATTTCAATTATCTCTTCAGATATTGTCGTCTGATTAATAGCAGAGCTATTAGACTTTTTTTTAGTAGTTTCCGTCGGACCGAAGTTTCGTAATAAATAAGAGGAATTTTGTTTCGCTAATGTAGTTATAGCAGAAAGGTGTGAACCGTTTGAGTTCATACGCGGTTCCTAACCTTTTTAATCTTGCTGAAATTAAGTTCAAGAAAAGCGTGTTGCTGTAAATACGAGTGAGACACCTGATAGCCATTGCGTCATTCAAATACATCTCTAGTCAAAATTAATATTTTGCCTTGTAAGACACTGTTCACGTCACTCCCACAAGTGATGATTGTGACATATTAATGTTTGTAGACAGTGTTCGGCGGTCGTCGTCTGTAACAAATGACAGGTGGTGTCATTTTGCATGCTAATGCCTTGTGTAGGTTTTGTCATGGGTTGTCGGGTAAGGGATTGTTTCTGTATATTTGATCGTGCATTCAGATATCTATATTGATACTGTTTTTATACTTTATATTTGTACGAATTGATAAATCATAGGCCCGTTCTCCCAACTCCGCTTGGCCTATGGGAGTATGCACTGGAACTACAAGTAAGTGATCGCTAACTGGAAACACGCTATGCTTGAAATAACCGCTTTTATGATCCTTGGGTTAAACTTGTCAGTAGTGTTGGCAACAGATGTAAACATGGTGTATCGTATTTTAAAGTTCTCGTTACTATATTGAGAATAGTTGGTATATTTGATGGCCTCGTGGTGTAATTACAGGTGTTCATCATTTGCAATCGCATTCCTTTGAACAGTTGGTCTAACCCTAGTCTCCTTATAGCCATCATCATTTGCATTAAAATCCCGAACAACCAGTTACTTCAAATCATCTGCTTACTTTCAATATTTTACATTTCTGAGAAGTATCATTTCAAGCCAGTAGACAGTTTTCCCAAGGGGTCCACATTTGACAACTTTGGCCGAAAATGGCTTGAAAAATTCTCAGAATTGTGAAAAATATCTATCAACGGAATCAATAACCAAATTGCAAGCAGAGATAATTCAAAAAGGTTGTGTCAACGAAACAACAAAATAACCCTAGACTCGGACTCTCCATTCCTCCTCGCTTACACCATTGACTTCTAGAAAGTAAATTCATGTTAACATGCAACTCTATTTTGAGACTTACTTTTGTCTGCTTTTAATCTCATATATGTTGACATGCAACTCTATTTTGAGACCTTTACTTTTGTCTGCTTTTAATCTCATACATGTTGACATGCAACTCTATTTTTGAAACCTTTACTTTTGTCTGCTTTTAATCTCATTCATGTTGACATGCAACTCTCTATCTACACAACTTGTATGAGCCTAAAAGCAGACAAAAGTAAAAGTCTCAAAATAGATTTGCATGTCATGCTTTGAAGACAATTCAGAAAGCCAAAGAACTATACCCTATGAGTGATGATAAAAGGCACAAAAGCCTTGATTGTAATTGAAGTTGATTCCATCTACAAATCGCATTATGTTTACGATAGTGTTCTTCCCGGGTCGATGTATTTTTAGTAATAAAATTACGCTCCATTAAAATAGGAACAATTTTTATTTCACTCGAATTGATCGTATTACGGACCCAAAGTCAATACAATATATCAAATTTAGTTAACGACTCTCCACCGTCCATTGAGCAGGCAAAGTCCTTGTAAGTGTACTTACTCCATCAAAAGATCTGCAATTTAAAAATCATCTATCAACCTTATAAAATCTATACAATTTTCAAATTAACTTTTCCCGATAAGTAACTTGCTAATAGGTTCAACAAGTACACGTGATTAGCCATAAAAAGGGGCTCATCTGTTTTTTATCTATTCCGGGGAATCATACAAATGGCAAATGATTGATATTTTCATATCGGACTGTATGTTCACTTCATTAGTTAGTACTCATTGATTTATCAATTCCTTGAGTACACTTCAATAACTACATCATATTGAAGATTTCTGTATCAATGGTTCCCTCGTAGATCTCTCAAAATTGTTTCTCTACCCACTGAGGAAATGTCACACTGGTGTTGATGTCATGAATTATAAAATAGAAGAGAGTTAAATCTACTGAACGAGATAAATTAAAGCAGACAAGTGTCCAATACTCGAAGTTCCATAGATCAGAAAATGCCAAAATAACAGGCCGGCAGTTCATCAGAAATCGAGAGAAAATATAAAATAGGGTGGTAGTTACATACCTAAAGTTAATACATAGAAACTTCTAGAAAGGAAAAATGTTCAACTGCGATATATTTAACGTAAATTTTATTAATCAGTCAATGACAGATAATAATCCCATGTATGATTTAAAACCGAACTATTGAGTATTATCCGATCATATTGGTTATATGCATAGGCCTATCATTGTTGATGTAAAGTCGTTCAGCCTCTACAAATCACATATTCTTATGGCAAAATTGAATAAACTGAATGATATTAAATATTTTAAGGCGTTCAATGGAATGGGATATTCTATAGCTTAGATCTAATACAAACCAAAGCTGGGAGATGAAAGGCCTTCGATGCAAGACCATATACTTTGAAGGAATATGGCATTTGACGTTTAAACAATCGTTCCACCCTTATCGACCAAAGTTGAACATCAAAGACGGTTAAAAGGAGATGGTTGGTATTGTCGTTAATGAGGACAAATATATGGCAGCGTGGGTGAAACAAATGGCATAGACATATTAGGTTTGAATAATCCAATGGACAAAGTTACAGTTACATGTAACCCTTACTTAATTTGATGTCATATCACCGGTATGGTGCATATCCTCGATATGATTTCCAATGATCGGTATATGCTGTCACGTCTATGGTTGCTTATAATCAGTATGATGTCATGTCATAAGATACGATCGGCATATGCTGTGATATCATCAGTAAGATTGCATAATATAATCATTATGATATCATATCATAAGATATGTTCGGCATATGCTGTCATATGACATCAGTAAGATTCCATATAATCAGTATGATGGCATGTCATATCCTTCCTATGATGTCATGTCATCTGAATGATGCCATATTATAACTCAGAATAAATATAACTTTTGCATTTGATAATTACAAGTGAAAATCTGTGTCAAAGATTAAAACAATTGAACTTGCACTAGCTACTCAGGAATTGAACGTATAAAATCACATAATTATCTATAACTAAAGTACACGCTTTCTACCGTTAGGCATGCCATAAGCAAGATGTTTCTTTCCCCAAGAATAAACCCACCAGAATCCTTGAAATCTTTTTGAACATTTGTGATATTCTAAAGACTAATTTGGGTGAACAAGACATTATTTTATTTCATTAGAAATTAAACACCACTTAGGCAGCAACACAGAATGAAATGTAGTTTATTTTAAAGAATGTACAGTTGAAACAAAGAAAATCGCATAAATAGTATTAGTAGTTACAAAACAACATTACACATCTATTGATACCTTTTTACATTGTAATTACTATAAATATGAAGCTCCCTTTCCTATAAACTATGAAGAAATTACGATTTATGATAGCAATAAAACAATGATTGCCCAAATATGATCCTAACTTGTTTTACGATCGCGAGTTGTAATATATATTTCTAATATCTTTGATATATCGTTGTAACATCTGTATCGGTAACTGGTCAACTCAACCCCAAGTCAACTCAACCCAAGTCAACTCAACCCTTAGTCAAGTCGACCCCAAGTCAAGTCGACCCTTAGTCAAGTCGACCCCAAGTCATCTCGACCCTTAGTCAACTCGACCCAAAGTCATCTCAACCCTTGGTCATCTCAACCCTTAGTCAACTCGACCCCACCATAAAAAACAAATAGATATACTATTTTCATGGTATGATATTGATGAATTTTGAAAGAATGAGGGACTAAAATGCTAATTTTCCGAAATAAAATTATCAACTACATGCTTAACGCATTTATAATTTTTATAAATAACAAAATAATATTTGATTAATCTTAATAGGACTATTCACGATGCTAACATATATTTCACCCCTTAATATTTGAGCTTGTTTAATCTCTCTGAAATAGAAAAATTATCTATACACTTTTCTGTTATACCGAAATTGTTGCAACAGTATTTTTGACAACAGGTAACTTATACAACATGTGCATTGTGCCAACATCCATCCATTACTTTGTATTGAATGATTTTATATTTTGATAATAATAATAAACAATATGATCCGGTTCAAATCTTCCTTCTGATCTACAGGCGATAGAAATGTTTATTTTTTTGAAGTAAGATTTTAAAACAAGACTGAACAAACAAAGGGATTTATGTTTTTCTATTTTCCATTATCTTACTCATATGTCAGGTGTCATAAACAATCAGATTGGGATTTTATGATCCAGTTTAAATCTTCGTTTTGATCTATAGGTGACAGAAATGTTTTTTTCTTTGAAGTTTGATTTCAAATCAAACTGCACAAATAATTGGATTATATTGTATTTTAATCTACTTAAAACAAGTAAAATCATTTGGGTCGACTTGACTAAGGGTTGAGTTGACCTAGGGTTGAGATGACTTGGGGTCGAGTTGACTAAGGGTCGAGATGACTTAGGGTCGACTTGACTAAGGGTTGAGTTGACTTGGGTTGAGTTGACTTGGGGTTGAGTTGACCAGGAAGCTCTGTATCAGTATAAGTAGCGATTCAAAAAGTCAAGAATCGAAGATTAACAAATAAACAAAAAGTCACAGATGTGTTTTAATGCCCTATTCTGAAATGCCTACCAATTCTACCTTCTTCTAACTGCATATTATGGTTTTGGATGTCGATAAATGAGTGATTTAGAATTTAACTCTCTTGACATTTTATGAACTAGTGTGGGAAATGAATGTCAGCATCAGAATCAGCATCAGAAAATGCAGCTTGGTGATATCATACTCTTATGTTAAATAAAATAATTATTTTCAATCTAAATAGTTTAGACTAGTCGATCTCTTGTTAAGGGTTTCAGCATTTAAATGGTGAATATGGAATTATGACATTGTGGGGGAAACACATAAATATTCTTATGCTAAATACGATGTGAACCCAACCAACCGGAACGGCGATCTGAAGATAAAGTGTAGCAATGTACTTGGTAGAACAAGTCATCGATTGCTATAAAGTTTGAACTATTGATTCTCTCATATTAGTAGTCATTCACAAATCCAAATGACCCTTGACCGGAATCCAAAAGTCCCGTACCTTCATTTAGCGCAAAATAATCGATATCAAATCTAGGTTTGTTAACTTTTAATAACTTGTCGTCAGTTACGGGTGCTTTGCGTCACTTTAATCTTCTATTCTGGTATTAATTTGCTATCTGGCAATTTCGCAGAGTATCTGGTGTGTATACCGTCATCTTCAGAGCTAATGAAAAGGATATCATTTTATGCAAAGATGTCAATTTTCCAGCAATTAAGAACTCTAGTGAGTTATTATGGAAATGAATATTTTCGAATATTGACATGTGGAATACTGAAATTCGATTTCGTTTCAACTCAAGATTGTAGTAGACATCAACATTAGATTCCGCTGAGACCGAGACATTTGCTGTAGAATGGAGAAAAACGTTACCAATTGCGCCATGTACAGAATGTATCAAACTGGAGAGGGTTATTAAAAACACGATGCTCTTTATCGCTTTGCTCGTTGGTGGTTTTTACTTGTATCGTAAAAAAACAAACTTTTATCATGACTGTCATCATTTTCATTTTCTTCGTTACATTTTTTGTTATACGAATAGTTTTATTCAAGATCCACACATACACGTCAGCATAGCTAACCAATCGTGCATTACTACTTTCTAACCGTTCATAAAGAAGATCTGCTACCTATATAATATGTTATCAAGTTCCAAATTAAATTGATTTTTTTATATACTAACCAGGAACAACTTTTTTAGAAGAGCATGTGTCTGCCTTGAAAGTTAATTGATTATGTAAGTTAAATATCATAAAAAACAAAAAAACTCTACGGATGACAATACAGCTATATGTTTTTTTAAGAATTGCTACATAATTAATTATAACATTTTATATAGTCAATCTAAAGAAGACATTTGAAGTTACAACCGCCCCCAAAAAGAGAGTCAAGAATTGCAACCAATAACTGCAACAATTCAGTATATTTGCTTTGTCTTGCTATTTCAGCGTATGAGACGTTTATCGAACTTGGTTTTTATCCAATGGGATATAAATCAACGTACTTTCAAATATTCGTTAGTTAACGTATTTTTACAATTAGAATAGTGTTGTAACGCAGGCTCTGATTAAAGCTGTACCATTAATCAAATTAAAGGGGGATTTCCTGAAATGGACCAAAATAGAATAAAGATAGACTATAGATCGTAGCTAGTGGGTAGTTCTTGAATTCTTGGGTTTAGAGAAAAATTAGAAAAGGCATATTGGATTTTGATGATATGGGAAGAAAAGTTTAGTCTAGTTCAATAAAGTTTATGGTTTGGGATAACAGTTAATCTCCTCTTTCGACAGATGATCCATCCCTATCGTTAATAGCAACTCTTCCAGGATGTTTTAATTGAATTCTATCTTTTCACAAAATCACGCCCGGGTTTAACGATTCATAAAGACAATCAATGTGGCAATTAGTATGCCCGTATCAGGTTCACAAGAATAAGAGGAGCACAGTCCGCGGAGATACATGCTGTACCTTATGAGAACATCTCGGATAGGAACCACTTCAACACTTAATTGCAAATGATTCCAGTGAAGTCTGAGGGAAACAATACAAAATACTTATTTTCGTCATATAAAAAGTAGTTTAATTATGTGCGTAATGGTTTGCTGGCCTGAGCTCAACTTAAAGCGATGATAATGTAGTTTTTGAATCAGATAAGTTCAATAAATTTATCTTAATAAAAAAAATAAGTTCAATAATTACATTTTTGCAGTCCTCTGATTATTATAGAGTAAATCATATTCATCATATAAAGTCCCGACGCTTTGAAGTAGGTCAAAAATGTGTTCAGAAAATGTATATATCAGGTATATTGCATGTTTCAAGATTTTATCTTATGGTCATTTTGGTTTGTCGTAGTTCTGTTCTAATGGGCGGGTGTGGGGAAGGTTAGTCCAATAAGTATTGCCTTTGGCATGGGGATGGAGTAAAGAATTCGAACTTCATCTGTTCGACTAGAATTTTTTAGTTTTACGGAAGATAGTAGAATAAACTATACGAAACTAGTTTCATTCCTCAATACCTCGTGTAAAGGAAGCAAAGCTGATCTGATTGAGTTGTGAGTTTCAAAGGTACAGTGACCCGCACGACGTGTACTTTAGGCTAACTGAGATGTTATTTATCTTGTAAAATATATTTCAAAAAGTTATCTTGAATTATCAACGTGTTATCCATTTTACAAACGTAAACAAACGAAGCTATGGTTGTATATTATATTCGACTTTCAAATCCCCCTTTTCTGGGTGACCTAATGATTTCTATAGGATTCGCGTTCAGTTTCCTAGAGCATGCGTTACTATAGTATAAGTACCGTCCAGGGGACCTCTATAAGATTATTTCATCTCCTGGGATTTATGCTCAAGGTCATAACGTTATGCGTGGCGAACTAGGCTCTGGCCTCATTAGGTCATCTAATAACGTACCATTTCCAAACGCAGAATATATCGGCACATATCTCAACAAAAAATGAAACTGATGAACAATATCAAGGAATGTTGATTAAGGTGTGTAGGGATACCGGGGATACGAATAAGGATGGGGATTCATGTCTTGGATCTGGTACACAGGGAGATATGCCGAGTACTAAAATAGTACTCATGGCATTTTATTAAATGAGCACGTATGACATGAGTACTGATTTATTGCATGTTTTACTACTAAATGAGTATATGATGAGTGACAAAATAGCAGTAATTTCATTGAGTTTTTAGCGCTAAATGAGTACTCATATCATGAGTGATAAAATAGTACTAATAAAATTGTTTTTCAGCACTAAATGAGTACTCAAATCATGAATTAGTACTAAATTAGCACTCGTGACATGAGTGGTCATGGGTGCACCTTTGCTAGAGTGCTAATTTAGTACTGATTGAGTAATCAGCAGATTTCCCTGTGTATATATAAAATATATTTGGAGTGGCCTTGACCCTTATTTTGTCTGGGAGCTTATTTTAGTCAAATCCCGTACATATTTCAGAGCACTTCCATGGACTTCGTTAAAAAAAGATGGGGAAAATTCCCAGCTTCATCCAATCCATATATACGCATACAGATTAAGACCGTTCAGCAACACTTTTCAAGAACGTTGTTTGGTGTGACTGGGTACCCATTTAAAATGCGTTCACACCTTTGCGCTGATTTGGTTAAATCATAAATGATGCATTTGTCATTATTGCATACCGTTATCAGAACTTTCATGTATAACTCAGAATAGGAAAGTAATTACTAGAATACACTCCAAAATCAATGCATTCTATGACAAAACAAATGTATCCTGTTTCAACACAATTAGTAATCAAAATATTTAATAGAAAACTTCACAGAAGCTCAATTCGATATTTTATATTGAATTCGTATCAAATAATTCAGATAATGATCGCGTCTTCCTTCTAGCTACGGACGGCAATATGTGAATCCAAATGATGTTGCCATGGTGATATCAAAATGGGATGTTTTTGAACTTCCACGTGTCATAATTAACAACGTTCTTGCACACAATGTTTGAATCATACCACAAAAAGGATAGATATAAAATTTAAAACGTTCTCAGTGAATGAGCAAGATGCAATATAGAAATTGCACAAATATCTCTACATAGGCTTCATTTTTAATTTATTTCAGTATGTAAAGTACATTATTGTAACATCAAAATCTATCCGTTTTTGAGTTTTGAAGTGTTCGCGGCCAGCTTTCTTGTAAGTTCCTTAGAAAGTAGAGAATATGACTTATATTTGTGCAGTAGCAATACAAAGGAGAAACACCTCGTCACCCGGCACTTTTGAAAAATGATTTCCTAAGTGCTTACACCCTGTAGGGATTCGACTGTGCAATACCGCGTGCTAAATGTGTCTACCACTCTTCAAAGTAAATCAATCTTCGATAAATCCGACCCACACCTCGGTACGCCGCTAATGCTGAAATTCCAAGAGCTTATTAGGCCTCCTTCCCACCTTTCCATCGGTCTATCAAACCAAATGTTAGTATGCTTTAAGTTTTCGAAAATAGCACGACCTGTTTGCCGAGACGCGGGTCGGTATTCCAAGATTGATATTTTATAAAGTTCAAGGCTTGAAGTATATCTCAGATTAAATAAATCCTAGTGTTTCAAAGATTGATAAAAAGTAATTGCATATTCGTTCACTAGCATTGAAATTAAAACGTACAACGGTACCCTGTCCGATGTAATACCACTTTCTTTACAATTTCAGATAGTTTACAATATTTTCACGGCATTGTTGTGAGTAATTCAAAAAACTAAATTAGAATAGTTATGGAAATTTATATACTTTATCGAGTAACCTAATGTCAACAACTTAGTTTTCAAAAACAAATTCTATTACTGCAAGATCTCTTCGATTAAGCATGTCATAAGTTGTGGAAATTGTTTTAGGAACCATCACTTACAACATGGGTTCTTAGAATATCAGTATTGTATAATGCAATACACACTATACGCGCCAATTCAGTTCCCTGATTGATTTGTTTAGTCTACCTCTCAGTTTTGACAGCTATACTTATTCCAAATTATATCTCTATAATCTTATGCTCTCCAGTGATGTCTCTCAATATGTTGACTGAAGTATTTACTTTTGTGGTATTTGTGTGCATTTAACTGTCATAACTCTTTCGGCTTTTCAATTTTTCCCTGGCTCCTACCTTTTTAGCTCAACTTTGTTTTCTAAAATAAAGGCCTAATACGTTTCTATTTTTTGTTTTAAAATGGGTTAACTGACAGTCTGTTTTAGAGCTTACGTAACATTAAGCTTTGTTTATTGTTCTTGCAGGTTATGGACATATTGCTCCCAAGACCGGATGGGGAAGAGTCTGTACCATGTTCTACGCCCTAGTCGGGATTCCACTCAATTTTCTCTTCCTTGCAAACATAGGCAGCTTTCTCGCTAATGCGTTTCGTTTTCTCTACAAGAACATTTGCCTAGATAGGATATGTTCGCCATTTTGTCGTTGGTTACAGACGAAGACTATGAGACGGCCCAAGGGTGTGACAACGACGGTTAGTTATGATACCAATGGTATGGAAATGGGTGAAAAGACGGATAAAAAACAACAGGATAGTATAAAACAAGATTATTCCTCCATCAACAAAAAGACAGGAAAGAAAAAGAAAAAAGTGACAATGCAAGTATCAATAGAAGATTTCGAACCTAGTATTTCAAATTGTAACCAAACGAGAACCCATGATTACAAACACCGCATATTGAAAAACCATTTGCAGTCGAAGGGGTCAGAAAAGGTGCGCGTGCCACTGACCTTGAGTTTCATGCTTATCGTCGGTTATATATTCCTAGGAGCTGCCCTCTTTACAATGTGGGAAGACGATTGGGATTATCTCATTGGATCCTATTTTTGTTTTATCACTCTCACCACTATAGGCTTTGGGGACTTTGTGCCTGGAACGCGGGTTGATTCTTGGGACGCACAACAGCGCCTGATATTTTGTTGTTTATACCTCGTTTTCGGGCTCGCCCTAATCGCCATGTGCTTTGATTTGATGCAGGATGAGGTGCGACAAAAGTTCCGCTGGCTGGGACAAAAGATCGGGTTGTTAGACAGACCGGACCAAACCTGATGAATATACTTGGAGTGGATTGAATTCAATATATTAGGTTTGGAAAGATACATGAAGGTCAGAGAAATAAATTACCAATAGGAAAAGTCGCACTGGTTACATTCTGTTTGCATTAGGGTGCCTCGACTGGAATAAACTAATCTTTGATTAATGGGAACATTTTTCACTAAAACATCGGATTTACGAATTTTGTTATATCATTCTATTACAAGTGAAATATTTATACATTTGATACATAGAAGTGTATGCTGGATAAAAAACGTCATTCTGTGTTCTGGATCCAAATGACATTAACAGAAGTTGTTACCCGCAGTTTCCTATAAGATCAAAATGTTCTTGCATTCAATACCAAGGCAACGCACGTCTAATGATCATACATTTCGACATACCAATAAGCAGAATGGGCCACTATATATCTTGGTGTATCACCATAAAACGACCTATATGTATATCATATTGCGATAGGACCGATGAACTTAAATGAATTGTGATCAGCATTTCCATCAATGATACTGCCAATGCCAGTTAAATAATGCAGTGATATTAACCATAGAATTAAAAGATGGCGTTACCTGGTAGACACCGAGTTTGAAATGAACAACTATCCCGAAGTGAATACTATTTTCCGGCGGAGAATCATATCAACATTGAACTATGAAAGTTATTCTCCGAACTCAGGGCTACAGAACTCGCTCCTTTATTGGAGCCCCGCGGTCGAAGGATTATTAAAATACAAGGCTAAAATGTTAAACTGTGCACTCAGGCACTGTACGTTGTTGTTACCGTTTTCATTAAGCACATTCTCGAATCAAATTTTTGACATTATATATGCTGGTAAAAAACATTAAAAAGTAACATTGATTATGATCAGGCAGTGTAATCTTTTCGCATTTACATTTTTGATTGCTGTGGCAGCCGGAAGTGGGGATATTCGAAGCAATTGTGTCACAAGTATCACGTGACTGGCAAGTGTTTCATTCTCCCTGACATCTTACTTATTGTACTATACAATACAATTATACAATTTACAAAATCCGAATAAATACAGCCGCCATCTTGTCCACTTCAGAATGTGGTCTTATTTCCATACAAAAATTCCAAAACACACAAGAAGTGATCGAGATATTGGCTGAAATCTTTTAGACTGTTGATTTTGAATTTATAGTCAGTTGTAATTTCAGAAAATAACGAAATTCTGACATTTTCCTTGTTGGGAAATATTGACTTGCGTCCCTGGGAGCCAATCCTCCTTGATCTGGAATTAAAAATAGAGTAGATCTTCTTTGAAGCATTCAGAAGTCCCAAAGCTATGTGTACCATCAATTTGATACATATCAGATGATGTTGTTGATTTCGAATACGAATATCTTAATACACTATTGCCGTTGTCATTTCCGAACTAGTTCGCATATTCAAACATATCCCACTTGACAAACTGACAATGTAAACACGCTTTGGGACACTTTTCCTATCGACAACACCCAATAGATGTCTCGCTTGCGCTTGCTTGTCAAATGATAGTTGTTTGACGACTGCTTAGGATATTTCCGGTCAGCAATACCAATCAATTATTATTCAGACTCTATCTGGTAACATATGAACTAGTTTTTGATTGTTTTAAATTGTTTCTATGTAACTGAACTCTCTAAACAAAATGAAGATCATTTTGTAACTTAGTTAAGTACAAATGTCTATAATTGAACTTCTCTTATACAATGACATACGATTTGTTGCAGGTGGATGTTTAAAACTTGGTGATTCGAAGAGCGACACGAGTATATGTCAGTATAATTTAAAAATGTTACAGCTTCTATTTTATTCAATATTTGTTTTTGATCGTTAAATTATATGAAAAACATGCGAAATAAAAATGATCAAGAATAGGCTGGTTTCTCTAGTTTGTTTTATTACGTTTGTTCTGAACTGTATATTTCAGTATTGTGAAATTATTTAAGATTGTGTCACATGTGGCAATTGGAAGATTTGGTTATGCATGGCCATCTCATACTCGTTTCCCAGTTTGATTAACATCATACCTTGAAAATAAAAGATCTGGTCATCTAGGGATTTAATGGTTCTGAGTCTACTTTGTAGTGTTTAATTATTTGTCCGATTGTCCGATTAACATCATACCTTGAAAATCCAAGATGTGGTCATCTAGGGATTTAATAGTTCTGAGTCGCGTCTACTTTGTAGTATTTAATTATTTGTCCGATTGAAGAAAATAGTAATTATCAGGCATCTGCCGGAAACAGCAATTGAGAGGGCACAGTAATCCCTGGGGTACATGATCCTACACATTCGTGTTCACGTTACTTGGAAATCGTGTAGCGTTACGCAACCTCTTAATTTTCTATGTTAGCCACTGTAAATCGGTTTGTATATCTAAGAAACTCTACCACGGCTCATAAAACGATGGATGTTTTTACCAACGACGATGACAAAATTATTCGATGCTTTATCCATGGACTTTCAATTAGTTGAAAGCCCATGCGTCGATTGTAATAAACAATGCGACGTAATAAGATTTAGAAGTGCCGAAAGGATAACCGGTGACTAGGATGGGCCAATAACCTAAACCGTAAACCGACTCTCACTTTGCCAAAAACGAAATCTAAGGCTCAATCTTAACTTTCGGCAGAGAGATGGCGGTTGTCGTCTTGAAAATTATGCCGTCGTACGTACAGTCTCACGCACAGGCCTCAAACGCCATCTTTCTGTTAACCTACGGTCTATAATTCGAAACCAAATTATTATGTTACGTATGTATGTTTACATACAAGGTGACCCCAAAAACAGAACCCTCTAAAAGTATCATTATTTCTCAAATACTTAACGTATTAACCCATTTTTATGTGCATAAACTAGAATCAATAGATTATAAAAGGATTTTAAATTTATTACACAATATTGATTATTTGTGATATCATGGATATTCTTGGTAGTGTCCAATTTCGGAAAATCAACGTGAGACATAGAGGTTGCTTAATGGGAGGGATGGAATATGAATTTTATTCCCGGGGGAAAATATGAAATTGGCCAAGGAAATATCATATTGACCGGGGGCGATAGCCCGAGTGTCAATATGATATTTTCCGAGGCTAATATCATATTTTCTCAAGAAAAAAAATCATTTTCCATCACGACCATCAATAACCTATTTATTCTGTAATAATTTTCTAAAACGTATTTATTTTTAATTTTTGTATGTCATCACCCAATGATTGTAACATAAAATGATAAAATCTATCATACAACATTATTAGAAATTAGAAATTACCGGGATTATTTCTGATATGGGATTTGATACGGGATTTTAGGTGACACGGGATCTGATACGGGATATTTTGTATATCAATTATATTCCGTTATTTTCCCGGGGAAAACATGTTATTATGGAATAAAAATCATATTTGAGATTTTTTAAGAAATTCAGAAGGAAATTCCAAAGAATGCATGAAATCAATTAATATTTTAATTGATAAATGAAGAACGGGTATTTGCAAAATATCTAAAAAATCAAATGACTGAAATTCCTGGCCTCTGAGCGAGAACACCTCAAACGCTGAAATTCCATTGGAAATCATTAAGACAGCAGAATGATTAGTTAAAAGCACTGTGATATCAAAGTCAAATATTTAATATTGAGTTGGAAGATGTAGAAAAGAGATATGTTAAACACCTGGATGGAAAAAGACCAACTCATCTATCCAGGGGGTTTCTTACAATTGGGTGTGAAAACACCAGAAAGCATTGTTTGTGATTGCATTGAATGCTAAGTTCCAAAATATCACCCAGAAGGTGCAGCCATACCTAAAGATGGCGTAAGGGTTGCTTGGACACTTCCTCATCAATGATCTCAACCTCTATACTCACAAAATGCAGAAGCAAAATGAATGTGATGGATTATTTAAACAAAGGATGGGCAACCCTTTGGTTGACACGAACTTTTCAAAATGTTCTTACATCCAAGGCCATAATTGTAGTTTCTGGACGTGAAAATTGAAGATGATTACATTATGTATTTAAGAAATTATTACATTTTTGGAGGGTTCTGATTTTTGGGTCACCCTGTGTATGACGTGTATTTATCATACTCGTATACTTTTTATATGTTTTCTAGGCTGATAAATGTTAAAAACCTCATTTGCTCAAATAACAGACGTATAGAAACGGCAAAAGAGTAGTATTTGCATCAGTAAGGGTATCGTATTTTTGAATTTAAGCATACATGTAAATGAAGTCCTTTGAAGAAGGATGAGTCTTTGGAAATCTGGATATTTTACTTACTAAACCAATTGACCCTAATGTCTGCAGAAGGGGGGGGGGGGCAATCCGAACCCTCAGCTTTTTTCGTACCTTCGTTATTTTTTTAGCTTGAGCCACAAATATGAGACACCTTTTGGCGTAAAAATCAAGGTGATTGAGAGTAGAGAGGCAAATAATGAGAGTTGAAACTTGGTGCCAATAGAACTGAAATCCATAAAATATTGATTCTTAATTTATTTCTAATACTCTAGAACATTTAAAAAGATGATGATTGCTCTGTTTGATAGAAAATCATTTAGCAGATTGAATTCTATTTCCAATATCCTTTATTTCATGAAAATCGAGCCGCTATTGACTATATTATGCTTTTTTTTAAATGTAAAACACGACAGTTAATCGCGAAACGTGTTCAGAATTATGATGATGCCTTCTTCGAAATTTTAGATATAATCTTTTTATTGTCCCCTTTCAATTTCACTAATTTGATGTTTATGCCATTGCCAGGTTGTTGCTAGGCAAAATCATAAATTAAAATTATATTGAAATAATATCAAGCCAAGCATCTACCTATTTTTTTAAATTAAATACTGATTCGTATTTGTTGTACCACTTGAAATATGAAGGCGAAAGACAAAAAAAGTTGAACTTGATATTGTTGATTATTCAATTTCGTGTTGCATTGGCTTCAATAGCACTGGTGATCCGCTCGATTACGCTGGTTACCGAAACGGTTCGTTTTGGTAACAAAATGTCGGAACGTCGAAGGTACGATTTTTCTTTTTCCTTATTTCACGCGTTGTAGGCAGAATCCCAACGACGTTTTTCTCAAAAACGTGTATCAGCATTATATGTTTTAGAAAATATACATGTTTGCGAAAAAATAGCTCAGAAAACAACAGAATCGTCGATTTAATTCCTCACTTAAGTTATATAAACGGTTTGAGTTAAAAGTACAGATCTTAACTGTTTTTCGAAAAACCGTTTATGTAACTTAAGTGAGGAATTAAATCAAGGATTCTGTTGTCTTCTGAACTATTTATTCGTAAATATGTATATTTTCTTAAACATATGATACTGATACACGTTTGTGTTAAAATGTCAAGGGAATTCTGCCTACAACGTGTGAAATAAGGAAAAAAAACTTACCTTCGATGTTCCGACATTTTGTTACCAAAACGAACCGTTTCGGTAACCAGCGTAATCGAGTGGATCACCAGTGAATAGGATTTCGCAATACCTGCTATATTTGAAGTTCAGTTATATAAGCTTACCTTCATTTAAGTTTCATTTGAAAGAACAGATTATTCTTTTAGAAAGCGTTGCATTTTTGCACAAAAACATTATTTTGAAAGAAAATTGAATTTTTTTTAAAATGTCAAAAATGTACACCCCTAGGTTACGTTGACCTCGATTTGACCTTTGTTATTACTTTTTCAAAGAATGCAATATAAGGTTGAAATCAACGAATGAAGTAATGAAAAATCGCAGAGAGAGGGGAGGGGTCCAAGTGACCCCCCCCCCCCCCTTGCGACTAAGTGTTATGAAAAAAAGTTACAGACATTAGAGCTAATAGGTTGTTTGTCCAGCTATTTCTCAACTTGTCGTCAAACGGGTACCGAACGAGGGTTGTCGACCGTTGTAATGATTAATTGTATCCTTTGTTATATCAAGGTCGGAGATGTCATGAAAGAATACATGTTACGTGTACCTCTCCTTTTGAAGACACTAGGTGCTGAAAAGGCAAGATTAAATATAAACAAGGCCTAAAACAAGTAAACAAGTCTAATGATTTTAAAATTCTTGGGATTGGTGAAATTTTTTAGGTTAATTTGAGTAATCATTTTCGCGGACTATCGGACCGGGATTATGTATATTAGCAGAATATAGAGCTGCATATCCGATAAACAATAAATCGACAACTTATCTGAAAGAAAATTCTTCATTGAAAAAGAACAGAGAAGGGGGTATTTTTAACCATGGATAAATACATGTAGCAATAAGACATCAACTTATCTAAAATAGCAATGTATTCACGTTTGGCTCAGCAGTTTATGACTTCTTTGGCCTTGGTCGGTCTTTCATGGACATTATCATCACCATCTGGAACTTTTTTTGAAATGGGAGTACCTGGCCAGTCTTTGGATGATGTATATACCCTAGAGAGTATAAATGTGCGAAGTTTAGCTGAATGCAGCCGATCCTGTAAACTAAACGATGAGTGTTACTCGTTCAACTTTGAGCATGGCGCAACGGGAATGGCACAATGTGGTCTTGTGTATTGTAATGCAGAAGTAAATAACTCTGCATTGGTTTCTAACACCGCAATGACATACTATAAACTTCATTGGAAGAGACTGATTAAAAACACAATCGGTAATTACCAGAGAAACGGTTACAAGGCAACATGTTCGTTATATAGACGCCATGATATATGTGTTAACATTTCCGATGTAAATATACGTGTCGGATCCCTTGGATCTATGAAACCCTGCGTCTGGTGGATCTTGGCAAGGAAAAAACCACAATATACCCCGCAGTGTAAAACAATGATGAGACTAGCCACTGATTGTCACGATCTACGCGTAAAAAATTCAGGTGTAAATAGTATTTGTATTGTCTGTAACAGGTTCGAAACAGAAACAATTGATCACTTTATCATGAAATGTCCAAAATGGCAAGAACATCGTAACCAAATAGGTTTAATTACAAGAAAATACGGTGCTTTTAAAGAACTAGATAAGATATTTGCATATCCCGAGTGTGAAATTGATGACGATGATATGATAAGTATTGCATGTATAGTGCATAAAATGACTATTGTTAGATCAAACATTCTGAAAGAATACGTTGGCCAGTCGATTATTATATTATAAAGACACTCTTGAAAGAACCAATGTCCTATAAAACATAAACAGTATTCATCCATTTAAAATGGAAGCTTTTTATTTAATTGTGTGATGTTACCAAATGTAAATATGTTTGTAAAACCACTCTGTTTAAATACAGGTAAATAAATAATTAAATTAAATATAGACAGGTAACAAAGACAATATTTCCTAAATATTGTTCTAATCTTATTAATCTGCATTTTTGGTCCGTTTCCTTTGGTACCTTTGCGTTCATAATCACATTTATCATATCATTTTTAAAACGTACTCCACAAAGAGGAAGAATGAATTGAATTTTCACACTCATGAATATTATAATGAGCCGCTTAAAAATCTGTGACGTCAATGAGAGAAACTTTTTCCCGCGAAAAACAAATGCATTTGAGTTTACATGTAAATCCTTGGTTGATAGCTGTAAGTTTTACCTCTTCAAATGTGGAAGTAATCAGTAAATTATGGATAGATTTTTATTGAACGTCAAATTGACATTTATTTACGCCTTCTAAGCGATTTTAATATTAAATTTCTGTTCATAATGAGTAAATAAATTGAAGAGAATTACTCCCGGTCAGTTTTCAATCATAATGGGAACTACATGTGAACAGGTGAAATTATCATAATCATTGGTTCACCAACATTATAACATGTCTCTCATGCATAAAAATATATAGATAGACAATCTATTTTAAGTTATCTTCAGTGTCATTTGATGATATGTTCAAATTAAAAAAAATTGCTCATTGACTTCACTACTCCCATAATTCAATCAACTAAACACGATTACTTCCTGTTTATTTCTGTAAGTCATATCAGATCGTATCTTGAAAATATAATACATGAAAGCATCGGGATATAGAATTGATATATTCCAATGTCTATTTCCCGCTGTGTATCTCCCGATCCAAATATTCCCTGGGAAATGTTTTTATTCAGCGTAGAAACAATCAATTTGTTAGAATATCTTGCATAAGCAAAACGGTCAAAATAGATCCAGCACACCGCAGAATTTTTTTAACCAAAATGATGATGGATTTCTCGAAAATAATGAGAACGCTTAGAAAACGAACCTGAATATGCAGGGTGTCCTGAAAACTTCACTTGTGAAACCTCACTGGTCATAGGATAAATTAGTTATATGATGATCGGTTTTGAATAATGATCACTGAAAAGATTTCAAAGAAAGAGCGTATATCATATAATATTTATTGATGATATGTTGACATTGCTGATCGCTGATGTTGAATTAATACCAATGGTAACGATATCGTATACGTACTATGAACAAATTTCATTTGGTAAATAATAAAGTAATGGGTTAAGTCTAGCTTCTTGGATATAACATTTGGCTTCGAAGTTATCTTTTTAATAGCCAATGAGATAATTTAACCGAGTTGTTTGTAACTTCACAATTTACATTTTTTGTTTACAATCGCACGAGATATGTGAGCCCGGGTATGTGGAGCTGATCTCAGAAGTCTTAATAAACAATAGTTCTGTCAAAAATGATTAATTTAAATTACATAAGGTTCGGAAATAAAGTGCCCCGTCCATATTTCATAATTGATTAAAAAATATAGTGCATTGGGCAAATAGAATCCTTTTTATTGTAGTTTATTCAAAATATTCCTATGCTGGCTGTACTAATTCTTCAAAACTTTCAGTCATTGACGTCATTGATTTGACTCATTTGCATACAACCAATCAGCGCGCCGGAAATTATCGATTTTCTTTACTTTGTGGAAAGGTGAATAGACAAAAATTATACATCATTGTAAAAATCTTTAGTTTTCCTGAAATAAAGTGACTTTGCACTTTGGGGATTCTTAGAAATTAGACATGAAAAGGAATGACACAAGCCAGAAATATTCTAAAATTGAAACATTTTTTTGTTAGGCTGCTCGCTAGATCCGATTCTCTCTCTTTAAATATTTTGAAATGATAAATCATAGTGTCATCGGATGATCTTTTTTGGCAGAATACGAAGTTACCTATTTTAATCCACTCCCCCTCCATCCAATATTAATTTATTTCGATTATTTTTTTGTATAACGTATGGAAACTAACTTTAAAAAGTGAGCAATGTCATTAGTGTTATGATAATAACGTCCCTTATACCTATTTATTACAGGTCGTGTAGACCATTGTTGCCTGATTTATAGCAAAAACATTGACTTTTACACGTTGGTGATGATGCGCCTTTTTTAATAGATCTCATATCTTAGAAGCGAATCAGTTCAAAAAAAATACTAGAAGACCTAACATATTTTGCCATGCACTGCGCCTATTCATTTGGCAATTCAGTTGTCAATTTTTTCTTGAAAAATAAATCTTAAATTTGTTGATTTTTTGCAGAAATCGCCTACTCCCCCTCCATCCATTTTGTTCGACCACCGGGCGTGTTATTGTAATTAACGGAAACATTTAGAAAATT
The DNA here is from genome assembly GCA_903813345.2 of Owenia fusiformis. Taxonomy (NCBI): domain Eukaryota; kingdom Metazoa; phylum Annelida; class Polychaeta; order Sabellida; family Oweniidae; genus Owenia; species Owenia fusiformis. The sequence continues at coordinate 12,034,888 of CAIIXF020000012.1, forward strand.
TTGAGGTATAAGAAATAAAGTCAAGATACATCTCCACCTGCATTATTAGTTTTTTATTTGCAGCTTATGAAAATAAAAATATAAACACAGAGTCAGAGTAACACGTAAGTCTATGGGGAAAAGGTTGGCAAACTTATGGAGGGGGAGGGGAGTGTACTTTTTCTTATAATATTAAGGGTGTGGCCTTACAGACACGTCAACAGACTACAACAAATAACATTGATTTATAATACCATTATGTTATCACAACCTTTCTTTTCAGGTGTCACAGGTACCAGAAAAAGAAGCTCCTTTGTGTAGTAAGTATAGATTATTGGAAAATATATTATATATATTGACGGTCAATATCATGTGTAATTGGAGATAAAGAAAAAATATCTAACGAGGTTGACGTGACAATATGAAACAATATATGAATCAGGTGTAATTGGTTCTTCAGATGAAGTCAGTTCCAAAAGAAGACCATAATATCGGATCATAATGTATCCTTTATTTTCGTAGCATGAATAATGTTCAACATAAGTGTCTTAATCCGTGATACCAGAATAAATCTAACTCCAGAATTGTGTGCATCTTTATAAAGAACGTCACAATCCGTCATGCTGAAATGTAGTGATCCTATGGAAAGCTCCTTTAAACAGCTTTTCGATCTAGACAATATAGATTTCCCATAGCTAGTGTTTTACTTTGATTCTTTGAATGAGAAACAATCCTTTAGTCTAGATATAATCATTAAGAATATTAAGAATACGGTCGATAAAATCCAGCCATCCTATCAAAAGTTAAGAGCGTTCACTTAAATTAATTTATTTGATGCCTTTTAAAATATCCGGCATCCATGACAAAGAACTCTTATCAAGGGCCATGCCAGTCATTCATAACTTATAAGCATCAAAACCTTATATTATTACAAGTATTACATACCTAGCGAAGCATTTGTATGGAAGTCAATGGGAAAGTTAGCGAGCTATATCCACCGATATTGCCCGATTACCCCGATATAGCCCGCTTACCTCGTTTTGATATTAGATTTCTTTAATAACCATGATAATATCATGACGTCACGTCCCGGGCGTCACGTCATTGATACAAAGTAACCATGGGAACAAAGGCATGTAATACATCAGTTATGTCACTATGACGTGAAATATGCCTTCGTTCTTGCCCAAATATGCGTCATAGTGACATAACCTCTAAGTATTTCATATCCAGAGTGGTATATGTAGCTAATGCCGTGGTCACATTTGCTCCGATTTTTAGTACGGCGCCCGGCCGATCGGAGCAAATGTGACCACGGCAGTAAGTGGGTCAAATCTTTTGAGCGTTACAACGTTTGCTCTAAAATGTCGTCCATTCCTTTGCAGACATATATGGATTCTACACAAAATATGCCACCCAGCTTTTGTAACATTACTTTGTAAATACTATATTGATCTTGGCTTGTACTTTCAGGGAAATGAAAGCCATTCAATTAAACACAAAATAATTATTGCTAATTTTGCTATAACTTTTGTTTTGTTTGCTTTTTCTCCATGGAACTTTCACAACACAAGGTACATATATTTGACTTTATTCTATAAAAATTTAAAGTCATTTAATTTAGTATTAACAAAGTTATAGTACTAGTTACTAAGGTAGACAGTGTCATGGATACGTGGGGCAAAGTTCTGACGTCACTTTGGACGACATTTTGAGTGTTGAAAGCAGTATCATTAATACTCTTGGATATGCAGTGCAGTTACAAATAATCCATCCCAGAGTCACTTCATAATCCATCACTTCATGAGGGGCTCAAAATAGGCACCATTAGCATTAATTAGCATTAGTTGCTGTCTGGCGACCCACTCGTGGTACACGTTTTTGAAGCCACCCTTGAAGTGTGTGGCGAGGGAGGTGGTCACTACAGACATCAGCTGATTGAGATTCCGGTGTGATATTCCTCTCAGATCTCTTTTCACTGGGGCGAATACAGCGAAACCATGTGGGGCCTTATCTGGGGATATATTGAGTGGGGCAATGCTTCCGTGCCGAGCTCTGTTTATGTATTTTGGACAATGGATCTAGAGGATCTGTGAGCAGGCCGTTATCCTGGTGGAACCCATTAGATCGATATTGCTTGGCAGGACAGCCTTTCTATCAGTCATTTTGTTTCAGGGGGGTATGACATCATCATGCGATTATCATCTACTCCTTTGATAATGTACTATACATATAGTATATTGTGACAAAGAATTTCATCAGCTATTGCCCCGAACCGGTCCGTCTTCTCGCTACAAGCAGATTGCCCCGAACCGGTCCGTTTTCTCGCTGCAAGCAGGATGAAATTCTTTGTCACAAAGTTTGGCATTTTTTATAAAATCAAACGCGCGTCATTGAAACTCAGAAGATGTAAATAGCATGTCATTTACATCATACCTTGATGGGGAAAAATAGATCTTATATGTTAGAAGTACTAAATAAAAGTTATCGTGAAAATGAGACAGTCGTTCTCGAGAGAAAAGAGCATAAATGCGCATTTAGAGAGTTTTGGTCTGTTTAAAAATCTGTAAAAAATTGGGGTACTTAAAAGCATCGGGAGGCATCATATATTTCAAATTAGACACGAGGAAGTCAATATTCAGCAAGTTATGGCTGTTTTAAATTCAAATAAAACCGTGAACCCGTACCGGTCCAGCTTTTGACCCGTACCGGTCAATTTTCGTTAGCTGCGTATACCAAGGGTGAAATATTATGTTACAAAAGGTGGGTGTCATTTTTGCGTAAGATACAATTCGGCCAGCAAATGCTCGTAAATGTGCACCTAGGTGAGCTAGTCATCTAATACTTCTTGTGGAGTTGCAAAATGGTTTGTAGGTTCAATGTGCGAAAAGACAAATCAGCATTTCTCAGACTAAAAAGTTATGAAACATTATGCGGGTGGGTGTCATTTTTTGTGTCACGGCCAAAACTGCAAATGTGCAGTTCAAGATCGGCGCAGTTTTGTATTTTTGTAACATATTTATACCATGTATGTAAATGTGTTTTTCTTTGGGAAATAAAGAAAAAACAAAACAAAGAAGCTATAATAAAGTGTCAAAGGTAATGAATGGCCATACCAATTGCAAGATACCTCGACATTTTTGTAAAAAAGAGTATGAAGGCATTAATTTCGTACTATTTGTGAAAATGTAGTATCTAAGGTATTTGAACTTAATCATAATATTCACCATATTTGTTATGTAGGTGTAGATGAAGATTGCGGAGTAAATCCCACATTTACGGGTTTGAAGCAGCTCAAGACCTCGGATGGAATGATCTTCAACGCCTATTGTGAACAGGGATGGACTTATGTTCTTAAGAGATTTGATGGAAGCGAAGATTTCTACCGTAGCTGGGTTGAATACCAGCAAGGCTTTGGTGAACGTAATAAAGAGAACTTTATAGGACTGGATAACCTTGCTAGCATGTTGAAACAAAGGAGTTATAAAGTTCGATTTGATATAACAGCTTTTCCTTCTGACACCTCTACTCTAATAAGTGGCTTCGCGGAATACTCAACGTTTAATATGGCTGACGAGAGTGACAAATATCGGATCGCCATCAGTGGGTATTCCGGTAATGCGGGAGATTCGATGGCATTTCAAAATGGGCAACAATTCACAACATATGACCAAGACAATGATTCTGATGCGGGTAACTGCGCTGATCAATACAAGGGTGCATGGTGGTACAATGCTTGTCATCAAAGTAATTTGTTCGGTTTGTATGTGAATAGTGCAATTTGTCCAGCGTATGGCCAGTGTGTTAACTGGTTTGCATGGCCCGATGCTCTTGCCTCACCGAATGATAACTCCTATATATCTTTCAAAGAGGCATCTATGAGAATACATCGCAATTAGAATGTTCACCAGTTGAAGATGAATCCAACTTTGAACGTTATAGGCAGAAAACAATCATAACAATGAATCCAACTTGAACGTTATCGACAGAAAACAATCATTACAATGAATCCAACTTTGAGCGTTATAGGCAGAAAACAATCATTACAATGAATGAAACTTTGAACGTTATCGACAGAAAACAATCATTACAATGAATCCAACTTTGAACGTTACCGACAGAAAGCAATCATCACAATGAATCCAACTTTGAGCGTTATAGGCAGAAAACAATCATTACAATGAATCCAACTTTGAACGTTATCGACAGAAAACAATCATTACAATGAATCAAACTTTGAACGTTATAGGCAGAAAACAATCGTTACAAATGAACCCAACTTTGAACGTTATAGACAGAAAAATTGCAGTCATTACAATGAATCCAACTTTGAACGTTATAGGCAGAAAACAATCATTAAAATAAAACCAACTTTGAGAGTTATAGGCAGAAAACAATCATTACAATGAATCCAACTTTGAGCGTTATAGGCAGAAAACAATCATTACAATGAATCCAACTTTGAACGTTATAGACAGAAAACAATCATTACAATGAATGTAACTTTGAACGTTATAAGACAGCGAACACTCATTACGATGAATCCAACTTTGAACGTTATAGGCAGAAAACAATCATTACAATGAATCCAACTTTGAACGTTATAGGCAGAAAACCATTACAATGAATCCAACTTTGAACGTTTTAGGCAGAAAACAATCATTACAATGAATCCAACTTTGAACGTTATAGACAGAAAACAATCATTACGATGAATCCAACTTTGAACGTTATAGACAGAAAACAATCATTACAATGAATCTAACTTTGAACGTTATAGGCAGAAAACAATCATTACAAATGAATCCAACTTTGAACGTTATAGGCAGAAAACCATTACAATGAATCCAACTTCGAAGGATTTAGGCAGAAAACAATCATTACAACGAATCCAACTTTGAATGTAATAGACAGAAAACAATCATTACATTGAATCCAACTTTGAACGTAATAGGCAGAAAACAATCATTACAATGAATCCAACTTTGAACGTTATAGGCAGAAAACCATTACAATGAATCCAAATTGTCGCGTTGTAAAATAGTTTATTACATTTTACATGTACAAGGTGATCCAGAAGTAAGGTCAAAGGTATTGTCATTACAATACTGCCTGACTGATTATCTTTAAACTTGGTACAAAGGACCAGGTGCGATGATGTGCGAATATCCCCATGATCAGAATGAATTACTCAGATGCGAGTAGGTAGTTACCAGTTTCGCCACCAGGTGGCTGAGTCGGGGGAAATAACATGGCAGGGTATTACAGAATTCCCCTAAACTTGCATATTCATCAGTTTTAGTGGTTCACTTTTCCATATCACCCTTTTGTATCTGATAGTTATACAAATTAAAATATGCCCAGTACAAGAAAATATAATCTGCCGAACACAAGAAAAGATATTTCACTTTATGTGATTTTACAACATGGGCTCTATGGGGAATCTCCCCGACCTATAGCTAGAAGTCACATTTTCAAAGGAAATTAAATTTTCAAAGTTGATAAACTCTTTTCAAAACCACATTTTTAGATGTAAATCTACATGTAGATTCCAAATATGACATCAGTTTGACTGAATTTTTATTTTTTGATGACTTAAATCAAGATTATTTCTACTCGCATCTAGTCTATTATGTCACATAATAGTTTTGAAAATATTTAAGCGTTTGGACCCACATGGACTCAGGTTGGGGTCATTAAGTGCAGTGACCCCATAATGCTACACAAATAGTCAGAGTTCCTTTGAGCAGAAATGAGATTTGATATTTTAAAATTGTGTATACATACAGGATATCCTATGATTTTGAGGGTTATCATTTTTATAAATGGGTGGGTATCGCTCATATCAAGAAGTGAGATTCATTCACATAAAGACTTCCCTTTGGAAAAATCTTCAAAGTTTCAGAATCCAGGGGTGCCCTTGAGAAAAGATACAGCGTATCAAAGTATGTAAGTGCAGGGTCATTTAGAGGGCAATTTCTGGTCATTTAGAGGGCAATTTCTGGTCATTTTGAACGCAATTTCAAGGATAAAAGTTTCCACATTGCACTTTTCTAACAATTGTCATCATGACAGAGTTCAATCCACATGTCTTTGACTGTCATGCACGAAGATTTAAAGACACGTTTCGTGTAGTGGCTCATAAGGAGACCAGGGACGACATGAACTTGCTATCACTTAAATTGGACAGGGGACAAAGTGAACAGATCACCGGACTGGGTCCAAAAAACTTTATATAACAAATCTTATAAATGGCCCCGTTCTCACCAGCGGATTTAGACGGGGGCGTGGGTGGCGCACGCCCCCCCCCCCTCCTAAAAGTAGGAAAATACGTGTTTTGCCTCATCGTTTTTTAACAAAATTTGACTCTTTAATTCGCTCACAGTTCTTATCACACGCCCCCCCCCCTAAGACAAAATCCTGGATCCGTCCCTGGTTCTAGCATACTTTGATACATCATTTTTCAGAGACTGACCCATTGATTCTGAAACTTAGCAATCCCATATTACTTTTCAAGAGATACAAAATGATTTATAACATGATCAGTTGGCAGTACTACATGAGTTTAGAGGGGATGAATACATATGAAACACCCTGTATATTCGGCTTATCGGAAAACACGTAGATGATACAACATCTCAAAAATCCTTGATATGTTTTTAATTGGTGAAGGTATTAAAGATTTAAAGTGCAAAACTTTGAAGAATGTGTAAATGTTCCCAAATAATAACAAAAAAATAAAAATGATAACCATACAAATAGAAAAATAACACATTATTGTAAATATCTTAAATTTTCGTGGAATCTTTGAGGATTTTAAGAATAAAGACATGACAAGGAGCGATGTAAGCCATACATATTCTAAAATTGAAACACATCTGATTTTCTCTAAGGTTACCGATAAATAGGCACTACTAATAATTGCTATATATTTATTCTACACTACTATTTAATTAATACTCGTATATGCCGTTGAAGTTTAAGATTATGGTTCATAACCAGATCAAAAGTTTTGAATTCGACAATGGTTGCTTAAAGGTGGGCTAACAATAAGTCAATTAGCAACGAAAGACAGGAGTAATTGATTTTACAGAAATAATTCAACATTCTTTCGGTTAGACGGCCTTTTAGGTTTATTGGAATAAAACGGTAGGGATATTTCCGCTGATTTCCCGTAACGATTAATCGACAATATTACATACAATTTTGCGGCGCTTTAACGAGATAGAACACACCCTAATAATCTATTAGGAAGTTATACACTGTGGTTGGAAGGAGCTCTGGACATTTAACGCCTAGAGGCAACTGAAAAACAATGTATTTACTTTTGGCTTGGTTTTTCATGACTTTTCTGGCCATAGTTGGCCTTACATTTGCCAAATCATCGCCATATGAAACGTTTTTCAAAAGGGGAATCCTAGGTCAGTCTTTAGATGATAGATATACTTTTGAGAGTGTACCTGTGCAAGGTCTAGCTGAATGCAGTAGATTATGTCAACTGAACGACCACTGTTATTCGTTCAACTTTGAGCATGGCGCAACGGGAATGGCACAATGTGGTCTTGTGTATTGTAATGCAGATGTAAATGACTCTGCATTAGTTTCTAACACCGCAATGACCTACTACAGACAGGTAAGACAATATGTTATACAATGTGTTCGTTCTCCAAATAATAGATACATACTTCATATTTCAATTAAAGAACCGCGAGTTGTTTGCAAAATGAATTGGGGGAGTTTTTGTTCATGCATTTCGCTTGTGTTTTCATATTTTTTCACCTAGTAAGTATTATTAAAACACTTTAAACATTTTATTGACTATAAGGTTGCACCATATAATCCGAAAAACATATTTTTCATTTTCAAGGATTGTCTATGGATTAACACCCAGGTATTTTTATTTTTCAAACTTCAGAGGACTGGGAATCATTGGTTACGAAAGCTTTAAACATACACTCCCCTCAATAAGTTTGGCAACCTTTTTTCCCCATTGAACTACTGTACGTGTTAAAGCCTCTTTACGTTTGAATTTTTATTTACTTAACCGGCGATGAAATAACTTATAATATTGATGGAAACGTAACTTGACTTTATTTTCAATACCTTCAAATTTTCTCAATTTTTTCCTGAATTACAATAGGTCGAAAATTGATGATAAATTTGATGAATTTTTGAAAATCGTCATTCCCATGTAATGTAAAAATATTTTTATATAGAAAATTGAATTGTCTAACTTTTTTGAACACTAAGTGTTTAGTTTATTTGATGAATATTAAAGATACAGCGCTTCAAAGTCATTTTTGAAAATAATTTTCCGCCTCCTGTGTTATTTCGATGGGTGAGGTTTTTTGAAAAACAATTTTGACTTTAAAGCCCTATAACTTTGTTGAACCTGAAGAAACATATCAATTTTTTGTTAAATAAAGTTAGCAAATTCAACTGCCACCCTAACTCGTATTTTTGCAAGGACTCGGATGGATGGATATTCTGTCATATGACTTGCGGCAAACCTACCATTTCCCATTGGTTAACATGGGAATGTCGATTTTCAAAAATTCATCAAATTTATCATCAATTTTTGACCTATTGTAATTGAAGAAAAAATTGAGAAAATTTGGAGGTATTGGAATTAAGGTCAAATTACGTTCCCAGCAATAGTTTAAGTATTTTCATCGCAAGTTAAGTAAATAAAAATTCAAAGGTAAAGAGGCTTTAACACGTAGTTCAATGGGGGAAAAAAGGTTGCCAAACTTATGGAGGGGAGTGTAAATGCTGTTTTAAGTAGGGTTCATGTATGACAATAATTTTTCAAATTGTGCAAATCCCTTCCTTAATCCCTATTATTTCTCTTTGAGGAATTTCCCATAGTAATCCAATGTTATAGTTCAAAGCAGATTTTTGAGATAACAGGAAAGTAAATCATTTATACACACCCATTGGGTTGTGATATGAACCAAAACAACCGAATACTGGGTATTAATGATGAAAACTCAGGGCAAATCAGATTTCTGGATATCTTTTCAGTAAATGCCTCACCAAAAAAATATTTTTAGATAGAAAATTGAATTGTCTAACTTTTTTGAACGCAAAGTGTTAAGTTTACTTTGTGAACATTAAAGTTGAGCTTCAAAGTCATTTTGAAAACCATTTTTCGCCTCCTGAGCTTCAAAGTCATGTTTGAAAATCATTTTCGCCTCCTGTGTTATTTCAATGGAAGAGGTTTCTTGAAAAATAACTTTGACTTTTAAGACCTATAACTTTGTTGAACGTGAAGACACAACTCATTTTTTTGTTCCAAATTCAATTTGTTACCTAACTAGTGTTTTGCAGAACTCGGTTAGATGGATATTCTGTCATATGACTTTCAACAAACCTATCAGTTCCCATTGTTTTATTGGATAAATTTTCAAAAAATCATTAAGAGAGCACAATGATCAGTCAAGGGCATTGCATGGCATATAATATCAGGGTCAAATATTTAATACTGCGTTGGAAGAGAAAGATAGAATTCGAAGGACTGTTAAACATCTGAACTGAAAAAATGATCACCTTACATATTCAGGGAGGTTTCTTAGAATGGGGGTATGAGAACACCTGAAAGCACAATGCGTGTGATTGCATCCGAAATATCACTCAGAAGGCGCAGCCATACCAGAGGATGGATTAAAGGTTGCTGGGACACTTCCTCATTAATGATCTCAACCTCTGTACTCACAAAATGCAATTAACAAGAGACCAAATTAATGTGACTGGTTTAAACAAACGATATGTAGTTCGCTTTGGTTGACACGAATATCTTACATTTTCTTTTCTTTCAAAAATTTTTTCAAATTGAGCAATATCGAAAGTTTCATAAAGAATTTAAACTCATACTGTCATCCAAAATTGTAGTTTTTGTACATGAAAAATGAAGCTGATTGCATTTGCTATCACACCTTGAATTTTTAATCTTTGTTCAGTAGAGTTATCAAAAATGAATATTGACGAGGATGATTTGTCCATGTGTTTGGAAATATCGGAGTTACAATTCAATCAAAAATGTTATATGTAAAATAGTCGTGGAATAATCTGCTAAAACAGGCATATTAACCCGATATTCAGGTCGGCGTTTGGGTTTGACGCGATATCTTTCAGCTTCCGGGATGCACGGCAGGTACTCTTTAAGGAATAGATAATGATAGAGGCCATTTAATATGGTGAAATTCAGCACGATTTGGACAGAATGTCGTAAGTGAGTGCATTTGTACTGACATTCTGTCCAACGAGTGTAGAATTTCACCATATTGAATGGCCTATCGTTATTTATTCCGATTTAAGCATTAAAATGAAAACATTGTTCGGATAATAAGGGATTGATGTCTATAAAATAACGACATTCGAGCAGCATATGTTTTCTCAATCATTTACATCATCGGCCTTTGCACCAAGAGGGAAACATCGATTCATTATAACAAAGTTATTATTTTCAGGTATTGGACGAGCAGGGTCCTTTATGTAGTAAGTATACATATTGTGTATTGATCGTTGAACAAAAGGCAGGAAATCATTTACAGTATGCCATGATAATATAGACATTATATTTAATATCCGTATATATATTCACTCAGGCGAAGTAAAACTTTGGAAATTTAAAATTGAATGCTTTAACTTGGTTCCACTTGCATTCTAGGTCAGTATGTATGTGTCCACTACTTTAAACCACCCCTCACATATACAATACTGATATTTCTAATTTTTCAATCGTGATGAAGTAAAAAAACGATTTGGATACGTTTCTCTTTCGCAGCACATTTGGCGTTGAAGTCCACTAACCAATCATCAACAGCCATAAACGGATACTCACACCGAGCCGTTGATGGGGATTATACGATTGAATGGAATGCTGATGCGCCATGCACACACACAAATGCTGAAGAAAAAGCATGGTGGATGGTTGATCTTGAGGGAATGTTCAATGTCAATGCTGTCAGACTTGTGAATCGCAAGGAGGTACCAGGTAAAAATTAAAGCATTTAAAGTGACAGCATTTTGATCAATTTTAGTATGGTTGATATAAGAACTCTAACATTAAGGTTAAAACTATCATTAGATTTTAGTTTATTTGTAATATTTATCTCAAAATTATACATATTATTCTACTCTCTTGTGATTATTATGATGTCATTATAGTCCATTTTTAGTGAAAACTGTATGCTGTTACTAACACCATGAAATTTATTGTGTACCGCTGGTTTCCAATATCATTGGTTTTAGAAAATTTGGGGAGTCTCTTTTCTATTGTTTATATTGTTCCACCAGTGTAATTCACTGTAAATTGAATCATTATATTATTTGACGCAAGCGGTATGCACTTATTTTTTACAGAAAGGCTAAAGCACTTTAAAATAGAAGTGAGCAACGACACGGTTGCGTGGGATCTTTGTGTTTACCACCAAGATGTACTCGAAAACAATCAGTCCTGGCAGCTGTTTAACTGCCCCAATCACCTTGTCGGAAGCTATTTAAGAGTTCAACTTGACCACATTGGTGTTCTAACGTTGTGTGAGGTTGAAGTGTATGGCTTTTTGACAGGTAAATTGCATTTATAGGTGACATAAATACTCTGTGAACTTATTAACAAGAATCGTGGAAGGCCAATAATTAAATCAACATTACTTCATAAACTCTATATTCAAAATGATTTTAAATAGCATCGATTTTATCAACGGTTTGATGTCAACATGATGAATATGATAAATCGCATCTTCGAGTTCCAGGCAAATCACTTAAAACTCATGTATGATAACATTTTAGCTGTAGAACCAGAGGTGCCCAAATAAGGGCAAAAGTTCAATGGGCTGAAGAAGGTGAAAAAAGTTCCAAGTATTTTTTAGGTTTAGGAAAAAGCAGAGGAAAGAGTAAACTAATGAAATCATGTAGAGTAGAAAATAATTTGTACACCAATCCCAATAATATCATTGGTGCTCAGGTAAACTATTATAAAAATATTTTTAGTGTGAACAGTAAGTACTCCAGAAACAAACTGAATGAATATTTACATGGAGTAGTACTGCCCTCTTTAAATGAAGAGGAAATGCAATCTTGTGAAGGACAAATAACTTTAGCTGAATGTACTCAGGCACTCAAAAATATGTCAAATACTTCAAGTCCAGGTCTTGATGGACTCACTACATGTTTTTATAAATGTTTTTGGAACAAGATAAATGAACTTTATGTATCAGCTATAAATGATTGTTTTAATAATGGACAGTTGTCTACTTCCCAAAGACAAAGAGTAATAACTTTATTATATAAAGGCAAAGGTCTGCCAATGGAGTGTCTACCAACTTGGAGACCAATATCATTAACAAACACTGATTATAAAATTTTAGCAAAATCATTAGCAAATAGGCTCAGAAAAGTGATTGGAAAAATAATTAGTCATGATCAATGTGGATATATACCAGGTCGCACACCAGCTACTGCTTTAAGACTCATTGATGATGTAATAGAACATTTATGTAACAATAACGATGAAGGTGTACTTGTAGCACTGGATTATTCCCGTGCGTATGATAGTTTAAATAAAGAGTTAATGTATGACACATTCCAAATTTTTGGTTTTGGCCCTGATTTTATCAAATGGATAAAAACACTTAATTCAAATGGGCTAAGCTGCATTAATTTTGGAGGTTGGCTCTCCGAGTGGATACCACTAAAGTCAGGTTTATCTCAAGGGTGCCCTGCATCTGCTTTTTGCTTTATTTTATGCTGTGAACTAGTGTCATGTAAAATAAGACAGACTAATAATGTGGAAGGTATTGTAATATCTGAAACAGATGAAATTCAACTAGTTCAATACGCTGATGATATGTCACTTATACTTAAAGATGTTGCATCTGTCAAAGAGGCAATCAATATTATTGATGCCTTTTCAAATATATCTGGGTTAAAACTAAATAAACAGAAATCAGAAGCAATATGGTTAGGCAATAACAAATTTTGTGTTGAAAAACCAGTAAACATCAAATGGAATATTTTCCCAAATAATAAGATTAAAATATTAGGCGTAACATTTTGCACAACCAATAAGGTGGTTGAATTAGATGAGAATGTTGACTGTAAATTCAAGAAATGTGAAGAAATAATGAAAAGATGGGCAGGTAGATGTTTAACCATGTTTGGTAAAATTACTCTTGTAAAATTACTAATGCTCTCACAATTTGGATACATTATGCAAAGTTTTATTTTGTCAGATAAGATTATTAAACGGATAATTTCAATTTCAATTTATTTCCTTAATAATATAATAAAATACAGTACATATAAAGGTTTAACAGGTGACATCATTTCTGATGTTTATACCCGTACATGTTAAAGCATAATATTACGAATATTAAGAGCAAGGTAAGGTCAAGGAATTATCAAACATATCAAGATTAAGTTTTCTCTAAGAGAAGATCGAGAGGAAGTGTTGGTGGGGGAGGTGCATCACAGATATAAATATTTACAGGTTTAGTGTCCAGTACCCAGGCTTCGAGTTATATTTGTATATCATTTTTATATAAAATACATGAATATGAAAAGTGTAAAATGAAATCATGTATACAAAGCCAAAATTTGTTTCTTATATTTCGATTTAAGGCATTTACTCGACCTTGAATTTTTAATTTCTGAAGGGAGGCCATTCCAAATAAATGGTCCGGAAAATGAAAGCATCTTTCTTCCAAAGGATTCTGTTTTAAATTGGGGCAAGGCATAGTTGTATTTACCTCTTGTATCATACCTATGTAATTCAATATGCCTTGTAAATAAGTTAGGAAATATATCATGGATATTGTTTTCATTATTTTGCCACTTAAAGAAAAATTCAGCCACGTTAACTTTAAATATATCATGGATGGTTAGAATTCTTAATTCTTTAAATAATGGTGAACTGTGATCTCTATATCCACTGTGAGTAACTATTCTAGCAAATTTCTTTTGTATTAAATGAAGTGAATTAATTGAGGTGATATTGGCGTTTCCCCAAATGATATTACTGTATGTTAAATAGGAATGAATTAGAGAATGATATATAGTCATGCAGGTTTTCCTATCTAATAAATGGTTAATCTTATACAAAATGCCAACTATTCTCGATATTTTCATTTTGACTTTACTAATATGGTCATTCCATGTAAGGTGTTGGTCAATGATCAATCCAAGAAAATTAGTATGTGTTACTCTTTCAATCTTTTTACCATCAATAAATATATCTAAATTTGCGGTATTTATCTTTTTTTGCTTAGAAGAAAATAATATGTACTTGGTTTTATCTATATTAAGAGAAAGTTTATTGGCTACAAGCCAATCTCTAATTTGATTAAGTTCAGTATTTAAAGTATCTTTAATTTCATTAAGGTTTTTTCCACTGATTAAAATATTTGTATCGTCGGCAAAGAGAACAAAGAGAAGTGTTGGAGAGGCCAGGTAGATATCATTAATATAAAGGATAAAAAATAGGGGCCCTAAAACAGATCCCTGTGGAACACCACATTTGATAGTTTCAAAAGATGAACTTGTATCATGATATTTGGTACATTGTTTTCGATTTGTTAAATAACTCGAGACCCACCTAAGAGCAGGTCCCCTAAATCCATAAAATTCTAATTTTTGTAACAGTATGCTATGATCGATGGTATCAAATGCTTTTGAAAAATCCAAAAAGAGCCCAATGCTGAATTCATTGCTATCAACAGATTTCTTAATTTTTTCAACAAATTGTAGAATTGCCATATAAGTAGATCGTTTTTCTCTAAAGCCGTATTGATTCAAGTACAGAATTCCAAATCTAACAATAAAATTACTCATCCGTGCATACATAAGTTTCTCTAGGATCTTTGAAAAAACAGGAAGAACTAGTACTGATATAGGCCGATAATTAGTAAATAAATTGAGTTCATCTTTTTTATGAATAGGGGTAACTTTAGCAATTTTTAGTTTATCTGGAAAAACACCCTTTAAGAATGAGTTATTGAATATATGTAAAAGAGGTTTAAGAAAATTATCGCTGCATTGCTTAATGATATTAGGTTTAAAGTCATCTACTCCAGCAGCCGAATCTTTTAGTTGTTTAAATTCCCTGAGTAGTTCATTTGAGTCAATAGGATTTAAGAATATACTGGTTAACTGTGGGTTGAGATTTGTCATAAATTTTAAGGGTGTTTTATCTGAAGAGGGGATTTTTGAAGCAAGATTTTGACCAATTTCAGATAAATAGTTTGTTTTTTAAATATATCTGGTCAGGTAACAAAGGTGTGTATGAAGAAGAAGATGTAAAAGGTGTAGTAGAATGTATTAAAAGAAATATATTGATACAAGGCAATGCAAAGGGAGGTCTAAATATGATAGATGTGAAACATTTTCAAGATGCTTTTGCAATTAAATGGATTAAACTTCTACTTGATAGAAACAAAGCAAACTGGAAAAAACTACCAACCTATCTCATTGACAAAATTTGTAAAGATTTTTCTATTTTACTGTCTAATGTTGAATTTAATCAGGTAAAAGGACTAGATAGAATTAAGTCCTCATTTTGGACAGGTGTGTTGAAAACATGGATTATGTATAATTCAGTTAAAAGTAGTCCATATATATCAAATAACAAATACTTGCTACACAAGAACAATCCTTTATATTTTGATAACTGGCATCAAAAAGGTGTATATAAAATAAATGATGTATGTAATGTAAACAATGAACTATTAAGCTATGACCAAATTGGGCAAAAAGTAGGTTTTAATGGCCAGACTTTTTTTCAATACAATTTACTCAAAGAAGTTTTTAACAAGTTAGGTAGAATTAAGGTTGGGGCATTAAAAAACAGTGAATGCAAAATATATTTTAATTGTATTCCTGTACAGAAAATCAATGTGCAATCAATAAGAAAAGGGTTTGTAAAAAACAGTTTAACAGAATCCAAATCAGAAGAGTATTGGTCTGAGCAGTTTGCTCAAACGGATTTCTCAGATTTTTACAAGATTTTGTTTAAATGTGACATTAGCAATAATGTTATAGCATTTATATTTAAATGTTTTAATGGAGCCATATGGAATTTGTAAAATATGCAATGTTGAAGTAGAAAGTCATAAACACTTATTTGTCAATTGTACGAATGCAAAGGAATATGTAAATACTCAAAATTTAAAGTTTTCTGAACAAGAAATTTTATTTTATAGCAATGAAGGAGATTTTGAGAGCAAATGTCATAGAAACCAGCTAGTGTTTAAACACAAGTTTGAAATTTGGAAAATTAGAAATAGTAAAATCTATATCCAATAAGTTCTGTATTCCTGTATAAGTACCAATGTAACCATTGTATATTATGTAAAAATTGTATAAATGTTTCAATGTTAATAAATTAATTTTAAAAAAAAATCTTCGAGTTCCAAGTGGTTATATTACCTTTGAAAATCAAGATGATAAAGCGTAGACAACGAGTTTTGTTTTAGATTGAAACACGTTTACTGAATAATATAACAAATCAACATCGTATTCATCTCTCTATACGTTAGCTTATATTGTATACGTGAATCAAACATTTTGGAAAATGGCATATATTGGTAGATTACAAACTTATAGTGTAAGAATGAAAAAGACAAATTATATTGATCTGTATTGAAATTACTATAGTATGCAAACTCATGTTCAAAGAAATACATTCACTGTTTCTATAGCAGGAAGTCGAGGTGACGAGGGTTATTGACGTTGATAAATTATTAGAGGACCCCAGTAGGTCCTCTATTAGCTTTTTATGGATCATCGATTTTTTAAATATTCTATCAAAGCATGTTTCTCCCATTTCCAGATAGTTTTCAGTAATCTACTTTATGGCCCTTCGCTTAATACACTCTGGGGGGGCTAAAGGTCAAACGTTAAAATCTAGGTCAAATTCTTTTCGATTCTACTTTTCCAAAAATGGTCAACAAATGTTTAATATTTTTGATCCGAAACTTCGTATGCAGGTTCGTAAGAGTATGCTAATATCGTTGCCCGAAAGTTACCCACTGGACATTTTGGCCAAGTTTTGCGTTGTTTGGCTTCCAAAAAATCGCTCAAAATTATAATTTTCAATTTGCTTCAAATCGACTCAATTTTTAAAAAAAACTATCTATAAGTTACCAGGAGATCAGATCATGCCCGTCGTAGCCCTTCAATTGCCCTTCGAATTTTGAAAAAAATCACATCGATTCAACAAATTTACATATAGGTTAAATAGACCTCAAATGGCCTCAAAAAGTCAGCAGAGGCCAACATTTTCAAGATTAATGTCGATGTCACTTACGTACATGGCTAATGTTTCTCAAGATTAGAGACTGCAAATTAATATTTGTGTCCGAAATTCGGGGAAAGCATTTCTTTAAAGCTGCTGTATGTAAATACATTTTTTCAAAGATTTACTACCTGTTTTCACATATAAGAGCTCGATCAAAAATAGCAAATTTGTCAAATTTCGAAAATCGAATAAATGTTTAGGGTAAATGTTTAAGTTAGGGTAAAGACGAAGTTTGGGTTAAAGCTAGGGTTAGCGTTAACGCTGGGGTTAGGGTTAAAGCAAGTGTTAGGGTCACAGCAAGTGTTAGGCTTCAAGTCAGGGTTAGGGTTAGAGTAAGCATTCGGGTTAAAGTCAGAGTTAGGGTAAGAGCTAGGGTTCGAGTTAAAGCCAGAGTTAGGGTTAGATCTAGGGTTAGGATCAGGCTTAGGGTTAGAACAAGGGTTGGGGTTAGCTTTGGGTTTCGGTATGAGGCGAGCTTAGAATTAGGGTGATTGAGCAACGGGTCGTTGTACTACGGGATAGGGTTAGCTTACATTTCAATGTGAACGGATAGCACTTCGTATTTTCACAATTTCAACTTCAAGGGCCTCCTTAAAAAATCAAATTCATATTCACATTTATTGCTTCTCGAGTTAAAAGCTTTAAAGTTCATGTACGACCAATTATATTACGAGAAAGTCGTCACCTCTGTGAACGACCAACAGATCACCGAGAATTAAAAGAAATAGATCGCAATTGTTTCTCAAACTAATAACAATTGCTGAATGTAGAACGATGATGTTTATGTTTATTCTATTAATCTAACAATGTAACTATTTATATGGAATCCGATTTGAAATCGGGATAATAAGATACATACATATATACATACGCCAGTCTCTTTATATGGATGTCTGAAAGGGCTTTGATTTTAAGGACTATTTACTTTTTTACCCGACGGTGGGCTCTCAATGCACGTCTTTAGGAGCCCTCTGTTAGATCTGAAATTTTTGATTAGTGTTATATCGTGTCAATGGTAAGAAAGTAAATGATAGATATTCCTCATGGGTAATCACAAATCAAAGGAAAAATCCAATATCACCCTATTTCATTTTATCAATGTATTTTGTTGACATCAATTCGTTCATAAAAGAGATAGGATTCAAAATAATGGTTTCATGGTGATAAATCAACGAAAATCCCAAAACAAAACTTTTTTCTCTTTTCTATTATTTATTTATTTACATCACAATTCAAAAAACAAGTATATTTTTCACGGCTATTGTCAAAGTTACATTTATAAGGTATATGTACCCATTTGAAATCATCCCAATCACACGACATTCACTCACAGTCGAACCACGCATACACTACCTTCAATAAGTTTGGTAACCTTAGCTCCACCATTGAACTACACGTATGTGTTAAAGCCTCTTTACCTTTGAATTTTTGTTTACTTAACCGGCGATGAAATAACTTATAATATTGATGGAAACGTAACTTGACTTTATTTCCAATACCTCCAAATGATCTCAATTTTTTCCTCAATTACAATAGGTCGAAAATTGATGATAAATTTGATGAATTTTTGAAAATCGTTATTCCCAATGGCATGTAATCCAATTGGAAATGGAGGGTTCGGGGCAAATCAGAAATCAGGATACCTTTTCAGTAAAAGATTCAGCAAAAAATGTTAATATAGAAAATTGAATTGTTTAACATTTTTGTACACTAAGTGTTTAGTTTATTTGATGAATACTAAAGTTACATCGCTTCAAAGTTATTTTTGAAAATAATTCTTCGCCTCCTGTGTTATTTCAATGGGAGAGGTTTTTTGAAAAACAATTTTGACTTTAAAGCCCTATATAACTTTGTTGAACCTGAAGAAACATACCAATTTTTTGTTCAATAAAAATAGCAAATTCGATTGCCTGCCTAACTGGTATTTTTTGCAAGGACTCGGATGGATCGATATTCTGTCATATGACTTGCGGCAAACCTACCATTTTCCATTGGCTAACATACACCCCCCTCCATAAGTTTGGCAACCTTTTTCTCCATTGAACTACGTGTTAAAGCCTCTTTACGTTTGATTTTTTATTTACTTAACCGGCGATGAAATAACTTATAATATTAATGGAAACGTACTTGACTTTATTTCCAACACTTCCAAATTTTCTCAATTTTTTTCCTCAATTACAATAGGTCGACAATTGATGATAAATTTGATTAATTTTTGAAAATCGTCATTCCCATGTAATCCAATGGGAAATGGAGGGTTCGGGGCAAATCAGAAATCAGGATTTCTTTTCAGTAAAAGATTCAGCAAAAAATATTTTCATATAGAAAATTGAATTGTCTAACTTTTTTGAACACTAAGTGTTTAGTTTATTTGATGAATATTAAAGTTACAGCGCTTCAAAGTCATTTTTGAAAATAATTTTTCGCCTCCTGTGTTATTTCAATGGGAGAGGTTTTTTGAAAAACAATTTTGACTTTAAAGCCCTATAACTTTGTTGAACCTGAAGAAACATATCAATTTTTTGTTAAATAAAGTTAGCAAATTCAATTACCTGCCTAACTCGTATTTTTTGCAAGGACTCTGATGGATGGATATTCTGTCATATGACTTGCGGCAAACCTACCATTTCCCATTGGTTAACATGGAAATGTCGATTTTCAAAAATTCATCAAATTCATCATCAATTTTCGACCTACTGTAATTGAGGAAAAAAACTGAGAAAATTTGGAGGTATTTGAATTAAAGTCAAATTACGTTTCCATCAATAGTATAAGTATTTACATCGCAGGTTAAGTAAATAAAAATTCAAAGTAAAGAGGCTTTAACACGTAGTTCAATGGGGGAAAAAGGTTGCCAAACTTATGGAGGGGAGTGTAGGAATGTCGATTTTCAAAAATTCTTCAAACTTATCATCAATTTTCGACTTATGGTAAAAAAATTTGGAGGTATTGGAAATAAAGACAATTTACGTTTTCATTAATAGTATAAGAATTTTCATTGCATGTTAAGTAAATAAAATTTCAAGGGTAAAGAGGCTTTAACACGTAGTTCAATGGGGGGGGGCTAAGGTTGCCAAACTTATAGAGGGGAGTGTACGTGCATTCATCCATCTACTACATTCTCAAAAGAAATCTTGAAATCCCGCACAGGTCAGTGGCATGTTGGAAAATAAGTTCTATGTACATAAACCTTTAATATTAAAAGAGAAAAAAATGTACTTTCTGAAATGTTTTCTTTCAAAATAACCGACAATGAGGTGTTTCTCATTCACCTGTATATCCTATTCTTTCCTCAAATCTCCGAAATATTTGATAATACTCTTATGTTTTGCATTCCAAAATCGGTAGACAAACTTCTATTCTTTAGCATGGCTTCATATTTTCAGAAATCATTGATTTTTAGTTATAGATGAAGATTGTGGTACAGATCCTACATTTACTGGTGTAAGAGGACTAAAACTAAAAACACCAGACGAGAAATTTATCCGTGTTTACTGTGAACAGGGTTGGACCAATGTGTTCAGGAGGTTTGATGGAAGCGAAGATTTCTACCGCAACTGGGTTGAATACCAGCAAGGCTTTGGTGAACGTTACAATGAACACTTTATAGGGCTGGATAACCTTGCTACCATACTGAAGCAAGGGAGTTATAAAGTTCGATTTGATATGACGCCATTTCCTTCTGACACCTCAACTCTCATAAGTGGTTTCGCAGATTACTCCACATTCAACATGGCAGACGTGAGTGACAAATACCGGATCGACGTCAATGGGTATTCCGGCAACGCAGGAGATTCGATGGGATTTCATAACGGGAAACAATTCTCAACATATGACCGAGACAATGATTCGAATCCAGGTAACTGCGCCGAGCTAAGCAAAGGAGCATGGTGGTACAGTACTTGTCATCGAAGTAATTTGCTCGGTTTTTATGTAAATGAGACAATCTGTCCAGCATATGGGGAATGTGTCCAATGGTTTAATTGGCCCGATGCTCTATCCCCAAACGGTAACTACTTTTCATCTTTCAAAGAAGTCTCTATGAAAATATATCGCATTTAGATATCAAAGAATGTTCGTCAGTTGAAGACGAAAGTTATAGGCAGAAACAGGTATATAATAAAGCCAAACAGTTTTGCTGTATAAAGCTAGCCGTACACCATTGGGACAATGTCCGACTTTGTCCCTTTGTCCGTTTTGTCCTAACTTGTCCGCTCTTGTCCCCCGGACAGCATGGGACATCATGGGACAATGTCCCACGTAGTCCCATTTTGTCCTATGGTGTCAGATATGGCCATATAATCATCACGTGATGAAATGCCCCTCATTTGCCATGCAATGTCCCTAGAAAAGAATCAACATGTTCATTATTTTCTTTGGGACATAGAGAAAAAATCGGACAACTTGGTATAATGTCCCAGGGACAACTTGGGACAAAATGAGAAAACGTGGGACAATGTCCCCTGATGTCCCAAGGATATCCCATGGGAATGACCGAACTGGCGAACTTGTCCCTTCGTTTCCCATGAAAATATTTTACTCAATAACTCCATTGATGTCCCATCATGTCCCATTGTGTACGGTTAGCATAAGAGGTAACTATTGCATTTATACATACAGTTTGTTTACTTCCTGTGTAAATAAACAATAATTCGCCAGTGCTGCCTATGATTTGTTTTTGAATTTTAGAGTTCATAACATTAATCACTTATATACAATAAGATGAACAATATCAAATAAAGCTTTATACAGGAAAACTATCATTTTCATAAATGATGAGTTCATAAGAGGCGCAGCAATCTAAACACATGGCTAGGAAGATTATGAACATTTGTTCAACTGCAGAACGTTTGGACGTTATTTTAAGGACGTTGTTTGGACTGAATATGAATGGAACACTTTTTTTCCCAAAATGGGACAATGTACATGTGTAATTGATGTTGTCATCGAGTACACAATACATTACACAATCATCCATGTATTCTATACACATGTTATCTCTAAATCGCTTTTCGATTTGATTGAACTAACATCTTATGCATAATTCAAATGATTTGTTAATTGATATTGGAAAAGGGATTTTTTTTATATATTTGATTTATTTCATAGTAAAATAGAATTATTACATACACATGTTGCGGCTTTGCAATGAAGCATTATAAGCCACAATTAAATAATAACAAGATTTAAAAAGAAAGTATGACAATGAATTTGCAATAAACAAAAGAATTATTGTGTACAAAATTATACAGTTGGTGGTGGAAGAAATACTTACACGCTTGCACACCTTTGAATAAAAGCTGAGGTGAGCCTTAAAATTTCAATATTAACTTCTTTTGGCAAACTTCTGTCTCCATACAAAAACAATGATAATTTGTCTTGCTGGTTTTTAAATGCTGGGTAATTAAAATTTAGAAGAGTAAGTGCATCCTCTAAATCTTTAAGATATTGTGATCTAAGGTTACAAGAGAACATGACATGAATGGATGTTTCATTGCTATACCCACATTTGCATGTAGGGGATGGTACATTAGTAAAATTGTGGGCGTAAAAATGGGACTGGAAGATCAGATCACAGCGCACCTTGTTCAGAGAAATTTCTTGGCTCCTTGTCAAGGAGATCTCAGAGGAATTAATGATATAAGTAGTCATTAATTTTTTCTTTACGAACATACTGAGGCATGTACTCTTTCATACACATTATAAGTGCAAATGAGAATCAAATAATGTTACTTTTTCTGATAGCTTAACCCTAATTCCTGCAAGTTCTTTTTTTACACTACGGTGAGGGGGGTAATTTGATCCCTACCACAGGCGATTTTTTATTACTTGTCTCTTGTCTGGTTTCAATAATGTTGGTGTTGTTATAAACCTTATTCAATTCCCTCTTCAGGAAAATGTAGGACAACAGAAGTCATATCGAGGTAAACGTTACCTAGGGGTGAATATTTTTGACATCCCTGCAACCCTTTTTGCCCCCCCCCCCCTCTGCAATTTTCTTCTCTCTGATTTCACTAATGTTTTATTTTTATTCAATAACTCAGAAAATTATTACATTCTTTGAAAATATAGGTCAACAAATATCAAATCGAGGTCAACGTGACCTAGGAATTGTAACTAGGGATTGTAAATTGTGAGATAATATAATGTTTGGTGATCTGTTATCTTCCAATTGAAACTGTTATTGCTTTTCTATAACTGAACTTATGCGATCTTTCAAAGATAGCATGTATTGTGAAATTCCATTGAAACCAATGTAACGCGAAATTGAATAATCAATAATTTCAAGATCAAAATTTTTTTGTCTTTAGCATTCGTATTTCAAGATGTACATCAGTTGCCAATCAGTGATTTTAGTAAGAAAATAGATAAATGCTTGACTCAGATTTATTTCAATAGGTAATTGGTCAATGATTTTGCAACTACCTAGCAATGGCATAAACATCAAATTCATGAAATTGAAAAACTGGGTAATAAGTTATCATCATAATTCTGTTACCAAAGCTTGCGGCGCTCTAACGAGACAGAACACACCCTAATAATCTATTGGGACGTTTTACACTGTGGTTGGATGGACCTTGAGTATTTAACGCCTAGAAGCAATCGAAAAATAATGTATTCACGTTTGGTTTGGTTTTTCATGACTTTTCTGGCCATACCTGTAGTTTGCCTTACATTTGCCATATCATCGCGATATGATAATTTTTCATAAGGGGAATCCTTAGTCAGTCTTTAGATGATAGATATACTTTTGAGAGTGTACTTGTGCAAGGTTTAGCTGAATGCAGTAGATTATGTCAACTGAACGTTAAATAACTTCACAACTTATAGGAACTGTGATAAAGAATTATAATTATTATATACCCCTCTGCAATAAAATAACATGACCTAATTCTTGTTTGGGCACAGTAGAACTTTATTTAATCTAAATTGTTTACAAATAAACAAAGCTAGTTTCTACTCCCTACACTAAACTACAATCAGTTCTACTTGACACAGAGGCAAGCCAAAGTTCAAGGGTAAACTTGAATTATCTGTATAAAGATACAAGTGTGAGTGTCATTAACATTTAATAGGCTATAATAGAGTAAGCATAATTGAGTACCATAAAGTAATGATTATTTGATAGTCTAAATCTAATAACCTGCAGGGAGGGTTGGGTGGTATTTAAATTAGCGAGCAAACATTTATCATTACAGCCAGTTAGCAGGCTAAGAAGCAACTGAAGGGAGCATAGACCAGAACACGTGTCTGGGAATGACATCTGTCATAGATAAGGCCAGCCCCCTTGACAAATGATTTGTAGGTTTAATGTTAGAGGCTGGCCCTATCTGAGACGATCTGTTGCTACATAATTTAAATCAAGTTTAATTAATTAAACTTACAAATGACTGCTATTCTTTCAACTTTGAGCATGGCGCAACGGGGATGGCACGATGTGGCTTTGTATATTGCAATGCAGACGTAATTCACTCTGCAAACAGGCAATAGTCACTAGTACTTCTATGACCTAAAATAGACAGGTAACACAATCTTTTATACATTGTTGATCCTTCTCAAAATAACAGTTACACACTTCAATTGAATTTAATAAATTTAAATAAAATCAAATAAACAAAAACTTTACATAACTGACAACGTTTTGGATAATAGTTTTGAGACAAAACGTACATGCGTTACAACCAGCGCTAAAGCAGCTCTTAAAATTGCAAATATTGTTTATCAATTACAAATATTTTGAAGACGCGACGTATAATCCGACGACGAAAATAGATAATTTATTTTAAACAATCAATTGAAGTAAACATTCAACTTAAGTCTAAACTTGTTTCCAGTTTAATTAAAATCATGGAAAAGTTCCAGATAATGTCGGAAATTATTGAAAAGACGAATTGAAAACACATTATATAATTTATGACGCATATCGAAAATAATACATTCAATAATAATGCTTTTCTATCCGTTAATACTAAAGTGCTTAATAAGATAAGATAAGAGATAAGATCTAAATAGCTGTTTGTTATTAAATTGTGTAAACTGTTCTTTAACCTGTCTTATACCAAAAATAAAATCTACGTATATTTATACGTGTTTCATAGTTGCATTCGAAAAGCACATGGTACTCATCACCAATTTCTTTGGAGTCACATAAATAGCAACATCGCTTTTCTTTTGCAATTTTGAATCTCCTTCCCATTTCTATATAAAAGTTATGACATGAGATCCTAGTCCTTGTTATAGCCTTTCTGTGGAAATCATTATTAATATTAAGGTATTTCTCTTGTTTATACATTTTATTTACTGTTCTATACACTCTGGTTTTAGATGGTACATTTTCAGCTACATTAATTTTTTGAAAGAAAAGTTCTTGATATTTATTAAATAATTTGTTTTTCAAGGTTTTGATTAATATGCTTGCATCTGTTTGATCAAAACTATCTTTATCTTCGATAAAAGTTTATATTCCACAGAATTCACAGATAGCCTTTACAACAGTATAATAATTCGAGGTATTGTTGGCAATATCTAGAGTTGTTACTTTCGAAATCAGTGAAGTTTTGGGAGCTTTCCTAGCATGTACCGAATATTTTATGATCCCAATACAGATATTAATAAATAAGGGATACCTTCCCAATTCAGATTGAGCGAGTATGTTTGTACATTTTGAATTAACTTGTAGTGACGTGTTGCAAAAAGCTCGCGCACGCATTGTTACACATTTTGTGGCGTAATCCAGAGGATCCTCGCTTTTAACATGATAGAATGTGACGTTTTTGAGAAAAATGTACACACATGAAAATCCTTTCGTCCTCCACATTTACCTCTATATCTCAAAACATTTTAGACGAATAACTCTGATATCATATATATATATATATATATATATTGTTAATGGGCTAGGAGCATCATAAAACACGAACCAATTGATATTTTAGGTGAAATAAATATACGTGTTGCTGTGCTTGAAAATAGGCGAATGGCGTAAATTAGCCCTATTTAAATGAATTTTGAAAACCTTTCGTCCTCCACTTTTCCACATACAACAGAAAACACATACTTTTGTGAACAAAATCAACTATTTATTAATAAACTAGAGTTTAGGAGCAAAATAATCATGTATGATTTATTAAAAATTGATCTCGTATTTTTTGTTTAATGTACACCTGAAAAGTTGAAGGTACCAAAAAATGAGCAAAAAAGGTCGCTGTCAACAGATTCTATTTTTCAGACTCTATGACGTCACAATATGGGACGCTTACTAAAATTCATCCTTTGAAATAAAACTTCCATCTTCCTTTATCAAGACGAAAAGTAAGTATAAAAGTCATATATTGTTTGAGTTATGAGCGTTTAAAGACGAAAAATAATTCAAAATGTAACGTGTCAACATGGGATATTTGCCAGATGTTTTGGTAAAAAACCCTTTTTTAAAAACGAACGCGCAAAAAATGTGAACGGAGTGTAGTTGATCTAAAATCTTCATCGAAACAGCTTTAAAATGATATATAATTTTAATTAGAATATTATCTTATAATCCGGGGAATCAAAGTTACATTCACGCGATACCCTTAAAAAACAAATGCGCCACCTTTTTGCGACACGTCAGTATGAATTTGCAAAATTTTGTATGCAGTTGTTCAAATGGGAGTTTGTCATTTAATAACATTTCTTCTATGGATTTAGATTTCCAATTAAACCCATATGCGCCCCATATCTCTGAGCCATATAATGATATTGGTTTTATGAGGGAATCATACAGCTTCATTTGTATCCTTACTGGCATTCTATAAAAACTTTGTTTATTAATAGCAAAATGAGCTTTCATTGCCTTACTATTCAGTAAATGCATGGCTGATACAAAAGAACCATTTTTCTTAAAGGTGATGCCAAGGTAAACATAACTTTTAGTTTCAATAATCGTATTATTACCAAAATAAAATACATGGTTCATACTAGTGGTATTAAAAACCATAATTTTTGTTTTACTAAGATTAACCTGTAATTTCCAGTCAGAACAATACTTTCTAAATGCATTTAAGCAGTTCTGTAGGCCAGACTCTGATGAACTCATAAGTACAATATCATCGGCAAAGGCCAGAAAGTTTGTGGATACATCATCTAATCGTATAGCTTTACATTTTTTCTTACATAAGAATGATTCTAAATCATTTATAAATATATTCAGCATTGTGGGACTGAGACAGTCACCTTGCCTTGTACCAACCGTGGTTTCAAAATATTCTGTAAATACCTTGTTACCATTAGCGTCAGCATACTTAACTCGTGACTATGTACATGCATACATGTTTTGCACTATTCTGATAAATTGAGAGCTAATATACCACCTTCATACATTTTAAAGAATATACCATTTTGCCAGAGTGAATCAAAACACTTCTTTAGATCCTCAAAACATGTGTACAGTTTCTTTTTTCTGAGACTTAAATTCTAATAATAAAATTAAGAACATATATGTGATCCGCACATCTTTTGTTTTTTTTGAAAGCCTATTTGATTGGCAGTCAATACATTTTCCATTGTGAGATATTTGTTTAATCTATTGTTCATTATTGAGGTAAATACCTTTCCTAGCAAGCTGGATAAAGTGAGGCCCTTTATAGTTTTTAGGGTCTAATGTGTTACCTGATTTAAATATTGAAACTATATCTCCTCGTGACCACATTTTGGGAAAATGTGTTGAATTAATGATTACGTTAAAAAGCCTTAGTATGGGAGTTGTCATATGTTCTAGAGCACACTTGATCATGTTATTGTTTATTCTATCTGTGGCACCTGATTTAGTTAACTTTAGCTCTTTGCACACTTACAAAATTTCACAAGTTTTGATATTTTCATCAAGGACTTCAATTTTGTTTTGATCATGTAACATTATATTGAGTTTTTCCTCAACAATTCTGTCTAAAAATTGTATTGTGGTAATTTATCTGCATATCCATGTTGCTTAGATCTTTAAAATAATTAATGCCTCAGATGCATCTATCAATAAATTCCTTTCTAAATTAAAGGGGTTTATTAAAGGCGCTTATCAGCTAATTACCTTTTGTCCTAATGGCTATATTGTTATATTTCCTTATATAAACATCATGATGCATTACTATATCATGGGAGTACTCGATTAAATCTAATAGTGATAAACGATTTTGTTATATGAGTGTTAATAAGTGTACAAAATGATCGAATGATATTAATGTATGTATATCTTTATTGCCCTTCATGAAAAAGAGATACAATCAATTACGATTAATATTAATGCTAATGGAGCAAACTCTGTAACATAACACCTGGTAACGTAATAAACATGATGAATTAAAATATAAAAAATAAATAAATATATGTTAAAACATTTGTGAAAAATATCAAAGGACGATTCTCGGTTTGGAGAACAGTCTCCTGGGCTAATAATTTTTTCATAAAAAACATAGAAATATTACCCAAATTAAACTATGAATATTCAAAAGAAGACATTTAGATCTACAAGATGTGAAAATAACAAATTGGTCTGAAGCAGGGATAACGCTCAATTTGACCGATTCAATAAATTACTCGATTTGGGGAAATAATTTCATCAGTGTACTGCGCGAATATTTTTTGCGAAAAATCTAGAATTATTACCCAAATTAAATTATGACTATTCAAAAGAAGACATTCAAATCTACAGGGTGGTCCAAAAAATTGGAACATTTGATAATTGAACTCGAAATCATTATTTTTTCTCTAAAATGCACCAAAACTTTACTGAGTATTGTCCAATCACTTATTTATCCGATGTAAAGTTTATAGGTGCAAAGAACAAAGTTAATGCATTAAACTAGAGAATGTTTGATATGACCCCTTTTCTCCTGAACTACAAGTTGAAGCCTGGGACTCAGTTTTGAAATGATTCATTCACTTTGCTGTTCGTTTTGATTTTGTTCAAGCCATCTTGATAAAAAATTCAGCTTGAACAAACTACTTATATATTTGCCTTGGAAGATCAAATATATGAACATATTCCACAATTTTTACCCAAACTGATGGGCATCAAGCATATTTTGATGGCTATTGTTGGATATATTACTGAATGAATATTCTCTAGAAAGAGGCCAAGCCGCCAGTCTGTTTTGACTGGTAAATGACACCCCCCCCCCCCCATTTCTTCTTCTAAAATGAATAATATTCATTGAATATATCAATATGTGTATATCAATATCATAAAGGAGTTTCCCAAAACACAAATGATATTATTACATGTGCTTAGAAGTGGTCTTTAATAAAGCCTTTTAAATAAACTGGTAAGTTTCCCCTCTACTGAAAAGTGGAAACAATGATTTTGTCAGTTTAGTAGCTGTATGGGTTATGCAATCACTCACCTTTGACACATTCTTTCTTTCCTACTCTTAAATAAAAATAATGATTTGGGCTATTCTTAAGTTGACAATAGTTTTCCAGTAAACCATAGATGTTAATACCTCATGTCCACTAAATATGATTTTATAAAATGTGTATATTAATCAACATGTTCATTAACGCTTTGAAATAAAGAATACTTGAAAAAATAGCTGTGAAATTGACAAGTGTATATTTAAGAAAAGGGGGTCATATCAAACATTGACTAGTTTAATGCATTATCGTTTGTGGTTTGCACCTATAAACTTTACATCAGAGAGATAAGTGACTGAACTATGCTCAGTAAAATTTTGGTGCATTTTAGAGGAAAAAGAAAGGTTTTGCGTTCAATTAACAAATGTTCCAATTTTTTTTGGACCACCCTGTATATTATGTAAAAAAATCAAATTTGTCCGAAGCATGGATAATGCTCATTTAGATTGATGAACTTAGTTCTCCAAACCGAGAATCGTCCTTTTAGACTCACCAAAGAAGTTACAAATTGTTACGGAACAAGGGGAACATCAATAAATATCGGGAAATTGGATTTTTAATGTATCAAACAGATTTTTTAAATATCCAATATCCGTTATATGTAATCATGACCAAACACAGTGACACTGAATCAGACTGCAATACTGAATTCGTCCACATCTTCATGAAATTTGCCTCATTGTGGAGGGTTTTAAAAATCCCAGGGGTTATTAGACATTGTTTCTTTAAACCCTAGTTCATCATAATTTACGAGATTTATTTTTTCACGAAAAAGTTTCCGAATGAATAGGTTAATGAATAGGTGCACGTTATTGTGAAATCTGTTTGGTATTTCATGATTTTTCCACACTACTATAAAGGTATGAGATCTATAAAAGGCGCAACGCCACCAACGTGCACAAGTCAATCTTTCGCTGTAAATAAAGCAACGGGTCATTGACTTTTTTCCTATAACCAATCCTGTCCCAATTTTTCGCTCTTCGGAGATAATGTACATGTAACAACAGTAATTATTGGTAAAAATATACCAAAAAGCTCCTCCTTATGTAACTTTGACCTATTTTTCTACATTTACCTACGTTTGAGATTTTAATACACCCCTCTCAAGAGTTTTGAATGACCTATATTGTACCTTAGTTCTTACTATACCTCTTCAACTCAGAAAACGCTGACCTGTTACCTACCCGTAGGACTCCATTCCAAAGAACGTCAGCCCGACGGACCTACGTTCCTAGGACCGGAGGTCCAGGACCTCCGGTCCTTTTATAGGCGTTCCTAGTCGGACATATATTCCAAGCTTTAATATATATGAATATATACTACGGACGTATTTTCCCGACGGACTTGGATTCCTGCTACAGGAGTTTAGGTCCATGGAACTCTATATTAATATATAATTCTGTACATAAATATACAAAGAAAAATGCACTTGATCAGCCATCCATGACAGCTCACTAAGTAGATCGTTTTGATAGAGTATTAGTAATAGATATTTTATTTAATGATTTAGTTAGAAGTACAACCCCTGTTCGACTCCCCTTGGCTCCCTATTTTTCTTTTTTTTATGTTTTTTCATTTAATTTTATTTTGGCAAGGTCAAAAGGATTTCGTGTGTATTCGCTTCGAAAGACTTTTAGCTTTCTGATTACGTTGAAAGATTCTCGAGCATTGCTTGATTTTTTTCGTCGTAAATAGACCCCAAAACTTTATCGGTTGGAAAATGTTTTGTTTTGTTCACATTTTTTGTGATAATTTTTCCTGTGTCGCCTAAGAGTGTCAATTATTTTTATGAGAATACATTTTCCTCAATTACACAATTTTGGATGGTCGAAGATTTAATAAATTTACCGTATTGGGTATACTTTTTTAAAGAAATAAAAAGTTTTTGGCATTCTTAAGCTTGGTAAATGTTAAGGCAGCCATTTTGGATTTTCCGTCCTAAAATCTTGTCTGTAAAGTCTTGTCTTTGCGTTTTCAGGTTAACAGTTTGAGGGATCAATTTTAAATTTTCAGGGATGATTCTTAGTATGAAAATCTTGGAACTGATTTTTTTCTGCATTCTGGGTAAATTCTAAGGTCGTCATTTCGGATTTTCCATCCTGAAATCCTTTCTGTAAAGTATTTTCTACACATTTCCTAGCAAACCAAATGACAGATCGATTTCAAATTTCCAGGAATGATTCTACTTGAAATTCCTTAAAACGTGTTGAAAGTTAAGAATTATTACTGTAAAACCAGTGCTGTTAACCTAGATGGCTTCGATGCTTCTAGAAAATTCTACAATTTTAAAATGCTTGGTGATTTCCGGGCAACATCAATTGAAAAAATAGAATTTTTTAAAGTCCCTTGAGATAATATTATACATTCAATGAATTCAGAATTTTTTCAAGATGCTTTTTAGTATTTCTGGGTAGTAGTTCAAGGTGTTCGAATAAAGTAAAAAATGATTTTATTTTTGGGGGGTGCCGGACAGGTCTGTCAATTATTTTCATGTTATGAAATTTTGGGGGAACTCAAAGAAGTCGAACCATAAACTTCTGATTGTCGCTCAGAGTTTGCTTTTAACTTATGGTAACCCTTGTAATTTACTAGTTATAGTTGTTTTCCCGGGTTGCGTTATGCTGGCCGGATGGCAGATTATGCCAGACTGCGCTAGGTGTCGGGTTATACAATATCAGACTTGCCAACCTAAAATGAAAAATTTTCGGGAGATTTAAAAAAAATTGCGATACTTTTACGGGAGTTTTTTTCAAAATCCGGTAGTTTTTGCGGGAGTTTTTTGAAAAAAAGCGGGAGTTTTCACGGGAGATTTTTGAAACAAACGGTAGTTTTTACGGAAGATTAAAAAAACGGGAGTTTTTGCGGTAAATTTTGAAAAAAATTGGAGTTTTCACGGGAGATTTTGAAAAAACGGGAGTTTTTAAGGGAGATTTTTTAAAAAAATGTATTTTTCGCGGTAAATTTTAAAAAACGCGACTTTTTTACGGAAGATTTCAGAAAAAACGGGAGTTTTTGCGGTAGGTTCTGAAAAAACGGGAGTTTTTACGGTAGAATTTGAAAAAACTGGAGTTTTAAAAAAAACGGGAGTTTTTACGGTAGATTTCTGAAAAAACGGGAGTTTTTACGGTAGATTCTAAAAAGCGGGAGTTTTTACGGTAGATTTCTGAAAAAAACGGGAGTTTTTACGGTAGATTTCTGAAAAACTGGAGTTTTTACGGTAGATTTCTGAAAAAACTGGAGTTTTTACGGTAGATTTCTGAAAAAACGGGAGTTTTACGGTAGATTTTGAAAAACTGGAGTTTTTACGGTAGATTTTGAAAGAACGGGAGTTTTTACGGTAGATTTCTGAAAAACGGGAGTTTTTACGGTAGATTTTGAAAAAATGGGAGATTCAAAGATTCGTAAAATGTATACTATACTATACGTTCACTATATGCTAAGGGCAATCTGCGTGAGGTTCCATTTTTAGGTTCGGTTTTTCGCGCATGAGCTTTAAATCCAGCGATTGAATTGGTTGAAATTATTATGACGCATGCGCAGTTAATAAATAAATTAGAACTTAGAATCTAAGATAGATGTCACTTACGTTCATTATTTCACAGCAGTCCCTACCCATAATGCGCCTTATATTGCGGGAATATTTTGTTTAGCGCCATATAAAAACAAAATGTATTCTCCCGACAGAAGTATGACAGAATATGAACTGGCCCCGTTTGTGGACATTTGGTGTGCAAACTTATACTCAACTGATCGCAGAAAAGCAATTTGAATCATGGGAATGAAGTACTTTTAAGTTATTTATGAAAGTATCGATAGTGAACCATGGGAGCCAATCCTTCTTGGAGTAAAAGAAAGAAGCGTGCCTGCAATAATCAAGGTCAAAAATTTGTCAAATTCCTTTTAAATACGGTAGATTTCGACAGCAAAAAAACGGAGATTTTACGGGAGTTATACCAGAAAACGGGAGATTTTACGGGAGTTATACCAAGAATACGGGAGATTTTACGGGAGTTATACCAGGATACAAAAGATTTTACGGCCATATTTTTTTTTTAAATTACGGGAGATTTTAGTAGAAATACGGTACGGGAGTTTACGGGAGTTTTTACGGGAGAAAACGGTACGTAAGTTTGGTATTTTTTACGGAAAAACAAAAAATTTACGGGAGATTCCCGTAAAAAACGGGAGGTTGGCAAGTCTGCAATATCGTCTTGTGTGCTTCGTGCTATCACGGGTTGTGGCTGGTCGATGCAGTTGATTTGACAGCATTCTCATTATACTTTTCGCGGTGTGATTCATTTGATTTTGGTGATGAAAAATGCATTTTGGAAACTTTCATTATTATGTGTAAGCCATTCAAAATGGCCCATTGGTATTCACTCTACATGATCGTATGTAGGTTTTTGTTTTATTAGGATGTCAGTATTGTACTAAGTTCACAAACATGCATGTCAACCATAGCCAATCAGAGGAGAGCACCCCTTTTAAGTGATGAGAATAAATCCTATACCCTGAGAAATATCTATATTGAGGGAGAACACATCGGATGAATCTATTGACTGTTTTCACTGTGGTTGGATGGACGCCTGATCATTTGACGCCGAGAAATAATTAAAAAACAATGTATTTACGTTTGGCTTGGGTTTTCATGACTTTTCTGGCCATTGTTGGCCTGACATTTGCCATATCATCGCCTTATGAAACTTTTTTCAAAAGAGGAGTTCTAGGTCAGTCTTTAAATGGGAGATATACTTTTGAAAGTATAGCTTTGCAAAGTTTAGCTGAATGCGGCCGATCATGCCAGCTAAACGATGACTGTTATTCGTTCAACTTTGAGCATGGCATTACAGGGATGGCACTGTGTGATTTGGCATATTGTAATGCAGAAGTAAATGACTCAGCATTAGTGTATGATACTTCAATGACCTACTATAGACAGGTAAGACAATATTTAATACAATATGGTCTTTCTCCAAATAAAAAATACATACATCATATTTCAATTAGGGAGCACATAGGTTATCGCAAACAATTTCAGAAGGTTATATATTGGATTATGACTATTTTCTGACAATGAAGACAGGTTTATCTTTAAGATCAATTCATTATCTCAAAGAAAATTATATACAGCAATAATTAAATCAAACAAACTCGGAGATATTTAACTAGCAATCAACCCATCAACACTTTTTCAAAGATGTTGACCCAATTTTCACCAAAAATGCAATCACTTTTTACAATGTTTAATGCATTACTATTCTTTATTTTGATGTATCAAATAGTTCTTGAAAGAAAAACTTAATTGCTTTAAGATAAGTGTTCCCCATGTTATTTCTCCATTCTCAAAGCACATTCTAATTATGCATTCAACAATATAATAAAAGGTTGCATTTTTGGTGAAAATTAGGTCAATATTTTTGAAAATGTATGTTGATTGGTCCATTGCCCCTTCAATATCACTTAGGTCTGATTAACTAAATTATCAATATATATACTTTCCTTGAAGATAATGAATGGATCTCAAAGATACATCCATGTTCATCATCAGAAAATATTCATAATTCAAGTTAGAATCGTTTGAAATTGTTTGCGATTACCTACGTGCTCCAAGAACTTTAAATAAAATCAAATAAATAAAAGTTTACATAACTGACAACGTTATCCAAGTTTTAGTTAATATTTTTTAAACAAAACATGCATGCCTCTGAACAAGCTCAAACGCAGCTTGTGAAATTGCAAATATTTTTTTTCAGTCAGTCAGTTTTTTACCAGTTTAAATATTTTAAAGACGTCTTCATCTTTTGATGGGCGACAAAAATAAATAATTTATTTTAGTGACTCCTGTGTTAGAGGCGAATCGTAAACACATTATAAATTAATGACGCAAATTGAACATAGTAAATATGATAACATAATGCCTCGGATAATTCCTTCGATGAATTACTTCCTGCATTTTAAAAGTAAGTGGGACATCGACGTTACGGACCTCGATCCTAATGGATACATTGTGTTATTCACTTCATCAAATATTGAAAATTCTGTTACATTACTGCTTGTAGTAAACAAGTAATACCTATAATGGATCCAAGTAGTAATTACGCAAAAAAAATACAAATGCTAAAGGTGGAAATGCATCTTGACTTTATTTCCAACGCCCATTTTTCCATTACAATAGGTCGAAAATTGTTGACACATATGATGAATTTTTGAAAATTGTCATTCAATGTAAACCAATGGGAAATGGTGGGATCGGAGCAAATCAGATTTCTGGATATCTTTTCAGTAAATGCTTCACCAAAAATTGAATTGTCTAACGTTTTGAATGCTAAGTGTTAAGTTTACTTTGTGAACATTAAAGTTACAGAGCGTTAAAGTCATTTTTGAAAACCATTTTTCAACTCCTGTATTATTTCAACGGGAGGGGTTTCTTGAAAAATAATTTGGAGACGTTTTGGACTTTGGAGACCTATAACTTTGTTGAACGTTAAGAAACATATCATTTTTTGTTACACAAACTTTGCAAATTCAATCGGTTACCTAACTAGCTGTATTTTGCGAGAACTCGGATAGATGGATATTCTGCCATATTACCTTCGACAAACCTATCAGTTCCAATTGGTTTATTATGGGAATGTCGATCTTCAAAACTTCAGATTTGTCATCAAAATCCGACCTAATGTTATTGCTGAAAACATTGAGAAAAATTGGAGGTAGACGAAATGCTGTACTTTATAGCTCAAGCCCTAAAGCAGTTTTTTCTTTACAGACTATGCAAATAAGAATTCAAACATAAATAGGCGTTTAAACGATTATATCCTATGGGGGGAGTTAACGAAGTTCATCAATCTAAATGAGCATTATCCCTGCTTCGGACAATTTTTTTTACATAATATAGATTTGAATGTCTTCTTTTGAATAGTCATAATTTAATTTGGGTAATATTCCTAGATTTTTCGCAAAATAATATTAGTACAGTACACTGATTAACTTCTTTCCTCAAATCGAGACTTGTATTTTATTGAATTGGTCTAATTGAGCGTTACCCCTGCGTCAGACCAATTTGTTATTTTTACTTCTTGTAGATTTAAATGTCCTCTTTTGAATATTCATAGTTTAATCTGGGTAATATTTCCATATTTTTCATGAACAAAATTATTAGCCCAGGAGACTGTTCTCCAAACCGAGAATCGTCCTTTATGAATGGGAGTGTATATTGTTTTAGAGGCAATGAAAAAGTAACACAAATTGTTCCAGAATAATTATTAAATAAACATAGGGGACGGGACATCAATATGAATTGGGAAATTTGATTCTTTCAAGTTATCAAATAAATGTGTTATTATCCAATATCCGTAATACTCGTATGCCATTACGTTATCCTGGTATGAGAGTGCCTGACTTTTAATATTAAGTTGTTTCCCATGGACTTGTTAACCTTAGTCAAATGAAAGTCTTGTGTGGACTTAAACCTACAGGGGACCCATAAACACAGAACCCTCTAAAAGTGTAATAATTTCTTAAATACAAAAACCTGTCAATCCAATTTCGAGTCGAACGAAATGCCTGATATTTGAGCAGCACATGTTTACTCTATCCATTACATCATCGGCCTGGGCATCTAGAATGAAACATTGATTAATAATAATAACGTTATCATTTCCAGGTATTGGACGAGCAGGAGGGTCCTTTTTGTAGTAAGTATACATATTTTACACGAATCGTAATATTTCTTGAACAAAAGGCAGGAGATCATTTGCCTTGTGATTAAGTATTTTCGTACATATTATGTATTTACCCACACGAAATAAAACGTTGACAATTTTAGAATTGGATGCTTTTACTTGTGTGACCTTAATTCTGTGTCATTATACACCTCTCCTCCATACGTTTTGCAACCGTAACCCCCCAATTGGATTACATGCTTAAGCCTATTTATGTTTGAATTTTTCTTTCCCTGTGTGTTGAGAAAAGGGGTTGGATTATGAATTGTCATCATTTCTAATACCTCAACAAATTTCATTAGAACTGTTCTGGTGTGCCTAAAATTTCATTGATGTCACTTGTCTAGATTACTTCAATGGTCTCCTTTTTCTGTTCATCTTGTAGTTTATTGTCTTTGTCATTATAACGTCAATACGCCAATTTTCAAAAGCTCATCAAATTTGTCAAATTTCGACCTATTGTAATTGAGAAAAAATGAAGAAATTAATAGGCGTTGTAAATGAAGTCAAGTTACATTTACACCTTTATCATAAGTTTTCATCGTTATTGTAACTGTATCCATTACTTTGGGCAGACTCTCTCACATACAATACAAGTGTATATGAAATTATCGGAATATTTCTTTCTTATTTTTCAATCATGGTGAAATAAATGTACATCGTTTGTATGAAGAGTTGATTACGAATTTTTTTCGAAGCACACCTGGCGTTGAAGATCACTAATCAATCATCAACGACAATTAACGGATACTCACACCGAGCCGTTGATGGGGATTATACGACTGAATGGAACGCTGATGCGCCATGCACACACACAGATCCTGAAGAAAAAGCATGGTGGATGGTTGATCTTGAGGGAATGTACAATGTCAATGCTGTCAGACTTGTGAATCGCAAGGAGGCACCAGGTAGTAATTTATAATTAAGGCATTCAAATTGATAGCAATTTCAGTAAATGGTTGATATAAGAACTCCCACACTAAGGCTAAAAATGTCATTGGATTTTAGTTTATTTGAAATATTTATAGCATAATTAATATGTTCTACTCTTTTGTGAGTATTGCGATGTCACAATGGTATATATTGAATAAAAAAGTGGTGATTATATATAATGTCGTCAACACCATAAGATTTATTACGTATCCCTGGTTTTCACGCTTTAGTACCAACCAAAAATTTCAAGAGGCCTTAGTTAAGGTACAGCTGGAAAATAACAATTTGTGAAAAACTTGCTGTACCTCCACACGTATTTTCTTGTACAAAATTAAGTATGAAGGCATGTGTGTATTTCCTTGCTTTTTTCAGGAAAGTATCATTACATTGTCTATCTTTAGTAAACCTGGAAACAGGTCAATCGTATCTCCTGTGTTGTCTAGAAACTTAAAAAGAAAATTTTGGAAAATATAAAGCGATATCAGAATTTTACTGGAGTTCGCATTGACATCTTACCAGATACTTTCCTGAAAAAAGCAATGGAATTTACACATGCCTTTATACTTTATTTTGTGCGATAAAAATATAACACGACCAGGTATAGCAATTTTCCCCAAATGTTATTTTCCTGCTGTACCTTAAACGTTAATGTCATGTTTGAGAACCCCTATTTTAACCATTGAAAATGGATTCTAGGAATACTATCCCATATGAATGGACTTGTTGCTTAAATCCCCATTTTCTCAGAAGAAAACAAGTTGATCGAATTTCAACAAGTAGATTCATGTTGGATTGTATTGCTAGAATCCATTTTTAAAAGTAAGAATAGGGGTCATTAAACGGGACATTGGGCCTGCTTTTTAGAACTTTTTGTTGGTACTACTATGGCATTTCATTAGTCTGAGAAAATTTGGGCAGCCTCTTTTATATCGTTAAAATTTCGCCGACAACTTATTTAATTTCCTGAGAGTATACTGTATAATTTACATTTCGTTCGTTATATTATACCAAGTCATTATTTTTATCACACTTTTTTCGGATTCACTTAGTCCACTCAATTGAATCATTATAATATTTGACGCGAGCTATGCAATGTCATTTTTTACAGAAAGGCTCAAACATTTTTCAATAGAAGTGAGCAACGACACGGTCGCGTGGGATCTTTGTGTTTACCACCAAGATGTACTCGCAAACAATCAGTCCTGGCAAATGTTCCACTGCCCAAGTCACCTTGTGGGAAGCTACTTAAGAGTTCAACTTGACCACATTGGTGTTCTGACATTGTGTGAGGTTGAGGTTTACGGCTTCTTGACACGGAACTAACATTATAGGTGACATAAATACTAAAAAAGGAAAAACTTCCGTGAACTTATTAACAAGAATTATGGAAGACTTATAATTAAACACATATCCTAGAATTCATAACACGGCGCGGTATTCATACTATGCACGCAGTTTGAAACACTGACAAACTGTGGGCATATTTAAAAATGACAGACGGAGAGTACACGTCTCCCTAAAGGATGAAAAGTACTGGAAAAACAAGGTTAATTTTGAATTAATTAATGAATAACATTTATAAATTGTCCTGATGTAAATAAAATGAAAAAAGTATTATTTATCAACAGAAATTTGAAATTCACCGTGCGGCTGCCGTGGGAAATGTGACTGCAAAAGTATGAGAGCGCAGAAATTCTTTACTGAGTGGCTTCATGAAAAATTAAACAGGGTTATAAGCCACGTTAACAAGCTCGCACCTATAAGTAGAAGTCACATAGAATATGTCAGTTAGTTTTTTCATGTAACTTTTTTTAGTTGATAGATTCATGCCAGTTTGAACAAACTGCCTCCTCTGCTGGGATTTTGCAGGCACAACATATATTTTAGATTCTTGCGTTTTATCGCACTGTGTGAAATAAAGTAAATACCACTAAATCCCGCAAATAGTTATGTAGTTATTAAACCCGAAAATCGCTTTAATGAATACTAATGGACACGTTTGTATTTATACGTTCATATCTATTCTGTAATTAAAGTGTGCGCCTGACCCGGCTACGTATAGCACAGAGTTTATACTGGCGGATTAGACTAGTTCATTTTTTATATGTGTGTGAAAGCTTTCTCTTATATGCGTTTTTTCGTTTAGTACGGTTTTGTTATAATTGCCGAGGTCATATAACCGGGATAAAACAATGATTATCGTTGACTGCCCACACACAAAACATACGTTGAGTGAACAGTGTTATTACAAACAAAGCGTAGTGTGATAATAAGCTGTACACTACCACTGCTGCATGTCCATATTACTAATTTACTAGGGCTCCCAAAGAGTGGATAGGGAGGTTGTGTTTGTCACTTTTAAATTTTACATTTCAAAATTGTCATAATTTGTTGGTTTCATTCGTTTAGCCAATCAAAACATTGTAAAACAATAAATTGTCTGTTACGTACAATCAATTTTGTTCAGTTTTGATTAGTTGTCAGAATAAAGTTACGTTCATCTGAATCCATGTACTAAAACAAAAATCCTATTTTCACTTCAAAATACTTCAGTGAGATGAAGGCTCGGAATTGTCAAATGCAATAACTTATCGTATTCGTTATTTTAT
The DNA here is from genome assembly GCA_903813345.2 of Owenia fusiformis. Classification (NCBI taxonomy): domain Eukaryota; kingdom Metazoa; phylum Annelida; class Polychaeta; order Sabellida; family Oweniidae; genus Owenia; species Owenia fusiformis. The sequence continues at coordinate 12,075,807 of CAIIXF020000012.1, forward strand.
CTTCTCGATAGTAGCATTTAGTCGTACATTTGATGCCAGGTCACCTTGTCGCGTACCTCTTGGGGAACCCCACATTTATGTGTGTACTCATGGAAGTAAATTCCCCGGTGTAGCCGAGAGCCACAAACTTTTCAACAGGTTCGAAATGACCAATTTCTCTCATATATACTCTAAATATTTTATTATTTAGCACCTACAAAGTATTGCTAATAACCATATGTAATTTCAATAAGGAACCTTATCTGGCTACATATAAATTCAATATCAACACTAGCTGTTCTCTCAACACGTCCTGGCTTACCTTGTGGTGACAAACCCTGGGTTTTCGCTATTTATAGTTTATCAACACCTGGACGCATGCGCATTTTATAGTTTATCGGGCACTTTAAAGTGGTGAACATAAATGATGACTAACACTAAGAAAAAGATTTTCTGTCACATATGTCATAAATTCTTACTTCAGTGAATTGAATGCTTTCTCCGTCCCGGAACGTACAAATATAGTGGAATTTGTGTCCATAATGGCAAATAAAAATTTGAAACTTAAAAATTTGAAGTGTTAATGCCGACTCTTCAAATGTTGATGTGATTTTGGAGCCCGATTACGCCGCAAGTAGGATTGGCTCCCAGAATGCAACATGACACATGCCAGCTTTCAAAATGGCGGAACCTGTCCCGAGTAAAAATGTCATTTGCCCCTTTACTCCTAATCAACTTGATAATTATGCCAAAAAAGTCATTTATCAGTGGCCCAAGTTAGAAAAATATGGACACACAGTCAAAACTTGAAAATGTACTGTTAAAAAAACGAAGGGGGAATCAATTTGACCCCCCCCCCATCCCTGCAGACATTATGGATCGACGTTTTGATTTTGTGGGCAGTCTTGCATGTAATACATGTGCATAATTACATACCTAGGATATGCAAGTTTAGCATCCAAAAAAAGGTTGATATGCAAATGCATCTTTGTTTGTTGTTGATACAACGTAATGATGATAGGCTATCAAATAATTTGATATAGGTGGTATGACACTCACTCACATCGTATGTCCGTATCAAACATTTGATATCTAACTATATCTTGAAATAAAACAGGAGATATCGCACATTTTGCACAGTGTTTTTTATCTTTATGAAATAGATATATCGATTGTTTGGGAGATTTGTCAAATAATGATGTATAGTGACTTTACAATTAATGAAGTGTGATCTTACTGTACTGATTGGCAAGATATATCGTAGCGTGAGAATCAACGTTTCTTAACTGAAAATGTAAAGATATTTTGATGACACCATTTTTTCATGGCGTATTGTCATATACGCATAAAACGCCATGGCGTAATCTCAAAATTTAGAGAATTTTTTTTATAATGAATTGCCCAATACTCAATCTCATTTTCATTTTCAAATTTCCGACCCCCCCCCCCTAAAAGCTCGTTCGTTTCGCTCACTCGTGGCGTACACTCACAAAATAGCCACGCTGCGCCATTGGAGACCGTTCATCTGTCCCAGTCGTGTATTTTGTAGAGATGCCTGGGTGAACACTTTCTCATTATGCAAAATAATTGACTTGAATAACCTGCGTGACATTATTAATATTTCTACATCAACTAAAGAACATATTGAATGATTATTGATATTCGTCATATCGGGTTACCATACTTTAGTAGGAAGCGAGGGTCTCCATGCAAACGAAAGCTATACTTTTTTAATGAGATGTTTTGATATCTAAATGTTGTCTACTTAAAAAAATTTGAATTGTAAAATGATTAATTAATAATGTTAACAAATATCCATGCAAATAACTATTATGAACTCGACTATTAGCAAAAGTGGGTACCTCGGGGGGCAAAATATGACCTGTTTTCTTTCAACTTTTAATATAACTTTTTTTAATGGGCAATGAATAGTGGTAATAAATTCATTTAAAGAGCTGGGGAGTGGACCTAGTGAAATCTTTGCTGCACTGGTGACTACTTTTTTCAAAAAATTATATTTAAAAGAGAAACCTAATTTTGTATAGGACTTTAGCGAACCTCTTTGGTTCCTACATTGCTCCCTCTATGGTGGTATATTTGTATTTGTACAGAACTAAGATTAAAAACATATTTAGGCTTTGTTTTTTAAGTTTGAGGGTGTCTAGAACATAAAAAATGCCCAAATCTTGAAATACAAAGTCTCAAATGGCTGAATTTCAGGTATACCCATAGATGGTGCACACTATTTCAAAGTTATGGACAAAATAATAACAATGTTAAAAATGGATAATCCTAAGCCCCGATGATAAGAATACACGGTTTTCATTTGTTGACAGATGTTATGGTTCAAATCACAAGACAAGGAAGTCAAAATATACGTTCATGTAACCATTAGGTTCTTAATACTTATTTGGGGTGATAGAGGGAGCAATGTAGGAACCAGGGAAGTTCGCTAAAGTCCTATACAAAATTACGTTTTTCTTAAAGCAGATATGAAATGGTATTTTTAGCCTAAAGGAATCAATATAACGTGAATATATGACGTTACTAATCACGTGGGGGCCAATTTGATTGATCAGTTAGTTTTATTTCGTTATCTATGACCGTTAGCAGTTATCTAACATTTATTTTATGATGGCTATCGCAAGAACTCTACGTTGGGCCTACAATGGAGAAAACCGCATTTTTGTAGCTGCAAGTTGAGAAAAGCTATTTCAGTTGTCCTTTAAATATAATTTTTTGAAAAAAAGTATAACTCAGTGCAGCAAAGATTTCAATTTTTCCAGAATCACTAGGTCCCCTCCCCAGCTCTTTACATCAATATTATTATCACTATTCATCGCCCTTTAATAAAGTTATATTAAAAATTGTATGAAAACAGGTCATATGTTGCCCCTGAGGTACCCACTTTTGCTAATAGTCTAGTTCCATAACAGTTATTTGCATGGATATTTGTTAAAAAGATTAATTAATTATATTTTTATATTTGTTATGTACAAAACTAAAAATAACAATAATACTGAAGAAATATAAAATATTCCTCTAAAAGGGGGGGCCCTCAATAAAAATCATAATTCTTTAAGTAGACATCCTGTATATATAAAAAATCTCATTAAAAATTATATATTTCGGGTGCATGGGTACCCTCGCTTCCTACTAAAGTACCATAGTCACCACAAAATTGATAAATCAAATAGTCGATGATTTATTCTTGAGGTACTAACTAAGTCCATAATGTTTGAGAAATGGCCATATTCTCTTTACATTAGCTCTGGATCAGACTGTATAATACTTTATTGTGTTTATTTTTCATTTGCCATACATGTATATCTTGACAATTGAGTTGGAGGATTCAATATTATTTCTTAAAATTTGGCAATATAATACAAATCTAAATATGTATAAATATATAGAAAGATAGAATCAAGGGTCCACGTGTACAACTAAAGTGGTTGGAGCACTGAACTCAAATGACCACAACTAGAACAATTTAAAATGATAAGACTTTTTTAACATGCCCCGTGTTACACCACAATTTACACAAAATCGATTCTTTGTAGTTTGCACATAATTTGTTTGCATTTAGTATATATGCATCATTCGTTATATAGTTAACTCCTACCTACATAAGAAATATAGAGTTATTACTTATCATTTTTACATCAGTCTTACATTAAGTGTTTCATTTTGAATAAGGAATTTAGAGAGGTATGTAGATCTTTCATTTATATGAATATGTCATAAGTGAATTGAGGCATGGCAAATAACCTGCAATTGCTATCTTTGCATCTTAGACAAGCATACAAAGAAAATTATTTAAATGCGAACGTATGTAAGCTTATGATCGGAAGTGATTTTGAATGATGATATCATTTGTCTCTTTTTCCGCAGCATTGGACTTATGGGGATGTGTGGAATCGTTTTTCTTATGCTATCATGTCTCGCATCTTGCTACGCAAGAAATGCCACTTTATTCATAACGCAGATGAAGAGCAAATGTAATGGAAATAATCACTATCTCATGAACGATAACAATAAAGTGTTTGATACATGTAAATCTGTAAGTTACTTGATACCATTGTACACTTATTTCTTAGAGTTCATTCATCTTTCATTGCAGACTAATCGAAACAGGTATTGACACTGTGTGAATAGCATTAATGAAAATGACCCTCAGAAGTTTTACAACTATTATCTACAATTCGTAGTTTTTGAAGAGATATGTTTACACTTCCCTAAAGAAATGTACGTTACTATTAATATTTGTTCATTAATGATAAGGTAAGAGACGAATATCGTGCGAGGTATGGCCCGATTGGTAAATGGAAATGTAAATTGTTTGTCAAAAATGGCGACATTCTGGCTATTAAGGTAAAACGTTGTCTTCAACCATACTGTATCATAATTATATATTGGTATTTTTATCATTTTATTAGAAGGTACATTATACGAGGATGTCAGTAGCATTATGCTTCCAAAAAGGTGTATTTAAGATCTTCATAAAATACAATGATCTAAACACAATTCCGTAATATGGATTCAAATAATATAATTTAATATAGTACAACATACAATATAATAATAATTATTATAAAATAATATAATAAAATATGATATAATATAATAAAATATAATATAATATAGAGGTTATATATTAAAATAACACCTATTGTTATATCTTGAAGTAATACTTTTGAAAAGGTCAAGGTCAAGTCTACTAAAGAAAGACCAGATGCATACATTCATATATTGGTAGACAACAAAGGCAAGTTAATCTTACAACAAAAGGGTTTCTTCAAGTGGAACGATTGCATTCACGTAAGCGGTATGTAGCATCAGCATGTTGCTCTCTTCAATTCCTCTCGGGCGTTTTGATTAGAATGTTTACAAAAACACTTTCAGATAAAATGTAAACTTAAAGGATTTGAGAGCAATTTATTGTCGTTTGTACGCACCAAGACATTTATTGTTTCTTATCTAAAACTTTCATACGTTTTGCTAGAGTATTGGGAGCATTACGGTAACACTGTGGGTGGAACACGTTACTCTCCATTAGATGAAATAAATGTTAACAATGTCAAAGACCTAACGATAGCTTGGACATTCCGATATGGACCGAGTCCTTGGGGGCATAAAGCTGATAAAGCCCTTAAAGAACAAACAGCGCCGATTATGGTAGAAGACGGGTCGATATACGGTATACAAATTATGCGAAAACAAATGTAGTACCTAATAACTGTGTAACTCACTCCCTTCCCCGTACCCATACTGATGAATTATTTGCTCATGGTACTACACCACTAGACAAACCTCCAAGGATACATCACTTACCACCTCCCAATTATTTTTGTGATATTTCTACAGCATGTACATATCGTAGTCGCATTCTAAGCCAAAATGCACGAAACGAATCGAAAATAGTAGTTCAGGCACTTATTTGAGAGATTTATTAATTTTGTAATATTTTCCTGGTGTAGAGGTTTATGTATTCATCTACAAGTAGACAAACTACTCTACAGGAGTTTTTTGAGATACTATTACTCTTACTTAGTTCTTCCTCATATTAGATTAATGTATTTATCAGGACATATGTCTTATTCATAGTACACCGGACAAGTTGAATGAAGCAGTCGTGTTTTTACTCTATATTGCAATGGAACAACCATTCTTATTGAAATGTTCAAGATTTATTGTAGAGACAATCTTCAACATGGAAAATAAACATTTTATCAAAATTTTCCAATTTTATGATTTTGACAGGCTTTTTTCAAAAACGCTTCACTGTCAATAAAATACAGGTTTTTGCTTGTACAATTGAACTTATAACGTCATTTCAAATTTTCCGTCATATTCAATATTGTTACAGTGCATTAGACCAATAAGAAACTTGTTGCTCTGGTTCTCCTTTTGTGAAGCGTTCCCTAGATTAAGCCAAGATAATGGAGGTCAATCTTCTTGTCAACGGACACGAGTTCAACCGGATCGAACTTTTCAATACTGTCCAAAATGAAGTAAAACATTACGAATCTCCAACCTCAAGTATTTTCGGCATTAGATCATTCAGAGATGTTAATATAGCTGTGTCAAATTCTATCATGAAATTGTCAGGGAAACCTGACATATTCGAAGCATGGGGTAATTTACATACCACATGGTTGCATGCTGAGTGATGGCGTTGGAAAAAACCAGTGGCGCAAAAGGTGCGTTATCAGAAGAAACGTGATCCGGAGTGAGAAGTTTTTCATTGGCCTAATGCACTGTAATAATATCACTGAATATGACAAAAATGAATAACAATAATCAGTCATACTTAATATGGCATCAAAGACATCTTGGAAGACTTTGGGCGGCCAAAAATTCAATTTCATGTTGAGAATTGTTTCCAGAATTTCAATAATAATGGTTGTTGCAAAAACAAAACTGCATCATCCAACGTGTCCGGGGTACTATTTTTGTAATTTAGGAAACGATCTATTGATATTTTGCACTCCTTGGCGAGCAATCGTTGCATTAGATCCTATAACTGGTGCAGAGGTTTGGAGAAATAATGACGGGATAACAGTGCATAAGTGAGTTGATTACATAAAGGTTCACTTCATGTTAAATGTGGTTAAAATTGAAACACCCACATCATAGAATGAATCGTTAAGTTTTATTGTATGTCGATTATACTGTATACTAGAATATAGTATATCTTTGGGGAACGGTATATTCTATCACTCACGGCCCAATTTTCATTGAAATTAACTTTCTCGTTAACAAGAATACTTGCTTTGGGGCTTATATCACAAAGATTAATGATAACTAAGTTGTGTAATCATCCTTATGCGTGTTCATGGCGCAATATTATAATTTATCAAATAATTATGTAATTGTTTCTCTTGGATACGATTGCGTAAGCTTTTCTCAATAGATAACCGTTTTTCGGATACGGTCGTGTAAGCACCTCCTGCTGTATACTCCCCACCAATATTCAAGCATATGGAACACCTTGTTGTCTGGTGGTCGACAACATATATAAGCATAGTTCTATATAGTAGGACTGAGGTGGACTTTTTGGCTTTTAGGTTCCACATTTCCTTTCTTCTGAATTAAAGCCATCTGGAACTGTCCTTTGCCATTGAGGAGATGGCCTTCTTAAGTTCCTTGGGTTGTAGTCCTAGCTTGAACAATCGGGTTCTGACTGATGTTGCTGGGAACCCTCTGCAGCCAACTTCGATTGGGAAGATGGATGCGTCCCAGCCTCTTGTCTTCGCTTCATCTGCCAGGTCTCGAAATTTCGCTGCTTTGATCTCGTGTGAAACCTCCAGTCAGTCTTCCCATGGGACTGATAGTTCGATGATGAGAATGGTCTTAGTCGAAATTGAAGTCATAATCATGTCTGGAACCAAGGTTGTTACAGCCACATCCTGAGGAAAAACTAGTTTCTGGTAGAGGTCTACCTGAAGCTGCCAGTCTGTTGCATTGGCCAAGATACTTGTCTTGGGTTGTGGTTTGGGAGTGTTTACACCTCTCATAATGGTCAAGATTGCTCAGTTACATAATGCTTTTGGTGCCATTTGATGGAGAATAAGTCAGGCTTTAGCTTTTTTACTACTACCTTTGTATTTTATAAAAACTGCTTAAGAGTCTAGTGATTTGGATTTGAAGTTGGGTATACTTTTTTGTCCCAGTTGGTGCATCTTAATTTTGTTTAGCATGCTTTGACGTGCCTTTCTTCTTCTACTGAACGTCTTACTTCCTGCACAATCTGACTCCTTTTTGATCCTTTGGGGTCATTACCAAAGGACTGTAGTGTCCTCGACCCAAGAGGCCTTTGTACACAACCCCGACTATGTCTTTGTATCGCAGTCTCTCCTCTGCCTCTCTTATGGATTCTTGAGGTTTCCACTTTCTGCCACAGGCCATGCCTTCACATACAGTGTTGACCATCTTGTCCTTTGGCATCAGGAGTGTAGTTATGGCTCACATCTTTGTAGCTTTGTACTCTTCCTCGACAGAAGATATTGGAATGGAAAGCTTGGATGTCTTTCCATAAAGATTTGCTGTGCTAAAACTTTGAGGAACGACCATCCACTTCCGAAAGGGATCGGCTGCATAACCTTTCCATGGGTTCTACTGCAGTCATTGGGATGTCATAGAGCAATTGATACAATTTTATTAAAAGTATAAAATGATTAATATAAAAGTCAGAAATTAAATCAAACAATAATAGAATGTTTATTAGTTTATAGAATGAGAGGCATGTGACAAAAGGCCTCCAATAATGAATTCTGATCATTCCCCTTGATTATGAACTCCAATGGCTACTCTTTGTTCTCGGCTACTATGATTCACGGCTACTATTTCAGGAAACGTGACTCCTAAATATGAGGCACTTATTCCCCCTCCCGGTTTATGAGCTGAAACTATTCCTCCTCCTCCCAATCTATCAGAGAGAACTCCTTATTCAAATATAATGAATTTTAATGTTGACTCTCAATGAATGATTCTGAACTCCGATTCAGAGTTCAACTCTGTATGCTGACTCCCAATTAATGATTCAGAACTCCTATTCAAATTGTTACTCTTTATGTTGATTCCTGATAAATGATTCACAACACCCTATATTTGATGTACGACCTTTCTGGCTCCAAAAATGATGTTCCCCTTTCTGTGACTCCAAGACCGGTATGAAACCAACAGCAGTGTGGAACACATTATGGTGATATATAATTACTGTAGTTCCTAGAACATATCAAAACAGCATAGTAATACAAGTCAACAGCTCAAATTGTACGTCAAAAATAATGTCCAAAAGTTATGCTATATTATTCACGAATTGTGCTATTTTAGAGCTAGTTAAAGTTGAATGGAGACTTTATGGTAAACAAATGAGACTATCAAATATACCATTACAACAGCGATTTCAAGTTCATGAAATAACAATCTGATAAATGCAGTAATTTAACAGACCTCAAATGCTCGCTATGAAAATCCCATTGTGAACATCAATCACATACCCTAGCCAATCTGTTAGTATCTTGTCCCCCCTCGTGGTGTAAAATTTGCTTCCTAACGAATGCAAAAGGGGTCGATGCACGTGTGCATTCTTCTTTTATAGTAAATTAGAAATTTGTACGGGCTGAATAATTCCTTGATTATCATTGGTTGAAAATAACATCATAATTCCGTATATGGCGCACCGGAAACACAACATGAAGGCAACCTAGTACGCCGAAATTATATGAGAATAAACACGAATTATATACCCTGCTTTATCTACCCAAATACTTACTCGATTCCTATGAAACCGAGCTCAAAATAACTGTCTTATACTCCGATTTTAAGTTACATCAACATGCATTAATGTTTGATAGAAGTAACATTTAACTTACAGCCTCAAAGTGTGGATTTCTGCAGCAAATATTCATTATATTTTTCACTTCCGGTTTCGATACACAATCGGCTTTGGTGAAACAAAAATACTGGTAAATAATAATCATCCATTTTCATCACAGTATTGCTATAATATATCTTAATCTAGTGATAGTCAGAAAAAAGATCGAGTAAGACGACGATATTCATTCGTTTTGTTTTTGCTGAGCACATTTGTTTTTGATGTCCTGGCGTTTGTCATGATTAGTGTCACATCTTATGTTAAGTATGGGGAAATGGGCAAACACATGTCGAGGTGTTGCAACATGGGTGGATCCACTTAAGCCACGTGGAGCATTGTGTAAACGTAGCATATACATCCCTACGTTAGATCTCAGACTGTTAGCAGTTGATGCTGCCAATGGAAAAAATTGCGGTGATTTTGGTGTAGAGGTATGTTTTTTAATGCAATATATTTTGTAGTTACATCGAACAATCACTCCTTATATCATTGGTGCAAGAAACGACTGTTTTTGAAGAAATGTTACCATTATAGTGTTTGGATAGTGATACTATACTATGTTCTATACGTTTAAATAAGAACATGGCTCAAATCATTCCTTGTCATGTCTATTTTCTAAAAATCACAAAAGTGCATCTTTATTAAAGGAAAACTTAAGAGTTTTACATTATGTATAATTTTTCTGTAAGAATAGTTACCATTCTTATTATTTGAAAGAATTTCTGCCATTTTTGCACTTTGAATCATGAATAACTTCACCAATTCATAACATATTGCGAATCTTTTAGGATATATTGTATTTGATATTGTAAGGAATATATTGGTAGGTCATTTATACAAGCTGCTTGTAATTTTATCACCTCTTATACAGATTCTGCCTTTAATATCCGTTTTCCTTATTTTTCGGTGCAAAATACCTAGTAAGTGATTGATTCACAATATATAGGTGGTATTTGGCATCGTTTCTAGCCAGAATAGCCTTGCATTTTGTGTTTAAGGGTTTTGCTGATCTGAGGGTAGCAACTCCAAATGTGAATTGTGTGTGGTATCTAAACCCTCCAGCAGTTGTGAGAGACGTGTTGATTTTTGGACAAAGTATGTGCACTATTAGTAGTCAACATTGGTAAATGGTTGAGAAAGCGTATAAAAATTATTTTTGAAAAACTCTTTAAAATATCCTTGAATTATAAGTTATTTGATCTATTTTGCATACCGATCAAAAGACAATGGAATTAGTTTTTAATCCTGAGACTATCCTCTTAATAATGGTATATTAAAACCCCGGAGCAAATCCATTCCAACTTCAACCCCGTTTGTAATTAAAGTTATAACTGACGACGACTGTGGAGACAATGCACCTAAGGGGAGCATACCCGCTTTCAATGCACGGACTGGACAATTTATGTGGAATTTCATGATTGTTCCAACGGATCCCAGTGATCCAGCTATGGGCACGTATCGGGATGGCACCGACGACGTTGGGGCAGGCAATGCATGGGCTCCCATTAGTGGGGACAACGAGCTCGGTGAGATGCTTATATCGATTTTTTTCTGTATGTCCCATGATTCCCACATACAATTAACTTTTATATAAAACTTCTTAATTAGCATAACTTTGGAAAAAAATAATTTATTGAAAAATACAATCTTTTTGCTACTGAGTTTACTTGGTTGGGTGAACATAAAGTGTAACGTTTTTGACTATTGGTCCTAATCAATGAGGATTGGCACTCAGGATTGAAATTTGATATTTTCCAACCATAATGAAAGCATCGAAATGTCGTTATTTTCTTAAATTATAACCGACTATAAATTCAAAATAAACAGATCAAAAGATTCAAACCAATATCTTGATCATTTCTTATGAGTTTTGAAATTTTGCGTTGGGAAATAAGACCAACATTCACGATTCAATTGTTCAAATGGCAGCTGTTTGACCTCGAATTTTGTATCACGACATCGACATAAATGGGATAGAATATCGATGTTGCATTCTGGGAGTAAATCCTCCTTGGTCCTAGTTGAAATGCAAAGGAACTATCTCGTGATCATTGTTTTTTTTAATCTGTTAGGTTTTGTTTACGTGCCAACAAGTTCCCCCAATCCAGACCATTTTGGAACAAATAGAATCGGCGACAACCACTATTGCAATTCAGTGGTTGCTTTAAATGTCAGTGATGGTAAAGTCGTCTGGTTTAGGCAATTAATACACCATGATATATTTAGCTACGTAAGTTATAGTATCTCTTTTCCCCAAATATATCTATGGTTTTTTACATCAAAACTAAAAAATGGTAGTATAACTTTTCTGAAACCTTATTACAAAGATGGGTGTGACAGGCTTCTCTTTAGTTACACATTGGAGTACATAACTAGGAATATTATAGTCATTAGATAATTTATTTTGCTCTAATATCCAGTAAGTGCCTGGGGGTGATAGCAGCTTTCCTTGTAGGGGGCAACCCTAGTTTCTTTGATGCCCCTGCAATTAAAGTATCTAGCTGCCAATTGCTTTGAAGTTGATTAGTATATCCAGATGGTATATCCTTACAATGTTTAGATACAATTTGATTGATGCTGGTCTGATGTGCTCAGTGAGGAAAGCAGTATAACAAAGCAAATGTTCCTGCTTAATGGGCGCCGGGTTATAGCCCATTAACGTGTAGAACCCCAAGAACTTGGTTAGTTGAACTGAGTATGTGGCTTTATTGTTTAAAGTATATTATGCACTACTCCTAAACTCTCTTATCCTTTGGTCAAGGTTTATACTGCTGTATCTGAGGAAGAAGAAAAATAATTGGGTTCAAAGTCATGTGGCAAAAGAGACAGTTGACATTCATTCCAGAGTATGGAAAATTTCCAGAGTAAATATTGCCTCTAATGATAGCAAGGCATTTTGTTCATGCAGTCTGGAAATAAGATCTGGCAAAATATTTAGTTTACTCCTTACATAGTTGGCCGAAATATCAAAATTAAATTCCACAGAGAGCCAAAACCGATGTCTCAAAGTCTCCACGATGAAGGGATTGTAGAATTAGTGTGTATGAGGATTCGCTGATTCGCTGATTTTTCCATAAATAACCCCGTATCTGAGCTGCGAAATAGACAGATATCATTTCCTTGTAGTTGAAGTGATAATCTTTGAAACTGGGTGTGTCACAAGCATAGTTGATATGCATCCAGTCTCCTTGGAAATATCCACCAGATGCTACTGTCGATTTATCCACCTCAATGTCAACAATAGGTTTATTGTCTAGAATTATAGCCTTCCCATTGAATGTGGCTATGCAGTCCAGCCACCAATGTATATCTTTCCAAATTTCGCTTGTATTTACGATTGCTTCGTTTTAGCTGACATATGGCATCAAGTACTCGTCTGAGATGACTTGAGATGCCCAATTTAGCTTCCCTGCCGGGGATTCTAGCTGTTTGCGAGATGCACGCTTTAATGTTCAGAGTAACTAACAGAGTAGGATAACAAGGATACAAGTTTTTGTTCTGGAAGTGAGATTTGCATTTTTATAGAATTTAATTCTACCCCGAGAAATGTTATCTTTGAGATGGTACATTTACTTCAGACCAACTGATACCAAGTCCAAGTTTCCTTAATAATCCAAGGAGCACACTGAGTTGAGTCATACATTCATCCCTCGACTCTGATATAATAAAAAATCATCTAAATACACAAATATGTCCTTGCAGTTGTTTTTATATTGCATCACCCTTTTTATTGAAACTTTCGGGCACCAAACATTAATCTGGAGTCAATAATAGTCAATAATGTTTATTGGAGCCAAATTTCAATTTAATCCCAGATTATTGGTAATCAGAACGATGGATCCGAACATATCGATATGCCTCACTCAAGTCGACCTTGTACATCCAGTATCCAGGACGTAGGCTTTGTGTTGCATCATTGATTGTTGTATATTTGTATTGATTAGCTGTTGCATTCTCATTTACAGCTGTGCCTTTATGGTTGACTACAGTCATGAATAAGTCTAATGAAATCCGAGTCTGGCTTTTTTATTGCATTCAGGGCGCTCACAATGGTCGGCTTTTGTGATACCCTGACGTTTCTATGTTCATTAATTTCCTTCAAGATTTGTTTTTTTACTTTATCCTTAATTGTTTTATCAGTTTCTGACTTATAATTGTCCATTCCAGCAGGCACTGGACACTCATGTTTATCAATTATCTTAAATCCATTGTATATTCCATCAAGAATTCTTTATCAATATCACATTGTAACTCCTGTTCCGATACATTGAAATTCAATGGGGAGGAAACTGGACCGTGAAGGGGCTATTCTAGTTTTTTCAATTGTGATCTTTCAGGGGGTGCTGTGTCTGAGAAGCACTGCTGGCATATAAGTTCAAATCTGCAATTATCATACCTACAGACCCCTTTGTTAAAGTTGCGACATATAATATTTCCACTTGGGGATAGTTGGGATTTTTCTCTTGACACTGGCTTGATTACTACCTGGCGCTCTTTCAAGAAGGTGCTACATATATGTGGTATATCCGTACACCAAGGCTTGTCTGCACATTTACTCATCATCATACATAATAACACTTTGCCATGTAAACCATTCGACAAGTTCAAATATTTTTATTTGATATTCCAGCTTTAAAGCCACATCCACTGTACATCATATGACATCGTAAGGGACAAGATCCTATTGCTTGCCTGGGCCCACTGCTCGATTGTCAAAGATTCCAGACGCGGTTTCTAGCTGGACCTCATAACCAGACTAGTGTCTCCCTCGGTTGCCATGACCCTATCAACACTAGACTGGGCCCGTAAAGATGGACTAATAAAGTCCATTCCTTGGGCCCATTCCTTTAAGTATTTCTCACCTTGTACTTTGGATACCGCTTCATCTCCCGCCCTTGTATTTATTCCAAGCTGGTCTAACACAGCTGAATTGAAGGGAGCGTTCTCCCTGGGCTGTTGGGTCCGTCAAGGGCTGCTGGATCTCCGGGGGTACCCGGTACTGGTCTACCTGGTCTAAATTGGATTTCCCCTCCCGCTTCAAGGCTAAGAGCCTTTGTTCAAGCATTCGGAATTGTCCTGGTGGTCTCATTTTGAGAAATTTGACAATGTTATTTGGGACTATCATACATTTTAGAGCCAATGATGAATCAAATCCATTGTCATTTAGTAAATTCACTGTGTCTTCACATAGGTTCCATTCTCTGATAAATTTTCTCCATATTGAAATTTAGAAAGTAAGCCAAATAACTATGGCTAAAAACTGCTAAAAACTGCTAATTTGATTTATAAGCGCATTGCTTCTGCTCTGGCTTCTTGCTGGCTGCTCGTGTCTTGAGAAACAGGCATGCTAATATAAAGCAAATGACATATCTGACCCAGATATGTCATTTGCTTTATATTAGCATGACTGGTCAAGCTGGGATAAATTGCCCCTTCACAATTTAAATTACTTTCACTTGATATTACTATTATATAATTATCAAAGTAAGCTTCATTTCTCCAAATAAAACTATAATTTATAAACAAATGATAGTTTCACTTTAAGGGGCCTAAATGTTTTGTCTGACTTAAAATGACCCCCCCCCCTTGTTGTTCTGGATCCGCCAGTGAACCTTACTTATAATGCCTTGTTTTCCAATAAAGGGTTTGAATGTCCAACCTGTTGTTGGAAGCATTTCACGAAATGGCAAAGAACGAAAGGTTGTTCTACAGGTGAGCATTAATATCATTTGAGGAATGTGATCTGACATAAGCATAGTGTTATTCAAAATTACATTTGAAATTATAAGAATTGATAACTACGATAACGATAAATTAAAATGATTGCTATCATATGTCAAAATAGTACTGTATATGAATTAAATTAGATTATATGAACTGTTATACATGTACGATATATTTACATGTCATATGTATAAGCAAGTAAAATTCTAAATCCATTTTTTTAAACTTCCAATCTAAATGTTTTTTTCAACACGTACATTACTTAATTTTTCAACACGTACATAACATTTTCGAATAATGTCAGGCCATTTTGAATACCGCCAATTGACTAACGGACAAATATCATTCACTCGACTCACTCAAGTATAAGCACGTTATATTAACTGTAACAATAATTAACGCATCATATGATTATACTATGCTTATAAAACATCAATATTTAACTGACTATTGTTTGTATTGTGTTTATTTTCTCGTTATCAACTCTTCAATATATCACTTTGATTTAAATCCAAATCGATCTGAACGTCTGAGTTGAATTATGATCTGCAAAGAAAGATGGTGCATTTCAATGATTTTACTTACTGCATCATTTGCTGTACATTTGTCAAATGGTCGATACTAGAAATAATTTATAATGAGGGCATAATAATTTATAATGAGGGCAAAATAAGGGCGTATCTATGTATATAGCAAACACTCATTGATTAATGGCATAATATATTATGAAAGCATAGATGGTATAATAAATAAAGTAGTAAAATATATAAAAAAAAACCATTTAATACTTGTCAACATTTTGATTAATCTAAAAGACAAAAAAATCAATTAAGAACATGTATATCAACGCCTTTTTTGTTTAAAGTTCATTCAGAACGATGATGGGCTTAAATTAATTTCCTGGGAACCCTAGATTAACTGAATTGTATTTTTTGTTTACCACCAATGGAGGTGAGCAATACCTCTTGGATAAATCCCTTATATATACGGTCGCAATTAAGGCATGTAATAATGACAGGCAAACTTTCCTTGGAGAAGCCCTGTGTTGTTTTATGTACACTCAAACATAGTCATACATGTATACACCACAGTACGAGTTGTGAACCACTCAATCAAACACCCTGAATTACTTCACGTAAACAAGCAAATTAAGTATTGCCAGAGTCGGGTATTGAATCCTCTGAGCTATACGGATGGATATGCTATGGTACATACAAGTAATATATTCTCATATTTTGCTTTGGTTTGATTTAAACAATTAATATTCATTCGTATAACTATAATTTCAGGGCACAAAAATGGGATTCTTATATGTGTTAGACGCCACAAACGGTGAGCCTGTATTTGATATACAGGAACAGAATGTCCCAACCTTTACTGATGTATGTTTTTTATTTCATAATTATTGTGCACCTTAATAGTCTGTGATATTTCTGATATAATAGAGCCAGGAATATCACATTTTTGCTATTTTGTGATGTTGTGGTGTAACGATGTGATCACATGACCGAAACAATACTTAAAACATGTAATTTTGTCTTCTTAATGTCCCATGAATTCTAAAATAATAATGATAGTGACTTTCAAAGACTTAAGAGGCTTAAATGAGGGATTTCAAGAAATACTCATCAAATAGATTATCAAAATAAAAAGTTAATTAACATCATTAATTCTTAATTTTCTGTTAATACACTTTCCCAGGTTCGAATCCCGGCCATGGCAAATCCTTTTCTTTTTTTCTTTATTTAGTAGCCTGAGCAAAAATATATTTTCTTTATCTCATTTTTATTTAATACATAGTGTCAATTTTATTACTTTTTGGGGTTTTATAATATAGGTAAAATGTCTGTATGTGGCTTTAGCTAAAAGTGGTTTAAACTTTACCCCGGACCTTTTTCAAGAATCGAACTATGTTCTTCACCGCCTATACTAGATATTAAGCACATATACTACACTTTGATCTTAGGTAGCGAAAATGCCAAAAAGCTACATTTACATTTACCATGGGCATGCATTTACATAACATTTCTCGATTTACAAAATGTTCTTAATAAACATACTCTAGCTGCCAGGTGAAATCCCGAGTCCAACACAACCTTTCCCTGTTGATGATTTTCTGAAGTTAGCAAAGATCTCCGTTGACTTAAGGCCTGGAAAGGATCTATGGGGAAGAACCAATGTCCAGGAACAAGTTTGCGCAGACTTCATAAACAGTTCAGGACTTGATCCGTTTGGAGAGGTATGCATTCTCTTCATTGTTTAAATTTATGTTTAATACAAGGGCGAACGTAATACCCGGAACGTACGTAAATTGGCGTTCGGTTTTTTACCGCATCCGATTTGAATTAGCAATTAAACATATACCATTGTCTCATGAAGATCATACAAAGCCCTGGACGTCGAACAATCATCTGGTAATATAAAAGACACCTGGACACACATTAATGAAATATTAAACAGAGGAAAGAAATTGCAGATATCACCTGATAAATTAATACACAATAATAAAACATTTACTAATCTTAAAGAAATAGCTAATGGTTTTAATGATTATTTTGTCAATGTTGGAAATAATTTGGCAAAACACATACATAATTCTCATAAAATATTTCAACTTTTTTTGAAGAAAATGTCTAATTCTTTAAGCCAAAGTTTATATCTACGACATGTAACTTTTGACGAAATAAAATCAATTTTAGATAATTTGAAAGATAAATCTGATGGTAATGATGATATAAAGCCTATAGTTATCAAAAAAGTAGTGCCATCCTTGCAAAACCGCTTGTATTCCTAACTCAACTATCTTTCAAAACTGGCATCTTAATTTCCAGATGATTTGAAACTTGCCAAGGTAATTTCATTATATAAAAAAGGTACAAAACAATTCTTCAGCAACTATAGACCTATTTCTTTAGTATCTGTTTTTCAAAAATAATTGGAAAAGTAATGGCTCGTAGACTTACAGATTTTTTTGAAAACTTCAAACTTTTGTGTCGTAATCAATTTGGCTGTAGAAAAAATAGATCCACTTACTTGGCTATACTTTCTTTTTTAGAAAATTTACGCAAAGCATTAAATGATAAACAGTTCTCTATTGGCATATTCTTGGACCTCAGTAAAGCATTTGATACTGTTAATCATGACATTTTATTATTTACTCAATTTTTATGGTATTAGAGGAAAAGCTAATGATTGGTTAAGAAGTTATCTAAATAATCAAAAACAATTTACTGTACATGGAGATAATAATATTAAATCTCAGGAACAATCAATCACATGTGGAGTTCCACAAGGCACTACCTTAGGTCCTATTTTGTTTATAATATATATCAATGACATTATATGTTCAAGTTCTTTGGTAAAATATGTAGGTTTTGCAGATGATACAAACATCTTCTATTCTGATAAAAAACATAAATAATCTGATTACTAAATTAAATTGTGAACTCTATAAAATTGATGATCGGTTTTGTGGTAATAAGCTATCTCTTAACGTACAGAAGACGAAATTTATGATATATACAACCTGCAAACATAAAGTTTCACAAAATATTGAGAACAAAAAAAGAAATAATTTAGTAGAGAGAGTACAATCAATCAACTCCTTAGGGAAAATTATTGATGAGGATTTAAACTAAAAGGAACATATAAAAAAATATCGCTTAAAGTATCAAAAATTATCGGGATACTATTTAAAAATAGACATAAATTAAATACAAAAACACTTCTATCAATTTTTTATTCACTTATATATTCTCAAATTTAATAATGTATATGTGCTTGGGGAAATGCAGGCAAAACTGCAACGAATTCAATATTTTAACTACAAAAACGTTTTTAAGAATTATTACTTACAGTGGAAATAGAGAACATACTAGGCCATTCTTTAAACAATTTAAAATTCTAAAATTTACGGACATATATGACCTTAATATTCTACAACTAACCTACAAATGTATTAACAGACCCGATTATTTCCAAGTAACATTTTTATAGACTTCTTTGAAAAAAAACAATAGTGTTCATCAATAGACAGAATGAACAAGTTCATGTTACAAAGTTCAAAACCAATTATTTAAGATACAGTTTTAAAGTACAAGGTGAAATTATCTGGAACAAAATGCCTAATACTTGTACTATTAAACTTACCAATAATATTTATAAATTAAAAAGATGACACATTTTCAAAATACTGATTTCGATGTTCAGCAAACGTAAGGTGGTTCCATCCTCTTTATTGTACATTGTTTTTTACCAATGTTTTTAATTCATGAGACAAACTATGGTTCACCCAGTGTCATGTTGTGTTAAACTTTCAAGCACTTGAACATTTTAGATTAATGATTTTAAATGTGGTCAATTAAATACCTATGTAGGTGTCACGACCATGATTATGTAAAAATGTTATTATGTTTTAATGTAATATATAAAAATATATATATAAATAAAATAAAAAATATTATGGGATGATTTGACCAATTCTGTTATTCTAAAATGATATAACACGATTTATTTTCAACTTAATTTCTGCTTAGTTTGTAAAAATAACCCAGTTCATGTGAAATTTAATCATGCTTCTGCTTCAATACAAAGTTATTAAAATGATAAAGCCACAAATTTAGTGATATTATCGCATAAAACAGTTTCTAAAACGTTCCAAAAACGTTTCCTTCCAGATATTCACACCGGCACTCGTAAGTAAGCCTATATGGTGGATACCAGGACTGACAGGTGGGATGAACATCGGAGGCAGCGTGGCCTTGGACCCCACTAGAAGTATTGCTGTTGCAGCGACGCAAAATGATCTCTGGAGTAATTACCTTATTCACGTACTTATCTGTAACCACTGTGATAACCCATACTTACACTAAACAAGGTCTAAAAACGTTCTATACTATCTACTAACTGTCCCAAAACAGTAAAACAGTCTCTGGTGGGTTTTCAATACCCCACTATATGATACTCTATTTCTGTTTTAGTAAAACAATTGATTCCAAGAAACACATCATCCCCATTGCCCCAATGGTGTAAACTTTTGTTTAAAACCCCTAACGCCGATGTGCCACTTCAGTGCTATGGTTTTACACTATTCAAAGAAAAGTGCGATAAACCACCATGGGCCATGTTACACGCTGTGGACTTGCAAAATGGGCGTAAACTGTGGAGCATCCCCCATGGCACCAATCCTAATATCCCAGAATCAACAGAAGAAGAGGGATCAAGGTAATTAGTAGTGGGATATTGTTCAAGTTACTTCCATAGGCTTATTTGTATGATAGATCTGAAACGTATGTCCTGTAATATAGGTCAACAAGATTCTAGTGTACATATAAATGTAATAATATTAATAAAAGCCGTATATTTACTTTGAAAAATCAGATGAATTCATTTTTGTTCATGGGGAGATCATAATGGAGGGCGCACTAGATCCGTTCTTGCCCTGGTTGTCATTTCATTTCGTTTAGTATACATAGTGTACTAAGCTCCGGGCATCAAATTGGTCTTGCCTATTTATATTGTGCGGAACTTACAAACGGTCACATTTAAAGTTGTCCATTTACCAATTAAAATGTATTCTTATTTCCAATTAAGGATTTGGGGTTTACCAATATAACAAGCAAGATTGTCTGTATCAAATATGGGCTCCAGGGCCATCCTAGAACATAGCTAAAATCAATCACGCAATGAGCGACGTGTAATCACTCATCTACAAGTAACTTTCACGCTTACCTGTAAAAAGTAGACTAATCTGACGTCATTTTCCTGCGCGCGAAAAAAAGTACACGTTCATGCTTTGTTGAATACGCGTCTGTAAATTGCACGAATATGATAATCTCATGTAAAAACCTGTAAACTTCACGCTTGCCCACAGGAAATAACCAAATCTGACGTCATTTATCTGCACGCGCAATTAAGTTCATGTTCAAGTTTTGTTAAATACGTGTAGCTTAACCTCTCTATTGATTGCATATAGATGTGAAACGTATGACCTGTAACAAGGTGCGATGTTGGATACTGAATAAACTTAATGTCTCAGGAGTATCTCAGAATTTATCTCAACCTAAATTGGTTTTTACTTCTTTTTTATTAGACTCCAGATTGAAAATCTGGAGTCTATTGCTTTTGCCTGTATTCTTATTCTTATTAGCACGTTTTCTCAGTAACTAGAGGACTTGGAATAAATCTAATTACATAGTCAGTTAGGCTATTTGACCTAGTTTCTGGGAAATTAGATCAAATTTTTATCTAGGTCAAAGGTCAAAATTAAGGTCAATTTTTTTCAATTTCACAAATTTTCAATTTTCTTTTTAATCTATCAATATTTCCTGCGATGAATTAAGTTATAGCTCCCTCTAAGTATTTAAAACATTTCGCTCACTCTATGTCTCCATTAAAATTTTACCAATTTTGAGAAATTTGACTCCAAAAAAAGGTGAAATTTGAATTGTTCCAAAACTATTTAAAATAGTCTCAATTTAACATGAAATCTTCTCAGGATTCCCAATCTGAAAACGAAATTGTAATCCGACTTCCGGTTCAGGAGTTAACACATTTTGAAATTTCAAAAAAATGATATGATGGTACCCTGATGGCATGTCTACCTGACCGTTTATTTTCTCATTTCTCATTAATATCAGAGATCGAAATCTAACTGTAATAGGAAATCTTCTCAGGATTCCGAATCTGTAAACAAAATTGAAATCAGACATCCGGTTCAGGAGCTATGGCCTTTTGAAATCTCAAAAAATCCCTACCGCTGCCACCAATGTAGCATCCTGATGTTAAGTTAATGGTAATCAATAGCCAATCATCAAAAATTCAGTAAAATTTTGAGTGCTAAGGGTCAAGGTCAAAATCTAGGTCAATTTTGTTAATTTTGAGATTACCTTACTATTGATCAAATTTTGCTTTTAAAGTTGTGACGAACATAAATATTTTCTTTAAGTTTCACTTTCTCATCTATATCAAATGATGTCAAAATCATTTTATAAATAAAAAAAATGGAATCTGGAGTCTTGAATTGAACTTGTTCAATTTCTCCAATCTAGTTTATTTATATATTTATACAAAGAATACATAAACAAATGCACATGTGCTCGTGGCTGGGCATCAGCATTATCAGCATTATCAGCCACGTTATATGATGAAACTCAATTAACTGTATTCAATCAGACATTAAGAAAAAGGGTTGTATTTGTGGAGGGTAACAGTGGTGGGGGTGACCTAGACATTTTTACATCGTTCAAAAAAGATGGCACTACATTTGAGGATATTTAAGTTTACATCTTATGTCTTCATTTTTGAAATGGAGAGTTCTGATGAATTTATAACATCGTCATTGAATAGATCTATTTTAAGCCTGGATTTGAATATACTAAGGGTAGGTGAATTTCTTATTTCATGTGAAAGCTTATTCCATTCAGTAAGTGTTTTTGATATGCAAGATCTATTAAAAAAGGAGGATTTATTTGGAATTGTGTAGCTCAGTTGATTTCTTAGACCATAAGCATGATTTATTTTGAGAGGCTCAAAAATGTTAAGAACATAAGAGGGTAGCATATTATTATGTGCCCTATACATGAAAGTACTTCTGTGATATTGACGCCTCTTTGTTAATGTTGGCCAATTTAAATTATTCAACACTTTAATTGTTAAGGTCCCATGAAGAGTGCCTGAACAAATACAAGTGGTTTTATAGTAAAGTCGATCTAATAACTGTAATTTTGGTAATTTTGTTGTGTTTGCAACAAAAATTGGCAACATAAAAGATTTAAAGATTGTTTCGAGATGTTTTCCTTTTATTTTCTGACAGAGCGCTTTTAGTGGATTTAAAAGTTTGTCTATTCTTGCGCCAATTTTGCGCCAAGTCTGTTTTTACTGTAACGTATGAGTAGAATAATTATTTAATACGAAAAATCAAGTAAATTTAAACTAGACTCAAAGGCCCCATATTGAGTTTAGACCACTTTAGCTTATGTTGTACAAATTTGATATGTGAAACTTTTGTTTTTAATTTCTAAGTTTTTGAAAGACTTTTTGTTCATAAAATAGTGAATTTATTTAAAACTATATGTTAGAGCTCACGCATATACATGTATATCCTTTATTAAGCGATAATATACACCAGTACATAGCATTCATCCTCACGTTTGAAAGTGGTTCAGAGAAATATGCATTTTAAAATTTTAGTTCTCAGAGAAACCGATGGTACAATAATATCTAAAACATAATACATTCTTCTTTTCTACCAAACTAAACAATCACAATTATTACGGATTATTTATAATACTTCAACTTTTATGAGAAAAGGAAAAGGCCAAATTTGTTTTTCAAAAAAATCTCAAGTAACTTTTAAAGTGATGGAAAAAATTGTAAATGATTAATAAAAACATATCATCAAACTCTACATGGCGCCTTTAAGATAGGTCATTGGGCCTTTTTATATTTGGATTACAATGTACAGTATCATAGTTGTAACAATATTGCCTATTGTGCAAGCCTACATTATTCTGTAACTAAAGTTTTGTAGTTTTTATTTTATGATACTTATTTTGGGCTAACTGTTTTTCAAGGTGGTATACTGGCGGCATACTGGTTACTAGAGGAGGTTTAGTAATAGCTGGAAATACAGAGGATAGATATCTTCGGGCGTTTAACATTGAAACTGGGGAACAGCTCTACAGATCTCCAGATCCAATGATTGCTGCGGCAGCGGGGAATCCAATATCCTACAGAACTAGTGGGAGGCAATATGTTGTTCTTACTGTAGGTGGTAACTCGTTTTTGGGACGGTCCGCCAACCACTCAAGAAGTGACCACGTGTATGCCTTCGCGTTGCCATGATGCAGCATACTATCTGAGCCTGCAAATGAGTTTGACGCGAATCACAACGTCACTAATAATTTTAAGCTATACCATGTTTGCAAATAAAACACATTATTACAAAATCAAATTTGTTTTAGTATTATCATAATTTTAACGGCGTATATTTCATGTGTAAAACACCTAATACATCTCTCTGCAAATGGATGGCACTTCAGAAAATGAACACTTTGAAATATACAATGTATATATATAACTTTATGTATGTACAATGGATATCCACACATCATATGTGTATATTGACTTGCGTGTAAGTATACTTGAAATATAATAAATATTGAATTAATAAAAAACATATGGGTTGTATGACTTGCCAAGGTTGAAAATGATGAAATATAGATGTAACTGAAGGGTATCAAGACGTTTCACCCCCTGGACATTTCACCCCCTAGGCGGTTCACCCCCTAGACGTTTCACCCGGTAGACATAGTATTTGTTTATATGAAAGATCTAAAAATGAATCAAGGTCAGGGTGCACTTTGATGAAAAGACCACGTGGAGGATGGCAAGACGGTCATATCTTTCACCATGAGTACTTTCTGGGCATAAATACAGTGTTTTTATTAAAACAATATGTTTTCTTTCAAGTGAAGTGCCCATGGTGATAAAAATATCAATCAAACAATTAGAGAAATTATGAATAGGGACCCCATGTCAACATTTTTTTCAAAATATTGAACCTATTTGCTCAAAAGAGGATCTCCCTTCTCTGTTTTTATTGCATGAAAACATTATTCAACAAGGGGTCTATGAAATGTTCAAAAATAGAATGGTATTGAAAGTCTAGTTTTGGAGATATCAATTTTGGAAGACCAAAATTATGCTGAAAACGATGGATAGCACGCGTTTTCCCAATGGGAAATTGTTAATATAGTGAAGAGGGGACTTTCCATATGTTTTAATTGATTAAACACAGCCTTTGAGGGACCATCGCCATCCTGGAAGTCCTGTCTATCAAAGTATTTCGTTTTCAAATGTTGCATTCACGCCATGTGGAACAGTCATACTTGGTCATACAGGGATTTAGTATAAATCTAGAGGCCTGTAGATCGACCGATGTAATTACACTATATACATTTTCTGAAAATGAGATGGATATGTGAAAAAATCACAAAATGAGAGCATTTTTATCAGAATACTAGTATATTGATCGCCCCTTGTATAAATCATAATTTATCAATTCCAAAGTACATAGTAGCCCGAAGAGAATTGTTCAAGGGTCACTTTTCCTTAAATTATTTACTGTAGCCTACGCCCGGTATTATTCGCGAGTTTTAATTTCGAGAATTTCGAGAAATACCAATTTCGCAGCCATTAAATTTCGCGGATTTCAAAGGTTTCAATTCCATTATTCTCTGAATCCTCAAGCTCTGTACACATTAATTTACCTTATCTACAGTAATTACACCTACCCAATGTCATATTTGGATGAGATTTAAAATTTCTAGATCTTAGTAAACGGCATGTTGCACCTCAGCCTTTAATTTGCGAAATTCACGACGATTAATTTTCGCGATTTTAATACAGTCGCGAAAAGCGCGAAACTAAATCGCACGCGAAAAATACTGGGCGTACAGTATTTAATGTTCGGTATTATCAAAATCCAATTACATATTTCAAAACTAGAGTAAAATTCTAACATAAAAAGATATTTAAGGGGCATCTCTTAATTTATTAATATTATAGTCTTTCGTTCATAGTACATGTATGAGTGACGCAAATACATAATACAGTATGTTTTGTGAATTTGAATGTTCGGGTCTACGAAGTGAATTGCTGCTTTGATATAAGGGAATGATTGCATTTAAAACCTTTTTTTAAATTGACTGGTATGCATACTTGAAAAAGTCCATACATTGCATATACAGTATACAATTGTTGACCTCTCCAGAGGTCAACCGGCAAAATTGTATACCGAGACTGTAAACCGAGAAACTACTGTTGACAGAGACCGAAGGTCGAGGTCAACAGTAGTTTCAAGGTTTACAGTCGAGGTATATGGTTTTGACGGTTGACCGAATGGAGAGGTCAACAATTGTTTTGTTAGTCAGAAGATACTAATAATACACATATAGACGACAGTCATCAATCATGGCTTCATTTCACAATCTTTTCTCCGAACCACGCCAGCAATAAATTTTTTAAGAAAATCTTATGACAGTGGTAGCTAAACTCTTTGTTTTTGGCACATAACTGCATACTCACTTGTAAATTAATGTTAATTTTTCGTTTCTCTTTGTATTTTTGCTATACTTGTCGTCTAGCAAAGTCAAAATATCACTTTCATCAACGTTTACGAAATGTCCGTCTACCATGTTGTTTCTGTAAACATTATGACGTCATAGTTCCCATAATTCACAAGTGTAGTACAGTAACATAAGCGGTCAATAATATCAGCAGGAGATCCAAGACGTCATTTCCATTGTTCTTTCGGCAAAATCGCGTAGTAATCTACGGTGATCAGTCCATTTAAATTTCACGCTTTTGAACGTCATGGTGTATACATGCATTTCTAATCGATCATATCTCAGTCAATATTTATCATTATATTATAAATTTGATAATTAATGAAAGCTTATAACCAGGGCATTACGTATGCGAATTTGTTATTTTGGTCAGATAAAATACCAACCAGTTACGGGTGCTAAAGTTTTGACATATTTTTCATTAAAAATGCAGAAATGTGTATCATGTTCGAGGGTTAAATAGGCTATTAAAACAAGTCGGGTTAAAAAATGTTTTTCACTCATCATTTAGCCCACATCGAGCTCTTTCCAATGGTATAATTGTTTTTTTCTGAAACCCCTGAAGACAAATTTCTGCCAACTTTCTGTAACGACGAGTGAAAAATCATGGTTTTTCCCGCAAACCAATGACGTCGTATTTCTCGATTTTTATACCAAGATTAGATTTGATACGCGTATGATATTTGTTCACGGTCATATCTCGGTCAATATTCGTCATTGAATGATCATTTTTACAGTTAATGAAAGCTTATTATTTCATAGCTTATGTTCATATGTGTGTATTATACCTACTCTTATCAACTCTCAGATCTTACTTATAATGTTATTGGTGTTTATTAGAGTTCTATTTTGTCTTTAAATTTGTTTAAATTTTGATACGCATCCAATAATACTGTAATATATAATTATTATATTATCTCCAATCAATGGAGGGAAAATAAATCTAATAATAATAACAAGGGCAATGCGCATATGGATAAGTTATTTCGACCCGATTAAATACCACCCAGCTACGGGTACAAACGTGTAAAACATTTTTTCACAGAAATTCACTGAAAATGCACAAATGTGTATCACATTCGCGCGTTAATTGGGCTATTAAATCTCGTCGAGTTAAAAAATGTTTTTCAGTCTACATTTAGCCCACAATGAGCTCTCTCCAATGGTACGATTGTTTTCTTCTGAAACTTCTGAAGACAAATTTCTGCCAACTTTCTGTAACGACGAGTGAAAAATCATGGTTTTTACCGCAAACCAATGACGACGTCGTATTTCTCGATTTTTAAACCAAGATTAGATTTGATACGCGTATGTATTTGTTCATGGCCATATCTCGGTCAATATGCATTAATGATTCAGTATGAATCTAATACAACATAAAAGAGTATCACAAGCACATCACATTGATGGACTTATTACATATGATCCGATGGAATGCAGCCAATAAAACCAGGTTACGTGTTACCGTTCTTCACGCCAAATGCGTAAATGTGACTCGTTTTAGCGCATTAATTGAAGCATGGTTGGACATCAGTAAGAATTCTTTTCCAACTTTGAACAATGAAAGTCAAAATACCCGGCTTTTAATTTTACGTTGTGAGATCGGCGGCCGTCTATATTTCTCGATTTGTCGAATGAGGGAATTCATTGTATAAATGTGCAATCATTGCTCGCTCTGTATTTAAATCGATTTTATATCAAGACCGGACACCGGATATCACGACGATGAATAAATATCCGAATTAAGCGAATTATTTCGAAGGCATGTTTTATTCGAAAATGATCAGCTCACGTATACATATTCATTCATAGCATAATGACCCCTGTTTAGTCTCGGATGAGCTGTGAATGCCTTCTATGCCCGGCTTCAATTCAACAATTCTGCCGACGCCCCTAAGTCAACACGCTATTAAAAATCATCCAATAAAACCGCTATCAGGCTATGCAGATATAAATTTTCGAAAACACTATCTCGACAGATTGGTTTTAAAAAACATTGTACTGGTAATTTCAGCATTATGTTCCGAGGAGCCACTCACCTAATAGCCATAATTTGTAAATTGTGCATCCTCAGTCTGTCAGCCGCTTAGCGTATGGATCAGTGACGCTGACCGCATATTGCTCCTTTCATTTGTAGCAGTTTGCACAACGTCGACGTGCAACTAGTTGGTGCAAGGAGGGTTGACTCCAAGAATTTCATTTTTGGAATGTTTCGATAGGAAATAAGACCAAAATTCACGATCCAAATGTTGAAGTGAACAAATGGCGGCTGTTGGAATTCGAATTTTGAAGCACATTCCCATATATGAGACAGAATATGGATGGATATTGCACTCTGGGAGGCAATCTTCCTTGCCCTTAGGAAAATCAATAGTACATCGACTTTATTTATTTAATAATTGAAAGGAAGTGAAGTTAACGAAATATTCGAATACAATACATATTGCCGAAAAAGCACATTTATTTCGTGGGTATTTAAAGGACCGCGAGTTGTTTGTAGAATGAATCTAGGGAGCTTGTTCATGCATTTCACTTGTGTTTTTCATCTAAAAAACATCAATACACTTTAAAACACTATGTAACAATACTTGGGTGTTAGTCCATAGATAATACTTGAAAATGAGATATTTTTGGGGGTTATATGGTGCAATCTTAGAGTCAATTAAATGTTTTAAAGTGTATCATTCTACAAACAACTCACGGTCCTTTACCCTACAAATCTCCCTACCCTTCCGTGTTTTCCTGACGTTTTCACGAACCTTCCCTGTTCCACCTAACAAGACTCTTTTCCCCCATTGCTATACCCGTATACTGGTATACTGCCCATAGATCTGTGCACAGGAGTTTCACACGGAAAATGAACTTATTTTAGGAAATATTGTGGAAAAAATTATACTTAGTAAATAATTTCTCAACAATATAGGCTGACCGTTGAATGCAATTATTCATTTATTTCATTTCATCAATACTCACCCTATGCAGACAGAGCCTGTGGGAAATATTGGGTGCGGCGCAAATGAGCGGAGGGTGCGGAGCTAACGGTCATTTTTGAATTTAAAATTGGGATATTTCTGAAACTAAGCCGTTTTGGGACTTCAAGGTATGTGTATTTGACACCAAATATCAATAAAATTGTGAAAATAGTAGTGCAATTCATTTTATAGCGACGTAGTATGCCTTAAACATTTCCCAAACCTATATATTTTTAGACTATCCTTTTAATACTGCGTCCCCAGCATTCATAAAAAATGGTGTTCAAGATACACTACCCATGCAAATTATTTTTGCATCTTTGAAGCCAGGCAGTATCTGTGTGATTTTATAAAAATTCGGAAATGTTCTTCAGATGTGAGCCCCCTCTAAATATTGGGTGCGGAGGTATGTTTATGGAGCTCCTCCGCACCCAATATTTAGAGGGGGCTCATATCTGAAAAACATTTCCGAATTTTTATAAAATCACACAGATACTGCCTGGCTTCCAAGATGCAAAAATAATTTGTATAGATAGTGTACCTTGAACACCATTTTTTATGAATGCTGGGGACTCAGTATTAAAAGGATAATTTCAAAATATATAGGTCTGGGAAAGGTTTAAGGCACACTGCGTCGCTATAGAATGAATTGCGCTACTATTTTCACAATTGTATTGATATTTGGTGTCAAATACACATATCTTGGTATATTTGAAGTCCCAAAACGGCTTAATTTCAGAAATATCCCAAATTTAAATTAAAAAATGACCGTTAGCTCCGCAACCTCCGCTCATTTGCTCCGCACCCAATATTTACCACAGGCTCTGTCTGCATAGGGTGATACTAGTAATCATAAAATCATGACGCTTACACGCCAGCATGCTGACATGGTTTTAATTCTAAAAATTAAGATAAAGTGCAGTTATATAGTACCAAATAATATTCATTCATAATATGCTAGGCTATGGAACAAATACTCAGTAATATGTCTTTTGTGGAGATCAATTCTGAAAAAGAGGGGTGGACCCCCAGAGCTTTAGCGATGACTGATATATTAGTCTCCTGCCTACCACCTACCATGAGTCTGGGTATCGACTTAGAAAATATTGAAAATTGTAATGTCTGATAAACCAACTCAATCACACATATTATTAAACTTCAATATCTTATCCTTCTATTCTGAGATTACAAAAATATCAATTTGTATCACAATTGATGAAGAATATTGGCATCAAAGACAAATCAATAGCAAATATTAAATGAATTATTTATACAAAAACTTTGAAACATATCCTCCAAAATATTGCGTACTTTCTTTGTATAGACATTGAATGGTATTTCTGGATAAGTGAATTGGTGTTTATCTGGGTAATCAAGGGATTATAGTCACTCAAAGTTACTGAGCATCCAGTTTTGAGACTTCAATTGTGTTAGTGAAGGACGATTCTCGGTTTGGAGAACAGTCTCTTGGGCTAATAATTTTTTTAATGAAAATATAGAAATATTACCAAAATTACCCTATGAATATTCAAAAGAGGACATTTAAATCTACAAGATGAAAAAATAACAAATTGGTCTGAAGGGAAAGAAGTTCATCAGTGTACTGCGCTAATATTTTTTTGCGAAAAATCTAGAAATATTACCCAAATTAAATTATGACTATTCAAAAGAGGACATTTAAATCTATATTATGTAAAAAAATCAAATTTGTCCGAAGCAAGGATAATGCTCATTTAGATTGATGAACTTCGTTCTCCAAACCGAGAATCGTCCTTTAAACATATTTCAGTCAAATTCATGCTGAGCACAACATTTTGGTTTCAATTTTATAATCTCTATACATGACCCTGGTGATGAAGATTCAGAATCAGTCAAAAAAACCTAAACCGGAAAACTGTGCTCATTGTGCAAAACTAAAAGTGAAGCAACTTTTTTTCTGATATTTCTTACATCAAATGGCAGCCATCTTGTTTTTCCCCCTTCAAATTAAACTGGCGGGAAATTCAAAAATTTGAAAAAATTTTAATCCTATACATTTCAAAAATATGATTTTCTTTTTAATTCTTCATGGGTCTTAAGTTATTTCTCCTTTGTATGTCATACATGTTGCCATTGGTGTTTTTTCTATGATAATGACCCTCTTTATTTGTTCAGATACTTATTCTGACTCTCAGCAGGGGGTTAATTTTGCATCAAAACTCGTGAAAAAGTAAATATACTTATCAAATATAACTAGGACAGTAATAAAAACCATATTTCACATACATTTGACTGAGGGACCAAAAGTGCATATATCCGGACACATCCTTCTCACGAGTTAGTTTTCTAATATTACACGTCGTCGTGATGTTTTAATGGATGTAAGCATATTCATTACGCTTTTCTTTATCTTGATGTGAAAATCCAAGCTATGATGTTATTAGAAAATTTGAATCCGCCATTTTTGTTTATCGATTTGGACCAATCAGAGGTGTACCAACTGAACGTCATCTCAATACATGTTTACATTATAAATGCAGTCATCTTTGAACTCTGAGGTTAATCCCCCTCCCCCCCGATTCTGAAATATCTATGAATGAATACTCAGTAAACATGTGTATGGTAATATTTCTCAAATGTAACGATTCTATTCTATGTTCTCTCAATGACAAATAATGATTTAGACATTCTTATCAGAAGCTTATTCCATTGCTCAAAGGTTCAAACTAACAATTATGCTATTAGACAGTGTTGTGTATGTAGTACAGTATCACAGCAGTGTAGTATAGCAGACAGCTCCAAGAGATACCTCAATCTCCCAATTCTTGATGGGCCAAGATTTACTGCATAACATAACACAAATCATTGTAATTTGTTGAGCTACTCCAGAAGATCATACTACTGCACATATTATCCACTGTCTAATTAAATTTTTCATTGAAACGAATCAGGAAGACTGGCAGTGTCATTTGGAACTAATTCTCTTAGTTCATGTTCATTATAGAATGAACTATATTCAGGTTTTGAATCCATGGAGGGAATTTTAGAACACATTCTGTAGCTTTCCTTCTTTTGTATCTGCAATTTTGCCAGATGTCAACTTCGTCAGCATATCTTCAACTCCAGAGAATATGATGGCTACCTGCTCCTCTACTGCCATGGGGACTGCAAAGATATATCATAAACATAAAATTTCAAGGAAATGTGTGACAAATGAGTTGTCAAATTCACCTCTATTCTCTGCTCTGTTTGCCACTTCAATTTTAGTCCTTTTCTCAATGTTTTCGCCCACTGTGAGTTTTTGAAGTATCTTAAATGAATGCCCACGGGGTTTCACAAAGAGGGAAAAAACGTTTTCATACACCTTTTTCAGATAAACGCCCATGGGCCTAAACGTGAGAAACTCTGGTAAATATTTATAACACACATGTGCAATGTGAAATAAGAGCATGTGCAAAACATGAAGTAGGCCAATTAATATAATATTTTTGACCACTCTGTCAGACCAATCTTTTATCAAAACTACTAGTATGTGTCCTTAATATGTAAAATAATCATATACCATTTCAAATGTTGACCTTGACCTTAAGTTAAGAAAGCATTAACTCAACAAGAAGCAAATCAAAGTGAAGAAATTTTTTTTGATAAATAGTGGTCGTCTTAAAAATTTCTCCTTGAACCGACCTTTTACCAGTTTACTAGTATTTCAATTTTCAAAAAACATGTTTTCTTGTAAAAAATAATGGCCATTTTGAAACTCAGCTGTGTTCTTGAACCTACCTATTTCATGGCTTAAATCTGATCCTACACATGATACAGACTTCAGGGACCCACATTGATGGAGGGATCTACTATAGAAGTCATTGATCTTAGGAATCTGGATATGTGAATGGAGCTCTGGAAATACCAAAAAAATGTGTAAATTAGTGTAGATTATAACTAGTCTTTGCATCAGGATGCAATAAAGCACATGTTATGGGGAAAATGTAAGTTTCAAAATGGGCATGTTCTTTTTTGTTTTGTATTTTGTTTACCAGTAATGAGGGTTGGCAAAACCTGTTCTGTATATACAGCGTGTCCCCCACCCCCTAGGTAGTATGGGCCCCCCATAAGCAGACATATACCAATGGTTCCATTGCATGTGTCATATATCATTTAAAGCTTTGCACAAGCTTTAAATGTTGTCATAACATGTTGTCATGGCTTTTTGTACCAGCTGTGGACCGACGACGCAGTCAAACACCTTGAAGTACTTTTTACAAACAAGCAAATTAAGGGGCCCCTGAGCAACCACACACCCGCCCATTAAATTGATCACAATATAGCACCTACGGTGCGATGATAATATTGTACTCCCGGTAATTTTGGCACGCTACTTTATTTTGGGCTTTTCGCAAAAATTGGAAAATTCGCGAATTATAAAAGGCGCGAAAATTCCAGCAGTTCTAATTCGGGGATTTCAATGTTGACAATATTTAATCCAGGGCTGGGCTATAATAGGTAAAAAAAGCCGAAAAAATTAAAAATTAGCGAAATATAATAGCCGTGAAACAAAATGCCAAAAACGCAAAATATAATTGTGTCAAATATTAGTGGGAGTACAGTATATCATGAACATGTATATCAGAATGTACCTTGACCTGCATATTTATAATTTGAAAATGAACACTCAACTTAATTCATGAAACATACTGTAGATACAGTTAATTATCACACTTAAGAACTGAGATTAAGAACTGAGTTTTAAGTTTTATCATTGATCTGGAAATCAGCATTTCAAACTCAGGTGTATAGCAAGTCTTGGTATAGCAATGAAATCCAAATAGAAAGGCTTACACAAATGAAATCTTTCAGAGATTTGGAGATTTTCCAAAATACACCTGAAAATTGGTGGATTTTTGTTTGGCAGACCTTTTCAATCCGTCAAATTAAACAGTAGCCAAATTAAAGGTGCAACAATTAGTGCATAGGGGGCATTAAATGATCATTGACCAGTGTCAAAATATATTTAAGTTTGTATATTTCATCAAGACTAGAATTATTTTTTATTATCTCCTAAGAAACCCCCTGGATGAACATTAGTTCAGCTGATATTCCTCTTGAAACGTTGTGAATCTTAAAATCTATGAATTGGGACACCCTTTATAGAGGCTTTGAATTGAATTTATACTGCTTAATGCTGAAATTGATAGTTTATCCATACATTTCAAGAAAATAGATATGTCAAAAAAGATATAAAGCTAAATATTGACCTGATAGCTCAGAAAAAAATAAAAAAATTCGAAGTTTCTCTCTACAGTCCTTGTTGCCCCTTTAAGTGTATCTACAGTACCCACGTAATAGGACTTTCTCACCTGTTTCGCTTATCTCTGAAGTATTCTCACATGATGTCACAGCCAGAGTAAGGAGTCAGGTATTAGAGAGGGGCAGCATCAGAAAGCCGTGCCAGATACAACAATGAGGATGTACTTTATGGCATCTAAAGAAATATTTAAACAAGTTGTTAGAGAAAATTAGTACATAGATGACAGGCAGGTTTATGGTTGTTTCAATACCTATTACTCCAGTATCATCAAGGCAACAATAAATATTTTTGAAGCAATCTCTAACAAAGCATTAAAATGACAAAATGTAGCCACCTGGAAGCTACATCTAATCTAAACACTATTAGTTAAATTTTTTCAAGTTCTAAGAATTTGTTATAGATGCTGAATGCTAACTGCTGACAACTGGATGCTGTCCACAGAAAATGTGAAGGCTATATAACATTCTAATATGATACGTGACGTCACAATAGCTAGCACAATTGATTTACTGGTCTATATTGCAGTATGCATGACTTCTAAAATTCATAAATGCAAATAGAAATAGTTGTGTTTCTTGTGTGTTTATCATATTAGAATCGTAACAAAGACCTCGATTTTATGATATATGTTAAATATATGACCTCAAATTTTATTCTGGCCATTGCCAAAGACCTCAATCGCTTCGCAATTTCGGTCTTTTAACAATGAGCAGAATAAAATTTTCGGTCATATATTACGCCATAAATTATAAAATCTTGGTCTTTATTCCTTAAATATCTCACCATTTTAGTAGGTAGTGACATAAAATCAATGTGTGTACAAAAGTGTAACATCTTGAAGTCTCTGACTGCCAACAGCCTAATTTTAGTAACAAAAATGCTTTTAGCAATATCAAACATTCAGGTTTTTGATCATTTGAACCCACGTGAGCTAATATTATCATGACTTCAACTAATTTAAATGAACAAGGAAACAAACCTGCATCTTTGAGTTTCTTGAGGAACTGAGTAACTATAGATCATTTCTACTCAAGCAATCTGCATGGGTTCTTTCACTTCATGTACCCAGAGCTTTAGTACCCACTCTTTGCCTGCCTGAAAATCAAAGTGTGAAGAGCATTTAGTATACAGTCAGTTCTTGGATATGTTATGCATGAAAATAGTCCTTTTGCATCTGTAAAAAAGCATCTAATATTGAAATTTAAATTCATTCAAATGCTAACTTACCATCCTATTTGGCCAATGCAATTGTGCTCTCTGGCTAATGACATTTTCAATTCATTTTCCCCATAGAATATAAAAAATACCCTTCTCAAAAGTGAAATTGACTGAAAAGGCTATAAATATTACCTATACCTAACATTAATAAGACAATGCATTAAATGCAATGGTGCAAAGATAAAGTGTTTTGCACTGTAAACGGTGAAGTGGACTATTTGATGATTAAAAAATTTCACCTTTTATTGAAAAATGGTTGGATATTTGAATATTTGAAAAACATTTCCAATATTTTTGCTTATGTCTGTTAATTTTGGACCTTTTGATATTAAAGGCTTAAGAGATTTTTCTACAGCAATGCTTGATCAAAATATGAAAATTTGAAAATGAATTCCACAGATCATCAAAAGCAAGGCTTTTTGGCCAGAGTTCAACTCAGTTCATAACATGAAAAAGTTTCACACCAACTGTTAAAATTATGAGAAAGCTGCTAGTAAAGGCTGAAGAAGATCTGGAGATATTTCATCAATGATGCTAGATCAAAATATGAAAATGAATTCCACAGATCAACTTGCTTTTATAAATGTCACTACATGAAAAAGTTTCACACCAACCGTTGAAATTATGTTGAAAGATTAAGTGTAGCTAAATTAAACTGGCTCTCTCTAAAGCTGGCGGGATATAAGTATTAGCAGTATTATCAGGAGCTTTTCTCGCATCAAAATGAGGAAAATATGTCCAATAAACAATAACAATTTCAGTTGATCAAAATAATAAAGACAATACAGAGAAAGAAATGTCATGTCACCCTACACTTGAAGGAAATCACGGACCTCTGCCAGATTATCTGCTCTGTGTCTATGCTCAATAAATATTTTTTATCCTTTTAGCCTACTACCAATAGGAGCTGGATCTGGCTCCGGATCTGTGGTTTAAATTGTCACTCGGTTGTTTTTCACAATGAAATTCCCAATAAAATTTCCCCACTCGTCACCCTTATTTCCTGATTTATGATTTTTGGAAATATGTTTGAGAAACGATTTAAGTCAATGAGGCAAATTAGAAGTCGGTTACTACACAAGTTGATTTTGAACTGTGAAATGCAGACATGACAGCAATCTTAGTTCAACTAGGCTTAATCATCCTGATGAAAAGTCAAAGAAAGGAAACTTGGTGAGCCTTAGTTATCGCAGTCCACAAGTTGTAGACCGTAATAATGCCTTGGCCCAGAGACATGAAAAACAGTTTTTCATGTCTCTGCTTGGCCCTTGGTCTAGATCGGGATTCATAAAAGTCTTAAGTTGATCAAGAATAAGGGTAATATCCCAGGGTAATATCGACCATCTAGTTATACCCTAAAAGCACAATAATTCAGATTGGAAGGGCAAAACTGGTCATTCAAAATTCAACTTAGAAAATTGGAAGCCATCTTCGATCTTGGAATAATTTTAGTAAACTTTTACGACTTGTTCCTTCGCTTTTATCGATAGCACCTGTTATATACTTACTTCAATGTTATCTGTTTGTTCCCTTATACTTTATACACCAGACAGCAATACCTTAGGGTCCAATTTATTGTTACTGTCGTCATATTCGGGCATATTCGACAGCAATTTGAAAACTCCACCTCAAAACTTCAAAACCGGAATTTACGTCATGAGGTCATGACTCGCCAAAAATACGATTTAGGGTGAAAAATGAGAGTGCACTTTCGATATCATTTTCTACATGAACTACAGGTGGGTTAAAAAAGTTAAGCTGACAAAAAGATCAAAGATATCCAAAATAAGCGAGAACACTTGAAGGTTAGTGCTGAAAACCCTGAAGACAAATTTCTGCCAACTTTTTAGCGGAAAATTTTTTTTTTTGGAAAATTCTTCCAAAAATTTTCAAGTCGGGCCTACACCAAATACACTATTTTATCCCTTATGAAACATAACGATGGCTTCATATATCGCAACTCTCGTATCTGGCATCCTAAAAATTCAAACAGAATCAAAATTGATAATGGGTTGAGTTATGGCCTCTTGATTTGAGGTGTCGTATTTTTCTACGAACTCGTGTACCGAGAAATCGGGACTATATCACGCCACGGCGGAGATAGAAATGTCGCTAACCGAAGCACAATTTGCCCTTTGGATCTCCTGCTGATATGATATCCCATGATGCATAGGTGAGGTACAGGCAAAAATGTTGACCGCTAATTGACCAATCAGATGCGAGTATTTACACTGAGGTACTAACAATATAATTATATAATAGGGTCGCAAGACCTTTAAGTTTTTTGGCCATTTTATTGTTGCCTGTAATAGATTAGCAACCCTAGTCCGTTTATCCCATACAGCTATAAGGTCATACTGCTACCATCTTTAATGTCCTTCCCAGTCGCACGCCTCTTGAGCCACCCTTTTTTCATGTTATCGACTTTTTCTAATAATAACATAGATATACACAGTCAGCTGATTGCCAAATAAAGTTTTTTCAACATTAGAGGCAATTAAATGATATATACATGTCAGTGAAATAATAGATATTACATAAAATACAAAAGGTTTACATATCCTAATTCCAAATCACTGAATCAAGGAAATCCAATGGGCGGGGATGATGACACCCTTGAATGCATGTGAATTGTTATTCAGCTTTCAAAGGCCTTTGGGATGGCTGTTTGGGCTTCTTTAAAAGATCAGGGACCTACTCTCATCACACCCACACAATTGGGTGCCACCTTTTCACATCATCTTAAACACAACCCCTGACCATTTCAATAGAATAACCCAGATGCGAGTAGAAATAATCTTGATTTACGTCATTAAAAATTCAAAATTCAGTCAAAGTGATGTCATATTTGAAATCTGCATGTAAAAGTACATCCAAAAATATGGTTTCGAAAATTGTTTATCAACTTTGAAAATTTAATTTTTTTTGAAAATGTGACTTCTTGTTCGGGTTGATTCCCCATAGACCCCATGATACAAAATCACAAAAAGTGAAATATCTTTTCTTGTATTGGATAGATAACATTTTCTTTTACTGGACATATTTCAGTTTGCATAACTATTAGATACATAAGGGTTATATGAAAATTGAATCATTAAAACAGATGTGATTTAAGTTTAAGGGAACTTTCTCCTATACCCGCCATGCTATCTGACCCGAACGAGCCACCTGGTGGTGAATCTGGTAACTACCTACTCGCATCTGCGTTATTGAGTTCTATAAGCCTTGCAGGGAGTATGACTTCTTGTATTTGATGATTGGTCAGTTGCTGTATTACATAAGGATTGTTATGGTGTCAGCATGACCCCATCGGTCTATGACATTTTTTAGATATTAAATGTCAACTGAACATTCATATTCACGAAACATGCTGCCATTTATGAACAAATATGCGACGAAATAATGATTTAAGTACTTGCATCGGTAATTCTATGAACACCTATAATATCAACAAATTGATTTTCCTTAAATAATTTATTGAGTGCCAGAATTTTACTCTAGTTTTCAAATATGTAATCAGTTTTTGATAATACTGAAAATTAAAAAAGAAAAGGTGATGCTTGAACAATTTCGCTGTCCGGGCTACTATGGACATTAAGATCCTCTAATTTAAGTACTCATACTGTGAACAATTAAATTTCCCAACCATTCCCCTCATCCACCAAAAAGTTTAGAGACCTGAATTGTGAATATAGATAAATGTATATCATTATTTACATCCAACAACAAGTAAATTATTGTTCAATTCACAACAAGCAGTTCTAGGGAGAATCACAAATATTGCTTATCACTGTACAGGTGCAGTATTTAGAAAATTGTTGCTAAATACTGGCATGCGTTAAGCTATACAATAGATAGTATATTGCACTTAATAAGTATGAGAAAAGGATATGAACATTTAACCTAACTGCACTATAATACACAGTATGTGTACACGATTAATGAGAGCACATCCTGTTTTATAGACATGTTTTGTTTTTCATCAATCAATTAATATATAGTAGAACGTACTACAGTTATATGGAACATTTTTGCATTTATTCTTACATTTATTCTCAATCAATCCATTTATTAATTATTCAGGATAGTTTTGTCTCATATCTTTCCTGGTCATACATAATTTCCATAAGTCAAAATGGTTATACTTTATTATTTAGTAATACATATTGTTTATGGATTTCTTGAGATATATAAATGTGGTCACAAATTTTCCCTAATGTCTGCAAAGTAATCTTTTTAACACTTAGTGGCAAGGGAAGGCCATTTTGACCCCCCCCCCCTTCCCTTGCGTTTTTATTACTTGTCTGGTTTCAATAATGTTGGTATTGTTCTAAACCTGTATTTTTCTTAAAAGTAGGTCAACAAAGGTCAAATCTGATCTGAGCTCATTGTGATGAGAGGAGTTACACTGTCAATAAGTGTGATGGTTATCATGTTATTATAGCCCTAATGTCCATATATTACATAATATGTGTTGTATTATACTACTGTCACTGCCAGGACTGAGAAGAAATGAGATGCCATGGTTTATAATTATGGATGTTATGCACTTTCAAAGATAGTGGGTATCGCAAAAATCAAATTGAAATCAATGTAACGCGAAATTGAATAATCAACAATTTCAAGTTCAACTTGTTTTTGTCTTTAGCATCCATATATAAAGATTGACGACAAGGAGGATTGGCTCCCAGGATCGAAACTCGATATTTTCCAACAATGAAAACGTCGAAATGTCGTTATTTTCTGAAATTAAAACCGACTATAAATTCAAAATAAACAGTTCAAAAGATTCGAACCAATATCTCGATCATTTCTTGTGAGTTTTGGAATTTTTCGTTTGGAAATAAGACCAAAATTCACGATTTAAATGTTGAAGTGAACAAAATGGCGGCTGTTTGAATTCGAATTTTGTATTACGACATACCCATATATGGGACAGAATATCGGTGGTGCACTCTGGGAGCCAATCCTCCTTGGATTGACGACAAATATCAATCGATGATTTAGTAATATATGAATGCTTGACTTGGAACGCTTCAAATGCAATCTCAATTTCAAATTTCCTTGGGGGACAATCCCCCTGACCCCCTCAAAGCTCGTTCGTTTCGTTCACTCGTGGCGTACATTCACAAAATAGCCACGCTGCGCCATTGGAGACCGTTCATCTGTCCCAGTCGTGTATTTTGAAGAGATTCTTGGCTGAACACTTTTTCATAAAGCAAAACAAGTCACTAAAGTAATCTGCGTGACATCATAAATGTTGCTACATCAACTGAAGAGTATATTGGATTATTATAAATATTCGTCACATCAGGGTAACAATAGTCACCACAAAATTGATCAATCATATAGTCAAATATTTACTCTTGAGGTACGTAGTCAATAATGTTTGAGAAATGGCCACATCATCTTTATATTAATCTGGATCAATCTGTATATTGCTTTATTGTTGAATGGTGTTATGTTTATTTTTTATTTGACGTCCATGTTTGCCCTGACAATTGAGTTGGAGGATTTATTACTACTTCTTTAAAATCTTATAATATCATATTTTAATACAAATCTAAATATGTGTAAATATAAAGAATGATAGAATCAAGGGTCTGCGTGTACAACTAAATAGGTCGAAGCACTCAACTCAAATGATCCAAACTTACTTTTTTAACATGCCCTTGCGCAACACCACATTAATTTACACGTAATCGAGTTTGCACATAATTTGTTTGCATCATTTCTTACATAGTTAACTCCTCCCTTTATGAGAAATGAAGACTGATAATACTTATGATAATTACGTATCATTCTTACACTAGTCTTACATTAAGTATTTCATTTTGATTTTGGAATTTAGACAGGTAGGTAGATCTTTCATTCCTATGAAAAAGTGAAATAAGACATGGCAAATGACTTTTAATTGCTATAGAATCAATATATAAGTCTTAAACAAGCATACCGAGAAAATTACTAAAATGTGAAAGTATGTAGGCTCATGAAGTGACTTTGAATTTTGTATGACGATATCATTTGTCTCTTTTTGCAGCATTAGACTTATGGGAATGTGTATAATCGTCTTTCTTATGCTATCATGTTTCGCATCTTGCTACGCAGGAAATGCCACATTATTCATAAGACAGATGAAGAGAAAATGTAATGGAAATAATCACTATCTTATGGACGATAACAATGAAATGTTGGATAAATGTAAATCTGTAAGTTACTATATACCATAGTATACTTATTTCTTTGAGTTTATTCATCTTTCATTACAGATTAATTGAAACAGGTATCGATAGCATTGATGAAGATGGCTCTCAGAAGTTTTACCGCAATTCGTAGTTTTTGAAGATATTTGAAATGTCAGGTTGTAAACCTATACTTTTGTTTACACTTCTTTAAAGAAATCACTATTAATATTTGTTTATCAATGATAAGGTAAGAGACGAATATCGTGCGAGGTATGGCCCGATTGGAAAATGGAATGTAAATTGTTTGTCAAAAGTGGTGACATAGTAGCTATTAAGGTAACACTTTGTTTTCAAACATGCTGTATCATAATTATATATTTGTATTTTTATAATTTTATTAGAAGAAACATTATACAAGAATGTCGGTGACATATATTTGGATTATGCTTCCAAAAAAGGTGTTTACGATTCTTTTTAAATTACAATGATCTAAACACATTTCCGTAAAATGGATTCAAATAATATAATATGATATAACATGCAATATAATATAACAGTATTGCTTACTTATGAATTGTGAATTGTTGCAACGTTCCCTAGCAAAGACTGTAATTAAACTCTGTATGAAACGTCGAACATTCTTATATTAACTTATTAATCGAATTGTTGTTAAGTGTCTCATATGCCGACATCGGCAGGGCCAATGTTTTTTAATATCGTTTTAGTACTATGTAATATTTTATGGCGTGACACTATAATAAATAATAAATACAATACAATACAATATAATATAACATAATATATACAGAATATCACATCATTTTGAGTGATATCATTTTTATCGCCGAGTTGATATCAAATATCAACACGAGTGAGCGAAGCGAAAGAGTGTTGATATTTGATATCTACGAGGCGATAAAATGATATCACGAGAAATTATGTGATATTGGGTTTATCCCATGATTACAATTCGCCAATTCTTCGTCAGACGAATTTGCACCGGCCATTTTGATTTGTACTTTACTCACTGCGCAGTAATATGCACTTCTTTCTGTACATGATATAGTTCGTCATAAATACCATTTTAATCGTTATTAAGCAGCCTTCTAATCGAATTATATACACAATCGTAATTCAATACACCAATGAAACTTAAAGAGAATAAATTAACGGACCTATTTTCTCAAAAGAGAATAAATTATCTGACCTAA
Source organism: Owenia fusiformis (assembly GCA_903813345.2). Classification (NCBI taxonomy): domain Eukaryota; kingdom Metazoa; phylum Annelida; class Polychaeta; order Sabellida; family Oweniidae; genus Owenia; species Owenia fusiformis. The sequence continues at coordinate 12,118,888 of CAIIXF020000012.1, forward strand.
TTTCCAACAATATTGTGGCGCGAAATGCAAATGTGATATCACACGGATATGCGTGAGATAAACGATATCACACGCATATGAGTTTGATAAACGATTTTCTGGAAAATATCACACGGATTTCAATAATATCAGAAATATCAATAGCTGTTATTGTACAGATAACACATTAATCATGGGATAAAATATGATATAATATAATATAATAATATAGAGGTTATATATTGAAATAAAACCTATTGTTATATCTTGAAGTAATACTTTTGAAAAAGGTCAAGGTCAAGTCTACTAAAGAAAGACCAGATGCATACATTCATATATTGGTAGACAACAAAGGCAAGTTAATCTTACAACAAAAAGGTTTCTTCAAGTGGAACGATTGCATTCACGTAAGCGGTATGTAGCATCAGCGTGTTGTTCTCTTCAAGTTCTATCGACCGTTTTGATTTCCAAAATACTTTCAAATAAAATGTAAACTAAAAGGATTTGTGAACAATGTATTGTCGTTTGTACATACCAAGACATTTACTGTTTCTAAAACGTCCATACATTTTGCTAGAGTATTGGGAGCATTACGGTAACCCTGTTGGTGGAACACATTACTCTCCATTGGATGAAATAAATGTTAACAATGTCAAAGATCTAACGATAGCTTGGACATTCCGATATGGACCGAGTCCTTGGGGGTATAAAGCTGATAAAGTCCTTAAAGAACAAACAGCGCCGATTATGGTAGAAGACGGGTCGATATACGGTATATGTTTTATGTAAAAACAAAAATATATGTTGTAACCCATTCCACTCCCCGTCCCTATACACCTGAATACTTTGCTTATGATGAACCTCCAAGAATACGTCAGTTACCAACTCCCAAGTATTTTGGTGATATCTAAACAGTATGTACATATTGTAGTCGCATTCTTAGCCAAAATACACGAAACGGAACGAAAATACTTAAGAAATAGTAGTCCAGGCAGTTATTAAAATAGATTCACTTGTAATATTTTCCTGAATCAGACGCTTACGTATTCATCGAGACAAGCTACCATAAAAAAAGACATGAGACATGATTACTCTTACTTAATTCTTCCTCATATTAGATAATGTTTTTATCAGGACATATGCCTTATTCATATTTTTCTAACTTAGGAAACGATCTATTGATATTTTGCACTCCTTGGCGAGCAATCGTTGCATTAGATCCTATAACTGGTACAGAGGTTTGGAGAAACAATGACGGAATCACAATACATAGGTGAGTTGATATCAAGTTCACTTTATGTTTAATGTGGCTAAAATTGATAAACCTGCATCATAGAATGTATCTTTAAAGTCTAATTGTATATAGATTATGCTGTATATATTTGGGAACGGCGTCCGGGAACGGCGTATTCTATCGCGAAAATATCGCGAAAATACAATATTCTGCGATATATTTTGAAAAACCAAAAATTCTCAATTTTATTTTCTGCGGCGCAGAAAAACGGAATTCTAGTACGAGTAAGTAATAATCAGATAAAGATCGGGTAAGACGACGATATTTATTCGTTATATTTTTGCTGAGCACACGTTTTGATGTCGTGGCTTTTATCATGATTACTGTCGCGTCTTATGTTAAGTATCGGCGGATGGGCAAACACATGTCGAGGTGTTGCAACATGGGTGGATCCACTAAAGCCACGTGGAGCATTGTGTAAACGTAGCATTTATGTCCCTACGTTAGATCTCAGATTGTTAGCAGTTGATGCTGCCTCTGGAAGGAATTGCGGTGATTTTGGTATAGAGGTATGTTTTATAATACATTATATTTTGTAGTTACACCGAAATTAATACAATTACTCCATACATCATTGGTGCAAGAAACGACTGTTTCGGAAGGAATATTACCAGATAGTGTTTGGATAGTGATACTATACTACAGTATGTGCCATGTGTTTTAATTAGAATTAATATCACAACCTTAATTTCCATTGTCCTTATTTGTCGGTGCAAAATACCTAGTTAGTGATTGATTCACAGGTTAGGTGGTATTTGGCATTGTTTATAA